>OZ010744.1:36141092-37630374 GCA_963932245.1 Tachinus rufipes
TGATTTAGATATTGCCACAGAAAAAAATCAGAAGCCTTCAAATCGGAGATTTGGTGACCGTCTATCACCAAACCTAGATATCGATCAAAAAAATATTTTAGAACACAATTTAAGTTTGCCGTGCTATATGTTGTTAAAACCATACTTGGTTTTGCCCAAGTCTGCGTAGTTCCGGTTTTAAATATATATAAATGTAATATTCAGAATTAATAGTAACCGTTTGATCATTTTTTTCAAAAATATATGATTCTACTATTGCATCCAGCAAACTTTGAGCCAATGGTTTCCCTAATTTCAGAGCCTTGCACCCACTTCATTATTGTTTGTCGTGTTGGAAAGTGTTCGTGTTCACAACTGATGACTTTGTATGCAGCTTTTAATCACTTATACGCGTTGATTAATATGAAACTTATTCATGATTGTCAATAACAAAATATTGTTTTTGTAACAAATTATTAAAAGTAAGTTATACCAGTTGCTACACCCTGTGTTATGTTTTTTATATATTTTTTGTAAATCTTTTTATAATATTTTTTTATATTTATTATTATATATCATTAATATTGTTTTGTTTATATAAGTGTAAATCATTATTCTTATACCATAAATAAAGAATTTTTATTATTAATTAATCGTGGAAAAAAATGCAATAAAATGAACATAAATTTAATATTAAAAAATACACCACAAGAAAGCAGTACAGGTTAATAAATTTTTAATGCAATTTCTGATATATTCAAAATAAGAAATAGTAATAAGCCGGAAAGGAGTTTACTGTTTGTAATGAGAACAAAGAAAAAAAACGCAATTGTGAGTTTTATTAAATAAATTCACGCTACATAAAATAGTAATATTGTTTTTTTAATTTTTTTTAATTCTTTCTTGTTTAATATAATAAAATATTTAGGTTTTTTTATACCACGCTTACCTAGATTGTAAATAATATAAACATGTTGCAAATCAACTATTGTTAGTATGTAATATAATAAGTGACATAACTCCAATTGAGAGAATTATTAAATGCAGTAAGCGAATTAATATATTTAATAAATTACATTACATATTAGTTTTGTAATTTGCATTTAAACTATAAATATAAACTGAATATTTGCCATTTTTAATTATATCGAAAATCACTTTTTTTAAATTATCTAGTGGAAATGAATAGACATTAAATAGTACTATTAACTTTTATGACAATCGTAATGTTATATCAAAAATATTACATTAGCAATAAAAAATATGATTGCTATAATCGTGAGTACTATGCCTGTAGTGAATATTCTAATAAACATTTTATAAATCTTAATTTGGCAAATTAAAAATATTTTATCATTATAGTTTTAATTATATACGCACCTTTAACATGTTAATATGACAAAAAGAGATAGTTGATAGTGATTCAATGTAATTCTTGTCTACAGTTTATTAAACTATTGGGACAAATAATTAATGCCCCAAATTTATATACGAGTAATATATTTGGTCTAATAAAACTTTAAGTTTCTAATTAAAATCAATAGAAACATGCTTAGTTTTAATCAGCATATTAGTTTCTGCAAAATAAATTTGTTTTAGTAAATAAAATAAATGTTGTAATTAAATAAAATATTTATTCTTTCTCTTAAATCAGTCTTTCTCATCTCATATAAAATATACAAATATACAAAATATATAATTCTCTCTACATATATACATAAGTTTTATCAAAAATATTGCGTGTGAATTTTATTTACATTATTTACAAAGTCACTAGTAATTACTAATACCCAAACATAGGTATAATCGGATAACTCGCTGAAGCGGCCGCCCAAGTATCCATAGGTAACATAACAGGCACCGCGTATAATCCTCTAGGTTGCATATGGGTCCTCGAATGCTTTTTGAGGTGATCTTTCCTTCCAAACCTTTTCCCACATTGTGTGCAAGGAAACGGCCTCAATCCACTGTGTATCCTCTTATGTCTAGTTAATTCTTCATTTCTTGTAAATGTTTTTCCACAATTTTTTTCATCACATTTAAACGGACGTTCACCGGTATGTATCCTGATATGTCCTTTTAATTGTCCGTTGTTGGAAAATCCTACATCACAATGCGGACACTTATACTTTTTAGGTCTCTGTTTGCGAGCGTTTAATAATTTAGCCTGGTGCTCTTGATTTAACACTCTGGCGTATTCCTCTAATGCGTAATTTTGTGTAAGCGTATCCAAAAATAAAGGATCATTGTTTGGTAGCCCTAAACTTTGCGCAAGACTTGTGGGGAAGTAATCCGGGTACACTGGGTATGCATCTAGTGGCAAATGCGGTATATTATAAGCTGGTGGTGTTGCGGGCGTCTCCTTCACCGGACTTCTAAACCCTTGCTCGACTTTAACTTCAACAGTGGTTGTTGATATCGTACTATCCTGATCCTGAGTTATATCCCACGGTCTGAATATTTTTCCTTTACTTTCGTCTTTCGTTATATTAAACGGACTCGGATACATTTTTAAGGCACAGAGTATACACTTGAGATGACAATTGCTAACTAAACAACTTTAAAGTATACTACGATATATAGGGTATCGTAAAAAGGGGCCGGTCCTTATAAGTGGGGGTAGTTGCTACTGTGACAGTAAAACTAACCCCATTGTATATTTGGTGGGGCGATTTTCGCCCTTACTTTTCAATACCCTTCAAGGTTGTTGTAACGTTTTTGCATGGTTGTCCCTTTTTTATATAATTTGCGGTCGAATTTATATAAGGATTGAATTGTAATAGTTTTTATTTACCTGAACGGATTTGTAATCCACTTTAAATTATGTCATCGTTTACAAAGCACTTTGAAATGTCAATGACTTCTTTTTAAAAAAGTGAAGTAGCATTAAGGAAAACAAATAAATTAAAGAAAGGTTAAATGTATTCTGAATAAGGTTTTGAGTTTTTTTTTTATCTACAAGATATTTATCTACAAGATTTAAATTTGCTCTATTGTTCTATTACTTGTTTACTTTAACCTTATATTTAAATAATCAATAATTATTAAATCATTAGAACTCAATTATATTTTATCAATATATATATTAAATTTATAAATAATATTTAAGTCCGCAACACTAATGAAATATATCAAATATAAATTGAATAAGCAATACTAATTTATTTAAAAATATATAGTAATTTAAAATGTTGTAATTATTGTACATTTAAGGTATTTTAAATTTTATTTCAGTTCAGAACAAAATTGTTTATTTTAGGTTCTAAAAATTAAAAATTTATTATAATATTTATTTTATAGTATTATACTGCATTAGCATAAAAATGTTTATTACACTAGTTAAATGCGGAATTTAAAAATTTGATATCTCAATGTTAATGGTTCTTCATTAAAAGCTCCATTGCAGAATAGTGCTAGTGCAACTGAAATAACTCCTCACGCAAACAACCAATCCAAACACACTTGCTTTGATCATTCGATTGCTGCATAAGTAGGTATTGTTTTTGTAAAATAACAAAAACAATCAATTAATATTTAGTATTTGCTTAATCAAATTTGATTGAAAAAAGTATCTACAACTGCATTTAAAACTGTTAATTATTTATACATATTTTCTTTATTTATTTTATGAAATCTCTTTATTGTAGACATTATAAATGGTAAAATTTTTATTTTAATATATTATTTATTTTTAAAAAATCTCCATAGCGGAAAAATAAATTTTTGAAATATCAATCATATTTGAATTTATTAAATATAACATTGAAATTGATGATTAATCATTGAAACATGTTTGTTTTTTTTTTAAATAATTTACATTATAATAAAATCTTTACTGTTTATAATGTTTGTAATATAAATACTTGTAATATGGACGTAACAAATTTTAAATCGAATAAATAGCTTATTCAAAAAAATATAGTTGGAATTATCATTAATAATGAACAAAAACAAATTATATGTTGTATATCATGTCATGTAAGTTAAAAACTAAAAAAACTAAAAAAAAAACAATTATAGTGCTATTACACAAATTAAAAACAATAAACAGTAGTTCAAAATGTTTAGTATCAATACATTCATATAATTTTAGATTTAGATTGATGTTTAATAAAAAAAAAAAAAATTTGAAATTGATAAAATTAAAATATAGTAATTAATATTCTTTATGATTTACTCAGCTTTAACCTAAATGTGCCAAAAATACTTCGAAGTATGTTATTCAAATAATAATTAATATGTGTATAACGCTATTTTTGTTGTACGAATTGTGAAAAAGAAAAGATGTGTAAAACAAAAAAAATGGATTGTTGCAAGCACTAATTACTTTTTGTATTTTTAAACTAGTTTGTTAGATTTTTTTTAGATATATATAAAAATATTTATTTTTTGTTAAACTTTCTATTGTACGACTTTTAGATAATTATAAAATAAACTTTTTAATATTGTTTTATATAATTTATGTCAAAATTTCTATTACTACTAAATAACTAACTAAATATTTCAAAATTTATTACTGAAACAATAAGATAACTCAAACTTTATTTTATTATAATCTTGAAACGTCAACATCCCAATTACGGGAATGTCGTAAACTTATCAAGAAAACGGTTACTAGAAGACAATATTTAATTAACAACTGGCACATACCACACTTGTTAGCGTTATGTATTCTACGGCAATTTCTACAGACCTTAAGCTGCGTTCACGTTAGTAAAAAATTGCGTTTAATTTTAAATGTGGACGAGTTCTGAAGAAATAACCCAAATTATATGTATAAAACTTATGTCGCATTCAACGAACAGGATTTATTTGTTGTCAGTTTTTAACCATTATGAATAGTACATTTATTAATAATTAATACATTCAAATATATTAATTATAAAATGGATTTGCGCAGCCTTTTAATGCAAAAACGTGATCTGTAAATGCGTGTAATCATTAATTTTAAACAACTATTTCAGTTAAATAAGTACAAAAATATATCATTCATACTTTTTAATGATAAAAAAGTTGATTTAAATCACACATATTTATAATTTGGATTATTCGTACCTTGTAATAAACGTCCGTTTATTTAATGTATAAATCTAAAATGCAGAAATACAATCTTTAAATAAAGTAATCCGGTTTTTAAACGTTTAAAATTGGTTTAAACAAATAACTTCAATCTCTAAGTACAAAAATTACTAATTTGGATTATAATAAACAAATATAGCTTTTCAATACAGGTTTTAAGTGCGTTTTCGTCCGTATTAGTAAAAATTTACGTTGTTAAATGTTGAACATATGACACAAAAATTTACGCCGCAAATCAAATTTAATTGCAATTTAAAAAATGCATTGTGAGCTTGCATGTCTCAAAACATGAAGTAAACTCTAGTTTTGTAAATCAAATGTTAGTTATAAAATAGTTTTTAAGCTTATAATTTTGTTTTTTTATTGATCCACAGGAGCGGACCGTTTACTTTAGTGACATAATTATTCCTGAATTCTCTACGCCGTTTTATTACGCTATTTTTATTTTTATTTTCTTCTTTTATGTTTGTAGATTTTTAATAGTTTATAAAATAGTTTTTGGTTGCTTTTGTATCGTTTTTCAATTTTTTTTCTAAATTTGTTTCAAATTCTTTTTCTTGTGCTTTGATAATAGTAGATTTGTTATTTAATTTAGTAGTATGTACGCTTATTGATTCTGCATGTGTATTTTGTCAATTTTATAAGAAAAAGAAAAAAAAATGATATTTATATTATATATTTATTTATATATATGTTACTAAAACTTGTTTATTAAATAATAATTTAAACTTTCTTGCAGAAATAAATTTTATTTGCAAAAAACATTAAATTTAAACATTTAAGTAACATGAGAAAGGTTGTCATAGAAAGCATGGAAATATGATGGCATAACAGACTTCAAGTTTTGCAGGTGATTATACTTTTTCTTGATAATTTGTTGCTGCGGTGCATAGAATATTTCATAGTTTCCATATTTAAATTTTTGAAGCAGTAGACTCCATTTTAAAGAAACAAAGCTTGTAGTCCATTTTTCCTTTGGGACTGTATTTGAATGTTACTACATAATTTACTGAAGGATCTCCAGCTTTAAATTAAGAGCAAACTGATTGATAGCAATGACGCTCTATGAAATCGCTAAAAAACTTGAGAACCACTTTCATCTTCTTCTTCTTTAATGCCCGTACTAATAGTCAGAGTGGATTCATGAATCCCATATTTATTTTGCTATTTGTTGATTGGTTCTAAACCAATTCACGGATATTGTGACGGTAACTTTAGTTGCATTTGGCCAATGTATTCCTCGCTTAATTCTCGGGTCGAGTTGAAAACTATGCAACCATCAATATTCAAATAATCTTGGGTGGTTCCAAGATTATTTGAATCTAGGATTATATTGACGGTTGCATAGTTTTCAACTCGTTCCGCATCGTCGCAATATCCGTAAATTAGCTTATAGCCAATCAACGACTATTAAAATGAATCTGAATCCGAGATTTAATCTCTGACTATTAGTACGGGCATAAGTGCCTTCTCAGATCCAAAAGTAGGCAATCATCACCGCTATGCGTACTTTTGAGATAACCGCTTTAAACAGTTGGTTTGTATTGCAATTGAACCAATCTCGCCATGAGTGGCATCTTCTTCCAACGCTTCTTCTTCCCTGTATTTTTCCCTGTATTATTATTTGGAGCAGATGGTACTTCTCCCCTCTAGTCACGTGTCCCATTTATTGTAATTTCCTCGTCTTAATGATGTTTATAATTTCTTTTTCGTTCTTCATCTTTCTAATTACTTATACATAATATTCTCAATATTTTTCTGTTCATCCACAGTTCAAAGACCTTTAACCTTTTAATGTCCGCACTTTTAAGTGTCCATGCTTCTGCTCCATACAATAGAATTGGTGTATATACAACTCATACAACATAATAAATACAATCACTGTTCCAACATGCATTACCTCTGTATGTAATACATGTATTGATAATATTTTAACTTACAAAGGTTGTGAATATATATAAAGTTAAAGTAATTGAATCAGCTCTTTCTGACCACACTGCTCAAGTATTAAAAACTGAACTGAATAACACCTACGCAGATGCAGAATACATTCAAGTAAGAAATTATTCTGCTCAAAATATTTTTAATTTTATTAGAAATTTGTCAAAAGAGGATTGGAAATCAGTAGATTCCAAAGATAGCACAGACATTAAATTTTATGAGTTTGGCAGAATAGTAAATTACTATGTTAATAAAAAAATTTTCAATAATAAAAAAAAACATGAATCAAAGAATGACTAGATAAAAAATGGAATATAAATATTATTCACGAAAATTAAAAATATGCATATTTTAACCTTATCAAGGCGTCCACAAATGATAAACTATTATAAAAAATATAACTGCATTTACAAAAAAATTATACAAGCAGCAAAACGAATGAACTACGACGAAATAATTCTCTCATCGTCCAATAAAATAAAAACTGTCTGGAATATAATCAACATAGAGACAAAATCCACAAAAGTTGCAGCCACTCCTCAAATGTCATTATGCTTGCAAGATAAAATAATAACAGACAAACAAAACCAATTAAAAATTGCAAAAATACTACCACTGAATAAAAAAAGGGCCGTTAACAGACAGAAAACTAAAGACCTATATCACTATTACCATCTGTATCTAAGATATTTGAAAAAGCAATCGCCATAAGATTATTAAATTATTTTGATCAAAATAAAATTATCTCAAACACACAGTTTGGTTCGACGGCTGATGCAATAATGTCCGCAATTTTAGAAATCTATAAAGTCAGAAAATAAAACAGTTGGTGTTTTTGTAGATTTATCTAAAGCGTTTGACCGTGTCTGTCACAAATACTTTTACACAAACTACAATTGTATGGTATACGTGGCAAAGCATTGGATTGGATGAAAAGTTATTTAACAGATCGAAAACAGTATGTAGAAATTGATGGACATAAATCTTCTATTTTGAATATTACACAAGAGGTTCCACAAGGATCAATTTTAGAACCACTGATGTATATAATTTATACAAACGACATAATTAATGCTCTTCCAAGTGGTAAAGTAGTTTTGTTTGCTGACGATACAACGTTAATAACGGCAAAAAAATTTGAAATTAATTTAATTTCTGCAACAAATCTTTTCCACATATAGCTTTTTTCATTTTCATGAAGGCTGTTCTAGCTTATGCTATTCTAATTGTTATTTCTACTGAACAATTGTTATCTTGGTTAATGGTTGTGTCCAAATAGTTGTACTTTGTTACCCTTTTTATGAGTTCATTGTGTACGTAGATGTTTTTGTTATTTTGTGGTGTTTTTGTCATTATCATGAATTTGGTCTTCTTTGCATTTAGAGATAGTCCACATTCTTTGCTTGCCTCTGTCACTTTTTGTCACAATTAGAGCTGTGTTGTCAGCATATCTTATTTTATTTATCGGTATGCCGTTCACTTTCACCCCTATTGTTTTGCCATCTAGTGCTTTCTTCATAATTTTTTTCTGAATACAAGTTGAATAGTGTTGCTGATAGTACGCATCCCTGTCTAATACCCCTCTTTATTCCAATCTCTTCTGATGTATTGCCGCCTATTTGTATTATTGATTTTTGGTTATAATACAGGTTAGTAATGATTCGAATATCTCTAGTGTTGAGTGTCGAGAGATTGACATCTAAGCATCGCTGCATTAGGACGTTTAAAGCAAAAAGTACTTCTTGCGTATCGAGGCCGTTTTGGAACCCAATTTGTGATTTGTTTATTTCTTGTTCTAGTTTACCGTGTATTCTGTATTGTATCATAAGGCTTATGGTGCGGTGGTCCGCACATAGCTTTGCGTTCGTCTTTTTGGGAAACGTTATAAAGGTTGATGTTAGCCATTTGTTTGGTATTATTCCTGTATTTAAATAGGTTTACTATGATGTGGATGTGATTTCCTCAATTAATTTGAGTATTTCGGCTGGTAACTCGTCAAGGCTTGATGACTTTCCGTTTTTTAGATTTCTTATGGCACGCATTACTTCCTCTTTGATTATATCAGGTCCATTGTTTTCTAATACATTGCTTTCTTGGTGTTCCTTTGTAATGTTGCCGAGCCTTTTGTCTTCGAACAGTTCTTCAATATATGTTTTCCACAGTAGCAATTTTTCCGTGGTCTCTATAACAATTTCACCATCTTTGTCCGTCAGAATACTTGATTGTCTTTGTTTTTGTGTTCATGTGAGCTCCATAACTTTCTTAAGTATATTAAATAGGTCATGCTTTACCACTTAGTCAACCATAATATATTTTTTAATGCATGATTCTTTGCAGATTTAACGTAATCTGAAGGAAGATACATTTCTCGGTTTTTCAGCGTACGCTCTCAACGCTGTCAACTTCTATTTGCAAGTGCTTTTGTTTAAGAAATGTGTAATTTTCTTTTCTATTGAAAATGAAAGCAAAGCATTACTCAGAATAAAGTTGCGGTTTTAGAAAGTACAACTTTTGAAATAAATGATGTTTTTTTGCAGTCTGCACTTATCTACTTTAAAATGAGCTATTAATCCATTTTTAACTCTGTTCCACCAGTAGTAAAATGTAAAATATGTACACAGAATTTTGTTTTGTAGTGATTAACTGACTGACTCATGATAAAACAGAAAACTACAGATTTGTAAATTTTCTTGTCTTTTTGAACCTCTTCTTAACAAATCTGATGTTGAATGTTTCTTATATTGTAAGGGTAACAGATGTTACACAGTTTCTTTTTTGTTTAAAACAACCCCAAATTTTTGGTTTGAAATAGTCCAAAAAATGTTTTTGAAGATAGATAAAACATTATCTTCCCCACAATGTATTGCATTGTAGATTCTGTAATAATCTTAAGAATCTTGATATTAAATATGGTTTTTTGCTGGATGACCGGCAGTAGTGTGTAAGTTTATAGACGCGTGTTTTGCTGACTCTACACAATTTTTTTTTCAAACATTTGATAGTGTATGCTTCTTGTATCTCCTCTGTAAAGTTGAAAATCCAACCTTAGACGCAAGTCAAAAGTCGATAAAAATAAAGATTTACAAACTGTTTTTTATTTGTTGCCAGTCCTTAAGTAGTAGGTTATCGTAGCTTTTTTACAAGATTTTGTCTTTTTGCGTCTACAATTTTGAGAAGCAAATGTAGATTTTTCGTTGAGCCCAGAACATTTTGTTCCAGAATTTTTCAAATATAATCTAAATCTGTTATTTTCCAAACTACCTGACACATGCGTGTCTTAACTTTTGCACATTTTCTTAATATATATAGCAGGACAAGAAATTGCAATAATTTAACATTGTCTATCAACGCCCCCAATTCCGACTTGTGCTTCTTACATAGGTTTTTCTGAAAATCGCAAACGCTTATTGTTTCAATTTTTGAAAATCTGGGGTGTTTTTTGGGACTCTTGACATAATTGGAATAATCTTCAATATCTTAACCCGTTACACATTCTTCTAAAGATTTTAAATAGTTGTCTTTCCCGCTGAAATTAAAATTACTTTCTAGTGACGGATAAAAACTGTTGGTAGAACCAGAATCTACCAAAGCAATTATATTTAAAAAACGGGTCATTACTTTTGCAATTGATTACTTTATTGGGATTGTTTTTTTGTATTGAACCATCACCTAGGACCACTGATCCAGGATGAAAAAACCCTGATTTAACCACAATTTTTATTATTGACTTCGACTTTTCAACTGAATCAATTACAAATCATAATGTTTCTTAAGAATCAATTTACGTACTAATAAATTATGTTTAAATTTAATTTTGTGTAATAATTACATTTTTAAATTAAAGATTGTAATTACCTGCAAAATTTTTATTTTATCTTTCTCTGTTTCTTCCGTTATTTATTGCTACTGCGATCTGAAGATGTTATTATAAACTACTTATTGTTTCCATTTTGGGATAAAATAAACGCGTATTTGCCAGAATATAATTAAAACGTAATTTATTGTATTTAACAAACTTGATTATTAAATTTAATAATGCGATAGCTCAATGATTCAGCGCTTGCATATCATGCAAGCAGTCTGAGGTTCAATCCCTGACATAACTAATTAAGAACTTGCTCTTTATTTAAAGCAATAGTTCGAAAGTCACCTAATAAGTCTTTAAACAAGTCGTAAACTTACTGTGGTGATGTAAAATAGCCGTGAAAGCAAAATAAATAAATAAATTAACACTTACAAGCTTTTTCAACATAATTTGAAACAGCAAGAATAAGAGTAGCATCAATAATAGTTCTTACTCAAGTGACTTCAAGTATTACAGGTTAGGAAGACAACGTTACCAATAGTAAACATGGATGACGCTTACGCAAATATGTTTGAACACGTGCAGGGTCTACCCTTAAACAAAATTGCTCTAGGCAGTTGTTATTAAATTAAAAATTATAACGTTTATGTGGCTTTACAGACACGCGCAGTAGTAATTTAATAATATGTACAAACAGTTAAAACCGTATTTCTACTAAATTGGCGCTTACGTAGTTTTGTATTTCAAACAACGATATTTTTTATCTTGTTTTCTGTTTTCTTTAATCTTTATTAGAGCCGTAACTGCTATAATTGTTTTTTGTGATAGTCGGTCGGACCATATGTTCTAACCTTATCTAACCTCAATCATGCTTACTTAGTAATGTTGTGTTTATACTAAAATGTTACAAATTTTTGTTTTACCGCAAATCCAAAAAGAATTGAGAATATTGATACCTACATTTTTTTTATCCAAGACATTGCAAAAGTAAATGTAGATTAATAAATAATAGTTTCATTTTGTAGAAATTTATTATTATTTACTATTGATATATTTGAAATGAAATGTTATTCAGATCTAATAACTTCAAATTTATTTAGGTATTTTAAGTATTAAAAAATATCAGTATTTTATAAATTTGCGTTTATTATGATCTCATTAAGAAACGCTATTCATCGTAATGAAGTTTATTAAACAAATATTGCAATGAAATCATAACGATATAGAACATTTAATTTTTATTTACCGCGTATCGTAATGTAACTATTATGATACAGAACACTTTAACATTTTGATTTTAATAAATTCAAAATTTCAAAATAAAAAAGTTGTATAAATTTGTATTATAAACGGTTGTTTGTATTATATATAAATTTAATTGTACAGTTATGAACAAAAAAATCTGGGACAGTAATTTCTCTAGTGTAATATTCTATTGAACAACAAACATGTCATGATGACAGTCGGCCACAGTTACATGCTCATTTAATAGTCAATGATAAAAAAATTAAGAAAAGTATGCTGAGAAATTTAACAATTTATTTCAAAAATAAAAATAGAATAAAAATTTAATATTTATATATTTATTTACTAAATTAATTTTTGATAACTTTTGGCAATAAAATACAAAAAGCCATAATTGCAACAAATAAAGCGTCAAAACTAGCATTATCCACTTCTTTTAAATAATAAATAGTAAACCGTGTTACCTTTTCGAGCAAGCACCTGCTGTTGATTTTATTATGTAATAAATCGCAATTGTTCAATTCAAATTATATATTTAGAGCACAATATAGTAAATCTTGCCATGTCTCTCTATTTTTATGTGTTATACAGAAGAGGAGTTTTGCTTCTGCTTGATTTTAGTGTAGTCGGATTCAATTTAGGTTTTTTTAAATTTAATCTTATTAAATCTCTTTTTCAAATATTTTTATTCAAATTTAAACATTTTTAAAAATAATTGTTTCCTGATATTCACAATGTTCTAAGGCAAAATAAAATTTGGTAAAATTTCTTTTTTCTTTATTTTCAAATAAATTATTACATAATTTTAAAGCAATTTTACTGAATTATTTATTATTATATTTAAATCGACTTGTAAAAATCAGATGATAAATAAGAACAGTGCGTGCATCATAGTTCATCTTGTTTTTATTCTATTAACAGAAAATAGAAATTAAAAACAAATAAAAAATAATTTGTAATGATTTAATATTTTTTCTTTAATTTTATAATAGTTTTTTATTTTATTTTAATTTACTAAATAATTATTTTTTTTTGTTTTGTTTTTTTTTTTGTCCTCATACTATTTTATTTGTCTTTATACTTGATTCTGTTCCTTTCTGAAACTAATGTAATATAACTAGTTAGGGTTAAATATATTTATTTAATTTTGTTTAAGACGTATTTATAACAAATCAAATATTTAATAGTGATACTAGATTTCAAAATTGGCCTAATATTACTGAATTATTAAAACAAAAATAGGAAATTAAAACTTTTCAATACTTACTACAAAATAAAAAACAAATAGGTACACTGCTTCAGAAAGAACTACATTTCTGATATAATTGTTTCTTGTTGCTGAGTTATTTTTGAAAAAACTTTAGTTTAATTTTTACTAACTATACTACTCTACTTTAATTATTAAAAACTAAAAAAAAAAATTACAAATTTGAAATGAAAGTTATATTAGTCCTAATAGTTGACTAATAATCAATTTGCATTGTAACTAATATTTTAAAATGTTGTCATAACTATCTAATTAAACATTGTTGTGATTAATAACTTATAAGTAGTTAGCAAACATAAATAAAAACTAATATTTTAACTAATTTCATAAACTTATGTAATTTAAAAAAAACTTTGATTCAATATAATTTTTTTAAGAATTTTATAAATAAGTTTGACAGATAATTAAAACGTTTATTCCAAAAAACTTTATAGAGTCATTGATAAAAGTTTTCAAAATTTGAATACAAATAAGTACTAATAGAGCAACAAACTAATAATAAGTTTTAGAGTGATTAAGAATCAAAATTAAATAATGCTTTTATGTAAACAATTTAAACACAACAATGGATTAGAGATATAATTAATTAAATTGGAGGAATGTAGAGATTGGCACCAAATTAAAGCTATAATTGGTTAACAATGTTAACTTTTGATTGATTATTGCATAAAGTAAATATTAATTAATTTAATACAACTTTTGCTTATGCTACGATTTTGCAAAGCCTAGTTTCTGTCACCCCCCAAACCGCCGTAATACTTTTAATTAAATCGAGTCGAAACGATTCACACACTGAAAATATGGTCAATAAATTAATACATGTATCGGGTGACAAACACTATTGAACAATGTTTCCCACTTCACAACCCCGTTCCGACCCTCTCACAAGCAAGACGTGATCCTCGAAATAATGTTCGCCCCCTAAAACCGAAAACAAAAGGGGGTAGCTGCTGCACGCCGATCCAAAATGGCCGCAGCTGCCTAATTCCTGCTACCGCTTTATATAAATCTAATGTTAATGCGGTTTACTGGACGACATAAGTCAACGAAAATAAGGGGGAGAAACTATGCATGAGTGCACCAGGGGCGTCAAACTGGGAGGGTTTTTAATTGATCCCCCGACGCGCCCCACGCCACATCAACCACGTTGTTCCGAGGGGCACAAACCGCTACCAACCTCTCAACAGTTTATGCTAATCTGAAAAGCTTTTTTTATATATTTGTTTCCATTAAGTCAATAAATCAACAATTGATGGGGTGTAATAATTCTTTATTTAAGAACCCGGATGCTAATTCATCGGGGCTTAATGGGATTATTAATTGGCGCTCGCTCGTAAAGCCCAATAAATGTCTTCATTTATTTAAATTGTCAATTGGTATAAGGGTTAATAAGAAATCGTATTAGAACAAAAATTCAAGTTAAATGTGTTAATTTATCTGTACAAAATGGTAAACATTAATATCTGATTTGTATGTTCACTAGAATTTTAAATCATATAAATATTTAATAAAAATCAGATTTTTCCTAAATTGTACATAATGATGCATAATGATAAATTATATTAATGTTTAAATGACTATTGACCATTTATGTTTTTGAACTAAATTAATTATCATTTATTTAATCAGTATTCAGTATTGTTCATAATTGTTGAATTGTGTATCTTTAAATTATTAATTATTATGCTAATAGTATTGTATTGTATTTTATCATAATAACTGTTTGTTAAATTTAGTTAGTTAACATCAAAAGCCATACATCAATAATCACATGACAGCTCACGAACAATTTGACAAAACCGTGTCCCTTTTTTCTATTCGGCCTTTTCATATTATTTTTTTTCTGTAGCCATCCGTCTGATATAAAACAGATTACACATTCTTGACCATGAAAAGCCCCAATTGAAAAATGCGCGCACCCGCTTATAAGGGGGTTCGTGCACAATTCTCTGTCTGATAAATATAAGACGATCTTAGCTTTCAATCAGATGATTGATCCGTCTTCAGGAGCGGGTCTTTAAAGCGAGAAAAATAAAAATAAATGGGAGCAAGCGGTATGCGATTTAACATGTGCCACGGGACGTTCACTCTTGTAATGGGTTACGAGTTCGTTTGGTACACGAGTACATTTATTTGACATCAGTTTTTTTAAGGACAAATCATGATCGATCTGTCGGTTTAAGGCCGGCTTGTTTTGACAACTCCTTCAACGGATGGAAGAGTTGCACGGGTTATGCCGTATCAATCAAAATACATCATCGTGTTTTGAGATGAAATATACGCAAAGATTTGTTTTTTTAAATTTAACAATGATTTACTCTTACTATTATAAAGTTTTTCTAATTTTAAAGACCTTAATGCAATTATAAACATCCAAAAACAAACATATTTCTTAGAGTTATAATTCAGGATTATTAATTTTAAATATTATACTTATTTTCGTGTACCTGAGATGTTGTACAGCTGCGGGGATTTACTTTATCAACAAAATGTAATATACTCCTTTTATCTTGAATATATTCTATACATAAAATTATAGTATCAATTATAAATTTGCATTTATATTTATTAAAAAATACAAAAGGAAAGCAACTTGTTTTGTTTTGCTCTTTCCTTTAAAGTTGAGTTAATTTAAAAAACACAAATGTTGTTTTTGTAAATATGCCACATCTTAGTATTACTTTGTGCTACTGTTTTTAGAGTCTATTAATTGTTGTTGTTACTAACATTACTAGTTGTAAATGTTTATTAAATGTATAATAATATTAAAACTAAAAAATAGTTTTTTAGTAAATAATCTTAAACAAATAAATTAGACACGGATTATTATATCATATTTAAAATGCTGGTAATTTACCAATATGTCTGTTTTTAGTTATATGTTTCTTTATATTACTTAAGTTATTAACTATTTATTTCAAACAAATTTTTGCTAATATCCAATAGCATTTAGGAACGTTTTGCAATATTGCCACAAATGTAAAAAGTTCAATTTAGTTGAAATACCACATTTCAAACATTTAATAAAATTGTTATGTTAGCATATTTGAATCAGTGGTGTGGAGTCTGGAGTCTGGAGTCTGGAGTCTGGAGCCTGTAGTCTGGAGTCTGAAGTCTGGAGTCGTGGAATCTGCCAATATTTGAGAAGTCGGAGTTGGAGTCGGAGTTGGAGTCGGAGTCAACTGTAACTAATCCGACTCCGACTCCTTAATAACACAAAAATAAAATTTGAAAGTTGAAAATAATTGCTCCACACTTACTTGTGTCGGAAACAAAAACATTAAGGAGTCGGAGTCGCTACAATTTTGTAACGACTCCACACCCCTGATTTGAATACGTAAAATAATTTACAAATATGAAACTTAATTTATATAATTGATATTAGAAAATATCTTAAAATTTTTCAATGTACCATTTAAAAGAAATCCTATACTCAAAGCTACTACAAACAAGCACCAATAAACTGCAATTTCATTCTAAATTTGTAAACATTTTATTAAATTATTAAATATGTAGGTATATTTAATTTGTCATTCTTTTTAGTGTATGTGTGTAGTGAAACTTTTCGTGTTAAATCAAATCAAATCATCTCTAATAATGTCTATCCGTCAATTCTTTTACGTTTCAGCTTTGCAATCATACTTCTGTTATAACCCAAAAACTAAGTTTATCAAAAACTCAAGTTATTTAAGAAATGTTGATAAGTAGCTGGTTAGAATCGTTTATTGTTAGACCTAGTGCAATGTCTAATTGCCTTTAACTTTTGTTTTTGATCAATAAAGACGATTTTGGTAAATAATTTTGCGTATGTTTCTTTTACAGCGATCTAAAAAAAATATCTTGTCGCAAAATATATGCTTTCATAAAATAAATAGAAAATTGGTAAGTAATTTGTATATGAGACAACAAGTAGTATTGAGGTTAATTGACAAAAAAACCGAGTGGTTTAAAATTGGGAAAAAAGCAAGACAAGGTTCTTGTGAATTACCAACCTTGTTCCATATGTATGCCAATAAGATGGCAACGGAGCGCTGAAAAAAGAATAAGGGAATGCAATGCGCATGAGAGGAAGAAGAATAGAATCTATTCAATTTGCCGATGATATGATTGTGTTAGTAAAAAGCATAGAAAAACTGAAAATGCTGATTAAAAAAATTGAAGAAATAAAATCAATGTATAGACTGAGTATAAGCAAAAACATAACAAAGCTTATAAGAATTTAAAAATTAGAAGAAAAAAAGTGAACGTCAATGATAAGTTAAAGCAAGTGAAAAAGAATAAGTACCCAGCTACTAAAATTACAGAAAAATAAAAAAAACCAAAAACAAAAAAGTTTTTAGAAAAAAAAAGCAAGATTTTGAGTAGCAAGTTAGATATAATTCTGCAAAAAAAAATCGAATGTTTCATATTAAGTGCGTTCTTACTTGGAGAATAGAAAAAAACGCATAGAAGCATTTGAAATGGCTCTGGATAAGATCAGTGGTCAGTAAAGTATTGAGAAGAGCGTTAGTAAGTACAATCATAAATTAAATAGTAATGAAAAAAGATTGTTAATTGAAGGAATTGATTGAAAAAATGATAAATGCAAATAAAAAAAGGAAAAATGCAAAATGACTGATGTTCTAAAGAAAAAAAAAATGTACAGTGATATAAAAAAACGGATAACTAAGAAAACTGCAAAAAGCAGAACACTAATGATGCACAAACTACAGTTAGTTTAAAGTATCATGTCGGCCTATATCAATACTTCAATATGGCAATAAGTTGTACAGTAAAACTGTTTTAAAAGATTATACTACTAACAAAACGTCAGCGCAAATTCACAAACAATACTTGCAACAGCAAAGAATACAAATTCAGTTTCAAGCTTTTTAACTGCAACAAATTTAATATACGCTTTTGAAGCTGGAATTAGCGGACTTCCTAGAATTAGAATGGTTTGTAATAAAAAAATAAATTTGATTAAGTTTCTCAAGCTTCCCGGCTAGGTTCCATATTGTTATGTTTTCTGTACTGTATGGATTTGAAAAACTTGAATAATATTTTTTCTCCAATTACCCGTTATTTATTTTTGTTTATTTATAATTAGTTTTGCCGGTAACA
The DNA here is from genome assembly GCA_963932245.1 of Tachinus rufipes. Classification (NCBI taxonomy): domain Eukaryota; kingdom Metazoa; phylum Arthropoda; class Insecta; order Coleoptera; family Staphylinidae; genus Tachinus; species Tachinus rufipes. Next base: position 36,159,512 of record OZ010744.1, read on the forward strand.
TTGTAAACTAAAAATAGCTAGTTTTACGGGTTTGTCGAACATGCCAATCAAGACGTAGAAAATATGTTGACCACATGGATGGAGATCTACCAAATAGAATGTTGGCAGGAAAAGTGAAGATGAGATCTTTAAAACAATATTGCCAAAAATAAAACTGACAATGCAACAGTTACCAGAGAAAAAATATGTTACCAATTATAAAGTTATGATTAAACATGCAATAAATATTAACAGTAATATTGCCAAAACTGAAAAAAAGAGTTTTTGGAAGCTTGATATTTTGAGATTGGGTTCAATTTTAATCATGAAAAGCTAGCCTAGAGTCAGCAAGTCTGGCGTTGAGACACCTGGGACACCTGAGTCGCTCGCAAAGATAGTAAATAAGAGCTATTTACGGCGACGTGCTCTTGCTAAATTATTAATTGGAGATTGCACTCATTTGCTGTCTTCACTTCTAGCGACTGCTGACTGACATGGTCCCAACAAAAATGTGTCTAACTTTTAGTTTTGTGATTTTTATACTTTAAATTAATGTTTTAGCAATATTTGAGCTTTGAGAAAACATTTGCGCTAGCATCATTTTTTTGACATGTAAAGTGTAGCGCTGATTCCACATGTCCTGTTATTTTGCTGTCTGACAGTTGGATTCGTGTTTTAGATTAGATTTACTAATGATATACAAATTTTGAGCTTTTCAAAAACAAATTGAAAGTGTTAATTAATTTTACATCTTTGCGAGGGTATCAGCGCGAGGTGTCCCAACGGCGGACCTGCTGAGACCAGGCAGGCTTTTCATGATTTAAATAAAACCCAACCTCAAAATACCAAGCTTCCGAAAATGTTTGCATTTTTTTACGCAAACTCTCCGACTAATAGAGCCAATACTAAAAAATACAGTCTATAGTGGCATTTAATGAAATAATTAAGCAAAATTAAAATTAAAAAAATCAAACCAATGAAATAAAAGCAACATTGTCTAAAAATATCCAAACCAAAATGTAAGATACCAGATATTAATTAAATTGAAGTACGAGTATTTAAACAACTTTACACGATAAATTTACAACTTGTGCAAAAGACTTTATAAGAATTGATTAAGTGTTTGAAAAGTAGTTAATTAAAAAATGATCTATCAAGAAATGAGTTTGCAAATCATCTGGAATGTTGCATCAAATAAAATTCATTTGTCATAACAATAACTAGCTGTTCTGGCTTTTACAGTAACATATGTACACATTACAAATATATTACTTAACAACTATGGTAGAGCTGGTGACATTAATTTGATGAATTAAAAGCTTTTTCAGTTGGAAGTATAAAGTAAGAATCTAAATAAGTAATTATCAAACTTATTTTTGAAAACCGACGTTAACAGAATGAGTTGCAATTAAATTTATTATAAATTTTTGATATATTTTTTTGTATTCTTGGACTGGTAGTATCTATCGCTATCTTAAAAATGAGTCCAGTAAATAAATACGTTTTTATGGCCTAGGCCGGTAACAATTGACAACGCTCTTAGCAACGTTCTAAAATATTGAAACCAAATGTCATTTGTTGAACTGTTGTTTTTTGTTACTTTTACATCAAAACACAGCAAATTTAAAACATAACTCAAATGTGACTTTGAACAATTGATTAATAATTAAATAATTTTAAAACCTCAAATAACTATTATTCAACATTATAAAAATATTTTTTGAACAAAATATTAAATTGTTAAGGTGTTATAAAAAACCTTAAATTTTAGACAGGCTGTGAGCCATCCAGAACGTCGATGCCGTCCTCGAAAATTGCTAGGACGTATTCCAACTACAAACAATATTTCTGAGACAGATGGCTTAGTATATTAACTTATTAAGAGCTAATATGTTTAGTACCTTATGATTGTTAATTGAAAAAGTATATAAAAATGCGTATATCTATTCAAAATTTTTACTTTGTTTGTAAAAAAAATAAATGATGTTCGAGCAGTCATAAATACATACATATTATATAGTATCAACACATGCACAAACTAACCATGCCGCGTATCTTTATTTACCTCTTTATTCGACATACAAGTTGTGCTAATTGATCCTTATGTATATTATCAAAAACAATAAAAACATAAGAGTATATGTTTCTATAGTGAGTGCAGAAAACGTACGCAACGCGTCAATTTTTTTTATTGTGAAAAATGTTCCAAAATGTGAAATAAACCAACTTAAAAAAATGTATCAAGTGTTTTTTATTAAATTTAAAAAAATTCGAAAAAAAAAATTTACTGTCTACATATATTTCATCTTTTATAATAATTTTTAATACCCAAGCTACATTCAATATTGCCAAAGTCATTAATAGTTGTAAGCCCCTAACACGTTTTGCTGGTTGTTTTGCAAATAAAAAAAAGTGTTTTTTTTAAGTGGAACTGAAGAAATTAATATTGGAAAAATAAAACACCATGCATACTCCAATTCAGTTTTAAATCAAGATGGACTCCAAGAAATTTTGTGCTTTCTTCCTCATGCTTTGTGTTTAACAAAAATACTACTTTTACAGTTTTATCATCATTAAGACACAATTTGTTCTCTTCATCCACTCCGTAGCCAGTTTAGATAAACGTTGACTGGAATTAGTTGTAGAGCCAACATCTTTTTCTACATTAATTATAGTAGTGTCATGAGCATATAACACGACATTCCTTGAAGTAAAATGGTTAGATAGATTATTATTAAATATGAGAAATATCAGTGGTCCCAGTATAGAACCCTGAGGAACTTCAATATTAAGTTAATTTTTGTTGGATAAAAAACCATCAAATGACACGGTAAGATAGATAATTATTGATCAGATACAGCTTTCTGGATGAAGGTTGTACGCATATAGTTTGCATAGCAGTACACTATGTGAGACACAGTCGAAAGCCTTGGTTAAATAAAAAAAAAATGACTTTGGATATGTTACCTTCCTCAAAGCCGTCAGTAATATTTTCTATTAATGTCAGAATGGCATTAACTGTTGAAAGACCTTTACAAAATCCATACTGATGTTCACAAAATAGTTTATTTTTTTCAAAGTGGTTAATTAACTAATTAGCTAATATTTTCTCAGCTACTTTTCAAAAAAAAGGCAATAAAGATATCGGCCATAATTAAAAAATTTATTTTTTTTAAATTGACAATACCTACGTTTACTATTTTTTAAATTGTTTATCACATCACAAACATCATTATATGAAACAGATTTAAAATTAAACACTGGCACAGTTAACACATTATAATTTTTTATAGATAAAACAGGACTACAATTGGTAGTTAAATACTAGTAAGTTGATTAGGTACATTAATTAAATAATCATTAAAATCATTAGCGGTTTTATCACAGGAAGTACCATAGATGTTTATCTTACGTTTCAAATTTAACACAGACCATATTGCTTTTTGTTTATTACTTAAATTTGAAATAAATTTATTTGTTGCTTTCATTTTTGCTATTTTAATAGTATTAAAATACTGCTTTTTAAATAAATTATAAAAAGTTTTATTTTCGTTACTTTTATTAAGCTGATAATAACTGTGTATCAGGTTTAACATAATTCGCATCTTTTAAGTTATTATCAAACGAAGGCTGGCAATTTGAACTGTTTCTTAATTTTTTTAATTTTTTTCAGAAAATGCAAAGTATATGTGTTTTATAAACTGTGTACAAAATGTATCAAACTTACTCGAACAGTTAAGATCATTTCTTTTGATAAATCCCCAATCTATTAAAATAGTCAAAGCATCTGAATCAAACTACTAAGCTCAAAATTATTTTGAAAAATAGCTGTTTGAAAATAACATAATTGTCTTTTAATAAAATTTAAAACAAAAATTATCTTGCTCAGCAAATCAGTTTTCTGCGGCGTTTATTACCTTCTTGTTTGAAGAAAATGTAATATAAAAAATAAAGAAAAAGGTGAGAGATGCTTAAACATATTGTCATACAAAAGCAAGACAACATTCAACAACATTCTGTGTCTTTGGTCATTTTTGCTAAGTTCTTCTCTTACCAAGATAATCAATCATGATTAATCCACAATAATTTCAAAAAGCTGAGTTAAAAACATCTTTGGTTTTTGAGGATAAGCAAGCTTCCACTGTATAGATTGCTGCTTTGTTTCTGGCTCGTAGAAATGTACTCAACATTTATCTATAGTAACAATGCAACTTTATAAACCACATCTGTTCAAAACAAGCACAGATTGAATGCAACAATTCTACTCTTGGTCGTTTGTAGTCAACGTTCAGACTTTTGGAGACTCATTTGATGCAATATTGTCATGTCTAAATTAACAAATTATATTTCGATGGTTTGATAATATCATATGATGAACCGCGTTGATTCTTTTAAGAACTTCAATAAAAGTTTATTTTTCTTGAAGCAGTGATTATCAAGTGTATCAATCTTTGTTAATTGCTTAATTTTAATCTCTTAATGCCTCTAATTTTTTGTTAAAGGTTTCTCTCAGTGTCCATGTTTCAACCCTATAAAAGAGAACAGAAAAAACTTAACTTTGCAGAAACCTTAATATTGTTTCTATTATTAAGTTGTGACTTTTGAATATACCACTAATTTTATTAAAAACATGTCTGCCCTTTTCTATGCATACCTTTACCTCATATGAGTGACTCTAGTAGTTATTTATTGTGGTGCCAATGTACAGATATTTTCTTATTTCATAAAAGGCATTATTTATCAAATGTCCCGTTTGTAAAAAATAGCAATAAAACAGAACAACTTTTGATCAAAAGTTCTTAGGTTTTCATACATGATTAATAAAAAAAATATCTTCTTGACTTAAAAACTTACTTAAAAAAATGCTCATAGTCAAGATTGTTTATAAAGGCAAGTCGTTGCATGGCCTTGTAACGGTTAAAAGTAGTTACGGTTGATTAAATACTCGTGTTATAGTACATAGTATAAGTGTTTAACAATTTAATACACTCTTTTTGGTATAGTTTGGTTGCTTTTTTATTGAAATTAATTTTACTGGTTTATAAAAAATTAAATTTCTAGATTTAAATTCAACATATTTAGTTAATCTTATTAATACGTTATTATACACAAGTGTTGCTTGTGCAAATGATTCTACTTTTTATTTATTAAATAAATGTTCAAAATAATAATATAAATCTTCTAGAATAAAGTTGTTTTCTTATTGTCAAAAAGACTATAAAAGATTTCTCATCTTTACGATGAATAATATTTTATATGTCAGTTGTTTATTGTTAGGACATTGTAAGCTGAATGATAAGGTGAAATAAGCTGGTTTTGTTCCGCCTATTTATTTGTATTATAATTTTTGTTTTGTTTTGTGGGCGGCTACTAGCAGTTTTGTGCTATTTGCATCACTTTTGTCAAATATATCGTATTCATCAGATTGATTTTATAATTTCTGTTTGCATAGCATTTATTGATAGTGTGTGAATACAATTACCAAGTTCTTTCAAAAAATTAACATTAGAATCCATATTATTTTTAATGTAATAGTCGCAGGTTACATACTATTTCAATGATATATTTGCATTATTTCAACACTGAATTGAAAATTTTTTACTTGGTCGAATACTGTAATATATAACTGAATTTTAGTCATTATTAAATAAAATAACCTAGCTTAACCACAGTATGAATTTATTATTTATATAACCAAAATAATTATAAAACTTTTCTTTAATAAACAATCCCATTAATTAATTATAATAAAATTTACAAATTCTCAAAAACACATTTCATGTACATTAGTGCTCTTTACATTTCACCCCTCGGGATATACACGTATAAATAACCCTAGCAACGATGTGAATTTGTACAAATGTTTCAGAAAGCTGCCCATTTTATTATATGCTATATTAAATAAAAGAAGAATTCCATACCTTTCCAAATTGTTATGTAAAATTTTCATTTTGCAAAAAATGTGTAACGTACGTATAAAAAATAAAAATATAAAAAGTGCAATGTCAATGGTGAAAGCTTTGCATATTTTTCATGTGGATGGGAGGACGTTTTTATTGCGCTCTGTAATGTAATTTATTTCCAGGGTTTCATAAAAATTATAGAACAAAAAATAACATGTGAATTATGTACAATTTGGATTATTTTAAAGTTTGATTGTAGGTTGATAAATTACATAACATGTATGTAGAGTGCTTCGGACTGTGATAAATGTATGTAATCCGTATACATACAACTATACTTCAATCCTCAGTTTGGTGACAAGCTGTGCACTATAGAAATAGATTCTGATCGATTTTGATGTAAATATGTAATAATAGCAAGATTGAAAAATTTATATGTTGCATTCAATACGTTGTTAAATCATTCATTACAATTTAATTGTACATCAAAGTCAGACCAGATGTATCAGACGTTACTTATATCAAATCTAGCAATTTCTCAACAAGGTTTTATAACAAATATTGACAAATAAGTAAAAAAATTACAAAAAAAAACTCAATTAATATTATCAATACCAAAAAAAAAACTTTAAAAATAAATATTAGTATAAACTTAATAGTTCACAGAAACACAAAATACAAAATAGAAACATAAAAAGAACACACACAATATACAAATAGGCGCATTAATAACGATAAATTTGATTAAAAAATAAAATAGTTTGTAAACTCACAGAATTTTGGAAATTACTTATACATACTACAAATTATAAAATCAACTACAATCAACAATACAACAACTTACTGGTAGGTAAAGCAAACATCTCAGTATAACAAAGTTAAAATACCTATAAGAAAATTTAGTTGATTACAAAATATACAAAAAATAAAACTTTTACTTTTAATATTGCCAAAACACTTTTTCCGCAAGCATTCTAAAAAGTGTTCCAGAAAAACTTTTTTAAACTTTAAATAAAAACAGAGTCGTTATATAAAATTTTACAATTTGGTTATTAATTTGTAAAGTATAAATGCAGCTTTGGTTGCATTTGTATATCCTTTTCACAATTGTTTTAAAAACGTTTTACCATAAAGTTGGCTGAATTTTTTAAATATGTTCAAAAAGGTTAAATTGCAATTTCTCGATAGACAGTTTTATTTATTAAAACAAAAAATGACACACTTGAGAACTTTGTCTGCAATAACGTTTTGCAAGCGGTATAGCTGGTTGCGCTATGCAGCTGAAACCACATGCCATTCACGTTTATTATACCAAATTTTTAGTAAAGTTTGTAAACATGTTATGGTATCAAATGCTATAAATAATCACAGAAGTATCTTTATCATCATCACTGAGACACCTTCACCAAACTGTCATATTTTGAAGATGCACTAAAAGTTTTTGAATATCATGTAGATTTTGTTTTAACTTTTAAATTTGCAAATTTTGCTTATGTGGCCAGTGTCCTTTTTTTTCAGATAGAAAGCAATAAGTTTTATAATTCTTGGATTAAACCCAAAACGTTGGTGGTAAACCTTATTAAAAGCCTTTTCAAAGTTAACAAATATGACACCTGTTTTATACAAAAACAAGTTTTAAATTCATCTGTAACTCTAGTTAGTTGATAGGTTGAGGTAAACCCTTATTTGAAGCTATGTTATGATTTGGCAACTAAGTGTAAACCCGGATTCTATTCAAGATTACAGTTTTTGCCACCTTACCTAAAGGCAATAAAAGACTAGGTGAAGACTCCTTCCACGTCGTCTAAGTTTAAATTTTTTAAATCAGTAAATGCTTTGACCTTGCTTTTCAAAATGTATTTAAAGCTTCATTTGCCATGAATGAATGGATGCGGTGTACGCATATTTTAAAATGCTTTAATAATCCATCACATCTGATTATTATCTTTGTTGGAAGATTTAAAAACAAATTTTCAGCACTGATTTTTGTGTTTCTTTTTGTGATTGCTTTCTTTATTTTACTATACTTTATAATCGGTATAACTCGGTTTGGTAAGTTGGGTCATGAGATTTTTTTTCTTTGTGTCTGGCGCAATTTAGAGATAAGATAAGACTACTGAAGTCAACTTTTTTAGCCGTTTGTATGTTAAGTAGTGGTCTGCTGTTTTATTCTAGGATATGACAAAAAAAACTAGTTAGTTTTCTAGATTGACTTAACCCTTTTTCTACTCCTCCCATAGAGATCTAAGACTACTGAGCTGTGGTCTGAAGTAAGGTTGTTATTGACTAAAATAAAAGTTTGAACTGAGATGTTCTTGAGTAAAGCAATGTCAAGAACATCCCAAAGAAACAACTGGTAGCTGTAATAAGTGCACATTGCCTTAGTACAGTATAGCCATTAGCATAAGCATACTTCAACAGTACTTTGACAAGCAAGTTATGTCAGCTATGCCAAGCTACATGATTTGAGCTAAAGTCTCCTCTAATAAAGCATCAAAAACTGCTGTTACTAGCTGCTTAATTAGTGAATATTATGCTGCAATCAATATTATCTGTTCCATGACAGGAACATAATTTGCAATCAAATTAGTCGTTGTAAAGACTTCCAATTGGTCAACTTTAAACGTGTTTTCAAAATACGTAAAAGTGTTTGAAATGGCGTAAACTTTTTCAGTAGAAAAAAAAAACGGCTCTAATTTCTCTTTCTTTTGTTTTATGCCTTTGCCAATCCAAAAACAAATACAAAACACAATGCTTTCATTATACGTGCTATTATGAAACTGTTATTCTGAGCAATACCTCAAATATAGTTTTGTGATTTTTGTTTGTTTGCCAAGATTGAACTCTTCAGGAAACTTTTAAGAGCTGATAATTTACAAGTGTCAAAACCCGCTCCTTTGAGACACGAGTATTGCGGCTTTACTTTTGGTTGGTAATAATAGTTCGAGCCACTTTTTTGTGTACTGGGATTTTTTTAGAACCGGTAGTTTGAATTTCCTGGCATAGGGCACATTTAAGAGGAGTGTGTTTATCTTTATTCATCTTTTTAGAATACTGGTCTGTAAGATGAGCCCATGCATATTTTACGCAAACGTCTATTTTCTCAATTGGCTGACAATACCCAGTTTACAATAACCTTTAGCTTAATGTCAAGGTTGCACAGATATTTTACAAAAACAATGTCATAACTTTTAGCCGTATTAGCAAAATGAACATACAACATAAAAAATACTCTTTTTTCCCATTCTGGGGATTGATACAGTTTCATTTGCAAGTTGGTTCTTAATAACTTCAACCGTAAAACAGTCGAAAAGGCTCTTAAGAACTATATTAAAAGTTTTTTTAAATTTCGGTTTGGTAAAAAAAATTACAAATTCTTTTTTTATTAAGTAATTAATAGGTCAATAGAAACTTTGCATTTAGCTTGAAACCAATTTGATTCCTTGAACTATAGAACACGCAGTTTGATAACATTTTTATCAACTAAATAAACTAGAGGAGGTTTTCTTGTTTAAAAGGGAGATTGTCAAAACTAAACCCAGGTTTATATGGTTGTATTGGCTAAGTCAAAAACGATGTAATTGTGCTGTGAGACAAATTGTCTTATAGCGTTATCTAAATTAATTAAATTAATAGTCAAAATTGTTTTACTCCTAATTTTTTTTTGGCTTCTTGGAAAAGTGTGTAGTAAATTCCTTGCCAAAGTTTTCATCCAGCCGGTTTTTGTTCTGAAAATCCACAAAATGGACATCCGTCACATCCGTGTCAGTTTGCATAAATAATTCTGCGCTTATAAACTCTAACGATGATGTAAATAATAAAACAAACAAAAAATTTTACAATTTTCAATTAAAAAAACAAGAATTGTGTTTAAGAAAAAATGTCTGCGTTGCATGTGATTTGTTTTTTTTTTACGAAAAAGAATTGTGAAAACTAACTAAAATGTAATTATATTGCAGAATGTTGAGAGTGTTATGAAGCATAACATAACAAATTCTGAGATTATCCACAAATCTTAAAACCAAATTTTAAGTAAAATTGCTTATTGCTTATTGCTTATCCAGATCGGATAAAAAACAACAAAAAATACAAAAATATATAATTTATACTAACAAATAAAAATAAAGTAATAAAACTTGCAAAGTAACTATGGAGACAAAGACAAATATAATTTAGAATAAATAAATATTTAGAACAGACTAATGGTCGGTTTATTCATCTGTTCGGTAAGTTATTGACTACTTACATGTTCAGAAAACTTAAATTTCTTGTTAGAAATTTGGGTAAATTCATCACAGTTAGGGCTACTATTTCAATCATAGTTTAAACCTATATTTAACTAAGTTTATTTCAAATTGTTATCTTAGATTAAAATAATAATAATAATATAATATTTTAGGTTAGTATTAAAATTTTTATTTTATTTATGACATTTTATTATGTAAAAAATATTTAAACTGCATTATAACTACATTTTTATGAGTATTGTTAATTAAAAACATGCAATGCATCACATTTTTACGCATCAAATCCTATTATCACAATTTTACTAAAATTTATTTTAAACTTAAATGTCCCGCTTTGTCCTGCCTCAGAGCATGATACATAATTTATTTACAAATAATGCATGATGTCAAAGAAAATCAGTTTTTTCAATTAAAATACACAAAACTGATTTGAACCAATCTTAAACTTTAATCTTAGATTAAGAGGAAAATGAAAGACTAGGCCTTAATATGTCAAATAATTACTGAACGCATACAATGAGCGTGTTTAAGAAACACAACCGTTGACTTGCAGTGCAGTTTGATTACTGTCAAAAGTGAAAAATTTACTAAACACAAGCAAATATTCACTAAAGTTTTACCGCTGACTAAAATGGTCAACTATTAGTTGTCAAGGTATACTCAACGCATATTTTTAGCATTAACATTAAACTGTAAACATGTTGGCAACACTTGTCAAAATTTGCATGTTCTAAATGCACTGCTTGTTATTATTTGTTTGTAGTTATATTATGTCAATCACAACAGCTTGAGGTTATGTTTTTTTGTTGTTTTATTACTAGCAGGCCAAAGTGATCTGTGTTGTTACTGTTGACTGATGAATAGACGTTTACTCTCGACTAACGCTACTAGGCACTTGATTAAAAATCAAACTGACCAGATTTTTGCAAGTAAAAAAAGTTAAAATGTTTTTAACCTTTACCTTTCTATACTAAATCAGTTTCAGAATAACTGCGCTCTAACAACTTTTGAGTCATACACCCGCATAATTATTTAAAAAACATAGAGAAGAGCAATTAATTTTACAATTTTTGAATAGTTAATTACAGTTTTTGAAAATTTTAGAACGTCAATTTTGTTTTAAAGGTATAAATTTTTTTGCAAGTACTCAAAAATCTTTTTTATCATTTTAATTATATGTCATTTGTAAAGAAAATACTTTTTACAATTTTAACTATGTGGCATTTGTTAAAAATAATTTTTTAAATCTAAAATATCAAAAATCACCAAATAGAAAATAGCAGCTGTCAAAAAATACACAACCTGTCAAAAATTCTTAATCTAAGATGTAAATGTAAATGTTGCACCTTTCAACTGTTTTTAGTTTGATTTTGGTTCTTTTTAAAAATATTTCAATATTTTATGAATAAATTTTGCCATGTTTTACTTTTTATAAATAGAATGTTGTAATTTTTAACAGTCTATGATAAATTTTGGTATTTTCTGACAATATTTTTATACTTTTGCAGGGTTTATAACTGGATTTAAAATCTTTCTGACAATATTTTGATATTTTATAGCCAGATTTTGGTATTTTTAAGGTTTCATAAAAAAATTAACAGTTTTGAGGCGGATTTTGATGCTTTCTAAAAATATTTTAATGTTTTATAGCCGGAACTTGCTGTTATTGACATCTGATTTTTAAAGTTATATTATCGGAATGAGCTATTTTTTTATGATAGAATTTTATACTTTTTAACAGTTAATAACTAAATTTTAGTGTTTTTTGACATACATTTTTGCTAGATTTTGCTACTTTTGACAACCATATAAAAATTGTGCACTTTTCAACAGTTTATGACCGAGTTTTGGTGCTTTCTGACAATTTTTTAAACTTTTAGACCGTTTTTTGTTTATTTTTTTAACGATCTGTATATTTATAATTAAATTTTGTTATTTTTGACATTTTATTAAAAAGTAATTCCACGAAAATTTGGACAATAGTCCCCAGATCGTTATCTACATTTTTGCTTAAATTTTGTACACATGTTTGAGATACCAAAATATGACGATTCCTAATTTTAGATCTCTACGCAATACAATGCAAATGTCGGCCATTTTAATTTTTTAGAAATTTTGTCTTCTTTCAGTTTTTGTGCTGTAAATAAGCAAAAAATAGTCAAAATATGTATTCAAAAGGGTGTATCTTATAAGAATTTTTTTGTAGAACACGATTCCGCTTTTGGTTTTTCAAAATTTTCCGCAAAAAATAAGAAAATTACCATTTTATTTAAAAATTTAATATCTTTGATTCCGCTACACCTGAAGACTTGAATATGATACTCCTGAAACATAGTACTTTTGATCACAAAAATGAAAAAAAAAACTAGATTCGCTTGCCGTAGGCTAATAAAATGGTAATTTTTTCATTTTCCGCAAAAAAATTTAGAAAACCAAGGCGGGATCATGTTCTACAAAAAATTTCCTATAAGATACACCCTTCTAAATTTGATTTTTGACTATATTTTGCTTATTTACAGCACAAAACTGAAAAAAGACAAAATATTGATAAAAAATTAAAATGACCGCTATTTACACTGTATTGCACCTAGAGATCTAAAATATCAAAAATTGACATATTTTGATACCCTAAACATGTGTACTAAAATTTGAGAAAAATCGGAGATATTGATGTAGGGACGATTGTTCGAATTTCCGTGAAATTACCCTAAAAGAATTTTTATTTTTTAGTAATTTATGGCAGGAATTTGCTATTTTTGACATTTTATAATATAATTATAGACTTTTGAACCACTTTTGCCAGATTTTGAATTTTGCTGATTTATATGAAAATATTTACATTTTTTAACAGTTTGTGACTGCACTGAGTATTTTCTGACAATATTTTAATGTTTCAAGATAAAATTTTGTTATTTTTAACATTATATAAATAGAATTTTACAGTTTTCAATCGTTTTTACTGGCATTTAGTTTTTTCTAAAAATATTTTAATATAATTTTTAACAGTTAATAAAATAATAAAAATAATAAGATTGTGTACACTTTTTTTAAAACCGTTTCAATAAAGGTTTCTATATAGAACTCTTCATTCTTTCCTACCCCAAATCTATTCCTGCGGGGACATACAAAAAACACTGAGCACCGTCTCAACTATTGACAGTATAATCAACTGGACACAACAATTTAGAGAACAAGTTAACAATTTAGCAATAGATTAGACAAGTTGGTAACCAGATTTTCATTTTTGAAATTTTTTATTTACACTTTTAAATGCTGGAAATTTAAGTAAGGGGTCGGATTAACAATTTTTTGGTTAAATGTAACATTTTAAAGACCCGATTTATAGTTTGTATGTTGAATTAACAGTTTAGTAATTAAATTTAACATTTTATAGACCGGATTTACACTTTTACGCCGTGTATTTATTATTTAAAGCTAAATTCACTCTTTTAAAATCAGGTTTTAAAGATATGGCCAAATTATCAGTTTGACAGTAAAACTGACTGGATTTATAGTTTTAAAGGCCGGATTAACAATTAAGCAGTAGAATTTGACACTTAAGCCGAATTAACCAGATTTACAATTTTAAAAACCGGATTTACAGTTTTAAAAACCGGATTTGCAGTTTTAAAGAAGCCGGATTAACAGTTTGGCAGTAGAATTTTTTTTTTTTTTTTTATTTTTGAAGGCCAGATTTACAATTTATAGAACAAATTATTAGTTTGGCAGCCAAAACAAAACACGTTGTTAATTAAATTTACATTTTTAAATTTTCTAATTTTGAAACTTAACACAATAGTAACCAAATTTTTAATTTAAAGTTTAAATGCCGGATTTATACTTTTCACTTTTAAAAGTCGGATTATAAACTTATAAGATTAACAGTTTGTCAGTAGAGTTGGAGCCGGATTTTTATTTTGTTTAGTTTTAGTTTTTTGATATAAAAAAAAATTGAGAAATAGTATTCTAACTTCAAAAAAAGTATATGTTACTAAAAACGAGCATGACGTCTGGCCAGCCTGTGAAAGGTAAATATATCGGCTTTAAGCGTTCAGATAATATAAAACAAATATTTTGTTTTTGTGGTTATATCTTATTAAATTGATTTAAGATTAATTTATTAAAAAGTAGGATAAATAAAATAATAATCTTATAATTGGATTTTTATTGCTACCGTTTTTGGAACGTCGATATCATTGCGTGATATTGACTTAACAAAACAAGTTGCAAATAAATTTGTATCTTTATTGGAATCAATAATTATTATTCCCAATTTATTAATATTAACAGAGATTTTTTAATTATTTTTTTTAAACTGTTATTTCTTAAAAATTAACATCCGCAATTATTCAAAGTAAGAATTCAAAATACTCGAGCAACAATCAGTCACATAAAAATATTGTATGTTTTATAGTTGAAACTGAAGATTGTTTTAGAGCTTAGATAAAATTTTAAAGTATATTATAATTATAAAATATTACAGACGCAATATGCCGTCAATTTATTATAAATAATAAGCTACTTCAGCTTGTTATTAAATAAGCATATAGATATATCACTTCACGTTGCATAATATTAATTTTAATAATATAATGAAACTATATTAAAACGATTTGGTTATATATAATTTATTTCAGTTTGAATACCTTCATTTGAAAGAAATAAAAGCTCAATTTAACAATCAACTTATTGAAATCCAATGAAAGCAACTTAATCAATCTGGTACACATTCAAATAGCAGGTTCATGATAATAATATAAAAATGTGAAGATAATTTAAATCCAATTCATTCACGCCACCGATCGATCAAACTCGACCTTTTACAATCGTTTCCAAAAATCGGGAAACGAAGGCATTGTCCACTATTTTACCAGAAAAAAAAACTGGGCTAGAAATTGCACCAGATATAATAATAATGCGGAGGATGACCGCTCAATCACGTCGATCTGACATTATGTCGTTGCGGATTTTATTGTTGTCGTAACCTTTCCTCCTCGTTCCTTTTTTTTACATTTATTCCCTCTGCAAGTTTCATTCCATTGTTTGAGGAAGCTTTTGAGGTCTTCCGAGTCGAAGATAAAACGATTGAAGTTGGGGGGGTGGTGAGGGGAGAATTTTATTTTCAGTCACTTAAGATTGCGCTTGTTGAAATTGTTAGTTGGGAATTGAAAAGAAAATTGTTTTTGATACATTTCATATTTAATTTAAACTTTTAATAACGGTGGTAGCATTATGTTTTCTCTTTTGTGCAAAGTAATGATATTTTATTACCCAAAAAAAAACAGTTCGTTTCATTAAAACGGTCGTTTAATTAACATTGCCGCTTTTATGTACCCAACACAACAACAACAAAAGGCACAAAATGATAATAATTTCCATTTAATTTTCCGAAAATCATTATTAAAATGGGGCAACCACAATTTGCAGCGATTCATGGCTTTGTGGCATTTGTGGACTTTACCAACAAACACGCAACATTGCGTTTTCACCGGTGTAATAAAAAAAACGTAAAAATGAGATTTAATAATAAGACACTTCATAAATTAATTACGGTGTTAAGATGATAATATCTCATTTACCACGTCACAATGCGAATAAATATAAAGTAAGGATGTGCAAGGAGCATACATACTAAATCTTAAAAGTTAAATGGTTTTGTAAAACATAAATATCCTACTTATCTATCTAAATCTGTATATAACATTGAAGCACGAGAGATAATCTGCTTTTATTTGACGTAAATTCCTCACACAAAAGTGAACACGATATGGTAGAGGAGCATGAGCCCAGAGGGGATTTAAAGAAAATCTCATTGTACTAATAAAAGCTAGCAAATTGTCGTGGATTATGTTTGCTGTATTTGAAGTAATAAGCTCTTTGCGGCAAGTGCAGTTAAAAGTGAACATTTGTAAAAGCTGTCGACAAAAATATATTAAGTAAAATACATGTATAGAGTCATCATGATGACCAAAGGAAGTTAAGTGGAGCACCGACATAAAGTGCTTTATATTTTCTTGTTGTATACGACTTTTAACACGTCCTAATCTGGCAAATACACAAACAATAACATTAGAAGTCGGTGTGAAAGTGACATTGTGTCTACTGTTCGGGTGTGAAGTACATTTGACAAGGTGACAATGGGGTAACCCCGATGCGGTACTTTAGGATACTGCCGATACACCGCACTAAAGGTGCCGATATGAATCGGGTACTCAATGGCACCGAATGCCACTTGAATAGAACCGACGGACTAGATATAATTTGCTTCACTCATTGCGCCGACAAACGTGCCGCAAAAAGGAGCAACGGGCATAACTTTGTTGTAGTACGATTTTTCGCTTATTTTACGCAGATTCACTATTCGAATTTCTCGAATTATTCGATAGTTGTTAATAGCAAATATAAATGCTTTCGTGCAATTTTGTCTAAATTCTAAATATAATATAATTAGATTGTTTGAAACGTTTTATAAAAAAAAAATAACGCAAATTTTGGAAACAGATTAGTGCGGATTTATTTATTGCAGTAAAATATATTTTATAAATTTAATCAAATCTTATTATTTTAAATAAACTAAAAATTAAATTGTTTAGTAATTTATTATTTCACTTTTAGCAAAACTTTTCACTCGTATTTAATTCTATCCTGTTTTAAATTCTTTATATTTGATTTTCTATTTAATTTATTTTGTACAAGGTATTTTATTAAAAAATCCATTAAAAAAATGAAAATATAAATTTATTTAAAAAAAAAAAACAGAAGTTTAAGTGTGTGTTCGGTGGAAGAAAGTAGTAGAAATTTTAAAATTAAAAAGAGTAGATTGGAAAGAGAAGACTGATAGATAATTTGTATATGAGACAACAAGTAACAATAAGGTTAAATGGTTTAAAATTAAAAAAAAGCAGTAAGACAGGACTGTTGTTTCACCAAAGTTGTTTAATATGTATGCCAAAGAGACGGTAGAGAAATGTTGGAAAGGGGACAAGGGAGTGAGCATAAGAGAAAAGAGAATAGAATTGATTCGTTTTACCGATAAATATGATCTTGTTTGTGGAGAGCACAGAAAAACTGATAAAGATAGTCAAAGAACTTAAAAAATAGAGTCAATGCAACTACTTTTTCAGGTACCACTCCTACTGGAGATTAAATATCATCATAGCTAATTTAATTAATTAAATAATTAATTAATTCATTCTGTTGACAATTCTTCTAAACAGTTTTTTGTAGCAAAATTTTGATTTTCTTTTACTTTCTCTTCCATAATAATCTAGAAAACTGTGTAATTTAGTTTCCTAGTTGCATGTCCAAAGTATCCTAGTTTCCTAGTCTTAATACTAATCTTAATACTAAGAAGTTTTTCTCATTTTTTTTTCAAGATATCCTTAATATTTGTTTGTAGCACTAGATTTCAAAAGCCGGTATCTTATTCATGTGAGCTTATTTTAGTGTCAAACTTTCCATACCATATAATAAAATCGAAAAAACAGCAATAATTTTTGTTATTGAAAAATGTATTTATTTGTGTAAAAGCGTTTATTGCTATCTATTCTTGTTGGGTTTGTATCGTTACTTATCCAATATGGGTCCAATATATAAGTGCCGCGGTATTTATAGGTGTATACTCTTTTAATATGGGTGTTAGAAATTCTCAGGCTGTCAAAAATGTTCTTGTTTTTTGATATCATCTAAATTTTGTTTTCTTTAACTTATTTTAATATCTTGTATATTGATACGTTTCACAAGTTGTTAGAGGTCATCTATGTTAGTGGTCAAAATAACCGTATCGTCGGCTTAACAAATGTTACTTAGTATTTTACCGTTTATGAATACTTCTGCTTCTTTTTCTTCTATGGCTTCTCTAAAGATTTCCTCGCTGTATAAGTTAAATAACAGTAGGAACAAAACACCCTTTTTGCATCCCTCTGCATATTTTGATATCATTGCTGGTTTTGGTATCTACTCTGATGTTTGCTGTTTGGTTATAGTACAAATTTTGAATTAGCAGATGTCTCTAGTGTTCAAGTTCTTTTTGACAATCAACAAGCATAGGGGCTTTCGTCGTACAATTGAGATTTGAAACGAGCCACAGAGCAACTCTTTAGTTAATAATTCTTTTCCTTGACTATTTTTTACATAAATATATTACTTAACGTAGCACTAATTGAATTATGATGCGCGTCATATTTCCAATAATAAAAATGTCACGTGTGTATTAGATGCTTTGTTGAATTAATAAATTTTTGAAGCGATTGATTTTTCCCCAAAATAATAAATAATAATAAAAATTTCTGATAGCAAACTTGAATCTATAAAGTATATATATAGGGTGGCATTCATATCTAGACATCACTGAATCAAAATATTTATCCCGTATATCTCTTATCTCTTCTTCCAAACCATTTTCTGAATCCAGACTGAGTTTTCTTTATATTCTTTACTCGTTTTTTATAGATTATTATTTATATCATTTTTAGTAAGATTTTAAACGTATAGCTCATTAAACTGATTGTCCTATACTCAAAGCATTATGAAGCATTCTCCTTCTTTGGTATTGTTATAAATGTTAAAAGGAGCTATTCTCCTAGACTTGTAATAAAGTTTATCTAAAACTTTGAGTGATTCGATAGAAATCTGATTTTGTCCCCCCTTGATTTGTTTGATAGCGAGTAGTACTTTCTCTTTCAGTATGATAGTTTTTGGATGTATTCAGTTTTTTATCTCCTTCAAGTACATCAAGTATTAGTTTACCATCTTAATTTTTCAATATTCCTACTTGCCTTCTTCTACCTGTCCCAGTCATTTCTTTGATTTTATTACTCGATTTACTCGTAATGTAAGTTGCCAGCATTACGGTAAATAAAAGGTAAAACGTTGTATTACCTGGGTATGTTTTTGTAGACGTGATGAAGTTCCTAAATCTTTGTCTAGTAAGTGTGTAATCAATTTACAATGTGTTTTCTTAGTCTGCGGGCGAGCGTCACGTATATATTAGTCGCTTGATAGGTTACAAAAGGTATTTGTGGTTAAAAACAGAACTTAACTAATCCATTTTATAGCGTTGTTCAAGTCCATCTTTGCTAGTGCATCCATCTACTTTTTCTTCTCTTACTTTAGCGTTGAGATCTCCCATTAGAACCGTTTTACGTTAAACTTGTCCATGGAGGTATTGAATTGTAGTTTTATTACTCTATCGGATAATAGAGTAAAATTAACTATTAGTCGGTTATCTTTATCAACCATTACTATAATATGTCATGCAAATGCACTTTTCAAACTCTTACCAATGGACATTGCTTATTTCTAAAACATTTGTTTTTAGTCTTTGCATTTCTATAGCTACATTTTTAATTTTTCAGCTTGGTGTAAGCTTCAAGCGCTTCATGTTGCAATTATCATTTGAGCTGTTCCGTGTAGCATTCTTCTGGTCATTGTTTTTTCGTATTTCCTCATTCATTACTTTTACCCCTGGAGATGAAGGATTTCCTTAAGAATCTTTAATGTAGTGGTTTCTTATTAGTTTCTACATCAACGTCAAGTTGACCGTAGTGTCCAGTTCATCCACCTTTGAGGATCTTTTTTTGCTCCCTAGATAATACATTATTATTGAGGAAAAAAGTTTGTTGTCTATCTCGGCAACAACTCGGTCACTTTCTGCATTAGTCATCATTTTGGTGTTTCCATACTTTGCCACGGAAAGGTTTGCAGATAAAGATTTTTTCTTCATCGAGCTAATGACCCAAAAGTTTTTCTTTAGTCTTCTGGTACTTATTAGTCTACAGTATCTGTAGTAGATTGCGGTAAATACTTCTGAAAGATCATAAATTTTGATCAGAATATCAAGTTACAATTTCTGGAAAAAGAAAATGTCTGCCAAAAAAATAGATTGACGTATTACGGCGGTTTTTAAATTAAAAATAATTACATTTTTAAAGCCGCGTGTTCCGTAAACTAAATTGTTACAAACTTTTTTACGCACTAATTTCAATTATAATTATTTTTTATTTGCATTGGCCAAAAGAGAAATACACAAATAATAAGCACCAAAAAGTGCAAGTCAATCCATTTGGCAAACAACTAGAAAAACCGGTCAAAGTTTACAGAAAAAATAAATAACTCTAACACATTGTTTATCAGCAACAAGTACCCAAATAAATCTGCACAAGATTATAATCTATCCGTACAAAAACAGTAGTTTATACGTTAAACAGAACGTAATAAACAATGCATTATAGAGTTCAAGAATGGTCAACCAGATAACGCACAATATCTTTTTATAAGTGACGAAGCTCACTTTACACTGTATATCCAATAATCATAATTTTTGCTGTTGGGCTACAGAAAACCCATGTGTAATTTATGAAAGATTATTACATATACCAATAGTAACTGCTTGGTGTGCTTTATACTATTCAAAAACCATCATCCTGTATTTTTTTTATTGAGAAAAATGGTGAAACAGAAACGGTCAATTCAAAACGGTATACATAAATTTCAGACATTTTATTCCGCCACTCCAAAAATAGAAAAGCAAGTTTTTCTAACAAGACAATGTCATCTGACAGTATTCAAGACAAAATATTGAGATCTTACCCCAAACATTTCTAAACAGAGCAAGATCTTGCGACATTACTGTACCTGACTTTTACTTTTAAGATTATTTAAAAAGTGTTTTTGAGCAAGGTTATAAATCTAACATTCAACAAGAAATTAAAGTTATTTATCAGGATATGCAATTATATAGTTAGAAAAATAATCTATTACTAATATAACAAATTGATTTAAACGATGCGCCAATATAAATATTATTACGGCAACCCTACTTTAACTTAACGCATGGAATCAGTAAAATATGATTTACCAACAGCTTTTTAGAATGACGCCGTGCTGACACATAAATAATAAGTTTTCCTTATGTTAGCACTACGTTTGCCATCTTTTGTTATAATCGGTATATTTCATTCTCAATTTGATTTAGTGTATTAATGATTTTCGGTTTTTTCTTGTAGAATTAGAGTGATATACTATTTAGAATAACATTTTCCATAAAAAGAAATTACACCTCTACATCATACAGTAAGACAGAAAAGTAAAAAACAAAACGCAGTATCAATTTAATTTACATAAAAAGGTTTAGTTCTTTGTTTCTTATAATCTTGAACAACATTTAAGTCTGTTTTATAAATGCCAAAATATATTTTTTGGACTTATTATGATATAATTAATATGAAACATTTTTGCAATGTTGTGTTTGTGTCTGTCATTAGGATATTAAAAAAAGATGATCAATTAAAAGTAGATTTGTGTAGGCCTTTCCGTACATCTTCCATGTCTGTCAATTTTGAGTTTTGTGAAACCAATCCTTCTTCGAAGTTAATATCGTCCAGCCATCTCGTTTGTGATTAGCCTCTGCTCCTCTTTGTTTTTCTTGGCCACCAGTGCGTGACTGTAACTGCCCATATATTGCTGCTTTGTCTTGAAACGTGACCGGCCCAGCTCTTTGTTATCTTTTCCGCCACGTCCGTTACCTTTAAATTCTTTCTGATTGTCTTGTTCTCGATTTTGTCCCGTAAAGAGATCACAATCATAGTGCATGCCATTGCTTATTGTATTGTGTGCATTCTATTAATACTTTTTTTAGTCAGATTTTTTTCTAGACGTATGTAGCTACCGCTAGGATACTTCTGTTGTAAACTTTTCTTTTTCAATTTATGGGTATGTTGTTGTTTTCCAGAATCTGTCTGAGTTTACCAAATGCCGCCTAAGCACGGCTTATGCGACTTCTGTTTGATTTTCTTTTCCTAACTTGATTGTGTGCCCAAGGCAAGTGCAGTGGTCTACGTATTCAATGGTTTTATTATCTAGTAATAGTTTTAGATTTGTTGGACATAAATTTTTTTCTTCAAAGTGTTTATTTTCAATCCGGTTTCTTTAGCTACTGCAGCTTCTCTTTTCTGGGTCGCTTAATATTAAGACGATATTGTTGGCAAACCGTAGGTAACTTCAATCACCTACGGGTTGCTTGTATTTTTATAATACTTTCTAAATTGCGGCTTAAAGAGGTTAGCTTATAAAGAGTGTCCCAAAATTTGAATTAAATAGAAAACACAGATTTTAGATTGTTATTTTTTTATTGAATCATAAAGTACATAGAATAGGGTTATTTATGGAATAACAGATTGGGCAAATGGCTTCCACGTCTATGTTGGCACATACGCACTCTTTTGTCAAAATTTTCCATGTACATTCTGCATAAATGGCTGGATTTCGTTGATGCAGAATTTAATTTCCTTCTGTAATAAACGGTGGTTGTGGGCTTGTTGGCATAGACCTTTGACTAATATCCCCACAAAAAAAAAATTATTGGTGTTAAATCACACAATCTAGGGGGCCAATTCTGATAATCGAAACGAGAGTACATGATCAGGAAATGTCTCATGAAGTAATTAAATTGTTTCACAAGCTGTATGACTTGTGGCACCGTCTTTGCTCCATTTTTACTAACCCTAAACTCTCAGCTGTCAAATTGTTTCTTTTTTCAGGCTTGCCAACAATTTACTGCACAAATGTAAGCTTGGTTTAAAGTTCTCTTAAATGTTCAAATATTACTTAATTACAAGTGTGGGGTTGCGTTTCGATATTCTTAATATTTTAACTGCATTTAAAAAAACTAAAATTTGCGATATTTTGTCACTTTTTAAGATCAAGGGTGCAAATCTTACCTACTAGAGGGATGGAGACGCGGTTACAAGATCTTTCAACTTTATTTTGTCCTAACATATTTTTAATTTATAAAATTGTAAAATAATTTATTTGTTTGCAATACAAATAAATTATTTTATAAACTTTGTAATTGAATTTATCAACAAGTTTTAGTGTAGTAGTGTGGTGGTATTATGTGTGCGCTTGTAACTACACTTAAATTCCGAAAATAACTCGAAGTGGAAGATGAAGGTGATGATGGAGATTAAGCGTCTAAACTAGAATTAATTTTGGTTTAAGTTCCGGTTTTTCTTTTAAATAAATAAAAAAATAATTACCGTTTGATTTTATCTAAATACAAATAAATAAAGTTGGTTTGTTATAAAGGCAGATTAAAACGACATAAAAATACGTTGCCAAAACTTTCCCGTACCAGTTGCTAACTGGAAGATAATAACAGGATACGTTTATTTTCATTTATTTCATACTGTGAAACAAGATTAATATGATATGGTTTATAAAAAAAATCTTTAGCTACATTTTACAAACTTAATTAGATTGAACATTAAGATAATATTATATTATCTTGCAGAAAAAAAAAACTAATAATAAAAATTTGAAAATTAGAATATGCAAACGTATAGTATTTTAAAAAATTATACATTATTATTTTATCAAACAATTATAGTAGAATTTTTATTTAGCAAATCATACCAAACAAATAATCTCAGTATATAACACTTAACCGCTTTAGCCCTAATTAATTAAAAGGATTATAACCATTTGAAATAAAATCTTCTTTTACCCCTATGCCTGACCTCATTCCATCATCCGCCATCACTATAGTCTTCCTTATAATTGTACGGTTTGTACACGGCGCATGAGATAATTTAATAATCAAAACCGTACCCGATTTTCCTAGACAAATTTAACGACAAGTAGTTAAAGTGTACGGCAGATGATGATGAGATTACGCTTTCTTTTCGTCCTTCCATTAAAATCATATTAATGTTGTGAGTCGTTAATGAATTTTACAACGGCGTGTCTAATGAAATTTAATAATTAATAATGTGTGCGCTCGTGTGTCGCTTTACGTGACTTGAAATGCGATAGGGAATTGTCACAAGAAATGAAATGAAGGAAAAAGATGATGAAGTTTGTAAAGGAAATGAGTGTTTGTCAAGATTCTGAATTGTGGAGAATGGAACAATTTAATGTGCAGTATTCACCACTGGCTTAATTTATGTGGTTTATCTTGTTTTAATTATTAACGGCAACAAATTCAAATTGGCTATACGTATGTACCGAATGAAAAATCTAAACAAATTGAGATCATTTTGAACTAAACAATTTTTATTTATACCACATAACAATATTATATACAACAATATTTGAAATTTATTAAGTGGGATTAAAATATGTTGTTGAATTTGTTATTCAGTGTCTTAGAATTAATAGAATTATCAAGTAAATTTTGATTTCCTCTTTGTTTTTCGTTCCTGCACACAATCGATTCGGACCAGGCATCCGCCCCGGGTCATAATTCAAGCCCGGGGGCTAACAAGAAAATTACAAAAATAAAGTGTCAGTATAAATAACTAACGTCCTTGTAATTTCCCGAAACAAACTGCAGCCTCCATCTCAGTCATCGTGTAATTTAATAAATCACCGAAAAAATACGGGTGGGCTTCGAATAAAAATAAAGGACTACATCGTCCGAATTTAAATTTTTTAGAAGAAGGAGCAAAACCATTTTGAATAATAGTGTGAAATCTTTTTTGTTTAAATAAAAATGATAAGGGTTATTTAATGATTATCAAGTATTGACATATATTAAAGATTTAGTTCAAAACATATTAATCTGAATATGTGTGTACTCAATATATTTCTAGCTTGTCAGCAGCTGTATATACTTAAAATTTTGGAATTCAACTAGGTGTAAAATCAGTGCGGATTGTTGTTATAAATATGATTTTTAACCACTTGGTTTTATAATTTGTTTATTAAACAGAAATTAAGTATTAACCTCCTGGGTTTTGTGCAACGCAAATGCACACTAAATTATCTTTAAATATTTTGAAAGGGCCATTTATTGTCATACTTATGTCCTTTAGTAAATTTTTGATCATCATTTATCACTTACTGCTCAAAAGAGTGCAATGTATTTTGCTTCGTTAGTTGACTTCAAAACTGATGTTTGCTTCAGCGATGTTCAGGATATGGCATAGTTGTACATTTATGCCGATGTTGAATATCATTTGATAAAATTTCTTTTCCAGTCCGCATCCAAAATTCTTTCAAAGCATTAGTTTGATATCTGCTCAGAATACTTATTGTATTACACAAATTACACATCAGAATTTTGATTAACTTTCTGTATTGTGTTTTCAGTTCTTTTCCAATTTGTTGTTATATGTTTTGATGCCATGTCTGGAAACTTTCTTTTCTTCATTTTTTCTTACTGAGTATGCTTTTCTTATTTAGTTTAAATTAATTTTCAAGTACGTACAAACTTTTTTCTGTATTTTTTTTACTTAATTTAATTGACTTTTTTTTTAAATTTACTTTCCTCTTTGATTACTTTAAATAGAAATTTTGTATGTAACGTTTTTCCTATTAACATCATACTTTAATAAAATTAAATTTGGGTACATAATAGACGTCCTCCAGGTAATGATAGTATTTTTTACATTTTACTTTTGTCTCAAACTTCTCCAAGACCTTGGATTTCTTTTCCATGTTCAACTCTCACTTTTCTGGGTGGTTTTACTGTCTCCAAAACACTCTCCAGATGCAGTCTACAACAAAGACATTAGATACCCCTTAGCCTTAACCTTTTGAAATACTTTTTTGTTTCAAAGATACAGGGTATTGCGTTATGTCAATGGCTTTTGCAAACATTAGTTATAATCCCTCAATTCCTGACACATATTCTTTTCACCAAGTTTCAGCCAGTTTCTCAAGAAATGCTATAAGGAATTTTCATGACAACAATGTGTGGTGTTTGTATACAGGCTGGAAGAAGTCATTTCAAACATTTATTGTAGATTCAGCAACTTTACATGTACTTTTTGATAATAAAATGTTGTAACTGTCGCAAATTTTGTTCACCTTGTATCTTCGATACAAAGAGGTTTTCTGAAATCATCATAGAACAAAATATTCTTAGAATAGGCCAAGGAATAATCCCATAAATTTTTGCCGCATGTTAACCTAACACCCTGTCCAATAGTGTTCGAAGTCAGTTTCAGCTAGTTTCTGATGCTGAAAATAAACATTGTTTTGATCTGATATTCTAGAAAAACTTTCTACAATGTCTTTAAAAGCAAGTTTTTTAATGGAAAATGTTTTTGTTATTGACAGCTTGACCTATTTATTATTTCTCTTAAAAGAAGGCATCGTGTACATTTATCGAGTGCAATACTGAATATAAAAGTCAATTTGCTGGTTCAAGTTTAAACAAAAAATTATTTGTGGAAAATAATAAAAAGTTTACTTTGATGTAGAAATGTATGTTAGTGTACTAGCACCAAAGTCATTTACAACATTGGTGTCACTTATAAAAAACTATGACTTTAGTAGTTGACTCTGTGTATTAGTATGGATTTTCAAACACAACATTCAGCCAATATATCTAAAAAAAAAAAAACATAAAACTATGAGTCGTTATGATTAATTATTATTTAATTTTTAATGTAGACAGTTATGTTAAAACATTTTGATTTAATTTTTGTGCACCCAGTTAGTGCGGACCGTACCGGATAACTAAATCCTTTACCGTACTGCTAAATATATTGACCTCTAAACTAAACTTTAATTTATTAATTTACAATTATAACTAACTATTGAAGTTATGTTTTTATACTCTTAATGATGCGTTTGTTTATTCTACTCCATGTGCTTTTTTTATTCCAATGCAAACAATGTGTTTGGTTATGATAAAGTAGAATTACCAGAGTGTCAGTGTAATAAGTGTGATTATTCGAGTGACATTTAAGCAGAATTTTGAATAAAGATCAAAGAAGAATTTATAGTATAAAACTGCAAAACTAATATCAAGCTCTGGAACCAAAAAAAAATTCTACAAAACAGAGTAATACAAAGTCAAAACTGTACCTGTAGCTATATGTAGCAGTTTAACTAAACTACAGTGTTCTTGTGGGCACTACCTTGTCGTGTTAAAGAAAATAAGTAACTTCTGCTCAAGTCATGCTGGTGGGAATTTAAACTCCCGGTAGGGTCACTCATGCCGGATGGGTCAATGAGCAGAAGCCAAACCAAATGTACCCAAAGCCATTCCTGGCTACTTTTTCCTATTTTTCCTGTCATATACATTTTTACCATTAATCTTTTTTTTTCTTTATTTTTTCACTTGGCGGTAGGTTAAACTTAAATTCATTTCATAATGTTAAATAAAAAATCAAGCCCCTAATCCGTGCCGTCAGTTGAATTTGATAGTGGTTTCAAAATCAGCACGAATCACTTAACTACTAATTGTTTGGAAGTTGGTGCCAAATCGGACTTACCATCTTGTTTCTTGTCCATTGGGAAGAAGTCAGATAAACGTATTTTTCCCAAATACTAGTGTCAATGATAAGTAAACAGGACCTGTTCATCGGTTTATCTTAGTCAAAAGAAAGAAGGCAACTTTAACATAGTTAATTTTTTTTTAATCAGTAGAACGTTGTACAGACTGATCGGTGATACCAAATCTATCAAGAAGGTTTAAGATAGCATTTTTGTAGAAACAAAATTGTTAAAATGTAATCGTATTGCAAATATGAATGCTTTGCCGCTACTGTTAGATTTTAAGGTATAACGTTGTGATTTACTGTCTACTAAAATTCTCCAAAAAATGCATATTGACTTCTGTCTTAAGCAGCATTAATAGTTATTTTAGGCTGATATGCTAATCATTAACAAAGAATAGAAAAACACGGACTGCAAATTTGTAATAGTAGAAAAAAATAATCCAATAATGCAAAAAGAGAGAGATACTAGAATATTAATAAATGATGATGAAATAGGAAAAGAATCTGGTATTTTACTACAAGCCACAGTAAAATACCCAAAATGAATGAAAGAAGAAGGAAAGGAAAAAACTCCATATGTAGAATTTTTAAGAAATTTATGCGGGAAAAATGTAGGAAAAAGTACACATTATTAAACAGAAAGACGAAACAGCAAGAAATAGAGAGATCAATATTCTAATGGATATAAAAAAATTCTTAACAACAAAAGTAAATCTGTGCGTGCCAATACAGGTACAGGTATTAAAGACAAATAAAGAAAGAAGACCAAGAACAGAAACAAAAGCTACAATAGTGAGCAAACAGGTCGTAACATATGCAAACTTGCTGAGACAGGCAAAACTACAGATAAAAAGATCTACATTCAAAAAGATAAGAAAAACAAAAAAAGAAAGTAGTTAATAATAACAAAAGAAAATGAGACCAAAAAAGATATGGAAAAAATTAAAAAAATGAAATAGAGAGTTACAATGTAAGAAAAGCCAACAACGTACTTACAGAACTAGTGATTATCAAAGATATTAGTCCGGAGACTACCAAAATAAAAATATTAGAAAAAAAATATAAACAAAGCACAGAAGAAAGTACGATAATATCTATAAAGAAAAGTCAAGATGAACAAAAAAAGCAGCGGAACAGATAATAAGAAAAGGAATAATAATAATAATAATAATAATAATTTATTGCCCAACAGGTAAAACCTTATTAGAAAACAACATATTAAAAACTACAGTAAATACAGGTACAATAAAATTACAAATAAATAATTAAAAGTTAAAAGTTAAAAAAAAAACATACTTTTCAATAGAAAAATTCACAAACACACTTTAAAAAAACACTTAAATTAGCATTAAAAATATCACATTTATTTGAGACACTATTGAACTTTGAACACATTGAAAAAGACGGAGATTTCACCATTGCCGACGTCTATGCAGGTGGATTATAAAAACAGTTTGTGATCCTGGAATTGACACGTACTAAAAAAATTAAATTATATAGCAGATCAGGAGAATCAACTGTGTTGTGTATAATTTTATGCAAAAAAAGAAGTATTGAAACCAATCTTCTTGCTGCCAGTGGAACTGCATCAAATTTCTTAAGGAGCTCACCATGGTCAAATCCTTGAGGCGGATAATAGTTGAAAGTTTTAAACCATAAATACTTAAAAAATTTCCGTTGAACCGCTTCAAGAGAATTAATATCGCAGTTGTTAATTGGGTTCTATACCACTAAGCCATACTCAAGAACGCTTCTGACTAAGGTGTAGTATTACACAATTATTGCTTCAATGTTGTTAAATTCTTTAGTGTTGCGCAAAATAAAGCCTACTAGTTTATGCGCTCTAGATAATACTGACATTAAATGGTCAGAAAAAGTTAGTTTAGCATCAAATATAATGCCTAAGTCTGTAGTTTAATTAACACGCGCAATAGCCACTCCATCCGATAAACATTGGGCTGCAACTGGATTAAGTTTCTTGGTGTATGTTACAAGTTTGCATTTACTTACATTAAGAAAGAGGCGATTAGTATTACACCAATTATTTACTAAACTAATATTGTATTGAAGATTAACACAGTCTTCAACAGAATAAATTGCGGAAAAAATTTTGAGATCGTCAGCAAAAAGTAAATGTTTACAAGTTAAAATATTTGACAGATCGTTAATAAATAGTAAAAACAGTAATGGACCTAGGTTAGATCCTTGAGGCACGGATGACGTTGGACAATATTCAGAAGAGTTACAATTATTGTAAGAAACATATTGACTACGGTTATCTAAATATGATTTAAATAATAGTAAAAGATTGTTACTAAAACCAAATTTATCAAGTTTGTGTAATATAACGAAATGGTCTATTGTGTCAAATGCCTTTTTAAAATCAAAGTATATACAATCAACTTGACTCTTGTTATCCACTATCTTTGATGTAAAATCAACAAAATTGCACAAATTAGTAGTTGTAGAGCGTTTTTCCATAAAGCCAAGCTGATTTTATGATAACAAGTGTTTGACTTTAGGATAAATGTTAGAATACAGAATCATTTCAAAAACTTTTGCAAAGTTAGAAATAATGGCAATAGGTCTATAATTAATAATGTCAGCACTAGCGCCAGATTTTAAAACCGGGCAAATTTTTGCTTTTTTCCAAATATCAGGAAAACTATGATGGTTGAAAATTATATTAAAAATGTTGCACAATGGAACGCAAAAGATATCAGCACAGTCTTTAATAATGAAGCTGGGTATGCTATTATGTCCTCTCGTCATTGAATTCTTCAATTTTTTGAGTAATGTCCAAACATCAGATAAAATAATTAGCAAAAGCGTCTACAATACTAGAAGGAGAGTCAAAGCTTTCACCATCAAGTTTCATTAAACCAGGAATACTAGTTTGATTGTTCTTTGAGCGGACAAACGACCAAAACTGTTTAGGATTAGATTTATTATTATTTGCTGTTAACGAAATATAATTATTGTATTCAACTGATATTTCTTTCTTTAGTAAAGATCTAGTTTCTTTAAAGTTGTTATATGATTCAGTAGATTGAACACGCTTATAAACAGAGTGTAATGCATTTTTCTTTTTCAAAGTATTAATAATATTTTTAGTGAACCAAATAGGGTATTTCTTAGAAATAGGTTTACAAAGAAGAATATGTTTATCAAAATAACTAAAAATTAAAGAATAAAAATGAGAAAGTGCTATGTTAAGATCAGTAAAATTATTAAACTCAGACCAGTCATGGTTGCATAAATCTTCATAAAGAAGAGAGAAGTTAGTTTTTCTAAAATTGTAGGTTTTGGTTAAACTAGTTTGATAAGCAAAGTTATTAATCGGGGACGATGAAAAGCTTATCAAAATAGCTAAAGTAGGATGTAATTTATCTTCTTTAACAAATGGAATAAGATCGCGAATAACTTTACATGAACAATTAGAAACACCAAATCTAAAAATCTATTATTAGAATTCACTGTAGCATTATACTGTTCCACATTAAGCATATTATAAAAATTTGACATAATTGAAAAAAATTTGCTGGAATTATTAATAATATCTTGTTTGAAACTAGGCAGATTAAAGTCACCCATAACTAAATAATTATCAGCATTAACGCAAAGTTGCTCAATATCATCTAAAATGCAAGTAAGTTTTTGATTAGTGGGAGTAGATGGTATATAGATTAAAATAATAACAAAACTTTTTAGTTTGAAAAAACAATTACATGTTAAAATATCAACGTCACAAAATTTGGAAATTATATGCGATACTTCAAGCAAATGAATCTTAAAGGCATTCTTAAAAGCTAAGAGAACACCACTTCCACGTGTTTGCTTGGTGGCCTCAAAATTGCGGTCACTTCTAAAGACTGAGTATTCCGTTTGTGAAAACAATTCAGATGTTAAAATATCTGATGACAGCCATGTTTTGGTTAAACCGATAACATCAAATTCCATGTCAGCTATGGCGGCATTAAACGGGTCAATTTTATTTTTAATACTACGTACGTTCTGGTAATAACAAGAAAAGCTGTTAGGCACTAAAAGTTTAAATCAGATTTTGGCAAATCATTTATGTTACTAACATTTATAATAGGTACATCATCATTTATAGGAGAAGCATTTACGTCACTAGCATTTAGAATAGGTACATTAACATTGGTAGACAAAGCGTTTACGGTACTAACGTTTAAAATAGGCGCAGTTACATTGTCAGGCAAAGAAGTTGCATGACTAACGTTTAAGATAGTATCATTAGCACATTCAGTCAAAATTTGCATAATGTTGTTACACAACTTTATTTTACCGATTCTGTTTAAGTAAAATCCATGTCGCGTATAGTCCATTCTTAATAAGTTACAATTAAAGTTTAGTACCTTGATTCTATTGTCAATATTAAATTTATAAACATAAAACTCATAAGATGCAGAATAGAGAAAGTAACAGCAAACGAGAAAATGTTATAAATGCTGGATGAAAGAACTTGTAGCGGCGGAATGCAAAAGAAGTCATTGCTATGCATAAAATGCGGAAAGGAGGGACACCAGGTTGCCGAATGCAAGAACAGAGAATACTGCTTATAATGCAGAACAATAGGACACAGAACGGGAGAGAGATGTCCGGCTACAAAGAAAAAAAAAACAAAGAAAACAAAGAAAAATAAAGAAGACAACGACCCCAATAACTGGAGACAAACATAGAGCAGATAATAAACCAAAATGTATAAGTTTATACAAACAAACATAGAAAGGAGAAAAGAAGCGCACAATATACTGATAGCAACAGCAGAGAGAGAGATAGAGAGAATAGACCTAGTGATAATGAGTGAACCAAATAAAAACAAACTAAATGGTAAGTGGATAAGAGACAATAAAACAGATGCGGCTATTTTAGCTAAGAAAAAATATAGGGACAAAGTGGAAAGATGAGGATCACCAAAAGAGGGAATAGTGTGAGCTGAAGTAGAAAGTATGATAGTATACAGATGTTATGTCAGTTCAAACTGCAAAATGAAATACTATCGGGAGTGGATAGAAAAATTAGAAAACAGTTTAAGAAAACAGAAAAGCAAAAAAAAAATCATAGTAGAAAGGGATTTAAATGCAAAATCACCGAGGTGGGAAGAGTACAAGAAGGATTCAAAAGAAAAAATCTTAGAGAAGATGATAGCTGGGTTAAACCTTACCATTTGCAATAAAGAAGACAAACCTACGTTCTTAAGAAAAATCTCAAAATCACATAATGACATTACCATAGCAACATAGAAAATGGCAGGTATAGTAAATGAATGGACCGTGACAGAAAAGGAATCACTAAGTTTACACAAACATATACAATATAATGCAAAGAAGAAAAGAAAACAAGAGTACACAAGAAAAGGTAGATGGAAAGTAAGAAGAATGGACAAAAAGAAGATAAAAAAAGCCATAAAAACAGAAAAAGTTACAGAAAACAAAAATATAGAGAAGAGATGCAAAAGATACTCAGACAAGTTGAGAAAAGCGACAAATGAAGCAATTTCCAGGTAAAGAAAAAGGAACAAAGAGGACTATACTAGTGGTGCCGGTGGTGCAAGGAAATAAAAAAATGCAGAAAAAACAATACAAACGGGTAAACAGGAAGAAAAGTCAAAAGACAAAAAAAAAAAAAGAAAATTCAGAAAAAATGAAAAAGGAACTAAAAAACGACAAAAAATCTTAATGATAGAATCTATAGACGGTGATCCTTGGAGAAAACCTTACAAAACAGTGATGAACAAACTGGGAAGAAAAGCAAAGGGAGTCTACCCAAAAGAAGACAAAGGATAAAATG
The DNA here is from genome assembly GCA_963932245.1 of Tachinus rufipes. Taxonomy (NCBI): domain Eukaryota; kingdom Metazoa; phylum Arthropoda; class Insecta; order Coleoptera; family Staphylinidae; genus Tachinus; species Tachinus rufipes. The sequence goes on from OZ010744.1 coordinate 36,192,686, forward strand.
TCATAATTAAGAAATTGTTTCCTATAAAAAAACCAGTAGATAAACCAAAAAATAAAAAAAAGAAGATGAAACAGTCACAGCAACAGTGGAAGAAATAAAAAAAATAATAAAAAAATTGCGTAACAACATAGCACCAGGTCCGGACAAAATAACAATAGAGATTAATCAACAGCTTTAGACGAAAACAAGGTAGAAATAACTCAAATATTGATTAGATGCCAGAATGTTGGAAAAAAGGTGTAGCTTCTTTCAAAAATTGCAAAAATAAGAAGAAAAGAAATGATGATGAAATGCAGAATATCAGAAATAACGACGCAAATACTAAATGGTAGATACGCTATCTCGAGGTTGACAAATAACGCTACTTTTGAGATAGTCAGAATATACCTGGCAACGAGAAGACACAAAGAAGTAATCCCAGATGAAGATACAAATTTATCACTGGAGGTAAAACTAACAAATTTATAACTGCCAAAAGGAATACAACTAATAAAACTGCATAAACAATTCATGAAAAAAAGAGGGTACAATAAAGAAAAAGTGAACAAAAACCTAAAAAAACTAAGAACGCATCTAAGGACAAACCAAATAATTAAAATAAATAACACATAAATTGGAGAAAAAATATAATGATAAGTTGGATGTCAGTGTAGATTAAAAAAAACAGAAAGGCAAAAGAGACAGACAAAAGGTAGGAGCTATTCTGTGTGAAAATCAGCAAAAAAACTACTGCTAAATCTAGACTAGTTTGACAACGACATTATAACAACAGGATTTACGCAAAGAAGAAAACCGGAAGGTATTGCTATGCGTAAGTCATTCTTAAGGGCCAACTACGTCAAAAAAAAAACAATCAATTTTTACAACTAACACAATCAAAAACATAATACGCAACAATAAACAAAAAATAAATATCTTAATAAAATATGGCATTTACAAAAGAATAATGATAAAATAATAATTGCAAAGACTGCAATGCTACATACAAATAGACAAAGCTTTAAAACACAAAAATAAAAAACATTATACAAAAAACAAAAAATCTACTCTAAATATCTACACATACATAAACACAACTTCAACAACCACAACAACTTAAAATTTATTCACTAACAAGCTGGAATTTTTAGATCTTACCGCAAAACATTAAGAAAGGTCCCCTCAGGGACGGGTTTTGAAAAAAAACATATAACTTAGTTTTATAAAACCTACAAAATTTTAAAAGTGTCTATAGACAAAAATTGTAGTGATTGCAATTCTATATATATTGGACAAACCATTCGAAATTTCAATATTAGATATAAAGACCATATTAGAGCATTTAGAAATAAAGATATAGAAAAATCTAATTTTGCAAAACATTTAATTTTAAACAACCACAAAATTTCAACACAAACTTTTACTTTAAAAATATTACATATTTCGGATAAAAATTTAATATTTATGGAAGACTTAGAAATTAAAAAACATTTAAAAAATCCAAATTATAAAGTAATTAACGAACAATTAGACTTATACAACTCTCCAATATTAGACATGTTATTAAAATAAATTTATTATATAAACACTAACTTCAAGTGTAAATATTTAATGTTCAAGATATGACATATTTCTAACCTTAAAATTAAAAATTAAATTAAAATGTCAACAAAAAAACGGAAATCTTGGTTAGCGGGAAAAAAACAAATTTAAATTTAAAACAGGAAATCTGGGTAGCGGGAAAAAACAAATTTTAAATAATTTATTAATCATAAATATGGCATTGAAAATGCAAATCATTTTGTGAAACATGTTTGCCATTAAAAAATAATTATATAGTAGAATATTTTATTATTTATGAATAAAAATGTTAAATATAAAAAATTTCTACAAAATAAAAGAAGAAAATATTAATTATATAAGAAATAAGACATGCCTTTGCAGTTTTAGCAAAACGTTTTATGCAGTTCTTACTTTTTCATCGCATCGACAAAACAAAATACAACAATTTTCACAATCATACTATAACGTTAGTGCTGAATCTCATATAGCAGCCATTATTTTCTACACACCAAAGTTAAAGCAAAATATTTATGACAATTATTACTACTAAACAAAAAAAATATATAGTTGACAAAGCCGCAAAAGAAATATTCCACCAGAAAGAAAAAATATAGCGTAGCCAGAGTTTTTTCTTTTTGGGTGTTTGTTCACGGTAGTCGGATGGAAGTATCGCGTATGAAAAAAAAAAACAAAATAGTGTTAATTATGTAAAATAGTAGGTTCAAATACCACGTATGGATTAAAAAATTAAAATTTAAAAAATAAGGTAAGTTGAAAAGTCATTCATTTTAATTCTTAATCACTGTAGTTAATACTAAATTAATTTTACCAAGTAATTTTAAAAATGTCTTTTTTTGTAATAGCCAACCAGAGTTTTGTGTTTGTTTCACACAAAATTACCATTTAATTCTTCTCTACAAATATGAGATTATAACAGGGTTTGTGCAAAATGTGACAAAAAACGTAAAATGATGATAATAAGCTTAATTTCATAATCAAACCAGAGTATGGACCATAAGAAAGAATTAACTTTATGATTAAGTAAGAATCAACATGCTTTAGCTGCACTTAAAACCTTCTTATCTATCCTTAATTTAGAAGGTAGGCTAGGCTTGATATCAAGTTGTTAGCAACGTTTTACAAATGTCTATTTGTATAACCTTTTACTCGTTAACGGCCTGTTTAATTCATTAATTAAAAATTCAATTAACCAACTACAAAACCACCCTCAGCACCATATAAACAAATAGCTACCGGAGCAAGTATGAACGTATCTTTCGTAATAGTAAATGCGCTTCAGGCCATACATGAGCATACAGGATACTCTTTGCAACTCAAACCAAATGCAAAAAAAAAAAAAAACTGTCTGTTAATAAACCGGACAAAACTCCCTTGAATAAACAATTTGCAAAAAAATTACCAGATTGAACAAACTAAGAAAACAAAACATTTCAGCTCCTACCGACTGTGCCAAACACAATTCTCTCCAACAAACAAATCAAAAAGTTTCAGCTTTAACGTACCAGGGCTCAACACTGAATTAAGTCAATGTAATTCCTAAACAATATGAACTAGCTATAATTTTCATAGTTGAATTAAGTTTCTATCTACCGACTGCGCTTTCTACATGATTTTCTTTAAACAACAAATATAGAAAAAGCAAACTTTTATTGTCTATATCTAAGATAATGTGGGACATAAACAAACTGTGTATGATGTTCAACAAAAACTGAAATAAACAGCAAAATTGAATTGGTTGCAGATCTTGATGAACCTAAACAGTGTAGCAACTAATTGAATATCTCGAAAAATTTATCTAAGAAAAGCAGTAGCAACAGTTGCAGAAACAATAGCGGACATAATTTAGTCACAGATACAAATGACACCCCTTCATTAACATACACAAACTTGTCAGCTTTCAAGAATTTCGATCAACGTGTGGTAAAATCAGAAGCGTTGCAATCATTTTGTGCTTTGCCGCAAAATATTAAAAAGCTAAGTGTAAGTTTTGAAAAAAAGCATTTTTTTACATTACTTTGTATCCTTCCTTTGCAGGGCTTTTTAGGCTCGTGAGCTCTTCTGCATAGCAGACTTTGACTTACAGCTAGCTACGCCACTGCCACAACGCAAAAAAAACTTGAAAATAAGCATTCTAGAAACCTACGCGCAACCGTACTAACTACCACTACCACTCACAGTCGAATGTAAATTGTAAACATCTAATGATATATTGTAAGTCAAGCACATAAATTTATTAATATTTTATTTATTTATAACATCTTAAAAAAAATATAGTAAACACCGAAGATAGCGTAACAAAACTAGCATGTAAAAGTATAATTATTACCCATAACCTCAAATAGCTTAAATATATAAAACAAATATATGCAAAATACATTATAATAACATAATAATAAAACTTGTGCACAAAGTAATTTAATTAAAAAATAAATTATACTATGCGGTCGGATTAAATCATTGAAAACTTAATTTTTACAATAATATATACAACCACACACGAGTCCGTGTAATTTTGGATAGGTCAAAACAAAAACCACTCATCACTCATTCACCAGATAGAAGGATAACAATTGGAAAATTACAAGGTAAGTTTAATATTAAGTATACTTTAGTAAATCTGTTTACACGGTGCATTTATTTTTTCTTCGCAAGATTTTAATTTAATATTGTGTATCGGGATAAACTTATAGACCGCAGGTTATTTATTCTCAACAAAGTAGTTTTTTATGTAAATTACACACGGATTTATTTTTACAATTCGATTGAGATTAAATTTATATTGAAAACTATGCCTATTGAATTGTTTTTCCTACCTTTCAATATGTGTCAATGACTGAAATATATTGTTACTACTAACTGTTATAAAGTCTCGTGAAATAATATTAAACAATGAAGCTATATTCTTGCAGAAATTTCATATACAATGTTTAATGTTTTTTTTTTTTTATCAGCGTATATAATATATTGTTCAATGCATGTGTTGAACTGTTAAAATATCTATGATAAAACTGTATTAATTCAAATGTAACCATCAATTAGTATAAATCTCAGCAAACTCGCCAGGAACGTCTCTTTGAAGTGGTGTGAGCCTGACACAAAATAAAAATCTATTAATCTTCATATCAACCCTCCAGCACATATTTATGAGGGATCCAATTTCACGAGGATGTTGCACGCTGCCATTAAACCACTGTACAAATTCAATAAGTCCGGGGTGTATGTGTATACATATGAGGCTAGAAAAACGCACATCATAAATACATGTACAAGGTTTCAGTGACAAGCCGCACCCGGCCCCTTTGTATTGTCAACCAATGGTGGGACGAGTGAAGTGGGAAAAAATATATTAATTGCCACCTCATATGTTTTAAAGGTTTTCAGGGGCTGAAATATTTCTTTACGCATGAGTTAATCACAAGAAAGACAAAGGTTGTTGGGTTATATAAAAATGATTCCGGTAGCTTCATTTAAAATTCAAAATATATATAGGGTTTGCACCCGGAAGTTTCTCACAAAATATTTAGTAGTCGGTCAAGATAAGTAATGAATAAGCAATGTAAGTAAAAAATGTATTCAAATTTTTTTTAAATCTTTTTACTATTTTTTACGGTGGTTACAATATGAAGTACGGTAAAACTTTTTATAAAGTAACAATTTGTTTTTGGATTATAGATAAATTTTGCAATAATTTATAAGATAGCATATTTTACAATAAACCCAACAAAGAATATACTGAACAGTTTTTACAATATACAAGTTCTTGTAAATATATTGCTTTTTGTAACATGTAGATCTGCACTTAGCAGTATCGGTTTCTTCATACAAAGTGCAACAAAACATTTATAAGAATGCTAGCCGCTATTATTAATTACTCTTAATTTTCTTTGTAAAAATAAATTAATCTAGTTAATCTAGGGTCTTGTTAAAATTAGCTCAAACTAAGTCTCTATTCATATCACCATTAATAATAGTTTGTGTATATGTAATTTTGCTTAATATGTTTAGAATCTATACAGAAAAACATAGCGCACATTCCTCAAAAACAAAATAAATAAATTGCATTTAGACTAAGTCACAAATTATCAAATATATAATTTGATGCTAAAGAGAAAATTAATCCCTTAAGACCATACCGATCGCTAACTTGATATGAAGTATTTTAACAAAAACGGCAACTTTGGCGTCATTGCTATTTCTACATATAGTTAGATAATTGATTTATTTTTTTACCGACACTGAACAACTTCCAATGAACTGGTTAAAGTCAACATTTATAATGCTTCCTAAAAAGCAGAATACATCTAAGTGGAAAGGCCATAGGCCAATTTTGCCGATGAGTCACGTCTTAAAAATCTTGCGCTTTTATCATATCATACTATTCAAAAAACTTGAAAGGCTAAGTGGAGATAGCCAGTACGGATTCAGAAGTAGCACCAACACACGTGAAGCAGCTGATTAAATATTACATGTAATAAAGAATTATAGTAGTCAGTCAGGTGTACATAAGGACGGGAGTTGGTCAGTCGGCCCGACTAAGTATGTTTAAAAAATGTGAAACTAAAGTGTATATGTCAATTTTGACAATTACATAATTTTTTTATACATACCTACTTAGAACTTGATTGATCAACTCCCATACCTACATAACGTGGCTGACCACTATAATTCTTCATTATATGTAATATTTAATCAGTATACAAAGTTGTAGCCTTTATAAACTTATTTAACTATCTCGGTATTTACAATATTCTTAAGGACAAACTGGCACCTGTTCTAACAAGGAATTGACAGACCAAAGTATGTTAAGGTGTACCACTATTAAAATGATATATTAAAAAATTAGCGGTTATACTTTCATAGATTTTTTGGCTCTGAGCTCTCAAACCACGACAAAAAAAACTTAAAATAAAAAGAGGGGTACGGCAAAGGTGCATTTTGTCACTAATTTTATTCAACTTTTACGTCAAAGAATTATTTTGAGAAGCTTTCAATAATCTGGAAGTTAGCATAAAAGTGAACAAAACCATATTCAACAGTATTAGGTACGATGACGGCTCTGTGATCATGGCAAGTAATCAGCTGCTAATAAACAACATAAACAAACAAGGGACATAAGCTGGACTAAAAATAAACAGAGCCAAAACAAAATTTATCGTCATAAGTCGTAATAGCTAGGTAAAAGCTTCAATCGTTTAAAAAACTAAGAACACGAGATACTTAAGCACACACAAACAAGCATTTAATAAATTACCTCCCATACTATGTGACAAAAACCTGAACTTAGAAATAAGCCTCAAAACAGTCAAGTTCTACGTCTGGCCAATCCTATTGTATGGTGCAGAAACGTGGACAATAAAGGCATCCATCAACAAGACTAAGGCCCTCAAAATGTAGACTTTTCTAAAAACGTTCCAAGTCTTGTGGGCTGGCATTAGCAATAAAAAGATGCTAAGAAAGGCAAATTGGACAGACCCTTATTCAACTACATAAAACAGCGTAAGGTTAGCTACCTGGAACATATGTTAAAAGGACCGAGGTACCAAATACCCTAGCTAATCCTCAAAGAAAAAATAAAAGGCAGAAGATGCATCGGCCGTAAACAGATCTCATGACTTTAGAACATAAGAAACTGAACAAGAATAAGAAACTTTGGAGAACTACATCAAGCAGTAATAAACAGAACCTTTGCTATTAACCGGTAGAAAACAATTCGTTCAAAGCCGTATCTAGAAGAAAAATTTTGGGGGGAAGGGTTACAAATAAATATTTATATATGACCATGTACGACTCAAGTGTACGGAATGACATTTTTTATTTGCTCAATCCACTAAAATTGCCTTTCATTATATGAATTCTAATTGTGTAAATTTTTTCAGATTTTTTTAGTTAGTCATACAAGTAATAAGCTATCAAAATTTGAAAACAACAATTTTTTAGTGTTTTTTTACATTTTTTATCCTTTGTAAATTTTTAGGGTTGCACTTTTAGTAAAAAGTTGTAAGATTCTTTATTTTGTAAAATTGTTAAAAAAATAATCTTTCACAGCCAAAATTTTTTTTCCTTAAATTTTGAAAATTTCGCATAACTTTAATAAACATTTTTTCTTAAAAAAAATGACGTGTAATTTCTTTTTTTTTCTCAAATATGGATAAAAACGTGCTTTTATATGTGCAAAATTGCATTGGATCACGGTTTTTTAACATACGTTTTCTTCGCACCGGTTTTTTAATAAAATTTGTAACTTTGTTAATTTAGACTGCCAGACTTCAAAACAGTGTTTAAGATAAGCCAATTTTAGATTTGGGTGTTTGCTATTGATCCAATCCAAAACCTTTTAAACAAAATTTGTAGTTTTTGTCACTTTAGACTCCCGGAGATGCGTCAAAATGTTTATCTTAATACATTCCTTTCTCTCCAGAAGACGATGATAGATCAGAAGCCAAAAATGGCTTAGGAAAATAAAACTGTTTCCATAACATAATGCGACTCCAAAACAGTGCACTTTCTTTTTTGTAATTTTTCAGCAGTTCAACATTGAAGATTGAAATTAAGCCAGCATGTGACCAAGAACCCCCCTTCAAATACGGCCTTGAATTTGTTAACGCACATAAGTGTATGGCAACAGAAAAAGAAGAAGAAGTTGGTGATAATATCTTGGGCTGACGTGCATTTACATTTTGATCGCCCAAATGAACAATTTTTTTTTGTCTACTAGAGCGGAAACAATAATTTCTTTTAAAATGTTAAAAATAGCTGACACAAATGTTTTTAGTTATGTATATAAATAATTTTAAAAAAGTATTATCCAAAAAATTGAACTTTGATATGACACTTTCCAGTTGGGCTTCACCACTTTTGTCATCTTTTGCTGTACAAAGTGTAACAAATTCTATTGTTTATTGTGTTTAAAGTATATTTTTGTAAAATTTAATGTCATTATCTAATAAAAATGCTAGAAACCAGCCCTTACACTTATTTCTTACACAAAAATGATTCTTACACTTATTGAGCGAATAAAAAATTTAAAAAAATCCTAGGCACAAAATAGTTTTTGGCCCTCCAAACATCATATTTATATTAACTATAAGCGAGAATGCAATGCAAGAATTGTTAACCGGTTCACAGGCTTTGTTGCGTATAAACTATATGAGACCCAAAAGCCGGGCGTCAAGACGGCATGGTCCGACTAAATTGAGAACCCAAAGTAGGTTCCCATGGCGATCAACGTGTTAATTTTAACGCTATTTTTTATAAGTTAGTTTATTAGGCATCTGGTGAGAAATGTATGTATGTTCATGACGTAGCTATCTATTATGCTTAAAAAAACATGCCAAATTGGAACGTCAAACTTCAAACAACAATTAGTCGCATTATGAACTGGGTTAATAACAAGGGATTCGCTTTTTCTACTATCAAAACGTTTTTTATCCATTTAGGAGAACCTTGTCCTGTATAGAAAAGTGTTCAATTTTTTGGTGTTACATTTGACCGTGCTCTGATTTGGTGTTCTCGTTTATTAAATTTGAGATCAGATCTGTTTTGCCATTAAACTTGCTCAGATTGTTGAGTGGAGTCATAGCAAGCGGATTGGAAAACAATGCTACTTTTACATTGCATTTTGCTGCATTCAAAACGGGATTATAGCTCCATAATCTATGCCTTTGCAAACTGTATTATTATTAGATCTGTTTATCAAACATAAATTTGTTTAGGAATTAATGCATTTGCATTAGCCATATTGCTAAAATTTTGTACGAGATAGCTAAATCAACATTTTGTATTTGGCGTAAGATATTGACTTTTTGTAATTTTCTACAATAATTAATGTTGTCTAGCTGGCAGACGGAATAGTTTTCTATTCAAGACAACAAGCTGCAACGTACTAAAAACGATATTACCGTAGAGTTCGCCATGCAGGCCAAAGCATGAAGAAGGGGTTATCTTCACGCAACTTTGCACCGGTCAATATCAATAGACTTGCAGGCATTTGTTGGCATCTGAGAAGCCCCCAGTTTGTGATATCTGTTTTTCTTTAACTGTTTGTTAAATTCTATTAAATTGTTAGCAGTTTTTTCAGAAAGAGCTGCGTCTGAATTATTACTCAATTTGTCAATTTTGTTGTGAGCAGACTGGGTATATAGATATAATTGTTTATTGTATTCAAGAATCTTTTATGCTCTAAACACTTTTAGAATCATTTAGTCATTTTTTGCTATTGTTTTTAATAGTTTGTAAAAGTTTATTTTATCATTGTTATTTATTTATTTATTTTTTAAGTGTTTTATATTGCATGGCAATAACTTTTGGTTTTTTTCTTTGCGTTGGTCCTGCTGTTAATTTGTTCTTGTCATTGTCACTAATGTAGTACTAGTTTGAGTTGAGCTGGTTTTGGCCTAACGGTTTTCAATCATTTTGCTGCGGCAACACATGCTTTCCCCGGCACGTCTCTCCCTATACTCTCTTTTTCTGTTCTACTTGCTACACTGACATTCATTTCTCCTTTCTTCCATTTTTGTTTTATTTAGCTTAGATATTTGCTTTGTCCTTAAGTTTTCTTAGTTTTTATATATTTTCATTAACTTCTTCCTTGTCATATATATATTTTTATATAAAAATTTTGTGTAGTTCTATTAAATGTATCCTCTTTGGTAGTCCTAGATTTGCCAGTTTTACTTTTAGTAAGATTCTAGAATCTTCATTTGGAATTAGTTCTTCGTTTTCCCTGTTTGCCGTGTACACTCTTAGTAATAGCTTAGTTAATTCATTCCTTGGGCAGTTCTTTTCTTTTTCATCTTATCTCTGCCTTGGTAGGCATAATTGTCTAAGCCTTCTTTTGTTTTTTTGTTGCTTTTATTTAGCTTCTCCCTCCTCCTTTCTTTGTCTGCTATCGCTTTTGATCTGTGTGTATCCTTCCATTTTGGTTTATCTATAAATCTTGAAGCTTTAATCTCCTCTATATTTTTCCTTAGTACTGTCGTTGCATAGTTTCTTGGTGCTCTCCATTTGTTTTTGTCACTATATTAAAGATTGAGGATTTGTTGATTTTGTTATCCAATACCTTCTCTAACTCTTTCCTATCTTTCTTCCACATTTCGCACTCTACTAGCGTATGCTCTGCGTCGTTATGCGTTTTATCTTGATAGAATATACATTTTTTTTCTTTCTTTATCTTATTTATTTTTTGTAAATACTTACCAAAATCTTAATGTCCGGTAAGTAGTTGTTTCTTGTTTACTAGTTTCTTCATTTACCAATTTCTTTATGTCTAATCTTTCTTTTTTCATCAAATCTGTTGTTAGCTTGTTGCAAATAACTGTAAAAGAGGTATTTTGCGCATATTCTGTACTTTAAATACTAGTGTTACGATGAAATTAAAACGTCTTTTCACAAAAAGAATCATATTAAAAGTAAGTAACAGTTCTTTTATGCGTTAAATTTTTTATTAAGCAATACTCAAAGCAATGTTATATTAAATTAAACAATTATGTTCTTAAAAGTAATTAGAGTGCAAGGGGCATAACACTAAAAAAAAACAATTATCAATTATCAAATGAACAGACCAAAAAAAAAGTTTTTCATAAGACGCAGAATAAAAATAAACACATGCTTCACTAATATGACAATTGATAAACAATATTTATTTTATCTTTTATTGAAATAAGCATTAATTATCTCTAAATTATTAAAAGCAATTTTTATAAAATCTTATTTTAAAGCCACACAAGCAAGTAGGAGCAGCGACCTACTAAGAGCGAGCAGCAGCGAGAGACCACACCGAGAAGAAACCCGACATTGGATAACTGCAATTTTCATTGCATCTAGACACTAATGATTGATTATGTTTAATTACACAATCAATTATCTACCTATTAATTTAATTTTATTTGAAATTAATTAATTGAGAAGCAAGCTGTTAAGATCAACTCCCTCGAAACGATCATCGTAGCCCAGGTGGAAGGCGAATCTGAACAAATCGATATCCATGAAGATGAGTTTAAGCAAATGATGCTCAACCAGGAGGAAGCTTTTCTCCACTGAAACAAAAAATAAAAAGCAGCATAAAAAATACCGCTTACTTCAGGCGGCTCATCTAGCTTCTACTGAAAGTTCCTCGTAGAAGATGTCAGCAAACCAACGGAAACCCCGGCCTAGACCCCCTTAAAAATGTTGTCGCCAATTTAGACAATACTCCAAAAAAAAAAAATAGTCTACTAAAACAGTAACTTCGGCTTCCACTACAAAACCCTGCCCTTAGAAAAAAAATTTACTATAGTGAGCTCCAAAAATCAATGAATTTAAAGAAAAAAGAATCAGGTGAGTCGTCTACAGTATATTTATTAAACAGTTTATCAGTCAGTCTATCGCTATCAAAGCCAAAGGGTCCTCAACCCGGCTATCCTTTAAAGCACAGTCAACCAACACTGGTTTGACAATTAGCTCCTTAGGCGCTTCTTCAAGCTCTTCAGTTCCGTCAGCATCTACAATCTCCGCCCATTGTAATTTAGAATAAAACAGGTTTTCAAGAGTTGTTTGCAAAGTTCAAATTGATAAACGTAACCATTGACCGCGCAGTAAACATGGTTGATGGTATCCGCATGCACACACTTTTGCATGAGGAGTTCCGTGCAGTGATCGCACATTGCAAAACCAACAATGTGCATCACTACACATATTAATTGAGAACTAAAAAGATCCTAAAGTATGTCATTCGGAATATAATTTTTTTAATTCTGAAATATGCAGTTTTCACGTCATTGTGAATTACATCGCCAAGATAGCGCAGCTTTACGGCATCCAGGTGTAGTTCACTGTAAATGCGTCATAGTACATCTAAGCTCTGAGTGCAAAACCAACAACAAATATGACACGAGCTTTAGCGGTAATGATTGAAAATAGGGCACTTTATGTATTACATACATTTTTTTGTATTCACAGCGGTTACTGAGTTATAGGGCGCTAAATTATAGAAAAAAAAAGTTTTTTGTACTGTTACGAGACAAGAAGCCGGTCTCTTCTGTTTGGTCCTCTGTTCATTTTAACAGTCTTTCCCTTCTCCCCCAACTACCTGCCCTTCCTTCCACATAGCGTTTACGATGCGCGTGGCATACGCGTCAAATTGTAGTTTTAGTGCGGTCTCTCTTTTACCTTCTTTGTTCATGGAGAAAGGTGGTAATCAATCCTTTAACAATATTTCTAAAGATAGCTATCAACGAGCAGAGTAATAAGGACTTAAACAACTACTTATAACATAAGTTTGCTCCTTACCCTTTATCTTTATTTGAGAAAACTGGAATGCTGAAAACAAACAAATCCGCCTTATACGATACTTGTCCTGTACTACAAGAAAAAGCCGATCTTTTCAATTTTGACATTGTTTTTGATGGAGGATTACTGTTACACAAGGTGGTGTGGCCAAAAATTTTCAAAATTTGCCAATGTTATTTCGCCTATGATTTTAAGTATTATGCCGGCAAAAGCTATACCGTTGCATTTGATGGCTATTCAACGGCACCATCCAGTACGTAGACAGCTGAATAGAACCAAAATACAAGCTAAAAAAGTCAGTTGACATAAACCTTGAACACAAAACACAAATCACAGTAAAACAAGATGGTTTTCTTTCTAATGATCACAATAAATCTAGACTTATTTAATTCCTCTTAACTGCTCTTTACGACCATGGATTTAAAACAAAACAAAAATCTAGTTTCGCTGGTAAATTGATCATAAGCACAGGAGTAATAAAATCCTAAACTAGTGACAAAGTAGCAATAGTTGGCAAAGATGTTGATCTTATTGTCTTCCTCATGGCTTTAACCCCATCTGAAAGACAAATATTATTTGTTAAACCAAGCCACGGTAGAGTAGATAGGAAGGTATATTCGAGTCAGAAATTGCAAATTATGGGAATAAAAAACTGCATGCTTCTTGTGCATGCATTCAGCGGATACGACTTTCCGCTGCATATCAAAAATGGAAACTTGTCTGTTTTAATTTGTTTAAGAAGCGAGCTACACTGCAAAGTATTGCTGATGCAATAAAGCTGAAGCTAGAAACAAAATATTCCTAGCATGGTACAATGCATCTCACAAGCAAACTTCCCTTAACATGCATTGTTACAAAGCTTTTACCAAATCAGTTTTGAATGCTAAAACCAGACCTCTCTGCGTTGTCGCTTACAGAAGAAGCAGCAATGCAGCATGCTTTTTGTGTATACCACCAAATCCAAGTTTGGCTAGGAAATGAACTTCTTTCAGAACAGTGGAGTTGGAAGTTTGAGCCAGCCGGTTGTTCCCAGAAACTACAGAAGACGCAGCAGAACCTGAGGCAGTTCTCAATCTTATTTCTCGCAAATGTATAACCCCTCTCCTAAAAGTGTTCTCGGGACGTTTGAATCTACTTATTTAGTAAATGTGTATTGTCATTGTAATTACAAGCGCATGCGCTATATAAAATAGTAAGTAAAACTACAGGACCGTAACTAGTTATTTGTCTATATAATTGAAATATTTAAAATAAGTAAAATCCTTTTGTTTTCACTGTCGCAATACCTTCCGTGGCCTTCCATTCTGTATTTTAGTCACCACTAGTGGCCCATTGGTGTGAAAAGTCCCGCCATCCTTATTGATTCACGTTAGTTTATTTGTTAATTATGTTAAATCTTACAAACCAAGAGTTATACGACAAAATTGTAAAACTATTTGACAAAAAAATTAACGAACTACAAACTGAACTCAAAAATTCTTATCAAATTAAATATGATGAATTATTAGAAATAAATAACGGTCTTCAACAACGCATAAATACTTTGGAAAATAACCAAAGAAAAAACAATTTCATAATAAAAGGTATTAATGGCAGTATTGATACAATTAGCAAAGTAATTGACTTTATTAGAAACAAACTTCATGTTCAAATATCCCATTATGATATTAATAATATGTATGTTATTGGGTCAACTGGATTAATTAAACTGGAGCTAATATCATATTTAAAAAAACTTGAAATTAAAAAAAAACTTGCACAACTTGAAAGGTTCTTCAATTAAGTTTTTAGATGATCTATGCTTTGAAGATAGAAAAGAACAGCAAATTCTTCGAAAGCACTTAAATATTGCTCGTACAAAATCTATACATGCAAAAATTGTAAAAGGAAATAAGTTGATGATTCAGGGACAAATTTATACCGCCAGCCAGTTAGAAAATGAGTCCGAAAACATTGATTCAATAAATCACAATCCAGAATTTAAAAATTTAACTGTGAGATTAAATAACAGTGCTCCGGGAACTCCAAATGCTGCATCTCAAGGTTTAGTTTCATCAGAGGAATCAGTTAAACTTATTCCGAGCTCTATTATATCACAATTGGAAGTAATATCAACAGAACAACATAACTCTCAATCAGATGTTAACACTATTAACAATATTACATGTACACCTAGCAAAAGCGGTAAACTGAACCGAGTATTAAGAAGCAACTCCTCATCAGAAAATCCATCAACCCGTATACCCACAAAGAAGTAGTATGTTAAGCATTATTAGAATGTCCGTAAATGTGTTTAATGTTTAGTGTTTAATATTTAATTGTATAACAATAGAAGATAGCTATGAATAAGTTAGAATGTTGTCATATTAATATCGGAACTTTAAACAATAAATTGGATTTATTACGAACGTATATCGCGGTTGAAAACTATGACATAATTGCTGTATCAAAAACCTGGTTAAATTGCGACTTTCCAGATAATAGTTTAAAGATTTGTGGTTATAATTTAATTTGACATGATCGCAAAGAAAAAGCTGGAGGTATTGCTATATACATTAGCAATGTGATTTCATATAAACCAATATTGGTTTCATCAGAATCATTTTTGGAGCAATTATGGCTTCAATTACAATTTAATTCATTTTTAATCAACTTTGGCGTTGTTTATAGACCCTCAAAAAGTAATTTTCCTTTATTTAGAGAAGCAATTGATACCACTTTATCAGATATGTGTATATCAGGAAACACTGTACTATGTGTTGGTGATTTTAATATTAATCTTTTACGACCTACTGATTGCTACTCTGTACAATTTCAACAAATCTTAGAAGTATATAGTTTAAAGCAAATAATTACAGAACCTACTAGAGTTACAAAAGAAAGTGAAACTTTAATTGATTTTATGATCACAAATGAAAATGTAGATGTAATAAATTTTGGTGTAGTAAATGTTCACATGTCGGACCATTTTTTAACATATTGTACAATACCTTGTCCGACTAAGAAAAATATACGTCGAAAAGTTTCTAGTCGATGCTTCAAATACTTTGACATGAAAAATTTTAAAAAAGATTTTTATCAAAAAAACTGGAATATAATTTACGATTTAGAAGACGTTGACGATAAGATTAATTTTCTGAATCAGAATTTAATAGAACTGTTTCATATCCACGCTCCAATAAAAACTTTTTTTACTACAAAACCACCTACACCTTGGCTCACTTACACAATCAGAGAAATGATGAAACTAAGAGACAATGCATATCGTCGGTACCGCAGAACAAAGTTGGGTGTTCACTTTAACTATTACAAACAGTTAAGAAATATTACCACCAAAGCTATTCGTGCAGAACAAAAAGCTTATTTTGAATTACAATGTAAGAAAAACCAAAACAATAAAAAAGGACTTTGGAAAGAAATAAAGAAGCTGAATATTTGCAAAAAAAAAGATTTTGTATTACCATCGCATTTTTCTGACCTCAATATACTAAATTCGCATTTTGTTAATAATTGTAACTCTACTACAGATATTGATCTAGAATTATTTTATAATAGTAATTTCAAATGTAATTTTTCGAGCAAATTTAATTTTTGTTTTGTTGATGCCGTTACTGTCAGCAACATTCTAAATAATTTAAAAAGTAGTGCAACAGGTTGTGACAATATAAATCTTTCTTTGCTTAACATTGCTTCTTTTCTAATTGTTGATTATATTACGCACATTATTAATGAATGTATTTATACTAACAAAGTACCAACTTTATGGAAAGAAGCTCTTATTATTCCTTTACCTAAATCTAACTCAATCACAGATATAACTGATCTACGACCAATTAACATTTTACCAACGCTTTCTAAAGTTTTTGAAAAGTGCATTGAACATCAGCTAAGAAATCATCTTGAACATTACTCAATTCTCCCAACTGTTCAGTCTGGATTTAGACCTGGATATAGCTGTGCCACAGCTATTTCATGTATACTTGATGATATTTTAAGAGCTACAGATAAAAAAGAAGTAACAGTGTGTGTATTGTTGGATTATAGTAAAGCCTTTGACACCATCAATCACCGGCTGTTGTTATCAATTTTGCATTACATTGGACTTGATACAAGAGCATGTCAACTTATCAGATCATATTTGTCGGATAGAGGTCAACGTGTGCAGCTTGACAATGCTTTATCTAACCGTTTAGAAGTTACGTCTGGTGTACCGCAAAGATCAATTTTTGGTCCTTTGTTGTACATCATATACACCAACAATATTACTTCAAAAATAAATTTTTGCAACTATCACTTTTACGCAGACGATACACAATTGTATAAATCATTTCCAGCTAACATGATGTATATAGCTGAACAACAAATTAATGAAGATATTCAAAACTTAGTTTGTGTTTCAAAACAACATAACCTTAAAATAAATGCTAGTAAAACTATGGCAATTGTTTTTGGTCCAAAAAGAATTCGTGAAGAAGTAGGCAATACGATAAACTTAATGGTAGATGGGAGCCATGTTATACCGTCAAATACAGTTAGAAATCTTGGTATACTAATTGACAATGCTCTTAGACTAAGGGAGAACACTACACACCTTATAAAAAAAGCGTTTATATCATTAAAATCTATATATATATATAAATCGGCATCTGTTTACTGAGAAAACTAAAACTATTTTATGCGAATCTTTGGTATTATCTAATTTTAATTACTGCGACGTAGTATACCATCATTTTATTGACAGTTCAGATTGCAACAAAATTCAAAGAATGCAAAATTCGTGTATGAGGTTAATCTTTGGAATTAGGAAAAGAGATCGAATATCACATAAATTGAAAGACCTAAAGTGGCTAAATATGAAAAATCGTCGAACACTTCATTCAACTTGTTTTTTTTATAAAACGGTAAAAGAAAAATCACCGCAATATTTGTATAATAAAATATCTTTTAGGACAGATGTGCACAATGTATATGTTAGACGAAAAGGTTTACTTTCCATCCCAGCTCATAAAACAGAAATTTTTAAAAGGTCATTTACATATAACGTCTCTAAAACGCTAAATAGTTATCATAATTTTGAATACATCAAATCTGTTAAAAGTTACAAATTTTATATTAAAACGGTACTTCAAGACAACAATATGTAAAAATAATTTGTGTTTTAATATATACTTTTTTGGTGAACATTTTTACTAAGTTTAGTTTTCGTCTTTGTTTATAAATATGTATTATTTTATTACTTTTTTTTTTTATTTTATTACTATTTTTTTTATATAATTTTGTTTGTTTGTTTTTTTTTTGTTTGTTTGTTGTTGTTTGTTAAAGGTTTAGGAGGAAGAACAGCGTAGTTGTAGTATTACAGCTAAACTGATCCTAAAACCTATAGCCCCATTTTTAATGTGTTTTAATGTATTATTATATGTATTTTTAAATCTGGCAATAAATAGTTTATTATTATTATTATTATTATTATTATTATTATTATTATTATAATGATCTAATGTATCCAATAGTGTAGGCAAAACATTCTCAAATATTGATTTACAAGTATCTAACAAATGATGGTAAAAAGTACACCTTTTTTTTGTTTTGGCATCTTCAATAAATTACATATTGTGCCGTGCTAACTTAAAAAAAAAAACGCAATCATTATATCATTAATACTAGAAAAATGTATATGTTCATTTTTATTGCAAATTTTATCAGCTTTCATTGTGTATATAGTTGACTTATACCTCCGACCTATAGTTCTCGAGATATTAACAAAAAACCGAAAAAAGTTTTTTGAGCTCGTGTCATATTCGTCAGAAGTTTTAGTATATTCTTTACTAGGTAACCTATAAATCAGTGTACAAAGTTTTAAAACTTTTGAAATTTTTTTGAGGTAAAAAGCTACTTTGACTGGACTAATATATCCACTTTTTATGTTTTGTATAAGTTATTATTATTTTATATGCTAAACGTCTACACTTTTTTATAAGTTTTGAATAAAGCACATACTTACTTACTTACAGTAAGGCACTCGCTTTTCCAAAACAGACTTCTACTCCACTTACAAGCACTCCTAATGTACGCAAAAAGCAATCCTATGCGCAAGCTACGAAAAAGGCACAAAACGTTCTACTATCAGCTAAGAATCAGCTGTTATTCCGCTTGTCTCAAGCAAGTGACAAAAATTTTATGTAGATATTATATTATCTTTAGCAAAGTTTCTAGCCAACTAAATGGCTAATTTATCAGACAAACGGTCGACATTCTTATAACCAGACATAAGCGTGGTACAAGTTCACCGCAAAAACCCATGCAATTCTTCTTTATTGCGCGTTTTACAGCTATTTTAAA
Source organism: Tachinus rufipes (assembly GCA_963932245.1). Lineage (NCBI taxonomy): Eukaryota > Metazoa > Arthropoda > Insecta > Coleoptera > Staphylinidae > Tachinus > Tachinus rufipes. The sequence goes on from OZ010744.1 coordinate 36,211,853, forward strand.
TCGCCCCAAAAGTCTTACAACTTGTTTGAAGGGGGTTGATAAGACCAACGGCTTATTAGGTGACTTCCGAATCACTCCGGTGAATAAAAAGCAAGTTATTTTTTTAGTTATATTTGGGGATCAAACCCTGGACTGTTAGCGTGCTACGTTAACGCTCTATAACTGAGCTATCTCACCGTATTCAAATCTCTAATAAAATATTCAGTTAGATAAGAAAGTTAATGTCATCTTATCATCGCTGTGACCAAACTTTCATCATTCATTCGCGGAGGGAATAGTCGGTAGACGCTTGTAAGAGGGAATCCGACACATTTGCAAGTTTTTAGGAAAATTCCCCTCTTAGTAAAAAAATAATTTTAAACTTTATTAGTGCTTGTTACATATATGTATACTAATTTATTATTACACCATAGAAAATAAATTAGCTGTGACTATTTTATAATTAAATTAAATAAAATTTTGGCAAAAAACAACAAAAGTCAACAAATTTGTTTTAATATAAATCCTATCAATGTAAATGACATAAAAACAGCAATTACAAAAATTAAAAGTGAATTGTCAACTGATGATATTAACAAAAAGGTTATTTTAGCTGGTGGAGACTTTTTGATTTCAAAAATTTGCAATATAATAAACCACTGTTTAATAAATAAAATATTCCCATCTCAGTGGAAAACATCACGTGTAGTACCTGTTCCAAAAAAGAAAAACACAATAAAAGCTGAAGAACATCGACCTATTAATATGATACCATTAACAGAAAAATTTTTGGAAAGAGTGGTTTACGACCAACTAATGCAATTTGTCGAAGAAAACAAAATATTAATAAAAAACCAATCGGGAATTCGCCATCATCATTCATGTGAAACAGCTTTGCAACTTGTCATAAATAGATGGAAAAATGCACTAGATAATCCCATAAAGAAAACTAAAATAATTGCTGTTTTTGTAGATTTTAAAAGAGCATTTGAAGTAATCAACAGAAAGGTATTACTTGACAAACTAAATCACTTAGGAATTGACGAACCGATGTTAAAATGGTTTAAAGAATATTTGACAGACCGAAAACAAGTAACATCTATAAATGGTGTGGACTCAAATGAATTATTTACAACACATGGTGTACCTCAAGGTACAATTTTAGGTCCACTACTATTTACGTTGTACATAAATGACATAAACGAAATAAGCCAGAATGACTTTGAGTACGTTAATTTGTTTGCGGATGATACTCTGATGGTTGTGGAAGATGACAATATAAATGAAGGAGTTATAAGAATGAATGCTTTGTTACAAAAATTTGAAAGTTGGACAAAAAAGAATCATTTAATTGTCAATACAGACAAAACAAAAGTAATGGTGATGGGCCATGATATGGTCAATATCGATGTTCGAGTGTGTTTACTGGGTGAAATATTAGAATATGTAAATGAAATTAAATATCTTGGTTTGATAATTGACAACAAATTAAACTTTAAAAGCCATTGTAAACAAGTGACATCCGAAATATCGGATAAATGTAAATACTTTCATCGTATGTGTCAGTCTCTTGATTGTAAAAATAGATTTATAGTGTATCAATCAATTATTAGTCCGCTTTTTGTTTACTGCCCAACCGTTTTATTTTATTTAACTAAAACTGAACTAGATAGGTTACAGGTTCTCCAAAATAAGTGTCTTCGATCTATACTTCAATGTGACAGGAGCACACCTATCAAAAACATGTTAGAAAAGTTGAAATTATTTTCAGTTCGACAGTCACTCTATTTTGGAAACGTGTTTTATTTACAAACTATTAAATAATTGTTTTCCTGAATATCTTTGTAGTACAATCATTAAAAACAGTGATATTCATAATTACGCCACCAGATCTAGACACAAAATTCATGTTTATACGGTACACAAGCAAGCAACATATTGATCTTTATTTTACGAAGGAATGATAAGATTTAATGAATTAAAACCGCACATTAAAGCTGCTACGAGTATTCTACAATTCAAGGGACTGCTAAAAACATATATGATATTAAATTATGACTCACTAGAACTATAATAATATGTTAAAAAGTATAAGTATAAGTAATGTTTTTAATTATTATATAATATATTATATTATACAAAATGTACCTGAAATATTTTATACTTGTAATATATTTTTGTGTGTAAATTTATTTACAAACATGCTATTTACTTATGTAATTATATATGTATCTTTTTTACATTTAATAAACAACATAACAATAAGTAAATTTATTTTGAATTGAATTCTAAATCAACTTATTTTATAAAAATCATGTTGCTTGTGACATATTCACACATAAAACAATTATTGTTTAAAGTTTACCCGTTTTGACGTGCGTACAAAAATTTTATATATGCCTTATTTCAAATGAATCAATAGAAAAATTATTAAAATATTTAGAAATTTGCATCAATGTGAATGTCCAAGATATATTGTTAGCAATGGCGCTTCAATTTTGCAATCGAGCAAGACACTTCAAAAGCTTTAAAATTTACATAAAACAAAGATCTCTGTGTACTGGATGTGAAGAGCGAGGAGAAAGAAAAGGGCTCATACTTGGAGTATATCAAGGGGATGATAATGAGCCAGTTTTTACTCCAGCTGCTAAAAAATTCAACGAACAATTACAAGGCAAATTAGTAGATTTAATGAAATCTTCAAATTTTTGTTTAGAAAAAGGTAAAGGAAAGCGTTGGAATAACGTGGATGGCGAGTTTTTTTCAGTTGCTTTAGTTGCGTTGGGCAGAGAAGATGTTGGTTATAATGAACTTGAAGCTATACACGAAGGAATGGAATCTGTTAGAGTGGCAAGTGGATTAGGAGCCAAATTGTTAAAAGAAGATGGTGTTAACAAAATTTTTGTTGAAGCTTTAGGATATCCAGAACAGGCAGCTGAAGGAGCTGTTTTATCATTATGGCGTTATCAAGAATACAAAAATGAAGAAAAATGGCAAGTCATACCAACAGTTGAAATGTTTGATGATGCAGATGCTGATTTATTTCAGAGAGGTGTATATAAAGCCGAATCACAAAATTTGGCTAGAAGATTATGTGATACACCTGCAAATTTTATGACTCCATTAAGATTTGCTCAAGAAGCAGTTAATGAGTTATGCCCTTGTGGTATTAAAGTAGACGTGCACGACAGAGATTGGATTGAGCATACACATATGAATGGAATGATGGCCGTAGCAAAAGGTTCTTGTGAACCACCAGTTGTTTTAGAATTGTTTCATTGTGGCGGCCCTGAAGAACAAAAACCTATTGTAATTGTGGGTAAAGGTATTACTTATGATAGTGGTGGTGTTTGTTTAAAACCGTGCTGGGATCTGCCTAGATATCGAGGTGATTTAACTGGTGCTGCAGTAGTTATGGCTGCTATCCGAACAGCAGCAGCCCTCAATTTACCTGTTAATATAATAGGGGTGCTTCCTGTATGCGAAAATATGATAAGTGGTATGTCAATGAAATGTGGAGATATAATCAGTGCACTAAATGGTAAGTCAATTATGATTACTGATACTGATAATGAAGGAAGGTTGACTATGGCTGATGCATTTGTATACTCACAAAATGCCCACAAACCAAGATTGCTGATTGATGTTGCTAGTTTGACTCCTGGACATGGTGCTGCGTTAGGATCTGGAGCTAGTGGTATTTATACAAATTCCCAAACTATGTGGGCGCAGACACGCAAAGCAGGAATTCTAACAGGTGATCGAGTCTGGAGATTACCGTTATGGAAATATTTCATGAACAAAGTCACATTTCAAACTTCACACGATGTTGACAATAAAGGTTATGGTTACGGTGACTCTCCTTTAGCTGCTGCTTTTCTTAATGAATTTGTCAGTTGCGTAGATTGGATTCATTTTGATACGACTGGTGTAGGTTTAGTTACTGAAGACAAAATTTACCCTTATTACTATAAAGGGACTATGACCGGGAGGCCAACCAGAACGCTGGTTCAACTTCTTTTACAGCTTGCATGTCCTGAAGAAGGAGCCCGCGCAATATAAAACCTTTGTTGCAAATCTTCTCAAATCCATTGTGCTGTGGATTCACCATATTGTGCAAGTTAAAATATTATTGAAGTCCTTGTCTTTAAAACTTTCACCCAAAACTAAATTAATAAAATGTCAACTATGAGACTTGCTACGTTTTAGAATAAATGAAGAACTATAATTTATATTACTTGTATTTATTTTTATAGGTTAATTTGCCGTTTGGTAATTAAAGGTTAATTTTACTGAACGTGAAGTATGAAATAATAAAACATGTTCAAGTTCCATGTTTGCGCAGTAAGTATACAATAATTGAGTTATTTGTTTTTATAAAAATTCAGGACAAAAGAAAACATATATCTATTATTCCTTACCAATATTAGTGATTCTGTTCAAATGGTTTAGGTGTAAAGTATTACTTTGATTTTTTGTTGTTTTATAATATTAGCAACACGTATACCTTGAATCGTTGAGTACAAATATTTTAACACTTTCTTAATCAATTTATTTTCCAACAGTCATTTAAATTATAATAACTCCGATAAGTAACAAAAAATTAGAATAACTATTAGTATATATAAAAATAGATAATATACATAAAATTACATACAAAAAAAGGCTAAGTTTGTAAAAAAATTTACTTGTATATATGCATATTTAAAAAAAGGAACTGAAACATGGTTAAGAATTTAGACATGACAACTGTTAGGAATTCAAACATTTTATTATGTCAGGTTTAAGAGTTTACTATAGTCGTAGCTATAGTATTATGTTATAAAGTTTTCATAAATATTATTTTATGACGTTTTTTTATATAAAGTTGATGACAATAAAAATGCATAAAGATAATGCCTTTCAGGATATATGCCGCTGTTAAAAAAATACAAATATTTAGTTTTGAAAGTGCCATCATAAGAGTAAACATTTTGTTCTTATTTACAGTTTTTACTTGCTGGTTATCGACAGTTTCTGAGTATATTATTAGACTCGACTATTGTTATTTTTTGTACTACAAAAGCTGCGTTTTGCTATTAATCCGGAGTAAGAGAGTTAAGTTCGATTACATTTTTTTTACGTAATCACGGAGTGAATGGAGTCAAACATAGCCAAACGCTAACGAAGTCTATCACATCCGCCAGCTGGTTAATTGTTAGATCTATGTTAGGTTAAAATTAAAGTAATGTTTTAATATCTACGTTTGACGAGTTAGTAGAATTAACTCTATTCACTCCACTCCGTAATAGCTAAATGGCAAAAAAATGTGGTCCGTAAACTCCAAAGCTAATACCCAAAAGGTTGTAAAGTGAAAAAGATAAAAAGAGTAGCTGGAGTAGAATAGCCGAACGCAGCTAAATAATTGCCATTTTTTATAAATCTCAATTGTACAGTGTCGATTTTTAGGTTATGTGCATGCTGTGACACAATAACTGCAACATAACTGCATGAATGTTAATACTTTTTGAGTGCCATAATACAATATTTACTGCAATAATACTTTATTTAAAACTGTTATAAGCAGACAATTAGGTTATGTAAGTATTTTTAGTATATTTAGACTCTAATTGCAAATGTTACTAAAACCGATTACTGGATTTTGGTACTTGCCTCATGTTAACAGGTGTTACTGTGTATTAGTGCAGTTCATTACCTCTACCTAAACTTTACTCGACTGCCAACAATTAAAGATTAAGAAATGTAATTCCTAGCGTGCACGCAGGCCAGTAGTAAACAAAGAAGTTTTTGGGAAAATTGACGTCCGGGCGTATTCTCAATAAATACATGCGCGTTTATTAAAAAAAAAACAAAATTTAAAAATAGATCTAACGGTTCTACCAGTTTGCAGTTTCCGTCGTTTTACTTTGGCCATGCCGCATCTTTCCATACATTTTGTTATGATTTCAAGCCTGCGTCGCGCACCGTTTTTGTAGCTTTTTTGGTTTGGCTTGCTTATTTGTGAAAGTAGATAAGCTTAAATTTTTTTAACTATAGCGATTTTTGATGATAATATTTGTTTATGACTAATTGCACCAATTATACATTCAATAAAAATTTAAAAAATGGTTTTTTACGAGAATAGTTTTTTTAATTTTAGTTTTGTAAATATGTTGCCATATCCGCAGCTATCTTATTATTAGTATTTATTTTATGTTTTTTTCTAAAAGGTGGCCAAGTAAATGCACCACTTCCTGGAGTGACAATAGGGCGCTGTTGCTGACGCAGCAAACGACCTATCCCGACAGCTGCTCTGCTGCGAGTATAATGTTGTTTTTCGTTGGTAATCAAAAGTACGTTTAATTTGATAAAAGTTAGCTGTTTTAATTTTTAAAGTTTGACATTGTGATAAAGTAAAATGGTAATTTATCATTATTATGGATTACCTCATAGTAAAGGTCTCTACCATGCTCTATATTAAAGTTTGACATTTAGCAAAAAAATGAACTGTTTGTTCAATTCTTGCGGCTAACCACCGGATAACCAACGGCTGCCAAAGTAGAAAGAAGTTTGTAGATCAAAAGATTTAAATTTCTTTAAAATAAATAAAAAGTAATTTCAAGTTCTGAGAGATCCGTGAAGTATTAATTGTTAAAAAATGATTTTTGTCAACAAATGTTTTTGCAAAGCTACTAACTAAAAATTGCAATTGCAAAATATGATATTTGCAAGTAGTATGACTTATAACACATAAATCTGGCTAAGTTTGCTGAATGGCATTTGTTAAGTCCAAAGGCGTCTTGGTAGTAAGTTCACGTCGCCGCCGCGCGAAATAACCATGCCCTCAAATGGCTTCATGCAATGCGCTGTGTGGCACAAAGCGCAGCCCTGTTGGAACCACATGTCGTCGGTATCTATATCATCCGCGTTAGGCCACACAAAGTTGCATACAATCTGACGGTTATGGCAATGCCAGTTTTGTTGTAGAAGAAGTAGGGACCAATAATTCCACCAGACCAAAATGCGCACCAAACAATGACTTTCTTGAGATGCATTTTAAACTGTTGGATTGGTATTGCTCCAAATTTGACAATTTTGCTTATGCACATATCTATTTATCTAAAACTGGGCCTCGTTGCTACAATAATTTTTTGTCAAATTTTGGGATAACTTCCAAGTGTTGCAGTACCCAATTAGCAAACACACGGCGTTGTTTATAATCGTTTGCCATAAGTCTCTGAGTCAGTTTTGAATTTAATAATTAATAATAAAATTTGCCAAATTGAAGTTGCAGAAAAGTGTGAATGACAATCTTGTTAAAAAAATTTTTACAATAGAAAAGATGTGAAACGAACCAACCCGCCTGACAAACGTGGTGTAAAAAATTAAACTTTTTATGACCATGAACAACTCAAATTTCAAAAATTCTTAGGAAGTTAAAACCGATAGGCTCAAATCCCATACTGATACTACAACAGTCTTCTTCACGGAATCTGAGAAAAACAAACATTTAAGAAAACATACTTAAAAAACTGATGCACAATAAAAATTGCAACATATAATGCCATATCTTTATTTTCTGATGATAGACTGGTCAAACTAGAAGAACAACTAGAACACATACACTAAGAAATTATAGGGCTAAAAAAATGAAAAGAACTTCTACTACAACGGCGATACTAAAACCATCTCAGCAATTTTATCAAGAGTAGCCTTAACATCAAAATATCAAAAATATGCAAATTTTAGATTGTTTAGGTATATGTATTTACTACATCTACCCACACCAATAAAAAAATTAAACAACATAAATATAGAAAAGGCAGTTAACCTAACAATGCTTCCTACTTCTTTATAATAAGCAATGTAGCAAAACAAAAGAAAAAAAAATTGAAAAAAACCGCAGACAAATTCTGGTCATTTATAGAACTACATCTACTAAAATGCATGCAACACCTTCTTTAGGAAGACAAAACAGAAAAAATAAACGAGCAAACCGTCGACGGTAAAACAAAAAACAAGATTTATTTTATTATCAACAACAAGAAGACCAAAGTAATTGGCGTAAATGTATTATCCGCTTTCATACAGGCGGCAATCACCAACTAAGTAACACCTAACAACATATACAGAGTGCGGCAGGAAAATTTGCTGATTTGAAAGTATTTCACATACCGATTTAATTCTTTTTTATCGTATTGTACACATTCTGAATTTTTGTTTCAAGTGGTTTTAAAAATGACATCGGACAAATGGCGGCCCTCATTAGCGATACACTGATACACCCGCTTTTTGAAGTTTCCTTCCACTCTTTTGAGCATACCGACGGGAATGTTGGCGATGGTTTTTTGAATGTTGTTCTTCAGGTGTTGCTGGGTCCGTGGTTTGTCATTGTAAACAATAAATTTGAAATATGCCAATAAAAAGAAGTCACAGGGAGTCAAATCGGTAGAGCGCGCCGGCCACAGTACGTCACCCCTCAAGGAAATTATGCGCTCGTGGAAAGGTTTCCTCAAAAATTCCATTAAAATACTCGCTGTGTGTGCCGTGGCTTTGTCCTGCTGGAACCATACGTCCCCAAGTTCCATTTCTTCAAGTTTTGGGAAAAAAAGTGCTTTAATCATTTCTCTGTAGCAAACTGCATTCACAAAAATAGTGTGTTCTTCTTCCTAAAAAAAAGTAAGGCCCAATTATCGCAACTCTGGACAATGCACACTACACTGTACCGGAGCAGGGTGTGGGCAGATTAAAAAGCGATGTATTCCGGCAACTTAATTTTTATTTACTTATATAATTAACAACCTAAAAGAAACTGGAGAAAAAACAATATTTAAATCCAATTAAACATTATTATAAAACTAAACAATATTATAATCCAATTAAACATTATTATTATTATAAAATTAAACTTCTGCCAATGCAAATTAACACATACCTGGTGCAGGTCGTTAAGACTCAAAGATTAAGTCTTATTTGCTAACCCGGAAGCACGCAGCAACTCTTTGGCTGTTTAGAAGGAAATGGGATAACTGCGTATCGTACATAAATCCCTAGAATAGGAGGATGATAGTTGGGTTGCATACATTATACTCCGTTTTACCTGCCCCCATTCTAAATACATAAATTAAAGTGCGTTAATTTAAAGTGGTTTTAGAATAAGATGGTACAAATGATTTAAGATGACAGGCATGAAAGGTTCCTCTCTCTTGACCTGTATCAGGCACTTCTATAACAAATGTCTTTGTAGCAACGGCTTTCTTGACCCGGTAAGGTCCTTCAAAGAGGGGTAAAAATTTCTTGGTTTCTGACAATAACGAAGAAGACACCGGATTTGCACGAAGCCAAACTAAACTGCCATTTTCAAATTTAACACCGTTGCCTAAATGGTTAGTAACGCGTTTCATAGCCTTTTTGTTAAGAGATTCCGAAGCCAAGTATAGCTTGACGTGATTGTCAAAAACGGCGTGCCCTGGAAAAAAAGCACAACTTTTTAAAGGAGATATCGGAGGTTTGCCAAAATGTAGTTCTACGGGAGCATAGCCGGTAGACTCATGTGTAACATTATTTAATAAATTAATAAAATGTGGAATTTCTCGAGCCCATGCTGTATGTTTTTCTGAACAATACGTTCTGAACAGTCTACCCAGTTCCCTCATAACCCTTTCAACTGGGTTACCTTGAGGATGGCGCACCGAGGAGAATACAGGTTGTATGTTGTGATTACGGAGAAACAATTTCCAACGCGCGGAAGTAAACTGTGTTCCGTGATCACTGAGAATGCGCTGGGGTACCCCAACTTCGGCAAAATACCTTTTTGTCAATCGATTGATAATGGCTGTTGTTGTTGCTTTTTTAAGTGAGTATAAATTTACAAGTTTTGAAAAGACATCAAATGTTACAAAAATGTATTTAACACCGGCAGTTGAGGTCGGGAGCGGCCCATAGAAATCCACAGAAACAATATCATTTGGGCCGGCGCTAATAATAGGCTCCATAGTTGGCTTAGGTAAACGCGAGACTTTATTTTTTTGGCAAGACTCGCACCCGCTAACAATACGTTTTATTGACCGATACATCCCAGGCCACCAAAGATCGCGTTTGATGGAACACCATGTCTTATAAACCCCAAAGTGACCAAAATGCGCGTGGTAAAGTTCTACAAAATCGCCTACCAATGCACGAGGTATACACAGATAGGCCGGGGAATCATAATCCGGGCGGCGATATAAAAATCCGTTATGTAAAACAAAACGAGGGTGAACATTAGGATCCGTACTCAAATCGCATAGTATTTTGGCAAATTTAATTTCGTTTTGTTGCTCCTTGGGCAATCTGTTCAAAAGAGCTTTAATACCGGTTACTTGGTTGAGACGTAATAAAGAAAAACTCCGTTCTTGTGGCGTCGGAAGCCGCAATGGGGGATGGCGAGATAGTACGTCTGCCACAAAGTTTTGTTTCCCGGGAACGTACTGCACTTGAAAATCATACTCTTGGAGAGCGAGTACCCATCTGGTTATGCGCGGCAAAAGTAACCGGCAACGATTAAGGTATACCAGTGCCCGATGATCGGTAAGAACAGTAAACGGTCGACCTATCAAAAACACCCGCCATTTCCGTAGAGCAGTAACCACGCTTAACAGTTCTTTCTCGGGAACAGAATAACGCCTTTCTCTGTCTAAAAGTAATTTGCTAGCATAAGCAACCACTCGTCTGCTATTATCTATCATCTGATACAATACAGCCCCAACCCCTATATCGCTTGCGTCGCATTGCACTTCAAAAGGAACATCGTAGCGAGGGTGATACAATTCTACATCTCGGGATAGGACATTTTTAATTTCTCTAAATGCTGCATCTTCTACCTGCCCCCAGGTCCATTTTTGTCCTTTTCGGAGTAACTTTGTTAACGGTTCACACAAGTCAGAAAACTTTTCCACAAACCCTCTATCAAAATTAGCTAACCCCAAAAAGGCCTGCACTTGGGAGATATTTTTGGGGACAGGAAAATCTCTTAAAGCTTGGATGCGCATAGGGTCTGGTCTTAAGCCCTTTGTGTCAAGCTCATAACCTAAAAAAATAACCTTTTCACAAAAGAACCTACACTTATTTAGACGAAGTGTAAACCCAGCTTTTTTTAAACGCGACAGTACTAAATCAATGTGTCTCAGATGCTCATCAATGGTTGGAGAAGTGATGAGAAGATCATCAATGTAAGCATGGACAAACCCTTCAAAAGATGGCCCAAGGATTTTGTCCATACAGCGAGTGAAAGAGCTCACTGCCGTTTTCAACCCAAAGGGTAATACGTTAAATTTGTACGCTCGAGTACCTACTCGAAATCCCGTAAACTGCCGATGCTCTTGCTTAATAGGAATTTGCCAGTAAGAATGCGTTAAATCTAACGAGGATATGTACTTTAATCCACTAAGGCCATGAATTATATCCTCGATAGGACGTGGCAGCTCATTATCGGGCTTAGTAAGCGTTAAGCCTACGCGCATCTAAACACAGACGCACGGAACCATCACGTTTTACAGTAGTCATTAGGGGACTACAAAATGGAGTATCAGAACGAAAAATAACTCCCCATTGTTCCATAAGTTCTACTTCCTCCTGTACGGCCAAGCGGTGCGCTACCGGGATTGGGTATTGCTTAACGCTGAAAGGGGTCTTGTCAACCAAATGAATTTCGTGCTGGTACTCTGATGTCAGTCCAGGTTTGTCGGAAAATACATCTCTAAACTTCTCCAAAAGTTGTACAATCTTAGTTTTGTAGATGTCATCTATAGTAAGATTGTCAACTAAATATTTTAAGTTTAAAATTTCAGGTTTTGATGTCATTCGAATTTCGGGATGAGAGCGGTTAACCGCACAAATGCGAAACGCACACGACAGGGGCGGTAACATTTCGTGCAACACTCGAGCCTCAGGCACTAAGATGGTTTTAAATCCATCACATATTTGAATTTCTTTTTGACTCAACAATATACTAGCGTTATAGTTTCTTAGAAAATCAATTCCCAAAATAATAGGATAATTTAGTCGAGGAATTACCAAAAATTCAAACTCCGATTGCAACGTATGAATTGAGAATGGCAATAGTATTTGAAAAGAGACGTTATTCTGTGTTGCTTTAAAAGCACCGGTTACACGAATTCCTTTTACCGTAAAAGCAGGAATATGCGGTAAAAGAGATTTTACTTGCTCAAACGTCTCCTCCGATAAACAGGAAACCTCGCTACCCGTATCTATTAGCGCAGAGAATTCAAAATTTTCTATTTTCAAAATAATCACAGGGGAGCGAATCGAATTTTCCGCATGAATAAAATCGCAATTGTCTTCAAGTAAATCTACGCTAGGGTTGGCATTTGTATAGATGTCGGTCCTACGTAATATACTCACTTCTGGACCGAAAAGTGAGCATCCATAAAGTTTCCCGCATTCGAAAGAAGTTCTGGGTTATCCAACGGAGTTTCCTCGACACTCTCTTGGACGGAACGGATATTTTTTGAAAACGATTCGCGGTTGCGACCGGATTGCTTATTTTCGCTATCTCTTGGCTTTGCAAAATTTGGGTTAGAGGTATAATTTCGAAAAGAATTACTAGTAGTGGAGTTCGCTAAGGTGTCCGATTCTTCGTAAGACATAAATTCCATTATTCGTAATTTTTCAAGCGCATCTCGAACTGTAGCTACTTCTACTAGGCAGCTACGGATGTGAATAGGTAAATGCCTTCCAATTGTCCTCACTAAATAAACTTCATCGTAAGGTGGTTCAAGAAAACGCGCTTCGAATACTAACTTTGACATATATGATGAAAACGGGCCATCAGAAGCTTTATATTTACCGTTTTCGACAAGTGTTCGTAGTGCGCGTTGTTTTGATATGCCCCAAAAACGCTGAATAAAACAGTCACGAAATTCCGAATAATTCGTACATATATCAATAGTTTCGTTAAACCAGGTATTTGCTTGTGCTGCAAAAACATTGTGCCCCCACAACGAAAAATATTCGTAAGGTATGTGAAATGATTGCACCGTTCTGTGAAAACGATTTAAAAATGATATTGGATGCATGTTTTTACCATCAAACATTGGCAGAAGTTTTACAATTTTGGCAATGTGTGCCATATCTGGGTTATAATTATTATTAATATTATTATCAGCCTGCATGGCCGGTTCAGCAGGATTAACATTATCATTAACATAAGCATTTGAATTAATACAAGCGCTAGCATTCCTATTATCATTAACACAAGCATTAGTATTCACGTGCAAACTAGAATTATCATGCGCATTAGAATAATTAACAAAAGCATTTGTACAATTTGAATTACTATTAACTTTGGATTGATTTCTATTATTATTAACATATTTCGAAATAGGAATATCCTTGAGATTATAATAATCTGGTTTATTGAAAGAGAATTTATTTTCATCGGGTCGTTGCAAAAAAGTTTTTTCTTTTATCATTCCACCATTTCTATTCATTTCTTTACTTCGCGGTAGATAATCTAAATTAAAATCATCGTGCGTTTGCTTAATAATATAAGACGATGGTAATGATGATGGCAGATCGTAATCTCTCTGCGACAAATGTAATTTATTTAAATTACTTTTAATATTTTTAAAAGTATTATCGAAGGTGTCATTAAGACTCAAAGATTAAGTCTTATTTGCTAACCCGGAAGCACGCAGCAACTCTTTGGCTGTTTAGAAGGAAATGGGATAACTGCGTATCGTACATAAATCCCTAGAATAGGAGGATGATAGTTGGGTTGCATACATTATACTCCGTTTTAACACAGTAACACGTTCACAATAAAGTGGCTTCTCATAAAGTTCAAGAGGATTGGCACCACTCAATAACGCATGTTTTGTTTGTTTGGGCAGCCGGAAAAGTGAAAATAAGCCTCATCACTGAAAAACATAAGGGCGTCGTGAGGCAAGTTAAAAAGCGCTTCACATGCAGTTTAGCAAGAAAAAAAAATCACGTTCACTGAACTCTTGCACTACAGCAAGTTTGTAGGGATGAAACTTGAATTCGTTGTAAAGAATTTGTCTCACACTGCAATTAAAAAACTCCCAGAGCACCTGCCTGTTTGCGCTAAACGCCGGGGAAAGTACAAAAAAGACAACCTCACCCTCTCGACTTTTAGGTCCTTTTTTGCCAGACTGCTACTTTCTCTGAATGAGTCCACCTACAAAACGATCGAATGCCGGCCAGGAACGGTACTCGTAGAATAAATATTGAACAAAGTTTGGAAGGCTCGTTGGGTGGCGACCACCATTGGCCATTGGAAATGTAGGATTCGACGGCGAACGCACGCTTCTCTTTTGTCTAACGCATGACGACAATTGGCTTAAGCGCTAACAAAACTTCAAGATCTCTTTTTTCAAATGAGACCATCCCTACCCCTTTCTGACCACGTCTCGCTCATTTGCGCTCATTTCGAATCAGCAAGTTTTCCTGCCGCACCGTGTTTTACAAAATTAAAACAAAATTTAAACAAAAAACAACCTAAACATTGTTTTGTGTAACTAAGAGCTAAATGGTACAAAATAGTAAATAAACAACCTATAAGCCAATAAACTGAGAAAACCTAACAGGAATATAAAGAAACACGTTAAAATATATAATGAAAGAGCCAAAGAAGCTATAATATAAAAAGTAATTGAACAAAACAAAGAAAGAAAAATGTTCTATAAAAAAATATCAGTAAGTCAAAAAAAAAAACTTATACAACTGATAGATGAACATGGTACAATAATAACTGACCGACAACACATACAAGAAATAATCAAAAAAATCTATACGGATTTACACGCATCAAAAGTAAAAAAAAAAACTAAACCACGGAAACAGCAAAAAAAGAGCAATGTTAAGTAGGCATTACACTAAAGGTATTCCAGACATCAATTAAATCATTATCAAAATAATTACAAACTGCATGTACCATCTACCAAAACAAACAACGTTCTGGAGAGGCTATAGTGCTATAGCCTATTCACACAATTAAGCAGGTAAAGCTCACAAATATAATCATAGCTTTCAAAGATTTCAAGAAGTCGTTCGACACTGTTAAACAAAATTGAGACACTGAAACAATGCAATCGAACGATATTGCAGGTGTTTAAGAACATGCACAATAACAACAATTATTAATGGTAAAAGCATTTGACACAAAAAACCCCATATCAATTAAACGAGAATTTGACAAGGAGACCATTTCACCCAAGATATTAATGGAAAGCGCCTTCAAAACCTTAGACTGGTAAAATACAGGTGTCAACCTCAACAGCAAATCCCTTTAAAACTTACGCTTTACTGACAATATCCTCATATCAAAAGAGGTTGGAAGAATTAATAGTATTAAATAAATTAAGCTGACAACCTGTAACACTTCAAAATGAGAGTTTTAGACCAATGCATCTTGCCCACCTTCACATACAAAGCAGAAACATAGTCTTCGGCCATGGAGACAATAAAAGAAACTCAAAGAGCAATATAAAAAAAGATGCTGGGCAAAACACTGGCATGTAAGAAATCAAACTCGTGTATAAGATCTACAACAGAAATAATAGATGGGGCACAACGTATAGCCAAACTCAAGTAGATGTGGGTCGCGCAAGTAATAAGACCAGAAAAGAAAAGATGCACCAAGAAAGCAACAACATAAAAATCCAAAAAAAGCAAAAGCGTTATCAGACACAATAGACGATAAAACCAAGAAACTTAGAAAAGCATTGAGGAGGTTTATGGCCAAAGATGGAATAATCAAAAAACAATAAAAAAAGAAAAAGTATTTGTTAAAATACAACCCTACACTGGTAAGTGGAAGATTTATGACAATAATTATAATAAAAGTAAATTAAATAAATAAGAAGAAACTATACAAGGTGTCCTAATTTATTTTGCAAGTAATAATTGTTATTCTGATTAAAATATTTCATATACATTTAAGAAAATAGTTCATTAGATGACCAAAACTGTTGCATAGACAAGTTTGCAACAGCAACAAATAATTTTTTTAAATACAGAAAATATTATATTCATCTGGAACAACTAGTATCACCTAAATAAGAGCCAAATTTTAGTGTAAAATTTATTAATATTGCAAAAATCATTTCTATTACTTGGTTGAGATTTTATTAATATAATATGTATTACAAACAAATAAAATATTAGTTTTTTTTTGGGAATCTACAAAAGAAAAATCTTCACTTAATTTAAAAGCAAACCTAATAAATATTAAGGATATTAATAAATGGAAAGATACTTACAATGTATGACATTCTCATATTTAAATTGTATTCAAAAACGCTCTATTTTAAAAATTGGCGACTCAATATAACTAAACTGGAAACAACATTGCCGCATTACAGCAAATTTGATTTATTTCAAAAGATTTATTTTAGGATTGCCTGAAAGTTTGAAGAAAAGGGCCGTTTAAGAAAGATAATTACCCGCAAAAAAATAATTATATAAATATGTTATTTTTGTAATTTCATTTTAATATAATATGTTTTATTCATTAACATCTCATAATATTATGATTACAATTAAAAATTTTAATTTGACTCTCGTCTCTCTTGCTTATTATCGTTACAGTTCTCTGAATTTTATGGAAATAATTATACAATACAACAGTACATTAGCTTTAAAATACCTTTGTAATTGAAAGTCTTATTTTTTTATAATGCTTGAAAATATAATATATTATTATGAAATAAATTGACTTACTATAGCAAATATTATTTCCGTTACTTCACACTATTTACACATAATGACCCATTTATTTTAACATATTCTATTTATCGCAACCCTTTTCACGCATACATTTTTCAAATATAGGGTTGCTCATATTGCCTTTTAATGCCCATTTATTCAAGCGCATCGGATCGTATCACCAATAAGCAAATTATGTTAACTTGACCGCTAGTTACAATGGGAGAATGGACATCTTTGAATAGAAAGTTTAAGTTCAGCTTATGCCCGACGACACAATGCTTTTTGTGTCCCCATTGTTAGGGATCTGCTGAAGAAATGTCCAGTTGGACGTAGCGACCGCAGGACCCAAAGACCGCAAACACCCTCAGACCGTTAATAGGCTGCGAGAGCTTTATTGGATTAAATATTGATGAAGGGGCGAATTAATTTTTAATGTAAACGCCAAGGTTCAATGAATCGTGGAATATGACTTTTACAGAACTTTATGAATGATTGAGCACGTTTTCTAAATTTATTAATTCCCCAAAAAATAATATGATAATAATTCCGTTCATACAAATTCCAGCGGTGATTTTATTAAAAAATCATTTAACGTAACAAATAGGTCAATAGATTATTTTTAAAAAGTAAATAAATTAATAAGCTTATTTGATAATTGTTTGCTCATTCGATGTAATATTTTTTGCTAATATAATTAAAATATCATTTCTGTTGAAGATTATATAATCGTTCCTCTTGGACGTCCACAAACATACAAAAGGTTCTATTGTATTAATTTCTAATATACAATTTACATGTTTGTGGAAAATTCATTTCACGGTCTGTCATTGTTAGGAAGCGCTCGGGTCTATTCTATAAAAATAAAATAATAAATTCAACTTCCTTTTATATTATATGCCCGTTCACAGTCCACCGATCATCAACCACGTGTGATATATAAACGTGTTGGTTCGGGCTCTTTAAAAAGGAATACAACGAAATAAATAATCGGGGATATTTATGGGTTTTTAGAGGTCGGTTAGTAGGCAATCAAAAACCACAACCCAGGATCATCCGAGCGAAAGAGACTGGGATCCAGCCGAGATGGGGCATCTTTCAACTGGATTTCAGTGTTATTTATGATCAGGACGGGCGCATCTGTCCGCACACGCGACAATCAAATACAGGGAAACACATCACGGATGGTTATTTGTTTTTTGTCTGTGTGTGTATATTCCTATTCTCTCTTTTCTCGTTATAAGATCCGAACCGTTTGTCTGAAAATGATGGCGGTGTGATATATAAGGATTTATTGCCAAAAGACTAACCAGCTCCAATCTCAGATTTATGAAATAGTTAATACCCGCAATAAACGGAGTTTTCATAACAGGTATTTTTAAATAATAAGAAAGCTTGCATAAATATAATTTAAAAAGATATAAATTAATTGCACTAAAATATGCAATAGAATACTTTTTGTTTAAATATATTAATTAGTTGGAATGATATTCAAAGTTCTTATAAAATATACACGGTATTTTAAAAAGAATAGTATGAATTTTAGGGTGAGGTAGATGAGTAAAAAAGTTTATGTAAATAAGAATCCAGTTTTTACTCAAGAGAACAGAATTATATAAGTACATGCAAAAAATCAAAATAATAATATCGGACACGGTCTATGGGCGACGCAATCTGAAAGATTATTTAATAAATAAAAAATATTTTATCTTTATTAATAATTTACGATTTTATTTTTATATTTAAAATTTTATAATAAATATTTAGTATGATGATATTGTATCATGTTGAGAAATTTTCTAATAGAAATTTCAGAATTGTATACCAAAAATTTAAAATCAATTACTGAAACCCAATCTAACCCCAAAGCGGCCAACCAAATACAAACAATTGTTTCGGTTTTCACAAACCCTCATCAGGGCATCTTGGTAGTACGGCATCTCTTGCACAACAAGATAGAGTTATAATCACTTTGCACTATTATTCATTAACTAACTTGTGTTCAGAGCACGTAAGTCAGTTATTCGAATTTGTCTCTCACTATTAAGCAATGCTGTACCACCAAGATACACTGATGAGGATTTGTAAAAACCGAAACAGTTATTTGTATTTTTAGAATTTTTTGCCAATCAGTTTCATCTAGTATAAGTTAGTTAGTTTAATCCTAAGCTGTATCCTTTTGCTGAAAGTGTGAAAGTGGTATTGTCTGCAAATGTTACGGTTGTGGTTAGTCTTGTTGTAGATAAAATAAATTTGTATAGCAAAACTAATACGATTTCTTATAGTACCTCTGCAAATATTGTTGGTCGGTATATTTGTTACCATTTTTCACAAAGAAGTATCCGTTTGGTTAGGTAAGATTTTAGTACCTCATAGATATGGTGTAATAATAATTTCTTAATTTGTAGCACTATCCTAGATGACATATTTTGTCAAATGCATTATCGAGAAACACGGCTGAGCAATATTCTATATTTCTAGATTTTTGTAAATTTTGTAGACTATCCTATGGATTTGTTTAGTTGTCTCTAAAACGTCAATGTTTTGTCTAATTTGAAGGGACTATGGGTAGTTTTTGTAGATATTACGTCAAAAACCGGTGCTTTTTCTGATTTGTTTTATTTATTATCTGATGCACTTCTTAGTTTGTTGTTTTTTATAGTAGTGGGAATTTGATGGGGTTCCTCAAAATAAGTTTTTATTTCTGTTCGGTGTTCTGTTGTTTCAAATTCATGCAAAACTTGTGAACATTTATAATTAAAAATAAATAATAATAAAATAAATTGTAATTTGTTGTTTTGGTAGGTGTTAGTGTCTGCAAGTAGATTTGTATGTCTTCATTTTTTAATTGTAGCATAAGTTCCTTTTACAGGATTCAAATAATTTGCTATATTTTTTTGTCTGCTATTTTTTTTTTAATTGCTATAAAGTGGTTTTTTATTTTTTGGTTTTTGTGAGCTTTTGTTGTATCCCTAACAATTTTTGGTTAGATCCATTGTTGCTTTGTCTACTTCTTGAGTTGTTTATGTGATTTATTTAACTCAATAAGTTTATTTATTGTGCTTTTAAATATTTCTCAGTTTGTTATTAGTTTTCAAAAGTTGGTTGTTTGACTGTTGTTGCTGCTAATTCCTGGTACAATTTTGTTATGACGTAAAAATCTATGAGGTCTGCCGTTTTCTTTGGTCTGTAGTCCATATTGTTTTCCTGTATAGCTGCTATTAGCTCTTGTTATTCTTGGCTACCATTGTTAATGTTTTGCATTAAAATTACTTCCAGCAATCTGTGGCCTAAAATGTTGAAGAAGACCAATTATTATTATTTTTTTAATTATGTGCTTTCAAAGGAGCTGATAGTTTTAGTTTTGTTGTTCTTGTTTCAATTATTACCATTATTACTTGCATGTATTCTTTATAATATTTTTCTACCTCGTGGTGTTTGACAATATAATTAATTATAACATAGAAGAATTTTTCATGGGCTTTGCCGTTTGGGTGATTTGTGTAATATATGTTATATTTTGGAAAAAAGATGTGGTTTTTTTAAGTAAAGTGAGTGCATTCAGAGATTAGCATTACTCATTATAGTTGTTACATATAAAATGTTTTACTTCTTTTTCATATTGGTTTAGGGCATTAGCGTTCCGTACTCCAATTTTTAGTTGTGTCATTATGCCATTTTACTGACTAGTGTAGTAATGAGGTTCATCATTGTCTCTAATTGTGTGATAAGTTGTTTTATCATGGTTTTTAGTTTGTACCCAAAATTTAATTGTTGTGTGTTGGGCCCGATCTCCATTAAAAAAATAAACTATTATAATATTTATATTCTTATAACTTTGTTGTCTTGTTTCATTTTGTAATAATATAAATATATCAAGCTTAAACAAGTATCTATCAAGATGGTTTCATGTTTTTAAATTTTGAATATTTTTAAAATAAAACCACAGTAAAAAGTTTTATATAAAATTGAACTAGTACCTTTAGACAATAAAGAAAAAGAGTAAAACATTATAAGTACCAATTAATTCAGAACCTCGCAGCAATAGAGCAGAAATATAAAAGAATTGTTTGCTTCCTTCCACTGATTGCGCAAATTTTACTTGCAAAACAGTGTTTTGCAGTATTTCTTGTATAGTTTTGTTTGTTTGCTTAATAATAAAATGAAACCATTTTTTTGCAATGCCTTAGTTTACGTCGCACAGTCAGTTGAACGTTGCCCAGTTAACGGGCACCTTAAAAAATCTTTTATTAAATAAAACTTGCAAGTTTCGACAACTAATTTAAGTGATTTTGAAAAAAAAAAAAAAATTAAGCTTTGCAAAACAGTGATATCCAAAACTGTAATATACGCTTATGGTTATTTAAATATCTCAATATACTTTAGTTTGAAACTTCCATCACAAATATTCCCGATAATTTACTTCTGATACAAAATCTACAAGTAAAACTGAACGCTACATTACGCGCTAAAAATGCACGTGTAGTCTTCAACTACAACTGACGACGTAATAGCAAAGTGCATATAAAATATTAATATAATTTTTGTTCTGATTTGCTTAACAAAATTTTTTTCATACTCAACATCAGAGGTATTTTTAGAATTAACTGATTGTTTTCCACAGGGCAGATTTTGCTATGTATAATGATTTTGATATCTTAATAAAAAGATTATATCAAAACTATACAATAAACAATAGCAAATACCTAAAAAACAAGAATACAATATTTGTTCATTCACCGGAACATACGGTATTTAATTGTGATAAGTTTTAATAATAATTTCCTTCTTTTTCTTCTATTTCCTGTTCTATTCTCCGCACAATGACTTTCTCCATTATCTTAGCTAGTGTGGGTTAATTAAGCATATTGGCCTGTAGTACATTATTTTTTTTTCTTTTTTTTTCTTCTCAATCAGTATTAGAGTAGCTACTTTCCAGCATCTTGGAAAGGTTCTTATTTTTAGACATCTGTTGATTTGAGTTATTTGTACCTCATTTTGGACGAGAAAACGTGGCTTTTAAAATCTCTATTGTTATTTTGTCCGGACCTGGTGCTTTGTTGTTAGTCAATTCTTTTATGAATTTTATTATTTCTTTCACTGTTGTCATAATTGTTTTATCGTTTTTTTTAGTTTTTTCTAGTTTTTCTACCGGTTTTCCATTGAAATACATTTTCTCAATTATGACTTTTTTTTCTTCTTTTAGGTAGGCTTTCTTTGTCCTTCCTCTTAATTTGTTCATCACTATTTTGTACGGCTTTTTTCAACAATTCCCGTCTATAGATTTTATCATTTTTTCCAGCATCTTTTTTTGCTATCCCTGATTGCTTTTTTTAAGATTTTTTTTCCGTTTTCTCTGTCTTTTCCTTTTCTTCTCTGTCTTTTGATTTTCCTTCCTGTTTATGTTACTTTTTCTACTTTCCACTGGTATAGTCTTTCTTGTCCCCCTTCCCTGTATCTGGAATCTCCTTATCTCGATAATTTTGCGTTTAATTTTTTTGTTTTTTTGTTTTTTAGTTCTCTAAACACTTCCTATATTATTATAGTCAGCAGTTTGGGTTGATATAACAGCTGTTTACTATCATACTTTTTATTTTATCTCACACTATTTCCTGTTTTGATTTCCCCATCTTTCCACCTTGTCCCTACACTTTCTGTTTACTAAAATCTGTTCTTTTATCTTTTATCTACATACCACAAAGTTTGTTTTTATTTGGTTCACTCACTATCACTAAGTTTATTTTCTCCTTTTCCAATGTTGCTATCAGATTCCCACAATGAGCGTCTCTCCCCTCCCGATATTTGTTTGTATAATTATATACACTTTGGTTTATTATCTGTTGTTTTCAGTTATCGTAATTATAGACTTTTATATTTTTATATGTTTGTCTCCTATTTTTTTTGTAACTGCGCATTTTTTTTTGTGCTCTATAACTACTTCTATGAGATTTACCTCCTACTTTTATTTCATACAAGACCAAAGAACAAGTAATCCAAAGTAAACTTAAACGAACACACCAACCTATAAAAAAACTTCCAAGAAAAGAAGCAGATAGGGCTATTTCTAACAAAATTATCACACATTATTCAAACCATAGCAATGCAGATGATTCGAACAAAACTTCAAAAGTTTTCTTATAACACAAATAACTAAAGGATTATTACAAGCTAACCAAAATCATGAACAAAAGTTTTTAGACATCATTGACCAGATGTGCACAATAGGACTAAGAGTCCAAAGATGCTAGACGTACCACTTAGAGACTGAATAATTCATTGTCAGTACTTTCCTAAAATCTTACTAAAATTTTCTTTAATGAATTAAAGTGTTCTTTTAGGCATTGTAACCTGAAAAATGTGATTAAGTAAGAATCTTCTATCAGTAAATGCAATAACCGAAAATGGAGGTAAAATTTAATTCACTTAAGAACAGGTTGAGATATACTAAAATAACATAAAGGTGTTAGAAGTAAAAAAGAAAAATGGCTTTTACATCATAAATCTCAAAATTGATAAACAAGAAACACCCTTAACAACATTGAAAAAAATCAGAAATACTGTGGCATTGAAGAATGGGTAATTTAAGCAAAGAAAACCTGTTAAAATTTAAAAAAAACTTATTCACTAGTCTAACTCTAGACAAAAGACAAATCAATTTTTTGGATGCGATAAGCAAATGTTGTGTACGAGCAAAACAGACACAACATCCGTTTAAAACAGAGCAAACAAGAGCAACTAGACCAATAAAAATAATACACTCAGACGTGTGTGGCCCAATAAATTCTATAACGTAGGATGGAAAAAAATGTTTCATGACCTTCCTTGATGACTTCACTTATCACTGCATGGTATTCCTTTTAGAAAGTCGTAACCAAGTCAAAAATGCAATATAAGAATACGTAAACATGGCCGAAGTAAAATGGAATCTGAAAATGCACAAATTCAGATGTGACAATAGTGGCTTAAAAATATATATATCCATAGAAATCAAGGCATGGTCCAAACAAAGAAGAATGACTCTGGACTGCACAGTTCTACATACCCCCAGAAAGCCAAATGATCGAACAGAACCTTGATGGAAAAAGCCAGAACGATTTAATTTAGGATAAAAACCATCACAAAGAAATGTGGGGTGAAGCCGTAAGAACAGTAACCTATCTAACAAATAGAAATCCATCATCAACTGTTGATACAACTCCATATGAAAAATGGACAAGTAAAAAACCCAACCTTTTCAGAGTAAGAGTATTTGAAAGTGATAGTGCTAGGTACATTAAAAAACTGGATGATCAAAGAAATTAGTAATGATTGGATATAGCTTAAATTGATATCGACTGTGGAATATAGAGAAACAGACTATAACAACAAAAAGAGATGTAATTTTTAATGAAAATATTGGAGAAAATTAGACAACCGTAATAGAAGAGTCCAAAAACAAAATAAAAACCAAAGAAGAAATTTCATCACAGGCAAAACAAACAAAAAAAGAAAAAGAAACAAAAAAGGACATAAAAACAAAAATGATAAACCAAGAAGAAAGAAAGAATCAAAAAAACAATAACCAACCATGAAGTTCAACAAGAAATAAAATACCAAAAAAAAAAAACGACAACTTCTCTCTTTTAACTTTTGAAAAGGCAGTTAATAATCAAGAATACGAATAAGAAATACTTCGAGAAACCAAAGTTTGGATATAAGTCGACAAAAATGAAGCAGAAGGCAAGATAAATACTCAGTAACAGATGAATCTTAAAATTAAAAAACATGGAAGATACAAAGCAAGACTGGTAGTTAGAGGATGCGAACAGGAACAAAGATTTGACTACAACGAGATATTCAGTCTTGTGGTAAATAATACTTCACTGAGAATACTATTTGCACTAGCCCCAACTAAAAATCATAAAATTATAGGATTTGATATAAAAATAGCATTCCTTTACGGAGATCTATATGATGTAACCTACATACAAATGCCAAAAAGATTTGATAATCAGGACAAAATATTTAAGTTGCAAAAATCACTATATAGACTTAAATAAGCCCAAATGGTATGGAATAAAACCTTCATCAATTTTCTGAAACGCAACGGACTACAACAAATTTTATTCAACTACTAATAAATCTGACACAAAAATTCAAAGTAATAGTGTATGTATACTGAACTTAAAACCTTCATAGAAATGGAAATTAAAAAATGTGTAGATGAACTCAAACTAAAACAGACTGAATTTGCAAAAAGAGTGCTAGAAATGTTTCGAATGACCAAAGCCAAAATAGTAACAACCCCAATAAAAGCAAAACGTTTCAAACAATAGATAAAAATACAAAAATGTAAATTTCCGTATAGAGAAGCAATAGAAATATATCTCTCCACTAAAACCAGACCAGATTTGACTTACGCTGTAAGTTCTTGCAATCGTTTTGTAAAAAACCCAACTTTATCAAACGTAACTGACCTGAAATGATGCCTAAAATATAAAAAAAAAAACAATAAATAGTAGCATTGAGTACAAGATGCAGAAAATGACATAAACATCTTAAATGCATGCTATGACTCGGACTATGCACGTGATACAAGTACAAGAAGAAGCACAATTGGCTACTTAATATTTCTGTAAAACGCTCAGCACAGAAGCAGAATTCATCGCAGCAGCAGAGTGTACAAAGAAACTTCTATACTTAAAAGAATTAGTGACCAAATTAACAACTGTACAAGTAAAACTGAATCTCCGAATCTACAACCAGAGTGCAATGTCTCTAATTAAAAATGAAATTATAAACAAATGCAGCAAACACACAGATGTGCGTTATAAGTTTATCTGTGAAAAAGTTTAGAAAATGTTTAGTTTTAAATTGTTTAACCTTAAGAGTGTTTGTAAAAAAAATATTTTTGTTAAGAGAAGTTGACATTAAAAGGGAGTGTTAAAATATGGCCGCGTTCAGAACGACTCATCATGCGTACTGATCGCGCTCGCTGACTACCGCTGAGCATCGTTTGCTGGCTGCGTTTGTTATTTTACTCATCATACATTGGTTGCTGACCAAGTAACTCATCAATCAGTGATTGATTGATGAGTCGTTCTGAACGCAACCATTGTCAACAAATATAGTTACTTTAGTAGATTGACATACTTGTGTTGGTAACAAAATGTAACTAAATGTTTGAAAGTAAAACAACGGTCAGTCGGTGTAAAAACATGATACAAATACGTTGTTACATTTCTAACCAAAAAAGTATTTATACTTAAATATTGATATTTCCACTTGATTATATAAAATACTATAAATACGATGTTTTATTTAATCCCAATCAACAGGGTAGAGCTTCCGTGATTGAAGTTGTGTTTACCGTTGTCTGTTTGTGTGTTTATGCGTTAATTTGTGTTTTTTTTTTTTAGATATTTTTGTTTTGTCCCATTTCTATAGATGTTTAATGTAAGCCAACAAGTCTCTTTGTCGTGTTTGTTGTGTTTTGTTTTATTAGTTCTGATTTTTGGCTTCTGATTATTTTTCAAATTAACTTCTCTGTCTTGTAAAAGTCATGTTCCATCTGCTTTGAGAATATTGCCCAGTGATTAATTTTAAAATTTGCTAAATACAACTTTTGCTCAATCCAATAGAGCACAATTGCTTATAAATGGTGCTCATAGAGACCAATTGTTCTTACCCAATTTATTCCAATTGCTGTGTTTGTTTTGCCGAATCTTAAATTGCACTACTTTTCTCTTTAAGAGATTGACTCATCACGTTTAGAGTTTCTAGGCTTTTTATGCCAATCTCTTCTAATTCAACTTACACTAGTGTGTGGTCGACTGATACGTCTGTCAATTTTACGAACACCTAAATACCCTCATGCATTCTGACAATTTGTTCTTTTTTCAATCATGTAGTTTGGTAATAAATGCACGTTTTCGTACTGGCGGAATTTTTTAAGGCAATAACAATAATATTAAATCAAACAAAAAAAGATTGGAAACTAATGCAATAAATAACGTAAACAAAAATAAGCTTTCAGGTATGAAAAAGATAAGATTTCTTTTAGACAGACGCAGCATTCAAAATTTTATCAATTATATGCCAACATTAAGGTGGTTAATTTTTTTTTAACGCAGAATTTAATAACTATGTTCTATCTATTATTAAAAACCGATATACGTAACTTTAAATTACACTTTAGTGTAATGTAATTATTATTCTTTATATATTGTAAAGATCAAATTAAAATAAATATTTAGAATGAACTTTGCTAGTCCTACTAAAATTATATGTAAATGCACCTACCTACGAAAAAGCAATTATGTTTTAACCCCAGGCGTTGTTCTTTCTCAATTATCCTTTTATTAATACTGGTGCGCTCTAGAAATTGCAAATAAAGACGTCGTCTGTATTTGTTTAACGTCCATAAACTTTCCTCATAGCTATTTAGTCGTGTTACATGTGTGTTATATTAGTTGAGATATATATCGTGTCTGTCGGAATTACCCAAAGTAAACCTTAAAAGACTAACATTCGAAGTTGCAGCATAAATTAAGGGTGCATTTACTGCACCAAACTTTGCTCGTAAACTGATGATAAAGAACAAAAACTTAATTACATTTACTTAATAATTAAACGTACATTACAAAAAACAAAATTTATCAGGTTGTAGTTTATTGAAACAATTTTTTTTTATAGAAGTATTGATTTACCGAGTTCATGAAGCTAAAAAATAATAAATAATAAAAACCCTTGAGCGGAAGCAATTTTATACGAGCTAAACTTTGCTATAAACATGGATATATTAAAAAACGATACATATATTTTTAATTTAATATATTTTATAAAAGATAAAAAGATTCAGTATATTAAAATTAATTAAACATGTAACACGTGTATAATAATATATACGCACACATTTTCTAATAATATATTAATAATAGCAGTTAACCTATATAAAAAATAAAATTAAAAATGGTAGCATCAATGTAGACCTACCCCTCTTTGATGTTAAGGGGTTCTTAGTTAAACCGTAGGCAACCCAAATAACTGCATTATAATTTTAAGCAGTTTATGTAGTTTTTGTTTTGTTTAAGAAATATAGAGAGTTTTTACTTGAGTTTAATTTTTCAACTACCAAATTTATTTATCATATATACTTTTTTTCTTGATATTTATCATAAATAGTATATATGTACATCATTCTGTTAAAAACTGTAATTATAACTAAAAGTATATAATATTTGCTTTTAGCTATTAACTTGTGAAAAACGAAAGCAGATCGCAGTTGTTTGAAAAAACCCAGTCTACTTTTAAAATTTATTTAGGGAATTTAAACTACTGAAACTTGTGTTAAATAGTTGAGTGAAGGATATTAAGAAAACAGAAGAAAGTGTGATCGTGTATGCAAAGTATAAATGTATCTGTTCTGCTTATACAGACGCTAGCGACGGACTATCCGACATATCCGAACCGCACAGACAATAATGTAAACAGCTTACACAAAAATAATTCAGCCCAGTATCAGTGGCTTCCCTTCCCTTTACAAATTCAAAACGAGTAAAACATTGTTCTCTAATAAATTAAGTAAAGAAATAAGATAATAGTAATAACATAATTAATTATTAAAAAAACAAACAAACAGTAGAAAAATACAAAAGACAAGTCTGGAGATGGGTATTAGGAGTAAACAAAAAGACCCCAGCATACATTGTAATGGAAGAAGTTAAAATAGACAAATTAAGAGTAGAAGCAAGAAAGCTTGCAATGAAGTATGAAGAAAGAGTGAGAGAAAGAAATTAATGTAAAATATTACAAGAGTGCCTGAAAGAGAAAATGATAGGAAAATGCGGAAAAACGGGAACATGCAGTAGATAGATTGAGAATAGATAAAAGTATGTGGAATGAAATTATGATAAGAGATAGAGATATACAAGTGCAAGAGCGGAGAATGAATCTAGGTAATTCAAATTATGTACATATTATAACTGATGCACTATCAAAGTACCTGAAAGTGTAAAGTATGATTGCAATATTCAGATGTGGAAATAAGGAAAACGTGTCCAAATTTTTGATGGAGGACAAAAAGAAAATGTGTAGCATGTGTGGAGAAGCGAGGGAAAACATAGAACACATGCTAAAATGTAATGAAATGAGAGAAGAGCAAATGAGAAGAAATGAGGTACTGAACGAAGATGGAAGAGGATAATGGCAATAACAAAAAGAAGAAAACAAATTGAAACTAAAATAATAAATAATTAATTAAAAACAGGGTTTAGGGTAATTAAAATTATATATATTAGTTATGAATTAAGTTTATATGGTAAATGTTATGTTAAGTTGTAGAATTTTCAAGGCCGAAAGGCAAGAAATAAACGTTTATTATAAATCTTGGGTATTGTCAAAAGCAATCACAATCCTTAATATTCAACTTTTATTTATTTACTTAACTTAAAAAAAAAATAAACTGACAAAGTTAAAAATTATATATGTATATTATAAATTTCAAAATAAGATTAAATGTGGTATTACCAGTTTGCCTTACTTAAGAGATATTGTCCTTTTTAAAGCTACAAGTTATTTAGCATAAATTTAAAGAACTAACTCCAAAATGACCCAGCTTGTTGACAAAAAATCTTTGCGTACCTAGCCAAAAACTGCAAAATACGCACTTTTCGCCTTTTTTACTACAAATACTGTGCCTAAAATTTCCGTTTCCAGCAAGCAAAAATGTGTCTATTTATAGGACAACCAATAATATAATTGATAAGTGACTAATATGAACCAACTTGTCCACTTTCTCAACTTTACTTTAGTCTATCTATTTGTCGCAAACAAGACTAGCGTATAATTTCTTTTTTGATGTGTTTTACTGTAAATTGTAAATAACCGTAGAGAACACTGAATAAACTTTGCTTTGGCATTTGAAGAGATTAAAAAATATATCAACAACTTTGTGTCTGTCGGCAAAAAAAAACTTGCCTAATATTTTTAGATTACCTAGACAATTGTAAAACTAAGCAGCTTGTTGGTACTACTTTTTTTATATTTCATAAAGGTGAGTGTATTCCTGATACAGTAAAAATCTTTGTTTTACATCCGTCGGTTTGAAGTATATACCAAAAACCAAGAATTTGTTTACAAACATTGTTGCAGGTTACATTTAGTAAACTTGAGACACTGTGTGTACATTTATACGAACATGTTTTACTTGTGCTAGTGTTGCATAGTCTAGATATTAATTAATTTCCAATTCATTTTTCTCTTTATCTATAATTTATTTTCAAAATACTCCTTTTTTGTTTAATTTTTTTTTTTTTATTAATTTATACTACATTTTTCAATTTTATTTTTTTCAATGTTGCAGTATTAGTAGTACCAACTGTAATGTGCAAGCTACTTTTATTTTCTAACTTGTTTTCGTCTATTTAATCACTTGTGTCATGTATTAATGGACATTTGTTCTAATACATTTTTACTTTGTTAATCGCCAAAATTGCCGTGTTTGTCAAAAAACAAAAGCATCCATAATGTGTCACTGTTTTGTGCGGATTTTGAGCTGATGTGGCCAATATGTGGTTTTAACAAGAAGGTGCCACATGCCATACAGCCCATGAAACAATTCAATTACTGCATGTGTACTTTCTCGTTTTGGTAATCAGAATTGGTCCCTAGATCTTGTGACCATCACCACCATTTTTTTATGGGGTTATTTAAAGTCAAAAGTCTATATCAACAAGCCCACAACCACCCGTGCATTACAGGAAGAAATTATACGCTGCATCAATAAAATTCAGCCACATTTATGCAGAATGGTCATAAAAAATTTCAACAAAAGAGTGCGTATGTGCCAGCAATGCCGTGGAGGTAATTTGCCCGATGTGTTATTCTATAAATAACCCTATGTACTTTATGATTCAATAAAAAAAATAACAATCTAAAAACTGTGTTTTGGGACACCCTTTATAAGCACAGTAATCAAACTTTTTTAATTGTTGTTTTTTGCGTTATTTAATTAATGTCAAATACAAACATTTGAGTTTTATTAAGCAACTTGATCCAGTACAATAAAAAATTTTTAAACTGCAAATGTAACTACAAAAAGAAACAATTATCTTATTACAAAAAGACAAAAAAACAAAACAAAATCTTTTTTTATATAAAGGATTAGATAGCATCTTACTTGCAATAAAAATATACACAATCTTATAAGTAAAACAAAACGTGCATTGTTTGCAAGTTTACGGTAATTAATACATAATATATTTTTTTATAAAAATACATAATTATTTTAAACTTACAATTAAAAGTTGTATATGTAATTTCTTTTATACAAAACTGGCAGTTGTTTTTATGGTCTACTTATTTATAGAAAGCAGATAAAAATTATACACTCAACTATTTTATTGGGTTCTTGTGAATTTTAGCGGACGTCAGAGCTCTATTTAGTATTTATAAACAAATTTTTGCATCAATCTTAACTCATATTACGAGCATGGTTATTGTAATCAATGCGTACGTATTATGGATATTGCTTAAAACATGTTTATTACATTTAAAATTATAAAACATATAACAATGCACATATAGGATTCGGTAAGATAGAATCAAGTTAAGCTAATTCAATTCAATTAAGAAAAACATTTACGTTGTTTTTAAATGCAATTTTAAGAAGTACCCACATTGCCAATGCATACACTGCAAAAAAAATTAAGTTACATTTTATATCAATGCAGAAGCTACATATGAGCAATTCCATTTCAAACGGACCAGAGCAGGGGGAGGGTGCATTGAGAAATTTGCTTTAGTACTTTTTGTCAGTTTATATAACTTATTAGTAGACTTTTGATCGGTTCATGAGGGAATGATATCTTAAAAAAAAAATTACAATTTTTTTAGTTTTTTTGAACATTTTTAACCTAATCGCGTTTTTTGTTTAAAAATTGCAAATTTAACTAAAAAAAAATTTACTAGTGAAATAAAGCAGAAATTTTTCGTAAAATCGAAATCTGGCGCCATTTCAAGTCTATGTCCTGTCTATAAACCGCAAAGCCATAAAACCATGTTTTTGTTCTCAGTGGTCTGGGCAAAAAGGAGCATTTAAAAAAAAAATTACCGCCAAAGTTGACTTATTTTGATGTGAATTAATTGGAAAATATAAATTTGTTTTGTGTATTTGGGTTTTAGAAGTCTAAAACACAAAAAAACTGCAAAAATAGGCCTTCTTTTTAACATAAACTCTAACAAATACACATTTAGCAGTTTTCAGAGAAAGTGTGTATAGTCAAATATTATTAAAAAATTAAGTTATGCAAACAATTCTACATGGAAAATAGTCAGTGTCGTGCTTATCTGGCGTAGAAAAATCTAGAAAAAATGTTGTACAATATTTTTTCTTTACTTAAAAAATATATTTAAATTTTTTTTTTTAAAGATTATTTGGCTTTTATTTTTTTAAGCTTATTTCAGAAGTTAAACAAAAACATATTTTATCGCTTTGGAGCATATTACTCTTTGATAGTTTTTGCGCTTGCGGCACAAATTTAGACTCGATCTATCGGCGCCAAAATTTAAGAATATTATTATTTTTGGCATTCAAACTCAAATCCGTCAGGCGCTTATAAAAATTTTATAAAAAAAAGTTTTAAATCACACCCTAGTGTGATTATAACATTTTTTGTAAATATGAAAAAATAATTAATGTTTAACGCATTTTTTGCCTGAAAATTTTGTAAACAAATTTTTCTAGATGAATTTTTCTAGGGCCGATGAGTACAACACTGACTATATTATATGTAAAATTGTCCCCAAAATTAATTTTTTTAATAATATTTGGTGTATTGTTTTTCTGAGCGCGGCTAAACGTGTATTTGTAAGAGTTTATGTTGAAGAATAAGCCTACTTTGCAGATTTTTTGAGTTTTAGACCCTTAAAACCCAAATACACAAAACAAATTTATATTTTCCTATTAATTTACATAAAAATAAGTTAACTTTTGCCAATTAAAAAATAATTTAAAAAGGATCCTTTTTGCCCAGTCCACTAAAAACAAAAACATGGTTTTATGGCTTTTGCGGCTTATAGATAGGGTATAGACTTGAAATGGCACCAGATTTAGATTCTACAAAAAAAAATTGATTAATTTTACTAGTAAATTTTTTTTTTTAGTTAAATTTGCGATTTTTATACATAAAATGCGATTTTTTTAACCCTAAAAAGATAACCGAATTCGTAAATTTTACAAACGCCATTGAAAATTGTGCTGGCATTTTTTTTGGGCACGGCTCAAAAAGACTGGATTTGCAGTAGTTTCATCATTTGCAAATTTTGCAAAGTGTGCAGACGGCCAACCTGCGCTGAACATCGCGCTTGTATTTGCTTTAAGTGTTGTCAATAAAAATAAAAACATATATATTATGTATTATAGCGCTTAAATAAAGTTAAATGTAATTTAAAACGTAGTTTTTATTGTTAAATTAAAAAAAAATCTGAAAATGACAACATAAATTTTACGATTCTAAGTTATAAGACAACTTAGAATCAAAAAATTTACGATAGGTTAGTCATCATGTGTCTTGAAACAGGGTTAGCTGTCTAGGGTTAACGGGTTCCACACCCTCATAAACCGATCAAAAGACTACTAATAATTTATAGAAACTGAACAAAAATACTAAAGCAAATTTCTCAATGCCCCTCCCTGCTTTGGTCAGTTTGAAATAGATTTGGTCATATGTAGCCTTAGATAATCTATACACAAGTCGTTGAATTTTTGAAGATGTATTAATGATTTGTAAATCTTTTTTTTTTTTTATATTTAACGCAACAAAACGCTCTGCTTCTCAATCACCTTATAACCAATTAAATCATATACTTATTTAACAACGCTTTCTTAAGTTTGCGTTAGCCCAAAGTATCTTGTTCTCTTGATTTAGCATAGTTGTAATGTATTACGTTTGGCCTTGTGCACTCGTATAAATTTAACTTACAAATAACCATTAAATACAACATAGTTATCAAATATAATTTTTTTTTTTTCTAATATAAAACCAATAAGTCGTGACGCCAAAATCTCCATCATAACACCATAATATATACCAGGGGTGGCCAACTTCTTTATATATATGATCGACTATTTTTCTTAAAAATGTGTCGCGATCTACCTACTAAAGTCTTGATATATATAACACTTCAAACAAGCGGCTGGTGTACTAATGAGTAATGACGGGGAAGGAGGTATTAAACTAACATAATATATATATTTAATTATATTTATTATTTGAAAAGTAATCATTTTATTTTTAAGTTTTATTATTAATGAGAAGTCTGTGTCTGCATGTCTTCAGCCAAGCGTTCAAAATTTGGTGTGTATCCAGATAAAGATAATGCTAATGTATCTTGAGTATGGGAGTCCGTAAATAAGAAACGATGTTTAGTTTTTGTTAACTTTAAATATGAAAAGGCCGATTCACATAAGCATGTGGATCCAAAACAAGAATAGATGTATTCGCTACATTTGGTGATATTGGGATACTTTTCTTGATTGACGTGTTTCCAAAAATCTTTTTGAAGTTCTCTGGCTTGTAAAATTAAATCAGTTTGTAGAGTTATAGATTCATTTTCTAATTAGCTAATAGTTTATTAGGTGCCTTATTAGGAGTTGGATATTACGGCCCTAAATGAAATTTAATTGCTAGGTACAGCCAGACACAAATAGAGTGACCTCTATAATAGGCAACTTAGTATACACAAAAATTATGTTGAATGTGGTTAAACTTTTGCGTCTGCCCGTTTTAGCATCTTTCAATCCCAGAACAACGTTGCCCATGGAATGTTTAAAATGTAAGCGCAAATGAAAAATGCCAAAACGGGCAAAGGCATTAGTTTAACCACATTTAACATAATTTTTGTGTATACTAAGTTGCCTATTATAGAGGCCACACTATTCGTGTCTGGCTGTATAATTCTAATTCAGCAATTGACGCTCTTTAAAATAGATTAAGTAATTGTTAGATCGGTTTTTTGAGCGCAAACTTTTTAAGGAAATTGTGTTTTAACATGTTAGGGAATATGACAACTTACTTTTATAATAACACTTTCATTTAAGAATTGAAGTATTTTTCACTACACAAGCAAACAAGTGAAATACTAACGCTTGCTTAAAATATTCCCAAATTCAGCGCCGGGGAATTACACGATAAACGCCGGGAAATCCCACGAGCACACGTTTGCACGCATACTAAAATATTTATAGTTCCAATCATCTAAAAAACAATTTATTTCTTAGATAAAACTTTTTTTGATTGATTATTTTATAAAAAATCTGACAAATCAAAAAATAAAATTATACAAACTATTTAATAATTTTTTTTCGCTTTTTTTAATTTTGTCTCTTGTCAGCTATGATCGACCAAAAATTGCTTCGCGATCGACCGGTCGATCGCGATCGACCTGTTGGCCATCCCTGATATATACTATATATACTACAACACCAACATATATATATATATATATATATAAGAACTTTGCTCACAAACACAATTAACGTCTATCCCCCCGTATTGTACGGTGCTAAAGCCTCACCAGCTAATGTAAGTTTAACAATCTGTTTCAAATGCCAATGCACAACATGCTTTCAACGGCTGTTACGTACAAGACCTCAATGCCAAATACGTTGTTAACACATAACCACAAGTCATTAAATGTTAGCGGATAAATAATATTTTTTTACAACCCGGTACAACTCCAATTTTGGCAGCGTACCTAGCATGCTACATTTATTAAGAACCAGGATGATTTTAATGCATATGTATTTTGTTTGACACAGCTCCAAAACCTCAAACAGCTGTAAAGTATCTCAATGTCAATTTATTTATATTATTATTTGTAATTCCTCAGAATCCACTGTATAAATAAATTAAATAAATAAATAAATAAATAAAAAATACTTTATTTTATACTCGGCAAAGTCCAGCAAATGCTGTTCTACTTAACCGAGTTAAAGAAACATACAAAATTCTTAACAACAAAAACATATTCTAAACAGAAATCATAATAAACAATATTTTAATAAAGTAATAAAAATAACATTCATAATCAAAAACAATAATAAATAACAATACATATACATTCAAATATACACTAAACGTCATTAATTAGCATTGCAGATGTAATAAATGAATTTTTTTTAAACTCATTAGGCAAGTTGCTATAGGCTACACTTAACGCATAACAAAAAAATCTTTTATAAATATTTGTTTTATGTCTAGCAATTGTGAGTAAATGATGATATCTACGCTCAAAACTAGTTATATTAACAACATATGCTGGTTGTATACAATTAAATAGATAAAAAGGTATTTTAGTTACGAGGACTGTATGTACCAGGGTTACTAGATGTAGTAATCTACGAGTGGCCATGTCAAGCCAGTTAAGATGACTAAGCCGGTATTGCACATAATCTCTAGCACGTAAGTTATACACAAACCAAATACAACTGTTTTGATTTTTTTGTAGTCTGTATCTACTTGCAACGTCTAGGCAAGGCCCGTACATAGTATCACCATAGTTAGCACAACATAAAATAAGTGCTTCACATAAAGTACGTTTCAACTGATAAGATAATAAATGTTTATTATTATATAATAAACGTAAAGCTCCATAACTTTTTTGAACAATTTTAGATACGTGACCACGGAAGCGTAAGTCTGAATCAATCATAAAACCAAGATTTTTAACTTGATTTACTTTATCTATAACAATATTATTAATTTTAATACTCAAGTTTGCTTTTGCCCAATCTTTATGTTTTCCAAAGTAAATTATTTTAGATTTATTTGGATTTATAGATAAACCATGAGATGTGCAGTATTTATAAATTTTATAGAGATCTTCATTGATTTTAAGTTAGGAAATTCGGTTTTGTCAAAACTATAATAAATTTGAGTATCATCGGTGTACAGTACCTAAGGACACATTTCTACTTAATGTAGCAGTAAAAAGAGTAAATAAAAAGGGTTCAAGAACAGAACCTTGAGGAACCCCGCAAGGCACATTTATTAAACCAGATGTCTTTGTATTTAAAACCACTTGTTGGGAATGATCACTAAGATAACTTTTAAAAAGTTGAATAGTTGCATCGTTTAAACTAAAGTGTTTCAATATTGCCAATAAAAAAGTATGATTGAATTAATCAAAAGCCTTACTAAAATCTAGTAAAACCAATGCCACTGTTCTACCATTATCTACCGAGTTAATAATATCTTGAGTAACTTTTAAAAGTGCTGTGCTGGTGCTGTGACCTTTCCTAAAGTCTGACTGATTCACAGGAAATAAATTATTTTGCGTTAAGTAGTGGTTAAGTTGTTCGAATATAATTTTCTCAAATATTTTTGATAACGCAGACAAGATGCTAATTGGTTTTAAGTCAGTTATGTTTGACGGATTTTTTAATTTTGGCAAAGGTTGTGCCGCAGTTTTCCAGCATCTGGGAAAGTAACTAGTTTCTATACAACAATTAATTATGTGCAATATATGAGAAAGTATAAATGGGCAACAAAGTCGAACCATTTTTAAATTAATGGAATCAGAACCAGCGGCATTAGAACTAAAGGTTTTCATAATTTTTATAAGAGTGCTTTCATCAATTAACTCAAGCTCAAACTCTTGAGTTTGGCAAATACGTGTTGAAGTGTATTTTGCTATGGTTTCATTTAAATCAAAACTGTTGATTGAAACTGTACTTGCCGAGCTAACAGAATGCATATTAACAACATTTACATCGCACAGATTAGGAGGTATAGTTGTGTTATTTCGACGATCATGAACAAGTTGTTTCAATGCAGACCAAGTAGTGAGGTGAGGTTCTAGTTACAAAATCAAGATTTTCCTTTTTGTTACGTATGGCGTTGGTGACATAATTACGCATATCTTTGTAGTTGTTCCAATCAGTTGCACTTTTACTTCTTTTAAATTTAGGTAGAATTATCTTTAGTTTTCATCATTACTTTTACAACAGGCGTGATCCAAAGTGTACTACGCTTGCAAATAGTTACAGTTTTGAAAGGAGCATGTATGTCAAAAACATAAAGTATATAACTGTTTAGTAAAGCTACTTTAGTTTCACTATCTGATTCAAAATATATTTGATTCCAAGGCAAACAAATAAGATCACTTTGAAATAAAACTGAATTAAAACAAGAATAATTTCTATAAGTAATGGTTCGCGGAAGGATTTTGTCACTACTGAAGTTAAGTTTACAAAAGTGAGTTGATGATCTGATATCGTGTGCATGTCAATATGTTGGACGTTTTCACAAAATAAATCAAGCTTGTTTACAATAATTACATCAATTAAGGTACTGGAAAGTTTAGTTATGCGAGTTGGTTCGGATACAAGTTGGTGACATCCATAAATTGATAGTAGATCAATTAGTTTTTTTTATAAATAAAATTAATATCTAATAAGTTAATATTTATATCACCAATTATAATAAAATAATCACATTTAGGAATAATACTACAAATAGAGTTTTCAATTATAGCTAGAGCTTCATATAGTTTAGCCGATGGTGAACGATAGAGAACACCAACGGATATTGTTTCGGATATGCATTTAAATGTTATCCATAGCTGTTCAAGATTTTCATTATTTACATTAAATTCTTCAATATCAACAATAATTGCGTTTAAAGAAGGTTTAACATAAAAACCTACACCGCCATCTTTTCTGCCACGATCTAAGCGAAAAAAGTAATAATTGGGTATAAGTACATCAGTAGTATCAATTCGATCTGACAAACAAGTTTCAGAAATACCAAGAATATCAAAATTATAATCATTTAATATATTACGACAAAATTAACTTTATTTTGTAAAGAGCGTATGTTTACATGACCTACACGCATAAATTGGTTAGGGTTCTTTTCTCTAACATTACATAGACCTTCACAGATACTACACTAAAAAATTAATTTGTCAATATCATTTATAGTATGTATAAATAACCTTTACTCTATACGTAAATATCAATGTATACGGTACATTAATTATTATAATCAATGCTAACAAAAGCCACTGTTAACATACTAAATAAAAACATAACAACAAATAGTCCCTTTAAAAAAGAAAAGAAAAAAATACTTACAAAACAACCTTTAAGTTGTCTATATTTAGTGCTTTGAAAATAAAATAGACTTTAACATTACTAAGTGCCAGTTTATTTTTAAAGATAAACAAAATTTGAGCAGTTTGATTATGTGCTTAACCATACCAACTTAGTTAACTAACTGACTTATGTGTCAGATATTCTACTTGATTCGAAACTTTTATTCAATCCACACATTGATCATATTATAAACAAAACAAACAAAATGATTGTGCTAAATAAGTTTCTTAAACTGATGTGCTATAAACTTAAACTTGTTTATTTATACTTGACTATAACTTATTCAAAATTTATTGAAAACTGGTTTTGCTTCAAGACCGGAGAAAATAAACTGACTTGTGGTTTGCATTTAAAACTTTAAAACAAATATGTACTAGCAAACGTTGAAACACATGTGCCATATTGCTGTATAAAAAAATTCACCAATCTTCTGCATACATTATTATTATAGGACAAACTATGATCAGTATAGCCAATTTTCATTTTTTTTTTTAATTTCAAAATGTGATATTTAGGAATCACTTAATACGTCACAACAACATAAAAATATCTTTGGATTTCAACGAGTGGAACCACACTTGATAAAAGTATTACATTGAAGACTTAATATAATAAAATTTTGTAAGTTTGAAGATTTTATAGAATTTTTTAATAGTGCAGATAAATAAACATATAAATACTACTACTTTTTGTCGTATTCACCGCTTTTATTAAAACTGATATTAATACTTTTGAGCATAATACGTGTTCTTCGAGGCATCGCAATCGCAGTCGAGATAGAGATAAAGACAAATATAGAGAAAAAGATCGAGACCGTGATCGGCGTGATAAACGTAATAGGGACAAAGATCGTGACAGAGACCGAGACCGTGATAGGGGCTGGGATTGAGATAGACATAGAGATAGAGGTAGGGATTGCGATCGTGATAATGAATGACGTAAAAGGGACCGTTGTAGTAAAAAAATCGTAGTAAAAATTAAAAAAAAAAAAACTCCAAAACCTGATGGAGACAAATTATTGGCAGAAATGTTGACCACTATTGCGGCAACACAAAACTTTGAATAAAAAAAAA
This sequence comes from Tachinus rufipes, assembly GCA_963932245.1. Classification (NCBI taxonomy): domain Eukaryota; kingdom Metazoa; phylum Arthropoda; class Insecta; order Coleoptera; family Staphylinidae; genus Tachinus; species Tachinus rufipes. The sequence continues at coordinate 36,251,750 of OZ010744.1, forward strand.
CGCAAAGGCGTTTGTAAAAAGAAAGACATAACTTGGTGTTGAAGATGCAAAGCAATAATTAAACTTTAAGCCATCACTTGATTATAAACCACCAATTGATTACACGTGTAAATGATGAAGTTAAGAGTCCTCAGGAAGAACATCCCAAAATAAATGTTGTTGGGCTACTAATTGGACCTAGAGAGAATACACTGAAAACAATTGAGAAAGAAACTGGAGCAAATATTATTATTTGAGATAAAGGTAATGTAAAAAAAAAACGTAAAGATGGCTTACCTTTACCAGGTGAAGATAAACCACTTCATGCATATATTACTGCAACTAATCCTAAACATGTTAAAAAACTGTTGAAAGAATAAAGAAAGTTATAAAACAAGGTGTAGAACTTCCAGAAAATAAGAATGATTTACGGCAAATGCAGTTGCGTATGTTGGCATACGGTGTAAATAATTGTGGAGCTACAGACCACAAATTATGGCTTTGTCCCAATAAGCCAAATGTAACAAATAATATTGTTTGTTTGAGTTGTGGTATTGCTGGGCATATTGCAAGAAATTGCATGCCGCTGATGATAAAGCTAAGTTAAAAAATATTTATCTTTAATGGCAAAATTGGGTGAAGGTCCTCCAGCAGATTTTATTTGAAATGGTATCCACAATAGTGTTACTGCTGTTCCAAGGAAAAACATAATTTAGTTATTTGATCCTTAAACAACCCCTTTTTTCTGAATGGCTTCTCCAATAGCTAATCCACTAATGATGCCAACAATACCGGGAATGCCCCTACCATGGACTACAGCTGCTAACATGACTTGGCGCCCTGGTCCACTTGGAATCATGCCGCTTCCACCACCACCTGGCACGTCAAGTCTACAACAAGTGATGCCCTGGATAACGACAAACATCCAACCACCTCCACCTGGTGTTGGTGCAAATAGAATGTACTACTCTAACAATAGTGGCAAAGTTTCAGTTTTCCTTGGCCTCCAGGCACATGCCCCTTACCCCCTCCTTCTAGTATTGACATAACAAGCTTATTAACTGCTCCACCTCCACCACTACCGTCTACTTAAAACATTATTAATAGTGTTCTAAAAGTACATAAATGTGTATCTAATAAGTATGTATGTAAGGATGTAATTAATAGATTGGTGCACTTTTATTCTCTTTATTTATTTTTTGTTTACAGTACATTTTGTTGTGGTTTATGTTTGATTTGTCATTTTATGATTATTCCTGAATAAAAAACCATGAGAAAATGCACATAAATATTGTAAACCAAAAATAAATTATTTTAATAATTCAGTGCAAAAAATGCGGTAGTTCAAAAACGTTATTAGTTAATATTGATTTCAACCCTTAGCTGCACCTGTGGTTACTAAAATGAGCATTTTTCTGCGTTTTTGTAACTTCATAGCATATTAAATTCATATTCTGAATATTGAATTAAATAGTCGTATCAAGTGTTGAAATAAACTTCTTTAAACACCATTGTAAATAAAAATCCCTAAGTACGTAATTCGTAAGCATTTTTTGATTAGGGGTTGTCAACGACTCCACAGGTGTATCAATGTTACAAAATAGAGGTGGTGCAGCTAAGGATTATTAAAATGCTGAATACGCATTTATATATTTGTATTCAATGGAATTGTAAAATGATCTGAAAAAATTATAGAAACCATAACTAATTCTAGAATCTATTTTGCAAATAAGTTTTTTTAGTAAACATAAGTTTTTTCAAAACTACAGTTTTTGACTATAATTCTTGATAACAAATTAAATTTCTTACGCTTAACATTATTATAAGAACTTTTATCTATCTAATTTTTGTTAAAAAATAATACATACATGCAATTAATCATATATTTTATCAAATCAAACAGTTCAGAACAATTTCAATAAACTCATCAAACTGAATTGTAATGACTCCATTCTCGTTCACGTCCATTGCCTTAAATGCATCTGTAAATTTCTGAATCTGCACACAAATTACGACAAATTGGTCGACATTTATGTGTTTCTTTTGCACAACGTCACTTCTCTCAATCAGTAATTTAACAAACCCATTCGAGAAACGAAATCCTAATTTGCTGAACACCATCGATAATTCATTTTCTTCTATGTAACCAGATTGATTGACATCGTAAAGATGAAATGTTTCCATCCACTGATTTAGATAGTTATACAGTTTTTCAAATTGTTGGACATCTATTGTTCCTTTTTTATCTCGATCAAATATTTCTATCATCAATGAACAGGCTTTGTCTGAAAATTTTTGACCTTGTTCATTTATTAAAGCCGCTTGTAATTCTCTGCTTGTAATTGTTCCTGAGCCGTTTATATCCACTGAATTGAACCATTCTTGGATTATTGGATTCATTTGGTGTGAGCAGATAGCCATTTTGTTGAATCAGTTTCTTTGTGCCATTTTAACTTAAATTTTGAATGTGTCAGTTTTTGATATTACTGACAGAACTGATTTATTTGATTAATAAAAATAATATCAAACAATAAATCTATGCCTACTTTACGTTATCTCTTTACTAAAATTAATATGTCAATTCATTTAGATTTATTTTAGGTTAGGTTTTTCTACTTGTATAACGTCTTCTTTATCATAAAGAGACTTCTTTGTTGGTGTACATAAGTATGATGTTTTGTAAAATTAGGCGCATGAAATGTGATTCAAAATTTCAAGTAGAACTTGCGCATTCTATTTCATATTAGTTGAAAACAATGGTGTAATATTTATAAACTAGATAAATATTTCAATACCAATTATACATTTAATTCTTTTATATGTTTAATGTTACTGGGCAATTTATTCTGTATTAGTTGAGCTTGTTCTAATTAAAATTTTCATAAATCAAATAAAATATCAATAGTTTCAAAAAATCATTTAAGAATAACACAAACTTTTCTTATTACTGTAAATTTAGATTTTTTCAGAAATATACAATAATCATCAAACAATTAAGTATAATAATTTACAACTTCTTTAAAATTAAATTATATAACATAGAAACTTAACATTAAATTTATTGGAACTGTAAAAAGACTATGCTTATTAAAATACGAATTGTAAAAGTACACAAACAAAACCTAGGTTTTTATTTAAAAATAAGAAACTAATTATTGAGAAAAATATAAACACTTTTTCAGTTAAATAGACTTAAAAAGTTTTATGCTAAGCTAGCAGCAGATGACCCTTGGACACCATTAACAATACAATGTTAATGTTTAATTTATAGACTACAAAATTAAATAACACCACAAAAAAACAATAAAAATTGGTAATCTAAACAAACAAGTGATAGAATCATGACATGCAACAAGCTTAAACAAGCTTATGTACTAGTTACAAATAATAGTCCGGAATATTGAACTGCTTAGAATTGCAAATAATGTGGCATTCCTTGAAACTACTAGGTTCTGCAATAGCTCTCTATTACAAGATCAGTTAGTATCAGATTGCAGGTCTAACTCTACTCTGCACATAAAATATCAAAAACTTGCAAGTGAACTACATTTTTTTAGCTGTTATTATAGAGCTTAACAACTTCTAACTAAAGTTTGTTACTAATATTTTACCAAGAAAATTACAATCTAACCCAACATTTAAAATTAGGATAAATAGTGATAGACAAAATTTTCATAGCTGCCAATTTTGTTTTTATCTTTGCTTGACAAAGTCTACCCAATTCTAGGGGATTTCCGCAACTATTGTCATTACCTTTGAACAAACTTCAGAATAGTAACCGAACAAAAAACAAAAGAAAAATGACGGTGGGAACAGGAGCAATATATTTATTTACATAGAGAAAATCGACTTGAAAAGGTAAAAGACATTACATAAGAAGCAAACAATGATAGCATTACATATACAAAATGCTTTTAATAGCATACTATAGAAAATAATTTAAAAGTCACAAAAAAAATATCAAAAATAATATGGAGTTAACTTCAAGAGAAAAATCTACTGACCAATAATGGAAAATTTAGGTTGACCAGACGAGTTCCACAAAGTTCTGCACCTGAACTGTGGAATTTAGTCTATAATGAGTTACATAGAATCCGGCTACCGGAAAGAATGACAAATAAAAAATACAGGTAGTGGAACAAATAATAACCATAAGAAAGAAAAAATTAAATAGCTCGGAGTTACACTTGAAGCAAAGAGGTAGAACAAACAAGTTAAAGAAGCGGTAACAAAAACAAAGATTTGATGGTAGAAGAAAAATTACACAGAAAAAAAGGAGAATAAAGAATGGAGAAAGTTACTAATACCAGAAATAAAAGAATGGGTAAAGAAGAAGATTGATAATCTAAATAAAAACAAAAAAAAAAACATAGAAACAAGCACTGAAAAAAAAAAACAAAACAAAGATAGCCAAAACAGCTATGACTACCAACAAATGGAAAATAAAAGCATAGACAAGAGAAAAACGTTTACTGAAAAATTAGTAATAAGCAAAGATCCAAAGATAAGGAAAAGAAGAAAAAAATTGTCAAAGAAAACTGACAAAGCAATTTCCAAATGGTAGATACGCCTTCTCAAGATTGATACAATGCAACTTTTGAAATGGTCAGAATATATCTGGCAACTAGAAAACACCAAGAACGGACCCTAAATAAAAATTTAAAAATTTCACTGAAAGTAAAACTAACAAATCTAAAACTACCAAAAGGGATACATACACCTAATGGAAATGGAAAATATTTATAAAAGAGATATGACACAACAAAAAAAAAGTTAATACAGATTTAAAAAAAATAATTAGTTTTCTAGGAACAAGGTAAATAACTAACTAGGATGAATAAGACAACGATATGAGAAAAAAAAGGTAAATATCAGTGTAGGAAGTAAGACAAAAAAATAGAGTATATGAAGAAAATAGTATCCGTGATAAACGACATGGTAAAGTTTGACTATTTTGAATTGACCCCACGGACAATTTAGTGCCAATTTCAATAAGATTTCATACATACAAATATGCCTTTGCTGATATTATTAAATAAAAAATAATTGCAATTATAATATACAAAAATGAAATACAAAACAACGTTTTTGTTTTATTTTTAGCAATATAATGTTTACATCAATTGGCAATAAAAAGGGTAACAATTTTTTATTAGTAACTATGTACAATGAATTAAAAAAATGTAAACAATTTTATGACAACTGCTAATACTACAGTCCCAAACAAATTTAAAGGTGTTTTACCCCTTTTCCATCTCTAACCAAAAATTTTACACAAGATAACAACTTTATTTAGAACATATAAGTATATGGGGAGGTGTTAAGTTATAAAAACAGGCTTCACGGCCTAAAAAAATGATCAATGTTCAAGACTTTTGTAGACGTAATTTGATAAAAAATCAATTTTTAAAGTAGACATGATGTATGGGATCATTATAACATGTAAAAATAGTTTATACAACAAATTATTATTATATTAAAATATTTAAAACACTTTACTGAAAACCTATACACCATCTCAACTATTGACACAATGATCAAGTAGACACAACTATACACTATCAATTCAACTTTTATATTTTTTGTAATACAAGGAATTTTTTTTTATATTCGACCCTATATAGAAAAACAATTGACAGAGAACCTAAATACCGTTTTAATTATTGACATAATGATCAACTGGACACGGCCAACACAATCAAGCCCTCCCTTACTCCAACTTTGCCGGTCACAACTATGGTAATTCATCTTTTGTATTTGTTTTAAACCCCAACAAATATTCTGGTATTAAACCCATTTTTTAAAACAATTTTACTAAATGGCTCCGACAACGCAAGGTCCCCACACAGCCATTCTTTACTCCCCCCCCCCCCCCCCCAACAAACTAGCCCCGCACAGATAGGCAAAAAAACTATACATATACAATTTAAAATTGAAAGATACATCTATATTTTTTAGTTTAAAAACAAAACTCTATATTTGAAAACACTTGACAGAAACATAAACACTTTATTAACTATTATAGCACATCCAACAAAACAAAAACTTCTTTGACTTGTTTGGAAGTGTTTGTTGATGGGTGTTTATGTGTGCATATTAGTGTCTGTTAAATATATGTGTATAAGGATGTTCAAAACAATGTTTGGCATATTTGGTAGAATGATTTTTTGCGAAGAGAAAACGCATGCAAGCTTTGGTGGATTGATTTTCATTTAAATTTGATCATAATACTGAGCTTTAAAGATGGAAAATTTGGACTTGAAAAAATACTGCATATTTTTTTAGATTTTGATTATTATAATTGTTAAGTAATCATCACGCAGAAATTTTGTTCATAAACATAAAATGGAGAGTGTATGTGTAACTACAAATTTAAAACTTTTTTGAGGTAAACTAGGATAAAATGTTTTAAAAAAGCTGATTTTTGATAATTAATAACGTAGAAGAACGATTGGTCTTAAAATAGTCGTAACTAATTGTACTTTGTAGTAATATGGCCGTGCTTATTAATTCAACTTCGATTTTTGCATGATTTTGTCAATTTTTTCAGGAAGTGACAAAATCTGAGCTAGGCAAAATACAAATTCTTTCTTAAAACATTCTGAGTAGTTTTTAAATTATTTTATTATCCATAATTTATCAAAACATTTGTATTGAATATACACAAATCATATTAACGCAAGTGCTTAATACATAATCAGACAGGACAACCCCATCTCCTCACTGGAATATAAAAGAAAAAAAAAACAAAAGTGTTTTTTTTTTTTAAATTTTTATTCTCAGATTTACGTTAATTTTAATCAAAAATATCAAATATTGCTTGCAATAGCAACATTTAACTTTTATTGTAGTGTTTTCGTGTTTTGGTCATCAAATAAAACGAGCAAAAAACGTTTTTGTGCAAATTTTATGTAGAATTTTTTGGCAATGGCAATTTAAAAAGTATGCTTTTTGCAATTGGTTTTTGCAAAAATAAAACATTTGCAAGATTTTAGAACAATTTGTGCATCAAAAGTTTTTTGAACAATAATAATACAAATTTAGTCAAAAATTCATGCAAAAATAAAAATGTTGTGTCATTTTTAAACAATTTTGTGCAACAATTTATTATAATTGTCAAATGATATTTTTAATACATTTTAGAAAAAAAAAATTGTGCAGATTTTTATTTTACAACTAGCAATTGAGCAATTTTATACAAATTTACTATAAAAAAACTTATGTATATACATTTTAAAAGAAAATAAGTTCTATTGTGCTGATTTATTTTAATTTAATTTTAATTATTAATTTAATAATAATTTAATTTAATAATAATTTAATTTAATAATAATTTATTGCCCAACAGGTAAAACCTTATTACAGAACAACATATTAAAAACTACAGTAAATACAGGTACAATAAAATTGCAAATAAATAATTAAAAGTAAAAAAAAACATACTTTTTAATAGAAAAATTCACGAATACACTTAAAAAAAAAACACTTGAATTAGCATTAAAAATATCACATTTATTTGAAACACTATTGAACGTTGAGCACATTGAAAAAGACAGAGATTTCACCATTGCCGACGTCTTTGCAAGTAGATTATAAAAACAGTTTGTGGTCCTGGAATTGACACGTGGTACTAAAAAATTTAAATTATATAGCAGATCAGAAGAATCAACTGTGTTGTGTATAATTTTATGCAAAAAAGAAAGTATTGAAACCGATCTTCTTGCTGCCAGTGGAACTACATCAAATTTCTTAAGGAGCTCACCATGGTCAAATCCTTGAGGCGGATAATAGTTAAAAGATTTAAACCATAAATACTTAAAAAATTTCCGTTGAACCGCTTCAAGAAAATTAATATCGCAGCTGTTAATTGGGTTCCATATCACTGAGCCATACTCAAGAACGCTCGTGACTAGGGTGTAGTATAACACAATTATTGCTTCAATGTTGTTAAATACGTTTATGCGCTCTAGATATCACTGACGTTAAATGGCCCAAAAAAGTTAGTTTAAATATAATGCCTGTAGTTTGATTAACACGCGCAATAGCCACTCCATCCGATAAATATTGGGCCGCAACTGGATTAAGTTTCTTGGTGTATGTTACAAGTTTGCATTTACTTACATTAAGAAAGAGGCGATTAGTATTACACCAATTATTTACTAAAGTAATATTGTATTGAAGATTGACAAAGTCTTCAACAGAATTAATTGCGGAAAAAATTTTGAGATCGTCAGTAAAAGAAAATGTTACAAGTTAAAATATTTGACAGATCGTTAATAAAAAGTAAAAACAGTAATCGACCTAGGTTAGATCCTTGAGGCACGACTGACGTTGGACAGCATTCAGAAGAGTTACAATTATTGTAGGAAACATATTGACTACGGTTATCTAAATATGATTTAAATAATAAGCTTTTTATTGCTATTTTGCATTGTCCAAAGTGGGTTGATGAGACTAACACTTATTAGGTAACTTCAGAGATAGACCTTGGTCTGCTCGCATGATATGCAAACGTTGTACCATTGACACCGTTTTTTTTTTCATACAACAGTTAGATTTTATGAGCGATTTTATGTAAATTTGTTTTTTGTGCAGATTTCATGCAACAATTAGCTTTTGTGATCGCAATTTATGATGAATTATCCAAGGTCTCAAATGCCAGATATAATTTTTTTGTGCTACAACTGTCAAACACTTCAATGACCTCATGCCAATATTATTTTGATTTACACACCTCCAAGATTTTCTCGGGCTATTTGTGAATAACCTCAACACACTCTAAAAAACTCTACCTGTACGTAACAATGTATATAGTACATTAACTATTATAAACAATGCAAACAAAAACAATGTTACCATACTATTCTTTATATAATTTATTCATATAAAATTGCTCATCAAAGTTACTTGTTGAAATTTTCACAAAAAACATATTTTTTATTAAATTTAATCTCTAAAACGTCAGTGAATAGTGATTAGAATTCCTAAAAAGTTTTGTACTACGAGTAAATATTTGTTTAGATGGCAAAATTTATTGAAGAATTGCTTGTTTAAGGCCCTAGGTTGCCAATAAAAAAATAAAAAATGAAACTTGACATATTTGTTAGTTGTTTTATTGAACGTAGCTTTTTTTTTCTATTTGTGTTTTTCTGTTTTTATTCTATCTGTCTTTTTTGGTTAATTTTGTGTTCTAATTTTAACGAACAATACCACGTTATGCCAGATTTATGCAGTATATGTATTCTGCAATAATATATCATACACTATTTTACTTGTCGGTTGAGAGGTTTAAAACATCTTAAAATTTAACTGTCAGTAAATCTGTGTAATAATTTCTAGTAAATCTTGCACTACCTTTAAAATATGATCTAGATGATATGTTTTATTAGAGTTCAAATAATCAACTTTGCGTTATACATATCTAAAAACACAATTTAAGTTAAAAAAAGTAAGAAAAAGCTTACTACGTCAAATTTATAATACAGTGTTTAAAAACTTAAAAAATAGTTTTTTTGTTGTATGTAGATACTTTATACTTAGTGAGTTAGTGATACTAAAACACAATTCATATATATATATATATATATGTATGAAAGATTAAATTGTTGGTGTGTGTAAAACGTTGTGCTCTGATACTATCCGCATTAAATATAAATATAAATAAGTTAAATTAACCATATTTTGCGGTAATATTGACATTTGCAAAGCCTGATAAAACAATATTGTAAGTACATACACATTGCTTAAATCTTTAACTTTGCAAATACTCGTATTTTTATGTAATCGCGTTCGATAAACTCTATGATTTGCACGAAAATTTAATCTTGTATTTTATACACATTGTTTTGTTCACATTCAAAATAAATAAAGTAACGCTTAATAGTTGTTATTAAAATAGAAACTGCAACTCATTTAGAAACACCCACTCCTTATCTGTTGTCTATTTTTTGTTTGTTTATTTAAAGTCGCTTTAACAGACACTGAAGCGTGAAGAGAGTCCAACCGTTTTTCCTTTTTTTGTCTAATTTATTAATAAAAACTTTAAAAAATATGCCTATTACATTAAATGATATTAAAGAACTGATTAAAAAACATACAGTAAAAATTAAAACTGAAATAAATAAACTTCATAATAATCCTACCGCAGATTACTGCACTAACAAATGAATATAAACAAATTAAAGAAAAACAATTATTAAAAAAGATCTATTGAAAGTGCTAGATATTTTAAACAATAAACTTGGCACGGAAGTTTCTTCAAATGATATAAATAACATATCAGTGTTGAGAAATAAAGAAGACAGTCCTATATTAATAGAATTTCTCAGATACAGAACCAAAACCCAGATACTAAGCCAAGAGGTAAAATTAAAAAGAACCAATATTTACTTAAATGATGACCTTACACTTGAAGAACGTCAGCAGCAAAATATGTTGCTTCCATACAATCATGAAGCTAAAAAAGAAGAAAAACAAGCAAAACTCTTCACAACACACGTTTTCATAGATAGCCACAAATATAACCTACAAAAACTTAAAAAAAAAAAATCTAGCAAACCGCAGACAGAAGATGATGTAAAAACTAGAAATAAAACAAAGTCAACTAACTCATCTTAATCTATATACCTATATCGTTATAGTATAGAAGATAACAAATATCTTCTGCCAAATCTATATTTCTGTATATTATAATATTTTTTTTTTATTTTGTTTTTTTTTTAATATAACTCTGTTCTCACTTTAAATTGTAAAATATTACGTTATTTTAAAATGCAAAACAGCTTATTATAACTGTCATATGAATATAAGATCCCTTGCTCACAAATTTGATCTTTTTAAAGCCACCCTTAAAATTGTAAACTCTGATATTATAGACATCACTGAAACTTGGCTTACGAACTTGCACTCTAGTGAAGCACTTACTTTGGATGATTTTAATCTAGTAAGAAATGACCGTCTAGGCTATGCGGACGGTGTAGCACTATACATTAGAATTGATTTAAATTACTCAGTTATTGGCTTAAAACTGTCATTAGCAACTGAACAACTGTGGATTAAATTAATTATTAATCATAAATCAATTGCAATATTTGGAATAATATATAGACCCCCAAAAATAAATTTTCAGAATTTTACAGAAAGTTTTGAAAAACATGATACATAATCATGTATGTTTAGGTGACTTTAATGTTGATATGTTGAGTGCTGTTGCGGCAAGTAATTATTTTAGATCACTTTTAGATTCTTTATCTTTAAAACAACTTATTTCAGAACCCACACGTATCACTAAATGGTCAGAAACTTTAATTGATTTGATAATAACAAATAATTTTATTAACATAAACAACTATGGAGTCTCACATGGTTTAGCTGACCACTCACTAATATACTGCAACTTTCCAATTACAACACCTAAAGTAGAGCGTAAATCAATTAAAATCAGGAATATTAAAAATATAGACTCCAATGAGTTTTTAAATGATATTTATGCTGTCAAATAGTACGACATTTTTGATAAAAATGATGTTAACGATAAAATATCGTTCTTTAATACAAACCTGATAAACGTGTTAAACAAGCATGACCTCTGTAAAGAAATCAAAATATCTAAGAAGTCATCACCGTGGCTAACATATACCATTGATATGATGATTAAATTACGAGAAAAAGCATGTATACAAGAGCACAAAAAATCTTGTTCATTTGATTATTACAAGACCTTGTAAAATCTTACAAGTAAGGCAATTCGTGCAGAAAAAAAAAGCGTTTATGCAATTTAAACAACTATGGTCTGAATTAAGGAAAACACCTTAAAAATCCAATTTAATTAACAATTATTTAGTCTCTGAAGTAGAACAATTGCCTGCGGATAATAATATTGTCAATTATTATAAAAGTATAAAAAAAAACAAATTTTGACAGCAAATTAAAATTTAATTCTTTCTAAATTTAATGTTGTCACAAATAGTGATATACTAAAAATGATTAGCAATATAAAAACAAACGCAACTGGTATTGATGAGATAAATTTAAAAATAATTAGATTATGTTGTCCAGCACTTTTGGATTAATATAACACACATAGTGAATGCTTGCATAACTAGTTCTAAATTCCCTAAGTCTAATAAAAAAGTCTTACATTGCTCTTAAATCAATTTACATAAACTGCTATTTACTCGATCAAAAAGCAAAGATACTATTATGTGATGTTCTAGTGTTGTCAAATTTTAATTACTGTGATACCATATATAATTATTGCATTGACAAACAAGACTCAAACCAAATACAAAGAATGCAGAACTCTTGCCTTAGACTTATATATGGTATACGTAGACGCAAAAGAATATCTCATAAATTACGGGAATCTAAGTGGATGGGTATTGAAAACAGACGTAAACTTCACTCCGCGTGCTTGTAGAACAGATTTGACTGACAGCAGCCGACAAGTCCACATTGTAGAGAGAGCCAGCCAGCAACTTAGCCAGCAATATTCATTGCATTTATCATACCGTTAACCATTGTTAATTAAGTATGCAAAGTGGCGGATTAGCTCAAGTCAACGACAATGGAAGCCGTTGCGCCGAGACTAAAGGGAATCAAGGATACCTAAAAATCCTCGGACTGAAAAAAACTATTCCGCAAATGCAAAGCACGATAGAGCAGCTGATAAAGATGCTTGTAAAGGATTCGACAATCAGTATCAAGCCTATTAAGGCGGCAATTGACATTAATAACTCAAATCTTGACGATATGTTGCAGATGGAGCAGGAGCCACCGTTGCAGCATACAAGCAAAAGACAAGTCACCCCAACTGACTCCGACACTTCATCAGACGACGACGACAACGCATTAAGAACGGACCAGCACTCTAAGATTGATGCCCGCGACGTATCTGTTGAGACATCCCAGATAAATGTTCAGCAACCCGTAGAGCAAAAACATCCATACCAGATTGTCAAATCAAAATCGACCCAAAAGAAAAGACAAATGAAAAAGAGTAAGAAATATTCCAAAGCCCTTTCCCAATCCTTGCGGAAGCCATCTACTTCTGCAGCCAGTCAAGCCACAACTCTTGTTGTTACGGCACGCAAACCAAATGCAAAGCCGGCGGTTATAAAAAATGCGTCTTCAACGCCTTCTTCAAGAGTAGTTGAAAAGCCTCCACCTCTTGGTCTTCGCGATAAACGCAAATTTAACAAGTGGAGCAAGACCTTCAAAGATAGCGGTGTAAAAGTTATTAACATCAGCGACGGCATCCGCTTCACTTTGAATGCTATGGAAGACTTCCGCAAGGCTACGGCACTTCTTAAAACTGCAGATAATGCCAATTACTATACGTTCCAAACGCGAGATGAAAAATCCGTCAAAGAAATTGTTAAAAACATCCCCAAAAAAACTCACTCTGAAGAAGTTGTTAAGAAAGAACTTGTATTGCTGGAATACAACGTTCTCTTTATAACGTTTTGTTCGTGCAGCTCAAAAATTCCGGTAATAGTCAAGAGATTTTCAACCTTAAAGAGCTTTTTAGTCTAATCAATAAGGTCATAACAAAACGTCGAACAGGCAAAATTAGCCAGTGCTATACATGTCAGTGCTACGGGCATACGGCATCCAGGTGCTATGGTAATCCCGTCTGTGTGAAATGCGCCAGTCCGCACTACTCTGCGGAATGTGCGAAAGACGGGAACGCACCGCCCAAATATGCCTTATGCGCTGCGGAACACTCGGCATCATTCGCTGGCTGTGATGTTAGTAAGAAATTACGGACACAGCAAGCTAAGCAGCAGAATAAAACCCGTCTGCAATCCGCTCCAAAAAATATTAACTCCAAAATGACAGAGTTTTTCAAACAAATTATAGCCTCTCAAGCAACTTTTTTATCGGCTGTAAGAACCCTCGCACGATAAACAGTGAAAGAAAGATGGCAAACGTAAACCATATCTAAAGTAACGCCTATATGCTTGGCGTCGTAGGACGCATTATGATACATATTTTAGGCGCCTCATATGAGGTGAATCCGACACTTTGTGTTAGTCTTTTAAAGATTTTACCGCCCCATGCCACAAAAAAAACCGCGTGCTTGTATTATAAAATCATAAACACAAAATATCCACCCTATCTTTCTGAAAAATCGGTGCAGAAGTGATATTCATAGCATCAATATCAGAAGTAAAGGCTTGTTATCTATACTAATTACAGATATTCAAACTGTGCTTTTCCTATACGAATGTCAATTGCATGAATACTATATATGTTTCCGATATAATGGTTTTAGTGATTCTAAAATAAAATATTAAAATAAGCTACTTCAAATCAATTGATGTGTGTTTTTGTATGTAATTGTGTCTGTATAGTTACATTATATTAAATTTCAGTTATCATTAAAATTGTTATATATCTTTAAGTTTTAGTTTAATTAGATTAGTTACAGGGCTTGGAGGAAGACCAGTCTCAATATTTGGTGGTGACATCAAATACTGCGAATAATCTAAGCCCTTTTGACCATTGTAAAGTTTTATAACTCTTAGGTATATTGTAATAAATACATGTTCTTTTCTTTTATATTTTACTTGCAATGTGTCAATAAATGATTTATTATTATTATTATTATTATTATTACTCACTTTGGTTTGTTGGTGTAAAGTTTGTCCGTATGTTCAATGTGTTCTTCTTTTTTGTTTCACAAGCATTAAAAAAGTATTTAAAATCATTAATGTTAACTAAGTTTTATAAGAGGTAGGTCCATCAAAGACTATGCAACGCTCTAAAGCTTAGCGCTATACGAATCAACGTTTTATGAAAGGTTGCTTCACTAAGCCCGTACTAATAGTCGGAAATCCAATCTAGGATTAATTCTAGATTCATGAATCCGAGGTTCATTGATCTGAATCGTTGTATCAAATAGTCATGGCTTCGAGTAGTATCGTTGAATCCTCCCATTGAATCTTAAGTTGGTGATAAATACCAAGTATCACTAAATTTGAACAGACGTATGCGTATTAATTGTATTTTATTTTAGAGATAAAAAAAAAATCAGAAAATATACGAAAATATACGAAATTAGAGAAAAAAAATTGGTTTGCTATGTTGATTAAACAGCATTCAATAATGAAAATAAAATAAAAAACTGATAGTGCGACCGTAGTGTTGTGTTGATGTGTTGACCTCCGAATATAATAGTCAACCAGATGTTGTGACAATAAAAATCAGTGCAGATTTAAAGACATTGTAGACAAAACAAAAATAAAACACCATAGGTTATTGCAAACATTCAACCATAAAACATTATAAGTAGCAATATACAGATGTGAGTTATATTAATAAGGAATATTTGTAAAGTATAGTATACAAAATTTAAATAATTTTTATATTGAATTTACAGTTGAACTTTAATTTTTTTTATAAATAAACTTTTATATTATTAACAGTTTTAAGTTGTGCCAGTTGTTTAGAATATAATATTACGGTATTCAAAAAAATCGTTTCTGAGTTCAATTGTATTCATTTTTTTATTTATATTGTTATTAAATAAAAGATTCCGTTTTGTAGATATAGAAGTTATAAATGTCAAATTAATCAAGAATCCAGGACTGATCTTGGGTATGAGTAAGATTGTTTGAGAGAGGATTATTTGCAATCTCGGATTCGTGAATCTAGGATTATATTAGATGCATTTTCGGTCAATCCGGGAATTAAGTCTGAATCTCAGATCAATCTCCAACAATTAGTACGGGCATAAATGGGCTACACAATTAATCATGAAGTATTATTTAACAGATCTTAATAAACTATTGTAAATAATAAATAGGAACATATACTATTGCTGAGAAAACTGTATTATAATATAATTTATCTTGCCATAATATTTTGTTTTAAAAGTGTTATTCTTATTATTAAAATGAAACGATCGGCATTAATCTAATATTTCATAATACTCTGTATATTTTTTCGATTTAAATGATAATAATTTCATTTCAGTTTTATTTTTTATTGCTTGATATATAAAACGTTTCCTCAAACTTGATGGAAAATACGAGAAAAATATGTATACATTTTCCTTTAAGGTGAAATATGGACTGGTGCCAAGCTATAAAAACGGTCCAAATATAAATTCAATAAGCCGATCGGATAAAATACGTAGCGAGGGAGAAAGTGATATCAATTAATAATGTCTTTTGTTCGCTGTTTGTGATTTACAATACACGCTTCATTTAATAATTATTTAATACGCCGGATTGGCTGTCTATAAAATTGTACAAGAGATTATATAAAAAAGTAAAATATTGAGGAACATTTTTTTATTTATTTTAGTCGGATAGCTATCAGAAGAAATATTATCCAAGGCCCAGATGCGTTCAGTTCATTAAGTGATCAATATCACTATACTTTTCAAACTTAACTTTTAACTTACGGCGTTAGTTTGATAGTGCTAGATATATCCACCTCGTTGTTTAAAACTTAATAATTATTAACTTATATTTACTAACATTTTGAAGTCAATAAAAAAACTTGTTTATTTATTCTTCGGTTAACATATTATACGTATATTTGAACTGTGACCCACACCATAGAGCTAGCGGACCCAGTCGCTGAGACAGTAGCAACCGCAATAAAAATATACACAAGAAATGTTACATAAATACTTTGTAGTGGATATATGAATTCACTGATCTGCCGTTTGTTTTTTAATATATCATACATGGTCTCAAGTAAATAAATTTGATTTTACACATAAATTAGAGAAGTTTGTCTACTTTAATTAAATCTGGTAAAGGTTTTATATTTTTTTCGAACATTTGAAATTCAGTTCAGCTCCTGTGCAAGCCGTTTTTTTTGTCCAAATTAAACATCTGATTTAGGGCTATATTATAATAATATGTAATGATCGATAGTAAAAAAAATACAATAATTATAACCACATATACTTAATTAAAAAGCTGTGAAGGTAGTATGTGCCATTCACAAATAGTATTTAGATATTTAATTACTTAATTTTGTACATATTTAAAGCAATTACTATTTACCCAATCAGATCCAAAGTTTTTCAAACCTTACTACTTCTTCTAATGGCGTCCAATTATTAAACTTGTATCAATCTTGTGCATGTCGTATTAATGTAAGAGCATTCTTGATTTCAAACTATTGTCAAAAGTTTTGTAACAAGAAAAATCTTAGCCTTCTAATTCCTCGTGTTTTTTAAATTTTTCCTTCCATGATTAATTGCAGAAATTAGTATTTGATATTTTAGAAAATATACTCAAAGTATCCTGTTTTTCTGCAATTTAGTCGTGAGCAGTTTTTTAATTTTCAACATCCTCCGATATAACAACATTTTAAAGGATTCAAGTTTATTCATGATACATAATTTCAATGTCCATTCTTTGACTCTATATAAGAAAACCAAGAAGACGTTAACAGTTTTTCACCTGATTTTTAATAACAGGTGTGTTTTCATCTAAGGCAGTCCAAAATATGTTCTCAAAATATAAATTGAACAGAGTTGGTGCCTTTTAATATTTAAAACTTCTCTGTTTGATTTTGTTCGACCTTAACTTGCGCACTTTGGTTTCAGTATAAATTCGTGATAATGCAAAGGCCTTTTTTAAGCATTTAAGTTGGTTTTTTACGTTTAACATTGCTTTTTCATAATCTATAAAAACATGCATCGACTGTGCGGCGTTGATCTAAGAATTTTTGTGTTAAAACTTGCATGGAAAACAGTACCAAATCCGTCTCCAATGTATCGGTCTATCTTTTTCCATATTTGGGGGTGTATGATACGTAAAAATATTTTCAATATTTGCAACTTTTTTTAGCGTTTGCTCTTTTGGGCGGGTAATAAAAGTAAATTTTATCCAGTTTTCAAAAATATATCCTGTATTGTAAAGTTTTTTGTACAGTTGCAGCAAACATATAAACGCCAAAATAAATTGCCATTTAGTTTGTCTGAGCTAGTTTTTTAATGTCTTAAATTGCTTTCCAGTTTTTATTCAAAAATAACCAGGCTTTCCAGGGTAGAGTCCGACTCATTTGAGATGGTTGGTCTGTCATCAGAAACTTATCTACAATCCTTTTTACGTTTTTTTGTGTCGTTTTTGCTCAATAATCAGTTTGCTGTTAGTGTCTATTAGTTTTCCATATTAGTTTTTCTTATATGTATGTGTAACTTCTTTGATTGTTTTGTAAAAATTAAAGAAGTTTTGTATCAATTGACATTTTTCTACTTCCAAGCATTTTTTGTTAAAATATGCTTCTCTAGCTACTCAGATTTTATTTTTAATTTGTTTATTAAGCATTTTGTATACTCTTAGATAGTTTTGCTTTTCTTTGTTTTTCCATTAATAGTAATATGTTATCGTTCATCTATTCTTGCTTGCGTTATTGTTGAAAGCAGCCTGAGGTTTGTTCTACGCTAGACTTTATTGTGTTCACTAATTGTAGCCATGTTTCCTTTGCCGTTAATATGTTATTATATTATTTATCTTAGTGTTTAACTTGCTACCGTAAGTTTTTGCAGAATTTAAACATAAAACTTTCATTTAATAATACCAACGGTAATACACTGTCATGTTTTATAAATCATTGCATCATCCTGACAAACTTACACATTTCTATTTAAGGGCATGTCAACTACAACAATTGACCTAACATTCATTAAAAATGTAAACTGCTTGTAGGCTCGGACTGTGCAAGAGTTGAACTCTGACTACAATCCCATACCGTTCTCCTTAACAAAGCACAATAAAAACGATATGACGAGAACAGTATACAACTACTAAAACGCCGACTGAACACATGTTTAGAAAATCCTGAATATTTCAATAAACAATAACATTCAACAGACACACAAACAAACTTGATGTTAAAACAATTAAGCTGACAGAAATAATTAAAAGTGCTAGATAGTGAACAGTACGGAAAAAACATATTTTTTGTACAAAATCATTATTTCTAGTAAGTTTCAGATTTCAGAAGAGAAAGAAACTGAACTAAAAAAAGATAGCAAAAAACAAACAAACAAAACCTGAAAAGCTTAACAAACTCATAAATCAAAAGCATTTAATAGACAACAATGACAGATAGACACAAGAGTTAGAAAACTTTTTACTAGGGACAACTCCCTGTGAAAATTGAATAAGTCAATAAAGGCTAAATATGATCCTATGCTTGCACTTCACCACCAAAGCATAACTGTTCTAACAAACAAGGACAACGCGCAAATATTGGCCAAAGTAGATGTTCATATTTTAGACTCAACTGACAACGTCGAACATAGACATATAACAGACACAGTCAAAAAGTACTTAGAAACGACGTTTAGAGAAATAACTATACACTATCACTAATGCTATACTAAAACAACCATTTAAAAAGCAATAGTACAGATGACAAACATCATCAATAACGTGCTGAAACTTTTAAATTTTTCAAAAGTTTAAAAGTCAGCAACAATCATCCTCATTTCAAAACCTGGCAAAAATAAAACTCTGCCTATTAACTACAAACTTACAATCTTGTTGAATGTTTCGGGTAAATTGGCCAAAAAAAGTCATACTGGAACGTATGAACTAGCATGACAAAAACACTATTTAACAAGTAGTACGCATTGCGTATGACATTCTTACAAATTTCAACAAAAATAATTCGACCACAATAGTACTACTTGACATTGAAAAAGCATTCGACAAGGGCTAGATTCATATACAAACTCATCCATTATACAGGGTGTTTTAAAACATAAGTCAAAAAATAAAAGGTGGGATTGGTTGGCTAATTATAAGAAAAAAAGTTCCCATTAACATGGTTCCGCAAACGCACGGATTTCAAGGAACAGGGTGTAAAACAAAAATTATATTTTTATTTTTTGATGATATCTTAGGAACCGTTTGAGATACAAAACTCAGCTTTTATACACATCTTAGCATTAATATTAGCTACCTTTTAAGTGCTCATTAAATTTTTTTAATGTGCCATTGACGGAGATTTTAGGGTTGCGTGAAGTTATTATGGCTCTAATTTCTATGACACTTGGAAAATTGGCATTCTGAAAGCACATTGTAAACCACCAATATTTTCTAAACAAAAAAAGAAATCCTAGTCAAAGGCTCTAACGTAAACCGTTTTAGAGAAATACGGCATTTTATGATAGAAAACATGAAAAAAAGTAGCAACATGTTTTGTTGTTGATAAAAACATTTGATTTTGATCTAGTCGTCAGCGTTCATGCATTTGTTTCATTTTATTTATTTATTTATTTAAACATATGCCATTCTACCTTTCGGTGTATGGCTTTTTACATTTATTTCGTTTGATATAGTTCTCTCCATTTTTCTTGCCCTAAGATCGTTGTTTGATTCTATCCCACGGTATTTCCTTTCTTTCCGCTTCTTTTTTTACATTGTCGTTCTCGGTATTCCTCGGTTTTTTTTCCCATTTCTCTTGTTTCAAATATTTTTTTCGTTATTTGCGTATCTTTCATTCGGCATACATGTCCAAACCATCTTAGTTGTCCCTCCATTATTTTTTTCATTTATGGGTTCAATTTGTAAGTTTTTTCTGTGTACATCGTTTCTTATTCTGTCTCTTCTTGTTTTATTTTCTATCTTTCTTAGAAATCTCATTTCTGTTGCATTTATTCTCGTTTTGTGTTTTTCTGACAATGTCTATGTTTCCCTGGAATACATTATTGTTGGTCTTATTACCTTCTTTACTATATCTGTTTTTTTTATGTTCTTTGGTATTTTTTTTCTTCCAAAAAATGGTTTTTCACATTCTTTCATTTATTTCGTTGTCTATCTTTTCTTTATTGTTAATTATCGTTCCTAAGTACTTAAAGTTTTCAACTTGTTCAATCTTTTTTCCGTGTAGTTTTATTCTGTGGGTTTTGTTTTTTCTTGATATTATCATTGTTTTGGATTTGTCTATGTTGATCTTCAAGTTTATTTTTGTTAATTTCATGTCTATTATGTTGATGTTGTGTTGTAAATCTTCCTCCGTTTCCGCCATTATTGCCATACCGTCTGCAAATAGTAATTCCATAATCTTAGTTGCTTCCATCTTCCGATATCTTAATATTAGAGTCTTCATACTTTTCTTTGCTATTTTATGGCTTCATCTATCACTATTGTAAATAGTATTGGACTCAGTACACACCCTTGTTTTAACCCGATTTTGGTTTCAAACTCTTGAGATTCTTCATTGTTGGTTCTAACAATGTTTTTATTTTCTTTGTACAAAGCTTTTAATATATTTATAGTTTTTCCGTCTATTTTCTTCTTATCCGGTCAAATGCCTTCTCTAGATCGATGAAGCAGATATGGATGTCCCTTTTCTTATTTAAAAATTTCTCGCTTAGTTGTCTATAAGATCTTGAGTGCTTCTCTCTCTTCTGAATCCGCATTGTGTGTCTTCTATGGTATCTTCAATCTTGTCTCTTATTTTTTTTTCTATGATTCTTGCTAGAATTTTTCCCGGTACACTACTAATCGTGATTCCTCTGTAGTTATTGCAGTTTCTTTTATCTCCTTTCTTGTATATAGGTAATATTATTCCCATGTTCCATTCTGCTGGTATTTTTGTGTTTTTAGCTATGTCATTGAGTAGTTCTGTTAATTGTTCTATTCCTTTTTTACCCATGTATTTGATCATTTCTGGTGTTGTGTTGTCTATGCCTGGTGCTTTTCCTATTTTTAGTTTCTTTATGGCGTCTATAACTACTTCTTCCTTTATTTCCTCAATTTCTGGCATGTCAGTATCATCTTCTTCATGTTCCTCCGGGCTTAGGTTTTCTGCTTTTGTCAGTTTTTTAAAATATTCTCTCCACCTTTCCATTATTTTATCCTCTTTTGTGATTATATTTCCTTTTTTGTCTTTTATGTTCATCATATTGTATTCTTTCTTCTTTTTCATCGGTTTTAGTGTTCCATAGAATAGCTTTTGGTTGTCTCTATAGTTGTCCGCCATCTTTTTACCGAATTGATTCTATGATTCTTTTTTAGCTTTTTGGATTTCATTATGTACTTCCTTTCTTTTAATTTTGTACTCTTTATAGTCTTCTTCCTTTTTTGTACTAATGTATTTTTTCCATTTTTCTTTTTTCTCTTTAATTTTCAATTTTATTTTATTTGTTTGTTTTCTATTTTTGCTGTTGCACAACTTTCTATTGCTGCTTCTAGTATAATGCTCTTGAATGTTTCCCATTTTTCTTTTACTTCCTTTGTTTCTCTAATTTTACTACATTTCTTTTTTAGTATCTCTTGGAATCTATCTCTGTATTCTTTTTCTTTAAGTTTGTAGCTTTATATTTTCTCTATTACCTTCTTTCTTCTCTTATCTGTTTTTCTTCCATTTTTCTCAAGTCTATTTTTACCAGGTAATGGTCGCTTCCGATTTCTGCCTCTCTTGATACTTTTACATTTAAAACATTTTTCCATTTTTGTTTGCTTATTATAAAGTATTCTATTATTGATTTTTTGTTTCTAGTCGGTTTTTCTCTCATAAATTTATGTATTCAAATTTTGTGTTTGTTATAATAAGGTTGTTTTCCACGCTCAGTTCTATAATTCTTTCCCCATTATTGTTTCTGGTTTCTTCTCCTCATTTTCCCATGTATTCTTCTATTCCTGCGTTTTGGTTTCCAACTCGTCCGTTTAAGTCTCCCGTGATTATTACATTTTCTAGTCCTTCATCTATTTTATTCTGTAACTTTTCAAAGAATACATCTATATCTTCCATTTTAGCATCTTTGTTTTTTCCATAAGCTGTTATTATAGTCCATATGTCCTTTCCATATAGCTTTATTTCTACTGACAAGATTCTTTTGCTTATGTATCTTTCTTTCGTAAGGTTTTTTTATTTTGTTTGGTGCTATTATTATACTCACTCCCCCTTTTGCTCTTTCTTTTTCATCTACTCCTGACCAGAACATCCAGTATCCTTTGTGTATTTCTCTTAATCCTGTGACGTCTTAACTCTTTGAAACGTGAAGCGTCACCTGTGCGGGGGTATCTGCAGTCGTGATCGACAGGGTCCCCTCGCTTAATTGGCCGGAGACTGAAGGTGCTCGGGCGCCACCACACCAGAGTGTGGACACAAATTAAATAATAAGCGGGTAATCAAATAAAACATTTATTTTCGTAGAAAAACAAAGAAAGAAAGATAATATATAATAAAAAATAATTATTAGGCATGGATGGATGGATGGGGGGACGTTGGTAAGAATTGGAGACTGGGTCGGGAATCTGGAGGTGGCTTGCCTTCCGGCTACCGCACACGCTGGGTTTTAAGGAGAAAGGAGAGAAAAAAAGGAATTTCAATTGGGCTTGGGAGATTGTCGG
Source organism: Tachinus rufipes (assembly GCA_963932245.1). Classification (NCBI taxonomy): domain Eukaryota; kingdom Metazoa; phylum Arthropoda; class Insecta; order Coleoptera; family Staphylinidae; genus Tachinus; species Tachinus rufipes. The sequence goes on from OZ010744.1 coordinate 36,275,065, forward strand.
CTCGACTTACGGTTAAGGTACTCTTCGGATTTCGGACATTCGGATTTCGGTTTGCACTATTCTCAATTCGGCTCGGACTCAATTCTGGACTACGGACTGGAGTTACTGGACTAGACTCAACTTGGACTGGACTCAACTTGGACTGGACTCAACTTGGACTGGACTCAACTTGGACTGGACTCAACTTGGACTGGACTCAACTGAATTGATGAGGACTGGACGGCGGTATATAAAGGGAAAGAAAAGAGAGGGGATAAACTTTGCAAAATCTGGTGGAAAGGGAAAGAGCGGGAACAGGGATGCCAACATATATGGGGAGTGCATAGGGGGTGGCCTATACACCCCAAACTAATTAACTAAAACTAAATTAAACAAAATAACCCCTGACAATACATAAACAATTTCACAAAAACTTAAAATCCCATTCCCCTTAATTACAAAGATATTTACAAAATAAACAAACGTCCGCCGGGTTCGGACGGTTGCATATAATAAAATCTACCTATTAATGGCATATCACTAATTACTGCACACAGAAGCTCATGGATACTTCTTACTTCCGGCGGAGGTTTGTCTTACCCATGGCGAACCCCATATGGGACGCCTAGGGGCCTTATTGATTACATGAGATTGCACGTGGTTTGATAGGTTAGATCCGCGTGCATCCTCAAACAACGGCGTGGCAAGCCGACAAACACGCAGATTTGTTGCGCCATCAATTAAACATCATGTCGCGGACATAAAAAGTGTCGGTAGCCGGCTAATTACGATGTTTAATTAATGGCAGCAAAGTAGGCCACCCTAAATACAGCTAGTTGCAACCAAGGTTGCCTAGTATATGTGGTATACTTCACGCGGCTTGTTATGCGTGCGTTCGGAAAGAATGTCTATGAATAACGCTGCATAACAAGCGCGCGTTCGTGATACTATCCGACATAAACAGTCGAACGGTTTGGGCATTATTTTAATAAATGATCACGGGGTTCGTTACAATCCTTTTTCTTTCTTTTTTGTTTCTGTAATTCCTAAAATTTCTATTTTATGTTTTATCATTTCTTCTACCAACTCTTCCTCTTTGCCCTTTATGCTTCGTATATTCCATGTACCCGGGTCTAATTTTTTTGATTTTTTCCTTTTTTGTACTCATGTTCTCTTTCATTGCTTTTCCGTTATCCGAGTATTTGTTCCGGTTTGTTTTGTTTGTTAATAGTTTTTTGACGCCACTTGTTCTTCTTTGTCTTCTCTTCTTGTGACTCCCTTTTCTAGTTCATTCCATTCATAAAGTTCCTCATTGATTATTAATTTTCTGTATCCAATTTTAACTCTATTTCCCTTTTCCTTCTCCTCTCTTGCAATGCTTCTAATTTCTCTCTGTATTTTTCTTTCTTTCCATGTGAGATCATTGTCTATGTATGTATTTGTATTTTTTAGTTTACTTCTGGCTATCATGATCCTTTTTTTCTGTTTCCAGTTTGATATTTCCAATTTGTTAATTTTGTTCTCTGTATTTTTGTTTAGCCATGTTATTTTCTTAATGTCTACTTTTACTTGTAGCTTTTCTTTCATCCACTGTTTAATCTCTCCTTCTGTATTCCCTGTTAAATTTAAGCCTTTTATTATAATGTTGTTTTTATTCTTTATTTTTTCTTCTCTTTCAATTTTTTGTTCAATATTTTTTATTTTATCTGTTAGGCGTTTCACTTCCAGATTTCTTCTTTTTTCTCCATTTCTACTTTTATTGACCTTATCTCTTGTTTTATTTCATTCATATTTTCATCCATTTTATTCATCATTGTTTGGATCATTTTCTTCAATTCCTCCATCTCTTTTGTGACTGTAAAAATCTTTTCTGCTTCCTTATTTTTTTTCTTTCTTACTCAATTCTTTTTCTCCTCTTTTCTTTTGATATAGTGATCTTATGGTTTTTTACTTCTGTTAAATATATTATGGCTTTCATCTTTTTCTATTTCTTTTATTCATTCCCTTTTTTTTGTATTTTAATTCAATTATGTAAATTTAACTTAAATATAAATATAAATGCGGACGAGGCGTTTCCTTTTCCTCGTTGCGCGTGGCGTGACTTTGTGCCGTACCACTCGCACCTGTCTCCTTCTACCGTGCCCACTTGCTATATGTCGTCCTTTCTTCTTCACTGACTGGCAAGTTTTATCCGCTTGGAATTTAATGTTGATATCGCTGGTTTTTGTCACAGTTCCACTTTTCTTTATTAAACCAATGCACACTTTTAATTTATAATTTCTATTTTATTTATGCACTTTTGGCTTTAGTGATAAAGTGGAACTTCCGTTATTACGAAGTGGTTATCGACTGTGACCAAAATACGTCTATAAGTGCTGTTACTCCTCATTTGTTTCATGCATTTCAGTTATTTATAATTGTTGATTAGTTGTTAAATAACCTTTTTTTCAAAAGGAGTCAATATCGCGGAAACTTATTATTTTTATTACCCAATTAATTTGCCCATTCTTAGTATTTTGCTTGCGTGGTGATAGCAAAATGAATAATTACAGTGATAGCGAGATGTGCGATATGCATTTTGTTTATGGCGTTGCCGACGGAAATGCAGCAAAAGAAAGAAAGGTTTTTAAACCGACAGGTACCAAATGAAAGAACATTCATTTGTATTCACGAACGTCTACATCAAACTGGAAGTGTACATAAAAGAGCTGCAGGAAATGGGAGACCTCGCCTGCTACCTCTGCAAATTGAAGAAGATGTTCTTCAAGAAATCGAAGACAATCCATCAACTAGCAATAAAAGAATAGCTTTAAACCTAAACTTTAGTCACGTTACAGTGTGGAAGATAATAAAAAGCCTGATTATTATTGGTTATATCCTTATCACATACAGCGAGTACAAGCCCTTTTACCAGCGGATTTTCCGCAAAGATTGGCTATGTGTCAATCAATGGTTTTAAGAAAGAATTGCGCAAAAGCCTCGATTCTTAGAACAAGTTTTATTTACGGACAAAGCAAATTTTTCTCGCGATGCGATTATGAACTTTCATAATAGTCATGTATAGGCCGACAAAAATCCACACGCCATAATGAAAGGCCATCATTAGCAAACATTTTCCGTTAATGTTTGGACAGGTGGTGTAGGAAACCATTTAATAGGTTTTCATATTTTTTGCCGTTTAGGCTAAATTTTCTTGAAGAAGGACTTTTAGAGGACGTTCCAGTTCAATTAAAAAACAAAATGTGGTTCATGCATATCGTAATTTTCTTGAAGAAGAGCTGCCAGGACTTTTAGAGGACGTTTCGGTTCAATTAAAAAACAAAATGTGGTTCATGCATGATGATGCTCCTGCACCTTTTAATTTAGTTGCACGCCAATTCTTAAATGAACAGTATAGGAACCGTTAGATAGGTCGAGGAGACGCACAGGCTTGGTCTCCTCGCTTTCCTGATCTAAATGTTATGGATTTTTTTTGTGGGGTCACTTAAAAAGTTTAGTTTACACTACATTAGTTTTGTAAAATAAAGATTCTGTGATCATGTTGCTACTTTTTCTTTCTGTTCTTGAGATGTCGTCAAAAAATTAAAAATTAAAAAAAAAAAATTTTGTTTATACCCTGTATCTCGAAAACGGTGCGTTTGCGGAACCATGTTAATAGGAACTTTTTTTCTTATAATTTGCCAAGAAATCCTATCCTTTATTTTCCAACACGTGTTTTGAAACACCCTGTATATCTTAATAAGCATTTGTTTTCTAAGTTACCAAAAGCTCGTCAAAATCATACATCATTGCATCAATGGTACCAGGGTTCCATTCTAGGACCCAAGCTGTTTAATATTTACATTAATAACATACCGACAAAATTTAAGACAAATACAGTGTTTTATGCCGACAATACTGCAATATACGCTTACTCATACAGTGCAGTTGTAGCAAGCAAACAAGTACAGATACACGCTAAAAACAAATTAAGTGAGGAGTGGATGGAAAGAAAATGGTAAACAAAAAAAAACTAGTAAGCAAGAAGCAAAAAGACGAGTGAAAAAGATTATAATGAAAAGATGGCAGCGACAGTGAAAAAAAGAAGAAATGGGAAAATGAAAAATGAACAAAGGAACTAATACTAGAAATAAAAGAATGGGTAGACCGGAGACGTGTTACTATACAACACAACAACTAACCAAAGCTTTTGGAAAGTACTCACAAAAATTAAATAAGATGAAAAAAAAAAAAAAAAAAATGTATATTTTGTCAAAAAGACAAGCATGACTACGCAAAACATACGCTAGTAGAGTGCAAAGCATGAGAAAAAGATAAGAAAACGCTAGAAAAGGTATTGGAAAACAAAGCAAACAAATCTGAATGACAAAAACAAATGCAGAGCACTAAAAAGCTATGCAACAACAGTACCGAAGAAAAAAATTAAAGAGTTTGATGCTTTAAGATTTAAGTAAACCAAAATGGAAGAAAACACACAAATTATAAGCCACAGAAGACAAAGGAAAAAGGAGCGAGAAGCTAAATGAAATCAAAAAAAAGAACTGCTTAAGGAAAATAAATTGACGGAATTGACTAAGCAATTTTCAAACGGCAAATACGCCATCTCGAGGTTGACAGAAAATGCAACTTTTGAAATGGTATGGAGTATATCTGGCAACTAGGGGACACAAAAATCTAATTCTAAATAGAAATTCAAGATTTTCACTAAAAGTTAAACTGGCAAATATAAGAATACCAAAAAAGATGCACTTAATGAAGCTGTACAAAATATTTATCAAAGAAAGAGGATTCGACAAGGAAAAAGTTAATAAAGATATAAAAAAACTAAAAAGATGCCTAAGAACAATGCAAATATCTAGGCTAAATAACACAAAAATGGAAGAAAAAAAAGTTGGATGTCAGTGTATTAAGTAGAGCAGAAAAATAAGATATAGGGAGAGATTGGCCGGAGACAACATGTGTTGCTGCAGCAGACTGCGTAAATTCCGCGAGGCCAAAGCCAGCCCACCTCAAACTAGTACCACATTAGAGACAATGACTAAGACAAATTATTATATTATGTTATATTATATTGTCTTGAGTTAGTTATACTCAAAGGCCACTTGTTGAAGCCAACACCACACTACTAAAAAAAATGTGGAGAATAGATAAAAAATAAAGACTCAGACGTGGCTATCTTAACAAAGGGTAAGTGTAGAGATAAGGTAAAAAGATGGAGAACACCCAAAGCAAACATAATGTGGGCCCCGATATGGGAAGTATAATAGTACAGGGTGAAAATGTTTGGGATTATGTAACCATCTAATGTACGTTAGTGCCGCTCTAGTGAAATGCGTAAATAAAGTTGTCTATCTTACGATTCAAACTTGTAAACTCTCGAACACAATCCGGAATAGAATAGAGCCATTCCCCATTATCAAACCGCCTATTCATAAAGAAAGATTCAATAATAAAAATATTCTCTTCATTTGTATACATTCTTATAACCATGCTTGCTTGATAGCTGTCAAAGTTGAACTGTCAAAACAAATAATATAGTGGACAATTTTAAAAAAGCGGCACATTTAAAGTGATTACATAATCCCATTCATTTATAGAGACTCTGTGGAATAGAATATTATCAGAAGTAGATAAAAAAATTATAACACAGCTTAAAAAACAAAAAAGCAAACATATTCTGATAGGAGGCGATTTCAACGCAAGATTGCCAAGGTGGGAAGGGATAAAGTGCGACAGAAGAAAATAAATTTTTGAGGAGATGATAACGGCTGTAAATCTTACAAGAAGATCCAAATCATACATTAACATTATTATGACAATGTGGGCTAGAATAGTAAGGGGCTGGATAGTGACAGAATAATACAGTGCAAACGGAAAAAGACAAAAAAGAAGGACAATGAAATATAAGAAGAATGTACAGAGAAATGATAAAAAAAGCTATGAAAGCAGAAGAAGTGACAGAAAACGAGAAGATAGAGAAAAATGCAAACGGAAGGCAGTAGTAGAATCAATTCCCAAGTACAAAGAAAGAAAGGTTAAAAAACAGAGAAGATTCTGACAAAGCTGAAGAAGAATTAAAAAAAGGCTCTAAAGAAAGCAATCAGAGACAGTAACAAAAGATGCTCAAATGAAATGTTTTTTTATTTATTTATAGATAAAAATCCCTGGGAAAAGCCATACAAAATAGTAATGAATAAATTAGAAGAAATGAAAGCAGTTTGATTAAAAGAAAAAGAAAGTAAAGTAATAATTAAGAAATTGTTTCCTACTGAAGGAATTGTAGAAAAACCAACAGAAATAGCTAACAAAACAAAAGACCAGTTATAAATAGAAATAATTTGATTTACTAAATTTGGAATAAAAGGTTTTTACATTTCTAGTATGTCTTCTAGATACATTAAAATATACTAGACATAAAGGCTAAGACAATCAATAATCCCATTTGCTACTTTTAAAATACATTCAACAACTATTTTTTTCTTGTGTGTGAGTTTCAAGTTGGATTAGTTCTCTCATTTCAGTACAAGAAAAGTTAAATAAAATATCTTCTTTTTTAAATGACAAATATTTAAGAAATTTGTTTTGGACTCAATCAATCAATTCCATAGGATGTAGACCATATCACATAACCATATTCCAAGATAAGACAAACAAGGCCACAGGCCACATATTGATGTAAAGTTTTAAGTGGAATCTAATTAGCAAGTGGACTGATTAAATAACCATCGTAATATTTTACAAATATAAAATGTAAACAAATTTTTCATATAAAACTATTTTGCGTTTTGCCTGATGTATCAGAATATACAATTTAAGAAAATGAAAATGATTTAGATAAGTATGACAAAGAATCATTGACAACAAACATTAAAAAACATAAAAATTAAAGTGATTTGGAAAATAGATGTATAGAAAAAACTCCATCAAACTATTAAGTTTACACAGAGAAAAATAGGATGTAATGTAAATAATACAATATTTAAAAAATTAGGTTGGAAATGGATAGTAATCAAAAATATTTTTTACTTGTAACTTTATTTTACAACCTATATTAATACCAATAAAAAATGTAACAAATTTTAATCATGCAGCTCTTATTGGAATCATAAACATAGGTAAAAGATATTAGATATGGTAATAATGTCAAATTTTTAATATAAAAAAGTTTATGACAATACTTCTAATGCTTAACAAAAAGTGATAGTTTTTCAACAGAACGTTCATATAAGTCAAGAACCTACAATTCTTCGTTTGTATTGTAGGCGCAGAGATTAAGAAAGTGCTGTTTCTTAGAGTTGAAATAAAAATGACACACATCATCCTTTAGCATAGATCCAAAAGATTCCTAAAAGATTTGCAAAAAGCATTTTGACGCACAGCATAATTTTCGACACATTAATTGCTGATGGAAGAAATTGCAACTCTCAAACTCTAGCTGTTAAAGGAATACAAGACTACAATAAAATTCCCAAATATTAAATATAGAAGACATACTACAATTCAAAACTAAACTAAAACAATACTTAATGAACAATCAAAAATAAAAATAATTACATCAGAAAGAAATTTCCAATACCAGGCCCCTCGAATCGTTCTACAGATGGATGGCGGCACTGCTGGAATAACCACTTTATAACAAAATAAAATAAAATGTAAATATGTATATAATAAATAATTTAAAAAAAAAAAAATTAAAAGTAATACAACCATACAGAAAATATGAAGTAAACTTTCAAAAAGTAGAAAGCAGTAACCACCTTTTGCGTAAATATATTTATAAACTGAGAGACTAAAAAAAAAACGTCAAAACTTATTAAAATTTAGAAAAGCTAAAAAACAGAAAGCAGAGCTACTTAAGGCATACATTAGAAATAATAAATAGTTGCAGTTACAATTAGAGAAAACATGCCAAATATAACGACTTGCAATACTTTTGCAAAAGAAATTGTTTATGCCAAAATAAAATTAACTCACCATTTACTTAATGCTACTTACTACTTAGCTAATACTACTGTTCAACAACATTATTATCTACATTATACTGTAAAATTTATGGGTGGCAAATTTTTTTTTTTTACAATAACTAGCCGTTGATTTGAAGCAGTTGTGGCACCAAAAACCATCTGTACTACGCATATAAAAAAGTCTTAAAAGTATGTTAAAAAACTAAACCTAAAAAATGTAGAAAAAACAAAAAATAAAAACTTATTTCATTTTGGGTTTAGTTATGCATATATGAATGCTGGTAATAGTTTACTAATAATAAAATCAAAAATTATAATAAGAACATTTGCACTTTGGCTTAAATAAACCTTTAATTGTTATTCCAACAGGTATACAATAAGTGCATTAAATTTTAAAACCAACAAGTTAAGTTTAAAAATATATGTTAAAATTAAAAAGTAAAACCACATAAAAAATGTATATGGTAAAAAAGGGTTCCCGCTACCAATAGTTTGTTTGTCCGAACTGAACAGCAACATACAAACAGAACCAGTTTGTTTTAAACTTATGACGTCATAGTCATTTTGCTCAAAACTGTTGAGTTCAAACATACAAACAGGCGTTATATGTATTGTAAACTTGTGTCCAGATATGAGCTAAACGTCGTATGTGTCGCTTCAATCCTTGAACAAAACCCTTTTAGCAATCTAATTTTAAATATTTCAAAATTCAAATAAATTGGCTTTATTGCATGTGTAAATAAATACTGAAAGCACGGCGTTTTGTGATCCAATACTGATTTGACCGCAGCAAACTTCAAACCACGTCCTAACTAAGGTGCTTTGAGGTTTGGTACCAAAATTGATTCATATCTGGACACTGCTTTCAAACATGTCATTGAACCTAGTCTACTTCATACAAAACCCAATTTGTTTTCTATTAAACGATCTCAATCTGTTGTTGTCATCATATTGTTAGCAAGCTAGATTTGTTAAAATGACAGTTTATATTGTTAGTAAGCAAGATTTGTTAAAATCACAATTCATATTATTAGCTAGAAATATATATCTAACTTACTTCTAGCAAGATGCATAGAGAACGCTTACTTACGTAAGTACAAATTCACTCTATATTAATGATCCTATTTAATCATGCATAAATTACTTCCACGAATTAAGTATTATCATTATTTTACACAATTGGAATACCATTATTACAAGTATTATTAAATTAATTCATTAAATCATTGTTATTTTAATTTTATTATCATCTCTTCAAAATTTACTTCATTATAAATATGATAATTCAATTGTACTCTTGTTATTTCAAATATATTCTTTCATCTGATGGCATATTAAATCAATGCCTTTCATTCTTACTGCGAAGCTGAATAAAGTTCAAGCGATAAAATGCTTTAGATCTCTCGCATTATCTCTGAAATCTCGCTACAAGGGGCAACGAAAAAAATGTATACCTTGTTACAACAAATCCTACCCGACATCAAGTAAAATAAACTCGGAGAGAAAAAAGGCTTCAGAGTCATTAACCAAATCCCGTACTGTAATTGTTCATGACCCACTTCTGTCTCCCCTTAAATTCTTCTCCCTTATAAACGTATATCCTATACTTCAATACTGTTTCCTCAAATAAAAGGGAGAAACAGTTGTAGGAAATTTTATATACTAGATTTATATGATAGAATGTCCGGGATTTCAATGTTAAATCCAGATATACTACTTTATTCAACATGTTAACTTGTGTTGTATTGCAATTTAAATGATCAATTAATTACATTTATACCGAATTAAATAAACATGTATCCATTAACGCAGAAAATTTATATCCATTAAATAAAATCCTACCTTGTAATTACCGGAAACAATTGATATCAAAACCTGCAGAAATTATACACAAAACTAACTAACCAGTAGGAAAATTTTATATACTGGATTTATATGATATAAAGTCCGAGATTACAATCTTAAATCCAGATATACTATTTTATTCGACATGTTAACTTGTATTGTATCGCAATTTAAATAATTAATTAGATTGTTATCAAATTAAATAAACATGTATCTATTAACCCAGGATATTTATATAAATAAAATAAAATCCTACCTTGTAATTACCGGAAACAATCGTTCTTAAAACTTATACCAATTATACACAATAAAACTAACCACTAATAAATACATCCAATAAACATTGTGTGAACGTACAAGTCGCCAACACTACACTAATATTATTTTCTACTAGATTAGTGGAGAGCACGAAGCGATAAAGCATCGGTATCAATAAAAAAACTGCTGCCATCAGATGTGCTCGAGGTTAAAATACGAGTGTTTTTATCTCTTTGCAAAGTATTTATTTATATTCTGGAAATATTTATGTTAAATTAGAAATCTACATTATATTGTATTTAAATAATATTAATTTCTAATTATTTTGAATTCATATTGTAATATTAATAAAGTGATTTCAGTATTTGTAATTAAGAACGTAAATTAATGAATAATTAATTAATCATTAATTTGGCACTTTATTTTTAATAAATATTTAAATAAATTTCAATTTTAAGTAAACTTAAATAAATAAATAATATACAATTCACAGACTAAGATAAAAAAAAAACTTACGGTTGTATAACTTGGATATTTTTTAATAGATTTGAATAATTAGAAAACAATTTAAATTGTTTTTCATATACATATGTATTGTCGTAAGCTTGTATCAAAGCAGCACATGTGTTTAGATAATCAGAAATTTAGAATATGCAAAAATACAATGGCGCTCTCTGTGTCTCTTCCTAATATTCATTTACTCAACTGTACTACCTGGTCGTTGTGAGTAGGCTGAGTAACTTCAGCTCACCATTCAATAATCTATTTAGCTTTAACCTTTAATTCACTTCTTGGTAAGTTATAAACGGAACTTATTTATTCTTAAGTAATGTATCGGATCACCTTAAAACTAGATTAGCGTATACAGATAGGGATACAAATTTTGTTCTAATCAGACAGGTTGTTGTTGTAACTATTGTAAATAAAATGTCTGACATAATATAATTGATTTGATTAACTAGACATTTTTACTAGTTTTACTAATAAAACGTTTTTTCTTTTGTTATAGTTTTCTTTAGAAATTTGGCAAATACAGGGTTTTAAATAAAGATCAGTTCCAGGCTGACCAGACATACTCTTTTTTAGTAACATATACTCTTTTGGAAGTTAGAATACTCTTACTCTTTTGAATTCAAAATAACAAGAACTATACTCTTTTTTTCAATTGTGTGCTAATAATTCTAATTGTTAAAAATATATATTTGCACACCAACTTTTTACTTCAAAATTGTTAATATAATTTTCAAATTATAAATCCAGTCTTTAAAACTGTAAATTAAAAATTCGTGGTTAAATTAGCCAAACTCTTAATCCTTCGTTAAAAAGTGTAAATGGAGCATTCAAAAATAAAACTCAGGCTATCAATTTGTTAAATTCTACTGCCAACAAATTCAAATCATAAATACTGTAAATTTGGTTTTTAAAACTGTAAATACGTGTTAAACTTTACTGTCAAACTGTTAATTTGGTCTTTGAATTATAAATAAGGCATTTAAACTGTTAATCAGGTATTTAAAAGTGTAAATGCGGCATTTAAAAATATAATTTTAGCTACAAACGTATTGAATATTACTGCCAAAATAATAATCCGGCCTCCAAGTTATAAATCCAGCATTTTCTAAATTTGGCTTGTAAAACTAGAAATTCAGATAACAATATTTAATTTTAATTAAAAAAATGTCTTTGCCAAACTCTTTATCTGGCTTTTAAATTAACAATCCGGTATTTAAAATTGTAAATCGGACTTTTAGAACTGAAAGCACAGTAACTAATGTGTTAAAATTCACTGTCAAACTATTAATCCGATCTTCAAATTAAAAATTCTGTCGTTAAAATTGTAAATCCGTCTTTGAAAGTGTCTTTAAAGTCAAAAATAGCAAAATTCTGTCTTAATACATTAAAATATTTTCAGAAACCACTAAAATCAGGCTATATACAGTTAAAAAGTGTAAAATTTTATTTATTAAACTTCAAAAATAGCAAAATTTAGTCCTTAAACATGAAAATTCTGTTAGAAAGTTACACAAGAATATCAATTGTTTAATTTTAATTTTTTTTTTATTAAATATAAATACCAAAACCCAGTCATAAACTTTTAATAAGTGGAAGATTTTATTACTAAAATAACAAAATATTTTTTTAAAGCGGCAATAAATTGTTAAAAAAAACAAGTACAAAATTTTATTCATAAAATGTTAAAAACAGCAAAAGCTGTTAAAGGGTGCAAAATTTTATTAATAAAATTCGTCTAGCCATATAGTATCAAAATATTGTCAGAAAGTATTAAAATTCGGTCCTAATCTGTTAAAATATTCAAAAATTTATTCATAAAATGTAAAATCAGCAAAACTTGGCTATAAACTTTTAAAAAGTGCAATTTTATTTTTTTCAAAACGCAAATTCCGGGTAGCAAGTATAAACATGTTCAAAATTAAAATCAAAATCCGCCATACAAAATTTTATAAGATGTGAATAGTAGCCAAATTTGACCATAAACTGTTAAAAAAAGCAATTTTTTTTTTATGAAATAACAAAAACACTAATATTCGGTTAAAAAGTGCTAAATTCTATTCATGAGATGTTAAAAATAGCAAAATTTGACAATGAAGTATCAAAATACCCTAAGAAAGAACTTTAGGTCATAATCTGATGAAATGTGCAAACATCTATTTATAAAATGTCAAAATTTGACAATGAAATAACAATGATCAGAAAGCACCAAAATAAAAAATTCTATTTATAAATTGTTAAAAATAGCAAAATCCGGCTATAAATTGTTAAAATCCGGCTATAAACTATCGAAAAGTGCAATTTTTTTAAATAAAATTTCAAAGATAGCAAATAACAGTCAAAAGGTACAAATTTATATTTTTGTTGAAAAGTGCAAAATTCTATTCACAAAATGTTAAAAATAGAAAATTTTGGCAAAACTATCAAAATATTGCCAGAAAGAACCAAAACTGTCAAAAAATGCAAAATTCTATTTATGAAATGTCAAAATAAGCAAGACCCGGCCTTAAACTGTCACTAATTCAAGAAATTGGAAAAATTTGGCTATGAAGATAAAAATTTACAAAAAGTCATAAAATGTTAAAAAGTGCAAAATTCTATTTATGAAGTGTCAAATATAAAAAATACCCGGCTATTATTTGTCAAAATTATCACAATTTGGCTATAAAATAAAAAAATAATGCCAAAAACTTTCAAAATTTTATTTATGAAACGTCAAAAATAACATAATCCGGTCATAAAGTATCAAAATATTCTCCGAAAGACGTCTTTAAATTGTTGATAAGAGTTAAATTCTATTCATAAAGTTTAAAAATCCGCTCAACAGTTTGGACCCGTCCCCAGGAATACCAACGGCCTCTCAATTTACTACCAAAACGTTGGAGGTATAAAAACCAAACTGAATAAACTTTTGTTAGCTGTAGCTCTGTCAAGTTATGACATTATTGTTTTAACCGAAACTTGGCTATCTGAAGACATCACTGACTCGGAACTAAGACTAACTGGCTATAACCTATTTAGATGTGATCGGTTTAATTTAACTAGCCCTAAATTAAGCGGAGGTGGCGTATTGATTGCGGTTAGAAGTCATCTAAAGTGTACATTACTACATCCGCTATATCTAAGTGTTAAACATGTGTTTGTAATTGTCAACTTTAAGTTTGTGTCGTACATAATTGGTGCAGTTTATTTACCCTCTTGTTCGGTTATTGATAAATATGCTGACCACTGCTACTCCGTTGAATCTTTTGCTGATGTTTTTCCTAATAGTAAATTAATTTTACTGAGAGATTACAATTTACCAGAAGCAACGTGGCTAAATGATGAATTTGGAACTGGAGTTACTTGCAACGAAAACTACCCTGGACATTTAGTTGCTAATTCATTTGGATTTTTAAGCTGTGTTCAATGTATAACCATACCAAATAGTAAGGATGTATTTTTAGATTTGTGTTTTACTAATGATAGTGATAATATTACTGTGATAAATGCTGTAGATGTTTTATTAGATATAAGTCAACATCATAATGCCTATGTGATAGATGTCAAATGTGATACTTCTTGTGATATTTTAAACTGTAACTACGTTTTTAATGATTTTAAATGTGCCAACTTCAGCGCAATCAATGATTTTTTGTTGAACGTTGATTGGTCTGTTCTTTTTAACAACTGTGATATTAATGTATGTGTTGATTTATTTTATTCTGTTTTGTATTATGCAATTGATTGTTATGTACCTAAAAAAGTGTGGCATGACAACAACTTTCCTATTTGGTTTAGCAAGAAATTAATTTCACTTGCTAAACTTAAAAAAATAGCACATAAACGATTTAAATCTTCAGAACTTCTTTCTGATTACAATGAATTTGTTTCTTTTCGGACTTCCTGTAAAAATCTGAACGCATGTCTTTACAAGCAGTACATTTTACGCACCGAGAATAACATTTGGTCTAATCCAAAACATTTTTGAAGATTTGTAAATGAAGCTAAGCAAACTAATGCTTTTCCAGCTACAATGTATTATGGTGATCAAACCTGTATTAATGGTGACGTTCTTGTAAACAAATTTGCAGATTTTTTTTCTTCCGTTTATAATTCTCAAATTCAACCAACTCCATTGTTTAAGTTTGATAAAAATGTAATTCATAAGAAAATATTACAAATTATAGAGGCATTTGCATTCAATCTGCTATACCAAAATTATTTGATCAAATTATAACTGGTCAAATACGTTGGATGTGCAAAAGTATTTTAGTAGAAGAACAGCATGGGTTTCGTGAGGGTCGATCTACACTTACCAATCTACTTACTTACGAAAATTACATTTTAAACGCTTTTGAATGCAAAACTCAAGTTGACTCTATTTACACTGACTTTTCAAACGCCTATCGTGTGAGCCACAATATTTTGATTGCTAAGCTTTGTGCTTTGGGTTTTCATAATGCAGTGGTTGCTTGGTTTTCTTGCTTTTTGAAAAACCGAACGCAGTGTGTAAAAATCAATAACTTTCTTTCACAACCTATTTTAGTTCCATCAGGTGTTCCTCAGGGATCTCACTGCGGACCAATTTTATTTTTACTTTTTATCAATGATCTTTCTGACTGTATTAGTTCATCATCATTTCTATTATTTGCAGATGATTTAAAAATTTATAGAAGTATTTTATCAATTAATGATTGTAATCTTTTACAACAAGATTTAGACTCTGTTAATGATTGGTGTCTTATTAATAACCTGTTGTTTAATGTTAATAAATGTTTTGCAATCAGTTTTAATAGAACGCTAAGCAAAATTTTGTACGATTATATTATCGATAACAAGGTGCTACAACAAGTGACACAAATTAAAGACTTGGGTATAATTTTTGATTTTAAACTTACGTTTGTTGATCATATCAGCTACATGTGTAATCGTGCTATAAAAATGCTGGGGTTTGTATACAGGATGTCTGCTGATCTTTCTCCGAGTACTCTTAAATTACTATACTGTGCCTTGGTGCGTTCTCATTTAGAGTACGTTTTGTCAGTCTGGTGTCCTTTCTATGAAATCCATAGTCAGAATATTGAACGTATTCAAAACAAATTTTTTTGCCTGTTGTCCTATAGATCTGGTATATTGTCGGTTAATTTTGATCGCAATTACATTTCTTCACTATACAATTTACCGTCACTAAAAGTTCGGCGCAAAAGATCAGATCTCTCATTTTTGCGTGGTCTAGTGATGTCTGAAGTAGGCTGTCCTGAGTTACTTGTATCTCTTCCATTCTACATTCCTATTAGTAAACGACGTACCAGGCAGACTTCATTATTTAGAGAATTTACACATTCTACTAATTATGGATTTCACAATCCTATTGGTAGAGTTTGTAGATTTGCAAACAGTTTAAGTAACAATTTCAATTTTTTTTTGTTCTAAATCTATGTTTAAGATTCAATTGAGTCATATTGATTAAATGTTATGTATTTTATATTATATTATGTTTTTTATGTCAATCTTTTGCTTCTGTTTTTTATATTGATTATTTTATATATGTATTATATTGTTTATATTCAGTGTATTTTTATGTAGATGTAAATGGTTTTACTTATACCGTAAATAAAGAATTATTATTATTATTAAAATATCAAAACCCAGTCATAAAATAACAAAAATGTTTCAAAAAATTTGTCCACAAATTAAAGTACAAAAATCCGGCTCAAATTTAATTTATAAAAAGTTCGAATGGACCACATTCGAACTTTTTATAAATTAAATTTGAGCTAAAGTGTACACACGTTTAGGGGTTGTACCATAAGAGTGTGTGTGTGTAAAAGAAAAAAATTAAAAACTTGAAAAGTATGAGTTTGAGAATGAGTGCATAACAGCGTAACCTTGAAATTTTCACCAGCTGCAGTCTTTAGTTTGTTATTGGTGTTATCCTGGCAAGAGAAATACACGAAAATAGTCGTTGTTGGGTAAGTGATTTAATGGAGACTCAAAATAAAGTGAAGCTTTGTTGGTTGGCCATTGTGAACAGTTAGAAATTTTGCTGGGTTTATATAAAATGTTGTAAATCTTCATTAAATCCAAGCGTTAATTTCAACGCAGAAAGAAATTCTTTGTGCTGGGCTTATGTAAAATATTATAACTATCTTTTGGTTGTCTAGAGATAAATTAAGGGATAGTAAGTTGTAGTTTTTTTTAAATTAAATACAAAATGCATCCAAAGAGGATTAAAATTTGGCTACAAATTAATTTGACCAAACACTTTAATAAAATTGGTCAAACTTAAATATATTTTAAAACAACAATTAAAATCCAGTTAATGAAAATTAAATTTTGTCTGGAAAGTAATTAAATCCGACAAAAAACTTTAATAATATCTTTATAATTAATAAAATTTTGACGTCATCTCAAAAATCTGGCCATTAAAAACAAAATCCGGTTTAAGAAAATTAGAACCTAACCTAAAGTATTAAAATACTTAGACATAGTTTCAAAAATACGGTCATGAATCCAAAATTTGACAAGAAAAAAATAAAATCTGGCCAAAAACTTTAATGACATACTTAAAATTTGTAAACTTTATACTCAATATCAATATTAAAGACATAATCCGACCTAAGACAATTAAAATCCGCTTATAAAATACATAATTTCATAAATCCGGCTAAAAATACAAAATTGGACAAAAGAAAATTATAAAGAACTAACTTATTGGTAAAATTTTAATATAATCAAAAATCCGGCCGTTAAAGACAAAATTTGGTGTGAGAAAAATAAATGTTAGACATTAAATCCGGTCAAAAACTATAATAATCTGCTTTATATTATTTATATTAGTAAAATATGGACATAATTTCAAAAGTCTGGCCATAAAATACCTAAAAAAATTAAAACCCTGTCATAAAGTATTGAAATCCGGCAAAGAACATAAAAATCTGAATAAAATTAACAAAATTTTGTTATACTCTTAAAATTCTAGTCATAAAAGCTGGCGCAAGAAAATTAAAATACGTCCATTAAGTAATTAAGTCCGGTTATAACAACAAACATAATATTAAAAATTTTGCTATGAAATATCAAAATATTGTCAGAAAATACTCAAATAGAAAAGTGTCAAAATTAGAACAAATGAGATATAAATTGTTAAAAAGTGCAAAATTCTAATCTAGAAACATTGAAAACAGCAAAATTTGGCTTAAAGTGAAAACTATTAATTTAGTCATGAATTATCAAAATACTGCCAGAAAACATTAAAATTCAACCATCAAAGATTGAAAAGTTCAAAATTCTACACATAAAATATCAAAAAAAGCAAAATTTATCTATAAAATATCAAAATATTGTTGAAAAGCACCAAAATTCTATTCTATATATAAAATAACAAAACAGCAAAATCCGGCTATAAACAGTTAAAATGTGCAAGATTATATTAAAAATTGCAAAATCCGGCCACAACGTATCAAAATATGTCAAGAAGCACCAAAATCCGGTCATAAGCTATTAAAAAGTGTTAAATTTTGAAATGAATTTGCAAAGCTTAGCCATAATCTTTTTAAAAATGAAAAATTTTATTCATTAAAAAAGAAAAGTAGCAAAATCCAGCTATGAAATATCAAAATATTGTTAGAAAACACTAAAAACTGACCATCGTGTTGAAAAGTGCAAAATTTTATTTATAAAATGTCAGAAAGCACCAAAATCCGGCCATAAACTGTCAAAATGTAAAAAATTCTATTTATGATATATCAAAAATAGCAAAATCCGGCCATAAACTATTGAAAAGTACAAGATTTTATTTATAAAATGTCAAAACCTCAAACTCAAAGACATAATTCGTATAATGTAAAAAATTACAAAAATCAATTATAAAGTATAAAAATATTGTCTGAAAGTATTAAAATTCACCATAAAATGTTTAAAAATTAACAAAATTCTGTCATAAAATATTAAAATATTTAAAAAAGCCAAAATTTGGCTTAAAACGGTTGAAAAGTGCAAAATTCACATTCTTATCTTAGATTTAGTTTTTTTTACAGTTGACCATGTTTTAATGGTTTTATTTTTACAGCTGCTATGTAAGATTTTGTAATTTTAGACGTATTAAGTTAATAAGTAGTATCATTTTAGACAGATAACTCTTAGATTGTGTATTTGGTAATTTTTTACATGTTAAATTAAAGAAATTGTTTTTAACATATAATATAGTTGTGTAATAAAAATATAACGGTTATTGACGTTTTTAAAAAATTGCAAAAATTTTATTTGGGAAAGATGGAAACAAAATCGACGACCTTAAATTTTCAAATGCCGCAAATTTTAAAATTAAATTCTATACCTTCTGCAAATTTTTTTACAAAAACCTATTGTGTCAGATTTGAGATCTGGCGTTATTTTAGTTGGGTTTTAATAATTTTTTAAATAATGAAATTAAAGATGCTGGCTTGGGACTAAAAAGTACAACTTATTGAATCTTACACGCCAATATAGTTAGCCAGGAATGTAGGTTTTTTTGATATAGATAGAAAAATTTAAGAAAATTGTTGGAGTGTAGTTTTACTTAATTTAATTTAGTATACTTAAAAGACTTTAAGGGTAGAAGGGTTAAAAATGTCTTATACTTTTTTTTACTTGTAGAAATCTGGTCACACTAATCAGTTCAGATATGCTTTAAAAGATACGGATACAGACCTGAAAGAATAATTTATGCTCAGAATTTTTGATTAATTTAATCTAATACAAGCTTTTTAATGTACACGTAAAAGACAACTACGTTTTTATTTTAAAAAGCGTTTTTTGGAATTATTAATTGTCTTGACATGCTCAGCTCAATTATTTATGTCTTTGTTGACATGCCGCAAAATACGTGCAGATGCAGAGTGCACCGCATAATCAGTACGTTTGAACGGTATATGAAATAAATAGTTATTGCGTAAAACTAGAGGTGGGACATAAATACCTATAGAGCTGAGCAAGTCAAGACAGTCAATAATCCCACAAAGCACTTTAAAAACTTGTGTCACACCAAAATTAAAAAAGCTTTTTTCAAGACTGGTCATGTTAAATGCATACATCAGTTCCGTGTAGATGCCTGCAATGTTGCATTTAGACGTCAAAAATCAAACAAACTTTTTTTTAATTTGTTTGATTTTTTCTTTACTGACGGCGGTGTATGGAGACCACACATTTGAACAATACTTAAGATAGGCGACAAATCCTAAAAGTTGATAAGCTTTAGACACAAAAGTATTGATATGTAATGTAAATGCACTTTAACATCAATTCATTTATGAGAGAGTAACCATACATTACCGTAGACTGACGTCTAGAAAATGTTATCATTTTGCACTTATTTAAATTAAGTAGTAAGTAATTAGCCTGACACTAACTAGAAAAAACAATTGTACTTCTTTGCTAAGTAGTACAGCATCTTTCAAAGACTGATTTTTTATAAAGATTTTTATATCTTTCGCAAATAATAAACAACGCGCATTAAAAAAACAATGTACTACATCATTGATAAAGATATTAAACAGTAAAGTTGTAGAAAGGCGTCACAATGACGGCATTTGGAGACAACGTAGCACTAGCAGGTAGAAACGTAGAAATCAAAGTATTATTAAGAAGACTAGAGCAGACTAAGGCAATAAATATGATACAGTTATGGAAAAAAAAGTAAAGGTTTAAAATTAGCAACACAAAAAACAAAGGCGGCATGGCAATTGACTAAGACCGTTGAGTGAAGGAATAGAATAGAGGCGCAGGTGGTAAGAGTTTCTTGAAACATCATTCCCTCTCAAATAATCTGTTGCTATCTCACGTTTATGGGTCTGTTGTGTGGCGATCCTTACGATAGAATTTCATACTATCAGCTAAGTTTTAAATCGGCAGACTCACCAGCGAGATTTAGTGCCGAGTGATAGTTTCATGTTCTCCTGTCACTACCGAACCGCAAACTAAATTTTATAAACAGCAGATATTTATTTATTTTTCATTTTCCGATTTTATTATTAAATGCAATTTTATTTAAAAAATATTATAATCTATCAAATTCGCCAACAATTTTTTTTATATGCCAATTTATAAGGTAGATAAATGACAAAATAAAGAAAAAAATTAAATTTAATTGTTTAATATAAATTTATAATATAATCAATCGTTGAATGAAGGAATAGATATTAATATTCCTTAACTCAACGATATAATATATCACTAAATATTTATAAACAATACCACGCAATTGATTAATTGAATTGCAAAAAATATAATCATATAATATATCACCAGTTATTGCATAAAGAAAATACAAGCAGTTGTTTAATATGATTTCAATACTATAAACATATAATAGGTATAGAATATATCACCAGTTATTACTTAAAGAAAATACAAGCAATTGTTTAATTTAATTGCAAAAACATAAACATACAATATAGAATATATCACCAATTATTACATAAACAAAACACTAGTAGTTGTTTAATTTGATTTTATTACAATTATTACTTATAAAATTGCACCAGTTATTAAAAACAAAACACGCAATTATTTAATTTAATTGCAAAAAGTTAATATATCTCTAGATATATAAACAAAACAGAAGTAATTGTTTGAATTTGATTGCAAAAATATAAATATATAATACATCACAAGTTATAGTTATTTAAATGTATAAATTATAATAATAATGAATAATACATGGTAACTCAAAATTTTGTACCAATTTTATAGAGCTGTTAAAAAGTACAATATTCTTAATAAGTTTTGGTGTACATACTTTGTTAGAAATGTCGTTATACAATTTTGTATTGACTTATTCTATACAGGTCAATTTAAAAACTAAAAAAAACTACTTTGAATCACCATGTATAATTCAGTAGTTATGGTATAAACAATATACAGATACAATTTTTTTTTTTATAAATTTACTCCTTGCTTTTTGATTTAATATATTTAGCGGACACTTTAAATTGCAAAACAATTTTATTTGTATCAAAAGTTTAATTAATTGTTTGATATGCATCTGGCACAACGAAGTAGACGTGTTGTACCAGTCTGTATACAAGTTCATGAAATTTAGTAGACTTTTTCAATATTTTTTGCAACATTATTGCCACACTTATACAACTCATAAGCTATATTAAACCGGTCTAACAAATTGGAAATAATATTAGCAAAACCATCAAATGGTCTTTTCAAAAATGATACATTTTTACAAAAATAATCTTTTGCCAACAAAAACAGTTTATTATCTCGTAACAACTTGCCATTTATTTTAAACACTATACTAACACAATTTTTTCATCCAGACTTTTTTAATTTTTTTGCAGAACTTGCAATATCCGTGGAGGTAACCGGAGATACATCCGATACATCTAAATAATTGGTTTTGTCGCACTGTTAGTTACCAGTGTCAATTGTCATTTGAAGTCTGACGTTCACATTGTGTTGAACTCCAATTTGGCACTGGCAAACTGTAGGTGTTGGATTATATCCAAATTTTCAAGAGGATCTTGATAATTAAGTATTTAAATCCTTCATCTTTCAAATTTTCACAAAGCATTAAAATAGATTTTATTGTTCACGCAAATCCGTCTAAACAAAAATATTATTTGGTATCTTGTTTTATTCATATAACCGAATCATTTTAAAATAATTTAGTGCATTTTTTAAATTGTCTTCGGAGGTAGTCTGATAAATAGATAATGCACACTTGTTAGGATTTCGATCATTGAGTGTTTGGCTGTTTAATAAATCAAAAACATTGTTGAAAGTTTCAACAAATTTTGCTGTGTTTATACCAGTCGTACTCATTAAATTGTTTTGTTTTGGTTGCCGTTTTTATAGCAGCCACAACAGTATGCGAAAATATTTGTGTTGCATACTTCACTCGCATTTTTTGAAAATCAATATGAGTTTTAATCATCTTTAACATTGTTCGACTTGTAGTACGGTTTTAATCAATACGAAATGTTTCCGATATATCATTCCATGATATCTTTTCACCATTGACATCAAAATACAAGTTGGGCGTTATTATATTGTTTCTTAAACTTTTCATAAGATGTAGAGCATCAAAAACAGTAGATATTGTCATATTTTCTATATTGATAGCAGGATTTTCTTTTGTAGCGCCTAACATTTTGAAAAATCTATTATTTGTTCCTTGGTCGCATTCAAATGCTTTAGGTTCAGATGACAGTCGCTTTAATGTTGTCGCAACATCAATAAATATTTATATACAGGCTGTTTCCTAAAAAACGCCGGAAGCTATAATTTTTTTATTTTAAATTTTAGACCCAATAAACTATATTTTCTTAAATGGCAAGAAATAAGCTATCTTTGACGTTCTCAGTGTTTGTAAATATATTTTACCTGTTTTGAGTAACGATATCCATCATCGTTAGTTTAAATGGAACACTCTGTATATTTTTACATATTTTGATTCAGGGTGAAATTCTGCATACAGCAGTGTATTTTATTTATTTATTTGTAGACGGAAATATTTATAAAAAAATTATGAAATGTGCAAGAAAAACAATCGTAAATACTGAAATATTTTATTGGAAAAAAACTACAAAACATAATATACGTGCCTATCCACTTTTTATCAAATTTTGCGTTTATCCAATCAACATTTATTCTGGCATTATGAGGGGTAGCCCCATCTTGTTGAAAATAAATACGTTCAGCAAGAGGCAATTCATCCAAAAAAGAGTCATGAGTCAACAGTTGATGGTATTTCTTTTGATTTAGGGTCCCATCAATGAAGAATGGCCCAATCAAAGTATTTCCTAAAATACCACACCAAACATTCAGACTAAATCTTTGTTGAAAACTAATTTTAAAGATCATGTTTATCTAACACAACCAGAAAACAAAGAAATACTAAGGCTTAGGATTATCAATGCTTGCCACGAAATAGCTCTCAATTTTATATTAAATGTCAGTAATGGAGTAACTAAAAGATGTCAGTTCTGTATTTAGCACGGTGGGAATCAATTTGAACAATATTTGTAGATATTATGTTTTGTAGTTTTTTTTTCAATAAAATTTGTCAGTATTTACGATTGTTTTTCTTGCACATTTCATCAAATAAAATACACTGCTGTATGCAGAATTTCACCCTGAATCAAAACATGTAAAAATATACAGGGTGATCCATTTAAAATAACGATGATGGGTATCGTTACTCGAAACAGGTAAAATATATTTACAAACTGAGAACGTCAAAAGATTATTTCTTATTTTTTGCCGTTTAAGAATATATGTATATAGTTTGTTGGGTCTAAAATTTAAAATAAGAAAATTATAGCTTTCGGCGTTTTTTAGGAAACAGCCTGTATATTATCTCCATTGACCGGTTCATGTGATGTATAATAACATAACAAAATCATCCAATTATAATAAAGACCTTGAATTAAAACCGCAAATGCAGTATTTGCCAACATATTTGTTCTACTTATGCTAGCAAGATCTTAGTAGCCTTCAACTAGATCGTCTGTTGTATTATATTCTAATTGTTTTTTCAAAGTCAAAACAATATAAAAACACCCAAAAAAATAAACATTATTTATTTTCAATGCCAACTATAATTACAATCATTTTAAATAAACAACAAGTATTATGTTTTTTAAATTTATCAGAAAATTTTGTTATAAAAGTATATTATTGTACATAGTTGAATCAAAAATATCATAAAAAATAAAAAAAAAATGTGTAATAATGTTTTAAAAAATAAAGTTACTTGCCATGGCAACTACTACTAAAATAAAAACATACATGTATGAACCTGCTTTTATAATATACTCGAGAAACCATTTAAAATGGTTTTTAAGTTATAATCGGTTAAAAAATAACGGAGTTATTCAACCGTACGTTTTTTGACTAAAACTCCAAAAAATTATATTGTGGTAAGTTCTATTGCACATTCTACAGATTAATTATGAGAATTACATTATTTTTTGTAAATCTCAGCGACTTCAATTTAATTTCAAAACTTTACAAACTATTGAACATTTTGAATTTAAAAAAAAAATTAATTTATTGGAGTTGTGCTCAGTTTTAAGTTTTATGACTCTTAAAATATCGCGGCCTTAATTTAAAAATATTGTACCAAATTTGTTTTTTTATAAACTTTTCAACTTAACCTAAAAATATAACATAACAAAAGTGGCATTTTATCATAGCCATAAAAAGCATTTTTTGACAGCATTTTAAATCAAATGTCTAATCATCTACTAGAAGTATACCAATACAAAAATTAATGTCAACAATTATATGTCAAATTAATTAATATTTTATAACATTAGTTATTTATACAATAAGTTAGCCAAGTGTGAATTTTGCTTAGAAATTTTGGTCAAGCAGATTCTGTCACTTCACGAAATAAATTTGATAACTTACTTTGCATTAAATAGTGGTAACTGGCAATACAATTTTTAATTAATAAATCAAACTAGTTTATTAGATTAGATTATTATTTAAAAAAAAAACTACTTTTCTTCAAGAATACAATAAACATTTTGGGGAATTTAATGTTCAAATTTTTGTTTTAATATCTATTTATTATGCAAATTCTACACATCTATTTTTAATGTCTTTCTTTTATAAAATCGAAAAAGTAGTTTGCATATATAAATCGGCATGTTTCACATTTGAAGTATAAATAATTATAGCCAAACACAGTTAAAATAATATTATAATGTTAATATGTTGGTTAACATATTTAAATGGTACTGCAGATTTTGTCAACAATTTACGTTTTGAATTCAATATGAAATCATTCGGCTGTTCACAAATTAATTTATAAGATAAACAATCCACATCTTTTACAGCAATTTTAATGTTTTCCCAGTTCTTTTTCTATTTCACAGAGTCTTTTTATTTATGAAGCGATAGAGCAAGTTCAACATAAATATTATACTATTTCTATTCTATTATAATGCGTGGATAGCAGAGATCCCGCGCCCGAGCGTGTATTTACACCTCTTATTGCGTGCTGCTACCCTGTTACGTCTGGAGCGTATTCAACCTACACACAAAACAGGCAGCGCTTCATCTGGTAATACTTGGAAGCTAAGTCATCTAATAACTTCCGTGCTGCCCCCTGGATCTCGGCGAATTTTATGTGTTACATATTTATACGTACACTTGCGCCTCTATTCTATTCCTTCACTCAACGCTAAGACGATTAATAAAGGAACAGGTAAGATACAGGTAGAAAATTAAGAAGTAACTATAGTGAAAAAATCAATCATTTTGGTCATGGTCATAAGAATGATTGATAGATTTAAGCCAAACAACAAAGGTCCAGAAAAAAAAAGACAAAAAGATAATAGCAACAACAGCAAAGAACAAATTGTTATACGTTGCAGAAACATGGGAAAAAGCCATAAAGACAAAAAAAACAAGAATGAAATAAATGGAGCTACGAGAGCAAGCTTGTTAAGGATCTTGCTTGCTCACATAACGGTGTTACAAAAGGCAGTAGAAGTGGTTGCAACATTACCTTTTGCAGATATGATAATACAAGACAAAAAAAAAATTAAAAAAAAGGAAACAGTAATGAAAATGAAAATATGACAAAAACAATAGAACAGAGAAGAGAAAAGAGAATGGAGAAAAAACTAATCTCAGAAATAAAAAAATGGGTAGAAAATAAACCCTAGACGTGCTATTATATACAGAATCTATAGAAAACTTTTGCAAAAAACAAAAAAAACTAAAGAAGAGGAAAATACATCATACTCTCTTAAGAAAAAACACACAATAATCCAGAACACACTCTAGTAGAATGATAGAAGAAGGAGGAAAGTGGGAGAAAAGAACTACAAAGATAAAAATAAATAGAGAGCGCCAAGAAACTTTACAACAAGAGTATTAAGAAAGAAAACGGAGAAGTTTGACTATAAAAGTATATAGAAAAACAAACAATAGAAACAAATACACAAAATAAAAGTCATAAAAGAAAAAAAAAACAAAAACAAGGAAAGAAAAAAATAAGAAAGAACAGAACATATATGCATAATAAAAATAGAGGACAAAAGAAGAACATTTACAAAAACTATGATACCAAACAAAACTGCAATGAAAAGAATTGTTAAAGGAAAGCAGAATAACAAAAATAACAAAGCAAATACTAAATACGTTATAATAATGTTGAAAGATAACGCAACCTTTAAGATGGTCAGAATGTACTTGGCAACAAGAGGACACAAAAAGTAATCTCAAATAAAAATACAAGAATATTACTGCAGGTAAAACTTACAAGTTTAAAATTGTCAAAAAGAATAAAACAAATAAAATTGCATAAACTATTTATGAAGGAAAGAGGATACAATAAAGAAAAAGTGAACAAAGACCTAAAAAACTCTATCTTACAACATAAAAAAAAAGGTTTTTGAGATCTTTTGTGTAAGTCATAGCTGCCGGTTTACTTGTACTTACAGCTTGTCACAAATAGTTTGGCCAATATAACAAACAACTTAATATACACAAAAATTATGTTGACGGTTTAAGTTTGATGGAAGTAACAGTGCCTTAATACGATACATATTCTATGTGTTTCTGCTAGTCTCTGTCTTAACTTAGCTAGTAAAATTGTATTGTTTACAAATAAATTTGCTTTTTTGGTAATTGTTTTGTTGCTTGTACAATTTTCAAAAAACACGGATTTAATATTGATTTCTGAGGATAACCTTTTGCAATTTTAATCTATTTAAATATTTTTATTTAAAAGTTTAATTAAATATCTATAATTTTAAGTAAATTCTATTAATAAGGGCCGAAATTACAATAGTGGTTTAACTCACACATACGTGGATTAATGCTAACTGTGGATTAAAATATCCGAATAGCTAACTGGCGGAAATGAGCGATTAACGATTTAACTAGCAGTTTAAATAACCTTAAATTATGTGAGTTATTACTTATAAAAAATGGGTGTATTATATTAATAGTGATTACTGGAAATTTACTATTGTTTATAAGGAGTTATCCAATTTATTAATTTGCAATTTTGTTGTTGTTAGATATTTAATATATTTATTAAATAAAATTTTAATGTCAATTTTTTGACGCGTCAATTTATAGGTTAAGATTTTAAATATTTTGTTGACATAAAATATAGGGACGATTGTAATACGCATTCCCACTAACTATAGATTTAAATTTTAACTAGCAGTTTGTAAACTTGAAGTTTAAACCACTATTGTAATATTGGCCCTAAATATAATTTAACAAGTTGGTTATTTATATAACGGAAGATGCTATTTTTGTTATAACACGTTAAGTAAACAGAAAAACAAATCCAAAAAACTTATGAGCATAGTTACCAACTGAAATGATCTTACGTTTGAAATATGGTCATTCACATTTAAGGTAACATATTATATTTTGTGTGTGTAACTTGTGTTTAAAATTGTTGATCAGAAAAAAACTAAAAGATCAATACGTGCCAAAAAATATCACAACTTAAATGAAGTTTTGCTGGTCACAACGCAAGAACTGCAGAGATTTAACAAAAGCCTTATTACATTGAAACGAGAATCAGAGGAAGACATGCAAGTTTAGACTGAATAAAAGTAGCAGAAATCAAAACTTGTGGAGAAGTATGGAAAGACGTATGTTTAAAAATAAAATCAAGATGATTAAAAAAAAAGAAAAAAAAAGTGTTAATAATAATAGGACAATTTTTATCACACAATATGCAAAATAGTTTTAATCGTAATTAAGTGCTTTATCAACTGAAATTAGTGGCAAAAAACTGCAAGATTGTCTATAAATGCATAAAAAACTCAATTTTTAAAAATTTGGATATATGTTTTAGACGCAGTCCAAATGACTATGAAAACATTTTGAACTAATTCCGCGTCAAGTCAGGTGTATCCTTGTTGCCGTTTGCTGCAATTGCTTTGTAGTCCAAGAGAATTGATTAATATTTACCGACATCAAAATGTATAACGTGTGTGAGGATGTGTAAGGAATGTAATTTTATCTATCCAAAAGTATACAAAGATGGCTCTGGCACGTTTTAGATTGGTCTATATTAAAATAAAAATGTGTGATTTGTTTTGAAAAGCAAGTGTTTTGTTGTTTTTGTTAAATACTCAAACTCTCTGCTGTTCTACACGAACGGTTAAAAAAATGATTGGTTTTTTGGTCTTTTTTGGAAACTAGATAAACTTTATTTGCATAAACATAGTAAAATAATGTGGTACAAAAACGTCAGGTACAAGTTGTAAGTTAATATTAAAAGAAAACATTTTTACATGCACACTTATGAACATTAACAAAACAATTTAAAAACTTAAATTAAAATAATCATTAACATGATATAATTCATTATTTAATAATATTTTTTTTAGAGATAACTTAAATTCTTTAGCTGGTAATTTTTGGATTGTATAGGGTAAAATATTATACATTTTGACTGACATATAATGAAACGAATTTAATGTTTTTGTTAGTCTGCAGTATGGCAAGCAGATGTTTTTACTTGATTTGGTACAATAATTATGCAATTCATTTTGAAACTTGTAATTTCCAGCATCTATACCTTCTCTCACATGCACCAAACATGCCAATACATATAAACTTGCAACAGTCATAAAACCCAGTTTTTTAAAATAAGACCTACACGTATCTCTGAAACCAAGACCCGCAACTGCACGAACAGCTTTCTTCTGCAAAACAAAGATTCGATTAGCGTGATGAGAACTACCCCACAGCAGTACTCCATACTCAATTAAAGATTGAATAAATGCAAAATAAGCCATTCGTGTAACTGTTAAATCCGTATTCTCAGCTATTTTTTTTATTAAATAGATATTACTGCTTAACTTTGTGGACAACGATTCCACATGCTGTTGCCAAGATAATTTATTGTCTAAGTGAATACCCAAAAATTTTATTGATTTATTAACACCTTCATTTGCATTAAGTAATGTAAAAAGCATATGTTCTGTTTTTGCTTCATTTAACTTTAAATTATTTGCATGAAACCATTGTTTTGCTTCTTCTAAAGGACTCAACCCATCTACCACAGAAGCTGTTACACTTTGAATGAGAGTTGTGTCATCGGCATAAAGATATGTCCTTGCCAGTGTTACATTACATTCAAGATCATTTATGTACAACAGAAACAGCAGAGGACCTAAAATAGACCCCTGCGGCACACCGTAGTACATTTTTTTTCTATCCGAAAAAGTACCACTAGTAAAGACAATTTGTTCTCTGCCAGTTAAGTAGCTGTTAACAATATTTAATGCTCAACGTGTACACTACCGTAAAACTATATGTGTTGTAAAACGTCATATTGCAGTGCATTTTTAATATTTGACATGTTAAATGCCATTTTAGTTATAAAGTCTATGTACTTGGCTAATCCGCTGATGCAGCTTGTATAAACTTTGGTTTTTTGCTTAGTTTAATTTAGACAAAAAAAGGTTTATAATAACATTAATGGTTACGTTATTTTTAAAGATGACCAAAAACTGACAATAATTGATATACAACTTTTAAAGCAATAAAAAAAATAAGCATACCAATTTAACTTATACGTTCCGACAGTTTACACTACATATACCACATACCAAACATGTCATTGCTGACAAGATATCATATTTTTGAATTACGCTAAGTTTGAGCTAATTGCAGTAAGATAAGTAAATCTTACTGTAATTAGTTTATGCTCGCTAACAAGTCAGTTGTGCCAAATTTAAAAAATAGTGTAAGTTTTGTATTGTCTTTCAATATTTTTTATATTATACCAATTATTTGTCTTTAGTAATTGATCTATGTTGTGGTGTTGTTCGAAAATCTGAAACTTGTATGCTATTTGTAATATTAAGAAATTAATTAATTTTAGATTTTTATATTAGAGTACCCCTTAAAACTTTATATTTGGTTTTAGCATTAAAACTTGCTGCAACTTTGATACTATCTAAACTAAGATAACTTTAATTTTTGCTTTGTTTGCTAATATCACTTTTAATGTGATATTAGGTTAACGGTTTTATTTGATTTTTTTATTACTTATTACTTTTAAATTAATTCAGGTTTTTTTTATAATCTTGGTGGTATCTTTGTCAAATGTGATTTAGTTTTAAAAAAATTATTTATTTATTACATCAGACCTTTTTTAACTTTGAAGCCAATGCAATTAAATTTATTATTTTGTTGTTATTTAAAAACAGTATTTTACAAATTTTACCGACTAAAGCAAAAATTATCTTGTGAATATGTTGCCTAATTCAATGTATTATTCTATTTTTCAAGGGGCATATTGCCACAATTTTGATAGATTATATTTTAAATTTTGTCTGCATATGACTGACTTTTTATGCGTAATTGCAATATTTTTTACAATGATATTGAGCAATTTATCGAGTTCAGATTTCAAAAATAAATAAAATTATAGTTAGTTAATAGTATTTTAGATTTATTACTTTTATTTTAATAGTTAATTTATCAACCAATAATAGGTACATATCTGCAAAAATAATGTTTACACAATTGATGTAGTTAATGTGAGTAATTTTAAATAAGTTTTATACAAATGCTGCCAGAGTTTATTTTTAATTATTAATATTATAATTGGATCCGATTTAATAAAGGCATTGTAGTATGTTTTATTGATATATATTTAATTGATTTTTGATTAAGTCCATAAATCAATTAAAAATGTCAGATTGTGCGTGATGAATGGCATGTCGCAACCACGTCATGCTATTTAGTTACAGTTGCCAATGGTTCTCTCTTAATCGGCCACCCAAGTCAGATTATTTTCAGTTCGGATCGTTAAATATTTATAAATGTCATTGTTAGGATATCTATGCTCCATTTCTAGCAAACACCGTTGCGAATTAATAGCTCACTGACATCTTTTAGCACATTTTGAGTGGCGTATCGGATTTGAATAGGCATCC
Source organism: Tachinus rufipes (assembly GCA_963932245.1). Classification (NCBI taxonomy): domain Eukaryota; kingdom Metazoa; phylum Arthropoda; class Insecta; order Coleoptera; family Staphylinidae; genus Tachinus; species Tachinus rufipes. The sequence goes on from OZ010744.1 coordinate 36,306,533, forward strand.
ACCGGCTTTTAGATTAAAGGACTAAACTAATAAAATGAAGAATTTTTTAAATTTAATTTTGTTTTTATAATAAAACCATTATGCAATGCTTATTGTAATATATCGAATACGACTTTAAAGATAACTAACTATGAAAAACAGCACTTTTATGTTATATTTGAACAAATAGTTTTAGTAAAGTTATTATTATGGATTAATCTTTTAAAAACATAAGGATTTGTTTTTTTACTCTAAACTAATTATAATAATTTATAATAAATTTGCGTATACGTACACAAGACGTTTTTATTTTTGAATGGTTTAATGAAGGATGTATCTACATATATTAACGTTATTGCAGTATTTTATTATAAGAAAATTGGCTTTCAAAGCAATATAAAAATATACGTATAGTTACCGAAGTATCTTTTCCACACATCCATTTTTATTGTTATATGATTTTCTTGTTTTATTGGTTTATATATATAGCTTTCGATTTTAGTTAGCAAATAAAATAGACTGCATGTGAGCTTAAAAGTTTTTCATAGCTTAATAACATAATATTGGAATAATTTTAATTGACTATTTATTGATAAAATAATCAAATAATTTATTCAAATTAATTTTAACAACCCAAATTAACATAACTCAATTTACTTAATTCTAACATAACCTAGATTGATTTTACTTGATTTTGACAGACTCAATACTTAAAAAGTATTTAAAGAAATTTTGAGTCAGATTAAAGTCTTGTTACGGTACTGCAGTTGCAAACACCATGCGTACAGTTTGTGTCAATGGCAAAGCTAAGATTTTTAAAGCTCATTAGAAAATATTGAAAAAAGAGCCTTAGAAACAATTTTAGACAAAAGCATCCAATATAAGTAAAAAAGTTATAAGTTGGCAAATCTGTACCAATTCAGTCAAATTGTATTTTAAACTGTCAAAAACCTACTACGACTATCAAAAAGTTATCAAAACTATCAAACAAGTTACAGTAATAATTTGTGTTTACAGAAATATAGCAAATTTGTCAAATAGTTCAATGTATTGTGTAAAAATGTCAGTTAGCCAAATATACTTTACTTTACAAAAACGTTAAATCTGTTATCTGTTAAAAAGTTACTAAAAACTTCAAAAAGTTATTAAAACTGTTAATGTACTAAAATGCGGACCATCTGCCTGATACATCAAATGTTGTATTCTAAACTGTCAAAAATGTTACAACAACTGTTAAAAAGTTATAAAAAATGTGAAACAATTATTTTATTTGTCAAACAATTTACAGTAATAATTTATGTTGGCAAAAGTATAGCAGACCAGTAAAATAATATTATAAACGGCCAAAAATACTGTCAAAAACTTTACTACATTTGTCAGAAGTTACTAAAACCGTAAAAAAATTTTTAGCATTGTAATAAGTTATCATATATTTGCCAGACAAAACAAAGTTTTAAACTGTTAAAAATGTTACTAGAACTATCAAAAAATAACTAAATTTGCCAAACAATTTTACTACATTTACCAAAATTTAAAAAGCTACTTAAACTGCCAAACATTACAGCAATTTGTAAATATAAAACAAATTGAATAAAAATTTGCAGATCTGACAAATTGTATTCTAAACTGTCAGTAAAACTGTCAAAACTTTACAAAAACTGTCAAGCAGTTTACGTTAATATAATATGATAAATTGTATTTTATAAATTGTTACTAAATTAGTCAAAAAAATATTCAAATTATCAAAAGTAACTAAAGTTGTTAAAACGCATACAATCTGTTAGATGTGCTAAATTTTATACAAAATAATATTTTAAACTGTCAAACTGTTTTTACAACTTTTTTTTTAGACTGTTAAAAAGTTACTTAAACTGTCAAATAGTTTATATGTTTAATGTAAATAAACATTATAAGTTTGCAAAAATGTAGCAAATCTGTCAAAAAAGGTGACAACATTTGTAAAAAATTACAATAATGAATAAAAATATCATAAGTTGGCATAAAATGTACTAGATCTGTTGAACTGTCACAAAAGTGACTACATTTGTCAAGAACTATTAATGACTTAATAACTGTAAAATAGATTACAGTAATGTGCATAAATATGATAAAGTAAAAAAAAAAAATTGCCAAAAAAAGTATCTAAAACTAAAAATTGTGTAAGAATATTATAAGTTAGTGCAAACGTACCAGATATTAATTAGTGTTACTGGCATAATATTGTTTATAAGGAATAACTGTAAAACATCAGCAATAGAAAGTTTTACAAATGATAAAAACTATTTACAATTGCTAGATATTGCTCTGGAACTCATTTCGACAAAAAATAAACTATTTTGTTAGGTTAAGCAAACAAAAGCTACGGCATAAACAAAGAAATACAGATAGTGTGTCAGGACTATTATATATTTGCTTGATTTTTAAAATGCATTGGTGTATTAATAGATTCTGAGACGTACAAAAATAGGATTATTTTTTAATAAATACTTAAGTTGTATGAGACTCAAATCTTTAAATAAAAAAACATAGTAGCAAGATGGCAAGGATCAGCACACGACATATATTTAATAACTTGAGAACTTCTCTTAAAACAAAATAATTGTTGGTGATAAACCAAATTTTAAAACAACAAATATCAAAAAAAAAAACATTTATTAATAAATAAAAAATAAATGTTTTTTTGATATTTGTTGTTATAAAATTTATAATTATTTTATTAATTTGCAACTTTTTTGATGTTTAATATTATAAGTAATGATATTTTAAAAATGTAATGTCAATGTTTCTTACTCGTCAGTTTATAGGTAATTTAGTACTAACAACCAAATCACAGCCAGTTTGTTAAATGCGAGTTGCTGACGATTGTAATATGCGTTTTTACTAACTAGCAATTTAAACTTTAATTTGCAGATAGCAACCTTACAGTTTAAACCACTATTGTAATAATGGCTCTTAAAAATTACTAAAATAAAAAATAAAATAAAAAATATTTAAAAATGTTTTTTTTGTAAAAAAAATTGCTAAATATGTTTTAAAACTGTCAACATTTTAAAGTTTTAAAACTGTTAAACTATGTTTTCAGTTTGTAAAAATGTCTTAAAAGTCTTTTAACAAAATTATTTTATTTTGTTACTATATCACTGTTAAAAGTTGGCAAAACATATTGTTAATTAAAACTGTCGGTAAGTTACTAAAATAAAAAAAATTTAAAATAGTAAAGTTGGAATAAATAACCAAAATTTGTTAAAATGCATTTTGTCAGCTGTCAAAAAACCACACTAAAACTGTTTACAGTAATGCGTCTGTTTGTATTTAATAACTCAAACTATTAACATTTTTGTTTAATAAAGTTAGCAATCAAAAACAAATAAGTTACTAAAATTATCAACAAATAAATCAAAACTGTTAAAAATAGTAGTTTAATCTAAGATTAAACCGTAAATATCATATGGCTTGATTACGTTACCTTACGTTTGATAGAATCACATTTGATTAAAGCTTGAGTTCCTGGGGAGGTTATCTATTGATGCAAATTGCACACAGATTTTTATTTTGTAACCTTTTTTTCATAAGTTTTGTCAAAAACGTCAGGAGCAGCTTTGTGCTAGTAGGCCTTTTTGCATTGCAGACTTTTGCTTTTGGTTTGTGCCAAAGTTGTTCATTCCGCCCTATAGAAACGGCACGCTGCATGCAACTTCGGTTTTCATAATTATAATAATTAGAATAATAGAATAGAATAATTTATTTTATATTTTTTGCTATAATACATGTAAATAAAATAACAAAAGTTTTTATGAGCGCTGGGCAAAGTTATGTTCAAATACTAAAAAAATAACACTTTTAAATTTAGTGCCGATTGATTAAATCTAAATGGTGCTATGTCGCAAGCGCAACAAATACCAAACAAGAAGTAAAATTTCAAACAACAAAAAAACATTTGCAATAAACTTTTATTATTACATATGTAGTTTTCTACTAGATTTTGATAGTGAATGTGCTAATATATGTTTGCAAAAATAATGTTGTTGCAAGGTAAACAAGAAGTTAGAATTTGTTGTCAACTAAAGTTAATGTATCAACCAATTATGTACGCAACAGAAGGTGCATCTTGCAAATTATATTTTAGAAAATAGAAAATTATTTTAAGACATTAAAATGCTTTTGAAATTAATAAATTAAAAAATATTTTTTTGTAATCTTGCTTAATGACCAAACGAAATTTTTTTTTTTTTAGAATAATACGGAATGTTCTGTGTCATAATCATCTTTAAATAAAACCGGCTAACTATTAATCTTTTCTCTACCTACTTAATTCGTTTTTTTATGTACTGTTGTATGTAATTTATAAATCATTTTTAGTCACAATAATTTAAATAATGTTATACTGATGTGTATAGAGTGTTAAAAAAATTGTAAAATAATTAAAGATGTAGTAGTAGTACAAACAAAAATTATTAAAACAGTTTTAATAAACATGGACCTGCAAAGTAACGGTTTTGGAAATATGAATTATTTTTTTTTAAACTTGCAGTTTTTATCATTGTATTTTGTGAAATGAACATTAAGTATTTGATTGTTATTGTCAGTGTACAAGTTTTTGTTTTCTACAGTTGTTGCAGAATTAGCCGACATGCATTTTATGTATGGTTGTGTTTATGGGATTGCAACCAAAGCACGACGTCTTTATGTTGAAGTTTATCCAAATTGCTAGATTCCTTAAACACATATGTTTAAAAAAAAATTGAACAGATGAAGACGTTCTAGCACGTAGAGAACATAATTTGAAGACAAGTATGCGGAGAATATCAGCCAAAGAGGAATTAATGCTCCTTTTGTTTAGAGAATCTTCTACAAGCAGCTGATTTATTTGTACTATGTACAACAAATGCAAACCTTAAATTCACTTGATCATCAAACACGTATGATTTTTTCATATACGCATGTTTGGGCTAACAAAAATTTCCATGCTCTAATGGAATCTAGACATCAGGCACGTTTTTCATTAAACATTTTAGATAGGTATATATATTTTTTGGTCTTGTTATTTTACCAAACCAATTAACATGCTCTGCTTATCTAAACTTTCTGCTGAAGACAATGTATGATATTTTTGACAACAGTACTATTGACTAAATGCAATAAATGTGGTTTCAGCATGCTGGTGCTCTAGCTCATTTTGAATTGTTAGTGAGGATTTAGATCAATCTTTTCTAATTGGAGATGCGTAGAATAAACTTTTTGTTTTTTGTTTATTTTGGTTTATATTTGAAAAAATTGTAAATGTTTTGCAGTTTTTTTTACATGCATACTTGTTTGTATTACCGATTGATGATGACTTAGTAAAGGTAAAAATTAATAGCAGTTTTTTAAATATATTTTGTATTAATACACAACTAACTAAGACTGAAGAAACTGATGCATTTATAAGAGTAAAAAAAAGATATATGCAAAGAATTGTAGACAAAAAAATAAGATTTAAAACGTACCTAATCTAAACGAAAACATTTATAAGAAAACAGAAGTTTACAAACTATTTTTGCAAAATATTAAATCTTAACATCTTAAGCAACATAGTTTTTTTATAAACTTAGTTACTTATAAAAATAAATCAATTTAAAGAAAAACTGAAAAAATAATTAACAAAGATAAAATAAACTATTTAAACAACACACTGGGTAATAATTTGGAAACACTTTTTTGTTCCAAAAACTACCGACAATCCAATAAGATATAACAAACAGTTAAAGGATTACTACAAATATTACAAACTAAAAAGTGTTTAAATACTAATAGAATCTTAAAAGTTTATTAGCAGTGACCGATGCACAGTTGCGAAAAAAAAACCACTTTTCTACGCTTTGATTTTCACGTTGAAATTAAACTTTTAGTCATTGCAACTTATTGATTTAAATAGCAAACTATTTGTCTGCTAGCTAGACAACAGCAATTACTGTAAAAAACTAAAGACATTCTAAATATTTAAATACAAAACTTTTTTCTAAGTTTTTTGTTTTTAATTATTGCTTGCAAGTTTATTAGCTTTTTTATTGCTACATAATTAGGGATCCAGAAAAACGTTTATTTTAGATACTTGAAGCCAAATTGAATAAACTTGTTTTAGCAAATAATGGTTTTATATAGTTTTTAATGAATTAATAAGATTCTTACCTGCACTTAGTTGGATATAGAAAAAAATAAATTATTTAGGCAAACTAGAAATGTTTTTTTTTATTAGGTTCTTTAGTAGACTGAATGTGTTTAGAAACAATAAACATAGATTTTAATAGTATATTAACTATGAAATGCAAAAAATCAATGGTTGCCAATGTTTGGCAGACAAGCAAATCTTTTCTTGCGTGTTGTTTGCAAAAGAGTTAAAAATAAAACAAAATAAAAATATTTAAGTTTATTTTTTAATTAAAAAAATTAAATTTAAAAAACCATTTGTTTTGGCCTAAAACGCGGGTTAAAATTACGATTTAGAAGCTCAACTTTTTTTTTAGATTTTTGCGGAATTTGATTATAAATTATAATAAACTAAAAAAAAAAAAAATTTTAATGTTTTAATTTGGTACAGGTAAAACAATATCAAATGTAACTTATGTCAAAATGCTTTAGCAACTTTTTATTTTAAGCAGCTTTCACATGTTTTGCTTTTTTGTGCTGCAAAAGTTTATTTTTAACTTTTTTTGCGTAAGAAAAAAAAATCAAATAGTGTCAGGTTTTTACTGATTGTTTTTAGCATATCTGCAATTAGGTTATGTTTGTCAAATATGACTGTGCGTTTATGTTTGTAAGCTTTGCATTTATTTAGCAAGTGTATCGGAGTCTCATCTTCTTCTATGCAGCCGCAGCATAGAGGTTTTTATTTTCTATTCTTATTATATGTATGTGTTTGTTGAGTCCACAGTGTCCGGTTATCAACTTTGTGTGTCTAATGCAACATTTGTGTTACTACTGTTTTGATATCATGTGATGGTTTTGTTAGAAAAATTCTCAAATGTGTTAATTTTTTACAACTCTTTTACAGATTGCTGTGTTCCTCCTAAGTTTGCTGCGGATTATTTTTTTTTTTGGTCTTGTATGAAATTTTAAAATTCAGTAAATGTCTTCTTTGTTTCTTGTTTGGCAAGCTGATTTGGCACAAGATTTCCTTTTGTTTCTTGGTCTTTTGGCTCTTGATAACTATATACAAGCAAAAAAAACTGTTTTTTAAAGTTAAAAAAAACATATTTTAAACTGTAGTGCAAGAATTATGTATATAACAAAGGTTTGGAGAGGAAAGATATACGTTGTTTGAATGATTTTTTTCTTGTCAAAAGCATTCGATTGTGTGATATACTAATTGTAAAACTTGATAGATATAATATACAAAATTTTGTTTTAAATTCATTTCTGTAGTGTAAATAAATAAATATAACTAAAAAAATATACGTCAGAACTCCAACAAACAAAACTGGGTGTACCGCAAAGAAGTATTATTGGCTAGTTGTTATTTATATATAAACAATTTAGGTAATATATATGCAAATAGTCAACATAGTAGTATGCAGATAAGACTACTATATTACTTTATTATAAACTATTGTAATAACGTATTTACTTCTACTACGTGATAACTCTTGTTTATAAAAAAAAATTAAATATAAAAAAATTTAAAAATAAGTTAAATAAAGATGAAATAAAAATAAATGTTTGGTTCTAATTTGCCACTTCTACCTAGAAGAAAAATATACTTGGAAATTATATGAATAAAAGACGTTTAGTGTTAATATAAATTAATGAAATTTAAAATTGTAATTTACAATCAATTCAGTATTTAATTAACTGTAAATCTCGATTTTACATGACGTCATATCTTAAAATTTGACAGAAGTAACAGATTAATACAAATTTTAAAAAAATTTAAAACAATAGCCGAAACAACAATTTAAAGACCTTTGGACCAAAAAAACTTTTTACTTTAAAATCTGACAGAAGTGACTGATTTTAACAAACTTCAAAAATTCTTAAAACAATGTTTTTATTTGGAGCAGGCAAAAAAATATTAAGTATAACTTGTGCCAAAATGCTTTAGCAGCCCTTCGGTTTTAGCAGTCTTTACTCGCTTTGCTCTTTTGTGCTGCTAAAGCTGATTTTTGGCCCTTGAAGAACTATATTCACGCTCTCACTTGCTTTGTCCGTGCTGTTAAAAGCGGTTTTGTTACACTATATACTATTTTGATCGTTAAGCCTCTAAATTAAAAAAAAAAAATTATGTTTTTTAAAACTGTTGTTTCACTCTTGCGGTTAAACATTGGCGTACAAACAATGCTTGTCTGTTTTTGATACTTAATATACTATAAATTGACTATAGAGTAATTTTCTGAAAAAATAACAAGAATCACAAAAAGCTGAAACAAAAAACAATGTGACGTACTGGTTTCTAAACATTTAGTAGGATTGATGCATTGTTATAATATTAAATACTGCAATGCAGCGTTTTTACAAATAATTGATTAATTTAACAAGCCACATGCAAGTTGTTTTGTTATTGGTTTGTGCTTTTTTCCGCAAGTTTATACCAAGCTAAGAACCAATCTACATTGCTGAATTAGTGGCTTGTTTTTTAAAATTCAGTCAATTGTTGTAGCACTTCACACGTCAGATTATGGAAACTGCTGCAAAAACGACATCGCTGCAGAAACTGGGTTAGAAAATTGATACGGCACTGAGATAGAATATTTATTGTGTTATCTTTAAACAAATATTTACAAACATATTTATTTTAAGTAATCTGAAAAAATAATTTGATATTTATCTTCTAAAATCAACGTATTTTGCTAATTTACAAAGTAAATTAATTTATGGCATTTTTGTGTTTTATTTAATAGTGCAAACTTACCGTTTATAAACAAAATATCAAATTTTACTCAAATGATGGTATTTTATTGCACAATTTTTACAACTTAATATTAAAAAAAAAAAATTCTAATAGGACAATTGTATATTTACGTGTACGTTTTTATTTCTTTTTTAAGGTTAATGTATTATCTGTTTTTATAATGCTACTGTCTTGAGTTCAACAGCATATTTTTGCTTTTGTTTATTGTTTTTGTTTTTAATTTAGATAGCAAACCTTATAGATTTTTTTTTACAAACTTTTTAGCCACTGTAGTATTTGCCAGTTAAATCCAATATTATTTATATGATGACAAATTAATAACATGTATATAGTGTTTTCAAACGAATTATTAATCTCTCTTAGTAAGCTTGTCACGTTATTCATTATTCATTATTCATACTTATAATTAATAGTTTTAATTAGTTGTCAACTGAATGGAACATATTATTAACGTAGTTAATCTCTTTACAGATTGCATAGAGTAAGAGGATTATATAAGTATGTAGAACTAAAATTAATACAAACATATACATTTAATTAAATGATTTAATCATATTTATTTAAACAGTATTATATATATTTAGCTATGCGATTTCAACTCATGATATTGGATGTAATTTAATTTCAAATGTATTATGTTGCTTTTCCTGTATTGAAACAAGTATTTTTATTTAAAATTCTTTACATTTTCAAGAAAACAAACAGGTCAGAAGTCAATTATATTTATCTCTAGAATGTTATTAGTATTACATATAAGATACCTCAGCAAATTAGACAATGTACAAATGGTGCAAGCGCCGGGCACGCTCACATTTTATTTAATATTTTAGTTTAAAATCTGAACAATTGGTTTAACAAGCTTTATATTTGTAAAGTGTACTATTTATTTTTCAATTTGTTTATAATAATAATTTTTAATAACTATTTTAAACTAAAATAAGTTTAAATAGTTGTTTAATTAGGAAACTATAATTGTTAGTTATTAAATTTTAGTTTTGATTTATTACTACTTGTATATTATTTTAACATAAACTAATTAATTAAAATACAATTTTAGTAATCAAGTATTAAATTGCTTGTTTTTAAGGTAAACATAACATTTATAAAACCACAATATTATTATTATTGTTGTTATAACTATTGATTTTGTTAAGTTGTGTAGGATGATGAAGACAACCAATATATTTTTTATACCTTGTAACATAATTAGTATACATCATATAATGTTTGTTATCTGACAGAATGTTATCGACCATTAACAGTACGTTTATCCTGAATATTTGTTCCGACAAAAACAGCATAAGTGTTGTTTTAAAATATAGACTGGTTCGAATTATATTTGCGGGTTACTGAAAAAAACAATAAAGTCATTTGTTAGCAAATTATGTGTCTGAAATTTTTGTATCTGCTTTTAATATTGATAAAAAACAAATAATTTATGATTTGTTAGATATTATATAAATTTTCTTTTTCTAATATTTATGTTTTGTTGTTGTTATGTTATTTATTCTTATGATAAAATATATAATCTACCGTGTTAAATAGTAATATTAATTTAAAGACTTTACAGAGTTGCAAACATATTTTTCAATCAATGTTTTTTTTTTAATGTTTGACCTATGCGCATGTATTACTCTTTGCCAATATTTATGTGATTCTACAGATAAGATTTTAAGTATAATAAAACAATGTTAAAGTATATCATTGAGATTTAAAGTAGCATTTAAAAAGTTAAAAAATAGTAATATTTTAATTATGCTATAGCTATTTTTTTGTCAATTTTTTGTTCAATTTTATGACTGATTTTATCTGATTAATTGCCATCAATTTAACGCCAATTTATTGAGGATTTGTTTCAGTTTACACTCGGTAATTTATTGTTCAAATTTCAATACTGCCATCTGTATAATAATTGTTTTAAACAGCTGATTGCTGAATTTAAATGATATCCGTTGTCATTATAGATTATTACACAATCTTTCTATCTGTCTGTATGTATGTACTTATCAACACAAAACACAAATTATACTACATTGAATCAACATAAAAAAATTAAAATTATTGTTTAATAAATTGAAGTTATGTAGCAGCGGTTGGCAACACTTAACTTTGTCAATAAATTAAAGTAAAATTGGACATGTTCTAATCTGATATTTAAATCTGACTAGAAATTAGTTAATAAATTGACAGATGTAAATTGACAACTTAATCTGGTTGGGTTAGTAAGTTCTTAAAATTAAACAATAAATTGACAAATGTAAAAACAGCTTTATACTTGTATAAATAGAAAATTATTCAAGTACGTGAATTTTGATATCTAATATATATTTTATCTTATAATTTAAAAAAAAAACATTATTTTGTAATAATGTTTATTAAAAAAAAAACGTATAAAGATACACGTTCTATAAAAAGATTATTTTTAGAAAAAAATCTAACAAAAGTCTTATAAAAAATTATTATTAAAAAAAAATGGTTAAATATTTATTTTTCATAGAAATTAAAAATAAGCAATAGCACAAAAATAAGATATTTTTTATTGATTATTTGAAATTTAAAAACAGCAGTGTGGCCTAATGTAATCATAAAACTCAATTGATACTTTAATAATAATAATCATATAATGTATTTATTATCCAACAGTTTACATAATAAACTAATTAGAGGATAATATATAATATCAAAAACAAAATCAATATAAATTTTTTTATCAAATCACTTAAATTTGTGCCAAAAATATTTGAAAACTATTACTTTTTCTGCCCACACCGTAACTATATTATCAACAAACATAGATCCGCTTATCGGATGTTTGGTGAAATGCCATTTGTTGCTATCATAAACGGCATCATGCTTAAATTTTTTTTTTAAGAATATTATACTACTGTGCATGCATGCTTGACAATGGAAAGTGGTCACTATCCTATATTGTTGCAATATTTGAAGAATCAATAATCAAAGAATGAACATGGACAATTAGTATTGTTAGCTTGATTTAACATAAAAATAGATTGGCCAGATTAGCAAACATTGCACGTTAGTCCGTTTTGATCTCCACATAATGTTATGGAGTTTAAAAACACCTATTAGCATTTGACAAATATAAATTAAGCAGACGTTTAGTAAGAAGAAATCTTTATCTCTCTTATAAAGAGTTCTTTACTAAAAACAGCATTAAGTATCAGAAGGCCGTTTTATTTAACAAACCGGGAGGTAAGTTAAAAGACAGAGAAGAAGAGGAGAAAACAAAATGAAAAAAAAAACTTGAAAGGGACAAAAAAAAATTAAAATGACAAAAATAATAAACAAATTGAGAGGAACAGCAAAGAAAACAAAGGAGAAATTGTTTCCAAAGGAAAACTGGTAAAATAACCTGAAAAAGAATAAAACAAAATTATATCAACAGTGGAAAAGATAAAAAATATTATAAAAGAATTACTCAACAACAAAGCATCAAGTCTAGACAAAATAACAACAGAGATTGTAAAAACATCGCTAGACGGGAACAAAGTAGAAATTACTTAAATAACCAACAAAAATATAATAGAACTAAACCAAACTTTGTTAATGAAAAAGTTTGAAAGAAAAATTAACAAATTGAAAGCTAACAATGAAGTACCAGAAATAGAAGATACCAGCAATAAAATAAATATAGTATTTTAAAATGTATCAACAAAGATTAAGATTTTTTGAAATATAAAAAAAAAATTAATTAGAATGTTGAAATCGTGGATAGATGAAAAGAAATAGAGATAAAGAATCAAATGCCTAAATAATTTAGATGGAAATGCCAGCCAGCTATTAAAGAAAAAAAAATGGGAAGAGCAAAAGGAGGTGTCATAACAGGAATGAAATACTACAAGCAGATGATGTAAAATTGGAAATGGAGGGGTTAGTGCAACAAAATTTTATACTGAGTAAAACAAAATACAAGATATTTACGGTGTACAGCAGAGAGATAATAAAATTAGAACAACGCTAGAAAACTCAATACAAAAAACAGAAGAGAGAAAACTGATAGTAGGAAGAGATTTCAACGCTAGGACCGGAATTGAAGGAGAAAAAATGAAAAAGGGACAGAAAAGCAAAAGAAAGATAAACTAGAAAACAAAGAAAAGAAGAAATGATGGAAATGATTGAAAAGAATGGCTGGGACATATTAAACGAAAACATGAAAGAAGATGAAGAGGAAGAATATACATACATGGAAACAAAGGGAGAATTGGTAATTGATTACGTAATGGTTAATGAAGAAACGCGGCTACAGATAGACAATTTAAGATTGGAGAAAGAGTAAAGTAGGATCATCAGCCACTAGAAGTGTATATACATGAAAGTATAGACAGAGAACCGAAAATAGAAAAGAAAATAGTAACAAAAACAGTATGAACACAAGAAAGCGTAAATTTTTATAAAATACATTTCCAAAAAAAGCGTAGAACAACAAATGGCAGAATTAGAAAACACAATCGCAGGCGCAACAATAAAAAAACGTTTATACAAACAGAAAAACATTTGGAAAATGCAAATGGTAGAACACAGAATGCACACAGAAAAAACGAGAAGCTAGAAAAGTACTACGATATTGGAAAAATGATAAAGCAACTAAACAACAAAATCAGAAGGCGCAAAAATAATACAACAAAAAATGCAAAGAAGTTAAGGCAATGTTAAAAAAGAAAGAGGAATTAGAGGTAAAAGAAATACGTTTTGAAGAAGAAGCATGGAAATACATAAACAAGGAAAGAAAAAGAAAAAGTAGAGAAAACAAACAAATTTCAATGGAAAACTAGATGATGCACTTTTTAAAATTGTATGAAGGTTAGAACAAATAAACAATAGACAACTAATAACAACACAACAAATGAATCAAAATGTAGATAAAATACCAAAAGAAATGATATGGAAGCTAAAAAAACAAAAAGCGCCAGGTGTAGATGGAATACAAAATGAAGCATGGATGTATGATACGGAAGATTTGATCTAGTCAGTGGAGAGTAGGTCTTGTATGTCCGATTCACAAAAAAAGAAATAAAAAGTTTGCAGAAAATTAGAAAATTATAGAGGTATAACGTTACGGAGTACGGCATACAAGATCTACGCTATGGTAGTAGAAGACAAACTGAGTGAAGAACTAGAGATGAATGGAATATTGCCAAACGGATAGGCGGGGTTTAGAAAAGGAAGAAGAACCATGGATAATGTATACATACTACACCTAATAGTAGAAAAGGGAGGAAAGTTGTATGCATTATTCTTGGACCTAAAACCGGCATTTGACATCGTGAGTAGAGAGAAATTGTGAATGTATTTGAGAAAAAGAGGAATAAATGAGCATCTAGTAAAAAGAATAGAAAAAGTATACTTAGAAACAGTTAGCAGGGTCTCTATGAATAGCAAAATAAGTGATAAATTTTGGACAACAAAAAGTGTGAGACAGTGATGCCTGCTTAGCCCTAGTTTGTTTGCGGCATACATTGCAGATGTAGAAGAGATACTATGTAGGGCGCAGACGAGTAGGGTGGTGGTGGGCAGAGAGAAAGTGTGGTCGTTGGCTTATGCAGACGACATTGTGATTGTTTCAAAACAAGCAAATGAAATAAACAAATCGATTAGATGTTTGGATAAATATTAAAAAAAAAGAGTTGTAAATAATTGTAAATAAAATAAAAATGATGACTTTTAGAAAAAGGGAGTAAGACTCAAAGTAGAAAAATAAAAATGGGATAGAATAGAAATCGAGTAAAGTAAAATTATTTAAATATCTAGGATGTAAATTTTTGTTTAAACAACAATGAAAATGAACACATAAAAAATATGTTAACAAAGGCTAATAAAGCGGTAAGACAAGTATGGGGAATTGGTAAAGAAAAATTTGAATGGATAAGAACAAAAGAAATGATGTTTGAAAGTTTATTAAAAAGTTTGTTATTGTACAGAGCAAAAGTTTGGGGGTAAAAAGAGGCTATTTAAACAAAATACTGAAGATGGGTATTAGGAGTAAACAAAAAGACCTCATTATACATTGCAATGGAAGAAGTTAAAATAGACAAATTAAGAGTAATAGCAGGAAAGCGTGCAATGAGGTATAAAGAAAGAGTGAGAAACAGAAACAAATGTAAAATATTACAAGGAAGGAGAAAATGAAAGGAAAATCCGGAAAAATGGGAGCATGCAAGGAAAAATATTTTAAGAGGAATGGATCTGCAGTGAAGAAGTGGATATATTGAAAATAGATAAAAGTATGTAGAATGAAATTATAATAAGAGATAGAAATATACAAGTGCAAGAGCATAGAACACAAATAAATTAATCTAGGTACAATCCAAATTATGTACATATTATAACTACTAAAGTACCTAGAAAATGTAAAGTATAAAAACATAGAAAAAATAATGGTTGCAAGATTTAGATGTGGAAATGAGAAAAAAGTGTGCAATAAATAAAATGAATGATGACGGTAACAAAAAGAAGAAAACAAATTGAAACGGAAGTAATGAATAAAGAATTAAACACAGGGTTTTGGGTAATTAAAAGTATATGTTATATTAGAAATGAATTAAGTTTATATGGTAAATGTTATGTTAAGTTATAAAATTTTCAAGGCCAAAAGGCAAGAAATAAACGTTAATATATAAATAATTAACAACTGTTGACAACATTTTTTTTTTAGCAAGTAGATAGATTATTGCTAGCAGTGGATATAATACAAATATAGATAAGAAGTAAGGGTTTAAAATTAACAACACAAAAAACACAAACCCGGTTATTGACTAAAAAAACTACCAAAGGAACAGGTGCAGTCATGAAAACAATTTATTGTTAGAAAAAAACTTGGTAGATTTTTGCTAAACAACAAACAACGGAAATCCAGGAAGAGAAGCCAGAAGGCAATAAGAAACAAATTGTTATATGCCGTAGAAACATGGGAGAAACTATGAAGACCATAAAGACAGGAATAAAATATAAATAGCTACGAGAGCAAATTTGTTAAGAATCAGCAAGGCTATAGAACGATATTATCAGTAGAGGTGGATGCGGTAACTCCTTTAGCGGATAAGATAGTGAAAGAAAGGCTAGAAATTAAAAAAAAAAACTAGTAAAAGATAAAAAAAGAAGCAAAGATAAGAACAAGAAAAAAGATGATGGAATGATAACAGCGCTATTAAAATAATAGCGAAAAAGAGGAATGAACAAAAAAACTAATCCTGGAAATATACAAATTAAAAAAAATATTCTAAAAATAAAAAAAAACAACTATTTTTTCATGAAGAAACATACAATAATACAGAACACACTATTAAAATTTGAAGCGTAGCAGGAAGATAAAAAAATCGGAAATGCTACTGGAAAGCAAAGTTGGTAAAACAAAATTCAATAAAAAATGCTTGAAACATAAAAATAAATGGAAGTTGTTAGGAAACTTTGGAACAAGTGTACTAAAAAAAAAAAAAATGAGAAATTTGATAACAAAAAAATATAAAAATAAAAACAATACAAACAAACATACAAAATAAAAGCTACAGAAAAGAAAGAGAAAAGACAAAGAAACAAAATGGAAACAAAAAACAATAAAAAAAACAAAAACAAATAAATAAGGACAACTACTATGCATACCAAGAAATAAATTTAAAAAATAGACTAAAAAAAAAAAAAACATTTACAAAGTCTACGATACTAAACAAAATTGCAGAAATTATAAAAAAAAAACGAAAAAATGTTGAAAGAACGCAAAATTACAAAAATAACAAGGCAAATATTAAATGGTAGATACGCCATCTCAAGGTTAACAAATATTGCAACTTTTAAAATAGTCAAAATATATCTAGCAACAAAAAATACATAATCTTAGATAAAAATGCAAAGATATCACTGGAAGTAAAACAAACTTAGAACTACAAAAAGGAATACTATTTATGGCACTGCATAAACTATTAATAGAAAAAACAGAGTAAAACAAAGAAGAAGTAAAAAAAAACGTAAAACAACTAAAAACGTTCCTGAAGTCAAACTAAATTAGAATAAATAGCACGCAAATTGGAGAAAAAAAAAATGCAAAAATAGATGTCAGTCTAGATAAAAAACAACACAAGACAAAAGGGACCGACAAAAATAGAGGCTTTAAAGACAAAAGAACCAAAAAGCATATGTGCCGCAGATGCAGCGTAAAAATCTGCATGGCAAAAACCAGCCCATCTTAAACTAGAAGAGCAAAGAAAAACAATCAACATTTACTATTTACAAAAATTAACTGACTTTCTATTTTTAAAATTAGTTTTCTGTGCGGAAGTACAGATAAGTTTAATCTAATAAAGTTTCTAAAATGTTGTAAACTGCATTATATTTCATAGAATTCTAATGTATAATAGTTGAAGTTTTTTTAAAGCTACTATGAAAACGTAATTTTAACAAAAGTCTTTTCTACTTTTATTGACTTTGACTGAATATTTTGGGTTCAGAACCGTTAAGAGCCTAAATTTTGGTTAGTGATGGCTTAAAGAAGATTATTGTTTTTTAAGCTTTCATTCAGAAATCAACCAACACTTTGAAAGGTTGTTGACCGCAGTTGTTCTGGTTTTGAACTTAGCGCATAAAATAATTTTTGACGTTTTGCATTAAAGTTTTTATTAAGAATTTTTTTGCAATAAAAATAGACTAGATATAATATTTTATAATATTTTTTATTTATTTCAACTCAACTTTTACATTATTTTAATACATTGTATTCTAAAATATAACAGATTTTGCACATGTTTTAAAACAATTACAGTTAACATTAAAAAATACAAGTTATCACAATATTAAAACTAACTACAAATTGGTTTAAAAGAATATTATAACCAGAACAGGTTGAATAGTGTTTAACTTTCAACATTGTTTGCAATTTTGTATTATATTTAGAACATATTAAAGAAAACATTGACAAATTTAGAAGACATTTTAAATTATCATTTACAACTTTGTAAGAAAATGTAAATCTAAAGTGAGATAACAACAAATCATAATATTGGTTTAAAATTACAATACCACATTTATAACATAGATATTTTATTAACCTTTTTTAGACCATTTCTAAAAGCATAATAGCGTTTTGAAAATGTGATGACTAAATAATACAACAATAGTCCAATATTGATCTCACATAACTATTATAAATAACTTTTATTGGTTTGATGTTTCTAATGTCTTCAGTTATTCTTTTAACAAATCCAAGTATTTTGAAAGATTTCTAAATAATAATATCTATGTGTAATATAAAATTTAATTTGCAATCAAAATTAATATCTAAATTCTTAATACTTTTCACAAATGTACCAATCCTATAATCAAACTGAAAATTGTCATGTTTAAGCAAAAAACAAATTTACATTTATTAATAATAAGTTCCATGTCGTTTTTAGGCAACAATTGTATATTTTATGGATATCATTTTGTAAAGATACACAGAAATTTTTATTTACTATTCTTTTAAATAGTTTTAAATTATCAGAAAAAAAAAACATTGACATTCTAAATTATCACTGATATAATTTATAAATAGAATAAAAAAAAAAGAGTTTTAAGTGTGAGCCTTGAGGAACTTCAGAAATAGTAATAATCTGATTTGATTTAAAGTTAGAAATAACAACTTGTTGTATTTGGTTATTTAAATATGATTCAATTAATTGCAGAATAGTTTTACCAATTTTCAGTGATTTTAGCTTTTTAATTAAAATTTTATAATTGACTCTATTAAAAGCTTTTGAGAAGTAAGTGTAGGTAGAGTCAACCATTATTCTTAATTCCAAGCTTTTGAATATAAAAGTAGTTAAAAAACAAAAAGTTTTACTAAAATTAAGTAAAATTAATTTGTTAAGCAGTTTAGGTAGTTTAGATTGTTTACTGATTGAACGATAACTGGCTATATTAGCCTTGCTACCATTTTTGTTTACAGGTACAACATAGTTTAATTTCCAGTGTTCCGGAAAGTAACCTTTGGATAGATATTTATTAAACATATAGAAATTAGCTTAGCAAGCATCTCCAAACAGTTTTTGAAAAATATGAGTGATAGACTATCTAGACCGGCACCTTGGTTTAAATCAAGTTTTATTATTGAGTCAACAATTTTACAGAAATAAAGAACATTTACATCAACATGTGAGGTTACATAATTATTATTATTAAAATTATTGTTTATGGATAAAGGTTTATAAATTTAAGCAAAGTGAACAGCAAGCATGTTAACAACTTTTTCTTTATCCATTGATTGTTTATTATCTAAAATCATAGTGTTGGGAATTCTACTAAAATCTTAGCAAAGTTTCTTAAATAACTTTAAAAATATTTGGGATTATTTATTATACTGTTTTCTACTTCATTAATATAATTAAGATATGCCTCATCACTTAGACTTTTACACCGTTGACGTTAGTGTGAGAAAATTTGATAATGATAATTTTTTGAGTAGATTTAAAAAGTTTATCAGCTAGTTTTTTTAATTTTTATTAGTTGTATAATGTCAGGCGTAAACCATATGGAGTAAGAATATTTCACTTTGCAAGTAAATGGGACAAATATTTTAACAGTAGAATCAAGTACCGTATAGACATAAGTATTGACTTCACTAGTTGACATGGAATTTAAAATGTCTCAGTTAAAAGATGCCAAATAATTATTTATAATAGTATTTGTTTCTGATTATTGCACAGTTTAAAATAATTGAGGTTAGGGTATTTTAATAAAAAATTTATACTTTATTGTGCTGATTTGCACAATAAAGTATAAATTTTTTATTAAAATACCCTAACCTCAATTATTTATAAGTTAAAAAGTGCTTTTTTAAAATTTGGTTTCACCGATTAAATATAATTATTGTTGCAGGCAGTAACATCAATACTTGCAAGAAGTGGTGGATGGTGACCATCAATGCGCAACAGTTGAGCCTCTTCATTAACATTGATTGATTGGTTTGAGAATACTAAATTTAGGATTTGATTATTTTTATTGACTACACCATTGTACTGGCTAAGACCATTAAAAATAAAGTTGTCACAAATACTAGACGGACTGTTCTTGCAAACATTGAAAGAAAGTAACCCAGGAATGATTCCCAACAAATATCAGGCATATTATAATCACCAATCAACACACATTAGGATTATGATTAACAATTGAAGATACTCGAGTTGAGTTTTCTTTATATCTATACACTTTCGTGTTATACGGAATATAAATAGCACATAATAAAAACAAACTACTTACTAACTTCAAACTGACACTAAGTTATTCATTTATACCAAAATTAAAAAGTTCCTGTGAAGAAAATGATAATTTTATAGCAATCAATACTTCACCTCCACCACACTTAGCGTTATTTAACAAACTTTTAATGGACCTATAGATAGTATATCTTCCAACTCTTGAAGCTTAGTATTTGTTATTCTGATAGTAAATAATCAATATTTCTCAAACGTGTTTAAATAATAGTTGTATTAACAACTTTAACAAATAATCTAGAAATCGTAGAATTCGTAATATATCTTATTTAAGTACTATTTAAAAAACTGTTACTCTGATATTGGCTATATCTTATTTTCTGTTTTCATTTGAAAACATCACCGCAATATTTTTCAAAAACTTTACGTTTTTCTGCATTTTATTGCTCTACAGTCTACTTTTAACTTTAATAAGTAAGGTAACATTTATTATATTTTTGTAAAAATGAAAGGTTCCATTTTTTTAGACTCTGGTCACTTTTAAACATTTAAAAATAAAATTTATTTCAAACTTTTAATTTGTACTTCCACTTAGTTTATAATCTCTTTTGTTAATTTTTCTAGATTTAAGATAAATTTCACCATTATCTGATTTGAAATTTGATATTAAAAACTATGTATTACCAACAATACAATTTGTACAACATTCCAATAAGCAAGAATTAATACTTCCAGATTCAATTACAATATAAAACCAATCCAATTAATAACAACAAATTTGTTATTACAAACAAGTGTAAACCGTTTAAATTCGTTATGTTAATTTCTAGTCATTAATAATGACACTTCATGCAATGCCAAAATTGTTTCAAACTATGATGAATTAAATAATTATATCAAAGAAATAATTGAAATTTGAAAACCTGAAATTAAATAATTGACGATGTAATTTTTATTAACAGTAACAACCGAAGTCAAACAATACTGCAGTAGTATTTTCAAAACATTGGATATAAAAAGAACAAACTATGTGCATACAAAAGATCGATGGAAATATATTTTAGTAATAAAACAATTTATAATGTCTACAAAATTTCAGTTTTTTTTACCATACTTATGTATTTATAATAACGTAACGCACCTTATATTAGTTAAAATTGCACCTGTAATTATAAGAGATAAATTAAACCGAGCTAAATTAGA
The DNA here is from genome assembly GCA_963932245.1 of Tachinus rufipes. NCBI lineage: Eukaryota > Metazoa > Arthropoda > Insecta > Coleoptera > Staphylinidae > Tachinus > Tachinus rufipes. Next base: position 36,327,797 of record OZ010744.1, read on the forward strand.
TATAGATGCTTTATTCTAACGTTGCACTTTAAGTTTTTATTGTATCAATTATCTTTATTGTATTAATAGACTATTTTATATAGTTATAAAACATATAAGAAAACATAGAACAATGAACACATCAATAAAAATTATTGATCAATAAATTTCACTCATAATTTTGATCTTGATGTGGAAGTTGTATGATCATCCGTTTTTGTTTTATAATTAAAATAGTTTTGAATGTCACATTGCGTGACGATAACAATTATCTGATGCGACTCGTTACGAGTCACCACAACGCTTGCTCAATCAGTAAGAGCAAACAAATATAATGTGAACATAATTGTAAATTACGGCAGATAAATAAAGACCTGTCCACGAATCACAACACCATTTAACTAATTTTCGTGTCGCTTTGTAGTTCTCAATACCCGGTTTGGTAAAATTTCAAATGCTTGTAGCTAAGTTACGATAGAATTTAAGACACAATAAGCACACCTTTAAACTATGCCCGCACACAGTAATTAACTATTTTGTGATATAAATTTTATACATAGTAGGTATAAAAATAATAAATATAATTACATAAGATTTTAGAAGTATTATATTAAAGTCAACAAAGTATTTGGTTGTTATTTTTTAATAATATCCCGGATTAGTATCAATCTAACAAACAACACAAAAACAACACTAATTTTTATAAATAAATGAACCGTGAAACTAAAACTAGAAAAAACAACATACAAAACCAGTCTGCTAATGGCTGTCTTATTTTCGCTCGTTAAATTAATTTGGCAAACTTCCCCTGGAACTATCGCCCTAGTTATCTACAGAAATGATAATTCGACAAACATTTCCTTCAGTTTCAAATACGAAATACGATTCGTTCTATTTTTATTTTATATTTCCCTTTCTACATTAATCGATTTATGTGAAAACGAGAAATATATGATCGACATCAACAAAAAATACATACAATAAAAATATTCTAAATTATGCGGCTTTATTTTTTATATGTTACATGCTACTGAAGCTATTTTTCAGGATTCAGCTTTAAATTGGAATGTTTGTATAAGTGGTTGAGAGTAAAATCTACGTTATGTATGTGTATATGCAAATAGCAGGTTGAATGCCAATTGAACATATGTATGCAATACAAGTGTGATACCATAAAGGTATAAACGATCTGTAATTATGGGTTGATTTAACTGTTTTGCAAACAATAGATAGATTAAAATTTATGGCGTTGTGCCAATTAGCAATCAGGGTTCAGTTTGTATTCGTTATTAAATAAACTAATATAAAAATTATTAATTTTCTAAATATTTGATATAAAATATTAATAATAGTAGTATACATAATTAAAGCACCACAGTACTACCAGTATTATTAATTACTCTAACAAACATAGTTGATTCATATTGAAATTGTTTTATTTCTTTGCTCCTTCAAGTTTTTTTTATGTAGATTATTTTTTTCACTTCGTTCGGAGCTACAGCGCCTGTGCAAGTCTTTTTAGTTGAGCCGTGCTTCTCGACTGTTTCGTGTTTCTCGTCGGTATTGTTTGTATTTTAATTCTAAAAATGATAAAATTATATCAGAAGTTGAATAATTCAATTTTTAATAATTCCAACAATTATTGTTGTCATTATTGAGAAGATTCTAATTCCGTATTATTAAAACTTTTGCAATTGTGTACAACGTCACGACTTTTCATCATGCCGGTATACATATGATGTTTTTATTTGAAGGTTAGTGTTATTATATAATATATTACACAATATGGGCCAATCCGTTCTGCTAAAAATATCTTATACTAAGAGCTTGACTCAATTTTATAAATAATTTTATTTGCAAATTTGTGGTTACAGTAAAAACAATTCTTTCGCTTAACCTTACTTTTATATAATAATTTATTTACTTTGCAAAAGCTGCTTTATTTATATATTTGTAATTGTAAATTATATGAATACTGGATTTGTGTTTATAAGATGACAAGTTCCGTTTGGCTTGCTTGTTTTGTTTAATATCTAGAAATACGAGTATATTACTGTTTGAATTATCTACTTTTTTTCTTTTAAAATATTAAATAATACATTTTATGGTGAATTAACAGAAAACTAAAATGGTCAGTGAGACGGTTTTCTATTATAATTAATATTAAGACTTCATCAGTATTTTATTTTTTTAATATGCAGTTGCAGTGGTTTTTGGGGTTTATTAATTTTAAAATGTTTAAATTTTAACAATTTTTTTATAAAAAGTAACAATAATATTATCAATACATTTTTTCACAAATTGTGTGCTTGCATTTAAGGCATAAATAGAAAGCAATCTATTTATGGTTTCTATTTAAAGAGAAGTATTGTTACAATTTAACATTGAAGCACAAACCTTCTGTAGCATGTCTATGTCAATTAACGTAGCCGTTGCGTGAATGCGAGCTATGATTTTTAAGTTCAACAACAGGTTTGTGGTAAACTTTCTCTGTTACATAGCCTAAAAAAAATCAATTACACAATTATTTAATAACCTAGACCATATGTTTAATGACTATCTTTGATGATATATGCTTACGGATTGTATGAGGGTTTTCTTTTCTCTAATCATGTAGGTTATGAGCATTGGTGTTGCTCAGTTCTGTAAAAGAGGGTTTATCACTTCATAGAATACTTTTCAAAATGAAGTGTTTGGTGCCAACAAGGTATACCTACTTTACAAAAACTTTTGCGCTTTAACATTAGCAAAATTCGTTATTATTTTGGAATAATGATGTTATAGAATAATTCTAGTTGAACTCTTTGTGGTAATCATCTATATCTAGTATTTAACTATTTGGATATAGGGAACCTCAATAGCCTTTCCTACTTGTATGTAGAATTTTTCTCTATTAGATGTTAACTAGTTTAGTTTCTCATTTCTAGTTTAGACTTGCGAACCAAGAGAATGTAAGTATATATATTTATGTTAGAATGTCAGATCATTTATTGTATGTCTGTGTACGTGACGTAAGCAATGATGCTCTTTTAGCATTAATATTGATTATACAGTCTGAGATGTTAATAGTTATTGGCGTGGTGTGGTCAAATAGCCACTCTTGTGGTTAATGTCAATGACGCAGTTTTTTTTCTGGAATATAAGTGGGAGTTTTTATTTTATGCATCCGTTTGTTTAGACTACAGTGTTCAGTATAAGTCTTGTAAGCGTTTGTAATTTTTTTGTATTTATCTGCATTAATATAGTTTGGGTAATGTGTAATGGTCTTGTTAGGAATAGCCTTAAGTGCTTTATTTCATTCATATCAAGTTTATAATTGATGATTTGTTTTTAATATTGAATGGGATCTTGAAAAGAAGTTCAGACCCAATTCACGTCTCTGTGGTTTGTTTTGGCGAGCTGGTAGATAATGCGTAGTTCCTTCTAAATCTTGATTTTTTGGTAACCAGACTAAGCATACCTTGTTGTTGTGGCATCTCCACACTGGCTGTGCAGTCTATCATCAGATTGGGCCTGAACAAACTTAATGGGACAAGAAAGAAAACAAAAAACTTTGAGCCAGATCATTAAGAGAGAAATGTACTGTAAATAATGAAGATTAATTTTAATACTACATTTTTGTGAAATTAAAAAAAGTAAAGTTCTTGTTTTTATATATTTTGGCTGTAGTGCTATTGTAATCTTTAGTCCTTTTTGTATACCAGATGGATTCTTTGATTATATTCGAGTATTTGTTATTTGTTCACTTTTTTGTGAGGATATTATTACATCAAATGACTGTATGCAACTTCTTATGTAATTTCATCTTATTTTTAGTGTTTCTTTTATATGTAATTTATTTGTTATTTTGGGTCTGAAGTTGATATGTTGTTTGTTTTGCTTAAATCATCACAACTAAGTGGTGGTATCAAGAGCAGTGTTTATTTAGTTGATGTGGAAGTTGTTTTTATTGCTATTGTTATGAGCAATCGAGCTAATCATTGTACTTTATCTAGTTTGGTTGTTGTATTTTTGAAGGTAGTTGCTTTATCTTATAGGAGCGCTTTATATGTGATGATGGTTCTTATCTCTACAGTATAATAATAGTAATAATAATATTTATTTATTTCAATATGTACATAAAAAATGTGTGAAATACGTAAGAAATGTATAAATACAAACACAAATGCATGTTTTTTTTCTTAATTTAGATACTCTTTTAAGTTACACGGTTTAGTTAAAAAAATAAAGTTAAAACATAACAGTTTTTTTTTTTAATTGTTGTGTTCTGCTTTAATGTTACTTAGCAGTCTATTATTGAAAGTTTTTCTATACACACAACCATGTTCCGTCAATGTTAGATCTATATGATATGCAAAACTTTTAGCATTTCTAGTTCCATAATTATGGCTTTCAAAATACTTTTAAAAAGATACTTTTGACAAGAGTACAAACACTTTATTTTGAATATTATTTGAATCATTTGTTTTTGAATTATAAATAAATCATTTAGTTTAGATGATTTCTTAAGTTACAATTTCATATTACATTACTGAGTACGCATTAGCGTAGTAAACTGACAAGAGTACGTGTGAATTCAATGTCTTACCTACAAATCTTAAAGAAAAACATATTAAGCTAAATCTATTTCAAATGTATTCAATATATTTGTTTTAGTTTATACCTATTTGGTCATATTGAGAGTGTAAATTTGCTGTTTACTGATCATTTACCTTATTTTTAAATTATTTTTTTTTGATGTTTAAACGTATTTATTTATAAATCATCATATTTATATACCACTTTTCGAAGATATTTAGTATTTTTTGTCATGTTAGACATAGTTGCACCAAACTTTTTGCATACCGATGGTGAGATTATTTGCGTAGATTAAGGACAAAGACATTCAAGTTGTTTTGTATCTGCAGTGGCCCACAGTAAAGATAACAACAAACCATCTTGTAGCTCTTACGGTTTTACTGTATGAAGTAATTTGAATTTTGAATATGGAGTTTACCTAATACTGGACAAGAGGTAATATGTTTTTTTTTTGTTGCCGTAGCAAGACTTATTTTTTTGCAGTGTATAGTATTTTTGCATCTGATCACTAGCTGATGTATAGCTAGTTTGCAGGATTTTCTTAATTTAGTACCCTGTTTTGTATATACTTGTTGACTATATTTTTAAAAACTTTTAGTATAAATTGAATGAATTTGTTTTAGCAAATAATGATCAGGGTTTTGATAATTTAATGCACTCAATGAGTTTGTACATATAACATAAAATGTACCTACATTTAGTTGAATGTAGAGAAGAGCCTGGTAGATAGCATACAGTTCTGCAATATAAACACTGCTAACACTTGGCAAGCCAAATGTAAAATGCAGTTTATCTACCAGAAAAGTACAACCCACATCGTTGCTACTTTTTGAGCCATCGGTAAAATCCCAAGTTGCATTTACGTGCTTCTCTTCAATTCTTGCAAGTTTAGTTTGATATTTAACTGATAAAGTTGATGCATTCTCGATAATTCCGTATTTAACTTTGGACATTGAAAGGTCCAAGTGAGATCGCGACAGTAAGACAGTTGGTAGACATCGGGGAATTGGAATTCCAGTTCTCAAAGTATAAATTGTTGAGACCATTGTCACCCAACTTTGGTTTAAATACTACTTTGGCTGTTTAGTATATATGCTATGCTAGTTTAGAATATTTTACATAGCAATCTTTCCAAGCAGCAAACCTTTTCTGGCAAAATGAAAGTTTTACACGGAGCGATTTACTACTTGATGCTTGTATCTATTACAGCTTTTTAATGCTTGCTTTTGTTTTTAAGCTTTTTGAAGTTTCTTAAACTAAATAATCTTTTTGGTAGTATGTTTGACAGTGCTTGGGCAGCTTTTTATAAAAACTGTTTTTATGGAATTAACAATCGTTTGTTGATTGCTGCCTTTGTACAGCCCCAAATTTAAATAATTAGTATTCTAGTTTGCAAATCCTTGTTATTTTGGATTTCTATAAAAAAAATTCTTTGGTTAATTCAACACTGGATGTATGCATTAGGCAGCAAAAGCTTATCTGACATGTGTTATTTTTTTATTATTTTACTTGTTTTATGATTTAGATCTATAACTTTATTCCGTGTAACGTTTCTGAACGTGGGCGAGTTTATTCATAACAACTATGTTAGTTTTTTACATATATTCTAGAAGTTTTGGTGCTCTTCATGCAATGTGATGTGCATTGGCATATTGATTATCTTCTGGATTCTTTCTGGTGGCAGAGGACTCTGTTGATTGTAGAATAGGTATACAAGAATAATCTTTCTTCTAAATCTCATTTTTACTATGGCCACCTTGGCTGTCGCTTGGTAGTTGGAACAAAGGTTTTATTATAATAATTTTTTATTTATGGTAAAAGTTAATCCATTCAATTGGAAGAAATCGATTGAGTAAACAACTTCCGAGTGTGTTCCCCTAGAAAAAGTGAAAAAAACATGGTTTATATTAAACCAAATTATCTGTAATTTGGAATATTAATAGTGCATGTGCTTCGCTAATTAATACCAAAGTTTAAATAAATTTAAACATTGATTTAATAAGATAATACAATAAGTTTAAATTAAGTGATAGACATTGAACTAATACAGTTCAGCGACCTTTTCGTGAACAAACGCAAAAAGTGTTCAAATAAAATATTTATATTTTTATTTTTATTTTATAAAAAGAAATAAAACAACAAGCCATAGAAAATGTCAGGCGATTGTGATAAATGTGCAAGGCCTATTAGAAATGAGGTACCTTGTTATTGCAATGGAATTAGTAGTAAAAAATTTCACATAAAATGCGTCGGCATTACTGAATATGATCTAAACATAATTACTACAAATTTTTTTTTTATTTATGTGCGATGAATGCATTAATTCGATTGTAGAAATACAAAGAAAAGTTGACAGCATTTTAATTACAGTCCAATATAATAAAGAACAATTAATTAAACAAGAAAAAGACCTTAATTCAATATCTAATTTACTAAATAATGGTATTCCTCTATTAAGTGGTGTGATACCTACTTACGCGTCAACTGTCAGAGAGAAAATAATGAAAGCTGTTGAAGGTAAATTGGGAGATGATTACGAAATTAAATTAGCAACTCTAAGAAAACCAAAAATTAAAGTTTGTGGAGTTAGGGAAAATTTAAATAAAGATCAATTAATTGAAAAACTTAAAGCGCAAAATAATTACATTCAAAATTATGAAGCTTGTGTGAATATTCATGAAGCAAAAAACAAAAAAAGTGTAACATCATATACTAAATATAATGCCATCATTCAAATTGAAAAGGAAGGCTTTGATAAATTATTTGCTGTTGAAAAAGTAAACATTGGGTGGGATAGGTAGATGGTTTACGAACATATTTATGTACTTAGATGTTTTAATTGTTTGAGTTTTAATCATAAATCGGATGAATGTACAGCAGAGACAAACTGCTTAAAATGTCTTGGAAAACATAAAGTTAAAGATTGTGATTCTAACGTTATAATTACGGAATGTATCAACTGTAAAAATGCTAATACTAAATTTAATCTTCAATTAGACACAAACCACCACACATTAAATAGAGAATGCCCAACATACGTACGAAAATTAGATGAAAAACGACAAAAAATATCGTACTATCAATTTATGCAAACAAAAGTGGCTAAAAGTGAACAAAAAGCTATATCTGTCAACCAACAAACAATTTGCGTACGTGTAGTGCATCAAAATATTTAGTGCATTTCTAATAAAATTGTTCAACTTGATGTTTTCCTTGGAGTTGAAGATCCGGACATATTGATGATTTCTGAACATTGGCAGTAAATGGACGATTTAATAAATATTAAGTTAAGTAATTATGATTTATGTACAATGTATTGTAGAGAAAAAATATCACGTGGTGGTTCAGCAATCTTTTTTAAACAATCAATAATAAAGGAAGATGTAAAAATAATATCATGCATTAATAATCTATCAATAGAAGGAATATTTGAATGTTGTGCCTGTAGTTTTAATAAGATCTTTCTTATAACAATATATAGACCACCTACTGGTAATATTGACATCTTTTTTTCCACATTTGAAACAATGTTAATTTTGATAACAGAGCAGAATAAGCATGCGATAATAGGAGGTGATTTTAATATTGATTTTTTGTCAGAAAATAGAGATACTTCTCGTTGGTGTGATATTCTGTACGCGTATAACATTCAAATATATATTCATGAAACAACCAGAGTTCATTATAACGGCACTGAAACATGTATTGATAATTTTTTAATTTTTGGTAATATTGAAATATTATCAGCAGGTTGTTCTTGTTCAGCTATAGCAGATCATTTTTCTCAGTATGTAACATGCAAAATACATTATATACATAATTTTAGTAGTATTGAAATTAATCCAATCTATAAACGCAATATAAACAAAAATACTGTGAATAATTTATATAATGGATTACATGATGAGCAATGGTTAACTGTTTACAATAATAAAAACGTGCACGAATCATTTCAAATGTTTTTTGGTAGAATTATGTATCATTTTTATTTAAATTGTCGGCTACAAAACATAAGAAAAAACGACCGTGGTTTACAGCAGAATTACTGGAAGCAAGACAAAACCTATCTTTCTTGCAAATTATGATCGGATTTCATTCAAATTTCAAAAATGAATACAAAACTCAAAAGCAAATATACGACAATTGATGCTAAGCGACAATATAATGACAATTTTATAAATAACTTTAGCAATAAGCCAATAGCAATATGGAGCTTAATAAATAAAAATAAACCTAAACGTCCAACTTCTACTATAATAATTAACAATGAAACAATATCAGATATAGATGCTGCTGAAGCTTTTATCAAGTTATTTTCAGAAATACCAACTATTGATACTGCAATTGACGCATACACACATAACATTTCAAACAACTCAAATACTATTTTTCTAAATCCCATTGATAAAACTGAAATCCTCGAAATTGTCAATAAAATTAAATCAAGTTTTTGCAAAGACGCTAACGACCTAACTTCTATTATTTAAAAAAAAATGTATCTCTGTCCTATTAGAACCATTGTGCTATCTGTGTAATTTATCCATTTAAAATGGAATTTTTCCTGACATTCTTAAAACATCGATGATTATTCCATTACACAAAAAAGGTGAAAAATCAATTTTATTAAATTACAGACCAATAAGTATATTACCAGTTTTCTCAAAAATCTTTGAACATTTTTTTAATAGATTAATTTCATTTCTTTCAAGGCATAATTTAATTTCAAAAATCCAGCATGGTTTTCAAAAAAATAAAAACACAAACACGGCATTAAATCAAATTAAGTACAGATAAACATCTACCCTGTCTAGCAATACTCCTAGATTTAAGAAAAGCTTTCGATCTTGTATCGCATCCTATTCTACTTGAGAAAGCATATACTTATGGAATTAGAGGTAATGCCTATAATTGGTTAAAATCTTATCTTTTAAATCGACGCCAGTTTGTAAAATGGAATAATAATAATTCAAATATAACTCAGGTGATTACAGGTGTGCCACAAGGTTCATCTTTATACGTATTATTTGCTAACGATCTTTTTCAAGAAGTAAGGTCAGGTTTATTAGTCGGTTTTGCTGATGACACAACTATAATACTACAGGAAAGTTCTACAACTTTTTTAATAAATGCTGCAAATTTAGCTTTTTTAAAAGTAAAAAACTGGTTTATTTTAAATAAACTTATCTTAAATGACAGTAAAACAGCAGTTGTACTTTTTAAGCACCCACAAATGAACAATGTTACATCAATTAAAATTGACAACGTAAATGTTCAAATAAGTGATACAGTGCGGTTACTTGGTATCAATATTGACAGTTCACTAAAATGGGGTGCACAAATAGAGTACGTGTGCAAAAAATTAAATTCAATGGTTGGTGCTTTGAGAATGGCATCTAAAGATTGCAGTAGAGATGTTGTTAAAACATTATATTTTGCAAACTTTTATTCTGTTATGAGTTACGGTATAATTCATTGGGGTTGCTGTAAGAAGGAATTTACCAAAAGGTTATTTTTAATACAAAAAAGAGCTTTGCGAATTATTGCTGGACTTATGCCAAAAGAATCTTGTAAAATGTCTTTTGTTCTTTTAAAAATTCCAACCTATTTTAATGTATACATTTATGAAGTATCAAACTTTGTCTTCAAAAATCTAAATAATTTTAAAACTAACGGCCATAATCATATGTATAACTCTCGAGACCGGCAACATTTAGCTTTACCTCAGCACAACAAGTAAAATCCCCGATTTATAAGATATTAATCTAGCAAACTTATTTTAAATTTGTTTAATACTTTGAATATGAGTTTTGTAAGACGAGCGCATCAAAGAACAATAAAGTAGTTTAAGCGTACTTGGGGATAAATCTGCTGACATTCTGTAAAAAAAAAACAGCATTTTTATAGTCCAATTACACATATAGTTAATACGCTCGACAAATGTGAGTTTGTGATCAAAGATTACGCCCAAGCTTTATATTTGAGAAACTTGTTTCAACGGTTTATGATTAATATTATAACCGTAAGGTATTTTATTCAGTGTCCTATTAAAACTAATTAAAAAACATTTGTTAACGTTAAGAAAAAGATAATTATTATGAGACCAAGCATTTACGGAATCTAAATCTTGTTGTAACAGATGACAATCATTAACAGATGATATTTTACAGTAAAGCTTTAGATTATCAGCAAACAAAAGAAAAGACGATGAATGAATACACAAAAAAATATCATTGATAAAAAGCAGGAACAAAATTGGACCGCAGTGTGATCCCTGGAGAACACCTGAAAATACAAGAATTGGCTGTGAAAGAAAATTATTAATTTTTTCACATTAAGTACGATTTTCCAAAAAAATAGATAACCATGAAACTACAGCATGATGAAAACCTAAACATGAAGCTTAGCTAACAAAATACTGTGGCTCACACGATCAAAGCCTTTGCGAAATCGGTGTAAATAGAATCAATTTGTACTCTTGATTTAAAAGCCGAACGACTCTCACGAAAATTATGCTGTTTATCAATTATAATACTTTTCACACATTCATTGTATTTGTTCAGTTACAAGTTGATCAAATAATTTGGAATGGCATATTGAATGCATATACTTCTATAGTTAGTTATGTCTTTTTTTAGCCCCAGATTTAAATAAAGGCATAATATAACTTTGTTTCCACATATCAAGAAAATTAAAAAGCATTAAAAAGTAGATGTAACGGCGTTGAAATGAAATAAATGCATTCTTTTAACATCATGGAAGGGATCCCGTCTGGGCCAGTGCTAAGGTTACTTTGAAAGTATTCAATACCTTTAAAAACATCAAACAAACTAATTGAAAAATTTGAATGTATTACGTTGTTTTGAAACTCAAACGTTGGAGCTGTATTATCCCCATTAGTGCAGATTAGGTTTCCATAGTACATTGTAGACGGAAAGCTATTAGATTTTTTGGGTTTCTTGACAAATTTTCAGAAATGATGTGCGAGTAGATTCAAACTCATTATAATCAGATAGAAATTCTGAAGATTTAAAACGTTTATGAACAACTTTTTTTAATTTGGTAAGTGAAATCAGTTTTTTGATAAACCAAATAGGAAAGTTGTTTTCACGCCACAGTTTTTTAGGTTTGTAACAATCAATTGCATAATACAACACAGAATAATATAAATCAACACAAACATTAATATCACAGTTATAAAAAAGTAAAGACCAATCATCACTCAATAAAAAACCATTGATAATGCTAAAGTCTGCAAATTTAAAATGATTAAAAACATAATTACACTTCAAAATATCACAGTTGGTATCACATTTAAAATCTATTACATAAGCATAGTGGTGTTGGCTTGTGTTAAACAGAACTTCAACAGCCCTTTGCCACTTTTACATCACGATCATTTGTAAAACACAAGTCTAAAAACACACCCCTACTATTGGGTATTGTTATGCATTCAGTGCAGTTTAAAAATCCAAAAGAATTGGCTAATAAATATGCAGAGTAAGTTTCATTGCAAGCTACTCTAATTCTTAACTTATCATTTATCCACAACGCTGCAGATAGATTATAATCTCCCAGTAGAATAAGTTTACTATTGGGATATATATCAGCTAATGTTTCAACAGAGTAGCAATGATCGGCGTATTTATCAATAGCTGAATTTGGTGGTAGATATACCGCACTAATTAAATATGAAAGGATAGGAGAGCGTGGCGCAGTGGTCTAGGCATCCGGCGGCTGTACTGATAATTCAAAAAGATTTATCTTTAATAAACTATTAAACCCTTATGTATGTATATGTCAATTAAATATGTTATGGATTAGTATAAGTTGTACAGGAACCGTAGTTTTAAGTTAGAATTAAGAATTTATAAACTTTGTATGTAAATATTGTATATATTATTATTAATAAAGGATTTTTGAAATTGGAAAAATTGAAAATTGGCCGCTGTACTGAAGATCGTGGGTTCGATTTCCATATACCGTGATATACTTTTCACTTTCTATACGCTCTCCCACTCCCCAACCCGTCTTGCCAGCGTGGGGTTTTACGGCTAAAACCTTCTCTGATGGAGTGATGAATTCTCTCTAGTGGTTCGGAATCTACTTAAAACTGTAGGTCTCTTGTAATGTAAGTTGCCAGCATTACAAGCAGAGAAGAGGCTAAGTTGCCAGCAGTGGCGTATGAATGGCTGACAAAGAAGAAGAAGAAGAAGAAGAAGAATTAAATATGACACAGACAAGAACAAACACAAGTTCCACGGTTGAATACGTGCAGTAATATACTTTTTTGATGAGATCCAATTGCAATAATACTATCTAGTTTAGCGCTAGTTAATGTGGAACGATCGCACCTAAATAAATCGTAACCACGTAGTTTAAGCTCAAAATCTTCAATATACTGGGTAAGCCAAGTTTTGGTAACCACTATCAAGTCGTAACTGGAAACCGCTACGGCTAGCATTAGTTTCTTAAGTTTAGTTTTTATGCCCCCGATGTTTTGGTAGATAATGGCATTAAGTTTAATGCACGTTTTGCTATGATAAATGTTTATTTATGAGGAATTGGTCAATAAGAGATATCTGCTCGGAATGCTTAGTTTCTTAATTTTTTTGTGAATCCACGGCAAGAGCAATGTCACGTTTCTAGTTGTAGCTCCGGTACTTGTAATAAACTTCATTTTAAGTTTAATAGTCACTATTTATTAATTATTTATTATTTGTCTTTAAAAAAGCTTAATTTAGCAGATGTGCTATAAACCCTAAAACGTTTTTTAGTTTATCAATTCTACCAAGAACAGGATTTAAAGCTTTGTAGACATTAGTCTAGGCTGTTTGTAAATATACAGATGACAAAAACCATGATCTTACAACAAAAAGACCTACAAACGTTTCCGTAACCATCAACGGGGCCTTCATACAGCAGGTTGCTAACTTCAAATATCTCGGCGCCCTAGTCAACCAACACTGTGACATGACTAAAGAAATAAAGTCGAGAATTGAACAAGCTTGCAGAACATTTATAACCATGCGAAATTTCTTTATAAGATCTGACCTAAGCTTGGAAATGAGGGTTTGCATGTTAAGATGCTACGTGTTTCCAGTGCTTTTGTACGGGTGCGAAAGCTGGACTCTAAACCCCGCTATGGAAAAAAAGATCGAAGCCTTTGAAATGTACTTGTACAGGCGTGTACTTATCCGTATGAAAAAGACAAAAGAACTTCTTTACACCATGATGAGAAAAAAGGCCGAATACCTGGGGCACATCATGAGAGGGAACCGCTACGAACTTTTACGACTTATAATTGAGAGGAAGATACAGGGAAAAAGGTCGGTTGGAAGACGACAGAACTCATGGCTTAAAGACCTACGCCGCTGGTTCAACTGTACGACCACTGATGTCTTCCGAGCAGCCGTGTCAAAAACCATAATGGTCAATTGGATCACCAACCTTCGAAAGGAGACGGCGTGAGAAGAAGAAGAACACACTAGTAGACATGCTGCGCGATTTTGGTCTCTGAGACACGTCTCAGTCTGTCTCCAGCTACCGAGTGGTGTGGTTTGGCTGTTTACAGTACGTCTGTTCCAACATACGATTTGGACAGTTTGCAAACCGTTCAAACTATACACACAAATAAATTACTGTGTATAAAAGATTGCCTAAGGATGACAAATATTTGTTTGTGTGCACAGTTTGGACGGTTTGCAAACTGTCCAAATCGTATGTTGGAACAGACCTAGTTATTATACAAAGTTTTACAGTTTTTTTTAAAACATGTGGTCTAACGAGAAAGTTTTAAAACTAATTGAAAATTTTTATGGGTTTTATTATTTGTGGAATGTTACAAGTCCCGACTACAAAAACCGGATAAAAATAAAAGTGGCCATTCAATTTCTGGCTGCAAAGCACAATGTGGTGGAGTTAGAAACGAAAATCTATTATTTAAAAACATCTTTACATATTGTTTTAATGATGAGATAATCGTTTTGCAAAGCTCTGGTCCTATTTTTGATATTGTGAATGAGTTTCTACTTGTGACTGCCAGTTGAAGAGAACCTGGAATGGTTTTTTTTAAATTTTGTATTGTGCTTTATTTTTATCATTCCAACCATCAGAAGAAAATCTACAAAATCAGAAGGCGTTAGCCGGGTGAAATTCCAAAAATCTATGGCGTCTTTCAGTCATAATTTAATTAATAATACATTCCCGAACCTAGGTCCTTCTGCAAGCAGGGCAATTTTTTGTAAGAACGTAATGAGGTGTTGGCCTCAATAAGTGGCTCTTGAGAATAACTAACGCATGGCAATACCTTTCGGTTTCTTTCTCTGCGAAGTATTGCTGTTAATTTGTCCTAGTCATTGTCTCCAATGTGGTACTAATTTGAAGTGGACTGATTTTGGACTTGCAAATTTTACGCAATCTGCTGTGGACATGTTGTTCCCAGCCCACCTTTTCCTATACCTTATTTTTTTGCTTATTTCCTACACTGGCATCTCACTTTTTTCCTTCTATTTTTGTGTTATTTGGCTTAGATATTTGCATGGTTTTTAGGTATTTTTTTAGTTTTCTATATCTTCATTAACTTCTTTCTTGTTGTTTTTTCTTTCTTTCATAAACATTTTGTGCAGCTCTATTAAGTGCATTATTTTTGGTAGTTCTACATTTGCCAGTTCTTCTTCTAGTGAGATGTTTGAATCTTTATTTGAGATCAGTTTTACATGTCTCTTGGTTGCTAGATATACTCTGATCATTTTGAAAGTTGCATTTTTTGTCAACCTCGAGTTGGCATATTTTTCGTTTGAAAATTGCGTCAATTTATTTTTTTTGGGCAGTTCTCTCTTTTTTATTCTTATTTCTGCAATTTTTTTTTGTACTAATGTTTCAGTATATGTTCCTTTCTTGTCTCTCTGTTTACTTTTTATTTTTTTGGCAAGCATAGTTGTTTTGACCTTTATTTTCTTTTTTTTAATTATTTTTTCTACATTCTTTTGCTTCCATTTAGCTTCTTGCTTTACTTTGTGTGTTTTCTTCTATTTTGGTTTACCTAAATCTCAAAGCATGAAACTCCTGTTTTCCAATACTTTTCTAGCGTTTTTCTATATTCCTCCTACGCTTTGCACTCTACTAGCCTATGTTCTGCGTTGTCATGCAGGTCCTATTGACAAAATATACATTTTTTCTTTTTTCTCCATTTTATTTATTTTTTGTAAGTACTTTCCAAAGGCTCCATGTCCGGTGATTAATAATTGTTTTTTGATTGCTGCTTTTGTACAGCCCTAAATTTAAATTATTTTAGTTTACAAATCCTTGTTTGTTTTTGGTGTTTTCTGTACTTTTATAAAAAAAATTAGATTTATTGAACACTTTATATATGCGTCAGGCAGCTAAAGCTCATTTGACATGTGTTACTTTTTGATCATTTCACTTGTCTTATGATTTATTAGGGTTAGATCGACAACTTCATTCCGCGTAACGTTTCTGAACGTGGGCGAGTTTATTGATAACAACTATGTTAGCTTTTTAAATATATTTTAAAAGTCTTGGTGCTCTCCATGCAATGTGATGTGCAATGGCGTAATTGATTATCTTCTGGATTCTTTCTGGTGGCGAAGGACTGTTGATTGTAGGATAGGTATCCAAGAATAATCTTTCTTCTAAATCCCTTCTTTACTATGGCCACCTTGGCTGTCACTTGGTTGCTGGAACAAAGATCTCATAATGGTATTAAGTTTAATGCACGCTTTGCTATGTACGGGAAATTTATAAGGAATTTGGCAATAAAAGCTATCTTCCCGGAATGCTTAGCTTCATTTTTTTTTTGTAAATTTAAGCAAGTGTTAAGTCACGTTTTTAGTTGTAGCTCTGGTACCCATAATAATTTTAGGTTTATTAGTTACTTTAGATTAATTATCTATTTTTTGATTTCAAAAAAGCTTGAATTACCAGATGTGCTATAAAGCCTAAAACATTTTTTAGATATTGATCTTACCAAGAACATAGGATTTATTAGTTTCTGCTTGTTTAAAATTAAAAGAACATTTGCTATTTTTGTAAAGGTTTTACTGAAGGTTTTTTTACAATCTTTTTGTTTTTCTTGCTTCTCTTTGCCGATTGTTTTTGTAACGCTGACGTATTGCTGCAAGACAGGTTATGCTTTTGCGTTTCTGTTGTGGGTTTAGTTCATGAAAGAGATGTCGAGTGCGTTTTGTTTTGTATACTTTTGTATGTATTGTTGGACAGTTTGGAGCAGCGTGCCTGCACTATCATTACTACTCACCTGAAGTGTTTTGTTGTTAATTTCCGACATTAATTGCTTTGTTAGTTTTATGTTTACTGGCAGGTTTTTGGTGTAGAAATAGTGTAAAGATTGTTTAGTTTCTTAGCCTAATAGCATAGGTGCTTAGAAATGAAGTTTAGGTTATACCGAAGAGTTTGGCAAAGAAAGCAGATGATGGCCTTGTAAAAGTTGAAACACGTCACGGTTTTTTAAATATATTTGTGATATAGTACATGGGTAATTCTATTTAAACGAACTAGTGTAGGAGGAGGGGTGCATTGAGAAATTTGCTTTAGATTTTTTTTTTGTTTCTATAACTTATTAGTAGTCTTTTGATCGGTTTATGAGAGTATGAAACCCTTAAAAAAAAATTTTGGCGATTTTTAACTAAATCGCATTTTTTGTTTAAAAATCGCAAATATAACTCAAAAATAAATTTACTAATGAAATCAATCAAAAATTTTCCGCTTTTTGCCCAGCTCACCGAGAATAAAAACATGGTTTTATGGCTTTTGCGGCTTATAGACAGGGTATAGACTTGAAATGACGCCAGATTTGGATTCTATGGAAAATTTCTGATTGATTTCACTAGTAATTTTTTTTTGTGTTAAATTTTTGACATTTACACAAAAATGCAATTAAGTTAAAAAACAACAAAAAAACTTATTGTAGTATTTTTTTTTTAAGTTTTATACTCTCATAAACCGATCAAAAGACTATTAATAAGTTATAGAAAGTGAAAAAAAAAAAACTAAAGCAAGTTTTCAATGCAAACCGCCCCCCCCCCCCCTCTTTGCTATAGTCTGTTTGAAATGGAATTGCCCACATAGTAAATGTGTTTTATTTGTCAAAATAATATTATTTTAATCAAAATTGAATGAAAAATTATAATCAAATAAAATGCAAATGTTTAAATAATATATAAATAATTCATTCAATGTGTACAAAACTGATTGCAAATATTATTTAAAATAAATCTATATCAAACCCATTAGTTTAAATTTATATATTCCCCAAATAATTCCCGGTCGTAATTTATATTTTAATTGCGAAATATTGAACTGTTAAATCTGCACGAGCAGTCAGTCTCTAGAGATGACTAAAACGAAATTGAATATTAAAAAATACTCTGGAAGAGATAGAAACGAAAGAAAGCCGTCCTACATCTCAACCTCTCAACTCCCATCCGACAATTCTCTCAGTGCAACCAATTTCTGCATTGAATACTAAAATTGTGTTCCCAGACGAAAAATCCCACCCGTTCAATGCAGACAAATTGATTAAATTATTTAAAATAAATCTGTTTTGCACTGAGTACTTTGCAGTAAGGATGATATATCTTCAATAGCAAAACATATTATAGAATTGATAGATTAGAGAACGATTTGAAATGAAACTTTATTTAAAATTTAAATTGGAATTGAAGTAGAATTAATGTATTTAGGGTGTGATTAAAGTAATTTGAATAAAAAATAAACTTTTGGCGAAGTAATGTTTATGTTCGTAATTGATTATGTAAAACAATAATAGTGTGGAAATTTTACATGGAAATTTAGATAAAAAAGTAATTTTGATTAAGAAATTTATAAATTATTTTCTAAAAAACTGGTTTTGAAGTAGTCATAAATTGCAAAACAATAACTAACTAACTAACTTGGATTATTTTGCATTTATAGTTATTAACAAACAAATTCACAATAATTAAAGACTTAGACGCTGAGAAACGTATAGCCATACACTATTATTAAATCTACAATATTTTTTAAACTGTAAACATAATTATTTGGGTTAACACTATAAGCAAACATATTTTTATAAAACATTTTTTGTTTTAAAATTAGCACTGTATCAATTTTTTTATAGAATACAGAATGTTTATTAATTGAATTTTTTGCAGATTGTCTACGTACAATTTTTTTTTATAATAGATTTTGGTTATTATTTTTTAACCAAGTGGAAAAACCTACCAAGTCTTGTACTTTATATGCTTTCTTATCATGTAAAGTATCACTTCCTTGATTTTTATGTAGAAAATTATGATTCAAAATCTTGAAAAAGGTTGTTTTGTAATTTTTTTTAAATTGATTAAGTTTTTTAAAATAATATTTTGTGACTACTAAATTCTGTACGTGTTTTGGTCTTATTTCTATAAGATTTGTTGTGTTGTAGTTGACTTAAATTTTAGATGTAATTACTTGTTTTTATAAGGACTTAGCTAACATTGTGATTAAAGTGCTACTTCTATGTTGGTGCCGTTTTTTAAATAGTTGCTTGGAATGTCTCGGACTCTGACGGTGCACGACGTGGGTGCAGTCCAGGCTTCTTAAAAGATCTGTCAATTTACATGTTTTAGAGTGTTTTTTTTAAGTTAGGCTGAGATCCTGCGCAGGTGTTTATTGTATTTTTTTTTTAAATTGTCAAACCACAACGAAAAAAATTACTGCAACTAAAATGTTGAAAGTTATTTAGATCAATGTACATTACTGCAAAGCAGCTTTTACGGCTTTCAACGCGTTTAATATAAGGTTTTTCAATCAAAAGTTTTATTTTGAAAAGCAGACTATTTGGGCTGTCAGTTTTGAAGCTATTATCTTTTGACATTTAACAAGTAAAAACTACGCCATTATTAAAAATAGATCGATACACGCTTTAACAACACATTGAAATTATTAACATTTACTATAAAAAATTTCAGTCACAGTTCGCAAAAGTAAATCACTTTTTGGTCGTCGTAAAGCACCTCTCGGCCGGCAATAGTAACTTGGTAGAAAAATTTGGGCTGTTGGGAAAAGTTTGTGGTGTTAAGAATTGAAATCGTGTACATCGCTCAAGAACACATGAGAATATTGCTGATGTAGCACGTAGTGTTGAAGAAAACCCAAGTTTGTCGATTCTTTGTCAATCTTTGGAATTAGAAATTCCACAAACGACATTACAGCGTATTTTGCATAAAGACTTAAGTCTTAAGGTTTTTAAAGTATAGTTAACGCAAAAACTCAAGTCGGTCGATCACCATTAACGTCGTATCTTTGCTAATTGTGTCTTTCAAATGCATCAAAATGATCCGGAATTTTATCGAAAAATTATATTTAGTGATGAGGCCTATTTTTACCTCGGAAGCTACGTTAATAAGCAGAATTGTTGCATTTGGGGCTCAGAAAATCCAAGAATGATTGTTGAAAAGTCTTTGCATCTTCAACGTGTTACTGTTTGGTGCGGTTTTTGGGCTGGCGGTGTGATTGGTTGGACACTACTTTTTCAAAAATTAAGTTGGTGCAACTGTTACGGTGAATGGATGGCGTTACCGAGCTATGGATTAATAATTTTTTATGGCCGGTATTGGAAGATATTGATGTGAACGACATTTATTTTCAGCAAGACGGCGCTACGTGCCACACAAGCAACGAAACAATCGCAATTTTGCAAGAAAAGATACCTGACCATGTTATTTCTCGAAAAAGTGATCACAATTGGCTACCGAGATCTTGTGATTTAACACTTTTAGATTATTTTTTTTAAGGTTACGTGAAATATATGTTTAATGCCAATGCTCCACAATCGATTCAAGACCTTAAAGATGAAATTTGTGATGTTATCGCAGACATACAGCCGCAAATGTGCGAATCGGTCATGGACAAATTTATGAAAAGAATGTGGTACTGCAACCGTAACCGTGGCGGGTATTTCACTGATATCGTTTTCAAATGTTAATGGCATACCTACCTCTTTAGAATGAAATAAACATTTATTGATTTCTCTTAAAAATAACCGTTTTTTTAAATAAAAAATATCGAAAAGAATTGGAAATATAAACTATAACAATGCAACTCTGGATTAACAAAGAAAATATATAAAAATTAAGCATATTGGGAAAATGACTTTTATTAGCCAAATCTAGATGCAATATTTGTTTATGTATCATAGCATAGTTAACATAAACTAAACTTAATGTTATTATGGGAACTTTGTTTTACAGACTAAGTAACAGCCAAGAACAGCTAAGATGGTTATAATAGGGAAAAGGCTCTAGAAGAAGATTTTTAGATTAGGATAATTTCTTTACGATCAGCAGGGTTATCAGCCATCAGAAAAAAATCAAAGTAAATTAGTAACAGGCCTAAAACATCTCGAATATTTGAGTGCAATAAAAACGCACAGCACATTGCATGGGGTAACATTAACGTCAACTCAAGAGGTAAAATACTTTTTGAATATATTTTGGAATGTAATATATATGTTGTGAAGAAAGGTAACATTGTGCTCACGTTCAGAAACGCGACGCAAAGTGAAGTTATTAACCTAAAATTAGCAAATACAAAGAGAATGAAATGATTAAAAAGACTTAAATGTATATAACAAAATACTAGATGGTCAAATTGGGGACTGTCATAAGACAGCAAACACAAGCAACAATTTGAAGATATCGATAAACATGTTTGTTATCTCTATAAAAACAGCTTTTAAAGTGCCTGTCAAACACACTTCTAACAAGATTATTTGGTGGAATAAGGAACTTGACGGAGCACGGGCTAACTCTAAAAAACTGTTTAACAATGCTAAGAGAAATATTGACTGGGCCTCAAACAAAATTAACTTTACAACATATAACAGTGCTTAAAAAAAGGCATATAGGGATTACTGAAGGAGATATTGCGTCTAAAGTAAACCCACATGTTCTCGCCTCTAGAAGGTTCTGAGTAAAGGTTGCACTGTTAACATTGGACCTTTTTAGACAAAAAAAGGAGGTTATACAGAGACGACCAAAAAAAATCTAAAGGAGCTACTGCAGACACATTTATTAAGCTTTACGATGGCAGAAGCTATAAACTAAAAAAAAAACAACCTTGATGTACCAATAAAAAAAAAATAAACAAAAAAAACCGGGAGGAGGCAAATGCCAGTAAATAAAAAGCATTGTAGAATGGATACGTAAAAAGTTACCGGAAACTGACAAAATATATCCTATCATGTTGCAAAAAAGACTGGCTGGACGGAAATCCTTAGAACAAGCTTAACATTTATATTTTTACCAAGCTGTTAAAGAGTAGTTAAGGTAGTATTTATACTAAAGCCATCATTTATGCTATAAATACTAGCAAAAATAGTTGGCAGGTATATACGGGATAAACTCTATTAAAGGCTTTGCTTCTACACCGTTAGCAATTGTAAAAGGACTATACATTGCAAACAATTGCAATGGGAGTTTTTTAAACATATTGAAAAGGCTTTTAAAAACAAATTTATTATTTGTGCATCTATTGCTACAATAATAGAAAAAAGAGAACAAATGTTTAATATTAGGTAAACTTTATGCTCAAGAACCGAATTATAACAGATTCTAAACATTTCCAAAGCATTCGATAGTGTATGGCATCCTTATTTTATCAACAAGCTTCATTGTATAGGTTTTGATCATAAATCTGTAAATCTTATTAGTAGTTTTTTTAACAATAGAAAAATTATAGTTAGAATTGATGGTTTTACTTCTGACCTCAAAATTATAAATGTTGGTGTTCCTGAAAGCTCTGCTCTTTTGCTAACTTTATTTTTAATTTACATTAATGAATTTCTTCAAATAATTAAAAATCCTATTTATACTTGATTCTTTCCAAAAACTATATCAACAAATATGGCAGAGCGTCTTACAATTTCTGGGTTAGAATTTGTATCATTAATAAACAAAGACTTTATGACTTAAGACTTATATTTGTTCTAGTATTGAGTATTGTTTTTGAGTATGGGGAGGAGCATTTGAAACTACACTATTGATTTTTTTTTAAATTTTATTTAAAAACGAACTATTTAAATTATTGCCGACCTAAAATTGATAAATGACTTAGATACTTTACAACACCGGCTTAATGTTGTAGTGTTTTTGCATTTTCTATAGATATTTCTATGGACATTGTTCAAACAAAATACAAGACATTGATATTTAATCAAATATTTACTCGTAGTACAAACCTTGCTAGAAATTTTAACAAATATTTACTGACCGTTTAGATATGTAGGACCGAAACTGCTAAGAAAGATTTTTTTACCGTACTATTGACTCATGGAATAAACTTTCTAATTTAATATTTCAATATTCAAGATCAATGGTTACAGACTGCTTAAATCGAGTCTTCAATGTGATAGTTTCAGCGACTACGGTTTTACTCATTTAAATTAAAAGATATTTTTATGTTGTGACATATTAAATACTTTCTAAATATCACATTTTGTGAAATGTAAAAAACAGATTATATGGTAAGACTTCCAAAATGCAAGAAGGATAGACTATCAGTGAACTTGAAACAGCTATCGTTTTTTTTAGAAGACGACAAAGTGTCAAAAAATAGGCAACCAAAGCAATAATTAGGCAAACATGGGGATTAACACTCGACATGATCAGATAGTTATACAATGTGGAGATTAAACGTATATGTATGCAAACAGAAGCATCCTGCCAACTATACTAAATGCCCGGTACAAGTGTTAGCCCAAAACAACAGCAACATTAAGAACACCCACAGGCTACCTACCACAGGAAGTTTTTACAGCCACGTTCTAACTTGAACGCTTCAAACCCTTTGCTCTAGCCTTCCCAAACTATATTAAATCAATTAGCATCGAGCAGCTGAAGAATGAATTTGCAATTTTAAATTTCAAAGTAGACTTGATTTTTATGCTGGAAGCTGTAAGAAAACTTAATTCACTAATACAATTCAGTCAGAAACAAGTTTCAAGCTATGGCAAAATTTTACGCAAAACTAGAACGAAGCCATGGATAAATTTCTTGTTTGTGGTTGGAATGCAAACGGTGTCACAACTAATATAGTTCTTGACAAGAATGGACATTGACGACTTGGCCGTATCAGAGACAAAGCTCAAGGTAACTCAGAAGTTTCGAATCGAAAAATACACTTGTATTCAAAACGATGGAGCTGACGGGTTGGGCGGGGTAGCCATTTCTGTCAAGAACTTTGCTTCACATGTAATTATCAATAATATTATTAATACGACTTTAGAGCATAATGCTATTAACGCAAGAAAATTTGCCGGGTTTAGTCGCTGCGTTCGATGTGTATAGTGTTGTTATGAAAAAAATATTATTAACAAACATTACAAACTAAAATCACATCTACAAGAATAACGGTAAACCGTTTTTCTAAAAAAATATTCATACGTACAGCGCCGTTTTTAAATAAAAATTGGTTCAAATAGGAAAAGACGCCAACCAACTCAATAAACGATAAGATTTTAGTTATCACTTATTTTATATGTTGAATTACATACAATATTCTATGTCTTCATGCTTTGGGTTAAAGATTTGTTATATTTAACGAATAAAACATTAATTAAAAACTCTAATTTTTAAAAATTAATTGCAGAGAAACCACTTATCGGATATTTTCTTCTTCTTTTCCCTTTAAACATTGCCGATAACAACCATTTTTTTTTTTTTCTAAAAGACCGCTGAATAAATTTACAGACAAAGATGCAACTTACTTGACAATGGATAAAAAGTGTTAGTTGTAGGAGATCGTAACGCCAGACACTTCACATGGAAGTGTTACCAAAAAAACACAAACGGTAACAGACATTTTTATTTCACTCAACATTATTACTTATACAGACGACCTTACTCATTTTCTACCAAATGGGTCAATACCAACTACTATTGACTTGGCGAATAATAAAAACGTAGACTGTTTACAAGCACGGACTGAACATAAACTTGGTTCTGACCATCTTTACTGAGGCACGTCAAAAACGAAATGACAAAAATAGTATACGACTTAAAAACGCAGATTGGACTAATTTTTGCAAAATTTTAGACACAAAACTCTTGATAAAGAATGACTTTAATCTATTGACGATATTAACGCTGGAACAGTTAAATTGATGGCTTCTGCCAGTCAAAGTGCCAGAGACTATACGAACCAAAAACCGTAGCAGAAAATTATTACAACGGACAAAAAACCCTGCACACAGTCAGAACTTCAATGAGTTAAACAAGTTTATTAAAGTGACAATTGATTGACTTAACAACGACAATGTACCAATAAATTAAAGAATTTTTTAAACACGGAGGCGAGATTATCATGCTTGATTACAACATGGTTTTTGGTGAAGTGTTTAGAGGGGTACACATACTAGATGCCACTCACAACTAGACTGATTAATGAGATTTTTTAGCAATAGTCATATAATGTAGATATACTACTGACAGCTTACTATAAACAACTGACAAGTCCTAGGGAAGTATGATCATTTATTGCAAGACAAAATTTACGTAAAGCACTTTAACCAGACACAATCACCAACGCTGTACTAAAAACTTTACAAAAAAAGCTATAATACTTGAAATATATTGTCAATAGCATGCTAAAACCTTTGTATTTTTCAAAAGTATGGAAGTCAGCCATTATCATCCCCAATTTAAAGCCAGGCAAGGATAAAGCTTTGCCAATTAATTATAGACCAATAAATCTACTCAAAATTTTGGGTAAGCTGTCCGAAAAAGTTATACCGGACTGATTTAAAACAATGGTCACCAAACTTTTTCTTACGAGGGCAACACGGATCCTTGCGCAAAATTTTGCGGGCCGGATTTTGAATGTGAATATAAAATTATGTACATACATAGGTTTACACAGTGGTAAATTCCTGATAACACATTCATTTCCGGGGATTCACCGATATCGGTTTTGGGGTTTCTTAACATTTAGGTGTAGCAAGCTGACTTGCATATTGCATCTAACATCTGTAGCAGTTAAAGCAGATGAGACCACCCTTCCTAGGGACAACGTGAATATTATTTGGAGTAATGGGGAGGGGAGTTCAATACATTGTAACTGAATCAAATAATTAAGCTTTAGCTTTTAGTCAACAAACCAAGACACAATTTCTTATAAATTTTGCAATTGAAGTTTTGGAAACTTTGAAACATAACTTTGAATCTTGTTTTTTAATGTGGATATTGAAACAAATGACCCCATATTTTAAATAGCAATGATTGAATTGCAAAGTAACGATCTTTTGAAAGAAAAATGTGCTACTTCATCTTTGTTGGATTTTAATAAGAGTCTCTTCACCACACAGTTGCAAAAAACGTTTTTAAAAATGAAATACACAAAAAACGCCTACAGGACCAAATTGAGGGATATGCATATGAAGTCGCTGTTTTTAATTTCCACAAGCAAATTTGATCCTTAACTTGGCAAACCAACTAAATTGTTGTAACATACATTATAAATTCATAAATTACCATTTTCCAGACAACATCTTGATAGACGCTTGTTTAAAGTCAAGGTGAATAAGAGTCTATCAAGTTCACAAATCATTGTAGCGGAGGTACTCTAGGATGGGTCTAGGACACTTTGGCGCCGCCATTTCGGCGCGGCCGTTTCGGCGCGGCTAATTCGGCGGCGGCCGTTTGGGCGCTGGCCGATTCGGCGCCGGCCGTTTCGGCGGCAAAACTTTTTAAATAAAACATAGTATATACAAATATATTATAATCATAAAAATTTATTTGTTTTTTTTTATTATATTATATTTTTAATTCTTTTACTTATTTATTTTAATATGCTATTATCCTTTAAATTTTTCAGGTTATTACCTATCATTAAAAACTCATAATTAATTACCCATAAATTATTTGCGGGTCAAAATTATATTCACTTATTATAATATATATTGTATATTTGACAATTTAAATATGTACGTACTTATATTATGATTTTTATGTATAATTTTTGTTTGATAAGTTATGTAATTTATATGTATTTTATATTTTATATTTTATTTATCATACATTATCTGTTATGTTTCACAAAACAAATCAATTTTAATTATAATGTGTATATATACTTTTGTTTTATTTGAAAAGTTCTGGCGCCAAAACGGCCGGCGCCGAATTGGCCGCGCCTTAACGGCGGCGCCGAAGTGTCCCATTCCGCTCTAGGATTCCATTCTGGGGCTCAAGCTGTTCAACATGTACATCAACGACATGCCGACAAATTTTAAGACAAAGACAGCACCCGCACAATGTTTTTGTGTTGAGTAAGCAGGTACAGATGCATGCCGATATAGTGGTCAATTATTTTGAGAGATGGCAGATTAAGCTAAAAGCTGCCAAAGCAAAAGCTATTACATTCTCTCAAACATTTACTTGTATGACACTGTTTGTATCGCTGAAACTGCATAATAGCGCTTTAAATAAGTGAAATTACGTCAAATATCTAGATGTAAAGATGGACAAAAAACTAACCTACTAGAACTACATAGACAACACACTAGTAAAATGCTACGAGGCACTTTAAGCACTCTACCCGCTAATGAGCTTAATCAGACTAACACACAAATGATTTATACAGCATTTATTTGACTAATTATGACATATACAGCACAAATCTGGTGCGGTGCTGCAAAAACACACATTAGGAAACTTATAGTTTACTAAAATAATGTTTTGAGACTCATTTTAAACCAAAAGAAATACATGAAAATTTGGGTAAATTAAATAGTGATTATTTGAATTTGCTTAAAAAATTTGAAAACCTTACGATTATGTATTGGGAATTACGCTAAACTACATGACATACTTATAGTTGGAGTTCTGTAGTTAAGAATTTAACATTAAATGACTCACTTTTAATTATTTGCGGTACTCAAATTAATTGAACTCGGGACAAAGTTTTATTAGACAGGCTAATAGATTTCTCACGTAACACTAACTTAATTATATCAATTTTGCCCTATCGCTTTGATAATATTACTTCATTGTTTTTTTTATAATACGTATTGTTTTAACGAAGAACTTAAATTATTTATCAATAAATTTAATATTGACAATAGAATTAAAGTACTAAACTTTAATTGTAACTTATTTAGAAAGGACTATACGCGACATGGATTTTACTTAAACAGAATCGGTAAAATAAAGTTGTGTAACAACATTATGCAAATTTTGACTGAATGTGCTAATGATACTATCTTAAACGTTAGTCATGCAACTTCTTTGCCTGACAATGTAACTGCGCCTATTTTATACGTTAGTACCTTAAACGCTTTGTCTACCAATGTTAATGTACCTATTCTAAATGCTAGTGACGTAAATGCTTCTCCTATAAATGATGATGTTAGTAACATAAATGATTTGCTAGAATCTGATTTAAACTGTTAGTGCCCGACAGCCGCCATAGCTGACATGGAATTTGATGTTATCGGTTTAACCGAAACATGGTTGTCATCAGATATTTTAACATCTGAATTGCTTTCACAAACGGAATACTCTTCTTTAGTCTTTAGAAGTGACCGCAATTTTGAAGCCACCCAGCAAACACGTGGAGGTGGTGTTCTCTTAGCTTTTAAGAATGCCTTTAAGATTCATTTGCTTGAAGTATTGCATATTATTTCTAAATTTTGTGACGTTGATATTATAGCATGTAACTGTTCTTTCAATCTAAAAAGTTTTGTTATTATTTTAATCTATATACCATCTACTCTCACTAATCAAAAACTTACTTGCATTTTAGATGATATTGAGCAAACTTTGCGTTAATGCTGATAATTATTTAATTATAGGTAACTTTAATCTGCCTAGTTTTAAACAAGATATTATTAATAATTCTAGCAATATTTTTTCAATTATGTCAAATTTTTATAATATGCTTAATGTGGTGCAGTATAATGCTACAGTGAATTCCAATAATAGATTTTTAGATTTGGTGTTTTCTAATTGTTCGTGTAAAGTTATTCGAGATCCTAATCCATTTGTTAAAGAAGATAAATTACATCCTACTTTAGATATTTTGATAAGCTTTTCATTGTCCCCGATCAATAACTTTGCTTTTCAAACTAGTTAACCAAAACCTACAATTTTAGAAAAGCTAACTTTCCTCTTCTTTATGAAGATTTATGCAACCATGACTGGTCTTAGTTTAATAATTTTACTGATTCTGACATAGCACTTTCTCATTTTTATTCTTTAATTTTTAGTTATTTTGATAAACATATTCCTTTTTGTAAACCTATTTCTAAGAGATATCCTATTTGGTTTATTAAAAATATTATTAATATTTTGAAAAAGAAAAATCTATTACACTCTGTTTATAAGCGTGTTTAATCTACTGAATTATATAACAACTTTAAAGAAACTAGATCTTTACTACAGAAAGAAATATTAGTTGAATACAATAATTATATTTTGTTAACAGCAAATAATATTTAGTCTAATCCTAAACAGTTTTGGTCGTTTGTCCGCTCAAAGAACAATCAAACTCGTATTCCTGGTTTAATGAAACTTGATGGTGAAAGCTTTGACTCTCTTTCTAGTATTGTAGACGCTTTTGCTAATTGTTTTAAGAGTACTTATACTTAACCATTTACTTTGTTTAATCCGGTTCATTCCACTTGCAATAACTTTCCTATTATAGATGTGTCCTAACTAACTAAAGCGAATCTGATGTTTTGACATTACTCAAAAAGTTGAAGAATTCAATGACGACCGGACATGATAGTATACCCAGTTTCTTTATTAAAGACTGTGCTGATATCTTTTGCGATCCATTGTGCAAAATTTTTAATATTATTTTCAACCATCATAGTTTTCCTGATGTTTGAAAAAAAGCAAAATTTTGGCCGGTTTTAAAATCTGGCGCTAATGCTGACAATATCAATATAGACCTATTGTCATTATTTTTAACTTTGCAAAAGTTTTTGAAATGATTCTGTATTCTAACATTTATCCTAAAGTCAAACACTTGTTATCATCAAATCAGCATGGTTTTATAGGAAAACGCTCTACAACTACTAATTTGTGCAATTTTGTTGACTTTACATCAAAGATAGTGGATAACAAGGGTCAAGTTGATGGTATATACTTTGATTTTAAAATTGCATTAGACACAATAAACCATTCCGCTGTATTACTCAAGCTCGATAAATTTGGTTTTAGTAACAATCTTTTACTATTATTTAAATTATATTTAGATAATTGTAGTCAATATGTTTCTTACAATAATTGTAACTCTTCTGAATACTGTCCAACGTCAGGCGTCTTTCAAGGATCTAACTTAGGTTAGTCAAATATTTTAACTTGTAAACATTTACTTTTTGCTGACGATCTCAAATTTTTTTCCGCAATTAATTCTGTTGAAGACTGTGTTAATCTTCAATACAATATTAGTTTAGTAAATAATTGGTGTAATACTAATTGCCTCTTTCTTAATGTAAGTAAATGCAAACTTGTAACATACACCAAGAAACTTAATCCAGTTGCAGCCCAATATTTATCGGATGGAGTGGCTATTGCGCGTGTTAATCAAACTATAGACTTAGGCATTATATTTGATGCTATACTAACTTTTTCTGATCATTTAACGTCAGTAATATCTAGAGCGCATAAACTAGTAGGTTTTATTTTGCGCAACACTAAAGAATTTAACAATATTGAAGCAATAATTTTGTTATACTACACCCTAGTCAGAAGCGTTCTTGAGTATGGCTCAGTGATATGGAACAACTGCGATAATAATTCTCTTGAAGCGGTTCAACGGAATTTTTTTAAGTATTTATAGTTTAAATCTTTCAACTATTATCCGCCTCAAGGATTTGACTATGGTGAGCTCCTTAAGAAATTTGATGTAGTTCCACTGGCAGCAAGAAGATTGGTTTCAACACTTTCTTTTTTGCATAAAATTATACACAATACAGTTGATTCTCCTCATTTGCTATATAATTTAAATTTTTTAGTACCACGTGACAATTCCAGGATTACAAACTGTTTTTATAACCCACCTGCAAAGACGTTGGCAATGGTAAAATCTCCGTCTTTTTTAATGTGCTCCACGTTCAATAAATTTGATATTTTTAATGCTAATTTAAGTGTTTTTTTAAAGTGTATTCTTGAATTTTTCTATTGAAAAGTATATATTTTTTTAACTTTTAATTATTAATTTGTAATTTTATTGTACCTGTATTTACTGTAGTTTTTAATATGTTGTTCTGTAATTAGGTTTTACCTGTTGGGCAATAAATTATTATTATTATTTTTAAATTATTATTATTATTACCTTTATGAAATTTCAAACATACCAATAATAAGTGACTAAGAAAGACGATTTTTTTAGTTGTCTTTTATCATATATGTAAATATTGTTAGTATAAATCATACAAGAATGCCCCAAATTTTTGGGTGGGAGTCATATTGTATGTATTTTGTCTTTATCCTTATTATTTTCTGTAAATATGTGTACAGGGTTAGTCAAAACACCTACATAGTTTTTCAAGCGTAAAAAAGGTTTTAAAAAAAATATATTGTAAAAATATTTTTAATATTTTATTTTATTGTGGAGATTAATTTGAGTTTTTTTTGTAAAAATATTTTTTTTATGACATGCACCATTTTTGATTCAATTTTAATAATAATTTTAATTCAAACTCTTAAAAAAAAACATTTTCCTACAAATATACACATTTATTTTAACCAAACGGATAAAAAATAAAATAATATCAAAAACAAGTAATAAAACAATCATTAAATCATTAAAAAATGTAAAAATATACATATGTATATATACCACTAAGATGCACTGATGAAGATTTGTGAAAACTGAAACAATTGTCTGTATTTGGTTGGCCGCTTTGGAGTTGGATTGGGTTTGAATGTGGAATATGCGGAAAGGTCTAATGTGTTTAGTTTTCAATATACTATAATTATTTTTTTATTGTGAGTATAATTTGTCTGTTTGTCTGTTATTGCTACAAAAAAGTATGCAATTTTATACGTTTTATTGAGCACATTGTGTTTAAAAGGGAAACATTACGCACCATGAAAAAGAATCAAGAATCTGCCAAATGTTATAACAAAGTATAATGTACAGGAAGTTTATAAATAAATGAGATTATGTAATCACTTTAAATATGCCGTCTTTTTAAAATTGTCTTTTATACTATTTGTTTTGGCAGGTGAACTTTGACAGCTGCCAAGCAAGCAAGGTTATGAGAATGTATACAAATGAAAAGAATATTTTTATTATTGAATCCTACTTCAGGAATGGGCGGTTTGATAATGGGGAATGGCTCTATTCTATTCCGGATTGTGTTCGAGAGTTTACAACTAATAATTATAAACATGTAAACATGAAAATATTTTTATTATTGAATCTTAACCTAATATAGGCAACTTTATTTACGCATTTTTACCAGATCTCTAACATTTATAATCACCCTGTACAACTTACTCGTAATGTCGTTTGCACTCATATAAAAGTCTTGCACAACAACGTTTGTACCCGTAGAAAATGGATATCATTATCATTTTCTATACATTTTTTGACAAATTTATATGTTCTTGTGAAATACTGTACAGTTCAACATATAGAAAATTGAATAAATTGCATTAATTATGCTATTGCTTGAAATAAAATTGTACCAAATCAAAAATATTAAAATATTTGCTGAAGTTAAACACGATAGACCGTTATAACCACCCAGTTGCTGCACAGTTTATATTTTATAAATTAGTAAAGTATAACTTTAATATTCCAGGTTTAAAAGGCGTCGCAAACTTTATACTGAAGCTCCAGACGGAGCTCGATTTCTGAAGATTATGATTTATAATAAAAAATGACTACAACAATTCACGTTGAGTATTGTTGTAATATTGACACACCAATATTTTTCACAGCAGTCAATTTTTTTTTTGTATGTTTTTTGCTAAAAATTCTATATAATATGGCTATCACTAGCGGCATAATGAAGGAATATCTAAACTTAAGCTACATTATCACAGAGCAAACCAAGAGGCGAGGCACGTTTGACCCCATGAAAACATGAGACTTCTGTAAACTTTACCGAAGCTGCATGTAGCTGCCGCAAGGTAACTATCAAAAACATGACAGCGTAACTATTCTATTAGAAATACGGTAATAATATTAACGTATTATATATGTAAAATTTGATTAAAATAAATTATTATTATCAGTGACATATTAATATGTAGTTATAATAAAACAGAAATACATTTACATTTTTATAAACTTACACTCAACATGTGTGTAACAACTCCTTGTGCTTCAATAACCAAAATCACCGAAGAGTCTTCAATATCTGGAGAACCAACTTATCGAGAGTTTATTTAAAATTTAAATGTTCTAAATGGACTTTTATTTGCGTTTAATATTGTATTCGGAATAGAATATTTTACTTTTCTTTTTGTCCCTCTCGGGTAATTATGTACACCAATAATACTAATTATTCCGTTTCTTTTATGTTTTACAATTGCGTATAATTGCTAAATCAAAGCCATTTAGTTCAATTAATAAGGAATTATTAATAGACATTTTTTATTACATAAAAGTGACGGCAATACTTGAGTTATCATAAATTATAAAATAATTAATACCTACATAAATTAGATTAATTATTTTTCCGTCTGTTAGAATTTCAAAAATAATAAATTACCAACTTAATCCCAATAATATTATCATTAAATTTGCCAGTATGCCGTGGGGTGAATTTGGACAGGGTAGGGGAGTCGTTGTTTGCCTTTAATTAAGTCGATTAGAGTTCGCTCAGTTCCAGAATAATTAAGTAATTAACATTTTGCCAATTTTATTAGATATTTGAATAGATGCTTTTTCATTTTGACAGATAAAAAGCGTGACTGAGAAAGATGCGATTTTAAGCTTCCAGTGTTGAGCTCTTAACGGCCTTAATTCTGTGTAATTTCGCCTTTCTATTTTGAAGCGCTTCTTCGCGGTTTTGTCGAGGGCACAATTATGACCGAGAGATGAGAGTTCACGATTTTCTCCAAGATATTGCTTTAATACATTCTTAGACTATATAGTTCTCGGCTAAATATTATTTAATAATTTTTCCTCAACAATCTTATAAACTTATTTAATAATATGTCTTTATTTTGCCAAGTAAAGAATAACAAAAAAAAAACGTGATATAAAAAGCAACTATACGTGTATAAAATACAATATGAACAATATACAGGAAATGTTATATAATTAACTAAAACATGTATACTAAAATACAATTATAAAGCCTGTAGTATACAATACTTTTTTTATTGTACATTTTTGCTCTTAGTTAGTTGATTCGGATTTTGTAAATGAAGAGTACACAGCAAAAATAAATTCACAATAAAGAACTTTTTTTAAAATTATTATGATGAAATGATTTTAAAATAACAACTTTTTTATTAAGCTTCTTATGTATAATTCTACATACAAAACATTGATTTTCAAATAATGATAATTTTTGTTGCGTTTGTCTGTTATTGTGGCGATTTATTTGTTTGTTTGTTTATTTTACGATACTATAACATTATGGATTTTATATTTTGTCTTATAGGTTTGTTTCCCTTTCTGTTATATGGTCTCACGAGTTGTTTTGTTATTTAAGGGATTTCAAGTTTATAAATAATTTTAAAAGCGGTCACAATTTGTAGAACTTGGTTTTAGCAACCAGAACCTCATCTTTTAATGTCACTTTTTCTATCCAATTTGTTTAATCATCTATTTTTTTTCTCACTATTTATGTATGTTATTGCTTACCTAACAAGACATTTAATAAAAACAACTGGATTGACATTTTTAGCTGTTGACTTTATTGCACACTATCTATTATCGGCTATATAGTAGTTAGAGCTAGTAATATTAAATTGTATCTGCATGATAAATACGGGAGTGACCACTTTCTTAGTTATTACAAAAATATATTTTAATTATACTTGATCAGCTGCTATCAATCTTCTTCTTCTTATAGTGCCATTGCTCGCTACGAGCGTAGGCTCTCTTCTCGTATGTTTGAGGTGTGCGATAATAGTTCTACACAAACATGCATTACAAAATTGGCTAAGTATTCTGTATTGCTGGTATGATAGCTCAATGGTAGACCGCTTGCATATTATGCGAGCGTCCGGGGTTTGATCCCCAAAATATGATCATTTTTTTTTCTACAAAGGTGGTTTGGAAGTCACTTAATGAGCTGTTGGTCTCATCAAATCTTTTTAAACGAGTCGCAGACTTACTGGTGCAATGTAAAGTAGCCGTAAAAAGAACAAAACAAACAAACAAACTCCATAATGCTGCACAATTCTTCTGTTTATGGTGAGACTGAGAATATTACCGATGTACCCAGGTTTGTCAATTCGTCGTCGATCTTTGGAATTAGGCATTTCACAAACGACATTACACCGTATTTCGCATAAAGACTAAAAGTCTTAAGGCTTTTAAAGTTTAGTTAACACAAGAACTCATGCCGGTCAATCACCATAAACGTCGTATCTTTGCTGATTGGGTCCTTCAAATGCATCAAAATGATTCGGAATTTTATCGAAAAATTATCTTCAGTGATGAGGCCTATATTTACCTCGGAGGCTACGTTTATAAGCAGAATTGTCGCATTTGGGGATCCGAAAATCCAAGAATGATTGTTGAAAACGTGTCACTGTTTGGTGTTTTTGGGCTGGCGGTATGATTGGACCCTACCTTTTCAAAAA
Source organism: Tachinus rufipes (assembly GCA_963932245.1). Lineage (NCBI taxonomy): Eukaryota > Metazoa > Arthropoda > Insecta > Coleoptera > Staphylinidae > Tachinus > Tachinus rufipes. The sequence goes on from OZ010744.1 coordinate 36,363,130, forward strand.
TAAGGCTGGTGCAACTGTTATGGTGAATAGATGGCACTACCGAGCTATGATTAATGATTTTTTATGGCCTGAATTGGAAGATATTGATGTGGACGTTTATTTTTAGCAAGACGGCGGGCGCTACGTGCCACACAAGCAACGAAACAATCGCAATTTTGCAAAAAAAGTTTCCTGACCGTGTTATTTCTCGAAGAGGTGATCACAATTGGCCACCGAAATTTTGTGATTTAACACCTTTAGAGTTTTTTTTTTGGGCCACGTGAAAGATAAGGTCTATGCCAATGCTCCACAATTGATTCAAGACCTTAAAGATGCGAATTGGTTATGGAAAATTTCATGAAAATGTGGTACTGCAACCGTGGCGACTATTTGACTGATATCCTTTTCAAATATTAATGGCATACCTTCCTCTTTACAATGAACTAAACTTTATTGATTTCTCTTAAATAATTCTACTTTTTTTTTTTAATATCAAAATGAAACCTCTTATTGGAAAACTCTATATAATAAATAGAAAAATAGATTTATTAATGTTTTACTACATTTTGTACACAGATCTATATAAAATTTAAAATAAAATAAATATTTGATTATTTAGCTAAAAAGTAACTAATAAATAGTCCTTTCAAATTAGACATTTTTTAAAGAAATTTTACCCACAGCTTAGCGACCTGTATACTTAGATGTATTTAGACTGAAAACTATTTTCACCTAGCAAACGCATGAAAAATGGTGGTTTTGGAGTAATAGATAATATGTATCAGTTTTTTAATGGTTTTTTACATTTTTAGTGAAAACTATGCATTTTGGCCAAACATTATTTTTATTAAAAGTTGTAGAGCGGAAAATTTCCAATCGATATATGTAAGTTATTTGAATTTTCTTATAATTTTTTGTTTTTCCGCTAAACGGCGCGGAAAATAACATAGATATTATATTTTTTTGCACTTAGAGCCAAAACTATGCATTTTGTTGAAAAAATACAAAAAATCCAATATGTAGAGCAAGAAATTTCCGATTGATATTGGTAATTTCCCGATAGTGAGAGCATTTTCCGCTAAAAAATGTTGTAAAATGTCGCAAATTGTGACCTTCTGCTGATTTTTTGGATTTTTAACTAATACTATGCATTTCATTTATTTTTCATTTCATTTCATATATTTTTCCGTATTTATTTTTCAAATGACCTATATATATTTTTAATGCGTACGCTAGGTGAAAATAGTCTTCAGACAGTCCAAATACACCTTAGTATACAGGTCGTTAAGCTGTGGGTAAAATTTCTCTAAAACGTTGATTTTTTGTCTAATTTGAAAGGACTAAAATATATTTAAAAAAATTCACATTGAATATGTTATAAAAACTAAAATATAAAACACTAAAAAAATTTGATAGGCTTAACAGCACTGTAATGACAAACTACAAACTACTTTTACTCAATATCAAATAACATGTTACTTTCCGCTCTAACTAGTATAGACAACAACTATACAACACTAAATAAAGGGTGGGCCATCACAAGGAATCTTTTTAAAATGTTAATAAAACACAAACGGCTAGATGGAATTTCATGATCTTGAATTTATTTTATAGCCAAGAGTATCTGGTTATACATGGAATATTACATCAGCCAAATGGTTGCCACGGCTGGCCTTACAATAGTCTATTCTCTCGACCCAATTTTTCAGAACTTTTTCCAACGTCTGCGGTTCTATCTCAGCAATGGCATGTTGGATATTGACTTTAAGATCATCAATCGTTGCTGGATTGTTGGTATAACAACGTTCTTTAACGGCACTCCAGAGATAAAAGTCCATGGGCGTCAAATTGCAGCTTCTTGCTGGCCAGTTCACATTTCCACGACGGCTGATTACACAATTTTTGAACTTCGACCGCAATGAATCGATAGTTTTGTTGCTAGTGTGGCATGTCGCCCCATCTTGTTGGAAATTGCTCCCATGGTCCTATAGCGGTTTCCGTTGATCGTTTTGCCAGATTCAAAGAAAAATGGGCCGATGATGCCGCCAGCCCATAATCCGCATCATACAGTCACTCGTTCGGGATGCATTGGCTGCTCATCGATCAAGTGTGGGTTTTTCGATGCTTAAATTCTGCAATTTTGCTTGTTTACATAGCCCCCGAGGTGAAAATCCGCTTCATCGGAAAAGATATTTTTTTGCAAAAATTCACCAACAGCTTTCAGCTGCTCTAAGGTCTAATTAGCAAAGTTGTATTAAAGTGGATGGTAAACTCTCTTCAATTGCTTTGTTATTTGGACCTTATAAACTTTGTGCACATATTTCTTCAGAACACCAAATTTTGTACGCAAATTTTGCATTTATTCTGCAATACACTAATTACATTAAAAGTAAATTTTTAACATTTCCCAACGTTCATCGAGCGTTTAGCGTGCTATTTTGTTAACCGGGTGTTGTATACTGAAGAACTGTCATACATCAGATGTCAAATATCATGACAGTAAAAATAAAGTGGTAGTTCAAAAAGATTCTCAGAGATGGCCTACCCTTTATAATAAAAGGCTCAATGACTTTAGGTAAAGGAGACAATGCAATAACAAACTGGGAAAAAGAATAGGAAAATAAAATGAACTATTTTACACATACACTCTACAATAAGTTGTTGAAAGCCAGTCACATACACATTGGTTTGGGACTTACCAGTACAAACCGACAGACTAATTGTGCATAAGCGACTCAATATACTAAAAGGTTAAAAAATAGTCTTACTTACCTTATTGATATGAAAAAAAAAAAAAATTCAGATAAATATACAGAACTGGGACAAGAAATTAAAACGATGTGGAAACAAGTTTGTTTCAATTATATTAATAATTATTTTTGCCACAGGAGTAGTCTTCAATGGAACTATTGAATATATTAAAAAAAAAATAACGTTGATGTAGTAAATCTTATCACTATTCAAAAATCTACAATTTTGGACTCATAATTATTTGATACTGGTTGACAATTTTTATGCAACTTTTTGTTTTGTGAATTGCTCAAAATCAAATAAGATATGATAAACAGATATAAGAGTTTTTTCATATTTTAATTTTAGTTTGGATTACAGGTACATCTGACAACGGAAGTACTTAAAATAAACAAATTTGAAAGATTAATGACTATTGCTTAGTTAAAAGATTACAAATCATTTAGATATATGATTACTTGACGGTTTGTAAAGAGGAATTTTGGTTTAATCAATCAACTGTAGGAAACGAAATAGCGGATCTTGAATAAGAGGCGTTGAGCGATTAAACTATTTTTAATAACTAACTTAGACGTGCAGAATGTAACATGACCAGTCAGTTGTGTAATAACTTTTTAACTAGTTAATTACATGTTTACAAAATATTTTGTAATGTATATGACGCGTAGGTATGGCATTCTTTAAACGCGTTTACTATAAATTTTTAAATATAAAGAATTTTGGATTTTACGGAGATTTTTTAATTAGTTGGCAAAACGTATACAAATATTGTTGAGAGAATTGAGAGATGATAAGGATGCTTAGTAATATGTACATTTTGCTTCTATCGTATTGTACATTAATTTTAATTGAATAAGTCTACAGTTTTAAATAAATTCTAAATTACTAGAGAAATTATTTATTTATTTGGTACTAGATAAAGAAAAACAAAACGTATAGAAAATATTACAACGACTGAGGGACAAAAAAGAAGAACATATTTTTAGACATTTATTTAACTAGTTATAGAACGCAAGGCAAAAAGAAAAAAATGCAACAACTAAGTTTAAAAATTACTTGCTTGGAATAGCAAATAAGTGCTTTGGTTGAACCAATCCCTAACATTTTTTAGCCAGGACTTCTTTAATTTTCCAAGGTTTTTTTCTGCTTTTAATTATTTTGTATGATTATTTGCAATATTTGCCATTTGACGTGCCACATTAGGTGTTTAAAATATTTTAGTTATTGTATTTTTATAATTGATAAAACATATACTTCTTGATTCATATCTTAACATCTCTGCACTAGTATTTGCATACAAAATAGGACATCTTTTCTACCTAGACTATAACTGAATATAGGTTTTTTTCTATCATTCAGTATTTGCATTTGTTGTAGATTCTTGCATGAATGATTTTTAGTAATAATTTTAGTACATGACTGATTAAACTGATTGTACGGTGACCTTCATAACGTTTTGCATTTTTTTTAGGCAGAGTAAAAAAAGGTCAATTTTAAAAGCTGTATTATTCATCAATTTGATAAGGTCCGTGCTGTGTATACATCATTTTGTTTTTCAGATTTTTGTTTTTTAGCTTGTGGGATAACTTTTCAATCTTTTTTTTTATCCGCATCTTGTTTGGTTATGTCATATTGTTCTGTCCTATTATCATCTTCAAATATTTTTTTTTATTCAAGATGTTTCAAAACATTTGTCGGAAAATAAAGAATGGGATTTCTTGGCTGATTATAAGAAAAAAAGTTCCTATTAACATGGTTCCGCAAACGCACCGTTTTTGAGATACAGGGTGTAGCATTTTTTATTTTTTTATTTTTTGACGATATCTCAAAAACGGAAAGAAAAAGTAGCAACATGATCACAAAACTTTTATTTTACAAAAGCAATAACATAAAAAACAAAAAAAAATACAAAAGTTGTTGAAAATGACCTCTTCCTACGGTAAAGCAGGCTTCCAACCTATGTCCTAGTGACTGACGTACCCGTTTAAAAATGCCTGGAATGTTTTGTATTGCATTGCAGGATGCAATAATGCGATTTCTTAGTTCTTCATCAGTATTAACTGATGTAGTGTAAACTAAACTTTTTAAGTGACCCCACCCAAAAAAATCCAAAACATTTAGATCTGGAGACCGAAAAGACCAAACCTTCTTGACCTATCCAACGATTTCTATACTGTTTATTTAAGAATTGACGCGCAACTAAACTAAAATGTGCAGAGCACCATCGTGCATGAACCATTTTTTGTTTCTTAATTGAACCGGAACGTCCTCTAAATGTCCTGGCAGTTTTTATTTAAGAAAATTACGATATGATTGACCATTTTGCCTAAACGGCAAAAAATATGGACCTATTAAATGATTTCCTACAACACCTGCCCAAACATTAACGGAAAATGTTTGCTGATAATGGCCTTCCATTATGGCATGTGGATTTTTGTCGGCCCATACAAAATTATTATGGATGTTCATAATCTCTTCGCGGAAAAAATTTGTTTTGTTCGTAAATAAAACTTGTTCTAAGAATCGAGGATTTTGCGCAATTCTTTTTTGAAACCATTGACACATAGCCAATCTTTGCAAAAAATCTACTGGTAAAAGGTACTCGCAGTATGAGATAATGATATAACATCTGGCTTTTTATTATCCTTCACACTGTAACGTGACTAAGGTTTAGGTTTAAAGCTATTCTTCTAGTGCTAGTTGATGGATTGTCTTTGATTTCTTGAAGAACATTTTCTTCAATTTGCGGAGGTAGTCTCCTATTTCCTGCAGTTCTTTTATGTACACTTCCAGTTTGATGTAAACGTTTGTGAATACGAATGAATGTTCTTTCATTTGGTACTTGTCGGTTTGGAAACCTTTCTTAATAAATTTGACGAGCATTTGTTGCATTTCCATCGGCAACGCCATAAACAAAATGCATATTGCACATCTCGCTATCACTGTAAGTATTCGTTTTGCTATCACCACGCAAGCAAAATACTAAGAATGAGCAAATTAATTGGATAATAAAGATAATAAGTTTCCGCGATATTGACTCTTTTTGAAAAAAGGTTATTTATTAACTAAACGTCAATTGTCAATAACTCAAATGCATGAAACAAATGCATGAACGCTAACGACTAGATTAAAAACAAATGTTTTTTTTAACAACAAAACATGTTGCTACATTTTTAAATGTTTTTCATCATAAAATGCCGCATTTCTCTAAAACGGTTTACGTTAGAGCTTTTGACTACCTTTTTTGTGTACAAAATATTGTTGGTTTTAGAATTTCCTAAGTGTCATAGAAATTAGAGCTATATAAACCTCACGCAACCCTAAAATCTCCGTCAAAGGCACATAAAAAAAAATTGAATAAGCGCTTAAAAAAGAGCTAATATTAATGGTAAGATGTGTACAAAAGCTGAGTATTGTATCTCAAACGGTTCCAGAGATATTGTCAAAAAATTTAAAAAAATAAATTTTTTTACACCCTGTATGTTGAAAACGGTGCGTCTGCGGAACCATGTTAATGGGAACTTTTTTTCTTATAATTAGCCAACTAACCCCACCCTTTATTTTTCAACACATATACATGGTGTCAGAACTAATTTTGTTGTTACAGCCTATTAGTAGATTAGAGCCTTTTGTTCATACTAAATGTTGTTTTAATTTATGGCATTTTTCAGACATTTACATTTTTTATTTTTTTAAATTTTGATTTTGATGTTTTTGTGTATTTGATTTTTTTAATTTTGATTTTTTTTTTTTTTTTTAGTTGTAGTACCAACGGGTTGTAATCTGACGCTATATCTACTGCAAAGTAAGTAAAGTCTATAACGTTGGTCTATCAATATAAAGACAATTTGATTACGGACTAGTTTTTGGTGATTGTTTTAATGTGACCTTTAGCTGTATAGTGTTTTTGGAGATAATTAAAAAAAAGCATTTCGTTGTACAAGATTTATTTCCAGGCAAAATGGAAAAGCGTGGTAAATAATGTACTTATCGTATGAACATTGGCCTAAACCTTTTTTTTGCAACTAATTTCTTACTTTTTTATATACCAGGGTGATTCAAAAGTTACCTAATAAGCCATTGGTCCGATCAACTTTTTTCAAACATGTGCGATTTAAAATAGCTGAAAAATGCGCAATAAAAAATGAAATTAATATATTTTTAATATTTGTTATTGTTGTTTACCCAGCAGTTCTTTGCACTCACGTCTCATCTAAGGGATACTGGGTAGACAAATATTTATATCACTGTTTTTAATGATATGGTATTAAGCCGTACACTCTCCTGCTTGTTGATTAATAATATGCTTATTTACTGGTGACCATACTTGTCATACCGTCATAAAGTATTTTATATGTAAAATTTTTTCAGAAAACAGCGTGCCATCTCATTTTTTTTAGAGATTGAAAAGGGAAAGTCTTTAAAGGATGTAGTGCCGGATTCACTCTTAATTTAGCAGAAATCCCTACCCGCTTAAGTTTTCCATTGGCGGCAATACTTGTCATGCTACAACACCACCGATTTCTTACCAATTTTTTTTTAGAGATTGATGAGGGAAAGTCTTTTGTGCAAGATTCACTCTTTATTTAACAAAAATCTCTACCGGCTTAAGCCTTTTTTTGACTAAATTTATTAATTTACCTATGTTTTGCTTACATTGCTTTCTATCTTTGTACTCTCTTATTTTTGTTTTTTTCTGGTTCTACTATCTCGTTTTTTCTTTTGCATCTGGCATATGCTTAATGTACAGGAGTACTGATTTCAAGATTTGTTTGGTTTTATCACTTTTATTGTGCTTTTAACATTAATTTTCCTTTCTAGAGCTAGAAGATTTTTTTTTTAAGTTTTGTTTTAATTTTTTATTTACGGAAAAAGTTAAACCATTTACATCTACACTATAATATATAAATAAACATATTACATCAACTAAAATAATATACATAAAATACAAAAAATACATAAAAACAAGTTAAATCTAAAATACAATTTAGGTACATAATTCAATCAATATAATTTAATTGCGACTTAAATTGCGATTTGGTACAGATCCAATTAAAATTACTTGGAAAACAATTTGCCAGTTTACACATCCTAACAAGTGGGTTGTTGCACTCGTAATTTGTAGAATATGTAAATTCTCTAAACAATAACATCTGCCTGGTACGTTGATTGATAATTGGAATACTAAATGGTAGAGATGCAAGAAACCCAGGACAGTCTACTTAAGACATCACTAGTCTACGCAAAAATCAAAAGATCAGCTTTTTTGCGACGAAGTTTTACTGGTGGCAAATTGTACAAACATGTAATGTAATTGCGATCAAAATTAACCGCTAAAATCCCCGATATATAAGATAATAATCTTACAAACTTATTTTGAATTTGTTTAATACTTTGAATATGAATTTTGTAAGACGGGTACCAGACTGACGGAGCATATTCTAAATGAGAGCGCACCAAAGAAGAATAAAGCAATTTGAGCGTACTTGGGAATAAATCTGCTGATATTCTGTAAACAAATCCCAAGATTTTTATAGCCCGGTTACATATATAGTTTAGTCGACAAATGTAAGTTTGTGATCAAAGATTACGCCCAAGTTTTTTATTTGAGAAACTTGTTTTAACGGTTTATGATTAATATCATAACCGTAAAGTATTTTGTTCAGTGTTCTATTAAAACTAATTGAAAAGCATTTGTTAACGTTAAGAAAAAGATAAATATTATGACACCAAGCATTTACGGAATCTAAATCTCGTTGTAACAGATGTCAATTATTAACAGATGATATTTTACTGTTAAGCTTTAGATCATCAGCAAATAAAAGAAAAGACGATGAATGAATACACTGAGAAATATTATTGATAAAAAACAAGAACAGAATTGGGCCGCAGTGTGATCCTTGGGGAACACCTGAAGATACAAGATAACCTGTAACGGCATTATTCCGGGGAATTCATAAAATCAAAAATAGGTATTAGTGGTATGCAACCAAGTATACACTATGTTTGGTTGAAAATGTTGTTAAGATGAATTAGGAACTTTATTTTGTTTTCTAAATTAGTAACTAACTACTTTATAATTAAGTTATTTTGATGGTTTATGTAAATTTAATACTCACATGTTTTCGGTATTGATATGTGTTGTGGATTCCGTGTCGGTCCTGGGCCGGCTCCGATGCTCTCGATTATAATCTAAAAACAAGTTGCGATTTGGTTAATTTTAATGCAATTGTTATTAATTGTTAATCGAGAAAGGTTGTATTATGCAGTAGATTGCATGGGAGAGTGCTAATAGGGATTTGATTAACTGTTCATTTAAGTATGATTGCGGTTACGATGATGGGTTTTATTTACCTTGGGTAGTGTTAATACTAAGATTTTGGTTATTGTTAGAGTTAAATGTTGTGAATACTACTCAACGGAGGATTTCTCAGGGGGAAGAAAGTTACAGTAAGTGGTTGGGATTATTTTTATTGTTAATTTTATAACTTGAATTGCTGTACTTACTTGTGGCTGTTAATTCACTTTGTTGTCACTTTCAACTTGACACTTGTCAGCCATCTTCTGATTACGTTGTTCAACGCAAATTTGTTTGGCGCAAAATTTGAATTTTATCTAATTAGAATCATTTGCGCATCGGTTTAATTGGCAAGACGCTAAAATAATTTTCATTCTTTTTTTGGTCGTTGAGGTGTTGTGGTGCGGTGTTGTGGCAGTGGAGAGTATTCTGAAAGTTTTTGTTAATCCTTAGGCATCTTGGCCTGATTTATATACTCGTCGTTTAAACTGCATTAAATAGTGATATATTGTGTTTTGTGCTACCCGTTAAAGGAGATTTAGGGGTTATTGCCTATACCACAACCGCATTGGTGGATTTGTCACCCACCTAAACATTATGGCTAGAAATTTTCTAAAAGGATTGTAGGACCGTATAAAATCTCAGGTTAGTTTAGTGTTTATTTTCTCTTGTTTTTCGGGGTTTGCAGAATTATTTATAATTCTGGTTTTTTATGGCATATTTTAGGTTTTTTCCTACGGACGGTCTAATTTATTTATAACGACCCAGAACGGTCACCTCCCTGCTGTAACTATCGCAGGTACGGGAGACCCCTTTTTGATGTTCCGCATGGGACGTGCTGAAGAAGTAGATGATGTCTGCAGAAGACACGCATGAAGCAGCTAATTTTTCCAAGTTTTGTTTCCTGCTCCTAATTAAAGTGATTGGTTTGTTTTTAAGAATCCAGAAAAGTGTTCAACAGGAAGAAGACAATAATGTGTTATCGGCCACCTATGTGATTGGTCTTTATAAATTCTAGCAATGCTATATCTATTTTGTGCCTTCTACTACTTGGTGTAAGGCAGCGTGATAGTTTTTGGCGGTGAAATTTTATTGATTTTTGGTGTGTGCTAATAAGTTGCCTTGCACGACCTTTGGAAAGCGATAGCGCTATGCCTGAACAGAGACCCAAACCATGAGTACTCATTTTGTTTGTACCGATATTTTGATTTAAAATTTCACGGTTTATTGATGTATCACTTTCTTATTTTGTTATAGTTGTTGCTCATAGTTATTAAAGGCATTGGTTAATTTGTCGAATACACTGCTATTTGTTTTCTTTAGATCGATGGCCATAGTTTATTAAATAATAAATAAGTTGTTAAAATGTTGAACCTTACATTTATTTTAATTACTAATTGTAGATTGGCATAAACTGTTGCCTATACTTAATTTTTTTTTATAGGAACAATCCAATATTATTTAATGTTCCTAACTTGAACATTGTAGCCCAATAATATTTTTTTGTTCTCATCGAGCTTTTTTTATGGCTTAATTTGGCGAATATAATGTGTTTCCACATATCAGGAAATTTAGATTTGCTTAAGGAAGCATTAAAAAGTAGATGTAACGGCGTAGAAATGGAATAAATGCATTCTTTCAACATCATGGATGAGATGCCGTCTGGGCTAGTGCCAATGTTACTTTAAAGGTATTTAATACCTTTAAAAACATCAAACAAACTAATTGAAAAACTTGAATGTATTACGTTGTTTTGAAACTCAAACGTTAAAGTTGTATGAATTTCAGAATCGTAAACAGATGAAAAAAATTCTGCAAATTTGTTGACATAATCATCTCCATTAGTGCAGATTAGGTCTCCATAGTACATTGTAGACGGAAATCCATTAGATTTTCTGAGTTTGTTGATAAATTTCCAGAAATGCTTTGGATTTGTTTCAATATTATTTTCGGTACGTGCAATATACTGCTTGTAAAGGCGAGCGCTAAGATGTTATTTACATGAAGTGCGAATAGATTTAAACTCATTATAATCAGATAGTTCTGAAGATTTTAAACGTTTATAAATAACTTTTTCAATTTAGTAATTGAAATCAGTTCCTTGCTAAACCAAATAGGAAAGTTTTTTAGGTACGTAACAATCAATTGCATAATACAAAACAGAATAAAATAAATCAATACATACATTAATATCACAATTATAAAAAAGTAAAGACCAATCAACACTCAACCAAAAACCATTGATGGCGCCAAAGTCTGCAAATTTAAAAACATAGTTACACTTTAAAATATCACAGTTGGTATCACATTCAACATCTATCACATAAGCATAGTGGTGTTACTTGTGTTTAACAGAACATCAACAGCTATTGCCACTTTTACATCACGATCATTTGTAAAACACAAGTCTAAAAATACACCCCTACTATTGGGTATTGTTTTGCATTCAATGCAGTTTAAAAATCCAAAAGAATTGGTTACTAAATATACAGGGTAAGTTTTATTGCACACTACTCCAACTCCTAACTCATCATTTATCCACAACGCTGCAGGTAGATTATAATCTCCCAGTAGAATAAGATTACTATTGGTATGTATATCAGCTAATGATTCAACAGAGTAGCAATGGTTGGCGTATTTATCAATAGCTGAATTTGGTGGTAAATATAAAGCATTAATTAAATATGACACAAACTTAAAGTTAAGAAAAACAAACACAGCAGTAATATTCTTTTAAGATGAGATCTAATTGCAATTAATATACTCCCACCATCCAGTTTAGCACTAGTTAATCCGGTTATATGTTGTATTTATAAAACGTGTGTTCTGGTGCATCCTCTATGTCAGTGCACTTGTCGTTTTCTGTGATACAGAATTTTTTCAAGTAGGATTTGAAGCATTCATTTGTGTTTTTGTTTAATCTATTTTATTTTGATTTTTTTGTTTCTATCTTTTTTGATTGTTATGATTAGTATACTTGGAAATAGAATATTAAAAATTAAAAACTAGCGTGTGCTAATAATTTATTACCAACGTTTCGATAACATTGTTATCTTTCTTAGGGCTAAAAAGAATTAAAAAAATACATTGTTGATAAAATAATACATAATAACATATCAAAAGAGAAAAACATAAATCTGAAAACGGATAAGGATAAATGATCCAATATGTATGCTAATTTAATTTAGATGTGCAAATAAGTTGTATGCAACCAGCACAGATTGTAAACAATAAAATTACGTGTAGTCATTGTGAATGTATATTTTTAAAGTGTAGTGAAACGTAATGAACAATTTTAATGTAATAACCTTGACAAATGTAGCTGCATTTTAAAGGTAGATCTTTAAACTGTGATATAAATATTTTTTAATTGTATATATAAATTTTTTTTTTGATATTTATTTTCATTTACTTTTATTTTATCAACAATGTAATTTTTTTTATTTTTTGTAGCCCTGAGGAAGATAACGTTGGTAATAAATTATTAGCACACGCTAGTTTTTAATTTTTCCTATCCTATTTTCAAACTATACTAATCAAATCTATTTTATCACAACATATTTATAAAAAAGAAATAGTTAAGTCAGCGAAATTGTTGTTATTCAGACTAGTTCCTAGAAGATATTCTCCTTGGTAACGTAGAATCGGAATAACTGTTGTCAATATATTTCTGAGAAGGTCTTTTATGCAATTGTAATAACAGTATTATATTTGAAGTTTCTATTCAACAGTGTTACTACTTTTTAATGACTACAACTACGTAACATTTTAATTCAATTATTTAAAACTAAAAGAAATAGTTTTAAATTAAATTACTTTAGTTGTAATACATGATATTCTCTTAAACACTTTTGAAAAGTTTTATAATATATTGGTCATAATATAATAATATTATGCTGTAAAGTGGAACTGCGCGACTAGTCAATAAATTTCATGATACGGTTAAATTTATCATGGGGATAATTTTTAAATGCTTATTTGATGTAAATTACATGAAATGGAGCTCGTAAATATTGCAGGGAAAATCCGGTGTGGCCATCGATATGATACTCTCTGATTTCCGATTTATGGTTGCGTAATATACAAAATTGTCGATATCTAATTATGCTGGATGTGTTGAAATCTATATACATTTCGGATAAAAAAACCTTATGTAATCATTTATTAAATTTTATAATTTATATAAAATTATTTATATAGTAAACTTTACTGCCTAACAATTTTAGTAAATTTTTGTTGTTAATAAATCTAATGATACATAATTTTAAACATAATTGTTCTAAATAAATTGGGTTTTGCAAACAAATTGCCATTCAAATATAAATCGATTTTGTTAGGATACAAATTTGTATAATTATACATTGATTATTGATTAGGTCTGGAAACATAAAACGCATGTTTTGTTAGACTGGCTAACCGTGCTGATACAGAATATAATGTTTTTGCAGTAATCGATAATGATATATGATATTGTTTATAACCTGATTAATGTAATGGATTTGATTTACTATTCTTTCCATATTAAGGATTAATAAATTAATTTCATACAGTTTATGTGATTTTTTTTAAATACAAAGCTTTTAATATATAATCTTATTGATTTTATATGGTGGATTATTTATAACAGTAGTCTGATCCATCATGCAACATTTTAAAAAGTTGTAATATATAATTAAAACCAGTGTGTTTTTAAATCATTCATTGTTGCGTAACATATCTTTTTTTTTATATTATTGAATAACATATGAAATCTAATAGTTGAATGCATATTTTATATTAAAGTTACTTTAAATATTCAAAAGATTTTGTGTAGATGTCTCTAAATATTACTGAAATATTGTTTTAAATAGGAAACATAAAAACACAGTAACTTTTTTATTTTATAAAAAAATTTATTGAACATATAAATATACAGACATTGAATGTGGTGGTGGTTGTGTTGGTTTTGATTTAATCATACTAACTTATGCTGCTGTTATTGTTGTACTTCACAAACATACTTAATTTTTTTTTTAAATATGATTGGGTTTTTTAAAGATTAAGCATGTTTTTACATAATTGGCATTAGTCATTTAAGTTACTATATATGTTTTGAAATTTTTTGTCAAATTGAGATAATAGTCTTCACTTGTGATGTCGATAAAACATTGCCTACTTCTGAGGAAGCGATTCTTTGGAAAATGGTTACACACAGAAGTAATTCTTCTAAGATTACTTTTGTTGATGATGCATTCTTAGAGTGGTTACAAGAAGTTGTGTTCAGCCTACAATGACTATAACCAGAATTGAAATTACGCGTTGTGCCGATAGATTGTTATTTATAAGCAGATTTAGCTCTATGGCTTTTGGGACAACTGGATGCAGTAAAGTTGATTATAAATTGCTTAGAAAGGTAGAACCAAAATTTTATTGTTACAAATTGGAGTATTACAGTTAATTTTGTCTAGGAATAGGGTAAACTACATGTTTTTTATATAAGCCTCGATCTGCCTACTGCTGGATATAGGCTTCTTTCACATTTCTCCATGTGTTTTTGTCTTGCTCGACTCTGACTTTGATGTCGCTTATTTACCTTTTTTGCGGTCTACCTATACTTCTCTTTGTAGATATAGGGATTTATGTAGTATTTTGTTGCTTTATCTGTTGTGGTTCGGTTTGGCTACTTGACTTGTCCTTCTCCATTTTAAGTGGGCCACTCTTGTCATTACATCCGTGATTTTTGTTTGTTATGTTATCTTTTTGTTTCGTATTTTATCTCTAAAGAATATCTCCAGCATAGACCGTTCTAATAATTTTTGACACGTGCTTATTGATTTAGTCTTTTCTGAGTTAGTGTAGCACGTTTTTAATCTATAAGTTATCACGAGTAGAACGCACATCTTGTAAACTTTTTTTTTTAAATTTGTTGGATTGTCTGTCTGATTGGCGTATGATCTTGGTTGCTTGATTTTATTTATTTAGTTTAATTTTGTAGCCTAGATATATGTAGTCATTTAATGCCTTAAAATGATAGTTGTCAATAGTGTGTAATTCCTCTCATTCTTGGCTTATGATTTTAGTTTTGCTTGTTTTGGTTATATTTATATTGAATTTGACTAGTTTTAATGCATTTTGTAATTTTTATAGCATAGATTTTAATTTTTCAATGTTTTTGCTGACTAGTATTACTTTGTCTGCAATTCGGAGATGATTTAGGTAAGATCCAATAATGTTCAAATCAATTTTGTCTCATGGTAGTTTTTTGAACATCTTTAAATACGAAGGTGAACAACTTAGTGTCATTGTGTCACTCTGACAAACCTTTCTGTTAACATGTAAAATATGTGTTTTCAAATTTGTGTTGATTTTTACTTGTAAGGTTGCATTGGTGTATATATACTTTAACTGATGTGTACACTTCAAGTTAATTTGTGCTATTTTGAAGCTAAAATTGCCTTTATTACCACCAAGTCAAGAGCTTTATGATAATCCACAAAAGGCTAGGTGGATAAGAACATTGTATTTGGTATTTTTTTTATGCAGTTTTTGTAGGTGATCAGTGTACTGAATCCTGTACAAAATCTTGCTTGCTTTACCGGTTGGTAGAAGCCTAAGCTTTTTTAATAAGCGGTTGTTTACAATCTTAGTACTCGCTAAAAGCGTAAGCTTTCTTTTTGTACACGTGTGGTGTGCAATAATAGTTCTACACAAACATGCGGGACTTACTGTTTAACGTGATATCCAAACCACACAACTAGAGGGGTTTACTAGGCAAATAGTTCGCTGGTTTGCCATTACCTTGCAAAAGAGACGACCGCATCGAAATATATTTGACAAATTAGATATTGCCGCTGCCGAGAATTAAATCCGGGCTGCCTGCTCAACAGTCTTTGCACTAGACCATTGTGCTACGGTCGCCACGATAATAAACTAATTGGTCAGTAATTTTCAAAAATTTTGTTGTCTCTTTTTTTTAAGTAATATAATTTTTTACTTTTGCTAATTTTAAACATTTTGTTTGTAATTTTTTGTGTGTATAGTTTTGTTTTTCATCTGCTTCAGTGCCGTTACTAACTTGCTTCTACTGACTTTTGGCATTTTTTCTCAGCCAACGTTGGTGATATTGGTTGGTTGATCATTTTGTCACTCACTGTAGAATCTTTTTACCAACGTTAACAATCTGTGCTTTGTCAGTTACAACAACCTCTTTTGCATTTTGTATATTGTAGATGTTTCTTTGACATCTTTGATCGGAGTACCGTCATGTTTATGTTGTCTTTTATTGTGTTTTGGATAAATTTTGAATTGTGTGCTCACAAATCTTTTCGGATCTGCTTGTTGATGGTTTTGTTTAGTTGTTTGTATTCTTGCGTATCTAAACATATATGTTGTCTAAGTTATTTTGGTTTTTTTGTTTCTAAACTTAACTTGTTATTTTTTTCTGTTTTGCATGCATACATTTTTTGTTAATACTAACATGCTTAATGTAATGCTGCTTGCCAGATTGTTAAGTTTGAAAATTATTAAATTATGTAACCTATACTTTGGACTGCTTTTTGAAAGATTGGCCTCTCTACTTACTAAAACGTGGTTTAGTACTCTAAGCTCTATACATTGTATATATTAGGCATTGAAAACAGCTTAACATGTACTGGAGCATGTATTATGCACGAGCTAAAATCTGATTTTTTCTTACGCAAAGGACTCTATGTTGCATTGTCTTTGCATATATCAGTTATTTAGATTAGTTGTGGGTTAGAGCAGCGGAAGAAGGTTACCACTGTAGGAGTTACATAAGGTCTATTTAAACTTAAGTGTAGCTTGGTTCACTTTTTTTTTATAATCTAAAAGTTAGAACTTTTTTGTAGTTAATATGAATTTGATAAAAACATGATGATCTAGTTTTTACTAGACATTTAGGAAGTAAAGCAGTATTGTGATGATAATAATTATAAATCTGTTGTAAAATGAATAAAGCGACAATAAAATCATAAGTATAGTTTAAACTTATAACCATATAAAACAATTTACTATGTTATTTATCAAAAATTTATTCTTACGATTACATTACTAGATTTGGCTCTACTTGAGCCTGCTACGGATGTAATAAATTAAATAACTTATAACATTTGTGTAGCAATACAAGAAAAACAGAACCCAAAAAAAAAGAATGCTTAGGAGATGTCAAACCAAAAAAGCGACATTGACAAAGAAGTATTGCAAAGTGCACGGTCGATGTAGTAACAGAAATTAGCGCAATTAAAAGCAGCAATGAAGAGGCTAAAAATAGCAAGGGAGTTTAAAAAAGACTAAAAGTCTGGTAATAAAAAAGTAGAAAAAAACTTGGATAAGAAAAAAACTCAAAAAGAGATCTACAAGCGAATAGAAAAGTTAAAGATAATAGAGGTAACTTGTCACATAATAAAAAAAATAAAATTTGAAGAGCATTTGAAGAGCATTTGACAGAAAAGAAAATACTTAATAGTAAGCAAGAAAATCAATAAAACATTTTCTTTTTCTTTATGACATCAACACTCACAAAGAGTTAATCCGATAACAGTAAATGGAACGCAAGGCTATACAATGCTACGAAAATTAAAATTGGCAATCTTATTGAGGACAGACATGTTCAGACAAAAGTAGTAATGGTACACAAAAAATTCGAAATATAAATTGGAATTAATACCCTGTGCTGGCAGCACGTAGAAAATAATTTCAGTTAATAAATCAAACGACACAAGTGCAATACTAATAAGACTCAATGGTCTAATTAAAGATGTTAGGAATAATCTAATTACTTTGAAGTGATAACAAGAAGGTTGCTTTGCATAAAATTAACACTATAAATTTACTAATTCTGAGGAAAATAGCAAGATGCATATATAAATATACAGACACTAAAGGCGCAAGAAGATAAACCTAAGGAATTTACAAGAAAAAGAAACACATACGCCTTTATTGTCAATCAAGAAGTTAAAAAATAGGTCTACAAAACACTCCTTGAGCATGTAAAGGCAAACTTCAATGGCAACCCAGTCGGTCACAAATATAGGTCAAAATGTTTATTACCATAGAAAAAGACGTAATGCGCTAGAGTGTATCACAACAGTCATAGAAAAAGTTGATAAAACTCTAATTAGTACCAAAGAAATTGGAAACCATGGTCCTAAGAGACCTAGATACCATGTACACGCGAGAAAATATTAGATTGGCCGTATTGGTAATTGTGGAAGAAAACTGTTAAGGTCAAAACACTTAAAGGTTGTTGTTTGGGTACCCTTAGGTAAATGTTTGGTGTTCCAAAAAGGGGAGGAACTGCGGGACAAAGACAACAAACAAGATGAGATTACCAACACTGACAAGAAATTGTCAACTGACAACAACATTGATTATGAAAGTGCTCCAATGCAACATTGGCAGAGCCAGAGCAGCAATGGGTCTTTTGCATAAGATGCTTCTTGATAACAAAAATTTATGCATAGTATCCAAGTCTAATAAAAACATGGTATAAGGGGGCTTATGAGTAGAAAATAGAAACACTTGCTACTGATCCCTTAATACAAAATACAAAAAGCCTATAGTAATTGCAGGAAACTTAAACTCTTAGGCAAACAACTTTACAATAATGTTGTATGGTGTTTTGATATTCGATAAAACTATGAAATTGGCAAACTATAAATATTAGAAGCACACCAGAACATCTTAACAATAAGGATAGTCAGCGGATACCGCTCTTTGTCAACTGAGGCAACAAAGGTGAATAGCGGCTGTCACAACTATAGAATACACGGTAGAGCAAAGATTTATTTAAGAAAACGACATTAAAAAAGAGATGCTTGACAAATGGCAAGCGAGTTAGAAAGAGGAAACTGGAAAAGAAGCTTGCACAGCAATTTTAACACATCAACATGACACAAAAATGTATATTATTACATTTTGCAATATTTGAGTGGCCACTGATGTATCATGACATATCTCAAGCGATTTAAAGTAGAGGCAAATGATCGGTGCATGTTCAGCAATAAAGAAGATACTCCGCAACATACCTTTTATATCTGCCAAAGATGACAAACCAGAAAAGAAAATTTGTATGCAGAAGTAGGCCTAGAACTGACACCTGACAATACTGATGAACTATACAGAATATTTGCATTTTTCTACAGCTAATTACATCAAACTATATTATGCAGACTAAAGCAAAGCGAAAACTTTGCAAAGTAAGTATTGTTTCAAGCTTGTTTTATTTTATAATTTAATAAAATTACTTCTTGAGTACAGTATTTAAATATCTGTGTTAAACGTCGCATAATCGTTTACACACCACAACTTACTACAAAATAAATTTAAAATGTATTTGTAGTAACTATAAAAAATAATAAATTCAAGTTTGAATGGCTATTCCACAATATTCGAACATGATTGTAAATTAAGTTATATAGGACATAATCAAATTAAGTATCAACCAGAGTAGAATTAATTCAGTTTAAAATTGATTTGATTTATACTTCACTTAATTTGATAGATATGATTATAATATTTATTTCTAAAATAAAATAAAATTATATTCTACTATAATAAATAAATAATAATAATTCATATATTTTAACTGCTTGCATTATTGCATTTTATTATAATAAATATAATAATACTATAAATTTTTATTTCAGGTACGTCGTATATCGCCGTTGTAAAGCATGTAAGTTTTAAAATATAAATTATTTATATAGAGTCCCGTGTCCTTCCTTTCCAAAGCCGGAAAGTTGTTCGAGAAAGATAAAGGAACTGAATGTTCTATTAAACTTACAGCACATACCAACCGAAACTTATCCACATACATATACAACGGCAAAAAAGATAAGAACAGCGTAAGCAAAACAAAAGATACTACTTTTTTAACTTTCAGAAAATTATTGGGTAAAATTTAGTATTTTAATACGCTATTTGTTTAAGATTGTGGTTTTTTGCTTTGTCTTATATATTTATAGAACTGGTAAGTTACTTTAATAAGTTTTATATTTAATAATTGAACGTTTTGTTTTGGGTTTTAACTTAATTAAAAATTTTATATTTAAGTTTAAATCTGATTAATTGTAAGTAAAACTAAATGTAATGTTTTTATCAAATTACACTTATAAAATAGTTTGGTTTATAATAAATTATTTAAAATATTTTAATATACTGTTTATACTCTTGTAAAAAGAAGCTGCTGCTCACATTTGATAACAAAGGTATTTAATACATTAAAAAATTAAATTTATGAAAAAATATTCTATTGGGTTGTCCGATTGAACAAATAGTAACGAGCGCTACATATGTCGTTGTGGCATTCGTATAAATTTACCTATTTAACTAGGCTTTATTCGAAATTATTGCTTTTACAACTGTCTCATTTGAGGACATTGCGTCTCTTCTGTATATATTTTATAAGGTATTTAATAATTTATAATTCATAGTGTTGTAATATTTTTTCAACAATTGTTGATAATTTTTAAAATTGTTATTAATATATTATGATACGCATTCAGTAAGTGCATTTTACAGGTGAAGAAAATAATATAGCAGCACAAGGTTCACTGTGTCAAAGTTTGATAACTTTTAAGACCTGTAGTATTTAGTACACACATTTGCTAAAACTATCACAAACGCTATACGTTTAGGCACAATTTGGAGCAAAAATATACAAAAATGGAACCGGAGAACTTTGATCACGTTATCCTTGTTCAAACGTGTCAAGCTGAGATAGCTGCCATTAAATAGTGCGCATGATAAAATTAAAACAACACTTCAACAACCAATAACCAAGACGGACAAGCGATACTACAGACAGTACGTTAAAATCCAAACTATCATGGACAGCACGAGTTTACATAAGTATATACAATACAGCAATAACGGAAAATGGGAAAAGGAAGACAAAAAAGAAGGAAAATGGATCATAGGAAAGATGAACAGAAAAAGAATAAAGAGAGTTATCAAAGCAGAGGAAGTGACTGAAAACAAAAACATAAAGGAAAGATGCAAAAGGTACTCGGAAAAGTTGAGGAACGCAGCGGAAGAATCAATTCCCAGGTACAGAGAAGGAAGAAAAAGAGGACCGTACTAGTGGTGCGAAGAAAGCTATACATACAGCAAGAAACGTCAAAATACAAAAAAGAAGAGGAGAAGATTCTGATGAAACTAATGAAAAACTGAAAATTGACAGAAAGGCTTTCAAGGAAGTGATCAAGGACAGTAAGAAAAGATGCTAGAAAAAAATGTTAGAATCCACAGACAGAGATCTCTAGGGCAAACCATACAAAATAATAATGAATAAATTAGGAGGAATGAAGGCAGTGTGCTTAAAGTAAGAAGACAATGAAGTAGTAATAATAAAAAAAAAATGTTTTCCACTGGAGGAATGGTAGAAGTGGTTCTTCTAGGGAATAGCTGAGAAAACAAATTGCACCATGTCCAGACGAGGTAGCAACTGAGATAGTGCAGGCAGCGCTAGAGCGAAATATGATAGAGATAACACAAATTATAAACAGATGTCTGAAGGCAGAATTTTTTCCGGCTTGCTAGAAAGATGCAAACCTAGTACTAATTGATAAAAAGAAGGAAGTAGGCTAAACAACAACAAATAGACCGATATGCCTTATTAACACAGTAGCAAAACACATGGAAAAAGTTATTGTGAGGAGAATTGAACAGAAAATAGAAGAAAAAGTAGGATGGGAACAGGAGCAATATGGATTTACAAAGGGAAGAACGACTATAGGAGCTATTGAAAAGGTAAAAGCCATAGCAAAAAAAGCAAACAGTGGACCATAGAGAAAAAGACAACAATGTGTCATAATAGCGCTAGTTATACAAAATGCGTTCAACACCATAAAAAAGAAAACTAACAAATTAAACTACCAAGATAATATGGAGCTCCTCTCAGGAAAGAAATCTACTGACCAAAAGTGAAAAATTTAGGTTGACTAGAGAAGTACCACATGGTTTTTCACTAGGTCTTAAACTATGGAATTTAGTTTATAATCAGCTTCTTAGGATGCGGTTGCCGGAACGAGTGACAATAACGGCATTTGCGGACGACATGGCTCTGGTAGGTAGGGATATAAACATAGAAATACTAAATAAAAGGTTAGAGTTGGCAATAGAGATAATAAAAATATGGATGAGAAATAAAGGGTTAGATCTGGCTTTGCAGAAAACCGGGGCGGCATGGCTATCGACAAAGAGGACTAATAGGGGAAATGGAAAAATACAGGTAGGTGAACAAATAATAATATTAGAAAACAAAATTAAATATCTTGGAGTTACACTTGAAGCAAAGGGATCGTTTCCTTAACCTATTCATTCAAGGATAAGGAAAATAAGCGATATAAGGAACAAAAAAAAATGGAAGTAATGATTAGTAAGGTTATTCCAAACAAGGGAGGAACAGGAGAAGGGGCACGAAGCCTAACAGCAACTGCGGCTAGAAGTAAACTATTGTACCCCGCAGAAACATAGGAAGATGCTTTAAAGACAAAAAAAAAACAAAAAACAAAAAAAGTAAAAGGAGCTATGAGAGCAAGTTCGTTAAGGATCTGCAGGGCCTACAGGACGATGACGCAAGAGGCACTAAAAGTAATTGCAGCGACAGTACCCGCAGATTTAATGGTGAAAAAAAGATTAGGTATAAAGAAAATGATAAATAAAAGAATTACTAAGCAAGAAGCAAAGACACGTGCGAGAGAGAATATGATGGAAAGATGGCAGAGACAATGGAAAAAAAAGAGAAAAAGGAGAATGGACAAAGGAACTATTACCAAAAATATAAGAATGGGTAGAGAAAAAACCGGTGACGTGTTACTGTACAACACAGCTACTCATCGGACATAAAGCTTTCAGAAAGTACTTACAAAAAATAAATAAGATGGAGAAAGAGAAAAAATGTATATTTTATCTAGAAAACGCTAGTAGAGTGCGAAGCGTGGGAGAAAGTTAGGAAAACGCAAGAAAAGGTATTGAAAAACAAAGTAGACAAACTACAATTATTGAAATATGTTTGAGTGACGAAAACAAATGGAAAACACTAAGAAACTATGCAACGACAGTACTGAAAAAAAGATAGAAGAGCTTAAAGCTTAAGATTTAGGTAAACCAAAATGGAAAAAAAACACACAAATTAATAGCCACAGAAGACAAAAGAAGGAGGAGCAAAAAGCTAAGTCAAATAAAGTATTAAGGAGGAAAGAAACAAAGTAGGTCAAAACAACTATGCCTGCCAAGGAATGGATGGTGAACATAGAGACAAAGAAAAACATATACTGAAACATTAGTATTTACAGAAATTGCTGCAATAAGGAGGAAAAGAAAAAAACTGCTCAAGAAAAATAAGTTGACAAAAATGACTAAGCAATATCCAAACGGAAGATACGCCATCTTGAGGTTGACCAGAAATGCAACTTTCAAAATGGTCAGAGTATATAGTATTCAATAATTTTACTAGAAGTTAAACTGGCAAATGTAGGACTACAAAAGGAGATTTATAAAATTTTTTTTTTTTTAATTTTAAATAAATTAAAAAAAGTTATGGATTGCATAACCAGTCTAGAGGCATCAGGAACTAACAACGCTCTTGATCTGGATACAATAGGATCAGGGTATAGATGTTAACTTTGAGATAGACTAGTTTGCCTAAAAAAGAATCACAGAGACGTTTATTTGACCTAAACCTGTTTTCAAGATTTCATATAAAATTGGTAATCAAATAATCCATAGTAAACTTGACACATAACACAACAATTTGTAAAAAAAAACTGTCACTGATCAAGTACAAAACTTGCCATACGCAACGTAGTGCCTTTTTTTCGGCAAATACAATATAACTAAAGAAAAGTTAAAAACAACCTTTTGTCAAAAGTTTCTGTACTGTATTGAAGAAACAAAACTACTAAAGGAGTAACAACCAGAAGTGCACAATAGGATTAAGAGACTACTATGCAAGGTTGTACCAACCGTACCAACTTAAAAGGAAACTACTAATAGAACGACATTCAGAAAACTAATATAACTGGATATTGTGGCATAAACAAACACATGCATATAATGGACCCTCTATGTTGCGGATGTCCAGAGGACAAAGAAACTAGACATCATTTTTGATTGAACAAATAGGAAGCTTACACTACGCAACGTAATGTATTTTTTAGCAAGCACAAGTTAAATAAAGAAAAGATCAAGTCAGTACTTTGGCTAAACGCATCACAAGAAAAAAACAAGTGAAACGTTACTTTACGTTACGTTGATAATTATTTGTATTTTCTGAAGCTTCAGATTTATACAAAAATATATTTTTTTTATTTTGTAGATTTAAGATAATTCTAGTTTTTGAAATATACTGCAATATTGTAAATAAATATTGCACCAAACTTGGAAAATATAGAGCACCAAATACAGCCGTACAGCCTATAGTATATTCTTAACCTCGGGTTGCGACACAAAATACAAATGTGTTGATTGTTTCAATAACAAGTGGATGGCAGAAATGCCATATTTGGGTGATATGTTCTACCACTTAATCTAGTTGAACACAATACAAAGTTAAAACCGTACTGTAAAACAGGGCTGTCCACTTTAAAATAATTGAGAGAGAGAAATTTCAGTTTTTACTTAGCCTTACAATTTCAGTTGATAATAAAAGCAGAAAGATCTTCAACTGGAATTGTGTAATTTGAAATCAGTTTCTTTTTACCAAGGAAGAACTGTAACTGGATTAGACTTTTTGAAGTTGCTGCTAGAAGAACAATACCCCACCCCAACTTGCAAAATTTAGGGCTTAATGCTACGAAGCACGGTATATTTACGAAAGCAGCTTTCTCAATATGAAATTTATAAAATCAAAATATAGATGTTTCTTCTCTGATAAGTCACTTTTTGTTTTGTTTCGTTTATTAACAATAAACATTATAGTTAATATTGATGCATTAGTTAGTGCATTAGTTTTTTTCTTTGGATACCATACCTATTAAAACTCACTAATAAAGTTGCATACAAAGTGTTTTATAATGCGGCTCTTCAAACCGCATTTTTTTAAAGCGGCTCTTAGGGCACTTGTAGTTAGACAACCCTGCTGTAGAAGACATAAGTAAGAAAAAATTGCGAGACATCAATTGGCAACGTTTTCAATATTAAACTTGTTTTTGGAAGATATTAATGACAAGAATATTTTTGTGTTATTTAAAGCGTTTAAAAAACTTATTTGATTTTTAATATAGTTGAATCGACAATCAACTCGTTAAACAGAAGCATTATTGCCAAATCAAAACCAAAAGAGAACAACTGTAAGGTGAAATATAAAGGGCAGTGGAATATGAATTAAAAAAATAGTGACAAAATGATAGAAAGACGATTTGATAAGACAAAACAATATAAAAACTGTGCAAGAAAATGTTCAAAGAATTAATGAAGGAGATGGCATAGAACACTAAGGAACTAAAAGAAGAGATTAGATAACTAAAAAAAGAAATGAAGGATAAAGAAGTGAAGGATAAAGAAGTGAAGTGGGATCAAGAAAAAAATACAGATACAAGTCAAAATAGGAAAAGCTCAGCTAATACATAAAGAAAAACAAATAATAGGAGTCGAATCCGGAACATGTGAAACAAAACAACATAAAATGAAAGCCAAAAGAAATCTAAAAGGGACCAGAGTTCACATTACCAATGACCTAACACATGAAGAAAGATACTTTCAAAAAGAAATTAGAGACAAAGCAAGAGAAGAAAAAAAATAGCAAGAGGGTAAGAATAGTTTACTGAAAGTTAATAATTGACGGAGAGGAATATAGATGAAAAGGTTTAAAAGAAGTGGAAGATCTAAAAAACTAATAGGAAAACGGCTAGAAAAAAAGAAAAATACACAGCGGAATATAAAAGGATACATGGGAAAAGAAGCTGAACTGATGGAAGAAATGATAAACCAAAATATAGAAATACTAGGAATATCTAAAACAAAAAAGAAAGGGCAGGGAATAGTAAGAATACATAGAGAATACTGGTTAATGTGGACAGGAGTGGAGGAAAAAAAATTGCAAAAGGAGGAGTAGGAATGATAAAAGCTCCGGAAAGAATAACAGATACAATAAGAGAAAAACGCATAAATGAAAGAATTATGGCAGTAGAAATGAAGCTAGTAAAAAAGTAGAGAAAAACAGCTTCTATACAAAATTACAAGAAGAAATAGACGAGTGATCAGAAAACATAATGATACTAGAGGACCTAAATGGGAGAGTAGGAAACCAAAACAACGGAATAGAAGAGGCAATGGGAATAGAAGGAGAAGAAATAAGAAACAACAACAAAAAAAGAATGATTCAACTATGCATTGAAAACAATCTAGTAATAACAAACACCAAATTTAAACACAGCAAAGTTCACAAATACACAAGAACACAACTAACCAGAAACGAGAAATCAATAATTGACTACTACTTAGTTATCAGAAATAACTGGAACGAGATAAAGAATGTAAGAGTAACAACACAGGCGGAATGAGGAAGCGATCATTATTTACTACGAATGGACATAAAATGGGAAGCAAAAGTTAAACCAGACAAAGAAGGAAATAAGTTAAGATAAAAATAAAAACCTACAAACTAAAAGAAGAACAAATACAAGTGGCATACCAAGAGATACAACAAAAAAAAAACTGGACAGAAGAACAGAAGAAATAGAAGAAATTAAAACAGACGAAGTAATAGAAGCAATTTAGAAATTAAAGAACGGGAAAGCAGCGGGAACAGATGAAATAACGCCGGAAATGATGAAATACATGGGAGATGAGGGAATTACACAAATATCGAAATTATTGAACGACATAATAAGGAATGGGAAAACCTCAAAGGAATGGAATAAAGGAATAATTTTACCTATACATAAAAAATGAGATAAAAGAAAATGTGAAAACTATAGAGGAATCACACCAACGAGCATACCAAGCAAAATATTCCCAAGAATTAGTAAAAAAAGAATGAGAGACAAACTAGAAACGACAATAGAACACAGCCAATGTGGTTTTAGAAAAGAAAGAAGCACACAAGATCTAATATTTATAATAAGACAATTAAGTGTTTTCACTTAATAATTAAAAAAATAGAGTAATGCACGTATGCTTTGTTGACCTTGAAAAGGCATTTGACAGGATTAAGAGAGAGAACATATGGAAAAAACTAGAAGGGAGAGGATTTGAGAAGAAAATAATAAACGTAATTAAAAACATGAACACAGAAAACAAAAACATAGTCAGAATGAATAACGAAGTATCAAAAAAAATCCAAACGAAAAAAGGTGTAAAGCAAGGGTGTGTGTTAAGCGCATTGCTTTTCTCAATTGTGCTAGACAGGGCAATAAAACAAGCAAAGAAAAAAATGAAAATGGTAAATATAAGATATTGGATAATGGAAATAACAAAAATAACAGAACTGCTATTTGCAGACGATATGGCAGTGATTGCTGAGACCGAAGAAGAGCTACAACACAACATGGAAATAATAGAGGAGCAACTTAAGAAAGTAAACATGAAAATAAACTATGAAAAGACAAAAACCATGATAATTGCAAAAGAAAAACTGGATAACGAAACAAGAATAAAAGAAAAAATAATAGAACAAATTGAACAATACAGATACTTAGGAACAATAATACAAAGCAACGGAAAACTAGACAAAGAGATAGACAACAAAATAGGAAAAACAGCAAAAATATATAACATGTTAAAAAACTCTGTCTTTAACAAAAAAGAAATATTAAAAACCACAAAAACCAAAAATTGTAAAGAAAGTAATCAGACCAACATTAACATATAGTAGCAAAACATGAGACAATGACAGAAAAACAAATAGAAAGAATAAATGCTATGAAGATAAGATTTCTTAGGAAGATCGAAAACAAAACAAGAATAGATAAAATAAGAACAGAGACATATAGGACAAATTTAAATATAAAACCAATACAAGAAAAAAATACTGAAGGTCAAATGAGATAGTATGGGCATATCAGAAGAATGTGTGAAGAAAGAAACACTAAGAAAATTTATGAGACAAGAGTAACAGGAAAACAAAAATAAAGAAGACCCAGAAAAAAATGGAACAGCGCAATAAAGGAAGAGGCTACAGGAAAAGGGAACACGTGGGAAAAAATAAAAGAGATAGTCAAGGAATAAAATAAAAAGATATATTGCAGAATATGTTAAAAAATGTAGTTGAATTAGAAGCTCATATAAAGTAAAAATGATGTAGTTGTTTGGGGTTTTTTTGACGTCTATTTTAAAACCTAGGTGTTGGAAATGTCTATGTCACCATACAGTAGACTAAAAAAAATATGTAGCTATTTGGAGGTTTTTTTTTACATCTATTTCAAAACTTGGAGGCCGTATTTTGATGTTTTTGATATTCTATGAATAGGATTTGGCATTTTTTGAGGCTTTGTTTGGTTTTGGTTTTCTTATTAATATTTTTCAAATTTTATAGTTCAATTTTGCTATTTTTAAAGTTTTATAAAAGTTTTTACACATTTTAAAAGTTTTTGATATTTTTTGAAATTTGTTTAATAATTTAAGGACGGATTTTGCAACAATTTATTCCAGATTTTAATTAGTTTTTTAATATTTTTTATATTTTAATTTTTGCTATTTTAAAATTTTTTGAAAGATGGTTCTAGTGCTTTCTGACGTTTGTTTAAAATTTCAAGGCCGGATTTTGTTTTTTAAACATTTTATGAACAGAAGTTTGTAGTTTTTGATTGTTTTGTCGACCTTTTGTTTTTTTTTTTTAATATTTTATTATTTATGGCTGGGTTTTACTATTTTCAACTTTTTATAAATAGAATTTTGCATTTTGAACAGTTTATGACCCAATGTTGAACCTATTTTACAATATTTTTATATTTTATAGCTGGATATTGCTATTTTTAACATTTTAAAATAGCACTTCTTGACAGACTATGACTTGATGTTGTTGTTTCTAACAATATTTTGATTTCATAGCAGGATTTAGTGTTTTTTGACATTATTTTAATGTTTTATTGCCAAATTTTGCTGTTTATGAGTTTACATAAAAGAATTTTGCACTTTAACTGTTTTGGCCGGATTTTGATTTAATTTAACAAAATTTTAATATTTTATAAATGGATTATGTTATTTTAATTGGTCTGTAATTTAAAGAATCAGATTTAATTTTGGCATGTAGAATTGCGTCAGAAAACTAATAATTCTAATATTTTTATAGTGGGACGTAGTCTACGTTTGATAGAAACACATTGCGGTAAATTGGAGTGTTAACTACCTACCTAAAATAAAATTTGAACAAAAAATTTGAGCAATTTAGTAAACAAGGTAAACGAAGATAAATTTGTCTATTTTTGTTTATAGAAATGTGTCAAGTACGTTTGGTTTTATTTATTAATAATACTTTTACCACAAAGTCAAAACTTATTATTATTTATTTTAAGTATAACAAACATAAATTAAGTTATATGATTCATTATTTTGAGGTCATTGCATTTTATCAACTTGGAGCTACTTGCTAATTAATTTTATTATTTATATAATTAAAATAGAATTGATTTTCTTTGAAACACAATACAATGATTGAGGTTAGGGTATTTTAATAAAAAATTTATACTTTATTGTGCTGATTTACACAATACAATGAGTTATTGTTTAGACCAAACATAAAGAAGAGACAAATTTTACAAAGCTTTTATTCAATTAATATTTAATATATAACCTTTTTCCTTTTATTTAATATTAAATACCTGATATCTTGATGAATTTATATTTATATAAAAACTTTAATAATATTTTAGAGAGCTTAATGAAAAACAATATCAACTAACTCATTAAATACTGTTGCGGTACAATTTTTAAAACACCCTTTGCTAATCTCAAAGATCAAAGTTAACACCATTTGAAAAGGTTTGTAATATACATTACAAATTAAGCGCGCTAAATTGCTGTGAGAATTTATGGTATAATTTAATTGTGATTCTAATAAATGCAAAATTAGATAACAATTTCATTCAGCAATAAAGTATAGCATTTTATTGAAAACGTAGTCACAAACCACTTCAATGTTGTGGAAGCAAAGAGAAAAAATTCTATGTACTTCAGCATTCCATTTAGTATTGTAGGTATTTTCTTCAATTAAGAGATTGGAAACGCTGTAAGACGAACATCATAGCAAAATAAGTTACTCGAATGGTTTTATTTAAATAATGGAATTGATTTAAGTAAGTTTTAATAATGTAATGATAGCAACCTATGTCAGCTGAGCGAAATTGTTGCCGCAAACGTATAGTGCATACAAGTTGTATTTTAGTTCTGTCACACATGGTGAACAGCTTATATTTTTATTGGAAAACTATATAAAATATTCAGATTAACTTTATAAAAGTATTTTAAAATTCATAGATCAATGGTGGTGAATGTGCCAGAAGAGAAGCATTTATATTATAAAGATTTGAAAATTAGCGGGTATTACTAAATTTATAATAAAACAATTTTGTTTACGTTCGTCAGGGGAGGTAGTTTAGAAATTCCGGATTTTCATCGATTTATGCAAATAATCTTTCCGATTAACGACCTACTTTCTCGCACTTTTAAGCGAAACCGCGTTACCCGAAATTTGCAAACTTCATGCTAATTAGCCACTCCCTCGCACTCACCGTTACTTGCACGCACCTTTAAGGTGTTTTAAAAATTTACATCCACTTTGCGAAAAAAATAGAAGCAAGTAGCAGAGCTACATATATAATAAAAATATAATTCAAGTGTCTCCGAGTGTGGATAGGGATGGGTCCATCGATTCTGGGCGGACGCAGGCGCGCAACATTCACTTCCCTGGTCCGTCGCATCTCTGCCGCGAGACTCAAGAGTACTGAGACCGATCCCCTTATCCACATGGATTCGTTTTGTTAAAATACACCGCAAATTCTTACGTTCGTTTCTATAAAATTAATTAAAATTATTAAATAAATAAATATTAGTGCGTATAAATATTTATTAATTTCTAACAAACTTGCGCATAACAAAATAAAAATATTACAATAAATCGCGTCATATCCTAACAAACTCGTCGGAAAGTTTGCAAAGTACGGTCCGGTTGCGTTTGGATGTATGTTTCATGCATTATTTTTATTGTGTTTAAAGGAGTAATCTTAAACTAAAGAAAGCATGGTGAGTACTTTATATTATATTGGCGGAAACTTTAACAAAGTTGAAATAGTTATGCAAACTTTATATAACTAATAAAATGTTTCAAATAAATTCAGTTTTATATATATATATATATATATATATTTGTAGATATATTCAAGCAATAAAAAAGTTTATCGTTGTTTTTTTTTATATATATTTGACAAAATATAGATAAAATATATTTAAAAAACTTGTAGCAATTAGACATAAAAAAGTGAAACTTGTTAATAAAAATAACTATGTTGCGTGTTAAAAAATTTAAAATAATTATAAATGCTATTCTTAAATTTATGTATAAAACATGCAAAGTTATTAAAAAATTTAAATTTTGGTATTTAAACATTTGTGCATAGATTAATTATTAACTTTTTAAAATAAACTTTTTAGATTATTATTTCTATCTATAAAAGGGTTGATAGATAACAGTCGTCCTTGTTTCATAACCATTGTGACATAACAGTTGTAGAGTAACACAAACCTATCTCGTAATCTCTATGAAATGGGACGACGACCCAGCAGCTATCTCCCTAAATATAGGTTGGAATTTTAATAATATCATTTATCTACGCTTTTGTTTTAGGCAATCATAATGTAATCTTTAATTATTAATTTAATTGCAATTGACTAAAATATTTCGTTAACTACTAGAACTATATAATAAGGTTCTTATGTATATTTTAGGATCAAATCTATATTTGCTGAACTAAGGGTTTAACCTATTAGTTTTAATTGAGTAAAATATCTATATATATATATATATTGTAATAAATAGACTCACAGGTACATATCACATGTTCTTAAATTATAAAATTTTATTTTTTTTACAATTTTAGTAATTGTAAATGTTATTATAAAATATTTAATTAATTTACGTTAATTCATGAATCGAAGTTACACTCGGCTAAAAGATATTGAGTGTATCATTTTAAGATACTTCTTTTTAATTTTGTTAGAATTACTTAATTAAATTAGTTTTTTTTTAATTACGAGACTTTATGTACTTTTTAGTAAATTGTATTGATTAAAATATTGTAAATTAAATTTATTTGCTATAAACAATACAATAAAACTTGCAAATTATATTTAATAATAATTAAATATTAATTTTAAAATCATTATAAAAATTCTAATGAGATTAATGAGTTTGATTAAAATTAATTGCAACTTTTTTTTAAATCAGGAATTGGTATTGTAAAACAGAATATAAAGCTGTAATTTAATTAATTAAGTAATTTAATTAAATTGTCAAAATTATTATTTAATTATCTTTATTATGAAACATCAAATCTTAATACAAAGCATAATTGATATTAAAATTTCTAACATAATTATAATAACAGGATAACATTTTGTTTTATCTTGAATAAATAATATTTTTTTTAGTTTTATCAATCAATATTTTATCTATAAGATTTGAAGGCTAAAAAATAAGAATGGATTTTAACTTTTATATAAAAACTAAGATTGTCTCGTTTATTACTCTTCAAAAGTTTGGTAATTACATTGTTTTAATTAGAATATTAAAATCTCATTATGCGGTGGGCATATTGAAAGATTTAAACTTGTTTTATGAGTTGTGGTTAGCATTTATGGCTAAATATATATAATTAATGGGAAATTAATTTGACGAACATTCTATTACAGAGATTAAGAGAAATATGAACAAAGTTTGTTTTCTTTTGTATAAGATAATTAGAGCATGTTTTCTGCGTCCAAAGAGATGTATTATATAATAATGATAAAGATGAACGTATGTTGCAAAAGTTTTGTGGTTTCTTTTATCGGGAAAGAAATATTTGTTTATATATTTTTTTTAACAAAATATATTTACTTAATAATACTTTATTACAGGTTTACAATTCATTTGGTTTACTTTAACTTCAAAGAGTCAAAAAGCTCATCATTAAACACATATTTTACAATTCTGCTTATAATCATTACCTGATTTTATACTATTAGGACATGCAGGTGTAGCAAAATTAGCAACAATTTTAAATTCAGTATAAGATTTTATAGCATGCTTGTATATAAAAGTTTATACTTGGATAAAATAAAATACTTTATTAAACTTTATGATGTCAAATTGAATTAGTCTTAATGTAACTATTATTGTCTATTATAATAATAGCTTTATTTGGAACAAAAAATAATCAAAAAAATAAAAATTATAATAACAAATTATAACTTTAACCTTAAATTAACTATAATAATAACAAAAACAAAATGTTTTAATTATAGCTATTATTTGTACGTTTTAAATTTTTGATTGTATTTTAAATAATGTATTTTTTAATTTTTGAGTTTATATGAGACTATGAAAATTGTTCGCTCATACGAGGGTTGGTTGAATTAGTCCCTTGCTACATATATTCAAATTATGTACATTGCTGCGAAAAGACAATTCACAAAATATATTTATTCATGAGCACACATTGAAATAATTTTATGAAACAAACAACGCTTGTTTGTGGTCTAGGGATATTACTAGAACACTATTAAATAATTTTTTTTAAAGAATTTTTAACCTTAGATTTAACAGCTTATACATCCATATTTCAATATCAATCTCACAAGCGAACGGTAAAACATCACATCTACACCGATGTCTTTCCTTATTTTTGTGATAAACCTATTTTTTTTTAACTTTTGAGCACATCATCAACTCCTAGATCTTTAACTTTGCTTACAGATTAATAGTGTAAACAAATTTTATTGGATCCTGAACTCGACAATAAAATAAAGAATTACATTTACTAAGATTTAAAAATAAATTTTTAATTTGCTTTTTTGAAGCGTTTAAATCTAAGTATATTGAAATTCATTGTCTTTACAACAATTATTATTGTCTAAAGTCAATATGGACATACTTTTATAACCACTGCATTGATTAGCAAACGCTTTTAAAAATGCTGATGGATATATAAGGATGCGAAAATGGTATTATTAAGTCTATTAATGCGGTGTTAAAATTAGAAGTTTAAAGTGATCCTGTATAAAAAATCTAAGAAGAAAAAAATTTCAAGAGCGATTTGGTACTTTTGGTGTAGCGTCTCTAATTCTTTCAAACGTTCTTTTTATTTAAAGCATAAACTCTACTATTATTGTTTACTGTTTGTTGTTACATATTAGTCTTGTTAAAGCTGCAGATATCTTAATACAGCTTAATAATAAGTGCACACATTTATTAATAATAATGCAGGGACTAATGAGTGTGCAGAGGTTGCACCGTGCCTGTAACAATCAACAAATTGTTTGGGCAACGTAGATTACTCCAAGTTTTGCAATTAATATTAATTGAGATTGATGCTGTATATGCAGATATTGCACTACACTGGTTCAATTTAATAGTTCTAATATACACAATTTGCGGCAACAGCTAACTAAGATAGTAGATTAAATTTGATTTTGCAATGAAAAAACAATACCGTTTTCAACGGATAGTATTTATTTATAGAAACCTTTGAATTTTTTTGTATATATTTTTATTTATCTTGTCTATGATTCAAATATTAATAAAATAATTGTATATTAAAGCAAAGAACTTATTGGTTTTTAATTTGTGCATAATAATATGTTTAGTTTGAAGTATTTTAAAATTAAAGGTCCAACATTAAACCACTTTTTTTTTCAAAATCCTAAGTTTTGAATCA
Organism: Tachinus rufipes; assembly: GCA_963932245.1. Lineage (NCBI taxonomy): Eukaryota > Metazoa > Arthropoda > Insecta > Coleoptera > Staphylinidae > Tachinus > Tachinus rufipes. The sequence continues at coordinate 36,398,011 of OZ010744.1, forward strand.
GCATTTTTGTTTTTATAGTCTTTAGTTTTTCTTTAGTCAATGAATGTTTTTAACATTTGTTTCATATTATCTAAAGCTACAGTTTTTTTGTAAATTGGGACATTTTTGTGATATTTATACCTAACTTTATATTTGTCTTATGTGCAATAGCATTATTATATGTATGTTTGTGCCGCTCTAGTGAAGTAGTGGTGGTCATACACAATTGAAGTTGAACTGTCAAAATAAAGTAAATAGTTTGGTGAACATTTTAAAAAGGCGGCACATTTAATGTGATTACATAATCCCAGACAATAACTCTTATGCCCGTATGTCACTGACAATAATTATATCTAGAATTTTATACATGGAGTTTATAAATGAATGGGATTATGTAATCACTTTAAATGTGCCGTTTTTTTTTAAATTGTCCACTATACTACTTGTTTTGACAGCTGTCAAGCAAACATATGAAAACATATGTAGTATAGTGAACAATTTTAAAAAGGCGGCATATTTAAAGTGATTACATAATTCCATTCATTTATAAACTACCTGTATATAATTATAGATAAAACTTCTGTCTATAAAATCGATAAAAAACGATCATAAATTTTATTGTAGATTGAAATTTTAAGTACATTTTTAGTTCTTCTTTATAATTAACATATAAATTGTGAGCAATAGCAATTATAATATAACCCAGCTATTTTGCAAAAACTGCTAATGCGTACATTTTACAGACTTTTAAAGTTTTGTCTATAATTATATATGGAGATTCAAGATATAATTATCGTCAGTGTAATAGGGGCTTTACTGTAATGTGTTATTTATAATATTGCTAAGAAAAGAAGTGCTACTTTATACGTTTTATTACGCACACACATTGCCAATGAAAAAAATGAGTATTATACCGTACAATACATTTGTTAATTTAATAACTACAAATCTAACTTAGTACAAATTAATGGTTGTATTAATATAAATGTAAAGTTACTTTACAATATCTATTTAATTTATATAATACTATTGCGATTTTTCTCTAGAGTACAATTAATATGCATAATCAGTGTTTAACGGTTATTTGCTAGACTTGTATAAACAGGTTGAATTACTGCAGTTGCGAATTAGTTAGTTTTTGTAGGGCCAGCTAATTTTCTCGTTATTTGCATTATAATTTTACTGATAACTTGCCGTTCTTGTGCAGGCGGTTGCTTGCATATTTAAACTATTTTTTTTAGATAGTTAGTAGCTTTTTGTACATGTTTTGATTGTGAGTTAGTGTATACATATTACAACTAATGCATATTAGACATTTTTTTGTTTATTTTTGAGAATTTTATAATGAATTAATGATGCTGTATCTACATCAATAGTTATTTCAATTACAACTTTGCCTATATAGGAATTTTTTGGGAATTCTTGCTGTATTATGTTGATATATAGTGAATTTCTTTAGTGAACTTTTGTTATTATTTTTGGCTTTAATGATAAAATTGTATACACTTTGTTTTTGTCTATCAAATTAAAGTTTTGTTGTAACTTTTCCAGTTTAAATTAATTAAAAATAAAATTTTAATTTTTATACTGTAATAGAATAATTTTAAATTTTGAGGTGTGTTCAACATAAACTATTTTAAGATAAAATTTGAGTTTTTATACTGTAATACAATATTTGCAAATTTTGAGTTCTGCCGCCGCGCCGTTTTTATCAATTACGCAAACCTGCATAACCAGGATTATCTAATGTTGTAACAAATTAAAAAAAAAATTGTGCAGCGGGCAGTTAATTGGTAATCAGTAACAGTTTCATAATCTAAGGCACGTCCAAGTTTGATAAAGGTTTTAGTCTGTTCTTATATGAAAGTAGATTTTTTTATAGATTGTGTTATCGAACCTTTTGACAAATTTAAAGATGACATCAAGTTTTTTTGGAACACTAGATCTAAAGTTATATTAATTTAAGCCAACAAAATTTTATTTTATTCTGCTTCTAATGTTATGATGGGATTAGTGTAATAGTTATAATTTTTTGGTATGGGTTCTAATTTTATAATTTTTTTTTCAGGGGATTAATGGGGTTGTTTTGTACTATAACCAGTGTAACATTATAAGTTTAATTATTATTAGAATATTTATAAAATAATTAACACCAGCTACAACTCTCATTATTTTTCTACCAATTTTTTGCAATTTTGTTGCTAAAGAAGCTATTTTTCATATACTTCTTTCTTTTCTCTTAATTTATTTTTTGTTTTTCTATACTTTGCTACTTGGAACCAATTTTGTCACGTTACGTGCTTGATGTCTACATTTCCTGGGGGTCTTTCCAGACTTTTTTTGGTCTCTAGGCATTTATTTTTTTGTTCTTTTGCAACATGCACAACTAATTGCCATTTTAATTGTGTTACTTGCTTGATAACATCTGTGACTCGTGTTCTTGTTTTTTCATGTCTTTTAGAGTAGTTTAACATTGTTCTTTTTATAGTTTTTTGTATAGTTTTTAACATAGTTTTATAAGTGTTTATTTCTAGGCCGGACATTGTTGCTAGTTGAATGCATACCTTCTATTTTTTTATAAGTTTAATGAAATGTTTTGGTCTTTTAAGATAAAGCTTATTTTTTTAAGTACTGCCCATGTAAAACCGATTCTTTTATAGACTTCTGTTGTTTGTTTTTGTTTACCCAGTTTCATGTTGTTGCCAAGATAAACGAATTATTTACGTTATTGATAAATTTGTTGTATAAATATTCAAAATATTGGCCTAATCTAAATCATTTCTTTAGATCTACGTGTTTGAATGTATTATTTAGTTTTTGTAACATACTTTTCAGTTTGTCTACATCATTCTAAATTAAAATGATGTTTTCTGCAAAGCGCAGGTAGTTAAATACGACCCGTCTATAATTATTATTATTTTTTTAATGTTAATAGTTTGAAGACGGCTTTCTGTGCCAGAGTGAATAATTTTGAGGAGATAAGTTTTTTTAGCAGAATTGGAATTTTGTTTGTTATCTGGTTGTTGTCGATTTTTACATGAAAGTATTATTATATACAGGGTGTTTAAAAAAGGTCGTAAAATATTTAAAGAGGTAGTATTATAAACCAAAATAAACAAAAAAGTTCTAATAAACATGGGTCCGCAAAATGACTGTTTTAAAAAAGTTTTCTCCCATTGGCTCTGATTTGTTGGCATTTTTAATTAATTTGTAGCTGAGCTCCTCGAGGTTATTTACAGGAGTACCATAGATCAATGTTTTTATATATCCACAAAGAAAGAATTCTAGAGGATTTAAATTATGCAATCTTGCAGGTCATGAAACATTTTACATTATCTCTGGAAAAGTTTGATGTCAATGCAATCAAAAAATGAATTTGAACACTACTATGCTGGAACCACATTTCTTGTCTTTGGTCAATAACAATGTCTTAAAAAAATATAATGTGTTCTGCAGAAAGTTTAGGTAAGCAATGCCTGTTAATGGGTTTGTTAAAACAACAGGGCTTAGGAACATGTTACTTTTAATACTCATCTTTAACATAAAACATGTCTGATGTCTAAATTCTATTAGAGCAAGGGGAATTCAATGTGAACCCAGCTTTAACCGTAAAAAGAATATTGGCAATAAAATTTTTTTGTTTTCATTATTGCGTAGAAACCAGCGACAACAAACCATACGTGCTTGATGCTCACGTGGATTTAAAGCCTGCACTTGTTATACATGGTACGGATAACAATGAAGTAAAAAAAGAATAACATTTCACATCTTTGAAACTGTTACTTTGCGAACCCATTTTGATTGAGACTTTTTTTGTTAATTTTGGTTTATACTACTACCTTTTTAAATATTGTACAATCCTTTTTTTTAATAACCAATATATGTTTTTTGAACTAATTTTATTCTTGATAATAAGCAGTTATTAGGCGTTGATTTGTTATCAGTGCGTACAAATAAAATCTGCAAAAATTGTACTAAATAATAAATACGTAATCAAAATATTGTACAAAAATTAATTGAGCAATCTTTTTGGTAATTTTGGGGATAGTACTTTACTGAAAATTTTTTTGCTTTACTTTTACAGTTCTTTAGCAATATTCTAATAGCATAAAAAAAACAAACGTTAAAAGTCAAAGTATATATTTCCGTATAAGGTAAAAGTCAAAAAATTTTTTTTTCTATATTTACTGAGTCTTTTCTAACAATTGTTTTATTACGTTTTTGCCTACTTTAATCTGGCTATACAATGAGATTAACTAACGTGAAAAAAAATCTTTTACATTTTTTTACATCAGAATTACTACATTTTTATTAAGCACTTTAAGTGATTTGTCTTAAGAAAAATTAATTTATTTTGAATTTTATTTTATTAATAGATTAGTTTACACTATTTAAAAAATACTATTTACACAAATGATAACTAGCGTAAATTGCAGGTCAACGCAAATATTTTTTTGTTTAAATTTTTTTTTTATTTTCATACCTACAACGCATACAAAGTTTGATCAGGCGAGGCCAACAGTTTAAGATCCTGTTCAAAATTGTAATTAAAATTAAAATTGCAAATTGTACAAAATATTACACTAAATATTTTTGTTGTTAATTGTTAAGAAAATTATTTTACAGCTACAAGACACTAAAAATGTATAGTATTTAGGGGGTATGACATGAGTTTGAACAGTCTCTAAAATATACCTGGATCATATTAGAATTTAAGAGCTACTAAGTTTGACGTACATAACCTTAAAGGTTTTAGAAGATTTAAACGAATTGAAAAAAATTGAAGACTTGAAATCAAGAGATATTAACATCAATTAAAAATTAAAAAAAAAATCTGTTTTATTTCTACAGTTCCTTAGCAATATTGTACTAGCACTAAAAACTTTAAAGTCAAAATAAACATTTTTTGACTTTTTGTATAAGGTAAAATACAAAACATTACATTAGTATTTTTCTATACTTACTGAGTCTTTTCTAACAAATGAGTTATTACGTTTTTGCTTACTTTGAAAATTGTAATCTGGTAATACAATAAGATTAACCAACGTAAAAAAAAATTGCCTAGCTAATTTCTCTAATTTTGAGAAAACAAAAACAAAAGTTATTAACATCAATTAGAAAATTTTAAAACTAAGAAACAAAAAAAAATTTTAGTTAATTTTAACGATTCTTAGACAAGAAAAACAAGAAATTTGTAGATATATTTTTTAGATTATCTTAACATTTTTTAAGAGGTCACTTAAATTCTTAACAGTCTCAGAGAACTGAAAAGTTTTTAAGGATATTGAGTACAATAAAAAATTTTTAAAGTTAATATAAGTTACTACAACATTTTCAAAAACTTTAACGTCGTAGAAGATTTTGGTTGACCTGAGAACACTGAAATATCTATAGAATTTTAGACCTACAATGGGCAATTAAAAAAGTTAGAAAAAATATTTTTTTTACCTGTTTTTATTAAAACCATTTGTTTTGGCTCTAAAATCCGGGCCGAAACTACAATTTAGCGACCCAAAGGCCAAATTGTCTTGTACGGTGTTTGATTGTAAATTACATTTTTACAGTAGTGACATATTATAATAAACTTTAAAATTTTCTGAAACACTATTTTTATTTAGAACAGGTACATTTGTGCTAAAATATTTTAGAAACTCTCAGTCGCTTTGCGTTTTCTTGCTGATATATGCTGGTAAAGTTTAATTTTTTATCTTGATACACTATATTTTATTATTGTCTTAGGGCTGTTGCAAATGGTTTTTCAACTGTAGGTCCGCAAAGCAGAGTGGGCAAACAAAGAGTTTTTAGAAATTACATAGAGTCTACGGCATACAATTATTTTTCACCAAGATTTAAATGCTTAAAAATTAATAAAATTTACTATTTTTTTATACATTTTATAAAAAGGTAACGAATGAAGTTTTGGTTGGATTTGTCCCGAGGGCAGTATGTTGGCATTGCTGGTGTTGCAATAAATAATAAAAAACTAAATTTTTTGATGAATAGTTATGTCTTTTTCTTCTTATTCAACCTTCAATTGTTCACTTCTGAACATGCCTTTTTTTACTTTTTCATGTTTTCTTGTTTTTTTGCTGTGTTGTCTTTTTTTTACTATTTCTGTGATGTTATTCAGCCATCTTTTTTTTTGGTCTTCTTATGCCTCGTTTTGTTTTTTTAGGTCTCCACGTTGTAATTTGGGTTGTCCACTTAGAGTTGTTCTGTCTTGCAACGTGTTCTACCCAGCTCCACTTGAGTTTAGATATTTGTTTCAACACGGTTGTGACGCTTGTTTTTTTTTTTAATTTTTGCATTGAAAGTTAGTTTTTTTTTAGTCTTTCAAGCTTACACCTAGCATGATACGTTCCATTGCTTTTTGTGCTGTTTTAAACTTTGTAACATTTTTTACAGTGAGGGCCATGGTCTCCAATCCGTAAATTTTGACGGGTAGTATGCATTTGTCATACACTTCTCTTTTAAGAGTGTGTGATACGTCTTGGTTTTTGATAATGTGTCTTAGCTTTTCAAATGCCGCTTAACTGAATTGTATCTTTTGTGCTACTATAGCTGTTTGGTTTTCTTTGCCCAACCTTATTTGGTGGCTTAAATAGATGTATTATTTACGTATTTAATTTTTTTTTTTTTTGAGGTTTTGTTTTCTAGTGGACTTATTATTTTTGTTTTTGATAGGTTTATTTTCAAACCAACTTTCTCTGATTCTATGTTTAGTTGTTTTAGCATATCTACTAATTTTTCAATACTACTACTAATAAGTACTATATCGTCTTTAAATCGAAGATGGTTTAGGTATTTTCCATCAACAATTTCTTAAAAACATTCTCAAACGCCGAAATAAATAATTTTATCAATATTGTGTTCTCTTGTCAGATTCTTTTTTCTATAGGGATCTTATTAGTAGTAGTATTTTGTCTATATTGACTTGTGATGTTGCGATACTATAGATGAATTTTAGTAAATTGTTGTAACTTGAATTAATTCTAGCGTTATCTATTGCTTTAAATATACAGCTTTAGTGAGTCGAATTTGCTTTTTTGTAGCATATAAAAGCTATGTGCAATAGAACGTTATATTCTGTATTTTTTTCAAGCAGTAAATAGTTTGTTGGTGGTCTGTAGTTCTGTATTTTTTGCAAAAACCGGCTTGTTCGAGAGGTTGGTAAAAATCCAAATTATTTGTGATTCTATTTGTTATGATTTTTGTTAAGAGTTTGTAGAGACGTGACAGCAGGCTAATGGGACGATAATTTTTGATCATTTTTTTTTGTATTAGTACTACATTAACATTTTGCTAGTCTTTAGGGATTTTTTCTTCTGTAATGCATTTATCAAAAAGTATGCTTATGGTTTTTAATAGCGTATAACTCTTAAGTTTTTGCATGTCATTGGTTGTTTTATCTTTTTTAGTTGCTTTTTTCTTCATTTGTTTTAGAGCAATCTCTATTTGTGGCACAGTTATGTCTGGGATTTTTTCAGTTTATGATTGTATGTGACTGTGTTAGTTGGTCCCTGATTTTTGACTTATAGAGTTTCTTGTAAAATGCTTTGATTGAGTGTCTTTATGTCTTGCTTATCCTGTACTAACACACTTTCTTGGTTTCGAAGTTTAGTTATTTTTGTTTGTCCATACGATAATTTGCTTCTCAAAACTTTCATATTAATATTGTTGGCGATTAATTTGTTGACTTTTTTAGTGTTGTAGGATCGATTGTTTTTTTGTATGTGTTTATTTATATTTGTATTTATTTGTCTATATTTGGCAGATTATCTATTTAATGTTTTTCTTTGTTCCATAAGTTTTTTGTGACATTTTTTTTAGTTTAGTTCTAGTTCTTTCTCTATGTTATAATGTTTTTTTGTTGTTATTAGATTTTAGTCTTTTAGCTTTGATGTTTATTCTTACTTTTGCTTTTACCGTTTGATGGTTGCTTCCGGTGTGAACTTTATTTAGGACAGACATATATACATATGGTAATAATGTGTTTCTTGTTTGAGAGGATAAGGTTTATGTCTGTTTTTGTTTTATCGTTTGGGCGAAACTAAGTCTATTTACGTTGGGTAGGTTTTTGGAAGAACGTGTTTATGCAATAAAGATTTTACCTTTGTTTTGTTTTTCTAGTTCAATGTTTTTAATTCTGTTGTTGTTTTTTTCTCTGTGTAGTTCTTTGTCCACTTTAGCATTAAAGTCGTAATTTTGGGCCGTTGTTATATCTTCATAGAATTGTTTTATTTCAGATTTTGAGGTTTTGCTGGTTGGTGCATTGTTGGATGACTTGTAGGCTATATCTATGTGTTATCTAAACAATAATATAAATTACTTGGTTTGATATGGGTACAACTTATATGATGTTTTTGTGCCTAGATTTTAAAATAATGCACTTTTTTAGGTAGTCTAGTTTTGCAAAGACTTATTGTGTGTCCCATTTGATTTATTTTAGCTCTTCTTGCAGTTTTTGCAGTTTTTTGTCAGTTTTTATGTTTCGTATATTATAAGTAGCGATTTGTAATAATTTTTGTTGGCGACTTGCAGTCTTCCAGTAATTTGTAGCACCCTTGACCTGTTTTCTCGTATGTTGCTTTGCATGGGGAGTTGTGGGTCGCTGGGAATGCAGGGTCTTTGGTTTCATGGGGGATTTGGCGAAATCTTCTGCCGACGTACTGTCGTTATAATCTATATAAGTAAAGCCGTATATATTATATATTTTTGCTCTTACTTGTCGCTTTTGCTATATCTGGCTACCCTTATTCATTTAGTTATGCAGTTTTCAGGGTAAGTCATCTAAAGCCATGTTTAGTAGAGGTGCTATCTCTGTTATGATAACACTGGAAGAGGGGTTCACGACCCTTCTTTTAGTGTTATCTACTAATTCATAATTGGTCTAATCAAAAGTTAATTTTATTTAAATATATTAGTTTTTTTGTAATTTTTTTTGTAAATTATAGGTTGTTAATAATTTTTTAATAAATCTGAAATCCCTATTTAGATATTGTTTTGATGTCTTGTTTATAGATTTTAACTTAAAAATTTTAAAACGTTTTATCATATTTGTGTATTTGGGTTTTGGAAAAAACAAAATATGTTATAATTTACAAAACTATGAATAGAACTTTTGGTTATTTAAAGAAGTTTATTAACATGATATGTAATAGTAAATTAAAAATTAAGTCGGCAAAAAAACAGAACCTTGAGGAACACCAACATTTATGATTTTGGGATCAGAGTTAAAACCATCATTTTTAACTATACTTACTGGTTTGTGATCAAAACTTATACAAAGCAGCTGATTAATTAGGTTAGAATATCACACTCTATCAAATCTTACAAGTACTGCTAGTTTATTACCATGTTTTAGAAATCCATATTTACTTATTTGTTTTAAGAACTTGACAATGTGAAAATTAACAGATGTTTAAAAAAAAAATGACAGATTGGACAGTAAAGCAATTCTTTTATAATTTGAAGAATTTAAGTTGTTTTGCTTTTTAGGTATAGGTTGAATATTTGTAATTTCTTAACAATACGGGATTGTTTCTTTTTTGTAATATTTTAGTCAGAATTTGAGTGGAGTTTCATCTATTTTTTTTGATTAGCTACTAATTGTTTTGATTAATTTGTAGGTATCAAAGACATTGAACTTTTTTGCAATGAATTTTTTGTTTTATAAGACTTTAGACATTTTTGTTATTTATGGAATGCTGAAAAATTCAATTAGCTTTGTTTCTGTCAATTCTATCTTTTTCAAATTGGATTAGATTGTCACAATGTTTACAAGCTTAGTCTGTTTGGAAGGACCATTGATGTATTAGATTAATGTTCTAAATTAATTAATGCTTTAATCGCTTAAAATTTTTCTGCGGAAGCTAGAGATCGACAATTTTGATTAGAGTTAAGCACTTAACCCAACTAAGCTGTTCTCCTGTTAATAAATGGCAAAATAGGTGGGCTAATTTAATTGGTTTTAAATAAAAAAATTGGAAATGAACAAGCGGTAATATTATTTTGAATACTATGTGACATATAGAGTAAAGCAACCCTGAGGAACTCAAGCATTTATTAACACATACTCGAATTACAACTATATTTACTGACTCTTTTTGTTATCAAAACAACTGTTAAAGCATATTGATTTATAATCATCAAATTTGATTAGATTAGAATGCTAAATGGTAAGAACTTGATGTTTGATTAATTATTGTATGTTATTATTTGGTAAATTATTTATGAATCAATTTAAAATACAAATATGCAAATAAATAAATAAAAACTGAATCAAGGTACATTTTCTAATTTATAATTAAAATATTAAACTATAGTTTATTTAGAAAAGTAATATAAAATAAAACTTACCATTGTGTAGAAGAAATACCATAATTGAAAGAGTATTATCTGTAACATCTGTCGGAAAGATAATACAATAGAAATTATTGTCTAATTTATTGTAATATCTTTTATTGCAGATGTGACTCTGTTAAATACATTTGATTCTTGATAAGAAACACATCTTTCCAATTCACTTGATGTTAAACGTATAACAAGGTTTTATGCTCAAGTTTATGGATAACTCAAATTTTACAAGTATTACATCAAGTTTGTGCTCCACTTATCTTTCCTGTCGCCTGCCAGAGAATATATTTTCTTATTTTTTTTATTAATAGCTAATCCGTGTTTAAAGATAATACCGTTTTTATTTTTTAATATTATAGCGATAGGATGAGAGAAATAAACAACAAATGCACTAAAAAAGTAGAATCCACGTTTTTAAATTAAAGATCAATGAATTGCAATTCCCAGAAAAGAGCAAATATAGAAATAAATGCATTTTTAGGTTAGGTTAGTTTAGGTTTAGTATACATTTCCACATATATATTTGACCATTTTTGTAACTTTATTAAATAGTTTATTTTAAGTACAGTGAAAAAATAAATAAATTATTAAGTTACATTCAATACAGTGGCAAAGTTCCTAATTTTGATATAATGTTTTCTTGGTGTAAAGTTTAGTTTTATAATATTGCACATGGTTGATTTTAATATGATTCGAATGATCTACACTTCAACTAACATAATATATAATTAAGTTATGAAATTGATTGTTATAATCTAATTTTATAATACTACTAGGCAATTAACATAAATTATATATAATATTGTCTTTAGTATATAAACTTGGTTATTTAATTTATTATGTAGTTAATACGACTAAAGTGGAGTTAATTTTAAACAATGGATATTTCAGTTATACATATTTTAAAGTTTCAAAACTATTTTGAATAATTATATTGATCAAAACTTAAGACATAGTTCAAGTTTCCAATAATTACTTCAAACTTTGTTCAATTAATGCATAATTCTATATAGTATTTACCGTGAGCTAGTCTAAAATTATGCGAATTAAAACAATTAAATGTTCATTTTAATATTAACTTTTAAATACCAAATGGCATAACAATTAATTTAATACTAAATAAATAACATAATTATTATACGAATGTATGATGAGGAGTAATGACTAAACATTTGTTAATTTAAACCCTGGTTTTTTGCTAAGGTTGTACAATTTTGCAATCACAAATGGTTTTTTTATTTTGTTATAATTATAATTTACGATTGGGTATAAAATAAGGGCTAAAAAAGCAGGTTTCTTATAATATATAAATAATGTGACTACGTATTTTAATTTGAGAATTACAATACGGATTGTTTTCTAAACAAATATAATAGTTAAAATATATAAAGAAGTAAGTTGGCGAAGTAAGTTAAAAATAATTTATTAAGTTTAAATAAATAAAGCCATACTGATGAGAGGTAAACCTCGAAACGCGTCTATGGATGTTTTTAGTTTAGAATATTTTTTCATAAATTTAATTTTTTAATGTTAAATATAATAGTATTTATTTATGTTATATTTTGATCAGTGAAGCGATATTCAATTTAAAATAATACCAACTAATGTTTTGTTTTCCACAAATCTTTATCAATGAATCTCATTGGCACGGCATTGTTTGATGGTGAAGGATAGATTTAAATAATTGATTTAAGTTCCACAAACACAAGCATTAGCATAACAATTGGCAACAAAATTACAATAAGACTTGTTTTATATAATTAATTCACGATAATTGTATAAGAACGGCAATGAATTTATTTAGTACAATGAAATTGGATAGATATTATTATGTTGTGAGCAAATGTTTGGTTCTAATAATTTACCGCATTGGTCAGTTATACGAGTATTAAACATGCATGGGGTGACCGATATCACGAATATATAATAGTGTCTGCTTCAGATATGAAAGTTTTAACAATTTCATAGATATTTTCAGCACATACGCTAGTTAAATCGATAATGCCAGCATATTTTTAGTTTCCCAAAATAAAGTTACACAACTAAGATATAAAATTTATTGTGTTATTCAAATTGGTTTCTTTTATAAATTAATTATTATTAATTATTATTTATTATAATTATTAATATCGATTGCAGTTGCAAATTAATACTTGTAGTCTTTATTGTGTTATGTGGAAACTCAAAAATGAAAGATTTAAAACTATAATTTATAAAGTTTACGGTAATTTGTAATTTATTAAATTTAAGTTTTGTGTGTTACATGCTAACGAACGAACTTGATATTGATAAATGTTTAATTTAAAGCTTTATTATAACTACATTTATAATTTTCTAAAGTTAATATTTTTTACATTAGTAAAATTTACGTGTGTTAAGGTTTGTTTAGTATCTTCTATCTTTTAGAACTTATTTATAATATATCATTAAAACGTACTAGAACTGGCTTACTATAAGACCTACCCTAACGTTTAATGTTTTATTTAATTTAATGACAAAATATTACAATTAAATAATAAAACTTAAATTTATCAACAAACGTTAATGTTTGTTGATAAATTTTGGAACTTAAACTTATTTTACAACTTTATTGACATTTTTCAATTTCTTAAATTTTTAACTGGTTATATGAAACTCAGCAAGACGTTTTTAAACTAACTGATATATTAATCAATTTAGTTTATTCTTTTTGAAGTGGTACTTTTAGTGTGTTTTTTGCTGCGGGATTTTGGTCTAATTGTGCATCTTTGATTGCTATTTCTTTCCTAGTTCTGTTGTTCTGTTTGTACTAGTTTCGGTTTTTATATACATATTGCAGCTTTTGTTCTATTATGGTCCTGGTATCGTCTGAATACCAGATACATTTTTTAATTATGCCTGGGTATTTTTTGTAAATCTTAAGGTTTACAGCGAGCTTATTAGTATGTAGTCGGTAATTTGATTGTCTTGTCTTCATGATTACAGTGCAGTGGCAAAAGCAGTGTTTACATGTCTGCTTTCTGAGTGGTTCCTGTTATTGCCAGACTTATTTATAATTGTGTTAAAAAAATTGTGGCCGCCTAGATCACTTTATATGATTTTTTTAATTTTTTTCTTTGGATTTACCTATGTACACAACTTTTTTTTTTTTAATTCTTAATGGAGAATATTTTAGAAATTCTATACAAAAGTAATATGGCACATATTAGAAATACTTGTGATATTTTCAACGAGTTTGTCAGTTGGTTTTGAGGATGGAGGTGGTTATTTTTAACACAATTTTTCTGAGATAATGTTTATTTATATAATTATTTTCATACTAGTAAGGTATACAAGGTTTGTATTTATTGTAAAAAAGTTTGTTATTAAATAATTATTTTTTTAAATTAAAAAAAAAATGAAATTTGAAAATTGCAAGTTCATGTTTGTATAAATTTTGTATATTAGAATTGACTTAATAATTACTCTGTATAATAAATAACTATCTGGTTATATAGTCCCATCTTTGTCCGACGTTTTAATTGATTGTAAAAAGCACCTAGATGCCCTTACATGTCAGACACAATTATTTAATTGTCCCACTTATTAGGATAGTAAGATCATTGGCGTAGTTTAAATCAAATTAATTGCAGTAGGTCAGTTATGACAAAATACCATAGTAGAAGTGATAACATACCGCCTTGTATGCAGCTACTAGCGACTTTAGCTCCTATTATAGTCTGTATATTTTTATAGTTTTTATTGTGCGATTTACAGCTATTTTGCATGGCCCCAGCAAAAAAATCTTACGACTTGTTTGAGGGGAGTTGATTGGACCAACAGCTTATTAGGTGAATTTCAAATCACTTTGGTGGATAAATAACAACTTTTTTTGCACTGGACTGCTTGCGTAGTTAGCTAATTTTAATTCTGAGATATCACATTGTTAAGTGTAACCACACAGTTTCTTGATGCCAAATAGTTTGTTTAGTCATAGTGAATTGCACTTTATCTTATACAATTTTTTATTGAATTTAAGTGTGGGCACTGACTAAAATTAATTTTTAAAGTTAACTCAATAATAAATAATTTGAATTTACTAATAAGGTATAATATTTATCAATAAGTTTTAGAATTTATTGACTTGTATTTAACCTCCAGTTATTAGGTCTATAATTTGTAAAAAATCTTGAATTTACTGACAATATTTAAAACATAACTGACACATTTGTTTGTTGTTTATTTTAAAATTTTATGGTTCTGGTTGAGTTGAGTCGAAGGTGAAACTTCTACTGCAGTTAGGCCTCATTAGTACTTTTGTACTATCTTCAGTGGTAATCTTACATCTAGCCTATATGGTTCATGTATGTTAGAACCTTGCTTGCAGGAGTTTCATTTTCTGATCATGTAAAGATAGTCTTATAGCATATACTATTTTGCGTAGAAGAGTGCCGGACAAGTACATGCTCGGTCGTGTCGCAGTTTTTAACATTTTTTTTTGCATATTGTGCTGTTTACAATGCCTATAGTGTTTATGTGTTTAGTTGAGAATACCTTGTTAAGATCCCAGTAATAATTTTTCTGGACAATTGCAAGTAGTAGTTGGTCTTTATTTTTAATCATTGTATGTGTTGCGGTTCGGGGTTCAGGCTTACACATCTTGACCTATTGCACGCTAATTTATCAGCTTTAACGTTGTTTTTTTATTGGCGTGCCCTTTTACCCAGCACAGTTTGATGCTAGTTACAGGTGTTTTGCTTTTGGGTTTATTTATAGCTAGATTAGCTGCTCTACTGCTTTACGGATTTACAGTTGTTTTTTGGGTTACTATATCTATCACCCCATGGGTTATTTCTGCTATCTTGGCTTAAATGATAGTCAAAAGTATTCTAGGAGTAAGGATATCAAAATATTTAGGTTTTGAGAATAGACACTTTTTCTAAAGCCACTATTAGTTTTTGAGCCATTTATAAAGATGCTTTTGTTGTTTATGTTCGTACACTGTAGGATTTTTTAAATACACAATAGGGTAGCACGATGTCTGTTTGCACTCTTAGCAGAGGTGTTTGTTAGACAGCTTCCTCAAGAAGAACACAGTGTTTGCCAAGGACACAGTGTTTGCCGGCTTTCTTAGCAGCGTACCAGAGTCCAATGTAATTCTATGGTAATTTTTAGTGTTAGTTATAAATATCTGATTTATTTTTAAGGTTTTTGAAACTAAACTGTTATGGCCAGACTTGTAACAATTTTTTTACCTTACTTGCGTCTTGTACTGTTTTGGAAGGTATATAGTAACATGGTTATGCTTTAATTTATCATTAGTTTGTAGTTTGACCTTAAAACTCGATACTAGAATATGATTCAGTTCTAAACATCTAATCTACATGAAATTTTTAGCTTATCAAGTTTTTTAATTCTGGTATTACTTAAAAACATTCATCTTTTTGAAATGGTCATCAATATATAGTTAAAACTTACAATTCAGTTTTGTGTCTAGCATGGGTTTTAATCTTAAATATAGTTTTCAAATTCGATCCCCGAATATGAGTAAAATAATAACTTTGCTCTTTATCCACTGGGGTGATTCGGAAGTCACCTAATAAGCCGTTGGTCCCATCAACCCCTTCATACAAGTCGTAAGACTTCTGGGTCGATGTAAAATAGCTGTAAAACGCGAAATAAAGAAGAAGAGGAAATGTAATATAATTGATATTTATCTTATAGTTAATTCTACACACTAACTTAACGTTTGCTACTTATTAAAATGATTTCTTGTTTTTTTTTTAATTGATAGTTATACTAATAATTGTAAATAAAACACAGTTAATTATTTGAAGGTTTTAATTTTTTTAATATTGTGTAAAGAAAAGTTTAACTTCAAATTATCGCTCAAAATTTTAAATGAGCTTTTGTTGCCATTTTAATAAAAGCAAAAAGCGTTTTTTTGATACTTCGACTGTGACTATACATTTTGTTGATGTGTTGATTTTGAAAAGAGACATTGTGGTATTGCAACTGCTAAAAGCATAAAGAAAAAGTATTTTTGTAAACGCATCTATTTAACAATTGTTTGAAAGTAAACAGTGCTGGTGTACTTTCTTGTACAGGTTTTCTAAAGTAGATGTTTGTTGTCTACTGAGTTAGACCACACGATCGATGTCTTTGCCGACGATTTTAACAAAGTTATAAATTGACGTCTTTTTAATTGCAGTAGTTACCATTAGAGTATCCGTATTAAAAACCTGTTCAACTTTGGTTTTGATTTTTTTTAAATAAAAACAAAGCGTTTGTACAAAGTTAGCTTTGGTTGTGTCAGTTGCAAGAATTTTTTTTTTTTGGTTAATTTTTGAGTTTTATTGAATATTATTCAGGCACCAATTGCCTTTTTCAAACTTTGTATTTATTTAAAAAATTTACTTTCTATGTTTCAATACGACCCCAAACAATTTTGTGCAGAAGAACATCATTGTCATTTATCTGAAGGTAATGGTGTGCCAGTTGTAATTTTTTTCCAAAGTTGTAAAAACATTACTTTAATGTTTTTCACATTCTCTTTTTAGTGATAACAGGAATGAAACGAGCTTTTAAGCTTGCAATGCACGTTCTTTGAAAAAGTAAAAATGGATTGATTGGAACCGATTTGTCGATTGTTATGTTACAGTTAATGGTTGCTAGCGGAAGCACTTTATTCTTACTTTTGAACGATAAGGATCTAAAAATGTTTTCTATGATTTTAGTAATTATGCCTTTACCAATTTTGTTTACGCGGTTACAATTAATGTTTCTGTTGGTTGACAATAATGCCTGAGCTTATGAAAGTTATTTTTTTAAGGAAACGATTATTCTTTGCAAGTTCTATGTCTAAGTTTTTTAATGCAAAATTGTTGCTAGAAATTTGTGTAATTCTCATGTCGATGTGCTGTTTGGTTGTCGAGCAAAGAACTCATGAGAAATTTTAATTTACTTGCACTAATGTTTTGAAGCTAAACCATACCCAAAGTCCACGATGATATTGTTTTATTGGTAATTCCACGTTCTTAAGTTACTTCTCTTGTTGTATAGGTTATATATAACAAACACACAACAACACAATATAGAAAACTCACATACTATAACAATAGCAACAAAATTAAAAAAAAAAAACTACTATACAAATATGACATCAAAGGATCTTTCCCCACCACCAATACTATCAAAAACATATTATGTAATAACAAACAAAAAACAGATATCTTAAAGAAATCTGGAGTATATAAAATAGATTGCCAAAACTGCAACGCCACTTACATCGGGCAAACAGGCAGAGCACTAAAACACAGAATTAAAGAACATAATTCTAAAAACAACAAATCTACTTTATCTAAACATCTACACATACATAAACACAGCTTTAACAACCATAACAACATAAAACTCATGCACTAATGCAGAAAAAGTCTTAAAATTAATATTAAAAACATCAAAAATTATAATTGCTTCAACGAACAATTAAACAATACATTTCAACACTTATACACAATTCTTAAACCACATAAAAATACACAAACCAATAACCTCTAACACATACAATAGCAACTTTAACCACTTACTATGCAACCAGACACACATAATAGTAACTTCAACCACCAACTTTACAACCTTGACTAACACTTTCTATTACTCATATCATATTCATAACATCATATACAGGGTGTCCGGAAAATACGTGTACAACGTTTGACGACAGACTCCTGACGTCAAAATAGGTCGATCTAAGCCGACTTAGTTATATCCAAAATTGTCTCGTTTAGCCGGTAGAGGGCGTCAAAAAAAACAAAAGTATAACAAAGTTGAAAGTATCTATTGTAAGAAACTAAGTAAAACAAAAACATTACTTAAGCAAATGTGTAAAATGACCGCCATCTTGCTGAATACACTTATTAACACTCTTTAAAAAATGATATTGAACCCTATCTAATGTCTCGGGATTATTAAAATGGTTGCCTGCATTTAAAATCCGCTGCAATAAATCATCGCGTGTGTTTACCGGAGTCTTGTAAACTTCTGTTTTAATAGCGCCCCACAAAAAGAAGTCACACATATTTAACTCAGGAGAACGTGGTGGCCATTTTACTGGTGCATCATTGCCTCTTCCAATCCATCGGTTGGGATATTGATGATGTAAGTATCATGCATATACCACATTTCCCTCCGAAGTAAAAGGGGCAAATTCTCCAGAAGAATTGGTAATGTGTCTTGCAAAAAATTTAAATAAATATTTCCATCTAACCTGTCTGGAATAACAATGGGACCAATAAGGTAGTGATCAATAATACCTGCCCAAATATTAATTTTAAATTGATGCTGATGATGTGCAACTTTAATGGCATGTGGATTTTCATCGGAATAAATATGTTCGTTGTGCAGATTGGTTACCCCAGATCTTGTAAAGCATGCCTCGTCAGTAAACATAATTTTTCTACAAAAATTTGGAACAAGGATTCTTTTGTTTCTAATAAATTGACAAAATGTAAGCCGCATGGGGGGATCAATCGATAAAAGTTCTTGGACTTTTTGTATGTGGTAAGGATGTAACAACTGTTCTCTTAAAACCTCATTGACAATCGTTTTAGGAACATTTAACTCACGTTCTAAGAGACGGGTACTGGTACTTGGTTCTTCTTCAACTCTTTCCAGAATCATCTCTTCTGTTTCCACAGTTCGAGTTGTTCGCATACGACCCCTGCCTTCAAACTTTTTCTCAAAACTGCCCGTTTCCCGAAGATGACGCTCAATATTGGCAAATGTTTGGTGGTTTGGTATTCGACGGTTAGGAAACCTCTCCATGTAAACCCTAACACTCTGACGCCCATTTCCTTGACAAAACCCGTATACCAGGAGCATGTCAACTTTCTGAGAGTTTGTATAATTTTCCATTTTTAATGGTAAAATGAACTTGTAATTCAAGAATGTTAATCGTATACTTGAGTAAATTTCATAGACTGGTGACAATTTGTCAATAATTGTCAAATTATTAAACGCCATAGCAACAAGGTCACTTAAAAAATTATTGTTACAGGTAATTTCTTTTTAATATTTACAAATTTTGTGACGCCCTCTACCGGCTAAACGAGACAATTTTGGATATAACTAAGTCGGCTTAGATCGACCTATTTTGACGTCAGGAGTCTGTCGTCAAACGTTGTACACGTATTTTCCGGACACCCTGTATATGTAATCACAATTTGTAAGTCGTTCTATCTTTTTTATAATTATATAATAAATCATTTTCTTTTTGTAGTACACCTAAGATGGCCTATCAGCCGAAACCGGTCTGTACAATATAATAAACAATTATACAGCATATAAAAGTATATTAATACACCCACATAACCTATATAATAAAATATATGCACAAGATCAACTCAACTATTCTCTTGTTGTCTTTAAGGATATTGTCTACTTTATTCTTATGCTTGACATAATACCTAACCAGAGTTTGTTTGTCCGACAATTATAAAATTTCTTCGTCTTGTAAATCTGTCGTAATTTTTAGCGGGTATTTTTTCATGCAAAGTTTGTATATCCTGTATATTAAGAGTGAGCAATCTTTAAGCTGAAATTTGAATCATATAGGATAAAGAACAAATGGCTTATTTTTAGATTATTTTTATTTTATTCCAGAGAGTGTATATTCTGATCAAGTATAAAATATGTTTCATTTAGATGGCAGCCGCGGTAGGTTTGGCAGTAGGCCATTCTCGAGGACCAATTATTGAGTATTTGCGCCAATGTTTTTAGCGGTATTTTGGCGATAGCTTTGCAAATGTTGCTTTAAGTGGTCAATTGTCAGTGGATTGCCAGCATACACCTTTTTCTTCAATGCGCTCCTCAAAAAAATCTAGTGGTGTCAAATCGTAGCTACAAGGTAGCCAGTTTGCATCACCGAAACGCCTAATAACGCGGTTGTTGAATTTGGTGCGCAGAAGATTGATCGTGGCATGTGCAGTAGGAGAAGGAATCAAGGTCGATTGTTTTAATTTCTTGAACGAGATGGACTTTGTACGCAAACATACCGAGGTCTCTGTAAAGAATTTGCCTCAAAGTGGTTTGACGAATATCAAGTTGCTGACTTTTGCGCCGAGTTGATGTTCCTGGTTGATTGCGTATACTTTGAGCTACAGAAGCAACAATTTTGGCAGAACATTTGGGATGATGATACTTGATGCGCGCATTGTCTAACAGCATACCAGTTTTATGCACTTTTTTTAAATTTTTTTGATCGATGGCGTTTTATTTCTTTCAAACAACGTACGCAATTTTTGTGATGTTGCAGACAAATGAGACCCATTTTTAACATAAATTTCAGAATGTTGTTTCAAAGTAAAACCAATTGTCTGGTCTTTCTGCTTTTATGAACTTTATTGCCAAACTAACCATTTGATATGGCTGCAGCTATAATTTTGCTGTTTGGCCCTTGTTTTTGATTAATTTTGCGTAGATTAACTTTAAAAGTTCTTCAATCTTACTGCCAGTTATGATTATACCAATTGTTTAGATGGAATTCTAAAAGTCTTCCACATTAATAGTCTTTTTAGGCTGATATGCCATAAATCTAAAAAAAACTAAAAGTTTTCCAATAACTTTTTTTTTCCCTACGATGTTATCTCAGAGTATCACTTACTCTTTTATTTATATTTTAGTGTTAATATTTTTTTTAAGGTTTTTACATCATTGTCAGGAATAATTGATACTTTTAAATATTTCCGATGGAAACCTTTATTAGAAAAAAAAATCTAATAAAGAACAAATTTTGAGCCAAAACACCTCAATAGAGCTTTTGCATATCAAGCGAGTATTCTGGGGATTGATTCCCGAAATAATAAATTGCTCTTTATCCACCAGGGTGGTTTGGAAGTCTCCTAATAAGCTGTTGGTTTTATCTAACCTCTTTAAATACGTAAAAAACAATTAAATAAGAATATTTATTTAATTTTTACTAAGGGTTTTATTTGAAAGCATCTAAGAAGTTTTTGGGGCATTCGCACTTGTTTGCGGGAAAATGTTTGGATGTAGATGGGAGTTTTGTTTTTTACAAACGTCCGCATTACAATGCTCTTAACGGAAATATTTGTTAACCGAAAGTTATTTTTTGTAACTAAACTTCTTTGACATTAACTTATTCAAATCTCTTATAATTACAAGAGTACATGAGCTTACATATATTCTTAATACTACTTTGAGGGTGATATTTAATTGGAGATTAACCTGTATGGTTGTACTGTTTTGTTTAAAAGTTATAGTTATGAGTACACATTTATTAAAAAAAATAAAAATATTGATGTATTTACCATTTGACCTTAGTTGATTAACCACAAATTGTAGAAGAACTCGTTAGACTAATATCAAATAAGAATTAATCTCTGCTAGCTACATTGTATTAATAATTGATAATAATAAAATATTATTGACTAATTAACTAATTAATGAAAATAAACCCAGTTTTGCAAGCTGTTGAATTTTGTTCTGTAACGTATCATTTGTTTTGTATTTTATTACAGGGATTCGGATTTATCCTTCAGATGCCTGCACACACACGAAATTCCTGAACCGTCGTCCTGCTCATAATCCTCCCGCATTCCCTTCCTAATTTTATATAGGAGGATTATTTAGGTTTACGATGACAATACAATCCGTACGGTTTGTTATTCGAGGCGCCGCGACGCTACGCGAAAATACGTTACGTAATGTGCTCTCCACCTCTCTTGGTTGACCCACTAAACAAAAAACGAAAGGACGAGGAAGAAAATAATATAAATCGTGGCAAATATTGAGAAATAAACAGTTTTCGGATCGATACGGTATCCCGTGTTGTATGTGAGTAATGATTCGCTATTCGGATTTATTTCATTTTTGGTCGGAAGACCATAAATAATTCAGCATTTTCTTTGTTGTTATTCAGTAAACTGTTCAGTTGCAATTTATAGTTAAGTATTTAAATGATTGAGCTGTGTATGCAGTTTTGTATTTGTTTTCCCAAATTAAAATGGTTGGTGACCCGAGGTTTTTTTAATTACAACCTCTATACTAGTGCTTGATTTAATATAATTGTCGAGTTGGGTATTTTTAAAGAGTAATCGATTTACTGCTGTATATACATTTTGTTTATTCAGAGTATAATCATTTTTTTATTGGCGATAATAAAATTTAACTGGTTAATTTTATAAAATACATAAAATCTAAAATCGTATATATTAAAGAGATAGAAGAATTGTTTCACTGGAAAATAGTTCGATTTTGGGATTGATTATTATTGGACTATATTGTCATAAACTCATGAAAATGAAAAATATTAAATGGTAATTTATACATGAACACATATACATTCTTAGTGCAAAAAATAAACATCTAGAAAACGTTTATTAGTTTTAAGCTCTCAGTTTAGGCATACATGAAAATAAACTGTTGATGATTTACATCTGTAGATAATTTATAGCAATTCAAAGTACTCTCCGCGGCTCTTTTACGTTATTCGTTGAACAAATAACTGTATTATCATTCATATATAATTTATGCTTTGTGCGATGTCTATTGCTTTCTCTATGATAGATGAGATTAACCTTTATAATGATGCGCGTTAAATTATATTTGTTACATTAAATATGGTTCTTAGGACAATAAAGTCATAATTGCATACTAAATTATTAATGGATGTTAAATTCAAATTACGCAAGCTATTTTATCGTTGCTTTTTAATTAATTTATGCACTCATAATATATCATTAACTATTAACGTCATGTTTAAAACTATGATACATGTGTGAATTTATCGTGACATGTTGAATAATTTATAATAACAGCTACTGCATTATTTAATGAAATATTATATTATATTTTAAAAACTAATAGCAATATATTTTGACATTTATTTGATTATGAGAAATATCAATTAATTTTATATTAATTATTCAATATTGCTATGTTTACATTAGTGTATTAATATTTATACATTTAATAATACAACAACCAATTAATGTTTTATTATTGTTTTATAAATAGAATATGTGAAATATAAAATTATAATGCGATTAGAAATTATTAAATTATATTCCCAGATTATAAATTATAAAACTTTGCTAAATCAAACATTTATTATTTATAACAACTATACATAGAGGTAATAATAATAAAAATAAATGAAATTACAAAATTATAAAGTTTGCAATAGCGTTTTATATAATCAATATTAACGAATACAAACAATCGTACACAAAGGTAAACTCCGAAATTGTAGTAAAGAAAGTTTAGTTAAGTTTAGGAATTCTGTTTTTTTCTGTTTTTTTTTTGCTGATCTTTATTGGCCAATTTATCTCACATAATGTTTGATATGCTTATTTTTTTTGACAATTTGGCTGTTTATTAACCGCCCAAATAAAAAATAGGTTTTCTGCTAAACAATGTTTAAAAATAATCATTTACTGTTTGGCATAACTTGCTCTTGAGTTAATTGGATTTTGTAAGGGTGAAGGTCTTATTGAGAATTTGTTGCAAGCTGATTCTGTTATTGTTAAGTTGCTGAGACGTATTGATGTTACTGACTCGATGCGATGCGGTAGTTTGTTTATATTGATACTAGTTGAAACAACAAAACAACTTTATTATTTAAACTGCTTTATCTGGTGGGTAGTTTTCTTCTATTTTTTTGTCTTTTTCTGTTGTCTGTTGTGCTCAGCTCATCACTTGGACTTGGATATTGTGAAGCGTTCGATAGTGTTGGCATACTGCAGAGAATTCAACACAAAACAAATTCATGAAGCTATTCAAAACAACACCAACATGAGAGTTTTGTGCGCTAGAAGATTAAAAGGAAAGGCAGCAATATTTATGACGAAAAATGACAAAGGAGAAATTGTCATAGAAAAGATTCTACTTAAACTTATATAGCCAAGTAGTTCAATCCGAAGATCAACGAACAGGGTTGAGACAAACAGTTTTATATGTAGAATTCGAAGAACTCCAAAAGATTGATAAAGCAGAGCTAAAAACAACAAAACACCAGGCGAAGATCAAATAACTAGCAAAATGCTTGGAAGAGAGGTTCTGGAAAACGCAATCCTGATACTCTTGAATAAATGCCTTGAAGAGGGCAAAATTCCTGACACATGGCAAAACGCAGAAGTAATTCTTTTTTTTTTAAAAGATAATACAAATTTGGAGAACTACAGACCAATCAGTCTACTGTCCACCTTTTATAAGTTACTAACCAAAATAATTACAAATCGACTAACTCAAAATTCAACATTTATTGGCCGGATGATCAAGCAGGTTTTTGACTACATTCAAACATTGCGTATACTGATCGAGAATTGTACAGAGTACAATATATACTTCCACATGGCATTTGCCTTTGATTCCATCGAAACATCAAGTCAATAAACAATGCCTGAATTGTCATAAACTTGCTTAAATATATTTACAAACACACAACCCTACACGTCAAAATGGGAGAAGATTGAACGACTTGGAAAGTACCCATTAAAAAAGGCGTCTGGTAGGGCAATATCATCTCGCCAAAATTATTTACTTTAGCGCTGGAAGACGTGTTCAAAAAAACTATCGTAGGAGAGAAAGGGAGTGAGCATTGATGGCAACCGTTTAAACCACCTTTGTGGTAGAAACTATGGCCATCACAAGGAACAGCGCAAATAGATTTTTAGTTTGCTAACGAGCAATGGAGCGCGCGATGTTAGGATTAAGCTTACGAGATAAAATCCTGAACAAAGGAATAAGGCAAAGAACTGGAATCACAGATGTCATAAAATGAAGGCACATCTTAAATAGCAAGGACACGTGCCAAGAGAAAATGGCAAATGGTTTAAGACAATATTATAGTGGAGACCTAGAGAATTTAGGAGAAGAGTTGGCCACCAATTGAGATGGACGACATACAGAGGCACGTGGGCAGGAACTGAATACAGACTGCCCAACAAAGATTGACATAGAAGCGTATGGACGAGGCCTATGTTTACAAGAGGACGAAATCAAAATTATTAAAGAAAAAGTGTTGGGCACTTTTTCTTTTTTAGTTGTTTACCCAATATTAATCTTTCCATAGCTTTTTGCGCAACTTAGAGTTTGTTTATTGCGCGTTTTGATATGATCAGTGTTTCCGTTCTATACGCCATTACTAGAAAAACGCATTGATCAAACTTTTTCTTTAAGCATATTCGAAGTTTTTCTTTAAGGTTGTTTTGTAATTTTTGTTGGAAGATTTTGCTTGTTTGGTTGTTAGTGCCAATTTTTATTTTGTGGTCAAAATATATGTATTTGCTAGTTTGCTTTGTTTGATTTCTTTTGTCTATCACTAGGTTTTTGCTGGCCACTAGGTTTGTGATATATCACATTTTTTGTGAATGAGTATTGTGACCGCGCAATTTTTTTTTTTGGAAAACTGTCTTCTTTAAGACATAGGTTTAACAGAGCGGCTAATTTATAAAGAACTTTATGAATGCAAAATTACAGTACAAACAAGACAAATATGTTTTATTTATGAAGAGTCCAGTTTTTGTCTGTGACAGACATTTTACGCGTTTTAAAAATGTAAATAATACACGGATTCCGTTTAAAACGGTGGTGCAATTTTGTGGTCCATGTAACTTGTAGTGCTGTTTTTACACACGGTTATATTTGCAAAAATATTTAGACAATAAAATTTCAGAAGCAGAAATTATAATATTTAAATATTTTTGAATTTATAACAATACATTATTTTTTTTTGGAGAAACATATGTGAAATTGTATCCCCATGAAGACAAATTGAAGAAGATTCAGATATAGATATTGATAAAAAATCACTTATAGAATAACTTATAATAGTTACTTATTTTTAATATTTGAATACTAGAATCATAAATTTTTAATTTCTAATCCCGTTCAAGTTATTGAACTGAATAAACTCAAGCAAAGGTTGTAATTATTATTTTTCTATTTTAGTTATTTTAATAATTAAAATGTAATACATACATATATAAATACCTTATTATTATAAATATATGTAACTAAAAAATACATATCAATATAATAAAAGTTGACTACTTTTGACTTTTGAAGATGATTGTCAAGTAAGAACATTTTTGTTGTTGTTTTTTTATGTGAAAGCATTTACTTACTTTCCTATTCTAGTGTAAACTATATGACTGTGTTTTATAAGTGATGTTTTTGATGGGTCAATTTACAATTTGGTAGGCGTTGATTTTGTGTGGTGGTAGGTAGAAGAACCACTAAGGTTTTTTGACAATTTTTTAGAGTTTGTTTTTATGCTGTTTAGATGAAAAAAGCAGCCAAACTTTAAGCGGGACGTGCGTGTGTCAGTAATGGGCAAATGGTTGATTTGAATATTCAAAAACTTGTTGCTCGTACACACATTGCAGTCTTTACGTAGCAGTAGAGATAGTCTTACCCATGATGGCCGTTATGTGCAAATTTGAAAGTTAAGTTTTTACCTAAATCTATTCCTAGGTAATTTGACAAAAAGTTAGCCATGTTCTTTTTGATAGCGAATTTTCAGCACTAAATTTTGTGTTTTCTGATTGCATTTATGACCTCACTATTGAGCCGGTTTAGCTCGTTATTCTTTTTGTCAATACACAATTGATTTGATTTAATTTTTGGCAAAGTTTTGATAGATTTTTACATTGATAGTTGTTTAAATATCAGGTAGTGATCTGATGCTCTCTTCTAGGATATGGGAAAACTAATCTTGTAGACAGTGGTCTGAGCTGAGGCTAAGAACATTCTTATGGAACCACTGATTACTTTGATAAGTTGGCATGTCTGACTTTAATAAAGTATAGTTCTTTTCCTGGGCATACTTAATCAGTATTTTGCTTTAGCATTTGTTAATCTGCTGTGATAACCTAGATGCTTTAAGTTAAAATTATTAAAGCAATTGTTGGAAACTGGTTGTCTAGTAAAGCATTGAAATTGGCTGTTTAGTTGCTGAAATAAACTTTATCAGGCCCATGCGGCCAGGAACATTAATTGCAATCAAATTTTGGTCTAATTTAACAGTTGGGGGCATAGGGGCTTTTAAGTGATTAGCTAGTCGCAGTTTTACGTTTCTGCGCTCTAAACGTGCTTTCCCAATACGTGAAGTCTAAAATATCAATATTATTATTTTACTTTATTTAAGATTTAATGAAGTTAACGTGATATGTCTTTAAAACACGCAATTATATCGTCCATATATTGATACCACAATAATAAAATTACTAAGATTTTTTTTATGATTTTATCTAATTTGAATATTTTTGATGTTTCTTTGATGGCATGCTTAACACAATTTTGTCAATGCTATCTGGTAACGTTTTGTAGGGTTTATAATAATAGATTTTTACATTAATTTTTTTAGATTTAGATGCCATTTCATTTTTTATTTGAGCTCATATTGAGTAGTAACCAACAATTTTGTTATAAAGTTTTCTTATTTTATTCGTTATATAGAAATTATATTGTTATCAAATTATATATTTTTTAATGAAAGCTGTTCTTGTATATCCTTGATTGACAGAACAAACGGAGGGTCGGACCGATTTGCAGTGATACCCTCTCCGGTAAAAAAGTTTAAACGCAAATTAGAGTTTTTATGTTTTTTCTACTCCTTTCAATATATTGTCACATTTATTCACGCCTAACTAAATGGATATGTATCATTAGTGCGTTCGTTTAAGGAAAGTGGAGTAGGAGTAGAATAGACTGGAGTGGTGTGGATTGTTGTTAGAGTAAATACATATATCCGAACGCAATGTTGTAATTTGATTCGATGTCATTTAGGAATTATAACCTTAAAGCTGACATTTAGATAAACCTTATACAAAAACATAGTAAGTTATTTCTTATAACTAAAAATTTAAAACATTTGAGTATTTTACACTGTCAATTTTATATTGTCATCTATAAAACCATAATAAAAGTGAATCTTAAAGAAACTCAAAATTTTAATTGTTTGAAGGCTTTTTATTACATTAATTTTAAACATATAATCAACATGCATTTATAAACAAATTAGGTTTTTTACATGTTTGCAACATTCTTTTTGTTTATCAATGCTTACAAAAATATAAGTGAGTTTCACGATTAAATAAATGTAATAAAATTCAAATACGGCGGTCACTCTGTCTCACACACTCTCTCGAGGTTGTGCATGAGGAGTGAACACCGTCATCTCCACTCCATCATATCCGAACGCCTAAAAACGTGCTCTTTTTGTTCTGTTTGTCATTACCGAACGCGTAAAGAGCAATTAGAATTAAAAGAGCACGTGGAGTAGAATAAACGATTTCAATATAAAATAATGTTAAATGATTAATTGAAAAGTATTAAAATAATTTTTAGATTTTTATCAGTCATAGAAAAAGTAAGCTGTACAACTCGAGTGGAATGCACATATTGCACTTAGACGTTTGGAGCACTCCGCCAGCAGCGTCGTGCTCCAAATTTGTTTACGTGCGATATGGGCAAACTATCCACTCTTATTATACAAAATACTATTTTATTATATCAATTTAAAAAAAATGTTAGAAAAAATACTTTTTGTTTAAACAGTAGAGTATCTTATTTTGTTTTGAATTAAAAAGAGTAAAGAATATTCTAACTTCAAAGAAAGTAGATGTTCCGGAATAAAGTATCTTTGGTCAGCCTGTGCAATAAAGGCAAAAAATTACTAAATTACAACATTGAAACTTGCAAACGCTAACAATAAAGGTTATATCAGCTGATGCGTTAAGTAGTTGTGTCTTTTGTCTAGTGTAAAACGTGCTTACTTTCAGCCAATTGTAGATGTATTCAAGTTCAGGCGCGTAAAATTAAAATATAGTATGTTTTTGACATTATCTCTATTGAACACCTAGGTTATTTACTTAATTTGCACTCATTACACTTTAAAAACTTTGTGCAGTTTTTTTATGTAATTGTGAGCCAAGTAAAAATTATTTACTTCAACTTGCCAATGTTTCTAATTACATTATATTGATTTCTGAGTAAAGATGTTGGCCTTGTATAAAGTTAAATGAGTAAAAAATAAAATAAGACTCCTGATCATGGGCTGCAATGAACATTCTTGCATTGAGGAAAACCTAAAAGTTAATGTTGATTTTTGCAGACAAATTATTTAGTGACAAATTGCATTTTTTTATCAATAAAGGATTAGTGGTCGCTTTTTAATAATTTTAAAAAATAAACAAACATCAATTTTTTTTGGTATATTATTTGTTTATTTGAAAGAGCACACATTCTCATTATTTATGGAACACGATTTTATTTATGTGGCTACCTCGGCTGGCAGTAGCGCATCCTGTTAACCCAGTTTTCCAAAACTTTGGTGACGGTTTCTGGCTCTATCTCACGAATGGCTTGTTCGTTATTTGCTTTAAGGGCTTGACTCTTTAATGGATTGTTTGCATAACATCAGTCTTTCATGACATTGACATCGGCGAGACGGCTGATAACACGATTAACAAACTTGGCGCGCAAAAGATTGATTGTGGCATGGGCTGAGTGGCATGACGCGTCATCCTGTTGAAACTAAAGATTGTCCAAATCCATGTCTTTATGAATCTGTAGCGCATTGGCTTCTCGACAATCACGTGCGGATTTTCCGATCTTCTATATGCGACAGTTTTGCTTGTAAACATAGCCGCCGACATGAAAATGCGCTTTGTCAGAAAAGTTAATTTTTCGAGCAAAATCGTTGTCCATTTCGAGCTGTTCTAATGCCTAAACTGAGAAGCGATAATAAACCGGATGGTCGTGTGCCTTCAATTGCTGAGTCAATTGGACCTTATAAGCGAATAATGCGAAGTCTTTGTGCAAAATTTGCATCGGGCTGGTGCGTGAAATGTTGAGTTGTTGAGATCGATGGCGAGTTGATGTTTTAGGACTGAGTCGCACATTGTCAGTACGCACTGTACGTCGGCGGGGGCCGTGTGTGTCACGAACTTTTTGCACAAGCTTGCGTACAGCACACGGCGTGGCCTTTATTTTGGCTAAAACTTCTTTTCAATAAACGCACTGTTTGGGCAACACAACATTGATTTTGGAAATAAGTTTGCAATATTTTTCAACGTTGTTCAAGCGTAAAGCGATTTTCATCCGCGGACATATGATACTGACTTTCTGTCAAGATTTTCTACGGGAAAGGCTTGTCACTGTCAAAATAACAAATAATTAAAAAGATTTTAAAAACAATGAGTTATGCTATAGAGAAATGTTGACTACGTTTTTGTGGTCTAAGACAGAGAATATGGGAGCTAAACGATATTGCCACTTGCTATAGAAGATGCAAAACAATCAAAATATTTAAGTTTTTAAGTTCCGTGGTTGCTTAATTGCATAAATAGCAAATTCACGCTTTTATAGCAATATTGAAATTGAAATTGCAAAAATAGAACTAGAAAGGTACATTGGACAGATTTTGAATTTTTGCGTTTTGTCCATTTCTCTGAAACAAATCGGTTAAGATTTAAACTTAGATGACCTTGTAGTTGTTAAACAATTGTAAATTTTTTTTTTATTGTTTTTTTGTCGAAAAGATTGTTGATATCGCAAAATGTCTCGGCGGTTTTCAACTCTTTTTGAAGTGGTACTGCATGCTGTGGCATATGTGTATGGTGATAGATACGCATTTTAATTAACTAACCGTATTAAGGAATTAAATTTTGACAAATGTGAATTAAACGCCAAATTTAAACAACAGAACGACGACCAAAAACGATGGAAGAAATTATAAATTGAAACAATACAAATTGAATTATTTACGATATTTTTTGCCAATAGTTTTTCGGTTTTGTAGTGCAGGAACGCATAATAAATAATCTACAATACATAGATGACAAAAATTGTTAGCAAACTATGGCAAAAAGCTAGCAGAACTGTACTCAAAACAAGAAAGACACAATTATTATCTACACCGGATTGTTTAAGGCGTACGAGGGAATGTGAAATAAATAAAATACCATACTAAAAAAGTTACAAGTTACTAACTAGAAAAGCAAAACATTGAGCAAGATGGTAAGGACCAGAACGTCAAATATTTGATCCCACTGTCGGAATTACATCACTTATAATTTATTAATTATGATTTTTATGCAAAAAAAAGATAAACTGCAATTTAGTAAGTATGTAACTAAAACTAACGAAAATGTGTAGATTAAATTTGCACTTATAACAGAGAGCAGTAAAAGACGGGCAAATTACTGTTAATTCATAAGTAAAGTTAAAATTAAATCAACTTATATGATTCAGATAAGCATGCTTTAGTTTACATACACTAGATGTCTTACTAATTATTTAATTTAGAATTTAATTGCAGATTATTAAGAATAAACTAACATTTTGAAAACAAAAAAATGTTAAATAATTATTTGATAGTTTTTACTAAACAATTTTTACAATATTTTAGTATTAAATTTATAATAATTTAAGATCAGAATCAAAATTATACATTTTTGTTACAGCGTACCACTGTTATGTTAAAACGACTACAAGAAGAATAAAACCACTTAGAATAAAAGAAACCGCACTTATAAACTAATTAAAAATAAAATTAGATTTTAATTAACAGGTTAAAATAATAAAGTTATTGAATTTAAATTGCAAATAAGTGTACTTACTAATTAATTTATTTAGACCGCATAGTCTCACTGTAATTAAAAATAAATTTTAATCTTCGTAATGCATATTAGATTTTTTTAAGTATATTTAACACTATAATGTACTCAGTTTTTATTAATCAATTTATTAAAACTACTTATTACGTAGCAATAAATTTTAATTAACTTTAATTATTAGACTAATTTTTATGCGCAGTCTAATTTTCATTTGGTTAATAGTTATGTTAACGTAT
The DNA here is from genome assembly GCA_963932245.1 of Tachinus rufipes. Taxonomy (NCBI): domain Eukaryota; kingdom Metazoa; phylum Arthropoda; class Insecta; order Coleoptera; family Staphylinidae; genus Tachinus; species Tachinus rufipes. Next base: position 36,430,184 of record OZ010744.1, read on the forward strand.
GTCATAACTTTTTGACAAAAGTTCATAATATATTGAGTTTTAATAAAGTTATAATTGAAGATTATAATTTATTTAATATACATTACAAACAATAAAAAATTATTTGTTTATTATAGTGCACGACTAACAGAAAATCCTAATTTTTCGATAAACGTAACGTGAGTACCGTAATATAAATCCAATTTTGTTCTACACATCAATATTGCTGTAGTATGGTATCTATTTACTAAGTACATATTATATAAAACGTGCGAGTTTCACATCAAATTTGCTAAACTCTTTTTGAAAATGTATTATCATATATTAGATTTTCTTCTTTGCACTCTTGTTGTCAATACTTCATCTGTTTTAAATTTAAAATTATGTATTATAGTTTTCAATCTTTTTAAACAAACATGGTTTGTGATTTTGTAATACTTGCATGTATAAACTATGTACTAACTTATTCTCTTAAAACAACCAAAACGGTTCCTCTTTAATAATTTACATGGTGCCTTTATGTGGCGTTAGGGTTATAACTAACTTATTGTTATGTATATTTTAAAGTTAATAATAAAATATAGACATAGTGCTAATTAATTAATAAAATTACTCAAACATTGATAAATTTTTAATTCTATTTTAAACGGTGATTTTAAATTTCCCTGGATTATTGGCTGAAAAAGGTTGAATGTAAATCGATTGACTCGTCGTATTAATTTTTTCAACCCCAGTTCAATCATTGAATATTCAAGCGGTTTTGTGGAGAGAGACTAGAGAGCACAAAAACATATTAATCGCACGTAGTATCGATTGCCAAGTTTCGAATTGATCCAATTTTAGCGTTTCACCTTATTTGTTTTTCAATTTACGGAAATGGAGAACACGAGACTCCATTTGCTAAATTGGTTTTTACTTCCTTCCTAGGCATTTTTACAACTTAATAGATAAATAAGTAAATGTATTGGAATTTATGTAATTTATGTTATAAATTATTCATTTGTTTGTTTTTTTAAGAGTAAATTATTCAATTAAGTATTGCGTGATAAAGAGATATTATATTGAGTGAAATATATTTCTCAGATACTTTATTTATACAAGTAAATAATAACAATGTTTGTATTATATAAAATTAAAACAAAATCTATATAGAAAGATTGAGAAACTCAATTCTTATATTTCACTAGGGAAATAGTAACCATACAAAGTCATATAAAATGTATGAACTTGCATCCCGCTGTCGTTGCATGAGAATGCGAGATGAAATTGCTTGTCGTTTGCATAAGAAATCTAGCACATTACCTGCAACAAGGCCAAATATTACAATGAAATTATTTGTTTAAATATCAATATACATTTTTGTTTAATAATAAAAGTATTTGATGACTATCAGATTTATAATATTTATGTCAATAACTATTTAAAAAATTAAAGATGTAGGGCATTATTGTTTATCATGGCATAATTGCAGGGGTTGATGGATAAGGGTACTAACAACGCTTTCTGAACAATAGAAATACCATACATATTTACATATTTATTAAGATGATAAAAAGCCAAAGGTCCTTCCAAGTATGAGTTGTTGTGAATTGGTTTGTGTTTACAAATGACAACTAAAAATTGAAAAGATTATTAGAAACTATATAATTTGTCTGGGTATGGAAAATTTTGCTGCGCATAACATAGATTATAAGGATGTATAATATATTAAGTAATACTGGATTTGTAAGTTTCTCTGATTTGCAACAGAAGGCAGCCGCGTGCGGAGCGGGTTGGAGAGTTTGAGAGTCCAGTAATAAACCAAAAGCTAATAAAGAAATATTTGTCGTTTATTTATAGCTGGGAAACACAAGAACATTTGTATATTACATACCAAGCTTTAATGCACTGGTCAAACACCAATGTAACCATGACGTTTTCTTTAACTTTTACACTAATGTATATTGTATTATTTTTTGACCGCTGTGAAGTTACCCATAACTCCAACCATAAACGTTGGCTCGATTAAAGTGCATTTTCTTGCTTATTATGCATCGCAGAGTAACTGTATTTATACCATTGGATAACCTAAAGAAAATCCTATCCAATGATGTATAACAAGTAACAATTTTTAATTGTTGCATTTAATTGCATAATTAGCAAAATTAATTAGCAATAATTATCAAACGGTCGTTCTCAGAAATCTTTTTTTTTTTGTGAAAACATTTAGTTTAATGAGTAATAACGATCTGTAAAAAATTGTTCTGATTACTAAAAGTGCATTCACTATAGCAAAAAAATGTGATCTTATAGACGGATTACGATTGACTTAAGGACCATTTTGCCGTAAATTCTGATCATTTTCTTATAAAATGTATGCTTAGATTATCAAGTATAAACGAGATAAGATACCATTAAAAATTTAAATTTATGAAAAAATTATCGTAAACTAAAAACATCCATATACGCGTTTTGAGGTTTTATCTCTCATCAGTATGGTTTTATTTATTTAAACTTAATAATTGATTTCTAACTTACTTCGTCAACATCGTTCACCACCACAATTCAATGTGAATATTTTAAAGGGTGTATTGACTACTAACTGAAGTAAGATACATCGACTGTAAGTGCATTATAATGCATTTTTGGACTTTACGCAAAGTTATTGAAAAAATGTGACTTTATAGACGGATAAAGATTAACCCATGGACCATTTTACCGTAAAGTATGAGTTTAAACGAGATAAGATGCATGCAGCTTAAGTGCATTTATAATAAATGCATCTTACTACTTTATAAATTGTTATGCAAAAAAAATAAAGTCATATTTAGATAAAATATTGTTAGTTTAGAGCGAAATACGTATGTCAAGATTGTATTATTAAGGTGTTAGTACCAAAGTCTTTTTTATAAACTTTAGTGCTTAATTTATGGTTCTAGCAATAACAATTAATTTATCTAAGGCAGCCTAACAAATTGAGAGCAGACAATATTTCAGAAGTAAACTATTTAATAATAAACATAGTGTAGTAGAATAAGTAAAAAAAGTCATAGTTATATTTATGTCAAATATTGAAGAAAGAAGGCACTGTCAATTAGTTGTAAAAGTTGAACGCTGCTACGTGCCTAACTTTTTGCTTGAAAAAGGGAATATATGTCAAGGGCTCTAGTGTCAGGTTTTTAGTGACTATAAATTTTTGTTGTTTGCTTGGCGTTCTTTGCACTGCAGGCTTGCTGGACCTTGAAAGCAAGATTTAAGGATTTTTACTGGCGACTGTAATATCTGTAATGCCGCTTTTTTACTATTTGACTTGATTTTTATTGGTTTGTTTGAGTATAGTATTTTGTTCAAGTCTCTAGCTCATTACACGATGGGAGCCAACTTCTTCTGGAAATCTGAGGCATGTTCACTCGAGGTTATTAAATTTTTTTGGTTGTTTTTGTAGATTTTTGTTACAGTGCAATTCAAGTTGTTGGCTTTATCTGTGTACCAGGTAGTTTTTTTGACTGTACACAAGTAACTTTTGTTTGTGAATTTGTCACATCAAATGTCTTTTTAATGCAATGATTGTTTATAAACTTCGACCTCATTATTGGAGTTTTTTTACATGCAACACATTTGTTATACTAGATTTGTGAGTTTCTAGGTTTACAATGTGTTCATTTACCTGAAGTCTGTACGCTGCTTGTCTTGCCACTGTCATTACGATTATGTAAAGTGGAAGTTCCAATAGTAGTATTTCTATAGCTTAAGTAGGCGTTCTACAGGGTTTTTATAAATGTCTGGGATTATGTAATCACTTTAAATATGCCGTTTTTTTTTAAATTGTGCAACAAACTATTCACTTTGTATTTACAGTTCAATTTCAACTGTATTTACGCACACCGAAATTGAATTCACTATTTTACGAGAGTGGCACAAACGTACATTAGATGGTAACATAATTTCAAACTTGTATGTTATAATGAGTCTTACTACCACCATATCTGGTCTATTATATTGGTTGCAAAGAGCACCCTCATGATCTTTATGGTTGTATTATCCAGATGAGTGTGGTAGTTTAACGTGGTGTCAAGAGTAAGTTCCTGATATTTCTTTTGTAAGCGGGAGAGCAGCACTATGCATCCGAAAGTAAGTCTATTGTATTTTGCGGTGTTGTGAATAGTACAATTGCTGAGTTCCTTGGATTTACTGACAACCGTTTTTTTTTTTGCACCGCCTTTTTACGGTGTTGAGTGCACTTTGTATCAAAATTAATACAGATGGTGAGATTATTGGCGTAGTCAAAGCAAAGGGGTGCAGTAGCCAACGATTTTTGTATAAAAAAAATTAAGTTGATTGGTCTGTAGGAATTAGACATCTCTAATTTTTCGGATGTATGCATAATCAGATAACTTTGTTACGCGACGCAATTCAAATAATGACATATTTATAAAATAGAGATTAAATTCTATTATAAATTTTAGAAGATTTTTACCTCTTAGGTTTATGTCCATGCTTCCCTAGGCTATGTGGTGGACGTTGGCATCGCAGCCAAGGTGCGGTGCATTCTTTTTGCTGTTTGTCAGCTGCAATATCTCTGCAGGTGGTGGAAGTTTCTGCTATTGTAGGAAGATACCAGGATTCGAGAATTATTTTCGTTTAGGTTTTCTTTCCTACAATTACTAACTGTCACTAATTCTCTAAAACATAAGTTTTATAATAGCATTAGATTAATATTTAACAATACACGCACTCAGCTGCCTTACAGTGTAGTAGATTTATTTGCAATTTGGCAACCGGCAATAGATTATGATTTATTGCTTTCTTGACAGTTTTTGTTGTTTTTGGTTTGTCTTTAGCTTTTTAAGGAAGTGTCTGAGTCTAGAAGGTTATTGTGGATAAACAAAGGTGCAGTTTACCTACTTAGTTTACCATCTATTCTAAGTGCGTGTTTGGTTTCTTTGGGGTTTGAATTGACAGTTTACTAGGTCTTGGTGTTGACGGTTTTTACACAGTTGCTGGTTTCAACTGGTACCGGTAATAGTACCGGAACCATGTACCTATGTTAGAAGTCTTCTTGTATCAGGCAAATCTTTTAGATCAATGATTTGTATTTTTTTACTCTTTAACAGGTTATTTTGGCCAACATAAAAGTAATATGTCATGGCTTACTTGTCTAAATGTGTTTCTCTTACACTCATGTAAAGTACAAATAACTATGCCAACACAGCAAAGTTTGTTTTATTATGTTATTAGTTTTTGACAGCAGACAGCAAGTATTATATAGCATCATGTCTATTAGAATAAACACAAAGTAATTAATTATTATAAAATATGATTTGGTACCTATTTGGTGATTGTATTTGTATCTGTATACCATTCACCACTTCTACAAACTCTAGAAAATGAAGCAATCATAAAAATATAGTTTTGTGCTTGCATTATTTCCTGAGAAGAACTAGAAAAAAATGATACATACACATACATCACCTTGACTATAATGCGAGACGCTGTGGAAACGTATTTATTTTTAATAATAATTATAATAATACGTTTATTTCTTGCCTTTTGGCTTTGAAAATTACATTTACAAATACATTTCCAACTTTTCAAAATAATAAAATTTAATCCTTATAAAATTAACACAATTAAAAATATTTTCTTTTTTGTTTGTCTACTTTTTTTCTTTGGTTTTTAATTGCCCTCATCTATTCTACTCCTCTTCCGTCCCCTTTCAATATTTAATTTTTTCCCATCAGTTCTTCTTTTATTTTGTTACACTCTTTCAACATATGTTCCATAGTTTTTTTAGTTTCTTCGCACATTCTGCACATTTTTAAATCCTCTTCCAAAATCGTATCACTCGCTCTTCATTACTACATCTGAATCTTGCAATCATCTTTTTGTTATCTTTGTTATATCTATCGCTCTCTAAGTACATTGGCAATACACTTTTTATAATATGTTCATAATTTGCGTTGTACCTAGACTCTTTTACTCGCATTCTCCTTTCTTGCCGTTGTATACCTCTATCTCTTTCCATAATTTTGTACCATGTCTCTCTCCCAGATTCTCTCAGTCTTTTACTTTTTTGGCTCGCATACCCATTTCTGTTGTAATAAGTTTTCCTGATCTTTCCTAGCTTTTCATTTCTTGCTCTTATTTTCTCTTTCATGCATTGTTGTAAGATTTTGCATTCGTGTTTCTGTCTTTTGATTTCCTTCAGCATAATATAGAAGTTTCTCTATTTAAACCTAGCACCCATCTCTAATATTTTACATGTATTGCTTCTAATTTTTCTTGTTCCTTCCATCCCCATATTTCTGACCCATACATTATCATACTCCTAACTAAACTATCAAACATAAGCCCTTTTAATCTCATACATTTAAATTTTCTTTCACTTAATCCCCAAATTTGTCCCACTACTATCTATTTGCTTTTTGAGCCATCTCTTTAATGTGCTTGCTCTCGGTGTTACTCGTACAAAAAACTTTCCCGTTAACCCATACCTTACTTGCTGTCTTTTCATACACGTCTTCTATTCTTCTTACCATGTGCTCGCTAATTCATTTTTGTCTCATACACTTCCACAGTTTCTCTCTATCCACACTATTAAATGCCGCTTTTAGATTTAGGAATAACGCATATACTTTCCCCCCTTTCTCTGCTATTTCTTTTTGCACAATATGATGTACCTCTTCCCTTTCTGAAGCCGGCTTGTCTATCTTGCTCATCTGGAATTATCTCATTCATACTTAGTTCCTCATTCAACTTTTCTTCTAATGACATGTAGATCTTGTATGCCGTAGTAGTGTTATTTTACTGTAGTTATTTACTAGCTTTTTGGTTTCACTTTTGTGTATAGGGCATACAGGACCTTCTCTCCATTGACTCGGAAACTCTTTTCCCTTCCATACTCTGTTTATTAACTCACTTAATCTCTCCATTAGTTCTTCCGTACTATACATCTATGCTTCATTCTGTATCTTATCGATACCTGGCGTTTTTCTTTTCTTTAGTTTTTTTATCATCTCCCATATTGCCTCCTTTGAAATTTCTTTCTAGTTCTTTTTATTTTTTTTTTCTCCTCCAAACAAACTTTAAAATTATTTATATCATAATCACATTTGTAGCAATAAATATATTAATTAATACGAATTTAATTAAGAATTTAGTTCTATGATGATTTCTGAAAAACTCCTTTGTTTTGAAGATGCAGGGTGAACAAATTTGCTACAGTTACAACATTTTATTATCAAAAAGTACATGTAAAGTTGCATACACCCAACAATTATCCAATTTTGCAAGTCGTCTCAATTCTTCACTGGAGTAGCTTAAACTAATGACTTTAGATAGCCCCATAAGAAATAATCCAGGGAGTTTTAGTCTGGGGATTGAGCAGTCCATGCGTATCTTACCTCGACCAAACCAGCGATCTCCGTATGTTGCTGTTAAATAATCACGAGTAAGCAAACTGAAATGTGGTGGTGCATCATCCAGAATTTGAGGTAGCATGTGTTCTAAAAAGATAATCATCCACAATTTCAACCCAAACATTCATGGAGAACTGATGTTGAAAGCGATCTTCACATACCTGATTCGGATTTTTAACTGCCTACACATGGTTGTTATGAAAATTTTATATTGCATTTCTTGAGAAACTGGCTTTATCGGTGAAACGAATATGTGTCAGAAATTGAGGGATTAGAACTAATGTTTGCAAAAGCTGTTGGCATAACGCAATACGGAAACAAAAATCAGCAAGTAGTAGTGCCTGGACACGCTGAATGTGGTATGGATACAACAAATTGCTCCTAAGAATTTTTCAAACTGTCCAATGATTTACATTCAAAGTATTGGCAATTTTTTGCGTAAAATTACTTGGATCTTTCTCTATCATGTCCAGCACATTTTGTTCCAGTTGTACCGTTTTTACTGTCATTGATCTTCTTGGCTTTTCATTTTGTTTCAATGTGTCTTTTTTACGACGATGTCGATAAATGTTTTCGAAGATTTTTTGGTCGGGGATATTACGGCCAGGAAACCGTTCAATGTACAATCGTCTAGCTTGTAATAAATTGCTATCAGCAAGTCCATACTTAAAATGCATGTCAGTCATTTCGGCGTCTATATAGTGATTTATGGTAGAGGACTTCACTAACTATTAGATGAGATACTTTAAACAGCCAAACTTCACTTAATCTAAACAATTACGACCGATACATGTGATGATCAATGACGAGACGTATTCAAATGAAATCCACTTGTACATTAGTAGATAAAACAGCCGTTCCAAGTTATCGTTAATAATTTTTTGTACTTAATTTTTTGTACTTAATATACTCATTGGCGTTTGCCATACTTTTATTTACATTAATGATTTCAACAAATATCGAATAAAGTTGTCGCAAATTTTGTTCAACCTGTATCTTTAAAACAAAGTGTTATTTTAGAAATTATTATAATACAAAATATTCTTAGAATAGGCCAAGGAATAATTCCTTGAATATTTGCTGCATGTTTACCTTATATGTATTTATCTTGAAAATCTTTGATTAATTATTTCAAGAATTTTAAAAGCACCATCAGAAACACTTAAGCATTTATCAATTTCTTACACTTCAAATAGTATTTAATCATAATTTTCAAATTTCAATAAAAATCGCAAAGTTTATTCTAAATTTTTTTTAATGTTATTTGCGACTAGTTTAGGTCAAAGACACCTTTCAAGTCATTGTAGAACTTATGTTTACTTTAAGGTTTTATTCTGCATTTTACATGCGTGAACCAATCTTAAGGTTTGGTTTTACTTAGAAAATTTAATCTTTTACTTAAATGGTGCAAAAAATATAAGCTTTACTTAAAAATAAAATATTAATTTAGCAGTTAAACGAGATAGTGCAAGCGGTCCTAAATAAATCAAAATGACCGAAAGGTAGTACTTTTTTGGGAAACATTTTGGAATTTATGAAACTGGACTACAGGAAAAATAATTTAAAAAAATACTATTGATAAATCCTAACAAACTAAAATAATAAATAATAAAGATATGAGGGTAAAATAAGAAATTGCATTCTTACAAGTAACGACTTAGTAGAAAAAAAACATCTACCTTAGAATATAACTAACAAGTTAAATATTCAAATCTCATCACAATACAATTACCATTTTTGTTAAATATATTCAAATGTATAGTAACAACTTCAAAAATCAATTAAATATTACTTACCTGAAGTTGATGATTTTATTACTGGAAAATATTATTAAATAATTATAGCACAAACGCAAAACAAAAACAACTTTAAATAATGCTGAAATTACCATTTTACCATGGTAACGTAAAGCTACTTTGATAACGCTCACAAGTGAGAAACATTTGAATTCTGTCTAAGGGTGTGTTAATATATAGTCTACTAAAGCTCTATAAGTGGGTGCTTTTAAACTGAATTTTATTTTTCTATTTAATGCCAGCTTTGTAGCTTATTTGCTCAACCCACAAGACCTTAAAGTACGTGCAACCAAATTCGGATAATTTAAAGCCACATGCGGCCTATAATGAATCATTTATTCTTACTCAATTCAACGATTTGAAACAAATAAAAAATGTTTCTTGTGTAAAATAAAAGCTAAAAAAAACTTTAAAATGTATCCAGAAGAAGATCATTTTATTAATTTAATTTTACAATAATGAACATAATTTATTGAAAGTTATATTTTTATTTTTATTTAGTTTTGTTTTCATTTAAGGAATTTTTGTTAATAATATAACAATTTTTAAATATGCAAAGTTAAAAAAAATAAATTTTGCGTAAAATGATTTTGATGATGTGTTTCTTGGGTTAGATAAACCCAAATGTTATAATTTAAAATGTTGTAATTTAAATTTTTTACGTAATTAAAATGCACAACGGCATAATATTTAAAGTATTTATGCAAATATAAAGAAAACCTTAAGTGTTAAACAAACTTTATATTTTTCTTCCTGTGTCTTAACTGTTTAACAATTGTTGGTAAGCTGCTGGCTATTATCACTTTGTCTACAGTTGCTTGAAAATGCTGTATTGTTTGTTTGGCTGAACCATTGCTTATATTTTCTGACAACGGGGTACGTTTTCTTTTAAGGCATCGTTTGCTTTGTTTTAATTATTAACTTGGCACTTCTATTTCTGATTTTTAGCAAACGTCTGTACAACCACATCTTAAATGCATTTAAATGGTTTAACGTTGCACTAACTGAGTGTCTAGGCTTCGATTCCGTATAAAAGAACTGGGAATGCAATAATAAGTACTTGGAAACCCATAAGTAAGGTCGTGACTACAAAGGATCTTATTATGCGTAAAAATGTAGCCAGGACTTTTTTTATTTGGATCTTAATTTCCACTGACGAGTCCTAACTTTTTTAATTTGGTTCTACTATTGGTTATGCCGGTGACTTGTATATTATTGTCTTTGTTGCTTATAATCATATGGATTGTTTTGCTAGTATTTAATTTTAATCCAAGAACATTGCAAGCGTTAGAAACTCTGTTCATTAGTATTTGGAGATTTTTACTTAATATTGCTAATATTAAGACATAAATCTGCATACTTTATATTGTTTGAAAATACTGACGAGGCCTAGTATTTGGTCCAACCACACTTTTATTTTAAGTGCAAAGTGTTTTGGACAACAAAAGAAAAAAAATAAAACACATTTTAGTCAACTCAATTTAGTTTTTTTTCTATTATCACATTGCTACTGTACGCGATGAGCTACCTGCTGTGGTAATCTGTTTTTTGTATGAAAATATTTAATATTTTAATAAACTACAACTCAATAAAGTTCTAGCTTTTTAGCGCCAGCGGCAAAGAAACCACGACTCAAAAAGATGAGGAAAGATGCTAAAGGCAAGAGCAAGAATATTATTAAAGATTTGCACATCCTTAAACTGTGTTTGAATATTTGCGTTTGGAACGTGTTTTAAAGTCAGGGAATACGTGTTGGGCAGGAACAACTTATTAGCGTCCGGTAATTATGAATTTGGTATTCAAGAACACATTGATCTTAGTATCAAATACGATCCTAGCATTGGAATTTACGGTTTTGACTTTTACGTTGTATTAAGCCTTCTTTCCTACGTCTGTGAAGACGTTAAGTCTTCACAGACGTAGGAAACAAGGCAAAGTTGGTGTTGCCTAATGAAAGAAGATACCATAAAGCAATTGTAACAGAAATATGACGGTATCATCCTGTCTAGTAAGAAGTATGGGTTGTAATGTGGCATGGACGTTTAATTTTCTTATTAACGTAACTTAGTTTTACGTTTGACGCTGACTTATTATTATAAGTTTAGGAATTTTATTGTACCAATAGCTTAAACATGTTAAAAACTAACGACGGATATTAATTTTAACGAAACATTAATTAATTAATTTTGTAAAAAACAAACTCTATTTTGATGGAAAACTGACTCTTGTAGAAAACGATTGTTTTTAATCTTACATTTGGATATTGATGTGTTTTAGCACTAAATTTGCTCAGATTGTTGTGTGGAAAATTATGGGAACCGACTTTTAAACCGTGTTGCTTTTGCAACGCGCTTTGATGCGTTTTAAACTAAATTGTGTCTTTGTATCTGTCTCAACAGCTTAATTCACATTAAATTATGTAAAAGTGCAAATTGCAGTAGTATTTAAAATGTTTAACAGATTCAGATTTTGTATAATAAAAAAATGTTAGAGAAATAAAAAGACGGCAAGATCATTAATAATAATCGTTTATTTTCTTGCCATTTGGCCGTGAAAAGTATTTACATTTTACAATTGCATCACTTAAGAGGAATGACGGAGCGTGAAATTTTACCTTAACAATGTATGCATGATTCTGACGTTAATTTACATCAAATCGAAATGATTTTTTTTTTCAAATTAATAAAAGTTTGTTTTATTTTTATACGGTGACAAAAAAAATATTTTTAAATGTTTTTAATTTCTTTCTTAATTAAATAATTAATTAAAGCTATGTGGATATAGTATTTTATTAATTTAACTTTGTACACACATGTTTAATCTATAATGCTAATTATTGAATGTTTTAGAATTCTAAAATTTTATAAATTTATTGTAAAATTTAGTGAGAGAACTATGCAAATTATTTATAAAATATATATGACCGACAAGTTAGTTAACAAGGGAGACAACACAGAAACCAAACAGAGACAAAATTTTAGTGAACGCCTCTCGTTCAATTCTTCCGACGCGCATATGCATGGAAATAAGTAGCAGCGTTGAGTGAATGAGGCGCAAGGTTAATATACATTTTGTGCGTACGTATAGTAAGCCCATAGATATAGTGTCTTTACGACATGGTCTTAATTTATCTCAACGGATTATTTCATTAGCAACTACAGTAAAGCTCCGCTAATCCGGATCAATTAAAACATGGCTTGATCCGAATTATTGAACAATCCGGATTACTGGACCAATAATAAAATAAGTAATAAAGCTTTTATTATAATAGAACAAATTTTCAAGAAAAAATTAAACCTTTTAAGAAAAACTCCAATATTTTAGTCTGGCGAATGCAACCTTGCTTAACCTCGATTGCGCAACTTTTGTATTATTTCTTGTTTTTCCAGTAGAGTTAATATTTTGTGTGTTATGTTGAAATAAACTAAAAATTCTGGAATTTTTTTTTTCTTTTTTGTTGGTCGGTAGATTCTCGGCATGATAGATAGGGAAACTATGGTCCACCGATCCGGATTACAAGGTACATAATGTAATAGTTACATTTTTTCAATTTTGTCTGAACTACAAGGACATCCGGTTTAAAGCGATTCGGATTAGCGGAGCTTTACTGTAGTTATAATTGTATTATATATGTATGTGGAAACCGAAAAAGTTTTTAAGGCTGAAAATATTGTATATTTATATAATGTTTTTACTCTTGTACAAAAATGTGTTATAAGTTATTTATGGTACATAATTGCCTTCTCAAGACGATTGGTAATACAGTAATCCGCTGAGATAATTTAAGGCCATGTTGTAAAGACAGTATATCTATGAGCATACTATACATGTATGCCGTTTGTATAAATGATCTGTCTTCCTCGCACACTAGCTATTGACAATCTGCTATCTTTGAAACTTGGGAACCTTCCTGAGATTTTTTTTATTCACTCGACGGTAACAAAAACATTTACATTTTGACTAAAGTATGTATTTTATTTATTAGATTAAACTAATGTATATTATAAAATGTAACTATTATATAATAATAAAATAATAAATCTAATTTGGATTTATTCTTTACAATATGATTATTTAATTATTATTTAAAAAAATAAAATTTTGATAAATCTTACGTTAATATTAGGTTTTTAAATTTTATTGTAAGTTAATAATTGGTGGCGCAAAGTAGCTGTAGCTCCCTCATGTTGTTTCAACCAAAGAACCGAATATCATTGATAAAAACTTCATATCACAACTGGCAACCAAATTGCAATGTCTAAAGAGGTAGACAATCAAATATAGTTTAATGTAAAAACAAAGGTTTTAAACCTTATATATGTATAGTCCAAGAGCTCATGTCAAAAAAATGCAAGAGTTTTTGGAAACTTGATATTTTGATATTCGGTTCCATTTCAATCATGAAGAGCCTGCTTAGAGTCAGCAGGCCTTCTGTTGGGACAGACACATTTTTGTTGGGATTTTGTCAGTCAGCAGTCGCTACAAGTAAAGACAGCAAATTAGCGCAATCTCCAATTAAAAACTTAGCAAGAGCACTTCGCCGTAAATTGCGCTCACTTGCTATCTTTGCTTCTAGCGACTGCTGACTGATTTCAACAAAAATGTGTCTGATAGTTAGTTTTGTGATTTTTATACATTAAATTAATGATTTGGCAATATTTGAGCCTTGAGAAAACATTTGCCCTAGCATCATTTTTTTGACATGTAAAGTGTAGCGCTGACTCCACACGTCCTGATATTTTGCTGTTTGACTGTTGGATTCGTGTTTTAGATTAGATTTACTAATGGTATACAAATTTTGAAAACAATTTGGAGGTGCTAATTAATTTTACTTCTTTGCGAGGGTCTCAATGCCAGGTGTCCTGACGGCAGACCTGCTGACTATAGGCAGGCTTTTTATGATTGAAATGGAACCCAATCTCAAAATATCAAGCTTTCAAAAACTCTTGCATTTTTTTGACGCGAGCTTTCCGACTATTATATCAATTACTCAAACCCAATCCAACTCTAAAGCGGCGAACCAAGTACAGACCATTGTTTTGGTTTTCACAAATCCTCATCAGTGCATCTTTTGGTACGGCATCGCTTGATAGTGAAGAAACATTTTTATAAGCTATTTATGGTATATAATACTAACATAATTGTCTCCTCAAGCCGATTGGTAATGAAGTCCATGTCGTAAAGACACTATAATGGGCATACTATAATAATACATATTATTTTATTGCATTATTGTACGATGTAGTATAGTATAGTACGTCTATAGATATAGTGTCTTTACAACATGGGCTTAAATTATCTTAACGGATTATTTCATTAGAAACCAATTATGATTGTATTATATACCTGAAACCCGAGGTAGTATTTAAGGGTAAAAATATTGTATAGTGTACCCAAAGATATATCGGCTTTATTACATTAAATTATCAAATTAGCTCATTAGTAGTCTCTTTGGGTTGTCAATTTAATAAGTTACCAATCTCCCATTTTTATACCTGTACGGAACGGGTTAATAAAATCTTACCTGAATGCTATAAAAGCAGGGGTTGTATTAAAATTATTCTTACATTTTCTGTGAAAGGCTTGTTTTGTTTTCTTTTGAAAAAAAAAAGTTTTACTCCTTTAGCACAAGTATAGAAAATGAGAGATTAAATAACTCTCAAGGAGTCTACTAATGAGCTAATCCAATAAGTCAAAATAATAAAGCCGATGTATCTTTGAGTACACTATATATTTATATAATATTTTTACCCTTGAACATAGAGGGGTTATAAGCTATTTATGGTATATAATACAAACATAATTGTCTCCCCAAGGTGATTAGTAATGAAATAATCCGCTGAGACAATTCATGCTCTTGTCGTAAAGACTATGGGCATACTATTTACCTATAGATGTAGTGTCTTTGCGACATGGGTTTAAATTATCTCAGCAGATTATTTTATTACCAACCATTAACCATTCTGTTTGTATTAAGTATATACCTGGAACTCGAAGTAGTATTCAAGGGTGAAAATATTGTAAATTTATATAATAAGTTTATCATTGAATACCGATGTGTTATAAGACTTATAAGCTATGTAGGGTATATAATAAACAACATAATTGCATCTCCAAGGTAATTGGTATTGAAATAATCTGCTAAGGTAAGCTCATGTCATAAAGACACTATATCTATGAGTATACTATATCTCTATACTTTATAGATTTTCCGGTAACATAAAACCTATAAAAAAACTGTTAACTTTTTATCCTATTTCTAATTCTCTCGATATTTTTTTACCACAATTTAACTAAGTCCATTTGAATTCTATCTTCTGGTGTATATTCTGCGGTAAATGTTTTTTTATTTTTTTTTTATTTTATAAAACTTTTAACTAAACTTTTACTACTATTTTTCTCATTAATATACTACTCTTGACACTTATTTTGGTGTGTTGTTTGTTGTTCTGTATTTTTAATTTTATGTCTTTTGGTTTTCAAATCACATAAAAAATCAGTTTTGCGCTTGTTTATCTCTTCAGAATTAATATTCAGTTTGATGCAGTTTGGTCTATAAGCTTTATTCTGATGCGTTTTATTTTTAATAAATAATTTTTTTATTTGCTTTTATGCGTTTTTTCATTGTTTTTTCTACATACTTTTTTGATGTATATGCGACAACTGCTGAAAAACAACGGATTTCATACGATCTACTTTTTGTAAATTTAATAGCCTTATTCTGAACATTTTTTACAGCGATGTTAATTAACATTTTGAACGTTGCTAGGTATTATTTAAAAAACTCGATACCTTATTAGTTAAAAATCAATTTCTACAGCGATGTTAGCTAACATCGATGTTAAAATATGTTCAGAATAGACCCATTATTCTTTTGCTACTTATTATAAATTTTGCAATAATGTTTAACAGCATTGAGCATTAAATAGTCACATAATTCTGACTGCAACTATTTTTAGTATCTGTCTTAAGTAGCTCTAATTTTTGTTTTTTTTTTAGTATTCTTTATTTTTTGTGATAGCTAGAAATTTTATAAACTTGTAATAGTTTTTTTCTTAATATTAAAGGACCGTCCTTTGTTTTTTACACGGTCTCTCAATTTATTAATATATTATATATTTGGTTCTATGCTAAAGAATGATGCTGTTTTGTTATTGTAACATTTGTGATGTTTTAATTTTATTTAATTGCGCATGTTTACTAAACTTCATTTAGACTTTAAGAAATAACATTTTTTTAGTTTTTGCCCTAACAATAGCAACACATCTAGAAGAAGAATTATGAGCTCTTGACCTACATGAGCTTTTTATTCAAAAACAATCACAACAACTTGGATAAGTAGATCCATTTTTAATACGGCCAGTACAATGGACTCAACAACTCTTTCTTGCATTACAATCTGGCATTGATAGCATATTATCTAATGAAACACACAATTGTGAATGTTTGTTTATGATTCCAATAAGAGCCGCATGATTAAGATCCGTTGGAAAAGTTACAAATAAAAAACAATTTTGAACACAATCTATTATATGTCAGCATTAATTCACAATGCATAAAGTTATGTATAATTAATTTCTTATGGCATATTTTTTATTAGGTTGACTTTTACATTCACTTTAAAATAATTATCAAAATATTTATTCTTTTTACCATACAATTCTGCTATACATGATTACTACAAAAGGAATAAATCTTTTTAGTATTGTATAAAACAAAAGTTATTTGTGATATCGGCATGCATTTTGAACTAATAACTTAGAAACTTTAAAAATTTTGATAGTACAGTAAGTAGTAATGGCTGCAAATTCTACAAAGAAATTATATTGTGTGCTTAAATTTGCAAAAACAAAATCCGTAACTATTGTCCAACAATATTTTTGAACACGTTTTGAAAAACTTCACCTACTAGACAGACAATCTACAATTGTTAAACTTAAAAGAACAGTGTGTTTATGTAAAGGAAAAAGTCTGGGAAAACCTTGTGTGTCAAAAGTAACAGTGTTTGTGCTGTTTACTAACAAACTCAACAGCCAATAACACGTCCAAGTTTAAAGCTACAAAGGCCTGGTTTGCGTCTCTCTGTTTCTTAATTATTTAGATAAGCTAAAACGACACATTACAAGAGCTGTAGAAAATCTTAATGAAGATATGTTACATCGGTTTTTGAATGAACTAGCTTTGATGTTTGCGATGTGACACTTTTGAGATCCCAAAGTGAACTTTAAGAATTACTTTATAAAACAGTGTAAACGAATTCATAATAACATTATTAGTATATAATAAAACATTCAAAATATCTAATTCATGCAAAGTAAAACAGTTAACTTCATTTATTTTGAAATATTTACTCAAAATATTACTACCACAAAGTTAAGTTAATTTTACTAATTACGCAGATCCGTTTTTTTTTTAATTTTTTTAATTTAATTTATTAAATTTTCATTACGTTTGCTTTTTTAATATTCAATTGCTATGTTTTTTATTTCTCTGGCAATATATTGGTTTTATTAAATCTATTTAAATTAGTCATTAATCAACCAATTTTTTACTATAATGTAGATCATGTAACTGACAACATTATATTTTTATTAACCATTACAGCATTGCGTTATTAAGTTTAAAATTTTGGATAATTAATTTATATTTGTATGAAATATATCATTTTTATATTTAATTTCTAAGATAGAATTCTGTCCCGGCTAATATGTACTCTCCGCTCTTGGTTTCAATAAACATGCGTGTGCGTCTGTGCGACGGTCTTACTTTATTAGTAAAGAATAGAGCTTATTTGTGGTAGTGGGGTAGACTTTTCGGGTCGGCCCACTCGCT
The DNA here is from genome assembly GCA_963932245.1 of Tachinus rufipes. Lineage (NCBI taxonomy): Eukaryota > Metazoa > Arthropoda > Insecta > Coleoptera > Staphylinidae > Tachinus > Tachinus rufipes. The sequence continues at coordinate 36,448,188 of OZ010744.1, forward strand.
ACCTCGTTCCTTGCCGCTGCGTCCCTTAGAAACTACTCGGCACGCAAAGCTTCACCTTAAACAGAATCAATATTTGAAAAAACTTAACTTATCATAATTTATAACTATCTACATTTACACTACACATTTAACATAATATAATTACAATTTACACTATACAATCCTTGTCAATTTCCTGTCTTCTTTTTATAACGTTTCTCATTCATACTATTTTTCTTCCATTTTCTTTTAACACATCCTTTTTTTTTCGTTTGTTCTTCTCTCATCTCAACACATTCTTTTAACATATGTTCTATTGTTTCATTAGCTTTTCCACACATTCTACACAATTTGCTTTTTTCATTCATCCAAAATTTACCTACTTTTTTATCATTTCCACATCTAAATCTTGCTAGTATCTTTCTTCTGTTTTTGTGTACTTTGAATTATTGGGATATTTTGGGATATTATTTTTCATAATAATTGCATAATTATTATTGTACCTTGATTCATTCACTCTAGTTCTTTTTTCTTGCATTTCTATATCTCTATCACGCATTGTTATTTCTTTCCATACAACTCTTCTACTATTTCTCATCCTTTCTACTTTTTTACAGTCATATATTTTTCCATTATAATATTTCTTTCTCTCTACTCCTATTTTTTATATCTTTTATTCATTTTTTTCTTCAGACATTCTTGCAAAATTTTGCATTAATTTTTTTCTTTCAATCTTTCTTCATATCTTACTGCCCTTTTTCCTGCTTTTACTTTTATTTTATCTCTTTTTACTTCCTCTAGTACAATGTATGCTGGAGTTTTTCTATTTAATCCTAGTACCCATCTCCAGTATTTTGCCTGTATCGCTTCTAATTTGTTTTGTTTTTTTAACCCCTTAATTTCCGACCCATAAAGCATCATACTTTTAACTAGACATCAAACATTGTTCTTTTTATTTTCATATACTCAAACTTTCTTTTACCTATTCTCCACACTTGTCTTACTACCTTGTTTGCTTTGTTTGTATGTGCTCGTTATCGCCGTTATTTGCACTGAATACATATCTTAAATATTTTAATGATTTAACTTCTTTGATGTTTTTCCCTTCCATTTTTTATCTTCTTTTTTATGTCTTTCTCTCCTTTTTCTAAACATCAACATTTTTGTTTTATGTACATTCAATCTTAACCTTTTTTTTTTGAAATATTTTTTCAAACATCTAATAATTTTTTTTAAATTTTTTTTTGTATCTTTTGCTACAATCACCATATCATCTGCATATGCTGACGACCTTACTTTCATTCTACTTACTACAACTCCACTTGCTTGTGCAAGACAGCTTTTCTTCTATGTCTGCAATATATGCAGCAAACAAACTTGGACTGAGTGGGCATCCCTGTCTCACACTTTTTGTTGTCTAAAAACTTTCACTCATTTTGCTATTTATCTATACTCTGCTCACCGTTTCTGCATATACATCTTTCATTATTTTTATCAAATGCTCACTAGTACCCTTTTCTCTCAGACTTAACCATAATTTTCCTCTATCCACACTATCAAAAGCCGCTTTAAGGTCTATAAACAATGCATATATTTTTCCTTTTTTTACAGTTAAATCTTTTTCAACTATATGATTAAGTATATATACGTAGGCTATAGTAACTCCCCTTTTTCTAAACCCAGCCTGCCCATCCGGCAAAATTTCTTTCATCTCTAATGTTTAATCAGTTTTTCCTCTAGCGTCATGGCGTATATCTTGTATTAACTTTATATGCAAAATGTAGAAAAAAAAAACAGCTAATACTATTTCAATTCACGAAAATTATATCAAAAAACCCTGTGTACAAATTGAAGAAATAACAAAAAAAAAATTATTTGGAGGCAAATCAAAAATAACTGATCTAGCAGAAAATTAAAGAGGAACTACATTATTCAACACGGCATATAAGATAGTGTTAGTAAAATGCTAAATGAAGAATTAGATATAAAAAAACAGTACTAGATTATCAAACTAGATTTAGAAAAGGGGTTTAATAGATCACGTGTATACTTTGCATTATATAGTTGAAAAAGAAATAGCTGCCAAAAACGATACATTATATACGTTGTTTCTGTTTTAACTTTAAGGCGGTTTTTAATGTAGTGTGTAAACTGAGAAACTGTGGACGTGTTTGAAAAAAAATATATAATTGAGAATCTAGTAAGAAGAGTATATGTAGAAATGGTTAGTAGAGTTTTTGTGAATGGAAAGATGAGTAAAAGTTTTTGGACGACAAAACGTCGTGAGACAAATACTACTCAGTCGTAGTTATTTGTCTTACATATTATAGATGTTGAGATTAAGTTAAGCAAACAGAGCTTTAGTAGGTAGACAGAAAGTGAAGTTGTTAGCATATACGATATATAAGTTGTTGCTAGTGAAATAAAAAAAAAAAAAAAAGTATTTCAGAAGGAAAGGATTTAGTGTGAATATATATATAAAAAAAAAACAAAATGATAAAGTGTAGAATAGCCATAAGAAGGCATACAAAAGAAAATTGGAAATGGGAAGCAGAAGAATTTAAAGAAATGAAATTATTTAAATATTTAGAATAAAATGGGGAAATTAAACAAATATAAGATTTAGCGTATAAAGGATATAAGGTGGTAAGGCAAGTATGGGAAAAAGTTGAAAAAATATTTGATATTGTAATAGTAATAAAAAAAGATGTTTGGTAGCTTAGTAAAACGCATTATTTTAGCAATATTGGCCAAGTACTAAAAATGAGTGTTCGGAATAAATTGGGAGACATTAGCGTACTACGCGCAGGAAAAAGAGTAGTAAAGTATGATGAAAATGATGAAAGACAAAAACGAATGCAAAATATCTGTTTAAATGGAAAGAAATTATGCTGAGAGATAGGGATAAAGAGAACGTGGGTAAACAATTTAAGATACAATGAGAATTTATTGTGGAAAACGAATTGCTGAAATATTTAATAAATCCGAATTACGACAATCTGGAAAGAAAGGTTATAGCAAGGTTTAAATATGCAAATGCGAAAAGAGTGTGCATATTTTTGACAGAAGAGGATAGCAAAATTTACAAAATTTACAGAACGTGTGGAAAGAGTAAAGAGAGTGTACAGCATATGTTGAAAGAATGTGGTGAGATACGAGAAGAACAAATAGAAAGAAAGGATGTGTAGAATAGAGTTGTAGAAACATAATAAAATTAACAACTTTTCTAATTTTGTATTGGGTTGAATTTACAAAAAAATAAGCATGATTTATGCCACTTTGATATTTACCAAAGGCTTTAACAGAAACAAACTTGTGGTTGTTTTTTTGTGATTTTACTTATAAATTGTTGAGAGCCGATATTTTAATCATAGCTCAATCAATAAGCAATAGAACCTTTTATCACAATTTTACTAACATTTATTTTAATTTTTTTAAACTCAAAACATGATTTATAACCTATTTACAAATGCATTATAGCAAATTACATTGATTGTTGAGCAGGCAGCTTGGGTTTGGTTCTCGGCACCGGCAATATCAAATTTGTCGAATATATTTTGATATGGTTTTCTCTTTTGCAAGGCAATGGCAAACCAGCAATGTATTTGCTTAGTAAACCCTTTTAGTGGTGTGGTTTGGAACAATAGGTCCCGCATGTTTGTGTAGAACTATTATAGCACACCACAAACATACTAGAGGGGTGCCTACTCTCGTACCGATCACGGCACTGTGAGAAGATGAAGTTTAAACGGTTAACTTTAAAAATGTATCTTTAAAATATGAATATTTTAATTGAAAAACATAAAATTTATTTAAATGAAGCTTACACTTAAATTTTAGTTTAAAAAAGAAATTGAATGACCGGCACTTTGTATTAGCAGTATTTATATTAAAAAAAAAGAAGAACAAATACAGTAAATGACAAAGAAAATGTAGAAGTCAATTAGAAACTAGATCAGTTAACCGTTAGATGGTTTTCTGGTTTTCCACTAGCACTAATACTAATAAATTAAACTAAAAATAACAAATGTACAAAAATAGTACAATACACACAAACATTCATACATACAGAACAAGAATAGTACTAGCTTTTATAAGTTTATAATGATATTATGACAATGTTTATTTAATTACGCCTTTAATCTAAAATATTGTCTAAATATTTCCCCTCTTAAACATTTAATGTCATATTTATGTGCATTAGAAGTTATATACTAATATTCTGACCAATATTTGTTAAGGTGAACTTTTTGATTTTGTTTCTTAAGTAACGAGTTTTATTGACTTTGACGTTTATATTGGTGCCAATAAAAAAGACAAACTTACAATGTAAGCAATAAGTAGTTTATATATTTATAGTTTTCTACAGCATCTGATGTTGTGTCGGTAAAAAACAAAGTGGTCTACTACGCAACGCATTTTTTGTGAAGCATTTCAATTAAACTTATTGTTCCAGTTACAAGCAAAATAATTTTTACATTAAAGTATAGTCTGCAAACAGATCAACACTAGCTTCTTTATATAGTGCAATTAGTCATTTATATATTTAGTTGTATGATTTGGACAAAAAGTGTTAATTTATTATTACGTTGATAATATCTATTAATTATAGTGTTTATTGTGATGATAATTTAGAAATCAGTTTCATTTCCTATATTTTATTTGTCTCATAAATCTATCAGCTTATTCCACACTATAAGTCAAGGTTTAATTTATGCTGTAAAATTATTTGTCGATTTGTTTAATATAGTCAGCCGAAAATTGATGGTTTTTAGCTATCAATAAATTTTCAAAACATTAGCTTATCCGTTACTAGTAAAAGTAATGTAATTAATTGGCATTTTATGATTGTAAGACATTAAATTAAAATCAAGTTACATTTTTTTAAATTGAAAAAATGTCTTGAATTTTAATTTTCTTTATCCTCATGTAGAATGTATATCCACGAAAGTAAACAAAATCCTCCCGAGAATAGAATTTCAAACGAATCATCTTCTTCTCCCTTCACTTCCTCTCTATAATCTAAAAGAGATTAAAGTAACTCGAAATTCATTACGCAAACAAAATTAAAGATTTTTTATCCCGTTTTAATACAGGAGGAGGATTTTAATGTCCCTCTCGTTTCTCCCGGTGGCGCAACGCGTTAAAATATGTTTAGGTAAATTTCAACATTCTCCCACCATACTCACCAGCACTACAGTTATTTATCATTTTGGGAAAATGCTTTTATGACGCCGTGCACAGAGTGTGTCTCTAATAAAATAGGGTATTTTCAGAAAATTTAATACTGTAGCAAGAATATGTTGCCTGTAAATAGTATGCAGCTTCCTTGTGCTGGTTACAATTGAATTTTATGCGCGTTTTACTATAAAATGGAGAATATACTGAAAGTTCCTATAAGCCGCTATTTTTAACATTTATAATTTAAAAAATAGTTTATTTTTGTATGTGATGGACTCCATTTTACACAATTGTTTAATAATAATTAATAAACTGTTGTATTCATGCCTTAGGTATAAATCTACTTCGTTGTTATAAGAAGGAATTTTGATTGTCAATATATTTCCACAGAGACTCATATATTTGCAATATTAAAACATGCGGGATAAGATAAGTTAATTTTTATCTAGCAGCTTCTTATTTTTTTATAACAAATTAAGAGGCTTTTTTACGTATACGTCAAGTAATATAAAATGAGGTTAGTGAGATTCATATTTGACTAAGCAATAATTATTTTCTACGATCAATATAACCTAGTATATGTTGAAAAGTTGTTCTTTTCTTTACTAACTTAATTCATTGGTTTATTGAAATAATTCATGAGTTAAAGATTTGCTTTTCAAATAAATACATATCTTAATAAATTTAAAAGTCAAATCATCTTCAATATTTCTTAATTCAAGTTATAAATAATAAAAGTCAACCTTCAAAATGGAATGCTGAGAACGGCGCCTTATCTAATCTTTCCTGGCGCCAGCCCTGTTATCGACTTTATCTAACAAGGTGAAACAGTTGCAAAAGTTTTACATATCTTAATACCCAATAAAACTTAATTGTCCATCTCATAGCAAGAAATGAAACCTTTGTTGCAATTTATGAACTAATTTTTTATATTTAAACTCATAATTTTATGAAAGACAAAATAATAAAGGAAAATCTTTTATATATTTTACCGGTAATCGGATATATGCGTGTTCTAATATATTATCTGATTTTCTTCTTCCTTTCCTTATTCATTCAAGTTCGAAATTAAACGGAAGATCCCTTTTCTCGCTCCGATTCCAGAGTTTAAACTCTGAGGGTTCTGGGATATGCGTATCAGATCCACTATTTATTCTATTACCACTCCATAAATTGCAAACTAATTTAACTAATTATTAGTTGCGACTAAGTCGAATGTATATATGTTTCTGGATTAATGCATAACCCTAATTCTAAAAGCGTTCCCTTGTTGATTCCTTAATTAATTAATAGTAGGATATTATTAACGATCCATTTGAATATTTTATTAAAAATAAATAGTTTTTATTATATTTTTTATATATATTTAATGGTTGAAAACATTTAAAATTAATATTAAAATTTAAATCACATAATGAATTAACTATTTATTACTGTTAAATTAATTAAAGAAGGAAGATTGATTAAATATTGAAAACAACAATTTGTCTAAAAAATATGGAATATAAATATCAGTGTTCAACAATATATGTGCAAAATATTGTCTGACAAACAATGTTTTTTTTTCTCTTATCTCAACGTTTTTCCAATATTTTACTATACTTTATTACAAAAACTTAGATATACGTTCTGTCATATTACATTTAACTTAGATAATATATTTATCAATATTTAATTGATATCTGCAAGAATTGTTAGTGTTATTTTAGGTGTTTTACACAGGTGTTCAGTGACATGAGGACCATAGTCAAAAATTTCTAATGAACATATGCCTAAACTCAATTGTTACTAATCTATAGTGATATAAAAATGTAATTAACACAAAACTAGGTACAAATAACTTGTTTGATTATAATAATTGTTCAAAATGTACGCATAATTTTTGTATGCATGCTTGAACTCTATTTAAAACCAAAGAAGTAGGCAGTGCTAAAACACTTTTATGTAGTATTTTACGAGTGGGAAATCATCGACGATATTCTACATTTTCATTACAAAATTATGATTAAATTAAATAAGGGTTAGTGTTCAAAGTTTTTGACATTAAATTGCTTTGGAAACATACTCTTAAGCTAGTGAAATTGTCTATATCATCAACATAAAAAATATGTTTATTAAATTTTAATTGCTTGTATCTAAGTATTTTTTTTATTGGTCTGTGTTTCCTTTTCCACTTTTTTTATTGCTATTTTTAGTTGTTTGATGCTTATTTTAATTTCCACCTTTGTGTCTTGGTCTACTTCTTTTGCTAAGTAGGTCGTGCACTTTACGACCTCTTCTATTCTTTTGTCCATGTCATTTTATTTCACATTTCTTGTTGGTTAATTATTTTTTGCATTGTTTTTTGGTGTGAGCATTGTTGCCGACATCTTGCACAACCTTGAGTTTTTTGCGTATCAGGTGTGGTATCTATTGTATCTACATAACTCGGTTTTGAATGACCAAGTTTTCTTTTTTAATTAGAGACTTTTTTATATCTCTTTCCTTAAACGTATCTCATTTTATTTTGTTGTGATAATCTACTTAGTATGTTTTTTTTGCAAAAGAGTTTTTGTCGTTCTTGTTTTTACATTGCTTTTATATCTTTTTTTTGTGGTTCACTGGTTGCTTTTTCCCCGAGTTTATGTTCATGTTTGTAGCTTGTGTTGTCATCTGTTTGTTTCTTTTTTTTTTAGGTAATTACTCCCCCAGAACCAATAGAGCTGAGTTGTCTAGTTTCCAATACCTTTCTGGGGTAAATTTATATATATATTAGCTGGCAAGTTTATAAGATTAATTTATTTTATATAAAACCTCTTGAAAGGTATGTTATCAACGGGGGTCTAAGGGATAGGAAGGGTATCAAAAGAAAAGGGTAGGTGTTTACTATCATAATTTTAGTCTTTTTGTATTGCAATGTTTGCTTATTTTAATGAGCGTAAGCTTATGGTTTGTTATTCTTGGAGGTTTTTTTTTTGTTTTATTTGGTCCACGGGGGCTATTTTATTTTATTTTAGCTGCAAAACATACCCTTACCTCCATCTTGGAAACGCGTTTTTCAGAAGTTTGATTTATATGGTTTATGGATGCGCTAACTTCTACACCTCTAACAAATAGATTTTGTTTGTTTACGGAATCTGTTGATGGGTTGGTAAACTATTGTAAGAAACAAAAAGATGGTACTTTGCTTATTAATGCAAAATATGCAATACATAGTCAGATATTGTTAGAATGCACGATTCTGGAACAAATTGCTAATAAAGTAGAATTACATAAGTCTGTAAACATTGGCAAAGGAGTTATTGTATATAGAAATAGAAAATCTAAAAACGGAGTCGTTGAACTGCAATAGTATAATTTCGAGAAGAAAATGGAGAGGTCATAAGTGTATGATTTTCATATTTGATTTTAACAGACTAGCTGATGAAAACAATCTGGTTTCTTGTGCTTTGCGCATTTTTATCCTAAATCTGTTTGCGGATTGGACACTCAGCTATAATATGATTGGGTATAAAAATGATAAAAGAAAAAAAAGCTCAGATTACAGTAACAAAATATTTTACTTTGATACTCAAAAGAAATACAGAGCACTTGCAACTTCTATTATTTTAGATCCTCTGTCATTGACTTTCGTTATTAAGTTTACTGGAGTACAAGAAGAAACTACGGTTAACAAGGAAACTCGGTTGCGAGTACATCATACAATAAGGTAGCGGTCTTAAACAATTGGTTTAAAGTAATCAAGGCTACGTTTTGTTCTAGACCTAAGTTAATCAAGGTGCCTACAAAAATATTTAAGAGATTTTTTTTTATTGGCAAATGAAATAAGTTTTAAAATTTTAATGTGATTGTTGAAGTCTAAGGTATTGTTATGATGTATTTCTTAAATAATATATTTTATAAATTTATAAAACTTGATAGAGTTATGAAAAAATACGTGATTAGCCGTGAAAAGAATAAACTTTTTATGAAATATACATAAAAATATATTTTGTAATAATTTTGATAATCTAAAATAAACAGTTTTTTTTTTGTAAGTCAAGGAGGAAGGGGGCAATTAAGATAAAAGAGGCGCCGAAAATACTGACAATGCCTAGTATCTGGTTCACTCACATTAAATATAATTGAGGTAAAATTTAAGTTAGGCACTTTACAATTTATTTAAATTTATTATGATGACTGTGTGCGATTTACGAGACAATGATTACGATAGGTGCGATGGATCAGTTATAGAGCGTTAGCGTGGCACTCTGACAGTCCCGGGTTTGATCTTCGAAGTATGACTAAAAAAATAACTTGTTTTTTATCCACCGGGATGATTAGGAAGTCACCTAATATTCTATTAATATCAAAATTGCATGCAGTTAATTACCTCATTTAGTTTTCTTAGCCATTGAATTTTTTGTTGATCAGTTGAGATGTGAAAATGAGTTGGAAATATAATTCTTGTAAAATGCGCATGTGACGGTCTTTAATAAGTGGTTTTGGACTACCTTGATACAAATAATCTAGACAGGGACATTAAAACAACAGAATTTGCGCAGAGAAGAAAACCGGAAGGTATTACCATGCGTAAGTTATTCTTAAGGGCCACTTGTTGAGAGCCAAACAACTCACTACGTCCTAAAAAAAAAAAAAAAAAAAAAAAAAGATACAAATAATCTTGTCCAACTCAATTACTGAGTTTGCTAGGGTTGCCTCCTCCTTTGATTGCAGTTCTACGTTGTGCTGAATCTGCATAAAAATATTTTGTGATAATTCTGATAATCTTAAATAAACAGGTTTGTTGTAAGTCAGGGAGGTATGAGGTATTTTTCATTTATGCAGGACGTTTGGGAATCTTTATTATATTATTTTATATTTGAATTTAATAAATAATATATTTTTCGTAAATTGCTTTTTCACTTAGTGTTTTTGGGTATCTACTTTACACAAACAAGGAGAAAACTTCAGTAGCTCTAGACATTTCCAAAACGTTTAATAGGGTATGGCATCTTAATCTTGTCAACAAGCTCTATTATATAGGTCTTGATAAAAAACTGTGAATCTTATCAATAGTTTTCTTAAAAATAAAAAAAATTAAAGTTAGAATTGATGGTTTTAAATCTGTCTCCAAAATCCCAAAATTATAAATGCTGGTGTTTCTGAAGGTTCTGCTCTTTTGCTAACTTTGTTTTTAATTTACATTAATGAACTTTTTTAAATAACTAAAAATTTTATTTATAGTTTTGAAGAAAACGGCACCCTTCATACTTCATACTGTAGCATCTATAAACAAAGACCTCAAAACAATATCCGAATGGGGCACTCCTAACATGGTCAATTTTAACTCAACTTCTTACTGCTTCAAAATATAAATCTGAGGTATCATCAGTAAAGCTGAGAATTAAATGCACTCAAAATGTTAAAAATAAGCGATCATATATGCACGCAGTTTTCTAAAATATGCACTAAATATGCTAAATTTGGTAAAAAATGCACATAATAAAAAAATGAAATATAAATTTTCTGGAAAATTAAAATTTATTACTTGAAAAAAAATCGGTGTGGTTTAATTTTGGCAAAATTAAAATAATAACAACGTAGTAAAGCTTTTAATCAACTAATTATCAAATTAATAAACAAATAACAAAAATGCCGCCAAAGCCATGTTGCGCTACATGAACGTTGAAGTCTCGGTGGTTGCCGAATTGTGTCAGTGGCAGCTAGTATACGATGTCGAAACTCTTCAAACACTGTGAATTTTGGTAGCGTATACCAGATGTTTTATATGCCCTCAAACATAAAAATCTAGGGGATTTAGGTCAGGTGATATAGATAGAGGCCAGGCAATTGGACCTCTTCGACCAATCCACTTCCTCGAGAACACATTGTTCAAATGTTATCGCACATCTATTGCATAGTGTGGTGGACCTCCGTTGTGAAGATACCACATGCGCTGTCTAGCACTAATTCGAACTTCTTCCAGTAGTGCTGCTAGGTTCTCTTGTAAAAAAATTAAATAAACAGCTCCCGTTACACGATTTGGCAACAAAAGCGGTCCAATAAGATGGCCGTTTACAATTCCAGCTCATACATTTATCGAAAATCTGTGTTGAAAGATTGTACGCCGAGTAATGTGTGGATTTTCAAATGCCTAATAATGCGTATTGTGAAAATTGTGCACACCGCTACGAGTAAAAATTGTCTCATCTGTCACTAAAATGTTAGTAGAAAAATTTGGGTTCACATCATGCTGACGCAACATCCATTTTCAAAACACTACTCTAAGAAGAAAATCTGTTGGTAACACGGCATGTACACGCTGCACATGGTAGTGATACAGTAATTTATGATTTAATATGCGCCATACAGTTGACTGCAATACCTCAGTTTGATAGGCAATTATCCGGATACCGATGTCAGGACGTTCTTCAGCAATATCGACAATATCCTCCTTGTGATTAAAAATATGCCTTGGTCTAGTACGTCCCCTATATTGTTTAGGTTTGGGCTGCAAGTGTCTAGTTTCTCTTGCACGCTGTACCAAACGTACAAACAATCCACGAATAAAGGCGAGCTGCAGCCACTGAATTTTGATAAACTTCTCCATACACCAATATCATATTCACAAATTCTGCATTGGTCATGTTATGTTGCGCCATAATTTAATTTTATTACACACTGACAGACGCCACTTAGTTTTTGTTTTCAATTTTTTGGCAACAACCGAAGGGACTTCAACGTGCATTATTTTAATTTTGGGATGGCACACCGATTTTTTTCAAGTAGTAAATTTTAATTTTCCAGAAACTTTATGATTCATTATCTCGCTTATTACAAAACTTTTACTACATTATTTTTAACATTTATCAATAATATTGATTGTAAACTATAATTTCTTGAGTTTATGCGCATAGGTTAAGAATCACCCTGTATATGTAAAAATGTGGTGTATACAGTAAAATGTTTTTTAAATTATTAATTTATTTAAAAAGCTTTATGTTATAAAAAAAATTTAGAACAAGTAAAAAACCAACTAAAATTGCATTTGCACGTGTTGTTTATATATAAAATCAATATATTTTTTACAAAGGGCAATCAAATATGCAAATATACATAAAATATGCAAGTATACATCAAATAAGTATCAAATATGCACTGATATGCAACTTTTATGGAAATATGCTCAGAAATTCAATAATATGCAAATTATGCAAAAAAATTGGTTTTTGCCAGTTGTTTTCTTCTAATTCGTGTTGATACAAAATTATTTAATTGGCATATAAAAATTATAGAATATGCAAATGCATAAAATCTCAGCTTTAATCATCAGTACCAAATATTAAACTAAACAACGAATTCATGTCTAAATTTTCTGTAATTTGTCTTCTAGGTTAGAATCTTACATAATTTTTTCTAGAACGACCATGTTGTCGACATAGTTTTGAAAATATCTAGAAAACTAAGATTTTTAATTAGATGTAAAATTAAATCTAGTATTGTTCAACTTTTGCATATATATATAAAACTTATATTTATCCTTATATTGAATATTGTTCCCAAGTATGGGGAGAAGCATTGGAAACTACACTATCTCTTCTAAACTCTATTCAGAAACGAGCTATTCAGATCATTGCCGATCCAGAATTGACTAATGACTTAGATACTCTACAACACAGGCGTAATGTTGCAGATTTTTGCATTTTTTAAAGATACTTTAATACACATGTTCAAACTAAATGCAAGACATATTGCCATCTAAACAAATATTTACTCGTACTGCGTGACTTAGAGTAGATTTCAGTTTTTAACACGTTATAATAACAGTATAAAAAGTGTTGGAATAGTTTTAATATTAAATTAAGAAAGTACCGAGATGCGGATTTCATTTTTTAAACACAATGTTGTCCAAATGTCGACCATCTTTCTCATAGCACTCCTCCAATACTGCTCTTAAATTTTTGTAGTTTAAATTTAAGGATTACCTCAAAGGCTTTAAAATGTCACCACCAGGTATTTGCAAATATAAATGAAAAGAGTCATTTTGTAATAATATATATTATAGTTCTATAACTGATAGCAGTTATAGGACTATAATATGAATCATTATTTATTTTTACAGAATTTTTAATCTAAGTTTCAAAAATAGCGCCTTTTATTGACGCAAACGTAACTCAGCGCTGCTAGGCGTCCGTTTTACAAACTTAATGTTTCTTCCCAGGAACTAAGGGGCGCTAAAACTCGTGGCAAAATATTTATAGGGAATTGACTTATCTTCTATTGTATGATCTGTGGTAGGCACTGCTTGATCGTTATAAAGCAACTGCTATAAAATTATCCTAGATGTTGATGGATTGAGTCTATTGAGTACGAAACCTAGTCTACCGTGGATTGTGGAAAAGAGGCACTAATCCACAGGGCAAAACCTCTCTCAAGGTTGGCTTATGATACGATTAAATTAGCGGAAAAAAGCTCAGTAGTTCCACAAACCAACCATTTATTGATTTAATTTATGCTTTAAATGTAATTTTTTTAAATATTTGTACCCTAAAAAAAATAAATTCAATTTGGCAGCATCTTGAAAGTAGAAAACCTCATATTTACTTTTTTACTTAGGTAAAAAATACAAATCTAGATTGTTTTAATATAGTAGATTTCAATTATTATCTCAAACATTTATTTGCTGATTAACATAAAGAATCTAATAATAAATCTGAAGGCGTTAGAGTAATTTAGAACCAATTAAATTTGTTTCCCACAAACCGTTGGCAACAATCACTACGACACACCAGGCTTGTAGGGTGATATGAAGATTTGTCGTTTTTTGGTACTTTATGTCGTTGCTATTTTGTCTACGTTTTTTTGTGTTAGCGTAGGTTAGTACTGGCAGTACACATTGGTTAACAATTTTTGTCTTTAGATGTTGTGGTATATTTTTGTTTTTGAGAACGTAGCTTAATTTGCCAAATGCTGTCCAGCCATGTTTGGTCTTTTGTACTATCTCTGTCTCTTTGACTTTTGTTTGTCGGCTACATTTGACCTACATATACATATCGATCTACTAGCTCGATCTTCTTTTCATGTATCTCTATGTTTAGGATATCCGCCGCTATTGTTATTTTTTTTGTTTTTGTCAAATTTATTTTTAACCCAGCTCTGTTAGATGTTTTGTTGATATCTTGAAGCATATATGACAGATCTTTTATTTTCTCAGATATTATAACATTGTCGTTGGCGTATCCTAGTTGGTTGACTTTGGTTTTATTTATTTTTATACCCATCTCTTCTTACTGCAGTTGTTTAAAGATATTTTCCAATACCATTAAATTAAATAGCTTGGGTGATATCGGGTTACCCTGCCTTACGCCTCTTTCAATATGGGATGTCGTTTTCTTCTATACACTTGTTTTTCTCTAGCCACTTGTTTAATGTTACTTCCAGCAAGTATAAAACTGTATTTTTTTTTCTCGACGGATTTCTACGAGGATTTTATCTCTATCAGGTGTCTTATTGTTTTTTATTTTAGTGAGAGCTGTATATCTTTAGAGTTTACGTTGGTTATCTGTTGTTTTAAGCTGTTAATGGTTGTTGGCACATTATTATTAAATGTCAGGCATAAGACAAGGTTTCATCTTAGTGTCTCTACTTTTTAATGTTTACTCCAAAAAAATATTCAAAGAGGCACTATCTGAAAAACTAGCTGGCAATTGTTATAATTTATTATAAAATTATAGAAGCTATTTTATAGAGAATTAATAATTGTTTATTTCTTGTTTATTGGCCTTGAAAATTCTACTACTTAACATAACATTTACCATATAACTTAATTCACTACTAATATAATATATAATCTTAATAACCCTTAACCCTGTTTTTAATTAATTATTTATTAATTCTGTTTCGATTTTTTTTCTTCTTTTTATTACCGCCATCATCCATTTCATTCCTTTTTTATCTTCTTTCAAAACCTTATTTTTTCCCATTTGATCTTCTCTCATCTCGTTACATTTTAGCATGTAATCTATGCTTTTCCTATTTTCAGCTCACATCCTACACATTTTCTTTTCTTCTTAAATTGGTTTTTTCATTTTTCCATAATTTACATTTTCTAGGTACTTTGGTAGTGCATCCGTTATGTGTTCATAATTTGAATTGTACCTGGATTTATTTATCCGTGTTCTTCTCTCTTGCACTTGTATATTTCTATCTCTCATCATAATTTCTTTCCACATACTTATCTATTCTCTTTCTACTTCCTCACTAGCATATCCATTTCTGTTAATATATTTTTTTCTGCATGTTCCCATTTTATTGCATTTTCCCTTCATTTTTTCCTTCAGGCATTCTTGTAATATTTTACATTCATTATTTTGTCTCACTTTTTTTTCATACTTCATTGCACGCTTTCCTGCTTCTACTCTTAATTTATCTGTTTTAACTTCTTCGTATTTTTGTTTACTCCTAACATCCATCTCCAGTATTTTGTTTGAATAGCCTCTAACTTTTCTTGCTTTTTTTATCCTCAAATTTCCGCTCCGTACAATAACATACTTTTTACTAAACTTTCAAACATCATTCCTTTTATTCTCATACTTTATTTGCTTTGTTTGTTATATTTTTTATATGTTTATTTTCACTATTGGTTGTACAAAAAACATATCTTAGGTATTTAAATGTTTTTACTTCATCATATTCTTTCTCATTCTATTTCCAATTTTCTACTCTTCCCCCTTTTCTAAAAGTCATCATTTTTGTTTTATTTACATTTACTTCTAACTCTTTTTTTTAATACTTTTCCAGGCATCTAATTATTTCGTTTATTTCATTTTTTTGTTTTGCTACAATCACCATGTCGTCTGCATAAGCATTATTTTTTTACACTAGTTGAGTCAGTTTTTTAAATTAATCATTGTTCAATGCAGAGTTATTTTAAGAAATCTATAAAATTTTAACTAAAAAATATATTAATTTTTATTTGTTATTATTACTTAGTAGTTATTTTGAGAAAAAACATAAAGATTCATCATAATATTGAAGTATTTGATAAATTTTAGCAACTTAATTGTACTTGTAACATTGAGTGAGAAAATAAAAAGTAACAACATAAACTTTTACTTGCTTTGATTTTGAGACACATTCCAATATTTCTAAATTATTATATTAACACATATCGCTGCAGCGTCTCGTGAATTGTGTTTTACTTAAGCCTAAAAGCGCTAGCTGTTATTGAAATCAACAAAATTAAGCATTTTAATATTATTTGTATGCATGCTGAACTAATCATACTTTGTTATTTGTATAATCTATCACAGTATTATTGAGTATTATTTGTATTTTTTTTTTCTATCTACGAGAACCGAATTAATAAAAACATACTTAAATCATTGAAGTTATGTGGATTATACTTATTTAATGCATTGGCTTTTTATTGTTTTATATACCTTATCTGCTTTTAAGGAAGTACTTTTACTTTTCCTAGCTTGTTTAAAGGTGTTTGTTCATTCCGGCAGATCGACAAAGCCTTGTCAGTCTAGCAGCGTTGAGAGAGAAAATATTGGGAAGAAGCGCTTGTGAATTGTGACGACGATTTCGTTTAAGAAAATACGCTTCACTGGCTCCGGTAGCTTTTTCAGGGTGCTGGAGGTGATTTGATGTTAATTGATTGTTGGTTTTAAAAGATGCTGGGAGCCAGTCAATATTACAACTAACAAGTAAAGAGGAAAATACAATCAGTTGAAGTTATTAAAAATTAATAGTAATAAATTTAATAAAGTTACGATCAATTCAGGTAATTCGAATGTGAATTTTCGATTTTTTTACAGCATTTGCTTTACTCAGTGCTCCGGGGGCTTGGTATAATGGTATATTGTAAAATTATTAAGGGTTCAATATTTATAAATTGTTATTTATAAAAAAAATTAAACAAATAAGTGCTTTTACGTTTGTGTTATTATATAAATCTTTGGTTTTTGTTGAAATTGTAGATTGTATTTCCTATTTTAATTATTTCTCTGAATTAATTACAATTTGTTTTCTTTTGCTCAGAAACAGAGTATGTTTCTTTTCAACTTAATGAATGGTCTTTGTTAGAATTTTTGCTGGATTATTACCTAATTTGTAATCATGATATCCACTAATTGAAAAAAATCTGGAGATGTTCAAACAACGTTTCATTATAATTAAATTAATTGAAAAGGCTGAATAGCGCAATTCTATCTCAGATTTCTTTGAATATGTTGAGCTTTGTTCTCTGCTTAATTACATCTTATGGTTTTATATTTTTGAATTTTTAATATTATTTATATTAAGTATTATATTATGAATCAATATATAAAACAATTTTATTGTTAAACAAAATTAGTGTTCAATTGTTTTGAAATGATGATATTGTTACTAATTACATATCCGATTGTTTAGTACAATGAGGAATTAAATTAGCATAATTTAATTCCTCAACAGCATGTTGAGTATTATCTTGCAATGAATGATAATTGAAATCATTTACTAGGTTATAAAATGATCAAAATAAAATTAAAAAAATGCTTTTTCAATTTAATTTCAATTAATTTTAATGAAGTAAATTTGCATTTTACAAAATAAAAAATATATATACAGGCCGCAAAATTTTTAGATAGGCATAAATTATTCCGCGTTTTTATTTAGCAAGAGAATGACAGGACGTTAATTAGGGCTTGTTTGGGCCTGATTACTGTATGGAGCTTTTATATTCGTTCCGGATTCAAATACACATGCGTAAGCAATATTAGATTATTCTGGTGCGGTATTTCGCTTTAATTACAAGGAACAAAAAATATTAATTAAAAAATACCGTATGTTTAAAGGTTTTATAACTTTTATATTTTTTTTAATAAATATGCTTATGCAATATTATACCAGTAATTAAATAATTTAAATTTGATATATATTTTTTGTTTTTGATGTTTTATTAATTTATGTACATTTGCAGCAGCAATAAATATATTTTAACATATAAATGGAAATAAATACATATATCGTCGCAAAACTGTACTGAATAATTTTTTTTTTTTGAGGATTTATTGGTAATGTTAAAGAAATTTATTTGATTGGTTTTGCTATTTATTGCAATGAGTTTTTTTACTCTATTAATTGAGAAATTTGAGAAAATTGGTTTGGTAATGGATGCAACATTTTTGTTTATGTTAAAAAGTTGTTTTCACAGTTGACACTGAACTTGTAAAAGATTTTTCTACCAAAACTAAACTTTGCATCACAGATTACAATAAAGTTGTAAACAATTTCTAAAAAATAAACTTAATTTGGTATCACGTATCACACAAAAAAAAATTACATTTTATCATACATTCACAACTTCGAGCAGAACTATAACAATTTTTAATTTGGAAAACAACTTATAACGCAATAAAAAGTGTACTATACTTGGGGTATCACCAAAAAAATTTCAGATTGATTATTTTGGATTTGCGTACATTTTGTGATATTGAAAATTTTATTCACTACACATTAAAAAAAAAACCATTTTAAAGTTAGTTGTGCTTGAAATTTTATGACACTCAAAAAACCGGCCGCTTAATATAGTTGAAAAAATCAGTTACCTTTCATTTAATTCAATTCTTGTTTTTAGTTTTTGAATTGAAAATTTTTTTTGATTAATTTTTTGTTATATATGTTAGGGTGGGTCTAAATTTTTTTTTGTCAAATTTTGATGGCGATTTTGGCTGTGTCACTCTTTGTGCAATGGGGTGCGGTAACAACGCGCTTTGCGCTTTTTCAGAACCAACACATTGTAGGATAAACGGATATGCACTGACAAAGTTGAACGTCAAAACTTAAGGCAACCTAAATGTCACAGCCGAAAACGCTACAATTGGTGCCGCAAGCGCAAATATAATCAAACAAAGAGTTTTAATGCTCAGAATTGGTTCAAATGCCGAAAGATGTTTTGTCAAACTTCTGAAATGAGCTTTTTCTACCAGATTTTATGTTTTAAAACCAAGTATCACTAATTGGAAAATTACACAGTACGTAGAAAAAAAAGTGTGCTACCGAGATGCATTTCGCTTAACTTAAATTTGAGACTGCTATTTTTTTTGGTATGAGATAATCAATGAAACATAATTTTGCCCGAAGCTCATCAAAATTTAACACTTTATTTTTATAAATATAGAATATTATATAATTTATTTGTATTACAACATAAGAAGGAAACTTCTTATTGTTAATTAATAAAAGCACTAGATAGTTAATAATAAAAAGGAATAAGTTTAAACTATTAAACTACTATTAATAAAAACGTTTTATTCTATTTGTTTAAATTAAGTTTATTACACACATTACAGCTAGTTTGACGTGTTTTTCAAAACTTTGGCTGTATTTTGATATTTTTCAAAAAATTTGCAACTTTTTGACAATTAATGAACAAAAATTTGCATTTTTCAATTGTATTTTGCTAGTTTTTGACTTTTAATAAATAAAATGTTGCATTTTTTAAAATGTATTTTTTGACTGTATTTTTATACGGTTTGACTAAATTTTGCTATTTTTGACATTCTATGAATAGAATTTTACACTTTTTGACTGTTTAGACAGTTTATGGACAAATGTTGTGCGATCCAAACATATTTTGATGTTTAACCAGAGTTTACTATTGCTATTATTTTATAATTGAAATTTTGGATTTTTAACCAATTTTGGCCGATTTTATATGAAAATATTTTAATTACAAAAATTAGCTGTTTTTGACTTGTTTCATTTTATGGCCGGATTTTGGTGTTTACTGACAATATTTTGATGTTTTGATTTTGGATTATATAGTCAGATTTTGGTTATTTTGACATTTTATGAAAAGAAGTTTGCACTTTTTAACAGTATATGCCGGATTTTGGTTTTTTATAAAAATATTTTATAGCTGCATTTTGCTATTTTTAAAATTTTATAAAAATTTCTACTAAATTTTAACAGGTTTGGGTTGAATTTTGGTGCTTTTTGACAATTGATTGAAATTTTAAAGCCGGATTTTGCTATAATATTTTTTATAATAATTTCAACCGGTTTTGTTTTTTTTTTTTTCAATATTTAATTTTTTATGCTCAAGTTTAACAATTTATAACCTTTAATAACTTTTCAAAAATAGTATGTAGCAGTAATAACAGATTTAGAAGTTAATTTAGGTACTTTTTTGACAATATTTTTATATTTTATTATTGGATTTTGCAATTTTGACATTCTATAAATAAAATTTTGCTTTTTTTAACAGTTTATGACCGGATTTTGTTTTTTTTTGTTAATATTTTGATGTTTTATAGTCGGTTTTTTGAGATTTTATGATAATTTTTACACTTTTTGTTTTTTAATTTCATCACTACTTTTTGACATTTTTCATTTTTTATAAAATTTTAAATTACACTTTATGCTTAAATTTTGTTTTTTTGTGACAATATTTTATTTACTTATATTATATTACCTTTATTTACATTATTAATTATGTATAATATATAAAACGGCAAAGTTCAGCTTAGAGCTGTTCTTCCACTTAAAAATTATTGTTAAAATTATAATATAAATATAATCTTCCACTTTTTAATTTAAACTCTGTTTGTTTTTCGGAATAGATATTATTTCAATATTTTTATTGAAATGCAATGCGCTCTTCATTTACTAAACATTTTTAACAGTTTATAGGATTTCAATATTTTAAGACTAGGTTTTGAATTTTTTGACTTTTTTTTAATATAATTTTAAATCTTTTCTAAAAATATTTGGTTGGACTTTAGTGCTTTTTGACCATATTTTATTGTATTAAAACCGAATTTTGTTGTTTTTGCCATTTTATAAATAAAATTTTACTCTTTTTAATTGTTTTTTGTCAAATTTTAATTTTTTTCTAAAAATAATTTAATATTTTATGACCGGGTTTTGTCATTTTTGACTTTTTATGTATAGAATTTTAATTTTCAACAGTAGTTGATAGCAAAATTATATACGCTTTGTTTTTAAATAGATATTTTGCAGTAAGGCCTAAAAATCCTAGCTACGCCACTGCATAAACTTTATACATGCAACTCTGAAGGCTCTTGCAGCATAGACAACTTAGTAAACTTTTTGACGTTGTATTGGAATATTACGATTTAGTGTGGTTTAATATTGCACAATAATATATTAAAAACTTATTATTTAACATATAGTCCCTACAAATTAGACAAAAAAATCGACGTTTTAGAGAAATTTTACCCACAGCTTAGCGACCTGTATACTTAGGTGTATTTGGACTGTCTGAAGATTATTTTCACTTAGCATGAAAAATTGTGGTTTTGGAGTAATAGACATATTTTTTTTTGCATTTTTAGCAATAACTATGCGTTTTGGGCAAAAATTATCTCTATTAAAGGTTGTAAATTTTCCTATAATTTTCCGTGCCCCGCTATTATTGAAAAAATTGAAAGACCTAGAACGATAGAAATTTTTTGCTCTAACCTTTGGTTTTTTATAATTGTTCTAGAAAATGCATAGTTTTGGTTGGTTTGCAAAAAGTCACAATTTGCGACATTTTTCAACATTCTTTAGCGGAAAATGCTCTTACTATCGGGAAATCCAAATAGCCAATAATAATCGGAAATTTTTTGCTCTACAACTTTGATTTCTTGTAATATTTCACCAAAATGCATAGTTTTGGCTCTAAGTGCAAAAAAATAAAACATATACTTTATTTTAGCGGAAAGACGAAGAGCTATAGGAAAATTTAAATGACCTATGCTGTTTGGAAATTTTTTATGCTACAACTTTTAATAAAGATAATTTTTGCCCAAAACGCATAGTTTTTGCTAAAAATGCAAAATACATTCAAAAACAAAAAAATTGATATAAATATGTCTGTTACTTCAAAAGCACTCTTTTTCATGCGTGCGCTAGGTGAAAATAATCTTCAGACAGTCCAAATACACCAAAGTATACAAGTCACTAAGCGGTGGGTAAAATTTCTCTAAAAAATATCTAATTTGAAGGGGCTAATACGTCCTAAATTAATACTGAATCATTTAATAGTAAACATTTTATGAATGCTTTACATTTGCAGTTTTGTTTGACAGGATGGACGCTACTTTATATGGAAACTTACGCATAGAAAGCATTTTTCCAAGACATACGTTACAGTAACAAAATTGCAAAACGTTTGGCACTTTGGCTGCGAGTTACCAGTCATAAGTTATTTTACCATGTTATATGCTATAAAGGTGGAATAGCGCAATGGTAGACCCTTTGCATATTATGCGAGCAATCCAGTGTTTGATCTTCAAAATATGACTGAATTAATAACTCTATAATAAGCTCTTTATCCCCAGGGTGGTTCGGAAGTCACTTAATAAGCAGATAGTTTCTATTAAACCTTATTAAACAATTGTAGACTTACTGGTGCGATGTAAAATAACCGTAAAAAGCACAAAACAAACAAACAAACAATTTACTATGTTTTTTGTCACAAATGTACTCTTACGAATACATTACTTTTTGACATACTAATTAATAGCAGCAACTTACTCTAGAAATATTTTAACAAGCATGTTTTTTTATTTTATTAACTTTTTTTTTCCTAAGTTTTGGTTTTAAAAAACGTTGCAGGGATCTTTACTAGACTTGTTTACATGAGTCTTAAAGACTCCACAAATTTTTGGGGTTTTTCCGTGAATGCAATTTTATGGCTACTGTGAGCGTTGTTTTTATTGCTCTCGTTATCAGCAAACATACCAACCTTGTCTTGTACCATGCCTAATTTGTATTATTGAGGAGAGTAGTTTTTTAATCTTATACCAATGCTTTGTACGTAATGATGGATTTCATTACCACTTTGTATTGCTATCTGGGCGCATAAGGTGTTAGACTCATTTGTGTCTAATCATCATTTTTGTTGCAAGAGCACTTTTTAAAGGTTACCGTTAAATGTAAGTTTAGTATCAAGCTTGTTTTCAGGTTTTTGGTTATTTGTTATTTTTAAAAAAGGCGCTTTTTGTTTTTTCTGGGTTTGCTGATAGTACTTTTTTGCAATATCTGTAGGCCGTTTATAACAAGGTACTACAGTAAAGGTTTTTTTTTTACTGAGCATTACACTTATTCCGCCACAACTATGTATTAAATTGGAATTTTTAGAAATTCTCTTAACAGAACATATATCCATGCTTTACCCGGAATCTGAACCCAGGAACCCACCAAAGTTGGCTCAGTAAAAGTGAATGCATCATTTGTGGGATCTCGCGATTTTAGTTTCCACTGTCTTTTTAAATAGCGTTATACCTAAAGTATTGAGCATTATCGGTTTTCTATTGCCATAAGATTGGATTTGATGGTTTTTTATTAAATCTTTTTGCAATGTCCAAAAAAGCAAAAAAATGTATAGCAAGTTTGCATTTTATTTACTGGTAGGCGTAGTAGTGCAGTGGCTCGTTTTGTATATGTTTGTCAACTGATTTTATAAATAGTTTTTGTATGAATGAATTGTGTGAATGATTACTTTCATTAATTATTATGTTTGTCTTATCTCAGTTTTTTGTGCGTCTTTTTGTTTGATTGTTCAAGGTTTTTTGGAACAGGAGTTTTATAAGCTTTGACTTTTACTAAGCGTTTAAAAAAATGTTATGTTGTTCTTACTGAGTTTATGAATATTTATGAAGCATAATTTTACGATAGCTAGACATTAGTTTGCCAGCAAGATTTTTTGACCTAACAAAAAACAACTGCACTTAATTTTGAACAATTGTTATTTGACAGTTTTGTTCCCTTGTTCTGATTTAAAATAAACTTAGAAGTGATTTATTAATTTTAGTTAAATTCAGGAAATTTATAATGTAATATGAAAGAAATATGTTTTAAAATAATTTTATTTTTTACTTCTTCTGGATTTTTTCTTTTTTGTCTTTGCTTTATTTACATTTGTTGTTTGTTTTATTCCATCTTCATAAATCTCATGCAAAATTGTAATTTTTTAAGTAATTTAAAAACAAGAAAAAAATTATATATGATCATTTTTTTATTAATATTTAAACAGCATAGTAATTATATAAGTAAAGAAATTGAACTTAGTTATATGATTACCTTGTACATTTATTAATTATAACATGTATTTATTGGTATTAATTTTTTGTTTTTTATTTCAGATGATAATAACAACAGAAGACCTGCAGAGTGAACGCGGAAGAACATGACAAACTACAAATGGCATAACTCGAATTTTCATAGAGTGAAATTCAAGTAGAACCTATTCCCCGCACCATCATTCGCCTTAACAAACAGCAACCAAAAGCAATAAAACAAATTTTTATTAAAAAATTTAACATTTTGGGAACTCTGAAACATGTCTAAGAGCTTGATACTCATCATCGATTTGGATACGATAATGGGCTGGTTATATCAAACCCAGAATCCATTCAAGAAAGTATGACGTTGATGAAATGATAAACTCCCCAAGTATCATCTCCCCTTTTTTCTGAAACCTCCTCAAAGATGTTTATAGTCCGCCTACCGAAATTATCAATTCTCGCCGCGTTTTTCCTATGGGTTACCGTCGTCGCCGGTGATGATGATGGCCAAGTCCAGAATGATTATCCATACCAGAAGTCAAAACAACAAGGCGGAAAAATGTATTTTGCAATTGCTTCACCGCCTGGGGAGAGCTACAGCAGGGCGTTTAATAAAACCGTAGCTAACATCACGCAGTCGTTCTTGAGTGTTAAGACGCGTTTGGGTTATCGGAACATCACTCTGGATACGTTGGTAATTGAGCTGCCCGAGAATGGTAGTTTTAGTGGGGTGTTGTTAGAGACGTTGTGTGGAAAATTTGAAGGAAAGCATGTTGTCGCGGTGCTTATAATTGGTGATACTCCGGCTGCGTTTACGGTTTCTTTGGCTGCTACATATGCTGGGGTTCCTGTTATATGGGCAAGAGGTCAAGGCGGATTCTTAACAGGATTTAATGGAATGGTAAGTTTATTATATATTTATTGCAATATGTTTAATGCTATATATTATTTACCATCGTTAATGAGGATCTACAGTACAGTTACAGTTATGTCTTTTTGAAAGCCAATTAAATTCATCTTTGGCTGTCTGGTTTTTACTGACACGAATTTGTTTAAAATACAAGGCTTGTTTTTATAAGCGTGTCTACTGATGTTAATTTATGCTGCTTTATTATCAGAGAATAAAATATATAAAAAAAAAAAATATATAAAAAAAAAATATTTATACAAAATGCCTTTTGGTAGTTGGAAGACATTCATTTACAAATAGAAATATTAAAAAACTAGACAATATGAAATTAAGAACAAAAATTTAAAAATCTATTGCATTAACAAAAAGAAAACATAGTTAAACAATCCTTGTGCAATAGTCTGTAGGCTAACATTTTTGGGGACAGATACATAATTGTCAAAAACTTAGGCTCTCAAAGTCATTTTACTCTCTATAAAAGGGAAGCAGTGTTTACATTTTTTTTTATTACTGAGTCTAGAAAACACAATCTACAAAAGACTGCAGCTGAAGAGTGCAAACTTAGTAAAAATGAATTAATAGCCGTTTAAAGAAAAGGTTAGGTGGAACAACGCACTAGGCCGGGCAGTATACTACATGTGTAGTAGTAGTTAAAACTGTAATGTTTAACTTTAAAAAATGTCATTATTTTATTTAATTGTTTGTTGAATTCCAATTTATTTTTTGAAGAATTGATACTGAGAAGGTAAAAAAAAACGCCACAAGAAGATTAATTAAATATTGACCAATTAGTATGAAAAAAAACATGAAAAGTTAATAATAAACTTGTACTTGATGAACCCTAATTCGATGGTGGTTTGTATAAAGAGACTAGTATGCCGTTTATAAAAAAGGTACGGTTGATACTAAACACGTGACCAGTATAGCAAGATATGTACAAAAGTGCAATGCTCCTAACCCTAATTGACATTCAAAACAATTTAATAGAAATTATTGGTAATAATAATAATAATAAAAATAGGTAAACTAAAGAAATTAAAAATAAGTCAATAAACAATCAATATGTGATATTGTACTTCAATAATTGGGGTGTTTTGCTATTACCCAATGCCAAGAAGAAAATTTGAAGGTTTTCTTGTCTACCATGGCCTGAAGGATAGTTGTATTTGTTCTTAGGACTAAGGTTATTAAGACATCTATCATAAAAAGTTTTATGACAACTTGGTATAGACTATAATGCTATATCTGAAAACAGTTTCTGTAATGTGCCACTAGCCAGCTCTACATATACTCTTTTTTACATGTATATTATTGCGGTTCTCGTCAAAAAATAATTGTCGTATTATAGTTAGAGTATGATTTTTTTTATAAAAACTTAATTTTTTGGTTGGTTAATTTAATGCAACACATTAGGTATTTATTTGTTTAATTTATTTACTGGGACTTTTATCCAGTAAAGTACTCAAAATATGGCACACTAAGCAGTTAATCCACTTAAAAGAAGTAGAATTTTCCACTCATTGCATGATAAAGAGCACACAACAATTTGAATGCAGTTATTGGCTCATAAAAAAAGTTCAAGCACTGAGTTATTTTATAGAGTTTAAAAGTTATCAAGAGATATAATATGAGTTACTAAAAGTAAATTTTTAGATATTCCCAAATGAATTATAAATACCTTCATATCAATTCCAAATATAAACCCAATCATCAATGTACAGTGTATTAAACTGCATATGAATCAAATCCAGTACCTGATTTGACAATAATATCGACATTATTGGCAATAAAATATTCTTACGTAACGTGTTTAATGTACCGTCGGGCTATTTAAATGGAACGGAATCGGTGGTAATATGTAACGACATGCAAGTAACATAAAATTGAAATGCGAAGTGATATTTTATCCAGTCGGTGTGGGTGTATAATGTTGAAGGGCTTTATATAATCACGATTGGCCGCAGCCATTTATTATGCGACTCTGGTGTCACCGAATCTGCTCCTGGCTTTCGGTTATTTTTTATTCCTACAAAAAAATCTATTCGTAATAAAGTTTGGAGAGAACAACTTTAGTTCAGAAAATAAATCATGGGCTAGCAGGGAAAATAATTTTTGGTAAAAAAAATATGTGGCGTCTGGCAATGCTTATGTTAAGTTCGATCGATCTCATCTAAATGGAATTAGAGTATAAAAGAAAACGAATAATACTTGTAGGTTTGTAAAAAAATATTAAATTGTTAATTAGTTTGATATTGAGATTGATTAGCATCCAACAACAAAATATGAAATGTTACAAATTCAATTTAACTACTAAACTACACTGTAATTAACTAACCGATATTTGATGTGCTCTATATAATTGAATAAATCTCTGAAACTAAGTGGCTGGTTTAGTTTGTGGCATACTAGTAAACTATAACAGTCTTTGAATTTCCACTGAATTTCACCCAGAATGAAATTCTTAGAGAATCCCTGTCTACTAAGCACGGCAACATTTCGTCTCCCCCAATTAGTATAAATAATTTAATTTGTACCTTTCCTCAAGGCGCGCACGTGTTATTCATTAAATAAGGAGGTTCACACATACACCTTGGGGGTGCTGACAAAGATGAGAATAACCCAGAGACGTGTAAAAATATAACAAGCGTAAAATGCCTGAAGTGTGTTTGTCTCCTTTTGTGCGCTCAGAAAATTGGATGCTGCATCTCCATTGTGTGGCATCTACAGATATCGCAGATTACAACGCGTACACATACACCGGCTGAGTCACGTTATCTTTTCTAGTTTTTTATTTTTATTGTGCAGCATCCTTGTTGTAATAAACGGATGGGTATTATGGAAGGTGGTTTTATTTTTCCTCAGGAAATTTTGCAATTTATTTTAATTTTATTTATTTACATTTTTTTATTAGTACGTATATATAGCATAAAGATAATTATTTATTCTTTTGATTATTTGTAGCTTTATAATCAAACGACTACAAGACGGCAAATAAATTGAATTTAAACACGGATTTATACTAGTCAAGTTAATACAAGTATAGGTAGAACATTAACAGGAAAACACTATCCAAAATAACTTCAAGCTTGCCTAATCGGCAGACTGAATCTATGATAGCGACTACTCTTTAACCGTTTCTGTCAATACTAAGTTTTGAAACCACTAGAAGCACTATAACCAACACTAGGTTCTAAATAAGATAATATTGCACTGCCTTTTTTTGTTAATTATTATTCTTTTTGTGTCTCTACAAATATTTTCCAGCTTTTTTGTTAAGTTGATACCGGAAACAAATAAGACTTGAGTTGGCCCAACCAAAAGTTTGGTGCGTTTATTATATAACAAATAAAAACATTAACTCTAACATATCAACATACTTACATTGCCATTATAAGACCAGATGCAGAAAAAGGTTATATTATTGCAAATCAGTACGATAAATTTAATCAATTTGTTTTTTAGGAATTACAATCTTACTTAATGTTTTTTGGAACAACTTGTTGTTGACATGGCTTTTAAAGCATCTAGAAAACTAGAATTTTTTAATAGATGTTTAAACAGTTTTTTGAATTGTGTACAACTTTTGCACATAGACAGTGTTAATTAATGTCGGGCGAGATATTACACAGGGAGATTCCTTGTCTGATTTTAACACGAAAAGTTTCTATGAAATTATTGTTTAAAATGCTTTTTTTTCGAAAAACATGGTTTTTGTTACAATTTTAAATTTACAGGATCAAAATGGTTTTGATTGTATCTTTGAATGATGTTTGACATATTTTGCTGACGTTTGATTTGAATTGGTTTTCAGTTAGTATGGTCAATTTTCAAATGAAGAATATGCAGACATACATTTTGTGTACGGGCTTGCAAATGGCAATACTTACAAAGCAAGAAGGTTGTATCTAGCATTATTCTAATCGTGTAATACCTAATAGTAAGACATTTTTACAAGTTCATCATTGTCTATGTGAAACTGGAACTTTTAACTGAGCGAACTTTTGTCAGTGGTTCTTTAAAATGTTGATTGAACATTTTTTATTCGATCAACAAGTGTTATTTTCTGATGAAGCAAATTTTCATCTATACACAATAACAAAATTTTTAAAAACATTTTTCTCTGAATGTGTGGGTTGGCATATTAGGAGATATTTTGATAGGGTTAATTTTCCTACTAAGAAGACTCAATAGACAATTGTATTTTGATTTTTTTTAAAGTATCTTCTTAACAATATCTTACTTAATATGAAAAATCATGTGGTGGTTTATGTGCATTATGTACATTCCAATATTGTCCGGTTTTTTAACAGAACATTTAACAACTCTTGGATAGGTTGAGGTAATTTTCAACCGTGGCATGCTAGGTTCCCTGACCTAAATAGCCTTAATTTTTTCTTAAGGGGACCTAAAATGGTAAATACGCCAATAAACACAAAAGAAAAGCTAAGAAATAGAATTCGCTTTATTACAGACTATTCAAAATACCCTAGGAATATTCTAAAGGATCCGATAATCTATGAGGAGAAGAATTGATGCGTGTATTTAAGTAGGAGGATTACATTTTCAACACATTTTTTCTTTAACTTTTTATGCATTTTCATGATTCTTTTTTAAATATTTTTTTTTAATTATTATTGTTATTATTAATAATAATTAATTATTGCACTATTATGATTTAATTTTTAATTTAAATAAATTGTTATACAGCGCATCAAATTTTGATTCTGTAAATTAATAATTGCAAGAAATAATAAGAACTTTGTGCGATAGCATCAGACGAGGAATTTCTTTGTGTAATATCTCTCCAATATTAATTAACACTTTGTATATATATATTGAATTTGAAACTATACTATCATTTCAATTTTTTATCAAAACTGGGCCACTAAAATTGCCTGCTTAGATTGACTTAACGCTATTGGATTTTTTTTTCTGAAGTTTTATATCAATTAAGTTGTAAAGGAGGAGATTAGTTTGTATCACTAAAAATTAGCCAAAGGTATAAAAAGCCGTGATTTGTACAAAAAAATCAACGTAAATGTGCTAACAGAACTGAAGAAAGAATTTATCAAAGGTGCTGTTTTATACATAGTTTTTACATGTCTACTTTACGATTAAAATAAATTTTTAGGAAACTTAGCTATTACTGGTTAAACCATGAAAAATAGAACTTTGTGGTGCGTATATCACCTAGATTTCTAAGGTATGGTAAGTACTATTTTAAAATGGGAAGACATAACTGTTGATGTGAATTATCCAAGAACTTGCCACAATTTGTAACAAAACCTACAAAAGCTTTTTTTGTAATTTAGAAGATTATTTTGCATATTACTAAAATTTACCCGAAAATTTTTAATAAAACAGTTGCAAAAATAATAAAAGAATCAGCAAAAAGGATCAAGAAAAAAATTACGATAGCATTGGGACTTTCGGTATATTGGATGACTGGAAATCTTTTAATGATGACATACTGTGTGTCTGTATTGACAGTAATTTAACAAAGTATTAAACAAGTAATGGACACTTTGAAATATTTAACAGTTTTTTGAAGTGCATCTGACTTAGCAGGATGATCCTATCTAATAATAAAACAAAAATGTATTGCTATTAAGAAATTGCTGAACAAAAGGTCGAATAAAAAACCAGACAAGTTAAAGAATTAAAATGATGCTTTTTACGGTTTGAACCAAACCTGCATACTTGCAGTTATAAAACTTCACATACCAAAATGGGTTTATCAAAAACACTAATCAACTACTGATCATTGCCATGCTAGAAATACAACTCTGGGAAGCATTTATTGACTGATGAAGAAAAGAGAACTAGAATTAAATAAGATTGCTCTACTAAGTTAAACAGAAGTTGCCTTGAAAGTTAGATATAAGAAACGTAATGCCAACTTTTTTATTGGTTCAAACTTAGACAAGGAATTAATTTATGGATACTTTTGATTATGGGCAAACAAATTTGTGTGTGGTGTTCCAGTGAATTGCATTTTTTCTTAGTGATAGAAACGCGGGCAACAGTATACTGGCTTATAAGTCAAAAGTAACTAGTAATATTTGTGACTTGTTTGGAATAGTGCAACATTGCTTGATATTATAGGACTAACCAATGGTTGCGTTTGAGGTACATTTTTTTAGTTTTGCCAACATTGGATGGTATCGGATAGGGCGGGTACGATCAGGCTAGTACCCTGGTCTGTTTTATTAGTTGAGTACTACGCAAAATACATAGCATCGGGTGGCTAAAGCTATGATGGGCAGCTAAGGTCAGAAGAACAGAACTTGTTTGTTGACGACTTGGTTTTGCTTTTGGAGAATTTAATCTATCAAATGTTGACTTAGTTTGTGGCATAAAACTTAATTTTTTAAATATTTGGGGTTTAAAAAAATTAAATTCTGTTTATTTGCATCTTGAACATAGGAAATCCCATATCCTTCTTTTGACTGAAACCAAAGTGAACAATAATAATCCAGACCGCTTTATTTTGTTAGATTTCGATTATTATCTTAAACATTTATTTGTTGGCCAACAAGGTGTTTGTGCCTACATCCACAAATAGTAAGCGTATTCTAGACTAACAAAGTACGAAATTTAGGGCATTGGTTGTAATAGCATATTTCTTAAACTCTATCTTTTTCATAAGACTCCAAACTTTTTTTATGACCTTTTTGAAAGATTTGAGATTTTTTTTATAGAAAAACTGAAATAATTTTGTTAGCATATACATAATACTGAAAAGTTAAGTCATTCATCTTCTACAACATTTTCGGGCCAACTGGAAAAATATATTAATTTTTACATGGTCATGTTTTTAGAACAAAAGAACTTGATCTCAGATACTTAATATGGATTTTGATCAAAACGTTTGACGACAAATCTTCTGACTTATGTTAGTCACAAATGAAATTCTACTTTAGACAAACATGGTGAAAATGTTGTAGTAGCTCTAGACATTTTTATAGCATTGATAAGGTATTGGTATTGGCATCCTAATTTGATTAACAAACTTCATTGTGTATGTAGGTTTTGATCACAAGTCTGTAAGTCAAATTGAAAGGTATTTTTATGTTGTGACATATTAAGAAATACATAAATATCACATTTTGAAATTAAAAAAAAACGAGTATTTTTATACTATTTTGCTAATGTGGTAATTTCTATATTTTGCCGTAATCTTTATTTTTTGCTTTTTATGACTTTTTGGTAAATTTTCCAATCGGAAATACTGCATTTTCTATAACTACTGCGCAATGAAGTAAGATTTTATGGACGCAAGTGGGCACCTATACAAAAATATAAAAACTACAATTTTATCTATACACAATATCAAATAACAGCTTAATAGCTATTGAAAATGTAAGCAGAAATTGACATTATGACATCGAAGCTGCGCAAAAATTCATAATTGCTAAAATAAAATCAGCCGAATGAGGTGTTATTGTTAACGTAAAACATTACTTTACTTTATAGAATACAAACACCGCAAAAATCTCTAATATAGAGGATCTAAAGTACCAATGATTTTGAAGACTAACAATTTTTTTTTAATAAAACTTTTAAATGAGAGCTAAAAGTTTAAACTTTTTATATAAAATATTTATTTATCTCAAATATCTTACAAAAAAAATTCTGCGCAGCTTATAGAAGATGTATCAATGCATGCGTTTTATCGCATCTTCAAGAACTAATACGTATTCCTACGTAATTTAATTCTGCAATTATTTATTTTAGAAGTTGATCGAATACTAGAAAAACAATTATGTGTTATACCATAATAAATTTTAAAAAATTAAATTTGAACTGTTGTGCAATAACTTAATTATAAAAAAGTTTTTTCAAACCTAAAATGTTAATTAAGTTGTTGTACCACTCAATATAATTACTGTCACATTTAGTATAGGTTAAGTTGAAAAACAGCTTACATATTTTATGTTGAGCAGAACTTCGCCATGTTTCAAAAAATATTGATTAAAAAATATTTAAAAAAAATAACAATTTTCTTAAATAAATCAATCCAGCAACCACTCAAAAGTAACATGTTGCATGCATAGCCGCTTGCATTCATGTAATATCACAAAGAACAATATAGGTATCACGGCTCATGCTCCTATAAACCGCACATCATGTATTATTGTTTAATTAATATTGACAAGGCAATGTCCAATGCATTAGATGTATTCAAATGTTGGTCAATTGAACCACGTAACGGATATAGAGTAACACTTGCTTTAAATCACAAAGACTGCTTTCAGTTAGCAATTGACAGTATAATAGAATAGAACGCTTCTGTAATTTACAAAATAATTATTTAATTTGATTAATAAAGTAAATATGTACAGCAGATATTTTTTTAATCAAAATA
Source organism: Tachinus rufipes (assembly GCA_963932245.1). Taxonomy (NCBI): domain Eukaryota; kingdom Metazoa; phylum Arthropoda; class Insecta; order Coleoptera; family Staphylinidae; genus Tachinus; species Tachinus rufipes. Next base: position 36,481,651 of record OZ010744.1, read on the forward strand.
TATAGTTAAATATATTATTAATAATGGGATATTACGACTAGTAAATATATCTTTACCAATTAAATCAAAAGTCGTGCTAGAATATTTGAAACATATATTAACAATATTTATGCAACTACATTATGTCAAAGGAGTATATTTCATGGAAATACTCGTACTTTTAATATCAGGAGTTTCAAATAATTTACGTTTTGACTGCTATGCTTCGCAATGCATGTATACAAAAAACTATATTAAAAGCGGGTATATTATATGTATTTTTTGCAATCCTATGTATGTACTACACTAATCATTCTTCTTTATTATAATTACACATTAATAATTATGTTTCTTTATTAATTAATAATTATTAACTAAATTGTATTAATGAACGCAACATTTTATTTTATATTGTCAGAATTATTTATATTTTGAATAAATGTAGACTTGAATTTGCAATCTATTTAATTTTGATATTATTTACATATTATTAAACAGTTTGCTGAGTTGTGGGAAAAAGAAATCTATATAATTTCCAGAGAAACTGGTTTCAAAAATATAAAGAGATATATGATACATACTTCTGTTGACTGTTCTGTAAGTAAAGATAATAAAATAAAGTTAACAAGTTTGTAGTTCTATAATGGGTAGAAATATCACATAAAACTGTTTAAAAATCATATTTACAAATAAGCGCATAAAAAAGAGCGTATATCGAGAGCATTAATATAATTTTTCTTTTTCTGCTATTTTTTTTATCCCTTATGGCGTTGGTGTTATAAAATTTTCAAAAATATTTTTTTTAGTTGAGTCTAGAGTCGAATAATTATTAAGTTACTTCTTTCTCCACATAAAACTGTTTAAAAATCATATTTACAAATAAACGCATAATATTTTTCAATCAAGCGCATTAATATAGTATGTTTTCAGTAGTTTTTGTTAGCATTGTTTATAATAATTAATCTACTGTATATGATGTTATTTACGTACAGGTAGTATCTGAGAATCTGTTATGGTATAGATCAAGTGAGTCTTTGGGGTGTGAAAAAGTACATTGACCATGAAGTCATTGAAGTACTTTACAACTGCCAGGTTATTTACTCATAGGCCAAGGAGGTATGTAAAACAAAGTAAATTGGCATTGGAGTCATTGAGGTACTTGACAGTTATAGCATGCCAGGTATGCTGCCAGAGTTGGAGTTGTACTAAGCTGTAAAAGATTGGTATTTATACACTGGTATGAAGCTTTGAGGTTGTAGGTTAATACCGTATTTTACATTGAGGTTTTATACGTAACTGACGTTGAAGGCATATTTTGTGCACTGAGATTTGTGCTTTTGGGGTTGCACGATAACTGCAAAAGATTGTCAAGCTTACATTGGTTGGTTAGGCATTGAGGTTGTATGCAGGGCACGTTGCACTAGTAAGAAGCAGTTATAAACACACTGGTCTTGAAGTATACTTTGGAGATGCATTAATTAGATGATTGTATATATAGTATAGTTATAGTATTTATTTATGTTTGAAAGTTTAGTAAAAAGTATGTTATTGTACGGAGCGGAAGTTTGGGGGTGGAAAGAGCAGGAGAAATTAGAGGCAATTCAAACAAAATACTGGAGATGGGTATTAGGAGTAAACAAAGAAACCCCAGCGTACATTGTAATGGAAGAAGTTAAAATAGACAAATAAAGAGTAGAAGCAGGAAAGCGTGCAATGAGGTATGAAGAAAGAGTGAGAGAAAGAAATGAATGTAAAATATCACAAGAATGCCTGAAGGAGAAAATGTGGAAAAATGGGAGCTTGCAGAGAAAAATATTTTAACAAGAATGGATATGCTAGTGAGGAAGTAGATAGATTGAGAATAGATAGAAGTATGTGGAATGAAATTATGATAAGAGATAGAGATATACAAGTGCAAGAGCGTAGAACAAGGATAAATGAATCTAGGTACAATTCAAATTATGTACATATTATAACTGATGCACTACCAAAGTACCTAGAAAGTATAAAGTATGAAAAAATATAAAATAGAATGTTTGCAAGATTCAGATGCGGAAATGAGGAGAAAGTGTGCAAATTTTGGATGGATGAAGAAAAGAAAATGTGTAGAATGTGTGGAGAAGCGAGGGAAAACATAGAACACATGTTAAAATGCAATGAAATGGGAAAAGAGCAAATGAGGAGAAATGAAGTACTGAAAGAAGACGGAATAAAATGGATGATGGCGGTAACAAAAAGAAGAAAACAAATTGAAACGAAAGTAATAAATAATTAATTAAAAACAGGGATTAGGGTAATTAAGATTATATGTTATATTAGAAATGAATTAAGTTTATTTGGTAAATGTTATGTTAAGTTGTAGAATTTTCAAGGCCGAAAGGCAAGAAATAAACGTTTATATATAGTATATATTTATATAATTATAAGGATTTTGGCATGAATACTAGTTGGTCCAATACTGGAGCGATAAGTATTTGTTAAATTGGAACGGGAACAGTGTGGGGATGCACATAGATGTAAAATTTTTAAATGGGTATTTTGTTAAGTATTTTATTTTTATTTATATACCCAATATTTATTAGTGTATTTTTTAAAAACCGTCTAGATGTTTTGAATTGCAGACAAACGGCACCGGCTTAATTACTAAAATCGTCAGAATACCAGATGGTTAGGTTTCTTTAATTAAGTACTTTATACCTGCGAAGTTGGGTCTTTTGAGAGAAGTGGTAAATCCAGCAGTTAGAGTGATAACGCGCCAAAAGTACATACATTTAGACATACTCATTTTTATTAATATACGATTATTAAATCTATCGAGTTTTTTTATTTCCTATCTCGGATAGTATTACCACAGTGGTGACTCTGACGTGATCTAAAAAACTTGTAAAGTGGTATACGTGTTTGTTTAAAAATAATTAATAGACATTCCGCGACCTGTCGTACCTTGCGCCGCAAAATATCTTGTGACAATGAGTGAGCCAAAAAACTCAATCGATCGCGTAGCTATTAGAATATTACCGTTCTGGTTACAAAGTTTTATTATATTGCCGGCAACCTAGACACAAAGTTTGCTATAGAAGTACTCGACATTTTAACTTTTTTGCCGGATACCGGAAAATACACAAAATTAAAAGAAGTACTTTTCCGCCGATTAAGTATTTTGCAAGATAAGAAGACGCGACGACTTCTGAAACATGAAGAAATTGGTGACCGAAACCCTTTACAATTCTTACGTCATCTACAAGGTAAGGTATTTTTTGGCGACGCGTTGCATTCTCTATGGATAAATTGGTTACCATGGTCGATACAACTCATTCTTGCAACACAGACTGAAGTAGACTTTGACAAACTTGCCGGACTGGACGACACAATATTTGATGCGTCTCCACAAACCCACGTTGCAGAAACGACGGAAGCTATGTTAAATCAAATGACGCTGCTAACAACTAAAATTGCTGAATCACAGTAAACTTACAAGAAGTATTGCCAAACAACTATCGTTTTTGTTATCGCAGTAGTTTTCAATATCAACAACGCGGACATTCTCGCTGCCGATCTTGCAACAGTAGTTGTTGATACTACACAAGTTTTGGAACAGTCGCATAGAAGTGCAATCTTCTATGTACTTTTGCGGCGGGAAACAAGTCGGGCCGTCGATGAAGGAGGCTAGCGACTTTTGCCCAAAAACTTGACGCCTTTTCATCAGCGACAAACAGACAAAAACCACAGTTTTTGGTAGACACTGAACCCGACATCTGCGTTTTCTCACATACATTAACACGTGGCAAAAGAGCAAAAATAAATTACACCTTATTCTCAGCTAATGATTTGCACATCGCAACATACGGACTCGAAACATTTTTTTTTCAATTTAGGTCTATAAGAATGTTTAATTTGTCATTCCTCATGTGAATAAACTAATTATTGAAACAGATTTCCTCTACCACTACAAACTCTTAGTCGAAATTAGAAATCAACAATAAGTATATAGTCTCACATCACTCTCCGTAGCAGGACTTGTGATGTTATGCGAAGATCAGTGGTTAGAAATTTACGCCGTTTGAGTACATTTGCCGTGGCACGAGTTACTAGAACAATACCCGGAAATAACGCGACAGACCGGTTTAGGCATCGGAATAAAGCATTCCAATAGGCATTCAACAATAACTAACTGGACCACCCGAGAAACCCAGGCGCTTAGCTCTAGATAGGTACTAAGAGGGAGACTTTTAACGACATGTTGCACATGAATTTGGCATGACCCTCAACAAGTTGTTGGGAGCTACTCCATATGGTAACTAAAAAAAGAGGTGCGTGAAGACAGACATTATGGAAGGCTTAACGCAAGAATTATTCCGGATAAATACCCAGTACTTCACTTTCAGAATTTTGCTCACGCTCTTCAAGGCAAGAAAAAAAATTTTACTATTGACTTAGTCCGAGCCTATAATCAAATTTCAGTCGTTGAAGAGAACATCCTAAAAATAGCTATTATAGCCTCGTTCGGATTATATGAATTTCCATTTATGTCATTTGGCTTCCGAATCACAGCGCAGACGTGCCAGAGATTTATGGACGAAATTCTCAGAGGATTAGATTTCTTTTATGTATATATTGACGACGTTTTTAAATTAAATCAAATTTGGAAGAAGAGCATAAGCATCATCTTTCTCAAGTTTTCGAACAATTGGAGCAACTTTAGTACAATTCTTAGGTTATCTCGTAACGCAAGGAATTAAGCCGCTTCCAGAGATGATTAAGGTCTTATAGGATTTTCCGCAACTAATAACTGCAAAAGATCTCCGACGATTTTTAGGCATTATTAATTTTTAAAGGCATGCAATTCCTAAATCAGCAGCTCAACAAGCCCTTCTCAACTACTACGAGAAAACATACGTGGAAAAAATCCTATCCTCAAAAACGCGCAGTTTTCGAGAAATGAAAGAAAATTTCAGCCAAAGTCGTTTTGCTAACTTACCCAGCGGCTAGAGTTCTTATTGCATTTTTTGTTGACGCATTAGATTTTGCGGTCGGTGCAACGCTGCAACAATCAGTAGACAACAATTGCGAATTCTTAGGTTTTTTCAAAAAAACTTAGCGGCGCAGAAAAAAAAAAGGTAGTATACGATCGTTAATTACTGGCTATTTACAAGTTAGTAAAGTGTTTCCGTAGCATGATGGAAGGAAGAGAATTTACTATCTTTACCGACCACAAGCCTATTATTTTTGTTTTCTAAATGAAATTGGACAAATGCTTTCTTTGACAATTCTGGCATCTGGTCTTCATCGACCAATTTACGACCGACATTAAACACATTTTTGGAAGCAAAAATATAGTAGCAAATCAGCTACTATATTTTTGCTTCCAAAAATGTGTTTAACTTCGATCGTAAATTGGCCGAATAGAAGGAATCGCCGAGGGAATTAATTTTGCAGTCCTAGCAGAATCACAACAAACTGATTTTGAACTACAGATCTGCAACCAGGTACATCTCTTCAATTTAAATTGGTGCCGCTTTCTGACACCAACATAACACTCTACTGCGACATCTCCACACACCAAACAAGTCATATTTAACTTTCTTCATCAACTGGCATACCCAGAAGTAAAAGCAACGACAAAATTAGTTTTGGAGCAATATGTTTGGCTTTTCATTATAACAAATTGTAAGGAGTGGCACATGCTTGCTTGCAATGTCAACGCGCAAAAAATTTCCGTCACGTTTCATTGCCGGTGGGAACACAATTATATTGACATAGTGGGTCTACTACCATTTTCAAACTGATATCGAAATGTTTTAACCAGAAGCATAGGATGCCATACCCTATCAAATGCTTTGGATATGTCTAGAGCTACTACAAGATGTTCTCCTTGTTTGTCTAAAGTAGAATTCTATTTGTAATTAACATAAAGTCATTAATATTAAGTCATAAAATCTGTCGTTAACAGTTTTGATTGAAATCCATATGGAGTATTTGAAATGAAGTTATTTTATTCTAAGAACTTGACATTATGAAAATTAATATATTTTTCAAATTTTTTTGACAGATTGGACAATAATGCAATTAGTCTATAGTTTGAAGCATCAGACTTGTCTTTCTTTTTAAGAATATGTTGAATTTTTGCAATTTTCCAACGATTTGGGAATGTTTAATTTTTGTATGATAAGGCAAATATTTTGGTTAAAATGGGAGCTAATTCATTTGCAAATGTTTTAAGAATAATAGGTGGAGTTTTATCTATACCTGATGCTTTTCTGGTATTTAATTTAAGCAGATATTTTTTGACAACTTATTTTCTAAAATGAATAGAACCCATTATTTTTCCACTAGCCGGCATTGTGGGTACAGCATTGGGAGGATTTATAATAGTAGAGTTAGGTGCAAATTGGTTTGCAATTTTTTTTCTTTTTTCTATTGGATTAGTAACTAGATTGTAAAGACCTCTTTTTGATTGAAGATTTTGTACTACTTTGTCATGAGTTTATTGTTTTATAATTTTTTTTTATTAATGGAAAGCTGAGAAATTTGATTAGGTGTGTTAAGTGTCAATTTTTTTTTCAGATTGTCTCAATAATTACGAACAAACTTATATTCTTTTTTAGTATATTTAGAACGATTACTGATGTGTTTCTTATATTCTTTTTGTGTCTTATTTACTGCCTGTTTTGTTTGAGAAGTTAATTTTTTAGCCATAAACTAAGTCAGTGTTTGGTTGATTAAATTGGTTAGTAGAACAAGCGAGGCTTTGTTCCGCCAATTTAATTTTATCGTAAGTTATGTTTGACCTTGTGGGCGGTTTGCCTCGTAGATTAGTGCCACAGGCCTACCAGTTTTTTTCTGTTGTTTGTTTATCATAATATTTCAAAAGCTCAGTTTTTTCCATTTTATACTTATTCTGGTAAGTTCTTGTTAACGGAGTTCTATATCAAAAGATGAGATAGAGGAAGATAGCATGGGTAGAAACATATGAAAAGGAACAAGGTAGTTTAGTCTCAAGTCAGGAAGTTTGGGTACTCAAGGATAGTACACCTTGAAAGTTGGAACTATCTATTTGAATTCAGATTTTCAGTTACGAGAAGAGAGGTCCAACTCCTCAGCATATTTTTGATGGATCTGTTTAAAATAGCTTTGAGTGCTTTATTCGCTTACAGTTTTGTTACAAGATGCTGTGTAGACTTATATATTTTGGCACTATATTGTAGATTCTAGTGAAGAAAACTTATTTTTTGTAAGTAGAAAAAGTACTTAGTTAGGTTGAATAAAAGCCATAGAAAACGTAAAAATTAAGTATAGAATATTAATGGGTTCTACAACAAATCTTATTATTTACCTAGCACATAAAGTAATTTGCTACACAAAACTGTTGTTTCTATTCTATAAACAGTAATTACACCGAAAAATTTCTAACGCTATTGCTTATTGGTACCTTGGATGGAACTATACACATTTTTTGACATTAAAAGAGTTTTTAGTTTGTGACATTTTTAATCTTTTGTTAATTATGTGCTGACAATCCAATAAGATGTTTTTTAGATTGTTTGCAATTTTTGAAACAAATATATGCAGATGTTGGTAAATATTTGTAAGAATTTCTAGCAAGCCTTGTACAATATGTCTTGTATTTCTTTCGAAGAATGTCTTGGACAATGTTTTGTTTTTAAGTAGAATTTAGAAGAGATAATATAATTTTAAATGCTTTTTCTAATTATTGAAATTTTACACGACAAAGAGAATAAAAATCAATACTTAGTTACCTTTTTTGTACAATCACCTGAAATTTTAATTGTCAATTTTTTTTTTCTGACTTTTTGTTTGTTTTTCAATAAAAGAGTTTGAATTGACATTTACTCGTTTGTGGAAATTTAAGATAACATTGTTGCATAATTGTGGGTTGTTTGCGGCATAAATACGATGCATTTTTGATTTAAGTTTAGGAATTTAATAAAAAAAGTAAATTTATGGCATACAAATGCAATTTCATAAATAATAGCCACACTTTTTTACTGGCAACTTCTGATTTTTAAAATTTAAAAAAAATTGTTTATATTTTTGAATCAAAACCGATAAGCTTGTTTTTTTATTTTTTTATTTTCTTGGAAATGATTCTTTATACCGTAAAATCACACAAAAATTCTACAAACCAGTATTGAAGTACAACAAAAAATTACTTTAGAAAAAGTATTTGCTTACTTCGCAATTAAGAATAAGTAAAAATGTAGGTGTGGGATTAAAAATAACATTTTGTTTTATAGATCATCACAACATTTGTATTTTATATCACTTTTTGAATAAGTAATATGTTTAAATAAAAAAAACTTAATATGGCGTTCTTATTAGAAGGTTGTCTGTATAAAACCTACTAAATCTAATCTCAAAATAATTGAAACAGTATACAAAATTATAGCTAATAATCAATTATAATTGAATTCAGCAAACTGGTTTGCGGTTATAACCACCATGTATCATTTGCGATTTCAGGTTTAATCAAATTCAGATAATTTGATGTTCTTACATAATTTCATCACACATGGAAAATTTGATTTCTGCACTAATTTAAATATATCTAAATTATGTTATTTAAATTGATTTACTACAATTGATTTTATTTGATAGAATATAAAAAAAAATGTTGCCAATAAAAAGTAGTTATACAAAAACAAATGTGTCTGCTAATATATTAAGTTGTTCATATAATAAGTTTGAAACACATTATTTTTCATTCTTTAATAAACAAAAAAGTTTTACAATTTCTTGAAACAGTAACAATGTACATCATATACAAATTAATGGAAAGCATTTACGTAATTCCTTTCGTGATTTGAAGTATCATCTTGCTCTCGCTATGAGAGAGAAGTACTGCTACTAAGAGAGAGTTTTAATTTGAAAGAAAAAATATCCTCTGGCGTTTTCACCGGATGGAAACGAATATACTTATGCAGACATTTAAATATGGATGAAAGCTTTGCAGATCTGTATATTTCGATTTACCGTACTTATACCAAAATGTTATTATAAGATCAAATGAAATTCTGTCATGAAAAATAAACTTTGATTGATATATTTAATCATATGCTCTACACTTTTACAATATAGATTGATACCATTAGAAATAATTACACACTACATTTTTTTATGTTATATGGAATTATGAGTTGTTTAATCTTCCGACAGATATCAAAATAATGATCTAAGTTACTACTTTTGTAACAACATAATCTCGCCCATTATACAATCCCACCAAAGCGTAAATAAACATCTTGGACATTAATCTTCTTTTCCCTTATTCACATAGTAAATAATATTTTATTTAGCACGCAAAACGCAACATTTTCCCCTTTCGTATTTTCCTCAACAATGTTAAAAAATTTCACCGTATACGTATTTTTTCTTCGTGCAAAACTCATTCGGGGTAGTTTGAATGAATGTTTTATTCATGTAGGCTTATGATATTACATCATTTTTTAGTCAAGACAGAATTTGATGGATAGATTTTTTATGGCGGTTGAGGAAGGCGCCTTTCTTGCAAGAATAAAATAGAAAGAAAAGAAACCAAAAAACAAAACGTGTTTGTAATAAGGAATTTATACAGTTTTCTAGATTTAAATCAGTTTTATAAGACATAATATTTATATAATCTGAAAAATGAAAATAGAATATAAATTGAATAAATTATAAAATATGTGGGTTTAAAACATAATACTATTAAATAATAAAAATTATATTTATCAAGTTTATTTTACGTGCTGGTGATTTCAAAAACATTTGTTTAAATGAAATATGGTTTTACGTTAGTGACGTAATACAGGGTGTAAAACGTGTTGTTTTAAACTTGAAAAACATTTGCAGTTGTTTACCAATAAATATATAAAAAAACTTTTAGATAACTGTTTTTTATTTGATTAATAAAACATTTACGTTGATACTGAGCAAATCATTATTAAAAAAATAAAGTTATATTTAACTTTTATAAAATTGTTTGCTTTTACTGAAACCAAAAATAAACATAATAAAAGTATTATTAACAGCGTAATGTACTGTATACAGGGTGTTCAAAAAAGAATGTAAATATTTAAGGGGGTGGTAGTACGAACCACTACAAACGATAAAGTCTTAATAAACATGGGTTGTCATAGCAACGGTTTTGGAGATATGGAACATTATTTATTTTTATTTTTATTTTCCCTTAGTTTTTTTATTTTGCAGGGTGCAAAACGTGCATTTTCTTATTATAGTTGGCCGATGTTTGGTGAAATAAACATTTAGTATATGACAGTTGTTGTTAGTGCACAAGTTTTCATTGCTATGGCTGATTACTCTAATGCAGAACTAGCCGACATGCATTTTATGTATGGTTGTGCTAATTAGACTGCCACCAAAGCGCGACGTTTTTATGTAGAAGCTTATCCAAATTGCCAGATTCCTTCACATCGTATGTTTGGAAGAATTTACCAGATATTTAGAGATACTGGTTAACTTTGAAAACAGTGTTATATTTCCGGCAGACTAAGGTCGATATCCACTGCTAGAGCACAAGGATAAAGCATAATTCAGGGACGAGTTTGCGGAGAATATCAACCGAGGTAGGAATTGGTGCTACTCTTGTTTGGAGGACATTCCACGAGCAGCTGCTCTATTCATACCATGTACAACGAGTACAGGCCTTAAATTTAACTGGTCATCAGGCACGTTTGGTTTTTAGTCACTGGCTTCTACGCAAGGATGCTGAAGACCCGTAATTTCTTGCCAAATATTTTTTTTACGGATGAATCCGGGTTCACACAAAATGGAGTAGTTAATTTTTATAATACACATTGTTGGGCCGACAAAAATCCCAATGCTGTAATTGAATGTGGGTATCAGACACGTTATTTATTAAACATTTAGATGGGTGTTGTAGGCGACAGGTTTCTAGGTTCTGTTGTTTTAACAAACCGATTAACAGGCGCTGCTTACTTACATACTTTATTTTTGGACGACATTCCTTTGGCTCACAGGCAACAAATGTGGTTCTTGATTTTTTTTTCTGGTGATATTTAAAATCATTAGTGTTAGCTACTCTTGTAAATAGCCTCGAAAAACTGTAGTTAAAAATTAATGAAAAGTGCCAAGAAATCCGAGCCAATGAGGGGGTTTTAGAAAGAGTACAAATGTCCTTCAAACAAAGATGTCGTGCCTGTTTGGAAATGGAAGGAGGGCACTTTAAACATCTTCTATAAATCTGATTTTTGTAAAAATATATAAAAATAAATAATGTTTTATATCTCCCAAACCGTTGCTATGCCAATCCATGTTTAATAAGACTTTTTTGTTTGTTGTGGTTCGTACTACCTCTCATATTGTTATTTACACACAGGTAGTGTCTGAGATTGGTTTAAAGGTATTTTAGAACTGATTTATTAATATATTGTTATAACATTTGTTGATGGTAACTATTGAGTAGTAATTGATCTGTTTAATATACGTGGTCATACATTAAAAATATTAAGAAAGAAAAGAGGATATTTAATTGTACAGTGACTAGGACTGCTATAGGAGTGTAATTTATAGATATAAAGGTTATTCAGTCAAAAACTGAAAAGGTTTTTGGAGGTATGTAAGACAAAGGATTTTGACATTAAGGTCACTGAGATACCTAACAGCTGTAAAATAGGTAAGCTACTAGAGTTGGAGTTGTACTAGGCTGTACCATATTGTTATTCACACATTGGAAATTGGGGCCTTGGGGTTGCACAAAAACTGTTATATTGCAAATCCTCCTTATTTTTATATTTTTATTGCTAGATCATCAGCAAATGTACATTCTAGCTATTGTTGTTCTTTTTATATTTTCTTATTCAGTTTTTTTTTTATTTGTTTTGTTTTTTATATTTTTCATTATTTTATCAAGAAAATAGTAAACAGCAGTAGGCTTAACTCTTTTCTTTGACCCAACCTTTTTGTAGGGATAGGTAATGCTACACAGTAGTGCTGTGTTTCTACCGGCTAAAACTGTTCTCTCTTTTTATTTTTTATTTTTATAACCTTCTGTATTACGTTTGAAATTTCAATGCGTCTGTTGTTGACATTCAGCGTATGCATTTTTCCTCTTGAGTTTTGTCTTATTGCGCCCTATCTATCGCATTTCAAGATTGTGTGCTACGCTACCTGGTTCTTTGCAGTATTGACAATTGTTGTCAGTGCTGTTGTTCATGTGCTTTATAGTTTCTAAAGCACCGTTGTCTTGTCAGGACTTGAGTAAGTAAGTATCCTACTTTCCAATGTTTTCTGGTGACCCATGGTGTGATCTCATTGATTAAAGTCCTGGTCTATGCGGCTGTAGTGGCATTTGAGCATTTTCAATAGATCATTTATTTAGCAAAAGATTTCTGTCTAGCATTGTTTTTTTTTTTATTGTTTCAATTAGGGAATAGAATCTGTTTTTGGGGAACATATGTATTGGAATGATTCTTGGCACTACTTGTATAGCTAGTGAAGAGACGGTTTGGTAAGCGCTAATTATCGTAATTGTTGTTTTTTTAGTCACCTTTCTAACAACACTTTAAAGTTTTTGTTTTTATTTTTTTATCGGATTTTGAGCGTCCTACGTTGAGCGTAGGCGGATCAGCGCATTTATTACCTATATATGTTTCAACATATTTAAATTATGGCTCATTGTTACACCCAGGTAATTGATAGCTTTTTGGGTTTTGACGTTCACGCTTTTCACTTTTATGGTATAGTCTTTTACGGTATACCCGCCTATAAACATTAGAGTTTTTTTTTTTTTTAATTAATAGCAAGGGCTATTTTTAGATTTTTTTGAGCAACTTTATATCTTTCTTGCGCTTACTAGTGATTACTTTCGCCAGATTGTTAGCTATGCTATGTTTTAGTATACCGTCCACAAAATTGTGTTGAGAAACACCATACGTCATTTGCATAATACGGTTCTTGACTATTATGGTCCAATTTCTCAGGTATGCATATTGTGTTTGTGTTTTTTCTTCTAAGGGAACCAAGTTAAAGACATTTTTCACATCAATCGTGACTAGTGATACAAATTACCGATTGTTTTTGTGGAATTTTCACTTGCTTTATGACGTCTACCGTGGATCTGCGCTTGTAAAACTCAATTTTTCTATGTTTTTAGAAATTTCTTTAAAAGTTTCTCCAGTGTGTTGATCAGACATATTGGTCTACATGTCAGGTCACAGTTATCTTTTTGGTTTTTTAATTAGGTAAAACTTGGCGGTTTTCCAGATATTGGGAAAGGTTTTGTCTTTAACTGCTTGTTGAACACCAGTTTTGTTTTTTCCGGATTTTTTTTTACTCAAGCTTTAACCACTTCTAAAGGGATCTGGTCCGGGTTTTCGCTTTTTTAGTTTTTCTTTTGGACTCTGCCATTTTAATCTTTTTACAGTGCTAAACAGAATATGTTTTTTATCGACTACACGCAATCTACCACTGGGTGGTTTGTACTATTTTGTATTGTTTTTATGCCGGGATTTTGACGAGATTCTGGGTTATTAGCTTATTTGGTACAATGTTATAACCCGTATTTTATATATCCGCGTCAATTTTGCTTTTTTTGCCTTAATAGCCAGGTTTATGGTCGCTTAAGTTGTCTCGGATGATTTTAATTTGTGTCAATAGTGATTGTGTCTTGTTTTTGAATTTCTCAACCAGATTTTTGTGTCTGTGGCATTTAATCAGTTTTGTAGAGGTTGATCTACTTAGGTAAAACTTGGCGGATTTTTAAATATTGAAAAAAGTTTTGTGCTTAGCAGCTTGTCGAACACCAGTTTTATTTTTTCAGGTAACTTTTTTAGACAAACTTTAATCACCTCTAAAGGGATCTGGTCTGAGTCTTTTGCTTTTTCAGCTTTAATTTTGGATTCTACCATCTTAATATTTTGTACAGTGCAAAATCAGAATTTTTTTTTACTGTCTTACACGCACTCTGCCACTGGATGGTCAGGGAACAGATTTTGTACTGTTTTGTATTGCTTTTATGCCGAGATCTTGACAAGAGCACTTTTGCTGTCCGGCAAGTTATTTGGTCTACTATAATTCTGGTTTGGCCTAAAGCATTTTTTGCTATAGGTGATGTTGCAAACCTTTATTATTTTATTGGTAAAGTCAGTAACATCTATATTTGTGCCTTGCTGGACAGTTAGTTTTTTGCATGTTCTCCACCTTGTTTTTGATAAATTACCAGCTCATAGACGCTGTTTTTCTTCTCCGTTGGATGCGATTTTTGTAATGGTCATCAGGATTTTTGTGGTTGCTTTGGTTGACGTTCTTGCTTACCGCCCTGCAGCTTTGTTGACAAATTATGTGAGCACATTGTGATGTCTACAATAGATCTTTTACCATTGTACTTATAGGTCATAGAACCAACCTTGTAGAAGACTACCAATTCCCGCTGAGCCATACATGAGGGACATGGCATTAATGTCTTGCTTTTTTGCTTTAAATTTTGCTTAGTTTTGACAGTGTCTTTTAACTCAACTCAAAGAAATCTTTTTTTGTTTCATTCGCAGTGCAGGACAAAGTTGGTTTTTGGGGCGTATGTAGCGGCATCCATGTTTTGGTCTATGATTTAGTTTTGGCTGCATTTTGTCATGTTCTTATTTGGCTCTGAGATTGTAGACAAGTGTTTGCCCTCTACCGAGCAGATATGCCTATAGAAATCTATGGCCGCTTAGCACCTGTTTGCTTGGATGATTTTATACATGCCATTATTGATTTTATCTCTGTTCTTGTCTGAATTTTTTAACCAGATATCAATAACTGTGTTATTTCGTCAAATTTGATTTATGGCCGGCTACGGAGTTTAGGCTGGTTTTACCAAATCTGTGACAGGAAATAAGATATATAGTTGAATTAACCAGATCTGCTTTTATTAAAATGAGAGATTTTTTTAGCAATTATGATCTAAAGCTGGAACTTGAATTAGAATGTTGAAGTGCTACGTGTTTCCCATATTAATAATGTACGGCGTGGAGGCATTGACACTAAATCAACAGCTTACAATTAAACTCCAAGCTTTTGCAATGTGGGTGTATATTAGAGTCCTAAAAATATTGTTGTTACTTTTTCAGGTGCATATTCAATTTTGGATGTTTGCGATGAGAATGACTATCTTCACTTTATTGGTTGCTATTCTGAAGAGCTTTTTCGATGTTTTTCAAAACCACGCCCTAAGATTCTGCAACCATGATATTTTTTTTCGTTCTGGACCTTGCTTGCCGTGTATCTTGTTTTGAATGATGATTTGTAATAGGACGTACCTGTTCTTGTTCTTCATAATGCGACTTAGATATTGAAGTTTGCGAGTTTTGATGGTGTATATGATCTCCGTCTTTTTCTTTATCCTGCAGAGGATTTCTATGTTTGTTACTTTATTGTCCAATATATCCGCAGGATGCGTTGATATAGCCACATTTCAAATTTTCATTTTAATTTTTTTGTTGTTTTATTGAGTGTCCAGGACTTGACTTCGTATAGTAGTATTGAGAATATGTAGCACCTCAACATGCGTATTTTGGTATCAAGATGGAGTTTGTGGTTTTTGAAGAGGTTATTAAATTGTATAAAAAACGGCCTCACTCCTCACTTTCTCTATTTGTTGATTGTGAGCGAATAGACTTACATTGGGTATCTTATTGTTATTACGAAGCATGAAAAAAAAGCTAGAAATTATAGAAACAATTAATTGTAAAAAACTAGAATATCTTGGACATACTATATGTGGAGAAAGGTATGATAAACTACAGCTCATAATGCAGATTGCAGCAAGTAAAGGTGCGGGAAGACACCAGATTTCTGGGTTACAAAAATCTTAGAGATTGGTTTCGGTGTACTTCAAAAGAACTGTTTAGAGCGACAGTGTCAAAACTGAATATTGCTTTGTTAGTAGTTAACTTTTGAGTAGGAGACGGCACATTAAGAAGAAGAAAAAAAGAAGAGAAGGATGCTTCTAGGCTGGAATTAGAAGCCGACACCGATTTTTTGTTTGTTTATTAGTATGTGGGCAGCTTTTCTTAGAGTTTAACTACAACGTAGCAAGGTTTGATATTGTCTTTTGCTTTGAGGAGATTTTTTTCTGCCATTAATGATAATTCTTTGTTCAGAGCTGTTTTGAATCTGATTTTTAATTCTGGCTTACTTTTAAATCTTAGTTGTGATGCTTTTTATTGTGATCTTATCAGCGTTTATCTTACGCTTTGTTGTGAATTTTTTTGACGCTTTTTTTCAGTTTTTATATAATTAATTATATCTTTATATAGGCTTTATATTGCTTGTTTGTGTATTTGTATTTCATTCATTATTTTCTACGACTGTTTTTGAAATACTCTTTCAAATGTTTGTTCTTGATCTACAAAGGTTATGATAAGTTTGCTGTGTTGCTTTATTGTTTCTCCTATTAGTTATAAATATTATTTTTATTTTTTAGAGTAATTTAAATTAATAAAAAGTTGTAAAAAAATATAATGTGTTATGACTCCATGAAATTGTTGGAAAGCAATAAAATAGGGAGGGTTCGATGTTACTCGGTGAACAAACCAGAATACATGTGTTAAGCATTGTAAGATACTCATAATATTGAAATGAATTATTATTATTATTAATAGAACTTAACCCACTGAGGTCTTTTTTTGAATGCTGGATTGTATGGGGCACATTTTAAGAAAGTTCCTTTTTGATAGGTTGTATTTTTTACTAATGATATAAGTAATATTATATTATGTTTAATAGCTAGTTTATGTTAGCACCGGTTTCAAAAGGTATTGTGAAATTTGGCAAATATACACTTTATTGTACTTGTTATAAGTTTTGTATCTTCTTCTTTTACAACTTTTTTTTTACTTTTGGATATGGGCGTTTTACAATTCTTTTGACGGTCTTTTATCTTATGCTATTAGTATTCACATTTTCTAAACGTTTTTTTTTTAAGTTGTTGCAACAACGTTTCTGTGTTCTTTTCATGCATTTTTTGATTTTTTAGCTGCAATTGTATAATTTTATTGGCTCATCTTGCCGAGTTTTATCTTGCTACAATACCGTTCAATTTAACTTGAGTTGAGGAATACGTTTGATATTTCTGGGACTTTTGTAATTTTTGTTCTTGTTTTTTACTCGATTTTTTAAGTTAGGAATTAGCATTGCTTTTTGTTTTGTTTTGAGCCAATTAACACATTTTTGCATTAGTGTTTTTGAGGCTTAAGATTACGAGAGATTTAGGAGTTTTGAGGATGAAGCTCAGTTTGCCGAATGCACCCCAGTTTTGTTCATTTGGATCCTTGTGTGTTTGCAGTTGAAAAGTTTTTAAAATCGAGTGAGTATGTTATTGTCGTGCAGTGGCGCTATTGCACAATCAACAGATTGGGTACATAGTTTTAAAATGACGGCATTGGCACTTAATTTAAAACCTTGAAGTTGTCTCCGAAGTATAATGAAACCAGTTTTCGTAGAAAGGGTGATACAAACAGTAATATAAAGTTTCTAGCACTCTGTCTGAAAATGAGGTGCCGCACTTCGAATAAGTAGTTAAAAACTTTTTATACCAAAACCTTAATCAAGCAGTCAGTCACCTTAATAATCGAACGCACAGCTGCGTACATGTTACAATAACTAACTTAATGCAAATGATTTGGAAAAGCTAAAATTTGTGAATATGTCAAATTACGTCATTAAATTTATGAAATAAACAGTCAGACATAGTTTTCATAAAACCTCATCAGTCAGCAGTCAATTGAAGTCGTGATAAGGCGCACGTCAAGAAATAAGAAAGCATTCATTTATTGGTAGAATTAAGCAGCAGATGCAGCATAGTCACGGTATCAGTTTGATAAAATATTTCAGTTTCACTAAATTATTTGCATTGAGTTAGTTCTTGTAACATGTACGCAGCTATGACGCCGTACGTTCAATTATTAAGGTGTCTGACTGCTTGATTAAGGTTTTGTAATGCATCCACAATTTGCCGATGAATTTCCAAAATAATTTTTGGGTACCAATTAAAATTACACTTTTCTTAGCGTGCTAGCGCCAGGTGTCCCGACACCTGGCGTGCTGACTCTACAATGTCGTTCTATGGCCAAAGTATAGTCCGATTTGAAAATATCAGACTTTCCAAAATTCTTTTTTTTGTCACCAGTTTTTGGACTATTAGTAATAATTATAAGCAATAAGGCTAATTTTTATTTGAGAGGTTCTGTTAACAAACAGAACTATCACTATTAGTCAGCATCCTTGTGAATTGCATTAACGCTTACCTCACAGTATGAAAGTTAACGTTTGTTGCATTATTAATCACAAAACTGCGATAACAAAAATCAATACAAGAAATGTTTGATTCTAACAAGAGCCACGGCACATACAGCCACAACCTCAACAGAAGTTGTGCGTCACATTTTCCCTGGACACGTAATCTCTTGTTTCAGTGTGTGCCGTGGCCCCCTCGTTTCTTAAACTTTACAGCTTGTCAGAAGGATATCATTAATGACCGGATTAAGTAAATTGATGAATTTGGCAAAGTTTTTTTCAAGTATTTTAATCGTTTATTTTGTAAAGTAAGAAAATCAGAAATTAGTTCTTCTAGTATAATAGGTATTATTGAAAAGTCTAATCTTTACATGTGAGGCTTGTAGACATTTAATATTGAAATTAAATTTATTAATAATAATATTGATTAATTAATAATTATTTTTTTATAACATTTTGAATTTTTATGTTGGATTGTGCTTTATGGTGGTTTTAACGTCTTGGTGGAAAACTTGTTGGTGGTGAAGGCAGGAAATACTCCATTCCGTTTGCATTGGAGTAGAAAATACAAACCAAGTTACAATAGAATCTTCATACAAAGGCTTAACTATTAATTTAATCAATACTTAATTTCAATATTATTTGTATTAAGAATTAATGAATCAGAATAACTAAATGTATGATCATTGTTTTAACATAAATTGAAATAACAGCAATGAGTGAAATTAATACCTAAAGAACGTCTGTTCTTTGCATGTTGATATTTATTGAGACGGAACAAATGTTGAAACATAATTACCAATAAATCACAGCCCGATTTCATCCTGATAACAGTAAATGAAAACATCTAAATTTCATTATTGTTTTCTTTTTGCAAACCCTTTTGATTAATTAAATCATTAACCAAATAAAACTCGGCAAAGTTAATTAAAGGAGCTACCCTTATAAAAAGCAACAAAAAAAAGTATACGCCCCAACATTCATCACGGTATACTATAATTGATGTTATGTAATTATGGTCGCACCTACATTCTCAGGTGTTTTATTTTCAGATGAATTAAAATTACGCCTTGAGAAAGAATTGCTTTCATTCTTCGTGTCATTGTGCTTTGAACTGTATAAAAAGCGCGCGCTTTTAATAATGGTTTTCTTATATGAAACCGAGGGTTATATAATCGCAGGCTGTGAAATCCCCTGTTCATTTAGTATTCAGGATTGTCGAATCTATTTTCCTATTTTACTGGCGGCGGCAGTGGCGGCAGCTAAACACGTAATGAATATTAAAGTCGGTGGGGTGGGTGTTAAAAATTCATGCGGTGGAATTAGTGACATCGTATAATAGGAGGGAGTAATGGTGATGGTGCTTGATTAAAGTTTCACGGCGGCTTAGTTATTATTATTATTTTTTTTTTTGGGTTATTAAAAATTTCCGAGGTAGGTAAGATAAGAAAATATTAAGATTGTGATAATCTCATTTAGGAAAGTAAGATTATAAGAGGTTTAAAAAGCTAAATTTATTTAAATGTTTATTGAATGTTTTTATTATTATAGAGTTTATAGATACTTTAGGTATTGCGGGAGCATTATGTTGATAAAAGTTAATTAAATTTGATAAATAAAATAACTTAATAAAATATTATTTAAATAAATTGTTCTAAATATATTATATAGCGGTATACTAAGCCATAATACAATTGAATATTATTAAACAATTTTAAGTGTGTTGTGAGTGTAGAATGTCGTATAAAATATTAGGCAATATCATCGAAAACAATAAAAAGCAAACAGAAGATATTTTTTAAGAAATCAAATTGATTTTTATAAAAAGAGAAACGACTGGGCTGAACTTTGTAATATGTAAATTGTTTGCAAAAAATGTATAAAGCACATTTTTTTTTACAAATTTTTATTTAAAAAACTAACTTAGTTAACTTATTGTATCTGTTGAAAGCTTAAGTTGAGCATAGTAATGTAATAGTAAGAATTAACTTGTGATAAATAATATAGTAAATTGTTTTATTATTGTATGACGTTTAAAATACTAAATTTTAAAACTAATTTCAGGCAGTATTAAAAAAGTTTATGTTTAGTGTGATGTTTTATAATATTGGCTTACTTAAAAATAATATGAAACTATATTTTATTTTGCTCTATACTTTAAGTTTTTGTAGTCTGGCGGAGTTAAATTGCTTGATCTGTCTGTCAAATTTACCCGAGTTGTGCGGAATAATGCGCACAGGAAATATTTTGTGAGGCACTGCAATTGTTTCACGACTCGTGTAGCTCGTAGCACTATCCTGCTGAAAATAAAAAATTCGCTATGACTGCAATTGCAGCTCTTAGTTTGTTCTCAAAAAAGTAAGCTTCCATGTCCCGCTGACCCAAATACCTGATGGAGATAAAGAGGTTTCTAGACTACTGTTTTAGGATATTTGGAACTCCAGATGCGGTAATTTTGTCTATTGACAAACTCACTGAGATGGAATTGGGTTTTGTCGCGGAAGATGAATTTTATAAAGAGTCAGGATTTTCTGCCTGCATTTTCAGTACCTAAAAAACTAATGTTTAGCGTTGTTTATTTTTAACCGGTTTTAATTTTAAGTTAGCTGTACTTTATAAGTATGTAGGCTAAGGTCTTTATAAAGTATACGATGAAGGCTGGACTGTGAGATTTTTAATTGCTGTGAACGTTTTGGGGTAGACAAACCTGGGTTTTCTGCGACATTGTTAGCGACAGCGGCGATATTTAGGACTAACCTGTCTGGAAGTACTGGAAATTTTACATCAGTAATTTGACTAAATTTTGCAATTAGCTTTACAATGGTTTTGCGTAAAGGTGATTTGTACTGGACCACAAACTTTGCAAACTGTTTTGGCAAAACTTTCACCGCGTCAATAAAGAATTTTCATTATTTCTCTACGTTAATAGAGCGTGTAAAGTATCATTTTCTTAAATTGTGTAGTATTTAATGTCAACAATTTTTTTTATTTTTTTTTATTAACTGAATTTATTATAATATATTTACATATTTACTTTGTCTTTGCTTTGAAACGATTCCATATATGGTAGGTTGCAGAGCTTCGTATACGGGGCACCATTTTTATTTTCTCTTTCCATTTATCTTATTTAAGGCTTGTTATTCAATAGATCAAAAATGCTGTAAATTTAAAATTGATTTTTTATTGGAAAACCTCGTAAAATTTTATGGCTTTTCTGCATTAATGTTTATATTACATGGATTACCCATCTGCTACTTTTTTGTTATGGCTGTTTTGTTTAACTATTTCCATCTATTACTTTCGTCTTTATAAGATAGTTTGCCTGATAACGCAATTTTTATTTTAGTGGCTTTTATGCTGCGGGTACAACTTAACCAGTTGTCTCTATCGTGATGGCATTTGTATCCTAAACGTTACAAATTTTAAGACATTAAACCACATTTCTTTTTTATACAGCATAATAGTATAAGCTGTTTTTAATGTTTATTGTTTATTTGACTTTGGTATTCTGATGTGTGGCATATATTTTTTTTAAGATGTGAGGGTTTTACTAGTTTTAGAAAGATTATTGTAAACGTTAGTTTTTTGTTAAGCTAAACTTTACGATAAATCAAGTTATTTACCGTTGTCATCTATCATTTTTTACGGTGTATTCCAGGTACTTATTATATTTAATAATAATAATATAGATCACCTATCAAAGAAAGAAGCGAAAAATTATATAATAAAACTTATGCAAGAACTCATTGTTAAAAAAATTGAACACTTACATTTTGTTGTAGTTGTTTTACATAGAGTTGATTTTTCTCTACTTTCAAGCCATATTGTTGTGACATGAATTATAGCGTTGATTAAAGATGAGCGAGGAAAACGTGAAACTGCAAGAATTGTTGGGTAAAGTCTTTGTGCTGCACAAAAGGTGTATCAGCAATATTTGGAAACTGGTTTGATAAACAGAAGATCAAGATCTAGGCAAAAAAAGTCACCGCAAACAGAGAGTTTTTTGGTGTCCACAAGTTTGCGGAGTAGAACAGCTTCTGCAGTTTATTTACAAACTCAATGAAGTTAGAGATGTAAACGTTAGTGAATGGGCTGTTAGGAAAAGGCTTTGGGCTGCTGAATTGTTTAGTAAAAAGATGGTTACAGGTCTACCTTTACAACACCGACATTGTGTTGCAAGATTGGCTGTTGCCCAAAATTGCTGGGCATGGAATAATAAGAATTGGAGCAGGGTACTGTTTTCAGATGAGTCGCGCTTTTGTTTAAATGGATCAGTCGGAAAGTGTGGAGAAGACGCGGAGAAAGATACGTTTCAATTTGTATTGAAGAGCGACTTCCATTTGGCCGTGGGTTGGTTATGGTTTGGGAAGATAATGCTAGACGTCACGTAGCCAGAGTTGTCAGAGATTATCTGGATGAAGTGGGAATTTTGAGGTTTTGTTGGCCAGCTTTCAGCCCGGGCAAGAATCCCATAGAACATGTCTGGGATGAGTTGGTACGACGTATCCGAAAGCATACACTTGCTCCAAGAACTGCTCAGGAGCTAAGGCAGTTGCAGGAATGGAATAATATTTACCAAAATGTGATCGTTAACTTAATTCAAAGTGTTTCCCGTCAACTTCAAGCAATTAAGGTAAAAATAATAACATACGAATACTAGGAATAAAGATAGAAACAGAAAATGATAAAACAATAAAAGACTAGAAAACTTTATATTAAAGGAACTAAAAGTAAAAATATAGATCAAAAAAAGCTGCTAAGAAAACAAGGTGAGAAAACATAAGAAATAGTGTATATTGAATTAGAATTAACAAAAAAGATGTAGAAGTTTAATCCGAAATAAAAAAAATAGCAGAATTAAAAAAAAAGGAATAGAACCGAAAGTTGAATATAAGAAACTGATCATAAATGGAAAAGTTTAGAAATAGGATGAAAAACAAGAAAAACTAATGGATTATAGCCAAAAAACTAAGAAACTCAAAAACTTGGAACAAGCACTCAGACATTGAAAAAGCAATAGAAAGAAAAATGGAAACAAGCAGAGATAAACACAAAAAATAAGAATGAATTGTACGAGCATAAAGGATAAAGAAAAAAAAATGATGAAGAAATAATATGAAAAATTATGATGAAAAGTTGTTCTGGTCAGGAATAAATGAAAAAAACAAAACGAAAGGAGGAGCAGGTTTAATAATAACACCAATCAGAAAAAGACAGTGGTTTACAGTGGTTAGTACTTATTTTTCCTTTTTTATTCACGAAGAGTTTTGATATTTGTGACCCGGTCTGTTTATTGCACCCTCAGCATTCTTCGATAAAGCCACATCTGGAATGCTTCTAATTTTTTGCTTGTAGTTTTTGTTAATGTGCAAGCTTTAACTCTATACAATAAAACATAGAACACTTAACATCGCAGGAATCTTATTTTAGTTTGTATAGTCAATTGTAATTTTTAAACAAAGAACTCATTTTATTAAAAAGTGCCCTGGCTTTTTTGATGCGGACCTTTACCTTATGCCAATGGTCCCACTGATTATTTATTGTGGTATTGAGATATGCATATTTCTGTACTCTTTCAATGGGTTTGATTAATATTTTGCATTTTGTGATATTGTTTTTGTTAATTATCATTAGTTTTGTTTTGTTAATGTTAATATCTAGTTCTTGTCTTTGACTGCTTTCTGTTACTCTATTCATTAGTAGTTGTAGATTTTTCTGATTGATGCAAATATCACAGTGTCGTCTGCGTAGCGGATGTTATTTAGTTTTTCCACGTTTTAAGCGAATTCCTACGTCTATGTCTTCTAGAGCCTCTCTTATCATGTATCCGAGTGTATATTGAACAACAGCGGAGACAATATAGACCCTTGTCTTACTACACGTCGAATCTTTGTTTCTTCTGTGTTCTTTCCGTCCAGTTTTACGGAAGCAGTTTGGTTCTAGTAGAGATTTATGACTATTCTTAGATCTTTTTTGTCTAGTCCGAAGTCTTGTAGTATTTGTACCATTCTATGATGTTTAACTATGTTAAAGGTTTTCTGGTAGTCAATGAAACATGCATAGATGTCACAGTTTATATCTCTACATCTTTGGAATAGCACTTGGATGCTGAATTGTTAAATTACATTAACTCTAATAACTTTATTGATGTACTATCTAAGATTAACACAACCTTAAAGATCTTTATTTTTTTTACATTAAACTTATCATTAAACAAACTATTAAATCAATAAATATGTACAACCCACAATACAATACCCTAATTTTTATGAATCTCCAACTTTCAAATCTTTACGGCCAACCAAAGTTACACAAACCCAACTCTTCTTATAAATTATAGCATCAATCAAACCTAAATATACTATACAACGTTCTATGAAGCATTCTACAGATCTGAATCTAATCACTTATTTCATTTGATATTACTAACTTATTCCCACATATTCCTGGAATTTCTAATCACATTAACAAAGTATTACAACATAATAAAGTGGGACGTCTAGGAGTATATAACATCTTAACTATAGGGAATAGCGCTGGCACAACACTGTTTCAATGAAAACCACACTTTTAACTTTAGTGATACAAAAATATTGGACAGAGAAACAGGTTACAATAAAAGATTAATTAGCGAAATAATACATATTAATTTAACAAAAAAGATTAACATAAACCTTAAAACGGATAAGGATAAATTGTCCAATATGTATGCTAATTTAATTAAAATGAGCAAATAAGTAGTATGCAACCAGTACAGCTCCAGGTTGTAAACAATAAAATAAGTGTAGTCATTGTGAGTGTATTTTAAAGTGTTTAACTTAATTAAAATGATCAATTATAAAACCATGACAACTATAGCTGACATTTAAAGGTAGATTTTAACATTTGTGATGTGAATAGGATAAAAAAAATGTTTTAATTGTACATGTATTTTTTTTATATTTATTTTCACTTCATGTATTTACTTTTTGTTTGTTTTATCAACAATGTAATTGTTTTAATTCTTTTTAGCCCTGAGGACGATAACAAAGTTATCGAAACGTCGGCATTAAATTTTTAGCATAAGCTAGTTTTTATTTTAAAATATACTACATCCAAATCATATTAATTAAAATATATTTTAATAACCATAAACTCAAAATTAAACTTAACTTAAAAAAAAAATTAAAACTAATAATTTTCATTTCGGAATCACTAGAAATAGACAAAATTAAAAATTATCTAAATATCATCTGCCTAAATGATCAAATACAATCATTTACAACATACAAAGTAAGCCGGAAATAACGGACTAAATTCCAGGAGTGTATTGTACACGTGAAAATAAAAAAAATCTTAAATGTTGTTAGCCAATGTATATATTTTTTAAGTTATAGCGTTAAAAATAAATAAAATTTCTACATTAACGTTTTGGTGATCATAGCCTTCTTATAATAAATGTTCAAAAAAACTGCTATTTATCTCTGAGGCGAGCGGTTACTAAACTGTCTAAATCCATAAGAAGTGAATTTGCAGGAAAACCAAAAACGTGGTACAAGTGTTACAATTGAGACTGTGTGTTCATAATTGTCATACGATATCACATCATCATTCAAATAAGTTCTTACAATTCCAAAATTAAATTTGATTATCTGAAAAAGAGTTATTTTGAAAAATAATTTGAATCTAAAAAGTTTTGTTACTAAACTATGGACTTGAAAAGTTTTGAAACTGCTAGGTTTGGATTATTGGAGTTTTGAAAAACTCAGTAGTTTATTTAGATATTAATAAAAACAGAAATTGTAATATACTTTCCATCTTAGTTTAATTTAGGAAAATAACATAGTATTAATTTTATTTTAAATTTTAAGTCCGTCATTTTCTTCAATATAAACAATGTTTTCTGGATCTTTATTAATTACGGAATTATTTTCTATCTTGTTGATTATATTACTATAAAACGTCAAGTCTACATCTGGAAGTGTTCTCCATTCTGGGCCAAAGTGTTCTTTAGCAGAGCATTTACATCTTTTAGCTTGGCCTGCTTAACTGTATAGTCTTTGGGAAGTGGCTGCGGCCTCATAGCTGCAAAGTTTTCCCCTTTTTTTAGCACAGACTTATAAACACCTAGGTCGTTTCTATAATTTACTTTATCTTTTATACAGTTTTTCATTGTGGTAGTTGTTTCTTTTTGATACAAATACGTTTTGCGGTGGAAAATTGGAAATGCTATTGACCAGGTGGTTTTATGTTTGCTTCAACAGCCGTTTTTCAATCAAAAACTGTAAAATCTTTTTCCAGATCCAGAACAGTTGCGTATGCAGAAAATAATTCTCTGTATTCATTTGGCTCAATAATAACTTCTTTTCTTTTTACTATTTTTTCTATTCTTCTAAAAACTCTATCAGGTGGTAGGAAGGAATGACCCACTATGGGAAAAATGACGTGTATTTCTTTCACTAAAGAGTTAGTTAAATATAACCAATGCATAAGCATGCCCATCAATGTGATATTCTTATTTTGCCCGGGGCATCCGTCGCAGAAAAGTTTTATACACGTAACGTTTGCAACATTCAGAGTGGAGAGTTTATTACTTACCATTGATGATATTTTATTAGATCCTTTTCCAGACAAATTTTTGATCCATGTATAGGATGTAATTGTATCTCTTGTTTGTTTTGCTCTAGAATAACCCTCACATATTGCAAAGTAGTACAAATATAACTGCCTTAAATAATATGCCGATTGATCTGGAACACTTGGAAGCACCAGGTTTTTTTGGCAATCAAATCTTAACTTAATTGTGTTTTCTTCAGGTTTCTTAAGCAAATCATAGAAGGCTTTTGCTTTAAGTTTATGAACTTTCAGTTTGCATAATAGCTCTGCTTTTGCTTCAGCATTGGGTGCAGCTGTTATTAAGCCCTTAAGTTTAATGCATTCAGAACATGCGTCCGTTGCTGGGCTTTGGAAACTTATATTAAAGTCTGTAGTGAATATCTGTCTAAAATAACCATACTTTACTAATAAGTTAGTATTTTTATTACAATAAGTTCTCCAAATCAGTTTTATACTGCAATCACTTGGCATATATTGACGTTCAGATTTTTCTCTATTGTAGTGTGATTCCACACACTTTAACTTTTTAATAAATTGTGTTACACTCTGCTTTTTCTTATCACCACCTCCATTTTCTTTGGGTGCATTGCCAGAAGCCTAAAAATGTTTACTAATATTTTGCACTCAAAACCCTGAATTGCCTAGAATTGACAAAAAAGCTTTACTGCAAATCGATCTCATTCCGTTTTTTGTTTTGATAAAATAAGATATAGAGATTATATTATTTCGTGACCCATTTATTGGGCGGCGTCTTTTGGGAATGTTCTGCGAAGTATGTTTTTAAATAAAATCCTGTTTTTTAGTAGTGTTTTCATAAAATGCATTATGAAATTTTCGAAAATCTTGAATTGTCAAATTCCCGCAAATTTTTTTTTTGAATGCATCCTGGATGCCTTGGAAGAGTTTTAGGTCTATGTCTATAAAAGAAAGATCAATCATAATAATATAATAATCTCTCTTCAAGTTTAAATTTAACACAAATATAATAACATAGATATAACCTTAACTTTCATGTTGTTTTTGATTTTTTTTCTTCTCGGTTGGGTTCCTTAAATATATAAAGAGTTTTGGAACAATATTTACAACGGATTGAAAAAGTCTTGAAACCGCAATTGACATTGATACGTAATTATTTCATGGATGTAACACCTTTTGCTGCAAAATAAATGTACCTATAGATAGCAGGCATATATAAGAAAGCAGCGCCGTCACTAAATCATTTTTTGAATTAAATGGATTTAGACAGTTTTGTAACCGCGCGCCTCCTCTAAACATTTTCTGCTTTGTTTTCAAAAGGCGCCTGTTGCTTTTCTAATTGAGTTATGTCTTTGTTTAAGATCGTCTGCTACATTTCTAATGCGTTGAATTAGTGCATTCTAAGTGTCAACTTTTACTTTCTACGCTTCATTTTTAAACCAGCTTTACAGAGAATAATTTATGGTTTATTGCAATACACAACAGTGCAAGTGTCTATGTAAAAAAATACATTAATGTAAGTCATACTGTTTTACTTTTAATTAATCAGATGTCATGTTTTATAATTCAGTACATAATAACTTTTTCTGCTATAATAATATACTATTTGTTTATGTATATTTTGACACGAAATGCGGATTTAGAAGAGGCACACAAGTTTTTATGTTTATATTAAGGCAAATAAGCGATAAACTTTAAAACAAGAAATAGGATATCCATTATCCATATATGCTTTATTAACTTAGAAATGGTATTTGACCTGTAAAAAGAGCATATATATAGGTAATTTCATTACTAGTTTACTGAAATAGTCAGTCTCTTGAATTATGCTCAAATTTTGAGAGATCAAAATATAAATGAAAAACATAAGGTTCTTAAAGTTATGGACTGTAGAGTAATTATTCCAAAGAGACTAGTAAATTTAGCAAAATCGTAAAATTATGATTTTTTTAAATCGTTTTAACTTTGTCAAATTTTAAAGAAATTTGAAGCTTGAGGTCTAGGTTTTTTTGTGTTCAATCTTTCTTTAAAGTGATTACACTGTCACACTATGTTGATTTTAGTCAAATTTTCAGTAAATACTCTTAAGACCACAAGAAAAAAAAATTAATGGTCAAAAATTTACAAAATCTGCGTTGTCTTCAAAAAAATCTATTAACTTAGAAATGGTATTTGACCTGTAAAAAGAGCATATATATAGGTAATTTTATTACTAGTTTACTGAAATAGTCAGTCTCTTGAATTATGCTCAAATTTTGAGAGATCAAAATATAAATGAAAAACATAAGGTTCTTAAAGTTATGGACTGTAGAGTAATTATTCCAAAGAGACTAGTAAATTTAGCAAAATCGTAAAATTATGCTTTTTTTAAATCGTTTTAACTTTGTCAAATTTTAAAGAAATTTGAAGCTTGAGGTCTAGGTTTTTTTGTGTTCAATCTTTCTTTAAAGTGATTACACTGTCACACTATGTTGATTTTAGTCAAATTTTCAGTAAATACTCTTAAGACCACAAGAAAAAAAAATTAATGGTCAAAAATTTACAAAATCTGCGTTGTCTTCAAAAAAATCTATTAACTTAGAAATGGTATTTGACCTGTAAAAAGAGCATATATATTGGTAATTTTATTACTAGTTTACTGAAATAGTCAGTCTCTTGAATTATGCTCAAATTTTGAGAGATCAAAATATAAATGAAAAACATAAGATTCTTAAAGTTATGGACTGTAGAGTAATTATTCCAAAGAGACTAGTAAATTTAGCAAAATCGTAAAATTATGCTTTTTTTAAATCGTTTTAACTTTGTCAAATTTTAAAGAAATTTGAAGCTTGAGGTCTAGGTTTTTTTGTGTTCAATCTTTCTTTAAAGTGATTACACTGTCACACTATGTTGATTTTAGTCAAATTTTCAGTAAATACTCTTAAGACCACAAGAAAAAAAAATTAATGGTCAAAAATTTACAAAATCTGCGTTGTCTTCAAAAAAATCTTATGGTTTCAAACAAAAATTCAGAACGATCTGTGCAATACAATACATTGTATATCTATTATCAAATATTTTAATGTTTACAATTCTAGGTTTAAGCTATGTTTTGATAAAAAAGTATAATGGGAAACTTCTCGGATACCACGAAACGATAAAAATCTTTTTTTGTAGAGGTTTTAATACCAACAACAAGATTCTTTACTTTTTTTGTTTATAATTGGGTTGATCAACTAGCTCCGTTGTAAAAATCTTGATCACATAAATTATAGTTAGAATTAAATTATTTTAACTCTGGCAACAAAATTATAAATGTTGATATTCTTTAAGGTACCGTTCTTTTGTCGACTTTAATTTGATATACATTAATTAACTTTTTCAAATAAGTAAAAGTCCAATTCATAGTTTTGCAGATGGTTGCACTTAACAAATATGGCAGAGCATCTTGAAAATTTTAAGTTAAAATCTGTAGCATCTATAAACAGAGATTTTGAAACAATATTTCAATGGGGTACGATCAGCTTGATCAATTTTAATTCTACAAAACTCATCTTTTTAAAACTTACCGTACTTGTACCAAATATTGTTTCAAACTATGAGGAAGAGCATTTAAAACTACACTATTTTTTCTAAATTTTATTCAAAAGCAAGCTATTTAAATTATTGCCGGTTTAAGATTTTGCATGTTCTATAGATATTTTTATGAACATTGTTCAAACAAAACACAAAACATATTGTTATCTCAACAATTATTTACTTAAACCACTAGGCTTGCTAGGATTTGTTTTTTAATTTTTACTGACAGTTCAGAGATGTGGGACTAAAACTTTTAAAAAAGAATTTTTAACCGTATTGTTGACACTTAGAATAAACTTTTTAAATTCAGTATTTCTCGAGACATTTAAGCCGAAAAATACTTATAGTCAATGTTTACAGACTTTTTAAATCTTGTCTTCAATGTGATAGTTTCAGCGAGTGTGGTTTCACTAGTTGAAATTCAAAAATATTTTTATGTTTTTGTGACATATTAAGTAATTCTTAAGTATTACACTTTAAAATTAAAAAAAAAAAGGTTTTGTAATATACTTTACTGGGTATTGTTACACTCTATGAAAAATCTTTAACTTATAATATTTTACGTTTGTGGTTGTCCGACGCTTGACAGATTTGTCGCGTATCCACCGGTCTTACCTTATTGCAATTTTATGAAGGGATTGACTGATCCTATCTTGGAGGAGTTGTAAATTTTGCAAATGTAAAAAATACTAAATTATTGAGAGTTTAATACTAGTCGGAGCGAGGTTGCGCCGTTGTGTCTGCACACTCATGATGAAATTAGAAATAGATTTGTTTAAGTGAGCTAACTTATCACAATTGATTTTTATTTAGAATTATAAATTAGATTTGAATCATGAATCCTTTTTGTTGATTACAAGAATTCACAAACTTAAATTTACAATATTATAATTTACACTAAGCTATATATTTTTTTCTTGAACTTATTGTGTTTTTATATTCAATTTGTCATCTGAGAAGCATGTATAAAAACCGTTTACTGTTGCTCCCTGAAGTTATTTTTTATGTGTAGCAGCCGGTATAACTACATGCGAAATTACCGACAAGCCGTCGCACTCAAACTAAAATGCGACGCGATATAAAGCAAAAAAGAAGTCTAACAGATTTTTATGTCTTAATATATATTTGCGACGAATAATAAAACTAACTAGTAAAAATCATGCCATCGTAAATGGGAAACGTCCGCATTTATATTTTATTATTATGAACGGACAGAAACAAAGTGCCAGATTGTTGGCTAGCTCCCGATATTAAGATAACAATGTATAAAGTAATAAATTTTATTGGAGCAATATAATTAGGCTGGAATGTGGTTTGTATTTATAATCGAGTTAATATTTATTTTTATTGTGAATCATTTTTTAATTAGTTATTAGAAAAATACAGAAAAGTGTGGAAAGCTCAGAAAAAATGCTTCTAAAGACATGTAATAATATATCTTGACTTGTTATTTATGGTACAATAAATTCCGCACATTTGAATGGGGTGCGTGTAGAGGACATTTTGAAGTGAGTTATTTCAAACATCAAAATAAATATATGTAAGCAATGCTAAAAGAATAATATTATTGGTAATTTGCATAAGCTAAATGAAGAAATAGAATAATGACACAGTAATTTTAGACAATAGATGGATGAAATTGTTTGCTGAGCAACAAATATTTTAGAGTATACATGTATGTTACCTATTGATTACACACAAAATATACTACTAAACCCATTACTTGAGAGAATGGAAAAGCTGTAGATGCTGTCAAAATCTACTATCATACACACTTCTTCAAAATTATCTACATTTAGTTGCACATATGGTCAAGTCTTGTCGTTTGTATCATATTACGATAGCATAGCTTTAACTTAATACTAAAGCAGCTAACATTAACTTAATCCGTTTTTAATACACATATCAAAACATTAAGCTGTTCTATAGCAAAATAAAAAATTGAAACTTACAATAACACATAAACTTGGTATCATTATGTGTCACTTTAAAATTAATTGAAGATATCTTAGAATATGTACAAGGAATGAAAGAAGAAACAGTTTTGTACAGCTTTGCAAAGAAAGGAAGGTGACAAATAGCTGGTTATGTCTACTATTCCGTCGGTAATACAAGTATACATAAAACTTCAGCGGATATTCCAAACACACACAAAAACATTATTTCATGAACTTAATTTTTCTTGTCATTAAATAACCAAGCAAGAAAAGGCGACGAACATAGACTTTTAGACTTAAAAATAATTTTTGTGAATGAGAAAATATAAAACTCAAATTTGTGATTATTATTGCTAACCCAAACACTTCTATAAATTTTAGACTAAAAATCATTAACTTAAACTATTTAAAAAAGGCATAGATCGTTTTTTTTAGCGCGTTTTGTTAAGATATATATATATTTTTCAATGGATTTATAATTAGTTGCACGAGATTTGCCGTGTAAAGTTTTGCGTTTTATTCACTAAAAATATATGTAATTTGAAGCTAATTATCTTTGCAAATGGCAAATAATAGGTTTCCATACAAGTTGCACTAAGTTGCCGTCAACAAACAAATTTATTACAACGTTTTTAAAGCAGCACAGTTAATCAATTGCAAATTAATTAAGCAATCAACCCTCAGCTACCGCAAGAAATTTGTTAGGATACGAAAGATTAATAATTTTAAACCTTCTGACCTGAACTAACTATCACCGCTTGGATGCTACACTAGGGGTTTTGGGTTTGAGTTTTTTACCTAAAAGATCAGTTTTTTTGGTTAGGAAAAAATGTGTTGTGATGAGTACGTATTTTTTAGTAGGTCCCTTGTAGTGTCTCGATGTTGCGTGCATGTTAAATAACCCAATAATTTAGGATGGAATTCCTGAATTTGCAGTAAAATCTTCGGATGTGGTAGTCTTAACCTCTGGCGTCGGTGCAGAAATAGACCAACGTTAAATAAATGAATTAAGTAACTAAACAGAACTAACAATTTACTGCTACGAGCTTTAAAAAATTTGTTAAAGTGTGGTAATACAGGTACAGAGAAAATTATATTTATTGCTGGCGTTTTGCATAAATTGAAAATGTACAAAACGGCCACGAGTTATTGCACAACCTTATTACATGTTATTTTAAGGTTTTAATTTGCTGTCTACAGTTAAATCTACATTTAGATTTTTTAATATTTTTTTGTGAACATGTGAATGGATGAGCAGATATGTTTGGGAGCAGTCTTGTATGTCTAATTAGTTAAGCATCCAAAATATTATAAAAAAACAGGTTAGCACAGCTTATAGGAACCACATGCAAAACGTTGGCTATACTAATTTATAAATACACATTTTGAAAAATAAAACTTTTAAATTTTTTTATAAAAGAGCATCTTCTTGTTGTATCATAATTCAAAGTTATTGGGTTTTTCCATATCTTGTTCTTTTGTCACGACCTAGATACGGTTTTGCTTTTTGGAGTTTTTGAGTTT
This sequence comes from Tachinus rufipes, assembly GCA_963932245.1. Classification (NCBI taxonomy): domain Eukaryota; kingdom Metazoa; phylum Arthropoda; class Insecta; order Coleoptera; family Staphylinidae; genus Tachinus; species Tachinus rufipes. The sequence continues at coordinate 36,515,472 of OZ010744.1, forward strand.
TGTAGTGCACAGATTAATATTTAATTTAAAAAATATTCATTTCTATAATATATACTAGTGCATTATAGCTACATACGTATCTTTACTGACATATTATGTTATTTTAGTAACATCTGGTTACCAAATTTGTGGTTTTTTACTGAATAACTGTAGTTTCAAATTTTTATTTAAGACTAACAGTTAACTAATTTTGAATTTTATATAAATTGACAAATGAGTAAGGCCTTTCTATTTGTCTGAACTATATAGTTTGGTGTAAGTTGGAAAACGTTAACATCAAATAAACTCGACAACAACAGGCGATTATTGGCCGTGCAAGTTAAAGTAGTTAACAGTTTATACATATTTTTAAAGTAATAAATAACTAAGTTAAGGTGATGATGTGCATATTTTATGTATAGCCAATACATATACATGATGACCAAAGTTAATTGATGACAAAAAAATTGAATAACATCAAACATTTTTAGGAATGCAATGCAAATGTATATAAATTTGCATAGATTCAAACCAAAAGGATTGAAAGACAATCAAGAAAACAAGGAAGAGAAAGAAATGATAGAAATGAGATATGATCAAAGAAAAGAGGCGGTATGTACTAAATAGGAACTAAAGGGCAATCAGTTATTGACAGCGTGCTGGTAAATAAAGACATATTTAAATTTAGTCAGTGGAAGAGTAGGTTCAGTTCACCTACTACTGAAAGTGTACGTAACTGGTAAAACAAGGAAATACACAGACAAAGACAAGAAACTACAAACAACAAATCAAAACAATTACAGCTCAGATTAACTACAAAAGAAACTATATTATGCAAGCAAATAGAAAAAAAAAAATGAAAATGCTAGGTGCGCATGGGATGCAAAATGAAGTATGAATGCATTGTACGTAAGATTTGATTGATATATTAAAAATGATGTGTGGAAGGGCAAACAGTTTTATAGCTATTGAAGATTAATTTTTGTTAGCCCAATACATAAAAAAGGAAAAAAAAATGAGCAGAAAATGTTGAGGAATTAGGTATGGTATGGTGTCAGAGGAAAGATTGAATGAAGAATTAAATCTTTTCTTATGTTGTTTTTTTCTGAAAAATAAATCTTAAAAAAAAAGAAATTTATATTGTTTTTGGACGTTTGTTTTTGATAATTTGAAAAAAAATTAACAAAAAGAAATTGTAGACGTATCTGAAAAAAATAAGAATAATTGAGCATTTGGTTAATAGATTAAAAGGCATTTTTAGAAACGGTGAGTTAAGTTTGTGTAAATGGAAAAATGAGGTCTGCTATTGGAATTTTATACAAAGTCAAAGAATATCCAAGTTCTAACACTAAAAAAAATATTTTCAATGCAAGTTTTTCATCTAATTTAAGATATTTAACAAGTATTTGGGAAATCACAACACATTATAACCTAAACAAAATGCAAAGACAACAAAACAAAGCTATTATACTAACTTATAACTATCACTATAGAACCAGCATTTAACAAATCGTTATAGATACAAAACATCTAAATATTATATCATTAATAATATTGCAACAAATCATTTTTATACATAAAATTATACATAATCAAATTAAAAGCAATCTCAATGTAAACTGAAGACAATACATGATTACAACACACGTAGAAAAAGCGACATATACCTGAAAAAAACATTTAAGATTATGAATGACTTTGGGATTGTCATTAAATCATTTTCTTTTTTTTTTTCTGGAAACGTATTCTATTAAAGGTTAGCAATTCTAGTTTTTGACGCAGCAGCTTGGAATAACGATTTGGTACTGTGGCTGTAGTACTCCCAAAAAAAATTTAGTTACGACCTCTTTTCTCCATTCAAGATTTTTACTTTTTTTTCTGTATGCAATAGTTGGTATTTGTTGTGCCGCATCAGTCTAAAGTTTTTCTATCTGAGTTGTGGAGCAGGCGTTTATATGTTCACATTTCAATTAATTTTAGTTTCTTTTAAGGTTTGCGTAATAGTCTGAATTTTATAGAGGAATATAGAAAAGATATAGCATTTTGCTACTTGTAGATTAATTGCGGTTGGTCTGCTACTTCTATCATGTTTAATACAAATATTAATTTTTTGACTGTTTCCCTACTGTTTATTTAACTTTATTTAACATTCAAGCATCAAACGTGTTTAAGTACTTTATTATTATTGTTATTTGAACAGCGATATTGGGTCGTTTTGTTATTAGCATAAATTTTACCTTTTTTTATGTTTATTTCTAGGCTCAAATTGATATTGGCGGTGTTAATTCTATCTAGTATGGCTTTTAGATCTTTTAAATTATCTGTCTGTCATACATATATTTATAGACAAATCTTCATCTTTGACTCGACGCGTTCTCACAAACTCATATGTTTTTTAAAGCCCTTGCTAAGATATAACTTTGGTTCTATAACCTTTATTTTTCTTCCAATTAATAAAAGAGAATATCAATAAAATGTAAGCAAAATATTTCTTTTCAGAGGAAACTCTTTTAAACCACTCTTCTGTTGAATCTAGAATGTACAAGTAGACGCATGCGATACGGGCCTAGGTGGCACGCTTTATTAGTACTCTGAAAGTGGCACTAAAAAAATTATTGCATGTGCTAGTCGAATATTATTAGATTGAGAGAAAAATTACAGCATTACCGAAAAGGAGGCTTTAGCTATAGTTTGGGCGCTTTTTAAATGTATTTATCTACTTGGCAGACAATTTATCATTTGCACTGACCATAAGGATTTATCTTATTTATCTAGTTGTTGACTACTATCTTCTCGGTTAACAAGATTTATTCTTGCAATTTAAGAGTTTGATTTTATTGTAGAATTTGTTGAAGGTAAAGCTAATACTACTCCCGCCATTTTGTCAAGAAATTCATCTTCCAGACCTCCTACACCAGTAGCTAAAATGTTTCAGATTTGCCAAATGTTTAAGCTACCTCCCGTATTTGTTGTCCTAATTAAACCTATGTCTGAAGAACAAAAACTAGACAAAATTAGAACTCAACTAGTAAATAGTGATGATTTTAATATCCGTTTTGTTTTATATGAAGATGTACTATTTCATTACAAAGCCGATTATCATTTAGTTTTTTTGTGTGTGCGGGACACCAACTCTGTAAAACATTTTCATGAAGCTACTGATTATGTTTGTGTTTCCAAAACTTGCAGTGCGTTAATTAGGGAATGCTGGTGGTTTAATTTAAAGAGTGACGCGAAAAGAATGTTGCGTGGTTGTGAATTGTGTCAGTTTACAAAACATGCTATTTAAGATTAATTAATTTGGGAATAGAATAATTATTATAAGAATAGGATTTTAATTGCTAACGTTTTGGTAACGTCGTTACCTAAACATTGCATCTCAGAATTTACAAGTGTTTTAAAGTGTATCTAGACGTTACCAAAACGTTAAAAATTAAAAACCTATTATAAGCTAATTATTATTTTAATTATCTTATTCCCAAATTAATTAATCTTAAATAAATTAAAAAGTATATGACTACAAAAGCAAACAAAAAACATAATATTTTGCACAGGCCAATTTTTTAACCAATATTACCGGATGCACCTAATAAGCTTGTATCAATTGATTTATTTGGACCTCTGCTCAAATCTTCTGGTTCTGGAGGAGTTACTATGTTATGTGTTTGTTTAGACGTGTTTTCAAAGTATGTCGTATTATACCTTTTGATAAAGACAACTGCGTTGTCTATTCTAGGTAGGTTTTGCACGGACTATTTTTTAAAGGTAGGTATCCCTAAAAAGATCTTAACCAATCAAGGAACCCAATTTACTTCCAACACTTGGCACAAGACGCTAAATGCGCTTGGAGTGTATACTGTCCGAGTTTTGATTAGACATCTTGAAGCAAATCTTGTAGAGCAAACAATGAGAGAGCTGGGTCGTCTTTGCTTCACTTTTAACGAACTACACATTGGAGTAAGTTTGAATTATTAACACTAGTATTAAACATACATTTTTATTCCCCTCTTTATGACTACCATATAAAGTTATATTATGCTCGAGAAAATATGCTTTAAAAAGCAGAAAAGCGTTTGGCTAAAAGGAAAGTTTAGTAAGTTAGCTTTGCAAGTAGGTGACTGTGTGCTTTTGAAAGCAATTTACTTCCTCAGTTTCAGAAGGTATTACCCACAAATTTATGTTATTATTTGAGGGGTCTTACAGAGTTAAAAAGGTTATTGCTTTAAATACATTTATATTACATAATCCAATATCCGGTGTAGAAAGAGGACAATTTTATTTAAGTCATTAGAAAAGGTATGATACTCTTAAAGAAAAATAATTTGTTCTGTCAGTATGGGGGCGATTGTGGCGGTAAATTTTAAATGAATTGGTATTGCAATTTATTGAAGCAACCTTTTAGCGAGTCGCGGAATTATTCAAGCTTTACAATTGTATTGGTCACCGGGTATCATCTTTGAATTTAAGAGCAGCTTTAATGATTATAAGGTGGATTGTTAGTAATCATGCCTGGATCTGGTGCTTTACATTTATTTTGTTATCAATTTGTCGATAGGAAAATTGTTCAAGAAATAAAATTAATTATTGGAAACCAATTAATTTAATTTATTTTAGAACCCTGTTTTCTGGCGCCTTGAGATAAGAGATTGTTACACTACTGATAACTGATTAGTTGACTTATTATCGTAGTAAAAAAAATGTGTTTATGAGCATTGGCCTGAAACTTTTCATTGCAATTTGTTAATACTCTGAATATTAATGTCTAGTTGTAGCACTACTTGTGTGGCAAGATGCAATTTTTTTGGATTTGTCATCAATTTGTATCCAGAGATACTTTGCACTTCTGTATCATATATTATATGCTTGTTAAGACTACATATTTGGTAATCAGTCTTGTGAGTCTTTGCAGTTTAATTTAACTCATTTGTGTTACTAATTTTTTGGTATTATGCGATGGTCTTGTTAAGAATTTAGTTGAGTGTGTCAATCTCTTACAGTTTTTTTACAAATTGCTGTGTTACGCCTGAAGTTTGCCGAAAGCAAGGTCTTGTCTAGTAAATGTCAGATCAAGCAAACTTTGCTGATTTTGGCTACAGTTTCCAAACTGTTTATGCAGGCCATAACCAGTTTGGATTTAATTACTATCGATTGCAATGCTTACAATGCTGCTTGACTATTTGACATGATGGTTATTGATCTGTTAGGGTATAGTCGTGGTTTAATTATGTCTCTGGAGCACTTGGTGGAACCCATCCCGCCTGAAAAAGCGAGGCATATTTGCCCATGGGTAACAAAGTTTGTATTGCTTGATTTTTGTCCTTGTAGGTTCTAGTCCCGGTACCATTCTTGTTTTTGTCACATTTGTTTGCTAGATAGTTGTCTTCATTCTAGGTGTATTTTGTTTGTTTGTTTGTTTTGCTATGGCATTTGTGATGCAATGACAGTATGAAGTCCCACCTCATCATTAGAGGTTTTTTTTATGTTACACATCTGTTATGCTAGGCTCTTTGGGTTTTGAGGTTTACAATGTGTTCGTTTATTTGGAATTTGTATGCTGCTTATCTTGCCTGTGTCAATAATATCAAGTGAAGTTGTGGTAACAATAGTAGTACTGTCATAGCTGATGTGGGCATTGTTTATTGGCCTCATTATCAGCCATTGTTCTAGCATTTAAACTTTACCTAGTTTGTTGGCCGTACACTTGAAGGTCCCTATACAATTGCTCCATATATGTAATAATGGGTCTTACCATCACCGTAACTATCTGGTCATATTCTTAAGTGTGTCCAATTATTATTTTGGTAAAAAAGCACCTGAATGGTTTGCGTGGTTATATTATCAAGGTGTATGTGTAAGTTTAGTTTAATGTGTCATGGGAGTTATTCAGTATTTCATAAGCTAAACTTTTATAGAGAATGGTCACTTTACTTTGCTGGTGTTGTTGCTGTATGGTTGGGCACTGCTTATTCTGCATATTTGCAGTTAATTCCTATATCTAAGTGTCGTTTATATCCGACCCCGCTGGTAGCTCTATTTTGTTTGCTATATATATTATAAAACTAAAAAAATAGGGTAGCTGTAGTGGGCAAAGAAAGCGTTGTCGTTAGCATATGCAGACGACATGGTGGTTATTGCAAGAGAAGCAAAAGAAATGAAAGAAATGATAAATGTTTAGACACATACTTTAGAAAAAAACAAAACCATGATATTTAGAATAAGAAGAGGAAAGGATATAAAGGAAGGTTAGAAATAGGAAAGTGGAAAAGAATTGCCGAAGTACCTCATTTATTCGATCTAAACAGAAAAGAACAATTATGACAAGGTTTTTATGTGAAAATGAGAAGAGTGTGCAAATTTTGCATGAGGATAGAAAAAATTTCAGAAGAACAAATGAAATGAAAATTTGTGTTAAGTAAACGACAGAGAGATAGAATGGAAAAAAAGGCTTAATAAAAAGAGGAAAATAACTAATGCATTAGTTTTGAAAAAAAGGTAAAATGTAATTGCTTTTAAAGTGTTTATGTTTTTAAGGGCAAAAGGCAAGAAATATCTGTTTATTATTAGTAGTAGTAGGGAGAAATCAAGGTTACACACTGTAAGACGAGACGCTAGTTGAGGAAAACGTGACTGGCTGAAATTAAAATTATGTAAATTGAAACATTCAGTAATAGGTATGCTAAATATTATGTTTGGTATATATGTCAAATCCATCACTTGATAAACAGAGAAGTTCTGAAGCTTGATTGAAAAATGGATTAGATGTATATTAGAATATATATTACAAAGAATATTCTAACATCTAAAATTAATAAAAAAATATATTACTTACTGTTTTCAATTAAATGAATACTTTAAAGTAACATCAATTGTTTGTTAATAGAATTAAAAAAAATAAATTAAAACCAACTAAAGAAACACACAATACAATCAATAACTAAATAAAACAAATTGAAAAGGTGTGATGTATTCTAAAAGAATCAATATTTAAAACAGCGCAAGAGCTGAAATGTGTTTCATGTAACGCATTAAATATCAATATTTAGATATTTTTGATAAATCACAATTGATATAAAATTGGCGAAATCGTGGGCATGGAACAAAGTATACGAAATAAAGCAGCAGAAATGAAATACAATAAGATATTGCAGATAGAGATTGAAATATTTAATTTTAGCAATTCTTAATATTCTTAAAATAATGCATAATATTATGATACACAAAAAATATGATCGAATGCAAAACAGGCTAATTCTAAAAATAGAATTGATTGTTTTATATTATATATAGTCGGGCAATATATTATCTATGACGCGGGCACAAATCCTGTCACGAAGTGTGAAATATTCATGCAGATAAGGACGAACCCCTTAGGTCTAAACGGAAATATATTCCATAAAAAAAACTCGCTTGCTAGATTTTTTATATATATCAAATCCTAGCAATTATTCACCTGAACGTCCAGGTGCTACAAACGCAATTTAAATGAAAATTCCCATCCTGCACACCAAAAAATTCAAATGCAATAGCTTTTTAAATGGCTCTAATTAAATAATTCAACGCCCAAGGAATATTCTTTAATGAATAGCGGTGAATATCGTCGCTGAGGATTATTAATGTCCTGTCTGGGCTGAGTAAATGATAAATGATTTGAACGAAATACGAAACATGAAATGTATCTTATATTTCTTTTTGTTCGACAACAGGTAAAAACATTTAAGCTTAATAGATTTATAACAATGTCTTGTCACATGCATTAAGTGATCAAATTATTGTTATTAATTAAATAATTCAATCTTTTAAATTTAATTGGATTGGATTTATTTATGTGGGTTTGTAATGTGGATTTTTGGCATAAATGCATGAAGTTTCGCCAGGGATATGGAATGAGATAAGGATGTCGACGGTGAAATATTCCTCCAACTTTGCTATCGCAGCAGATTGGTATCAATTCCGAGCCCGAGATTAATTCGCATCTATGCAGATTGGGCGCGGCCTCTTAACCCCTTTAAAATCCCCCAGTATACCAGAATCTACTAACAATATTCATACCTTCATTATCATCCTTTAATTGTCTTTATTTTATAAGGTAATCCAAAGCATTAAAACTTAATAATGAATCTTGATGAAACGCTTTTGTTTTGTTAATAAAATATTGGATACAATAGAGGGAGGGAATGAAAAACGGCGTGGTACGCGGATTTCAAATTAAAACTTTCCGTGAGTTGCCTTCCATTATTTAATCGCTTGCCGCGAAAATTTAATACTTTATTTACCATACAAACCAGGAAAGTGGGACAGAGTCATTTCGTAAATCAAACGAAAATGTAAGTCAAAGTTTTGCCGGTATGCTTGGAAGTCTTGTTTGTCGCGGCGCGTGTTATAATGAGGACGAATGGCTTTACCGAAGGATGCTGAATCTTTAGATTTATTAAGCGTGTTAAGTTTAATGGGTAGTGATAGTTTTATAACACGAATGAATGATGGGCTCGGAGATTTAAATTCATGTCTTATTTAGCTTATTTTATTTCAATTTAGTATAAAGCTCTTTTAAGTTTATTACATTCTTATATAAGTAAGCTCTTTAGACATATTATGGTGACTTACATAGTAGTTGACGTTACGTGTTTTATGAATAATGTAATAAAAATGATAAAAATGCACTAAATACTTGCAGATGCTATTTATATAAATTAATATTTATAAATGAAATTGTAGCAGTAAAAAAATGCATAAAGCGTTTTTAATAATTGTTTTGCAAAATTAGATTGTAGTAATAATTGAAATGTAATAACTAACGAACAAACAATTCAATTTTAATTAATAAAATGTTGAAACTTTTTTAAAAGAAATCTAGTCTTTTATTACAAGACGTACAAATAATTTTCTAAATGGAAATTCCAAACAAACTCAAGACATTATGGATTTTAATCAAATTAGACAATTAAGTTGTGAGATTGTAAACATAATAAATTTTCTACTGAGTTGAGGATTTCTTCTATTATGTATGCTATATACGGATATTATATTGTTCTATTAAGATATAATGTTAGGAAATAAGTAATACATTATTATAATTTAGCGTTTTTAAACCTTGTTTGCTATATGCTTTTTATACGCTGTACTTTAATATAGTTAACCTACAGACAGTGCTTACTGCAAAGCAAATAAATTAAAGAAAACTGACTTTTCTAAAGACGCGTCTACACTAATAAGAAATATATGTTGTATTTTTTATGTAGCTCAAATTTATTATTGCGTTACTAATGCATGCCAGCGTGGACTTAGCAGCATGTTTAAACGGTTGTAAATGTAAAATTTTATAACATTTGAAATAATTATTTAACTAAATACAGCTTAATTGCAAGGGGTGCTCTGCATATTTGCTCAAAGTACACTTATAACAGGTACGAACTATAATATTTATTGTACTATCAGATTGATAATGAAAATTTTGGAAAACAAAATGGGTTCAAACATTGAAATCTATGGGTAAAACTAAATTTAATGCTAAACTGTCACATAAGCCATCTCTTGTATTAGTAGGTGTGGATCAAATTAAAGCATAAAAATTCATTGACATATATTTTTTTGTACTTTTGTTGCTTCTTTAAATATATCTGTTCAGTTTCTAGCAATTATTTATTTTATAATATTATTATAAAATTTTAATATATTTTTCGTTTTTAGGATACCTTTCTCAAATTTTCGTTGTGCATCTCATGTGTGTCTTTTGTTATGTATTATAAAACTTAGTAAATACTATACTAAGTTTCAGCTTTGGTTTTTGTAGATGATGACCATAGCATTAGATATGCTTCCACAATTATTGATTGTCTTCTCAGAACAGTATACAGAGCTATTTAGCAATTTTGTGGAACTTGAAAATACACCAGAAGACAACATTGATTATGTCCAAAAGCCCCACTTCAGCTTATGATGATTGCTGTTTTTTAAGCACAGTTTTACAAAATTGACATATTACTGCAGTTAGAACATAGCTTTTTTTAGAACATCTAAGAAAAAATTATCAATATGGGCTCAAAAGTTATGTACGTGACTCTATGAATTGAAAATTTAAGTTACAAAATTATAAACGGATATCCATCCAAATCCATTTTGGACACAGAAGACATTAAACAAACTAAATGAGCATATAACTAATGCTAAAAACTTAGAGTAAGCGTTACTAGTAATAATAATGTGAGATTTAAATGCAAACTAAACTTTGGTTTGGAAAACCGAAACGTAAGACATGTTTCTAAAATACTTACCGAGCAAACAGCTATTTTGTATAAATTTGACGTTGGAAATTGGAAACTCCAACGGGAGAACCGAAAACGAGATTGATTTTAATATTACGAACAAAAGAAAATTCTGCAAAGATGTATCAGTACTTAACTAATTTGACACAAGCACAAACAGTAGAAAGCTGCTTTTAACTGTAGACACAAATTAAAAAAAAAAAAAAAAACAATCACTTATACAAAAAACATTTGAAAATAAACTTGGACAAACATATACCTTAAAAACTATAAAAATAGACTAATTGGTGGAGAAGATTATATCCAGCATTTGAGCAACCTATAAGAAAATAGTATTTCAACGGCACAAAACAAGTAAACTTAACCTTAAAACAATAGAGGTTAAAAAAAAACAAAAATAGAAGAACAAAAGATTATGAAACACTTAATAAGACCATATAAAAAAATGAACAAGAAAAGTACAAAAATACTTAATACAAACCTAATCACTAGAAACATGGAACGAAATAAAAACATCATGGTACTGAATTTCAAAATGGCACAGGGTAAATTCAAAATAACAACAATACAAAATAGAAAGAAAGACAAGGTCACAGATAGAAACTGAATCCTTGAATAAATAGAGAAATTCTACTTTTCGACAATTTCAAACCAATAACAAAGATGGATAATGAATGTCACTTTTGAAGAAGTACCCGAAATAAACCCATCCGAACTGAAAACAGCGCTCAAGTGGATAAAAAACATACAAAAAACCGCTGGCAAAAACAAAATTACGTCTACAATACTAAAAAACAAATGTATCAAACAAGAGAAAATTTGCCAACAATGGAAAATAGAGAAGCCATACTGGTGTTTAAACAACGTGATCATGACTTTGAAAACTACCTACTCTATAGCTTACTGTCACAAACTACTTATCAAAATCTTAACAAAACGACGGATTGTTATAAAACAGCAGACCATATTCAGACACTTTGAATTCTAATCGAAAAAGCAACTAAGTACAATATTAATTTTTACATATGTTTTATCAACTATAAGAAAGCATTTGTCTTTCTAAAAAATTAAACAATTATAATATAATTAGAAAATGCTAGAATAAACTAGCTACTCTTAAAAGACGACCTGAAAACAAGTTACGTAAAAATTGACAAAGGAATAAGACAGGACACCTAATTTGCTATAACCTCTTTCCCCTAGCCTTTAAAGATGTCTTTAAACGACTCGACTGAAAGTAAAAAGGAATTAAGATTGATGGTTTATACCTACACTACATGGTGCACAAATGGATCTGTTTAAAATAAATCCGATTTGGAGAACATCAATGTTGCGCTTGTGGTTGAACCAAACAAGTACTTAGTCAAAAGTAATGCAAAGTGGTTAATGAATGAGAGAACAGACGGTACTAATAACCACCGCGAAGAACTAATCAAGAAGCTGCAAAACGGGCGGTTGAAATGGTTTTGTATAGATTGAAAACAATTATATGGTTTTGTATTTGTTCCACATCTCACCAACGATGTAAAACTTTAACAATTTCTTTTTGAGCTTATCACAAGCACCAGATAGAAGGAGATCTTGATAGTTGACAAAGCACACAGCGGCAATTTGTCAAGAGAAGACAAGAAAGGCAGCGCATTTGTAAAATGGGGAAGTGAAAATGATTACATTATTCTAAACGATGACAAAAAATCACATTTGAAAGAAGTGAGGCTTGTCGTACAGCGACATTAGTATGTGGTTACCGAGGCTATCAAGCCACATCAGTAAGTACTATATTGATGACAAGAAAAACCTAAGCTATAGAATATATTTTTAACACTATATTTAGAAAGAAGCATGCTTACATCAGGCAAGCAGGGACTTTCTAGTAAAATTAAGAAATAGCGAAGCTTAATCAAAAAACTAAATTAGTATTAAGAACATCTACGAACAGTATAAAAAATGTCAAAAAAACTCAATAACAATTGAGAACGCAAAGCATAATTTATGGAACTTAGTTTGTAAGAAGGTAGATTCTGATCTCTGAAGCAGCGGCTATAAAATAGTGATTTGAAAGTTTGGGCTCTGCTATAGAATTTACTCCAGGCACAATAGAGGAAATCAGAAAAGCAAGCAAACTTATATAAACAGGTAAGATAACAGGACTAGACGGTATACTACCAGAAGTGGTAATGGCAATTGCAGAACGAAAGCTTGAAATACTTGTGGACACTATAGACCATTTAACAAAAAAATGAATAAAATTCCTAATGGATGAAAGTGGGTAGATTAATCATATTAGAAAAGCCCGAGAAAACAAATAGTTTGAGAGCATTGAGACTCCTGTAAATTGCTCAATGCAGTTTCTAAGTTGCGCGAACAAATTATAAATCAAAGACATTGAAAAAAGGGTGGCTAAGTGCAGACTCTGGTTTTAGGAAAAGGCTTTTGAAAACATAGCAAACAAAACGAGCAAAAATTTCATTTTTTTTTAAATTTAATATATCTGTGATTATGGTAACGCTAGATGTTTGGAATGCCTTTAATTCTGCAAAGTGGTTGGAAGTAACCTAAAAACTTGAGCGTTGTCAATAAGCAACATACCTAAAAAAGGTATAGAAGAACTTATTGATGCACAGGAAAAGTCTTCAACTGGCCCTACATAAATTAAAGCGTTAGCTTAAGTAGGTACAAAAACCTTAATAAACAATGAAGTTAAGCTACTTCTTTATTGAGTTTAAAGTTTCCTAAAATACCTTGGCGTAGTAATAAATTAAAACATGCAAATGTAAAGTAAAACGACAGCGGCCTTGATGAGACTAATGCTTCAACATTGGAGGTCTAAAAGCAAGAAATAGAAATTTTTTTAGTTGTTTAATAAAATCTATTATATTGTACGGGACACCAGCTTAGAAGAAATAGGCAGAGTTAGCGACATACCTATCTATTTACTTATATTGAAATGTGCGCATAAGGCTAAGAACAGCAAGACGGCAGCACACAAAGCAACTACTGAAGAGAAAATGTTACACTGGAGCACACAAACTTAAAATACTTATAGATGGACAGAAATAAGAAGAAATTGAGCATAAAAATAGGTTGGAGAGCTACTAACTACCAAAAACACACATGTAGGAGAGAAAAGCCAAATGAAGGGCAATTAACAAAGCAGTGATCAAGACATTAACAGACAAAATAAGACGAAAGCTTTATAACTGTAAAATTTAAAAAGGTATAAAACGTAGTGGAGCAATATTCCAAGGTTATTTTGATGCTTCATTATCAAACAAGAGAGGAGAGAGGAAGGTAGTTTGTAAGAGTCTGACATACCCTATATGATTCGTTTCTTTTTAGAAAAATAAACACCTTCTATGACGCCATACTAATCAGAATAAACTCAGAAGAACTAAAAATTTTTATTTAAGACCTATGAAAAGATTGACCGACGACGTCTAAAAAACAACCGGATCAAAATAGAGAAGATTGGAAATACTTTGAAAAAAAGTCTTATAGCAATGAAGATAAGCAGAATTATAAAGAAAAAACAGACCACAGCAACCTTATTGAAAGGTATGATGTGTAATGTATGAGAACTTACAACTATACATAGACTTGCAAAAAGGACATTTGAATATTTATAGATTTGTTGTTCCAAATTAATCATATGTTATTGCACTGTACTCTTTTAATTTTGTTGTAAACATGCTGATTGGACAATCAATTTCAGTTCTTGATTCTGGTTTGTGATGAGTTGTGGGTATCTTTAAACTTGATTGTTACAAAAGGGTATATGTGAGACGATCAGAACGATTTGCTAAATGCTTTTTAACGCACTAACGAAACTTGATTTTGTTGAAAACAAAAGTATGACTGCCCACAAATGCATAACGGAGATTATTGATTAGAATGTTGTACCATATGGTTATTTATTGCTAACAAATTTATTTTGATAAAAGACAATGCTTGCCTACACACTAGTTGGTTTTTGATGCAATATTTCCAACAAGTGACTATTAGGAAAATAATCTAGATATTAATTCAATCACGATTTTTAACAATATTAAGGTATGTAAAATACTCTGATGGAGTTTTTTTTTATCATGTTTAGTTTACTTAACAGTTTATTGTTACCTATTATTTATATTATTAATTTAGTTAATCTAATTACCGATGTAATAAAACCTTTTAAACCAAGTCCTCATTAATGTCTTTTTTTTTTTAATTACATTTTACACAATAAAATTTTATTATTGTAACTCTTTTTAGCCTTAACATAAATATAAGGTCGAAACCGGCAGTTTTATAAAATATAATACTTGTTTGTTTTTTTTTGACAAATTTTCTTATATTTTAACCTAACTCGTATTTTGGATTAAGGATTATCAATCATCTTATTTAATCTAGATATTAATAAAGCATATATGGGATAATTTCAAAAGGCGTAATTTAAATGGTTCTGTCGTACTTAGAACAAAAATGAGTTTTAGAAATGCTTACAGAAGAAAGAAACTTAATTTCTCAAGCAAACATTTAACATCTGATATCCAGCATGCCTTAAAGAACACAATGCTATGAAGAAGTTTGATTTTAATTAAATATAAGTTATCTTGACTGTTATCTTTATTGCCAGTATTGTAACAAAAACAGCAACTTTGGCGTTATTCTTATACCTACATATAATTTGATAATTGATTAAACTATATTTTGTCAACGTATTTTAGATGGAAATAGTCGAAAAATATATACAAATATAAAATAAAGACGTTATTATGTACTTTTGAATGCATTTTGATGCTCTTTACAAATATAATTTGGCTAAAATTCTTTGACGAAACATAGTTTGATCTTTTCTGAATACAAAATAAATAAAACACATTTACTATGTACTTTATCACGAATATAATTAAAAAACCGTAACTAGTTTTAACCTACTTGTATGTATCACCGACCGATGGTGGCCTTGTAAAGGTTGAAACTAGTTACGGTTGTTTAAATATTTGTGGTATAGTACATAGTAAATGTGTTTTATTTATTTTATAATGAACTATCACATAGTAACGGCTACTACCATTTAATTCTTTGAATACACTGATAAAAAAATAAATTGATTATAAAATTATATATAGAAAGAAATAGAAATAACGCCAAAGTTTTTGTTATAATACTACAAGTCAAGCGGTTGGAATGGTCTTAAAAAATACTTTATTAACTAATTTGATTAATTAATGATGATTTAATTGTTAATTAAGTAAATAAAAATGTTTTAGTTTTTGGCCGGTGAGTGTACTGCCGTCTTTGAAATAAATCTAAATATAGCTAATGTTTTGAGAAAATTTCAAAACCTATCGTTGTAAATTTATTATCTTTTATTTTCAGAATACTTTATAACAAAATATTTTGTTTTGTTGCTACTATTAACCTTACATCGTTTTTCTAACAAAGATTTAAAACGTTTATTAATAATTAATTAGCATACAAACTGTAATTATTTGGTATTTTTTTTAAATAGATAAAAATAATCACTACTAACCCAATAAAAGAATAAATCAAATTTTGTGCCATTTTTTTTTATGGACGGCAGTGTAGTTATTCATTTCAATATTATGATTTTTTTTTAATGCTGATTAACATCTATTTTGGTTTATTAAAATATATAGTCACTGCTTCTGTCTACACCGTCTCACTCAATTTATTGAAACAATTAAAGCACAATAAATTAAGTAAACATGGCATAAGAACAGAAAAGAGAATAAAAGGTTTAAATTATAAATTAGCTTTAGGTTTGAACCCCATAATTTTGTTTTAACTGAAAATAAGGTAAACAATAAAGATCAAGATTGTTTTAAACACAATGAAATTAGATTAGTTTTATAATTGAATCATTTTTACACAAACATAATAATAATAATAAATCTAACATATTTTTTCTTTTTGTTTCAGGTAAGAATCAATCATTTCATTGGCAAATACTTTTTTTGAACAACAAATTTGGTACTGTTATGGTAAGAATAAAACCGGCTTTGTTTCAGGATAGATTCCTAACTCATAAAAGTTAAAAAAAAATTGAGTTAAAGATTTATTTTTGGGGGATCAGTCTTGTTTAAATAGAAATTAATTTGTGTCATAACTTTAAAGTAGAAAAATGAAGTTTGCCTAGCAAATTAACAAAAATGTATTTTTTAAAATACAAAAGTTATAGTTACTCTACGTAATTTAGTGTTATTTAATTATCTATTTTGACTGCCAACTATGAGATATATGCTGGATAATTTAATTTCTATTTTCATTGAACTAAAAATATTTATGTGAATTTTTTTGCTATAAACTTTTCATTCTTTTTAATTATAAATTTGTGCAATTTTTTTTTAAAACAACATATTTAAAAAAAATCTTTTTTGACTAATTAATGCTGTAATTGCAGATTTGAATTTTTAAAACTGTTTAGCAGTTAACTTGTTGATCTGAACTTTTTAAACACGGTATTGGTCTAAATAGTATCTAGACTGGTTAAAATTTTAGTATTGAAAGTAATAATAATAATAATAATAATAATAACATAATATACCTAAAAAAGACAAATTTTGATAAAGGTGATGTAAGTACTTTGTTAGCAAAAGCATTAGTACAAGAAAAATCAAACTTTCATTAGTAAAGACAGATGTCAAAAGTTAATTACAGAATTGTGTCTGACTTTGTATAAGAAAATTTTACAAGAGCGAAATTTTGATAAAAGTTTTTTTTTTGATATATTGATTGTTGCTACCAAGTTAAGGTTATTGAGGGAATACTTAATTAGCATACTGACCTAAATGTTTGGAATCAGTTTGTGGACGAACTCTCATACGAAAAAAGATATTTTTGATATTTTTAACACTTTGCACGTATGTAAATGACTGAATGAGCAGTTTCAAGAAAAACGGATAGCCAATGGTGGTTTATTTTTTGACTAACAAAATCTCTGAATCTAACAATAATAAAGAAAAATCGAATAAAACCAATAGTATATTTGAATAGGCTTCTAAATGCCGCAGATACTATAAATTCTATTCCTTTTGTTTGTACTTTGTTATTATTGTAGCATTTTTAACTTTTATCATTATCTGAATGTCAAATGATCATATTGTAAGTAATAAATCTTGTTTACATTTTGTACACTGGCATAATTTAACATTTTGAACAAATATTATTAATAATTTTTTGACGTTTTTGTTCTTGTTCTTGTTTAGGAAATGCACTTTATTAGTGGAAAACTAATTTTTCAGTAAATTTTCTAGCATACTTGATTTTTTGAAACAAAAAATATGACACAAATTAGTTTTTATCAGTAAGAGTTAATCCTTTTACTTATTTATAAGTTTATTTGGGGACACACTGTATATGTTTTATCAAATTAACTTTGAGGTTCTATTTTAAGTTGGATGTTGTGTCTAAACGTCATAATGTTTCTTAAATACTAAAAGGTAGGTTTTTTTATGGGTGATAATATTTACTCAAATATTTAGTACAATACTCTTAGATGAAGTATGTAGCTTTTTAAGGACATTCGGATACGTAGCGGAATATATTAAGGTTTTCTTTCGATTACAATCTTAACTCAGTTGATATCTTACGGTCTATACGAATAGAAATTTTGTTAAGTAATTTGACTTTTTACATTCTAATAATTTGATCACATTTAAAGTCACGTAATTATTGAATATTGTCAACTGTAACTTTGGTACGGTGAATAACTGACAATTACAACTACTTTTGTTGGTACACTGAAGTTTGTGATACTTATTTAAGTACTATTACTATCAAGGTAATGCGTCACGTTATGAGCAACATTTATTTTTTACTATTTTTGTAAGTAAAGTTTTTTTGGATGTTGGGTGTTCTAGAATTTGTAATTTTGATTAATATTTTAAACAGTCTGTAATATCAACATTTTATTGAAAAAAAAAAATTAAATGTAGTGTACTCACACCCATGGTTTTGATGAAAAATTATAGAGAAAACAAAAACTAAGATCAAAATGTCTCCAAACAAAGCATCCCGATTGGAACTAGAAGAACCTTACAGAACTTGCTTCACCAGCTCTTTTAAATTACTCATACGTGTTAATATAGTTTTTACCCAACTGGTAAAAAAAACTAATTTGTAAACCAAACTTACTATCTCAGTACAAAAGGAGTTTATAAAAGTTACTGCAATGATGGAGGAAGCTTTTATATGTGACAACGTGGAAGTAGACTGAATACAAGAGGAATCACAATAAATAAAATTTTGCAAGGAATCTTTAAATGCACAGCCAGTAAGTTGACATGGAAATCAATATCTCTAGTACACATCACACAAATTCAACAGACAGATTTTAGAAATTTACGAAATAATGTAAATTTTTTGAAATAAAAAATAAAAAATAACTATTATGTAGTTTAAAGGAATTTTATTCAAAATTATTTATTTAAGAAAATTATAAATTAGTCTGCGACATAAACAAATACAACGTATAAAAAAACTATAATAAAACAATATTCATTAATAAGATGCAAACTAAATATTAATATTAACACGATACACATGTTAAGCTATTACCGCTTTATTGTAAAAAAATATAGTAAGTTATACGGCGTTTAAAATAAAAAGAAATTCAGCTGGTTAGTTGCTTTAGGAAGAAAACTTCTGAAGACTCTCAAACAGCTGGGGAGTACACTGTGAACAGAAGTTATTGCAATTTTTTTTAAATTATTTAATAAATTTTTTGTTGAAAATTATCTTCTTTGAGTAAGCACCAATAGGATAAGAATAGATTTATAGAAATTATAAAGTTTTGTTTGGTTACAATTTTGACGTTTTAACAAACAACTTTCGCAACTATTGCATATTGTAACCAATAAATACTTAAAAACTTAAATTTATTCTTAGTCTATTAGCGTTAAATAAACTCAATTTTTGTTAAGAGAGTTAAGAGTATACAGTTGTGATGTGCGGTATAAAGTTGATATAAAGTAATACCAATTTTTATATTGAATGCGTCAAATCTATATTTAATTTAAATTATGTTTTTTTTTAACTTTAGAACTTATTGGTGATTTTATTTTTGCGTTTATAATTGATTTGATTTGCGAGTTAAGAACTATTCTTAAAGTCAAACTAAACGTTAATACTAAAAGGTGTTTTAAGAGCCCCCAAACGCGTGTTAATTCTATATAAATATAAAAATGTATACGCAATTGTAGTTTAGTATGCGGTACTATTGCTAGAATCAGCAACGCTTTTATATACAGCTGCTTGTTGCTTTCCAAAAGCTTGTTAAGATAGCAAGGAAAACGTTTGTTAATATAGCTTACGACAAACTAGCCTAAAAATAACTTTTGTAGTTTTACATATTTGGAAAAGCAAGAAAAATGCAAGGATTTAAGATCGCCAAAATTTTAAATAAGAACCTTTATGTTATATTGTAAATGAGCTGCAGTAACTTAGAAAGCCGATTAACCGGTTTTTGCAAATATTTGCTCAAAAAAATTATTTAGTTATACAAATGATCCACTTTTAGGGATTTGAACATCAACTTGTCAAGTTTTTATTAAGCATGTATAATTGTTTTTTTGTATTTTTTTAAATTTTATTTTAAAAATTTATCACGATTATCTTATTACGACTTCAATTGTTTAAAATGTTTAAAATTGTAAAACATAACTTAGCAACTTTGCTCTTAAGTTTGATCTTGAACGAGTATTCTTAGAGCAGCTTCAATTATCTTGTAAATTTCTTTTAAATACAATGAATTGTCCATTTTAACTATGGCCTAATTGTTGGTACGTGGTAGAAATTATGTTTTTTTTTATAAATAGCTATGAATTATTTGGTCATGTGGGACGCATAGCTGTAGCTGTGTTGCTGTTGCTCTGTCAACTATGTACTACAAGCAAAAGTTTTTTTTGTAGTTTGAGAACGGAACCTTCTAAAGACTCAACATGATGGATTCACTTTTACGAAAAAAGTGCTTACCGATTAAAGCCAGATACTCAAGACTTGGTAGTTTAAGACCGTATTACTTATGGACTTTTTTTTATGGAAATTGGGATTTTAGGAGGTGGTTGACGTCTTATAGGCTATGGATTGGAACGTAGTTTGATCTACTTTTGGTTTTTAGGGTGCCAGTTTGTGGCCGTTTTTCAAATAGAGAACGCATAAGTAATCATTGGACAAATGGTAGATGTGTAGAGCCGAGTTTTGTTGTGGAACGACATGCCACTATTCCGTGGCAGCATCGGAAGTAGCAGTTTGTTGCTGTTTTGGCTTTATTAAGAATGCACTGTACTTGCAAGTTGTATGTATTTTTTTTATCAAAGGTGATCTTTAGCATCGGACTACGATATAGGAACGTCGTTTAAATAGATGTTTTCATAACGGGGGGTATTCCGCCGTGTGAACACAATAACTTTGATTTTTTCTGAACCACTTTGGGAGACTTTGAGGTGTAGAGAAGTGCTGTGTCGTCAGCATATTGTACAATTTTAACCCCGTGCATGCTTTTTGAAAGCATTTCGGAACAAACAGGTTAAATAGTGTAAGCGAGAGACTGCCGTGAGGTAAAAATGTGGTTTTCAAGCTTTATGCGGTTTAAATACTAGGCTATTACTTTTATAAAACTCAGACGGAAGTTTTGTCTAATCAGTTTTAGGAGAAGATTTTTGTGTCAGACCTTGTTGAAGGCTTGTTTGACTTTGAAAAAACGTGTTCTGTCTGGAACCTTTGACTATGTGGTCCGTCAGGCAGTTTAGCTAATAAACGCTAAAGTGAACTCATGTTTATCGAATGGGAGAAGATTATTAGTTTTTGTGTAATTTTTGAACTATGTTTAAACTTTTAGTTTTTACCTGGTTTTGGTATGGTTATAACGATGGAGCTTTTCCATTCTGTAGGAAAGTGAGTTCTAAGAATTACATCAGCGCTATTATTGCTTTATGAAAAACAATTTTAATGTTTTTTGACTATTTTTTGATTCAAGAAGGTTTGACGTTTTTCAGTGATGTGTCCTTGTCAGCGTTTGCCACAAATTGGTTGACTTTAACCCTACAGAATTATCAACGCGAACTTAATGGGTTTTAAAAGCCTTTTGCGAGGTTTGGTGGATTTGATTAGTAAGTAGTGCAATGGTTTTTTTGTCAGCAACCGTTCTCACTAAGGTCAGGCATCCGAAGTTTTTTTTTTAGATATTGTGAGAAAAGAGTCCAGTCTGTATGGGTTTTTCTTTAACCTTCTTTTGTAGAGTTCCAGGAGTACTAGGTTGTGGTCTGAGCTATGATAATTGTATTTATTTTGGCTTGGAAGTTGACGTTTTTGAAAGTTTTAAAAGTTTTCTTGGTAGCCGACTGAGTTGTATGAGGTGGATTTGTCCGTTCTTTTTTTGTAAACCGTTTTGCACTATGAAGTTGAGAAGAGCTTGACTCTAAACATTGGTTTATAAGCTGTTTTACGCTTAGTGCTTTGAGTAAAGTTTTTAATAACAATTGTAGGAAGAGGATTTGCGAAGACAATCTTGATTGTGCACAGCCGAGGCACTGTTACCACTATTGCATTTAAGATGTTTTTGCAAAAATCAAAGTTTTAAGCTTTATAGGTACCACCGTCGTTCCCAAATACGTGAATGTATTTGGGAATTTCAGCGCTTAAGTGGGTTTGTAGTTTGACTTAGACACTACCATGATGTCGAGGTTCTGTTAAAAAAAAAAATCCGTAATTTTGTTGGCCGTTGCTGATTTGCTGGGATCTGCAGTCTCTGACGGGGTTGGAGTTTGAAGCAGCAGCCTTTAACCTCACTTTGATGAAAGCTTTTCCCTTTTTGACCACAGTTGCTGGTGGTAACTGGGAGTGGCAGATGACACTTTAGTTAGTTTTAAAGATGCTGACTTATCCCTTTCCTTACATAGTCTTTGGTGTTTTGGGGGTTTCCTTCTTTGGGACAGTGAGGACCGTAGCAGCAATGTTGTTTTCTGCAAGAACGACTTAAAGCTGGTACTGCCAGAAATGCCATCGTAGCAGCGTTGTTTACGTAACAGGATTTGCTGTTGTATTATACAGCAAAATAAAGATTCTCTGCAGCTTGCTAGTTGTTTTCTGGTGGTAACGTTAGGATTTATTTGTTATTAATTTATGATTGAACCGTTTTGCTATTTTGCAAATGGAGTTTAAATATTTTTTGTATATAATACAGATATTAACTTTTTCATCATTCTTATTATTCTATATTACTTTAATATAAATTGAATAGTATTATATTAAATTATAATTATCATGTAAAAGTGAAATTATGTATAAAATATAAATATTTTTAAATATTGTATTGTATTATATTTAAAAATTATAACATTAAAAAAATCTATTCAGATTATTATGTTATACTAGTTGAGTTTATTGCTTGTTATTTACTGCACAACCATATGTATATATGTATAGTGTTGTACTACGTTTTCGCTTAAATTCAACAGCATGTTTTTAAAACAAACATTTATTTATCATTTCCCTTTTTATCATCGAGTGAAATGGACATCATGTCTATTTGAGTCAACCTTTTAACCCTATACATATTATATACATAGACCCTTTCTCTTTTCACTATTACTTGTGACTCGCTTTGTTTTTGCCCTGCAATGAATATTACATGTTTTACGCTAGAGGCAAACTGTTTCCGTTCCTAAAAGCACGGAATGGGTGAGGAATATGTTGTTACGTGTTACGCTTGTTTATTTCAATTCCTCTACATTCAAAGAGTTAATTGCCGCAAACAAATTTGCCTTGATATTGTAAATAATTTTGTATGAATATATTTTTTAGCTTTAAAAAATCAAATGCTAGTTTAGTTTTAAATTATTAATGGTATTTTACAAACGTTCAATAAATTGTTATTTGTATGTCAGTAAATTTGGAATGGGTTTTTTGGGTGCTTCTCAACACGTGTATTTCAATGATGATAACATACCGTCCGGTCTTTAGCATCAAGAATGAAGTGTTTAGTCGTACATAAAAAAAAAACTACAAAATTTTGATTGGATTTTGATAATATAAACAAATATAAAAATATAAAACTTTATTATTTATTTATTTATTCATTTAGTTTCATTGTTGCTATATTGGCCAATTTTCAAAAAACAATTGAATATCTAAAGCAAATTATAAATATTTTATAAAATCCTTTAAACTAAATACCGTCTTAATTAGTTTTGTGTGCAAACATTTTTGTGACTATTTTAAACTATAAATAGTTTTTTTACAAGTTAATAATTCATAAAACAAAATTACTAATAAATAACTTGCTTCTAAAGCATTGCTATGTAATTTTAATCATGCTGTTGGCAATGCGCATAAGCTATTTACGTTGCCGGCCCAGAATAGTTTAATTTATCATACTTCCTTTCAATATTCAAAAATATACATACTACATCTGCATTGTTTTTTATTTAAACATTTTTTAATGTTTTTTGTGAGCTTATAGAGCTAAATTTGTGATTGTGACCAAAACCATAAAAAATAAATAAGTGAGTAAAGAAAAAGTGGTTTACAAAATTCATATTTTATTAGGATTGCAATCAGTAGTGTGTTTTGTTGCCAGGTGGTTTTTAAAATTCAGCACAACCACATTTAACATTGGGTTGTCCAATAGGACAACGCAAATAGATACAGTACTCCTTTGATATTGATCACTTTTAGTTTTTTTGGGTCTTGCATGTGTGTGTTTTAAAGATTTACAACTGTCTTTGCACGTGATCTATTTGCAACAAAAGTTTATTTTATTTTTTTATCGATTTAAATGATTGAACAACAATTATGTATCTTTTTTTATTCTTTTAGTTTATCTTCCAAAACTTTTCAAATATTTAATTTCAAACTGCTGGTACAATATTTTATTTTCCAGGCGGCTACGGCTTACGGTTATTTGGTAGAATAGGCAGGTTGGGCTAATGTTTTGAGCGGCGCAAAAATCTATTTTTTTCAAATTTTGTAGGTCAAGTTTAGCACTTAAGCCATATATAAAAGAGTAGCATTTTTTTATTTGCTCAGTAAATAAAAGGTTTGTACAATACTTAAAAATTAATTAATTATAGTTCAATTTGATTGAAACACAACAATAAGTTATGTTAAAAAATACTATTTTGTGGTTATTTTTTAATTATACTATTGGCATTAAGATTTAATGTTCTTGCATGAGAATGTACACATTTCTCATGCCACAATACTTAATTAAAAAAAAATTGAATTAATCATTTTTGCACCGATATTTTTTAAGCGTATCTCTTGATTTTTTCTATTTTTTGTTTAATGAACTTTAAACCTGAGAATATCAAGTATGCATTCTATTGTTTGTTCTGCATATAATAGTTTAATCTTTTCTCAATATACTGGTAAAAAAATAAAACAATTATCAAATTATATGTAGAAACAGCAATGTTGCTATTTTTGTTAAAGTACTACAAATCAAGAGCATCAGAGTCACAAATTTGTTTTACATTCATTACTTAAAAAACGATTTTTCTCGCAAGTTGCAAAAAAAATTCTATTTTAATATAAATACCAACCCTAATGACAATGGTAGTTTTGATTAGAGAGTTAAGAGATCAAACCCATGCATGTCTAAATACAAAGATGGAAATTAAAAAAGCTGGTAATAAACTAGTGGTAGTCTTAGAGAGACTAGAGTACAAAGAAACGCAAAAAGAAGAAATAAATAACACTAGAAGTAAAGCAGGTATTGAAATGTCAACACAGACGGAAGATATAAAATAAAAAGTAAAATTTTTAAAAAGGAGATGATAGAAATTGCTACAAACAAAGATCTGCAATTAATAATTAATAAAGAATGGAGAGAAACAGATTTTAAATACGTAACAATAAAAAAGAAGAATCCGATGATGGAAAAGGGATCGGATACTGCAATTCTAATAAATATAGAAGAAGTTGGAATGTACCCAGAACTAATGGACGAAGAGAAGGAGGATGAAACGCTATACTTGGAAATAATTAAAAAAATACACATTATCAAACAGAAGTTTGAAACTGGAAAGAGACGCATTAGAAAAAGTATTAAACAAAGCAAAACAGCTTGGTATAGAGGTAATTGATATACCCATACCAACAAGAATTGCACCAAGGGAAGCAAAGATAATTATGGAAGTAGCTGGAACGCATACACAAATAAAGATGATATTGTGTGTTCTGTTACAACTAGAAACAACACCAAACTGAGAAGGAGGCCCTAACTAGGAGCGATTGTGGTATGCAAGGGGGGTGCAACTTACGTCGACCTATTAAAACAGGCAAAAATCTAGACGAAAAGAACAATCTTTAATGAGATAAGAGAAACTAGAAAAGGAGAGCTATTACTAGTAACAAAAGGGCTGGAGACAGAAAAAGAAATAGAAAAAGTAAGAGACAGAATGGAGGGTTTTAATGTAAGAAGAGCAAATAATGATCCCTCAAGAGAACTAGTTTTGATCAAAGGTATAAGCCCGGAGACTAACAGAGAGGAACTGATTGAAAAAATTAGTGGTAGAGTAGGCAAACGAAGATATCAAAATTATATTTATGAGGAAAGGGTACAAGGATCTACAAACGGCTATAATTAGGACAAACAAGGAGACAGCGGAAAAACTAATCAGAGAGGGAAGCATAAATATAGGGCTTATCAGATGCAGAACAGGTAATGTAACGGGTAAGGAAAGCAAATGTTATAAATGCTGGATGAAAGGCCACATAGCGTCGGACTGTACAGGAGAAGACAGATTGAAATTATGCATAAGATGCAGAGAAAAGGGGCATCAGATAGCTTATTGCAGTAATAGGAAATATTGTATAGAGTGTAAAATAACAGGACACAGAACAGGGAGCAAAAAGATGCCCGCTCACATACAAAAGAGAAATGATAAGACCAAGAAAGAACGTAGAAGACAAGAATCTAGATAATTGGAGACAACACGAGAATGAGGACACAAACAAAAATGTATAATATCATTCAATCAAATACAGGCAGAGGAAGAGAGGCGCAAGACCTATTAATGTCAAAAGCGGTAAGAGGAAAAATAAACATAGTAATATTGAGTGAACCTAATAAAAACAAACTAAGTGTGGAGTGGATAAAAAAATAAGGATTCAGGCGCAGCTATCCTAGCATGGGGTAAGTTACCTCAGTGAATAGAAGAACTAGAACACAGCTTAAGGAAACAAATGATCAAACAACTTTTGATAGGAGGCTATTTTAATGCAAAATTGCCAAGTTAGGGAGGGACCAACTGCGACAGGAGAGGCCAAATTCTTGAGGAGATGATAGCAGTCGTAAATCTTACAATATGCAACCAAAGAAATAAACCAACGTTTGTAAGAGGAAGATCCAAATCATACATTGACTTTACCACAGCAACATGGAAAACGGATGGAGTAGTAAGGGGCTGCACAGTGACAGAAGAAGAATTGCTGTGTTTACATAAGTACATTTAATACAGCACAAACGGAAAAGGGGAAAAGGAAGACAAAAAAAAAGGAAAATGGAACATAAGAAAAATGGACAGAGAAAGGATAAATAGAGTTATGGAAGCAGAGGAATTGACTGAAAACGAGAACTTAGAGGGAAGATGCAAATGGTACTCGGAAAAGTTGAGGAACGCAGCGGAAGAATCAATTACCAGATACAAAGAAGAAGGAAGAAGAGGACAGTACCGGTAGTGCGAAGAGGTCAAGGAAAGCAGGAAGAAAACAATACAAACAGCTCAAAAGACAAAGAAGAATTGGAGAAAAATCTAATGATTCTTAAGAAAAATTAAAAAAATTACAGAAAGGGTTTAAATAAAGCGATCAAGGACAGTAAGAAAAGATGGAAAGAAATGTTAGAATTTATAGACAGGGATCCCTGGGGCAAACCATACGAAATAGTAATGAATATATTAGGAGAAATGAAGGCAGTGTGCTTAAAGGAAGAAGAAAATGATGTAGTAATTATTGAAAAATTGTTTTCTACTATAGGAATAGTAGAAGAATCAGCAGAATTAGCTGACGAAACAGAAGGAGTCCTTGCAACAGTGGAGGAGATAAAACAAATTATAAGGGAAGTACTTAACAATAAGGCACCAGGTCCAGATGAGATAACAGTGAGAAAAGTTGTCGTAAGGAGAATTGAACAAGAAATAGAAGAAAAAAGAGGATGGGAACAGGAACAATATGGATTTACAAAGAGAAGTACGACTCTAGGGGCCATTGAAAAGGTAAAAGCCATATCAAAAGAAGCAAACAGTGGACTATACAGAAAAAGACAACAATGTGTCATAATAGCGCTAGATATACAATATAATGTCACATTGACAACCGTTTTGTACAAAAATATTTTAGTAAAGTAATGGGCTACAACTCCTGATGAAATACAATAAAATAACTGAAAAATAGAAGATGATAGCCAAGCCATTAGAAAACCAGGAAGTACCCGTTTGTTATTTTTTATTTAATAATTTAAAAATAAAGACGACTATTTCTATTATTATTATTATTATTATTTTTTTTTTTTTTTTTTTTTTTTTTTTTTTTTTTTTTTCACAGGTATTATCCTGGGAGTTATTTATTGGACGGGTACGGGACCAGGTCCAGTAAAGATTGTCATTGTTTTAGAAAAGACCTAACGATGTTACATGTTTTTAGTATCACAGCCTTTTGCATAGGTAGTATAACATATTCTTTAAGCTGTAATTCATTTAGGTTTTCCTTTAGATTTAGTGGCACTATACCTGTTGATGACATTATTATTATTATTATTATTATTATTATTATTATTATTATTATTATTATTATTATTATTATTATTATTATTATTATTATTATTATTATTATTATTATTATTATTATTATTATTATTATTATTATTATTATTATTATTATTATTATTATTATTATTATTATTATTATTATTATTATTATTATTATTATTATTATTATATGCGTTTAACAGCATACTATGGAAAGCATTTATTGAAGCAGCAAAAAAAAAGAGAATTATCAAATAAAACTATCAAGATAATATGGATCTTCAAGACAGAAATCTACAGACCAAAAATGGAAAATTTAGGCTAACTAGAAAAGTACCACAGGGTTCTGCACTAGGTCTTAAACTATGGAATTTAGTTTATAATTGGCTACTCAGGATGCGGCTGCCGGAAGGAGTGACAATAACAGCATTTGCGGACGACGTGGCTCTGGTAGATATAGACATAGAACTTCTAAATGAAAGGTTAGAGTTGCCAATAGAGATAATAAAGAGATGGATGAGAAATAAAGGGTTAGATCTGGCTCCGCAGAAAACCGAGGCTGCATGGCTATCGACAAAGAGGACAAACAGGGGAAGTGAAAAAATACAGGTAAAAAATAAATAAACAAATAATAACCATAGGAAAAAAAAATTAATACCTGGGAGTTACACTTGATGCAAAGTGATGGAATGAACAGGTTAAGGAAGCGGTAAAAGGAACAAAAAATAAAAGGAATGCTTAGTAGGCTTATGTTAAACAACCAGGATCATGAGAAGGGGCAAGAAGGCTAATAGCAACTGCGGCTAGAAATAAACTATTGTATGTCGCAGAAACATGGGGAGAAGCTTTGAAGACTTTAAAAAACAGAAAAGAAGTAAGAGAGCTATGAAAGCAAGTTTGTTAAGGATCTGCAGGGTCTAGAGGACGGTGTTGCAGAAGGCACTAGAAGTAATTGCGGCGACAGTATCCGCAGATTTGATGGTGGAAAAAAATTAAGGTATAAATAAAATGGTAAAAGAAAAAACTAGTAAGCAAGAAGCAAAGAGACAAGCGAGAGACAATATGATTGAAAGATGGCAAATACAGTGGAAAGAAGGAGAAACGGGAGAATGGACAAGGGAACTAATACCAGAAATAAAAGAATGGGTAGAGAAAAAACCGGAGTCGTGTTATTATACAACACAACTACTTACCGGATATGGAGCCTTTGGAAAGTACATACAAAAAATAAATAAGATAGAAAAAGAGGAAAAATGTATGTTTTGTTAAGAAGACACGCATGACGTCGCAGAATATACAGTAATAAAGTGCAAAGCGTGAGTAGAAGATAGGAAAACGCTAGAAAAGGTATTAGAAAACATCGTAGACAAATCTACAATCATTAAAATATGCCTGAGTGATGAAAACAAATAGATAGCACTAAGAAACTGTGCAACGACAGTACTGAAGAAAATGATAGAGGAGTTTGAAGCCTTCATTTATTCATTTTTTAGGATCACCGCTGTGTCTACACTCTTACTTTTAAAAATTTGATGTTTTTTATCACGTAGAAAACTGAAGTCATCAAGTCTGTGGTGTTTCTAGATAGTAATCTGTTGCGCAACACAGATATTCGGACAAAAATAAAAATAATAGACGTCATGGAAAGAACAGCGGAACTCAAATGGCAATGGGCAGGACACGTGGCCAGAAAAAATACAGTTGAATCGAGCCACAAGATTATTTTTTGGAGCCAAACGAGATGGATCGATGACATAAAGACCATACTTGAAAAACAGTGGATGAGAACAGCAAACAACAGAGAAGCATGGAAAAGAATGAAAGAGGTCTATTTAGTATGAAGGCTAATAAGAAAAAGAAGAAGAATCTGTTGCTAGTGAAAATCGCACGGATTTTCTTTCTAGACCTACCACTAAAACTGATTTTGTTTGTTATTGCTGAGTTGATAGCAAAATATTTGTCGAGCTAGACGGCAGTGCGGCAAGAAAAACGTTAGCTGCTAGATCAGTAAAACGATTTTCATATACGGAATAGCTGTTACGTAAATATGTTCTATGATAATGTCTGTGATACTGTAAGATTCTAACAAATTTTACAAGTGTTTGTAAGACGGTATCAACCTTCTAAGTTTTTTTTGTAAGTAAAGTTTATTGCATATATATATTGGCAACATGTATTACGCTACGTTATATCAATATTAGAAAAAATGCAAATAGCTTTATATGGTTAGTTGTTTGTCTGAATGTGAGACCGCTACAAGAGATGTCAGCAACATACTTATCCTACACTATTGATTTACTTACCTTATCATTATCATATGCATAGTTATTTTAGATTTACATAATACTTAATTAAGAGGATGCTTATTCCTGGTTTACACTTTGAGCATAAAAAGATGTGTAAATTAAGTAATGAGACTATCAACGTAACGTTTGATTTGGAAACACTTCGGAAGTAGAGGATTAGAGGAACCACAAGTAAACATATGATATAGCTTCAGTACGAGTTGGAACTTGCTAGAGTCATTTTGTTGCCCGTAGAGATTTTTTGTAAGTTCAAACTCAAACTGTGAAACCGTATCACATGTTCAATACTTTTCTAAGCTTTACATCCCAAATGTTGCCATATCAAATGCTGCGTTGCTAGTTTTGTTACTTAATTTACATACTTTGAATTGTCGTGCAGTTTATTGTACAGATAAAGACAAAATTTGGTTTTTTGGGGCAATGTTAACGAGTGATGCATTTGGGCAATGTATAACGAAAACTATTATAGGCCTACCGATGCAGTATTTTGTTAAGGGCCCAATTTTATTGTTTTTTTCATAAAATATTGTAAACCACTAAAGAACTTGAGCCTTTGACAAAACATTGTCTTGGTAGGCCTTCCGAAGTTTTGTAATAGTTTCTGTTGTACTGTGCTAAAATCTGAAGTAAAACCTAATAGCACCGTTGTTCAAAATTAAAATTATTTATTTTTAGAACGCACTAAAAACAATTGTTTAGGAAAAAAAATTATAGAACCTTATTACATGTTTACCTGCTGTCTAATGTTGCCAAATCAAATGCTATGTTGCCAGTATCATTAATTAATTACCGCGCTACGTACTGTTGTGCAGTTCATTGTAAAAACAAAAGCAACATTTGGGTGTTTCGGCAATATTGCAAATTGTACCTGACATGAGTAAAACTTTTGTTTTTGCATAAATAAACTATTATTATTATTATTATTTTTATTTTTTTATATTACACATCAAGCAACAACATTCATAAGTAACACGTTAGCTAATTAATTAGAATAAACTTAAATTAGGTTATGTATTTATCTACTTTAAAATTTGTTTTAGTTAAAGTGGGAGAAAAATCAAAATTATTGTAGTCAACTTTAGAAACGATTTTATCAAAAGATGCAATTTTATCTTGTGTTAAAAATTGTAAATATATTTTTTTGTAACGATAGTTTAATTTTATTTCATGTTGCAAAAGTATTTGCTAGATATGCAAGACCAATAACCATAAAATGTATTAAAATTTTAATAAAAACTTTTGTGTGTAGAAAAAAAAATTATATGGCATCAAAATTACTACTTGCATGTATATTTTTTTCAAGCTAAGTCAGGATTCTTAAATTGATTTAAAAATAAAATGTAAATCAATTTAAGAATTCTGAAGATGACTTAACAGTCAAAACTACGAGAATAAAGAACATCAAAAAAAGCATACAAGTATATTATATTATTATTTCCCAATACTACATAACCAATGTGTGCATCTTCGAAAAACAACAATATAATTAAATAAATGTTGATACTAGTTCTAATAAAAAACATTTAAATTTGTCACAAATTATTCTATTCAATTCAGAACAATAAAATATGTTTATATTTTTTGTGTGAAAAAGTTGTTTAGATTTTTTATATTGCATGCAAGTCTTTCCTTCAATTCTTGTATGTATATTATATCATCTTTTATTTAAATAGTAAAATATTTGCTTTAAAAATAAATTATTAACAACAACTTCCCCTTATTTTTAATTAAATAATTAAAGTTAATTAGCATTAATTTAAGAGAATGGATATCACCTTTTAAATTTTTTCTCTTCATTCCCCAACTCGATTTAATTAAAATTAATGCAATTAATGTCCAACTTCGAGTCGAGTTGTTAATTCTTCCAGTCTGTTCTCATAAATAAAAAAACTAGAAAAGTAGAAGTTCTACTTGAAGTAGCACTGAACAACAAAACTTTGCACAACTAGCATTGAAACTTTTAGAGATTTTCACATGTTAATTCTGATTATCCCTGAATTTTTTTTTTATTTATACTTTAAAACTTTGTTTATTATTTTTTACCGTAACAAGAAGTTAATTTGTTTAATTATATTAAATTATAGAGTGAACTAAAGCATATTGTGAAGCAAAGTTCGATTTAATAGTGAATTTAGAAAGTTGGTCGTGATTTACGTAAAAGAGGGACAAGTTCGTGGAGTTATGTACTAGATTTTCGTCGGATTTAGATAAAGGGAGGTTGCAATTTGTTATGCTTTGATGGATGAGGGTTGTATTGTTACCGTAATTACGATTCTACATTGGCATAAGTTATAACTAACAGTTTCATTTCTATCTTATTAAATAAATGTAACATATAAGATGTTAATTGATTAAATGTATCTTTGTTATATGACCATTTAGATGTGAATAAGTTATTGTACAAGCGACGCAATTAATATTCATATTTGTTTGTAGCAAATTTGAAATGCAAAATTTACTTTGGAGTTTGTACCCCAATAAAATGTTGATGGTTATGAATTATTAATTTATTTGAATAATTGATGCCTTCTGGAATTTATTTCATTATTACTATGTGAAGTTTGTTAAGTGCAGTTTATTTACAAATTCTAGTAATATTGACAAAAATATTTAATCTGTGAGCGTAAACGCATAAATCATGCCTGCGGCTTATGCATATATCTAGTTTAATTGACCATAACCTTACCTGCCTCACGACCTATGAGCCCAAATACACCAGAGGCTGCTAATCAAATTCCTGTATGCTGGATTAATATCCGTAGAATTGTTAGGGCATTTAAATAGACCATTTTTGTGCGTATTTTATAACTACACATTAGTGGCTATTCCAATTTAACAATAATCCCTAACGTAAAATGAGTAGGAAATATTGTGTTGCTTTATGTGTTTTTGTAAGCTTGTAAACAGTTTGGAATAGAGTAGAGGTTTAGTAGAGTAATCCTTAGAATCCTCTATAATATAAGGGTCAAAATAATTAACTTTCTACAAAATAGCATTATTGGTAATTGGTTTTTACTTAACATATACATATTCAATAATTTTAGAACATAAGTTTATTGGTGTATATTAAGTTTTACATTTTAGTAAATAATAACTAGTTTTTATAATCTTTTTATATTATTAAAATAACTACTTACCTTAAACAAATATTTATTTTTCTCTTTTACATATAGATTGTTACTAATTTTTAGTTAAATATTTGCTTTAATTCTGCTACTTCACCACACTTCACAAACCTAGAAATGTTTATGGAACACCTTGATTATTAATTATTTAATTTGACTAAAACGCAATTAAAAGTAACTTAACTAAAGAACAATTTATAGAAGCCAATTCAATTCCCCAATGTTAGGATGTTGTAAATCTAATTAAGTATTTGTTGATTATTAGTTTTATTGTAAACATTTTAAGTATGTGTGCCCAATAGTACTTATTAAAAATGTTTACAACTATGATCGGCTTGCCCCTGGTATTGATGCGGGAGGCAAGTGTGACAAATTTGAGAATGAGATAGTCGTTCTTGATCATGATGTTTGGGACTGGATAGTATTGTTTAATTAGCTGTAATTATTTAATTAAACAAAAAAGCTTTCTATAGTGGCCGTACTGAATGTATTTGTGGCAGCGATGTAATGCCACAGGAAGGATGTAAACCGTAGTGTAGTTTTGTAGTAGTGTAGTACATTTACACAAATGAATTTAAAAAGATCTCTGGCAGGTTTAAATATGGTTTTTCAAAAACTGGACTACGGTGAGGAAGGTGTTCAAATGTTGGCCGTAGAGCTTGTTCATTTTGTTGATGCGAATTCTTAGTACTGCAGTAGACATTATTTTAGTCTAGATGAACTTGAGTCAAGGTCTCTTTTTGTTGTTATTTTTTTTCTAGTTGCTCACTTGTACGGCAAACTCAAAAGTATCTATTTTTCTTTCTAATTAAAGAGCGCCTATTGATTACCTTCTCTTTTATTAAAGGATGATAGCAGTTCTTTTTATTTTTCTAATCAGTCATTAATTAATTCAATTATATTCTTATAATGAAATGTATTGAAACTTGTTCGGTTAGCTGTCACTGTAAATATAAGTTTTATAGACCCAGATTTATGGACGTGGAGTTAACTTTGTTTTTGTCGGCTTTTATGTGACCTGGAAGTGTTGGATGTCAACTTTGAGGATGCGTTTGACTTTTGTTGGTGCGGCTTAAAAAGTTTTTCTGTAAAATCGTAGTCTAAGCTAAGAGTTGGTGTTTTTGTTCGTGTTGTTTAAAGATACTGTAGATGTTTGTATCTTTTTTAGAAGTTACCAAAGTGATGCTTTTGAATAATGTTTTGTTGTTAGTAGAAATCTAGTAGTTTTTTTAGGTTGACTATGGATGTAAAGCTGAGTTTTGAGATTTTTTGTTTGTTATCTTAAAATCATACAGTCCGACACCCGAAAAGGGTATTAAGGACTAAGGATAAATAATAAATATCTCTTTTGCGTCTTCAACAATACGCACTTGCAGTTTTGTGTTTAAAACCCAAAACAATAAGGCAATATGTATGCTACACTATTGCAACAAAAGAAAGATAAAATACAAATAGTTTTTATTGTTACAATCTGGATTGCTGATACTTAAACTTTTTCTGCCGTTTTGTTTTGTACAAGTGTTAAAGTTAAAAGAAAAACAATCATTAGTGCTGGGCTTGGCCTCATTGAATCAATATATATCAATATATTTTGCGTTTTGAAGAAAAGAACCACTTTTACGGAACTGATGCAATAAAAGTATTATTATCTTTATTTACGGTATAAAACTTATCATTTAGATCTACATCAAATTTACATAATTAATAATATTTTACAAAAATATATAAAAATTAAAAATACAAAAAATAACATATTCAAAAAAATTGCACAGATTAAAACAAATTAGTCAGCTGACTTCTAAACGTAGACTTAGAGACACAAAATAAATTAAAGTTAGTTGGTAAAATATTTGCAAGTCTACACATTCTACTCAGCGGATTATAGAAACCATATTTAGTAGAATGGGTAGACTCACGGAATAAGGAAGAATGCCTGCTGCGTCTATTATTAGGTGCTATATGGAATGGAAGAGTACCAAGTAGCTCCGGACAATCACTCTTTGACATAATATTTTGGCGAAGCTTCAATGAAGGTAGATTATAGAGTGAGGCAATGTAACTGTAATTATAATTTACAGATAGAATACCCGATTTATAGGACAATAAAGTACAAAATTTCTTTTGAATTTGTTCATGGCTTTAAACTCTACTCTAAATGCAAACGCACTAACGCACAATATAAAAGTTTTAGTGTACTGGGTGATAAATCCGTTGACATTCTATAAACAAATTTTAACATTTTTATGGCACGATTGCACATGATGATAATATGTTCAACAAATGTAAGTTTATGATCAAAAATTATGCCTAAATCTTTTATTTGTGTAACTTTGTGCAACATTTTAGTGTCAATTACATAGTTATAAGAAATTTTGCTCAAAGTTTTATGAGATCTTATTGAAAAACATTTATTAGCATTAAAGAACAATTTATTAATAAAACACCAATTGTTTATAGAGTCCAAGTCCAGTTGTAAAAGATGGCAGTCATTAAGAGAATATATTCTTTTGTACATTTTTAAATCATCCGCAAATAAAAGAAATAACGATGAATTTATATTAATTAATGAGGGTGATGATTATTAAAAAGCAAAAATAAAATTGGTCCACAATGAGATCCTTAAGGAACACTTGATGAAACACGAATGGGCTGTGACAAAAAATTATTAATAATAATTAACACTGCGTGCGATTTTTCAAAAAGCTAAATAACTAGGAAACCACATTATGATGAAAACCCAGAGCTCTAAACTTAGCAATTAAAATATTGTGGTTCACACGATCAAACGCTTTTCTAAAATCGGTATAGATAAAATCAACTTGTTTTTTTTAGATTCAAATGCATTTAAAATATCATTTTCATAACATAGTAAATTAGTAAGTGTGGAACGCTTTTGCACATCCATTATAACTGACCAGTTTCAATTTTATTAAACAATTTAAGAAATGCATATACCTCTATAGTTAGTGATATTCTCTTTGTATTCAGATTTAAACAAAAGTGTAATATAGCTTTGTTTCTATATTTGAGGAAATTTAGTTTCATTCAAAGAAGCATTGAAAAGTAAATGCAGTTTTTTTGCATTAGAACAAAAGCAGTTTTTTAACAGTAAAGAAGGAATGCCGTCGGGTCTAACGCTTGAATTACATTTAAGGTTTTTAATTCCCTTAAAAACATCACAAACACAAATTAAGAGAAAATTTCAATTCAATATAAACTGAGCTATCTAATGTACATGGATGATATTAAATTATATTGTACCACTCAATCTCAAATAAAACAATTAACAAAGATAGCATCAACTATTTCAAAAGATATTCGAATGGAGTTTGGCAATGACAAATGTAAAGTACTAAGTATCAGTCAAGGAACTAGAGAAATATCAGCTTATTAACTAGAAAACGGAGAAGTTATTGAACCTATGGAAGATGAAGAAGTTTACAAGTATCTAGCTTTTTATCAATCAAGACAGATAGAACACAGTAAAATTAAAACTGAACAACAAGTATAAACAACAACTTTACAATATATAAAAAACCAGTTTGAATGACAAAAACTTCATTAAAGAAAAAAATACATTTGCAGTGCCTGTATTTGCTACTTGTTTGGCATAACTAATTGGATCAACACAGATTTTGAGCATCTAGAAAGGTTAACTCGGACTACTCTTACACAATATAGAGCACATCACCCAAAAGCTAATACAGATAGGCTCACTCTACCAAGAAATCATGGGGGAACAGGTCTTACCAACATTATTGCACTGCATTATAAGCAAATTGTATTGTTAAGGCAGTTCTTTTATTCCAAACAAGTTTCATCGCCTTTGCATAACGCTATAATTCTGGCCGGTACTAAACATACGCCATTAAATCGTTAAAACATAACTACCGATTATTTGTTACACATCTCTACGGATCTAACCATAAAACAAAAATTGGTTCAAAAATTATTGCATCAATCATGCACAACTTACAGTAGAAATATAGAGAAAATTTGCTTAACGGTTTTTTAATTAATATAGCCGGCAGTGGTGTGAAGCGATATGGGCTTACTCCCCGTGGAACCAAAACACTTAAATTTATTAGTAATGAAAAAAGCAAATAAAATAAGGGTAGTATCAGATTTTGAGCCTGAAGCTGATACTGACTGCAACCAGGCTCTAGCGGTAAACAGTGAAGCAAGTGGTACTACTCCTCAAATAGGAACCACAAGGCCTTTGCAAACTCAAGAAAATGAGATTAGCCAAAATGACTTGGGTGACTTACAAATAGGGCGCTCCGTCACCAGGCAACAACAATTTAATAGACGTATGCGCTGGACTAGAGAACTAAATTTAGAAATAATGCGCGCATACTTTGTACTTACAAATAACGAAACGGATAAAATTGGCTACCGAACACAACCAAAAGAGAAATGGGAAAAACTATACCCACAACATGAAATTTCAGCACCAGGACTCTCTTATAGGGTTAGGTGGATAATAAACAGCAAAGCTCTTACAAATGCTGAACTTCTATCCGCACATATTGTACACGAGAAGGTCCTTAACACACTATTAAAAATATGCCATCAACAAATACTTTTTTGGTAAGAACCTTGTCTTAGGCCACACATTCTTAAACTAAAATCAATTCTTGTGAGCAGACCAATAATAGCAACAGTAAATAAGATACTAGAAAATTACATTATGCATAGTGGAAATATAAATGATACCTATCACTTAGTATACTGTGCTTCCAAAACTATAACTAGTACAATTTAAAAAAAAAACACCATAACACTACATTACCTTCTTGGGAAAAACTATTGAATAATAAAATCAATAAACTACGGTCAAGAAACGAGAATTTTGCAAGCTTATATAATTGGAAGCTTAGTATCAAAAAAGCTAAAACAAATAGACCGCAATATTGCTGTTCAGAACAAGGTCAAACTCAATAAGTATGACTACCAACAAAAACTCAAAAAACATTTAGATTTTCTCAAACAAAAAATTGGAATGCTAAGAGCTAGAATTAGACGTTATCATAAAAGGAACAATAAATATAGTAAAAATAAAGTGTTTTCCAATAACGAAAATTTATTTTACAGAAAACTTGAAAATAACACCAATATGCCTACAGAAAACTCTAGCGTAGATCATATGGTAAATTTTTGAACAAACATTTGTGGTAAATCACAAACATATAACGACAAAGCTTACTGTTTTGAAAAAGATGAAAATAGAACAGAGCACATACAAAACATGAAACTTGGAAATATTAGTGCAGAAGACATCCAACAAGCAACAACAAAAAAATGGGTGATTGGAAAAATTACTGGACAAGACAAACTCCAAAACTTTTAGTGGAAAACTTTTACCAGCTGCCACGTAAAACTTGCTACGCAATTTACTAAACTTATTGAAGATCCGTCAACAATACCCGTTTTTATGACCGAAGGTTTAACATACATGATACCTAAAGAAGGAAATTAAATTGACTAAAACTATTGACCAATAACCTGCCTTTCAGTAATCTACAAGATTCTTACTAGTATTATTACCTTAAAAATAAACAAACATATTAACAAGTATAGAATAATTACTAATGAACAGAACGGCTGCAAACAACAAGGTAAAGGATGCAAAGAAGTTTTAATACTAGACTCTGTTATAATTAGCCATGTAAAAGTCAAGTGCCGTAATCTATCAATGGGGTAGATAGACTACAAAATAGCGTTTCATTCCATACATGCCTTGGCTTCATAGAGCCTTAAAATTATATAAAATTGATGACAGTATTATTAACCTTCTTACACATTTAATGGAAAATTGGAAAACAAAATTATATTTAACAACAACAAACGACTACAAAGCTCATATTTATAAAACGTGGCATTTTTCAAGGCGATAGCTTAAGCCCGCCTTGGTTCTGTCTTGCTCTAAATCCACTTAGCAACTTGCTGAAAAATAGTTTATATGGCTACCAAATACAAAAGCAACCCGTTTGCAGTATAAATTATTCATTTTATACGGATGACCTTAAACTGTATGGTAATGGCCCAAAACAACTGAAAGGGCTAATGGAACTAGTATCCCGATTTAGTACCGATATTAATATGGAGTTAGAATTAAACAAATACGCAGTACTGCACGTTAAAAAAGGAAAATTGCAAGATTTAGATAGTATGACTTTGCTTAGTGGAGAAACAATTACATCAATAGCTCCGGATGACACCTACAAATATTTTGGAATTTGCCAAGCACTAGGATTAGATAACAACAAAGCTAAAGAATTAGCCACAAATACGTATATTGGTCGATACGTATACTTTTAAAAACTAATCTTAACTCCAAAAATATGTTTAAGGCTATTAATACATGAGATGTGCCTACAATTACATACATATTTGGCGTACTAGACTGGTCCCCTACAACTATACAAGCTTTAGATCGCCATACACGAACGCAACTTACTAAATTTAGAATACACCACCCAAAATCATCCGTAAATATATTATACATACCGAGAAAACGGGGTGGAAAAGGTTTTACTAATTTAGAAATATCACTAAATGCCCAGTGTAAAAGTATGAGAGACTATTTTTAAAAATTAAACAATGCAATTTGTTTTTCCGTTTTTTCTATTGGCACTACACATCTAATTTTTAATATTAGAAGTTTACAAACAACGACTGAATTTGAACTTGAAAAATTACAAGGGCGATTTTATGGAAATCTTAATAAAGTAGCAAATAATAAAATTGAATCTTGTAATTACTTAACAACAGGTTACCTATTCCCTGAAACCGAAGGAACAATATTTGCAATTCAAGATCAAGTTGTTCCAACTAAGGCATAAAGAAAAAATATTATAGGTAAAAATATTCTAAATGACTTATGTCGAATGTGCGGAGCAACAACTGAATCCGTACAACACTTAACTTCCGAATGTTCAGTTCTTGTACCTATCGAGTATTTTAACAGGCACAACAATGTAGCTAGTTAGTTATATAAGTTATACACCAAGGACTTTGCAAATTTGTGAATAAGTGTTTACCTACCTACAAATATATTTCCAAATGGGTGCAAGAGTCAGAACCAAGGGCGTTTCCAGCCAACTAGTCTACGGGGGGTAATTAAAAAAAAAGATAAATATATATTTTATTTCGTAAGTACAACAAACAAACAACAGAGAAAAGGACTTTTCTAACGTTTTAAAGCGTTGGAAAAATTTACCGGTTATGTTATTTGTTTAAAATATAGAATATCTGTAATTTTTAACAATAAAAATTGATAAACAAAATATTCTTGAGGGGGGAGGGGGTAATTACCCAATTACCCCCTTCTGAAACCGCCACTGATCAGAACAGACAAAAATTTACTGGGACACTGCTATTGCTACTGATGACGAAGTAACACAGAACAAACCGGATGTTTTAGTTTTTGATAAAGTAAAAAAAAAGAGCTTATATAATTGACATTCCTATTGATGAAAACATTAGTAAAACCTACCGAGACAAAATAAATAAATATTGAGATCTTGCTTACCAACTTAAATCTCTTTGGCAAATTAAAGAAGTGTATGTTAAACCATTTATAATAAGCGTTAATGGGCTTGTAGAAAAGCATTTTAGCCAGCACTAAGAAGAGCTTTAGTTAAATAAATATGTACTTATTACTGAAGCTCAGAAATCTGCAATTCTAGGTACGTGCCAAATTATCCGTAAGGTTTTCAACCAGTAACTTACACAAGCTTTGGTCTAACAGACCCGGCTATTTTACTAGTTAATCTGTGATTTTTTTTAAATAATAATAATAAAAATAATAAATCTTTATTCACATGCTGCACAGTTTAAAATACAGGTACGAAAAGTCACTTAAAAATAATACAAAACAAGTCATATAAACTATACTTAAAGAATGGACAAAACATATATAAAAATCACATTTAAAAACTACAATTTAAAAATATTATTATTATTCAACTAATACTAATAATGTATATACATAATTTAATTTAGAAGATATTAGTTTACATAATAGTATACTTTTTGAATTAAAAATTCTTGGAGTACGTTTACTTTAAAAACATTATACACAGTTATTTCTCAAATATGTTTTGGCAATTTATTAAAAAATGTTATTCTTGTGTATTTTGACGATTTTTGTACTTACACAACTTATGCACTTGTGGACGGATAACATTTTTGTTTCTTATGTTATGCAAATGTACATCTTCAGATTTTGTAAATAATTGCAGGTTTTTTTTAATTTTGACTTTTTTGGTTATATCCTTTTGATAAGTTTTAATTAATATGATTTGGATGTAGGATATTTTAAAATAAAAAACTAGCTTATGCTAAAAATTTAATGCTGACGATTCGATAACTTTGTTATCTTCCTCAGGGCTAAAAAGAATTAAAACAATTACATTGTTGATAAAACAAACAAAAAGTAAATACATGAAGTGAAAATAAATATCAAAAAAATACATGTACAATTAAAACATTTTTTTTTTATCCTATTCACATCACAAATGTTAAAATGTACCTTTAAATGTCAGCTATAGTTGTCATGGTTTTATAATTGATCATTTTAATTAAGTTAAACACTTTAAAATACACTCACAATGACTACACTTATTTTATTGTTTACAACCTGGAGCTGTACTGGTTGCATACTACTTATTTGCACATTTGAATTAAATTAGCATACATATTGGACAATTTATCCTTATCCGTTTTAAGGTTTATGTTTTTCTCTTTTGTTAAATTAATATGTATTATTTCGCTAATTAATCTTTTTTTGTAACCTGTTTCTCTGTCCAATATTTTTGTATCACTAAAGTTAAAAGTGTGGTTTTCATTGAAACAGTGTTGTGCCAGCGCTGTTTTTTCTTTTTTGTGAATGTACATTAGTTTGCAATCTTGTTTGTGGTTGTACAGCCTTTTTCTTAGGTGTTGTTTAGTTTGACCAATGTATATTTTTTCGCAATCACTGCAAGGTATTGAATAAATAACATTAGCTTTTTCATCTTTGACATCTTGTGTTTTTAATTTTGTAAATATATTCCCTATAGTTAAGATGTTATATACTCCTAGACGTCCCACTTTATTATGTTGTAATACTTTGTTAATGTGATTAGAAATTCCAGGAATATGTGGGAATCTAAAAAATGGGAGTTTTTCCGAAGGTTCCTTGGTGGTAATATTGTCAGGTGTTGTTGAGTATAAAATGTTTTTTACTACATTTTTTGGATAGCAATTCTTTATAAATAGTAATCGTAGTTTTTCCAGATTTTGAGTGTAGAATTGGTGATGACTTAAGTTTTGCATTCTTTGTTTATAAGCTTTTAACGTATTGAGTTTTGTTTTTAAGGGATGATTGGACTGAAAGTTAACTATTCGTTCGGAATGGGTAGGTTTCATATACCAGTTAGTTATTATTTCTCCTTTGTTCTGTCGAATTAACATCATATCTAAATATGGAATTTGATTATTGATTTCTGTTTCCATAGTAAAATTCAACTTGTGATGTATGTTGTTAAAGGTTGTTAATATATTGTCTTTTTTGTCGAAAGGTATTGCTACTATAATGTCATCAACATAGCACTTTAATAGTGGTATTGGATAATCAAGTTTGTGTAACGCTTGAGTTATTATATAATTTGTCACTAACTTTGCCAGGATAGGTGATGCTGGATTGCCCATACTACTGCCATCTAGTTGTTGGTAGAAGTTGTCTTTGTATTGAAAGTAACTAGTTGTAAATGTGTGTTTGATTATTTTAACTAGTGTAGATTTTTCCATATTTGTGTAGTTTGTTATCATATTCCAATCATCTTCTATAATTTGCAATACCAGTTCTTGCGGGATGTTTGTAAAAAGTGATGTAACATCTAACGATACTAAAATGTAATTTTCAGGAAGTTGTATGTTTTGAATTAATTCTTTCAATTCTAAT
Organism: Tachinus rufipes; assembly: GCA_963932245.1. Classification (NCBI taxonomy): domain Eukaryota; kingdom Metazoa; phylum Arthropoda; class Insecta; order Coleoptera; family Staphylinidae; genus Tachinus; species Tachinus rufipes. The sequence continues at coordinate 36,558,846 of OZ010744.1, forward strand.
GAGTTTTTTATGTCATGGTGGAATATTGGACATAATCTTTTAGTGTGTTGTGTAAGAATTTTGATAAGTTATATGATGGTGAATCTATACAACAGACAACTGGTCTTAGTGGCGTATCGGGTTTGTGGATTTTTGGCATTCCATATATTTTTGGTGAGACAGAATTATGTCTTTTTAACAGTTTTCTATAACTTTCTGTGATGACAGACTCAAATATTAATTGGTCAATTAGTTTGTTGGTTGCCAATTCAAATTTATTTGTCGGGTTGTTTTTTAGGATTTTATATGTTATTGTGTCACTGAGTAGATGTTGTAATTTTTCCTCATAATCATTTTTATATAAAACGACTGTACTGCTTCCCTTGTCAGCTTTTGTCACGATAATATCGTTGTTATCACGTAAAAATTGTTTTGTTAAATTATATTCACTAGTTATTTGGTTGCGTTTTTGATTTTGTTTTGCTTTATGTAATCCATTTGTGATGATATTGATCATTTTGGCTCGGGTTGTTTCTTTAATTTCATCTGGATGGCAGTCAATAATATATTCAGTATCTTTTATTAATCTAGGTATGTTAATGTTTTTTAAGTTAGGTTGAATAGCAAATTTGTTACCCATACTTAATGTATTTTTAACCGGTGTTGGTAATTGTAATCTAGTCTTATTTATCAACCACTTGCTTTGTTCGGTATTTGAAATAGTAGTCTGGTTATTTCTTAGTCTAGTTAGTTTAGAAATAGTATTTTGTTTTCTACGACTGTATTCTTTATTATATATTCTAATATTAAATTTATATATATCCTCTGTTAGTGTCTTAGGTAACATGTTGTTTAACTTAGATTGTATCATTTTTATATCTGCATTAATTGTGTTAAGAGACTTAAAAGTTAATTTTAGTTCTAGGTTCATTGTTTTTACCTGCATTGTGTTTATAATTTTGTCAATATCGTTGTTGTCAGGACTGTTGTTGTTGACTAATCGATAAATATTTTTAAAGTTGCATTGAATGTGGTTTTGGAATGCATTTGTTGCTTCTACATGATAACAGAAAGTTTCTTCTATTCTCCATTGATGCAAGTTGTTTGAATAGTTTTGTAAGTTTTTTAACGTAATTTTTCATCTCTTCGCCATATCCATTCTTGATGTACTGGTAGAATGGTGTATTGTTCCAATTTTGATTCATTTTGACTTTTTTGGTTATATCCTTTTGATAAGTTTTAATTAATATGATTTGGATGTAGGATATTTTAAAATAAAAAACTAGCTTATGCTAAAAATTTAATGCCGACGTTTCGATAACTTTGTTATCTTCCTCAGGGCTAAAAAGAATTAAAACAATTACATTGTTGATAAAACAAACAAAAAGTAAATACATGAAGTGAAAATAAATATAAAAAAAATACATGTACAATTAAAACATTTTTTTTTTTATCCTATTCACATCACAAATGTTAAAATGTACCTTTAAATGTCAGCTATAGTTGTCATGGTTTTATAATTGATCATTTTAATTAAGTTAAACACTTTAAAATACACTCACAATGACTACACTTATTTTATTGTTTACAACCTGGAGCTGTACTGGTTGCATACTACTTATTTGCACATTTGAATTAAATTAGCATACATATTGGACAATTTATCCTTATCCGTTTTAAGGTTTATGTTTTTTTAATAAAATTAACCGACGGTGTGCACGGAACAGTAAGCAAATTTTTCATTTTAAATACGGTTTTGCAAGTCTCACGAGACTTTATATTAAAAATAAGTCTCAACACTCTCTTTTGATAAACAAAAATTCTGTTAATATAAGACGCGCTTCTCCATGTACATATATTAGAATTAATATGCGAATATACTAACGCATAATACATATTTAACAGAGCACTCTCATCTACGAAGGGTTTTAACTGCAAAATGGCAAAATAGCTTTTATTTAATATTTTGCAATTTTGGCCAATACTGCGACTCCAGTTTAAGTTTTCATCCAAAATTGTGTAAGAAATTTTACCGAGCGACTAAGTTTGTGTTCTACATTATTGTAGAACACAGAGTTACTTTGTAAGCATTTTTGAAGATGAAAATTTATCATTACAGTTTTTTCGGAATTTGCTATTAGCCGGTTTTTACTACAACATTTGTAAAATTTATTAAGTACAACTATAGTTTTGTTTTTAATATATTCAACACTTTTAGATGAAATAACAATAGAAACAATAGAAATATTGTCAGCAAACATAATAACTTTTCCTTGTGTTATAAACGAAGGCAAATTATTAATAAATAAAAGAAAGATCAGAGGGCCTAGAACAGACCCTTGCGGCACACTTAGTTTTAATTCACGTCCTTTAGTTATTTTATCTCCCGATTTTACGACCAGTTTACGCTCTAAAAGATAGGATTGGTTCCATTTTGAGACTATCCTTCGAATACTTAGTGCATCTAGTTGACTCATAATAAAATTTAGGTCTACTACATCGAATGCCATCACAGATCAAAAAACAAACCGATTACATAATTACTGGAATCTAATTCTTTATAAATACATATCAAAAATTTGTTTGATGCAGTTTCTACCGAATGACTAGCTGTAAAACCACGTTGGTTTTTGCAAATAATGTTATGTTTATTTAAAAATGTTAAATGTTATTTTGCTATATACAATTTTTTCAAAAACCTTTGATACTGTACTTAAAATAGTAACAGGACGATAATTTTCTATGAGATGAACATCATCTTTTTTGAACACAGAAGTCACTTGGCCTGTATTTAAGATTTTTGGAAATTTACCAATTTCCAAAGATTCATTAAAAAAATAAATAAGGAAATTTTAAGATTTGTGAAGTTATGCCATCAGTCCCTGACGAGTTTTTATTGCTTGCATTATTAATAGTTTTTAACAGTTCAGTTTTGTCTACTCGTTTCAAATACATGCTGTGTTTTATGTCCAACATCAAAGTGCAACCAGCACTATATTTTGATTTAGGGCCATATTTTACATAAATTTTGTCAAAGCAATCGTAGAAAAATAATCTACGAATAATTTGGCGTTGATTTTTTTTTTCTTTTTTTAAGTTCACATCGAACTATTAGTTTTATTTAAAGACCTTCCTGAGTTATAATTTATTAGTTTCCATATTTCTTTTGGTTTATTATTTGAAGATACAATTTTATTTTGTATATAGTTCTTGTTTGCTTGTTTAATTTTTAGATTATGTTTTCGTTTGCCTTCCTTGTTTTTATTTTTAATCAATATATTATTTGAATTTTTCTAACAATAAATATTATAACAATGTATAGCTTGTTCATTACTTATCTACTTTTAATACAACCTCAGGCGCTCTGCTTGTATGCAAATAACAACGTAAATGGTAAATTAACTATTATAAACAATGCTATCAAATAACATTGTTAACATACTACATATTATTTAGCATAACTCTTATCCAGACTTTGTTGAACATCAAAAGAATTTTATAAACCATATAAAATAACTGAGCAACTGTGTACAATTTTTGTTGTTGAAATTTTTGATTTTATGTACTTAATTGTATTTGTCACCCATACTTACATATATATTCTGAAAACAGAAACTTTACATTGCATAACACCTGTAGAATAGGATAAATAACTAAGTGATTTGCTTCAAAATACTCAACGTTTATTAAACTAAATAAAAAAGGTAAGAAGAGCGTTAGTTTCACAATACAATTCAATACAGTTAAAATAAATAATAAAACCACAATATAAACATAATATCTATAGCATATTTTTTATTAAGGTCTAATCTATCAATTATATGTCTGATTAATAATTTTGTATGAAGTTTTATGATATTGGCTTTTTATATTTTTTTTGGGTTAATTTCTGCCGCACGCTGTGCTGCATAAAATGTAATTATTAATTCACTGTGGCCTCATTAGTTAGCGAAAATAAGCGGACACGATACGGTAGCCTGGGGTGTTATGATATAAATCTAATTAACTTTCCAGGTTGCTATATTATTTGATACGAAATTGTTATTTTTGCTACCAATTTAGAGGTACTTGTCAGTAAATATATTTATTTTATATTTATACATACAAGAGTTATTTACATTACAAATATTTTGATGTAAAAATAAAGTTGTGGCTAATTATGAAAATCATTATTAACATGAATAAATAAAACTATTCTGTACATAAAATATACAGTAGAGTAAAAAAATGCACACATTCTTTAATAAGCTAGGCGTTGACTTCAAGTGGGTACTGAGTGTTCTTTAATGTTATTATGAACTATGAAGAACTACATAAATAAAAGTTTATAATTTTTAAATTTATTAAATATACACATTTTTAAACAGATATATAACAAATTATAGATTGAGCTAACTATTAGTGAAAAAGGAAGATGTCGTTGAACTAACTTTGCTTTTAAGACAGTGTTGATACAGACAATTGAGTAGCTTGCTTTGTACTTTATAGGAAAATACTTATGGAACAATGAACGTCTTATTTATTTAATCAATTACTTAAACAACTTTTGTTCATATTTTTGCTTATAAATAATTTTAACATTTATAACACTGTGCAATGGGGTGATGCCATTTTTTTAGAAACTGATTTTATTATTTCAAATTAATAAATGATGTATTTTATGTAAATTGCCTTTTCACCCAGTAAGAGACACATACACTTGTGTTTCAGGGTATGCATCCATCATCAGTCTGCCTAGCATCTCACTGGTCAAAGAGACAATTTACATAAAATCACAGGCACTATTAAACAGTTTATGTTTAGTAATGTGTCGATGGTGGTGGAGAAACGTTGATCTGTTTGTGTGTGAAGGAGAGCTGTAGTACAATTAAATCATACACGGACAGGCAAGTTTATATGATAAATTTGTTTTTCTGATTTAAATAAATTGCGCTAAAAATGCTGTTGCCTGTTCGTGTAGGATTTAACTGTACTACAGCTTTCTCTTACACACAAACAGTTCAACGTTTCTCCTAATAGGAGGCATTGCTTTAGCATATTTAATTTTATTATATTAAATAAAACATATACCATTATACTTCTATAATGTATCTATTATACAACTGATATTGTTAAGGAAAAATATATTATAAATAATCAAACGAAAGACTGGTTTGCCATCTAGTTGCAATTTTTAATATTAAAATGTCCGCATTAATCGGTATCATTTTAGCATTTATGCAATTGGCAGTCATTTCGCGGCTTTAACGATTTTGAATCGCCAATAAATTATGAAATGAATTAATAATTTATTCAAAATCAGTCAATCGAATCACAGCGGCCAAGGGTCAAGCATAGACAATTGTTTCGGTTCTACAAACCTCGTCAGTATGCCTTGTACGACCACGGCATCGCATGATAGCGAAGACAATTTTGAATAAATATTTCTGTTCTTATGAACACAATTGATATTATAAATAATCAAACGAAAGACTGGTTTGCCATCTAGTTGCAATTTTTAATATTAAAATGTCCGCATTAATCGGTATCATTTTAGCATTTATGCAATTGGCAGTCATTTCGCGGCTTTAACGATTTTGAATCGCCAATAAATTATGAAATGAATTAATAATTTATTCAAAATCAGTCAATCGAATCACAGCGGCCAAGGGTCAAGCATAGACAATTGTTTCGGTTCTACAAACCTCGTCAGTATGCCTTGTACGACCACGGCATCGCATGATAGCGAAGACAATTTTGAATAAATATTTCTGTTCTTATGAACACAATTGATATTATAAATAATCAAACGAAAGACTGGTTTGCCATCTAGTTAAAAATCGTTAAAGCCGCGAAATGACTGCCAATTGCATAAATGCTAAAATGATACCGATTAATGCGGACATTTTAATATTAAAAATTGCAACTAGATGGCAAACCAGTCTTTCGTTTGATTATTTATAATATCAATTGTGTTCATAAGAACAGAAATATTTATTCAAAATTGTCTTCGCTATCATGCGATGCCGTGGTCGTACAAGGCATACTGACGAGGTTTGTAGAACCGAAACAATTGTCTATGCTTGACCCTTGGCCGCTGTGATTCGATTGACTGATTTTGAATAAATTATTAATTCATTTCATAATTTATTGGCGATTCAAAATCGTTAAAGCCGCGAAATGACTGCCAATTGCATAAATGCTAAAATGATACCGATTAATGCGGACATTTTAATATTAAAAATTGCAACTAGATGGCAAACCAGTCTTTCGTTTGATTATTTATAATATCAATTGTGTTCATAAGAACAGAAATATTTATTCAAAATTGTCTTCGCTATCATGCGATGCCGTGGTCGTACAAGGCATACTGACGAGGTTTGTAGAACCGAAACAATTGTCTATGCTTGACCCTTGGCCGCTGTGATTCGATTGACTGATTTTGAATAAATTATTAATTCATTTCATAAGGAAAAATATGTTTTTTATTTGTTTTATAGCCCCATTATTAAATTGAAAAGTTTGTTAATATTATTTCCAAAAATTCAAAGTATGTTACTATACCAGAGAATGCATTATAATTGGCATGTTATTAATTGTGATTCTAAAGTTTTAAATATTTTAAATTTAATTATAATTTGAAATGGTCACCAAATTAATGAAAATCGTTATCAAAACTGCAAAATAAAAAATTGTGGTATGTTTGTTCAATTGTGGTTACAATTGTTGTAAACAAATTATTGAAAAAGATGTTGAAATTTGTATGCTATTTACTAAAACATCTTGCACAGGTAATTTTAACAAAAGAGTTTTTTTTTTGTTTGATCATTCTGCAACTGAATGGAACTTGTTAAGATTAATTGATGGACAAAGCTATGGCAAAAAGAATTTGCAAAAAAAAGATATTTAATATCTATTAATGTAAGAAACATGTAAAACATTGATGTGGGTTAAGGTCAGATGATCAAATTTTTGCCAATCTTGTCAATGTTTTGAATATTCTATATCTGTTTTGCAACTTCTATCAATGATTATTTATGGAATACATACATCATTTTTTTTAATCCAAAAAAATAGAAAAAAAAAAGATGACCGACGTACTTTGAAAGAAAACAAGAATACAATGAGACACACTAAAAATCAAATAATCTTAAGGGAAAGAAATATTTAGGTTTTCCAATATTATAATACCAGACTCAAACCTATCGTGTATTTGACACGGTTTGTTGGGAAGCGGACCACTTGAGTTTTCTGCCTACGAGTCCAACGCACGTACTGCTTCTATGTAACCCACTAGAGATGGTTTGGACACACAAGCTAAAAAAATTGAAACTGCCTGAGTGTAATCACACTTGCTATTGACTTTGACTTTTTACAGGCACTATCCTTATTTATTTTGAGACTGAAGCCAATAACAAATGACACCTGACGTGACAGGCATACTACACTTTGTGCTATTAACAAATTCCGTCAGATTGCAATCACAACAAATACTACATGGTTGATTATGGGACGCAGTCAAATTACAAACTTCTACTATAGCCAAAAACATACTGGCCAATTATGGAACTAAACCAAAAAACATCCAACGCTGATGTCTAGAGAGTGGTTCACTGAAGCGCCTAACTCAAATTGCACTTGATAATTTGTTGTAGGTTTGTGCCCAGGTCCGTCAGAACTTTTTAAGTTATGACATTTAATCATTTAGAACATTAGTTATATATGATTAGCAGCCTTGTAACCTTAATTACATTTAATATGAGAGGGTGGGTGGTCTAGATACTACTAGGCCTCATCAGTATTTACAGAGTTATTATTTTTCCAATTTAACGGGTGCGATAGTATATATTTGTGTATGCAGGTACATATTTAAGGTATCGGTTATGTGGTATTTCAAGCGTTAACTCTAAGATATTGGCACTTATAACAAACAGAAACAGAAATGGATTATGACTATGAGTATAATGTGGGCCAACCTCAAGCACTGGTTTTTTACTTTTTTTATGCAACAAAAAACACAGGAATTGGTACCAAACCTAGTGCAAGTAATAACGTTAACATTATTTAGTACGTGACACATTTTACGATTGACAAAGAAATTTTGAAAGACAACCTTACAAAAACCCGCAAAAGTACCTTTAGAGACTGTTAAAAATTACATTATTAAAATAAAATTACAAACGGAATTTTTTGACTGCACACTACATAAAGGACTGAAGGGTGATGCAAAGGCTTACAAAAGTTTTAAAGAAAACTTTATGTTGTTATTAAATTGTCAAAGAGAAGATTAAATATAACATTTACTATGTTATGAATTAATAATTTATTCAAAATCAGTCAATCGAATCACAGCGGCCAAGGGTCAAGCATAGACAATTGTTTCGGTTCTACAAACCTCGTCAGTATGCCTTGTACGACCACGGCATCGCATGATAGCGAAGACAATTTTGAATAAATATTTCTGTGCTTATGAACACAATTGATATTATAAATAATCAAACGAAAGACTGGTTTGCCATCTAGTTGCAATTTTTAATACTAAAATGTCCGCATTAATCGGTATCATTTTTGCATTTATGCAATTGGCAGTCATTTCGCGGCTATAACGATTTTGAATCGCCAATAAATTATGAAATGAATTAATAATTTATTCAAAATCAGTCAATCGAATCACAGCGGCCAAGGGTCAAGCATAGACAATTGTTTCGGTTCTACAAACCTCGTCAGTATGCCTTGTACGACCACGGCATCGCATGATAGCGAAGACAATTTTGAATAAATATTTCTGTGCTTATGAACACAATTGATATTATAAATAATCAAACGAAAGACTGGTTTGCCATCTAGTTGCAATTTTTAATACTAAAATGTCCGCATTAATCGGTATCATTTTTGCATTTATGCAATTGGCAGTCATTTCGCGGCTATAACGATTTTGAATCGCCAATAAATTATGAAATGAATTAATAATTTATTCAAAATCAGTCAATCGAATCACAGCGTTATAGCCGCGAAATGACTGCCAATTGCATAAATGCAAAAATGATACCGATTAATGCGGACATTTTAGTATTAAAAATTGCAACTAGATGGCAAACCAGTCTTTCGTTTGATTATTTATAATATCAATTGTGTTCATAAGCACAGAAATATTTATTCAAAATTGTCTTCGCTATCATGCGATGCCGTGGTCGTACAAGGCATACTGACGAGGTTTGTAGAACCGAAACAATTGTCTATGCTTGACCCTTGGCCGCTGTGATTCGATTGACTGATTTTGAATAAATTATTAATTCATTTCATAATTTATTGGCGATTCAAAATCGTTATAGCCGCAAAATGACTGCCAATTGCATAAATGCAAAAATGATACCGATTAATGCGGACATTTTAGTATTAAAAATTGCAACTAGATGGCAAACCAGTCTTTCGTTTGATTATTTATAATATCAATTGTGTTCATAAGCACAGAAATATTTATTCAAAATTGTCTTCGCTATCATGCGATGCCGTGGTCGTACAAGGCATACTGACGAGGTTTGTAGAACCGAAACAATTGTCTATGCTTGACCCTTGGCCGCTGTGATTCGATTGACTGATTTTGAATAAATTATTAATTCATTTCATAATTTATTGGCGATTCAAAATCGTTATAGCCGCGAAATGACTGCCAATTGCATAAATGCAAAAATGATACCGATTAATGCGGACATTTTAGTATTAAAAATTGCAACTAGATGGCAAACCAGTCTTTCGTTTGATTATTTATAATTATTTACTATGTTATTATATCACATATTATTAAGTCACACTTTGATACCAGTTTTGGCTGAGCTTAAGCTAGCCTTGTTCAGACAATATATAAATACATTGAAGAAAGCTGAGACAAAACCGCAGTGTAATAAAATAAATTGTGGTATAAATACATAGTAATTGTTTTATTTAATCTTCTATTAAGAATTAACACGTAATAATGGTCAGCTCTATTAACTACATTAAGCAAATCCCACAAAAGCTAATGAAAAGAGTTCTGCAGAGTTAAGCTTCATTATATTGAGGGGGCTTACCACGGAGTCAATTGTACTTTGACCACACTGGTAGAGCCAATGCTGCTGTAGTTGTTTGAGCTTATGCAGTACCAAATGCTTAATCAATTGGTTATGCGCGATTGTAGCTGACCACAGCAACTATTTATAAAACGTGAACAGGCGTAATAAAATGATAGTAGAGTCGGAGTGTAAGAGAGAAAGTAGATACTTTTTTTTATATTGACAGAAACTTATGCACTCTCAGTTAGAGACAATTTCTAAAAATATTAGAGTTGCCAAAGACAATAACTCATTTCCAAGGTTACATATTACTCTGCAAAGCAAATAAATGGAAGTTTTGATTGACTGTAAAGCTAACAAAAATTTTACCGGACTGAAGCAGCAATGGTTTAAATAAAAGATCTTGTGAAGAAGTTGTGCAAGCTGTCACCGGCGCTGGCAAAACCACAGCTATTATTAACATTGAGAGATTACTTTGGAAAAAATAATATATTGACCCTTGGTTTATGTATAACGGCTTGAGTCTGGATTACACCTGTAAATGGATTTTGAATGACACGCTACTGTGTACTGGTTGCAACTAAACTAGAAACATCCTACACAACCAGAAATAATTCTAGTCCTACGAGGTTTTGGGTCTTTTTTGGATAATACTATCTTTACTACAACGTTAAAAACATGTGAAAATATATTGTGATTACTTGGAGAATACTTTATTCACTTTTAGGGACAGACAACAATGTGCTTGTGTGGGTAGACAATTTTATAGACACCAATGCCAAGTTTAGTATTTTTAGACAGTTCCATTGCAAACATTGACGCAAAAGGTTAATTAAATATTAAAAAACTTTAATCTAGTTCCAGAATATAACATAAATAGAACGAAGTTTATTCGCTATTCTAGCCAACTATTTCTAAAGCCGTAACTACAGCCATCGTAAAACAATAATAAGGCCGAAGAGTGAGAGAGAAAGTACATATCTTTTTGGACAGTACACAACAATAGGACCGCCCTGGTCAATTTCAGTTAGAGACCATTTTAAAAGTTGACCAAAACAACAACCCATTTCCAATGTTTACTGTCAAGAGCAGACAAATGAAAGCATTGATTGACAGTGAAGTCAAACCAAAAACTTTCAAACTTAGACATTAGACACAGAAGGTGCAATTTCTAGATAACACTACCGCGTCATTGTGTACTGGTTGTAAACAAATCAGATTTTTTTTTTCACATTTAAGAATAATTTCAGTGCCGCATCACGAGTTCTTGGATTTGCCTTTTAAACAGTGGTAACATGATTTTAGTTGAATCTTTTATATCTTGTATCAAGAAGCAAAACAACGTAACACATCTCTAGTAGTGCGCAGTTGACCAAACGTTTAAAGAAAATATATTCAAATAAATTGGTTATTATATAGGCTTTAAAAAAATACGTAAAAATGTACACAAATTACTTAGAGTATGCTTTATTTATACTGAAAGACAGACAAAAAATTGTTTGTGTGGCTAGACAAGTTTATTGACGCCAATGTTAAGTTTAGTATTTTTAGACGGTTCCATCCTTAATACCGTGCAAACAATGACGCACAAGATTAAATAAATATTAATAGAATTTATTCCAGTTTGTATGCCTTGTTACTAGTACATCGTTACTAAAAAGAGCTGCTTCTACAAAAAATTTTGTTCAAATTCCCAGGTTGATAAATTATTTATCCTGTCTAAGAGTTGCTGCTCTTGGATTACATACAAAAACAAAGAATTAGACAGTTTACAAAGCATATGTGGTTGCTTTAGCCGGAAACACTAGGCTAGATTTTTTTTTAAGTTGAATATTCACAAACACAATAAAATATGTAGCCGTGCTGAACAGTAGACAGGTGACCTTAGAACTCCAGATGGGGACAGATAAAGGTTACAAAATTGGAGAAACAGGAAAGCTATTAAGAACAATGGATGGTGATTCCTCGTTAGTAGTGCCACCTACTGCACTACAAGAAATACTTTAGGTTATCATATTAATAATCACTTGCCACGCGTTTAAAAAAACATACGCATCTTTATAAAATAATGTTTTGTGTGTTTTCTAACCAAAACGGTCTGCGTTAAATCTAAAAATTTTATACGCTTTCAGTTATCATTGTCGGTCATGAATGTAAGTAGCTGCAGGGTAAAAGCAATACCAGTACCCGCCGCAAATAGCTAAATTACCACTTAAAGTCTAAAAGCAAAAATATTTTATTGATAAGTATACTTAGGTGTTATTTTATCCGACAATGGACTTGAGATTACAAACCAAAAATAAAAATAGAACGAAGTTACCTAATAAAGCCTATGGTAAGTACTTTGACAATCAAGAGGTTAGCACGACTCTGCAAAATTTGAAGCAAGAAAGCCACAAAAAGAAAACTTTAAAAGTCAATACAACGCCAGGTTACATACCGGCAATAGCCTGCAGTGGCATGAAAAGGTGTTGATGATGATGAAATATTAGGCATAACAACACTAGTAGTAGATCATACACGGTGATTTCCACTAAATTGAATGAATATATTTTTGAGATATGTTGTTCATTTTTCTTGAAAAGCCATTGAAAATTTTTTGAGGCCACTGGGCGGTTTTTAATTTTTTATCAATAGGTTTGAAACGTGGGTTAAGAGTTGGCCAGTCCATATCTAGTATTTGATGTTTTTTCAGGAAATGTCTCGTCTAAATTGCTATGAGTATTTTTTTAATATGATGCCAAAACAGCAGGAACTACATGGTTTATGAAAACAAAACTAATTTGAGTAATAAAAGAGGGGCCAGTTTATATTATGTTAGCTCTTAAAATATTTCTATATGATGACATTCACTTATACGTGTTCACGTTTGAAAACGACAACGTTTTAATCAAAATTTGAACTTGTCGCTAATGAGAATTAGGGACTACTGTGCTAGCATCCAATTTGCATATTGTTAAGTTATAATCAACTGTGGTTTATGGGTTGGCTTTCTGGATCTTGTCTTTTTGCAGTTTTTTACTTGTGGTTTCCGTACAAACTTGAACTGACTTTTCTGAGGTCTCGAGCAGTAGATATAAATTTTCTAAGCAACATGGATTGTCCTAGCAACGGTTTTGGAAACAAGTACATTATTTATTTCTATTAATTTTTTTTTCTTTATTTTTTATTTTGCAAAAAAGAATGTAAAATATTTTAGGGGGAGTAGTAGTACGAACCACAACAAACAAAAAAATTTAATAAACATGGGTTGTCATTGCAACGGCTTTAGAGATATAGAACATTATTTATTTTTATTATTTTTTTTTTCATTCATTTTTTATTTTGCTAAATGTGCATTTTCTTATTATAGTTGGCTGATGTTTTGTAAAATAAACGTTCAGTATTTGACAGTTGTTGTTAGTGCACAAGTTTTTATTGCTATGGCTGATTACTTTAATGCAGAACTAGCTGACAAGCATTTCATGTATAGTCGTGATAATGGGATTGCCACCAAAGCGCGACGTCTTTATGTAGAAGCTTATGTTTGGAAAAAATCACCAGAGATTGAGAGGTACCGGTTCACTTCGACAACAGTGCCATCTTTCCAGCATACTAAAGTCGGTATCTACTCCTAGAGCAGAACAAAAAATTATAAAACGGATAGAGCATAATCCAAGGGCGAGTGTGCGGAGAATATCAACCGAGGTAGGAATTGGTGCTACTTTTGTTTGGAGAATCCTCCACGAGCTGATGCTCTATCAATACCATATACAATGAGTACAGGCTTTAAATTTAACTGATTATCAAGTACGTTTGGTTTTTTGTCGCTGGTTTCTACTCAAGATTGCTGAAGACCCGCAGTTTCTTGCCAACATGTTTTTTACGGATGAAGCCAAGTTTAATTTTCATAATGCACATCGTTGCACCGACAAAAATCTCCATGCTGTAATTGAATGTGGACATCAGACACGTTAACATTTGGATGAGTATTGTAGGCAACAAGTTTCTAGGTCTTGTTTCTGCAGAACACAATGTATGATCTTTCTGATGACATTCCTTTGGCATACAGGCAACAAATGTGGTTCTAGCATGATGGTGTTCGAGCTCATTTTTCGATTGCCGTTAGAGAGGATGGATAAGAAGCGGCTGACCAGTTTTGTGCCAGCAAGATTGCCTGATTTAAACCTTCTTGATTTTTTTTTGGGGATATTTGAAGTCATTAATGTATGCTACTTCTGCAAATAACCTCGAGGAGCTGCAGTTACAATTTAATAAAAAGTTCCAAGAAATCCGAGAGCTAATGAGAGTGTTTTAGAAAGAGTATGTAATGTCCTTTAGACAAAGATGTAGTGCCTGCCTGTTTGGAAATGGAACATCTTCTATTATTCTGATCTTTGTAAAAATATATAAAAATAAATAATGTTCCATATCTCCGAAACCGTTGCTATGACAACCCATGTTTAATAAGTTTTTTTTTTTATTTGTTGTGGTTTGTACTACCACCCCCTTAAATATTTTACATTCGTTTTGTATAGTTTTGTAAGTATGAGATTGATTATAGACTTTCTTAACTTAACTTGAATTTATGCAACACAATAAGATACCTAAAGATTTATTTTAAGTATGACTTTATTCATGCTAGCTATTAGCAGCTTAAATTAGTTTATTAAATATTCTGGGAGTTAATTCTGATGGCGGTTATTTCTTGTGTATATAAATTGACTTAAAATATTTTTCAACCGTATTGTGAATTGGGCTAGTAACAGTACATGTACTGTGTGTCCATAAAAGGTAGGGGAACTTGTAAATGTCAGAATTTTTAGATTTTTTATTTTGTAGACAAAGTTTTGGAAAATAAAGTGCCAAAAATTCTGTTATCTAAATGTTGACTCTTGCGAAATTCTTGTTTATTTCATTACTTAAATTAAATTTTTTGATTACAGTTTTATCTTATTATTACAATAAATGTTTAATAAAATAACATACCATAATATTATTTATCAAATATATCATGTTTGATACTCAGTGGCTGGTCTAATGGTCATAACAAGTTGTGGCGGTGACAGATTTGTTGAAATGTATTTTTCGTATTTTTATTATCCAGCTCATTGTATGCAAATATATTATTGATTCTGACACTCAATTGCCAGGTCAGTAAGCAAGGAAAAATGAAAGCATACAATTATATAAAAATTTATTGTATTATTTGCAAATAATAAAAATAATAACAGAAATAGCGCATAACAACACATAAATTCAATAAAAACAATACAATATACGTATGCAGTTATTTGTATTATTATCCTCAAGTGGGTTTATATGACCGAGATAACAAAAAGTGTCTGTGGCTGCAGGAGTTTAATTGCCCTACCAACTTCACACGCTCCAATTATAAGCAATTGAACACATCCCCGAGTGGGTGTAATGGGAGCTGATTCTACCACATGTATAAGTTTATTGATTCTGGTCGCATACGAAGGGAAAAAACGTAGTGTTTGTGTAGCAGCAAACTATATATATAAAACAACAGAATCTAATGAAAAGACTGCAGACTTTGGAATTCTGTCCGAGAAAACAACAAACACAGCGGCGCCAGTGAAATCAAAATGTGTAACAAAATGTAAAAAAAATGATTTTAAATTTGAAGTTTTTATAATATCTAATCCACTATATAATAATAAATTAAATTACATGATTTTTAATAAGTTTGATAGTTTGCATTAATATTAAATAAATTAATGTTAGATTAATTGATCTTAATTGTCCGATTTAGAGATTTTATTTGTTTCAAAGTAAGTGTTCAATTTTATAAAAAAATGCAAAGGGAAATTTAACGTGTATTTTTACAACTAAACTATCACTTAAAATGAAAAACATTTTAAAATTAACACTTATGAGAAACATTTAACAAATTAGTTACTATAAACGGTCTAATTTCTGACGTCTTACTTAAATTGCGGATTTGGAACAGACTACTACATTGCGTAACATGCAAATGAAGTTTGTGCTTATGTGAAGGAGCTTATAATTATTTTTTTTTATAAAGCATAGTCAATTCTGCAATGTAATTGAAACATTTTCTAACTTTTCGCGGTTCTTTTGATCTAGGCTTTATACAGGGTCGTAATGAGTTTATCAATACTGGACAGGCTTTTTGCGTTGTAATGATTGAATAGCGTTAAATAACTCCTAATCGAGGACATTGAAATTGGGGCTGTTTGGTGGTTGACAAATTCTAATATTCTTCCTATATTCAGTACCAGAGCGAACAACTTCCTTATCAACTCTGCAATGTGCTTTAACATTGTCTTACTGGATTTTGATTGGCATGGTTTTACTACCATTTTTTTATTGCGGGAAGTAGTTTTTCTGTAATTGTTTGAATACAGACTGATTGAGTAACTTTGACGGGTATTAAAGTACCACGTTGACAATTTATTTAGTTTTTTTTTGCTGGTTCTTGCACTACAAACATTCAACTACTAAGTTTTTTATTGTAATCAGTTTTGTGCAACAGTGGCAAGCTTTGCATAACTTTGGTCAAAAAATGCAAAATTTTTTACTGTTGCAAGATTGAATTGGTATTTTCTTGTAAGGAGTTTAGAATTAGTTTTTTACTTTTGTTAAGTAATTCATGTTTTGTTTACATAAATGCACTTCAACATTTATTTAAATTTATTGAATGAGTTGGACAAAAGAATAGTTTACCTACACCTACATCTTGTTTTCATCATACAAGAAAGGTTATGAATTTTTTTTTCACCCTTTTTTTTAAGACGCGATGCATATTTCCTAGCGACTTACTAATTTTAGTACACATTTAGTTCAAAACCGGTGGCGTTCATTACTGTTTTCTACACTCAGATGCAAAAAACTAGGTCATGGGGTAATTTTTTGCAAAAAACCCGGTCATTTTTTGAAATAAAATTTTTAGTATTTTACAATCAAAGAAACTATTAGGATGTAGAAAAAAAAACAACATATGGTACTTATCAGTTTATATAATGATCAGTAAAAATGCATTAATGCAAAATAAACTGAACAGAGATTAATAATGAAAATTTCAGTTAAATAAGATTTCAATACTTTGTATTGTTTCCTTGAGCTTTAATTATTGCCTGCATACGGCAGCCCATGCTACTAATGAGCTCACGAATATTATTTTGGGGAATATTCTGCCATTTTTTCTGAAGTGCCACACAAAGCTTGTTTATTGTGGTTGGTGCAACTGCACGTTCTCTAACATGCTTGCCCAGCATATCTCTAGCATGTTCTATAGAATTTTCATCTGGGGTACATGCAGGCCAGTTGAATTTTCTTATTCTAACTGCAACCAAGTATTTTGTGACGCACTTTGCAGAATTCAGTCTTGCGTTATTCTGCATCAGAATAAAGCTATCGTCAATAAATGGGATTACGTAATTTTTCAAATCCTACACAATATACTGCTGTGTAGTCTTATACCATCAGGGAATCTCCACCATGGTTAAGCCGGGGCTTAAAGGTGCATTTTGCAAATTGTTCTCCTCTTTGTCTTTATACTCGTTCTCTTCCATCTGGCAAATGTAGGCAAAATTTAGACTAGTCTGTTATTAGTACAGTCTTCTATTGTGCTAATGTTTAATTCAAATATTTGCGAGAAAATTTGAGTCTGGCTACTTGGTGACGTGTGAGTAATTTTGGTCCAGCTTCTGGTCAACAAGACTGCAACCTTTGACAAACTGTCTACAAACACTCACAGCTGTACCACGAACCTCACGGAGTTGGTTTTTGGTTTTCACTGAAGTTACGTAGAGTAGTACGAACGATAAATCGGTAATCGTTAATAGTTGTTTTTGTTTCCTGCCAGATTCTGGCCTCCGAGTATTTCTACCGGTTTTTCTAAACCACTCAAGTGCTTTTTGGACGGTAGAAAGACTAACATAAAGCAATCTGGACACATACCGCTGGCTTCTTCCATCTGCCACAAGAACAACAGCTTTTGCTCAATCTTTAGCACTTAGAACCATAATCAACACAAACAAGTCAACTCAGTAGCGACCTTGATTCTCTGTGCATAATGTCGAATGAGCAATAGCTAGTGAAGAACTCATACTTTTAAATTTTATTTTTGCTTATTAATGTTCAATAAATAAACTGAGTACTATATGTTGTTTTTTTCTACATCCTGATAGTCTCTTTGATTGTAAAACACTAAAAGTTTTATAAAAAAACTTATCCGGTTTTTTTGCAAATAATTACCCAATGATCCAGTTTTTTTTGCATCTGAATGTATTTGCTTGAAAGACGGTCAACTTTAAAGCAAAAAAGCACTATTATTTTTAGTCAATTTTTGATTTGACTTTCTCAGCCAACTTTTTTAAATTGTCAAAGTTTTAGCTTGCCAACTTGCCAATTGTTTAGCGAGAGTTGATGTGGTAGTTTGTGAGAGCTTAGGTGAGAGAGTAGAGCAAATGAGCAAATCACATCTATTGCTACAGATGGATTTGATTACATGGCGTTTGGCATGAGAGCGAGTGTTGTAGTGGAAAACAATTTGTTTTATTCAGCTGAATAGCAGTATAAAGAAGATCGAGCTGGGCAAGGTACATGTTGCTGTTGATGTTATTCTACCAGTGGCAATGGTTGTTTCCACCAAATACACTACATAGCCTTCTTGCAGTGCATACATTTTGAAATACACTTAAGAGTTTGACGTTATTGTATAGGAGCCAAAATCTATTTTCTGTAATGAGTATATTGAGAAACGGTTTGTGCTCATTTGGTCAATTTCTATACTTTGCCAAGTTTTATGAAATGACAGAGAATTGTAGACTGATTGTTGTTGAAATTCTTAGCCAGTGTATTTGTTGTGCAA
Source organism: Tachinus rufipes (assembly GCA_963932245.1). Taxonomy (NCBI): domain Eukaryota; kingdom Metazoa; phylum Arthropoda; class Insecta; order Coleoptera; family Staphylinidae; genus Tachinus; species Tachinus rufipes. The sequence goes on from OZ010744.1 coordinate 36,577,692, forward strand.
CTTTTATCTTCTTCCACAGCCGCCTTCTTAATTTGTTATAAACTGGTACTATTATTAATAATAATAATAATATATTTATTTCATTCAAAAGATTCTATACAGGACATTGAACATGTTATATACATATATACATCAAAACAAAGTCATTAAAATAGTGTTGTTTGAGTTGTAACAATACATTCAAATAAAATTAAAATTTATAGACAAAACAATACAAATATACATATTTACTTACTAAAAACAAATAAACTATTCACAGATAAAATCATTTAACGTATAATAACATTTTTCTACTAAATATTTTTTTAAGATGTTTTTTAGTATTGGTAAATTTTTTAAATGAGGTAGAAGCTTATTAAATACGATACTATATTTATATGTTGTGGAACTTTCATATAATTTTGTTTTATGATGCTGAATTATCAGACTATCTTTATTTCTTGTTGTGTAAGAATGATTATTTGAAAGTTTCGGAAAACTTTTAACATTTAATTTTGTATAAACAGCACATTTGTAAATAAATATTGATGTTAAGGTAAGAATATTGTTTTTTATAAAAAATTTTTTACAGGTATCTCTCTTATTCATGTTGTATATCAGTCTTAATTTTTTTTTGTAATACATATAGTCGATGAACAGTAGTAGATTTGCCCAAATTATTATGTTGTATGAAAGATGGGAATATACAAGCTCAATATGACGATCCCATTTTAATAATTCATCGACATATACACCTAAAAACACAGAACTTATAAAACTACTACTATAAAAGCAGAAATTTTTAACCGAGGTGGCTTTCTAATAAAAGAATGTAGATAAACATTTTTTTTATCATTTAAAATTAGCTGGTTTGTTTTTCACCAACATTTCATCGCTTGCAATAATTTATTGACTGTTATTTGTAACTCCGTTTCATTACTTGCACTAATAGCCACACTAGTCATCTGCATAATTTATTTTCTCTGTCAATGTAAGCATGATGATTATTAATAAATAAGGAAATTAGTAATGGTCCCAATATAGATCCTTGTGGCACATCCATTATACATTTTTTTTCTTCTGGTTTATACCCATTAACATCCACATAAAATTTCCTGTTCTTAATAAAACTGATTATTAATTTAAGTACGTTATTTTTTATGCCTAGTCAAATCAAAAAATAGTCCTGCTACACACTTTTCTTGGTCTAAAGATTTATAAACATAGTCAAAGAAGTTTATGGTTGCTGTTTCGGTAGATCTGTTGCTTCTGTATATCTGTATATTATATTTAAATTGAAAAAACCACACTTGGCATGCGTTTTTGCTACACAAAAATACAAAACAACGCACAAAAAATGAAGGGTATAGATGCAAAACCGGCATTGTAATAAAATAAATTTATTTGGTTAAAATGTGAGTTTTTGAATTAATTTCCTCTTCGCCATTCTTTTGGAGATTTTTTTGTAAGTGCATTATTTTTGATGATAAAGAAGTTCCAATAAATAACAAACCGAATACAAAATGGCTCCTACTCAAAAAATTGGTTTTACAATAAGAAGACAAAAAGAAAAACAAAAGCCGAATAACAATATTATTGAAAAGTTTTGTTGACAAACATGTAATGATGCGCTCGCACTAGTGGCTAAACATCTGCTACAAGTGGCGTTTATAGCAGACTATCTGTGATTAGTCAAAGTAGAGATTGCTGTTTGCAAATTTTTGGTAGATGGAGATTGCCGAGCTTGCAACAAAACGCAATTTTTAAAGCTTAGTTATAGCGGGGTTTTACCGATTTTGCTGCCAAAAAAGCAAAAATTTTGGATTAACTCAATTATAAACAATGTGGAGAGGTTTTGCATCTACTCTCTTTATGCATCAACCTAATATTAAAAACTTTACATTAATTTTGCTTAAAGTTTTATTTTCTAGAATTTTAACATATTGCTGGTAAAATAAAACAAAAGAATTGCTTTATTGTTATGATAAGTATATTACAAAAAGTTAATAAAAACAAGCCTTTTGAAATCATTCATTTAAAGCTAAAATTACTTTTTGATTCATAAAATATTTTCCAAATTTAATTCCTTTTTTTAAATTACATTTTTATGATGACATTTTAAATTTAGGTCAGGGATATACTAATACTACTATGATTTTGACTGCGTAAATATAAGGTTTTTACACAAGAAGCTCGTTTTAATTATAATACTTTTTTAAATTTAAACTTTAAGTACAAACTCTGCGATTACTTGTGGAAAATGATATCTAGTAAATGCTCACATTGACTTTATCTCCAAATGGTCATTCTTTTGAGAAAGTTGCGCAAGACATTTTTGCATATCTGAGGCTATATAGCAAATAACAACTCGATTGTTGTCCTTAGAGCTGGAATTGTTTGCTGGGCGTTAGTGTAGATTTTTTCTTTCCCGTAGTCTAAAAAAATATCTAACGGAGTTAAATTGCACGATCTGGGAAGCTAATTTGCGTCCGAATTTTGCAAAATGATGCGCCCAGCACTGCAATTGTGTGACTCGTAGAGCCATCCTGTTTAATATAGACTAAAGAAAGGCAGTTGGCGTTTTATTGTAACGATCCGCGTTGATTGTAATTGCATCACGTTTTCGAAAAAGTAACAGTAACTTATCTGGAACTACAGATGCGGCAATTTTGTCTATTGATGAACCCATTGAGATGGAAATTGGCTTTGTTGCTAAAGATGATTTTTCTAAAACTTGCATTTCGAGCATCCAAGAAACGAACGACACCGGCATGTATGAGCGTGTATTGTGTCATTTTCTTAAATCGGATAGTATAGTTTTAATGACAAATGTCAAGGATTCAACGGATCAAAAATGCCGCACAATTTAAAATGGAACTTTTTATTGAAAAACCTTTTATAATTGACAAATTGAATTCTCAATATTATTTCAAACATATATAATTTGAAAGTTATTAAATTAAAAAATTTAATATCTATAGATTTAATATGAATAAATTTTTTTAATCATAGATATCGTTTAATATATTTTTTAATAAAAAAAACCCAATTGAGTTCTTTTAAAGATTATCTTTATTTACATTTTATTTAAATTTAAATTTTATTTATTTAAAACCAACCGAGTAATATGATAATTTTCGAGCACAGTTTTCACCCATTTTAGCGTATAATTCTATTAGGGAATGTCTAGTAGATATTTTGTTGTAATTAAATTTAATATAGCTTAATGGTTACTACACATCTTCATCTTAATATGACAACAGTATTAAATGTTGCGCTCTTACATGGTTAAAATTGAATTTAAAACATCTGTCATGTATATTGCAGCGGGAGCAATTAGGTAAGCTTTATTTACACAGGAGATGCTTATTTCATTCGTTGCAAAATGTTTGTTAAAGCTCACGTACATTTTTCATATGGTCGTATTTTATAATAGATTCCAATTTGATTTAGTATATAAACCGCAATTTTATTTTATCGACCATATACGTACATAAAGCTTGGTTCTATGAAATTTAATTTGACGGAATAAAAGTTTTATACTTGTATGTTGTAATTGTAATATAAAATTGAAGATGTGCACTAAGTCTCTTAAAATAAATCATGGATGACGACATGCAGTGATATGAGGAATTGTAGTATAATGTATTTTTATTGTTTTTTAACAATGCTCTGTAGATTTTTTAAGCAGATCATTTGGTTTAAATTAATTAACATCAACCTTGCAACTTTTTTTATTTATTTCATTATGTACAGTTACTTAAAGTGTAACAATGTAATTATAAATGTTGTCCTTTATCGGTTTAATTAATAACTCAGTAGTCAGTTAGCTGAATGGAATTATGGTTTTTAATGATGGAAAAGAATATTGCGACTGCAATAAATAAACGAAAAATCAAAAATACACTCAGATGCAACCGGGTCATAGGGTAATTTTTTCAAAAAAAAAAACGTTTAATTTTGTTTACAAAACTTTTAGTTATTTACAATTAAAGTGACTATATGTTGTTTTTTTTCTACATCCTCATTGTCTCTTTGATTGTAAAACACTAATGCCCGTATTCATAAAAGCTGATTAAATTTAATGACTATTAAATGTGACATCATAACCTCACAATTCGATAAAACGTCAAAACAATTTTTATAAATTTGATAGAAATACATGTTATTTATTTTGCGTTATTTTTAAATATTATTTTTCATTTATTTCTGATAGTTATTTATTATGCCAAACTTTTTTTATGGTAGAAAAAGTATAAATAATTTTGCGGTTGTCAAATTTAACGATCCGTTACTGTAACTGACTTTTATGAATACGGGCATAAAAATTTTATAAAACAAAAAATTACTCGGGTTTTTTGCAAAAAATTACTCAATCTAGGTGTATAATATTAAAATCTTAATTGATTAAGTTTATTCTAAGAGCAAAAAGGAGCCCTATTTAAGAGGTTAAGAAAATAGGATATTGTAAATACATAGAGTTAATTCTGCACTTTACAGGTGTTTGAGTCATTTGATCAAAATTACTAGTTTTGTACATTTTGGTTTTCAATGATGTAACGTAACCTAACTTTAGAAAGTCTAGAAATGGAAATAACGGATTTCATTGTGGACTTAAGCAGCGGCCTGGATTTTAGCAGCTTACACTGGTAGTGCAAACACCGTGAGACAGCGTCAATTAGAGAAGAATTATCTTAGTTTGGATATATCAAAACTGATTTTTGTAGAAATCTTACTCACGCATAAGTTTATATAATTGCTATTGCATTAGTGGAATCCGCTTGTTTATTGGAATCATAATAATAATGAGCAGTAGGAAATGGTGGTGGTTTTTTATTAACACGGTAATTAACATTAACAAAACTTATCTTTAGGAGAAAAGTCATTGAATTATATACAGTCATCACTTAACACAATTAGCAATTTTCTACCAAAGGAGAATGGATAAAAGCATTACCATTCTAATTATGAAACTATTTACTCGGATTATTGGATTTATTCTGCTAGATTATATAGCAATTAGTGAAAAACAACAAAGTTTTAGGAAAAACAGATCAACTAATGAAGCCTTATTTTCAATAAAATATAATACAAAAATCAATGGAGTATATAATAAACCAGCATTTGTATATTTTATTAAGCTAACCAAAGCATAACATAATCGCTAAAGTTGCTAACATAATTGAAAAACTAAACACTAACACAGCGATACAAATATTAATCAATAATAACAATTAAAAATCTACTTGTATCAACTAAAATTGTACAAGAAGATTTTCTATGTCTTCTCTTTTTTAACATTCTTATAGATCGGATAATAAATAATGTCAAAAGATCAAGGCAAGGGTTTAGTACAAAGGAATGTTACCCATTAGTATGCTACGCTAATTATAAACGCAAAAAACATCTTTATTCAAAAAACCAAATTACTAATGACAACTAATTTGTTGTAAACTAGCAATAAACGACAAATTAGTAACTCCCAATCAAGACTGATCTAGGAGGTAAAAGACTAAGCAACCAAAGCGGCAAGAGTTTTGAGAGGCTTGATAAATATGTTTTGGAATAACTAACACATAAACAGGAAGGCTAAGATACAAATATACAAAACAAGTGTACGCCCGGTAATGATGCTGCAGAAGCCTTGCTAGAAACAAACACGCTATGCTGAAATACGGCAAAGATGCAATAAAAAAAGATCACCGCCTAGTGATAATAGCAAGAGACCAGGTAGACCAACAAAAAAATTGCTAGACGTCAGTATTTAAAGTTTGAAAAAAATAAGCTATTGGCTTAAGGAGTCGATACTGGGTTAAATTTTTGTATTTTATAGTTTTTCATTTTACTTTTTTTTTACTTTTTTGTTCTGGTGTATATGCTATAGTCATTCTAATGGAATTTTTTTTTCTATTTAAGAAAGTATTGCACTTTAGTATTTTTTTTCTTTTTTAAACAGAAACTCATTAATAGTATATCTATTGCCTTTACAACAAATATTTACAATTATTTTATAAATTATTTTAATCTTTGATAAAAAAAACTAAATCTAGTACAATTATTCTTAAAGCATACATAATATTTTGATGTACTTAACAACTTCTTTTGCATAGGTCTACATAAGTTACATGAGTTTGCTTGTCCTCTGGTTTGAAATATTAACCGTGTTTGCTTTCATACATTTTTGGCATAGTTCCGTTTTACCTCAACTTGTATTTTTTGATTTTTTAATAGTTTTTTCACGAATTGCTTGTTTTGTTGTCCGAAACCTATGAAATTTGCATTTCATTTGGTTGCTTTAAATAGAAATCTTTTATCTAACGTTTTTTTTATTGACATAATTGACTAAGTTTGGGTACATATCAGACAGTTTTCAGGTAATGATGGTTATCTTTAGCATTTATGTTAGTCTCAAACTTTACATTTGCTGCTACAAAAATTTACTTTTTTTTTATTTTGAACTTTTGGTAGCTTGAAAACTATTTTTATTTATTTTATTTATTTGTAAAGTAAATTAATTTTTTGCTTATATGTGTTAAAGCTTTTGATTTTGCTAAACAATCTTTGGGTTTTGTAATATCTTTGCTTAGAAACTTTTTTTTTTTAATTCTTTTTCTGTAGGAAACACAGACTTTTGTTCAATTTGCAGCTAAACATTTAGATCTAAATGAGCATATACTTTATGGCCATAATACTTTAAAGATAACGGGCATAACTGAAATTGTCATTCTAGAAAAATCCGCTATTATTGCAACAGAGTTTTATTATGAGAAAATAAGTAATGTGTTATTTTTGAAAACAGATGCATTATAGATGTATAGTAAATTCTGTGATATACCTACAATGATAGGATGGAACGGATATGTAAAACACGTGAATACAAATAACTTTCATTTTGAAATATTTGGAGCTCTCTATTTGCCGTTATGTGCTTTGGAGAAAATTAATAATCATGGCTTCAACTTTTGTTCATCAAACACAGAGACATTGTTGCTGCAGCATCTCCAAACTTTGAATTGTTACTGGTTATTGGTATACTAGAGGATTGCATTTGCTAATGAAGCATTAGACTTTGAGAAAAAATTGACATTGATGATGAAACCGATGATATTTTTCGGAAAAACGATATCATTGGTTTTCTATTATCCACTAGTATTGAGAATTATGACGAAAAAGGTGAGTTTGTACTCTGTAAATAAATTGAAAAAGATGAAGATTGTGGTCTTACAGTAAAGTTATGGGTTCAGTATTTCCAAATAATATCTATTGCTAAATAGTATATTAGAGCTCAGCGAATGGGAAACTTTAATTTGCATAAAGCTGATATAACCATACTTCCAAGCTGCTGGTCATCATAGTTATGCAAAATCAGCTTACTTAATATTTAAGTTATAATGTTAATTGCAGATTTAGCATCAAAACATGTTTTGGAGAGTTTCAAGAAAAGAATTTTATTGCCAGGTGATTTAATAAATTAACTTGTAGTACTTGGATTGATATGACTATAGATCAACCACTCATGATGTATTTGAAAAGATAGTTGTGTTGCTAGAAAATAGATTACTTAAGAAAGTGTGTTAAGCAAATGGATGTATGGTATGCATACCATGAATACAGTGTGTGAAGAATTAGAAAATTTGTGTAATATAAAATTGGTAACGACCGATCAACATGTGAATGCTAGGAGTTCACAAATGAAACGGAGTGCTACTGATGCTACAAAAGTCTTAAAATAGTTTTCTGGTCACGATCATTTATTAGTTTCCCCACATTATGCCAATATTGAGTAAAACCATTGGTTTGAGGCATGAATGACAGTGTCAACAAGTTGACAACAAGTTTTTAGCAATAAATATTTACAAAAGGCAAATTAATTTTATGTTGTCTAAAAGATTGGAAACTGAAAATTTTATTGTAAAGCAAGCAAAACAATATAACAATTTAATACAAATACTGCTATTATTGTTGCCAAAGATGTGGACTTGATGGCCATATTGATTGCTTGAGTTTCTTAGCACAAAATATTTTATTTTTCAAAGCATAAATGTAAAGCAAAAATTAAATAAAAAATTTACTCTCATTACATATTAGCTTTGTATTTAAAATGTTAAAGTTATTTTTTTGCTAAGACAAATTGAATATTTTTAATCAGTTTAAAAAGACTAACGAAATGATTAATTATGCTGCAGTATTTACAGCAGTTAGCACTGTTTTTAATAATATTTTTTAGTATGGTCTACGTTTCTTTTTACAAATAAACAAAGCAACCAAAAAACAGGATTTTATTAATGAATTGCAAAATTTTAAATTTATTTAATCGGCAACTTTTAATACAGCTGTGAAATTGTCTATGCTTCTTCCAACCTCTGTTGCTGATCAGCAGCTTATCAAACATATTATTAAGTTGAAGTATGACAAAATTGATCCTAAGAACTGGGGATAAGTATTACACAATAATGTCTTGGAGCCAGTTATAATTCTGTTTTAAGCTGATTCTGATGTATTACTTAATACAGTATTCTAAAACCGCAAGAAGGCTGTGATTTTAATTGTGTATATCAAAAAGAAGGATTACATTGTTCTATAGTTTGAAGCCAATGTTGTGATCAAACTTATTTGAATACAGTTTTACTTGATATACAGAGATTTATTGTCTTTTTTCATCCAAACTATGGAGATAGAAAAATCGGACTGGAATAAAATTATCTCAATAAATAAAACACAAGCGGCCGCGTGGGTTAGTTGCTTAGATGCTTGCCTCTCCTGAGTTTAAATCCTACTCTGCCGTATATTATTTGTGAATTTGTTTACCGCTTTAACAGCTTTAACATTTATGATTTCAGCAACAAGCAAATTTACAAACAATAATCATCTTGCCTCATTTCATTACTCATACTTGGAAGGACCTGCTAGAACCAGGCTGGTGAGGTTGATAGAAAAAAAAACGACATTTATGTATCTATTGAATAATAATTCATTAGCCATTATTATATTCTAATATCAGTCATTATTTGTTGTTATGAAGTAAGTAATACACGTTATTGGTTCTTTGAAACGCTATATTTTGTGAACGGTTGCCCTAATACATTTCTATAGCAAATCGTCTCATTGGCTTTCTTAATTTTTTTATAAATGTTTTTGTTTTTGCAAAAAAAACAGTGTTTGCGTGACTTAAGGCGCGGCATTCAAATTGATAGGGAACATTATTGAAAACCATGCTAAGGTCAATGCAAAAATTCAGCCCGTTACAATTTTTTCCATATTGAAGTTTATTTTTTTTTGGACTAATAGAATTAAAACGCTATTGTATCTACAACCTGAAAATATCATTGAACTTAAGCAGTTTAAAAGGATGATAAATGTTTGCTTTAAAAATAAATTGCAGCTTACGTACAGGTACTTTTACCAACCAACTTCAACAAAACTTCATAAAATGAAACATTATAAAATCAGAAGCAAACAAAGCATTTAAGGTTTTTAAAGAAAGCATTTTATGATAACACTAATCATTTATGGGCTCCACAAGAGAAACAACAACAACAACAATAGACTATATAGAAAAATTTTCTAATGGGAGAAAATTGTTGCTAATCAATAGAACTGATGACACTGCAGGCCAACAAGATATATGCAAGATGCTAGAGTATCACAAATTAATGCTTGGCGATATGTTACTTTGCAGTTTTGACAAGCGGTATTTACATTAATAGTATTTTTAGGTTGATATGTTATAAATCTGAACTAGACTAAAGGTATTTAATAGTATACGGTGGATCTCACATCCAAGAATGAAATCTACGGCCAAATTTAAAATACAAAGTTATATTTAACAATTAGTTAAAAAAAGCTGTACAAAGTATATTTATAAATTTGAGCACGTGTTTAAAGATATTTCTTAATGCCGTGTTCAGATATTACTTGATCTGTATGGATTATTTTTGTAAGATGCTATTTCTATAGAGAAAACTGTTGCATTTTACGCTTTATATACACACTGGTTTGTTAGATTTGAAACGCCACTACAAATTACTATAAACTACGGCTTACAGGAGTTATATGGTTGAAAGGCTTTTTTTATTTCTCAGATATCATTTGTCTACTTCTAGACGCTATTTTTAAATTTTTTATCTCTCTTGAAAAATCAAGAGAGGCATTCCGGTAACGTCCGTTTACCTTTTAATTTTTTTGGTTTAATTCATGGACATTATTTTCAGTATTGTAAAAAGTTTTTCAATAAGGGCGGGTAGATGTTAAAATGGAATAAAACAAGCTGTGTGTGAGGTATTAACAAAATTATTTTTTTATTTGCAATGCTTATGTACCTATGCTATTTAATGTGGAATATCCGGCTGAATTTGATGGTTTGTGTTATGTTCACCTTTAGGGCGATTGTGGTTTGTTTGCATAGACCTGCGATTTCAAGAAATCTCTTAAGACAAAATCTAGCTTGGTCAAATTGCATGATCTCGGTGGCCAATTTACATTACCTCTGCGAAAGATGACCTTACCCTCAAAACGTTCATTCAGAATGTCAATTGTGGCGTCCGCTGGGTGGCACGTAGCGCCGTCCTACTCGAACCACATGTTGTATAATAATAATAATAATAATAATAATAATATCGTTTATTCCAGAGATCAAAGACATAGGACAAGTCATGTTTACAAACAAATTAAAAATTACAACATACTACTAGATAATAGATAATATTAATTAAAACTAATTACATTTAAGGAACTGATTATAGAATAAAAAATATAAATATAAATATATGATCAGTAATACATTTCAAAGATCAAAGACAGAGGACAAGTCATGTTTACAAACAGGTTAAAAATTACAACAAACTACTAGATAACAAATAATATTAATTAAGACTAAATACATTTTTCAAACTGCTTATAAAATAAAACTATGAATATAAGATCATTATAGCATTTCCAAGGCGCCCGAGTGTTTGTGGAGAGAGAAGTCAATCCCGTCCATATTACACTGTATATCGATACCCCACTATGAAAACTCCGCATGTGTCTCCAGCACCATTCTACAGGAACAAACAAAAAACTGTCTTGTATCGACTACAAAATACCGCTCCACAACGATTCCCAGCTCTATTTCATATTTCAGACAACAAAATCTAAAATATGCCACAAAACCAAAACCAATACAGAGCAGCACTTTCAGCCGACACAAGAAAGTCCCTCGCTCCTGCAAAACAGTGCTAAAGGCACACACGAGGCCCCCACAGCAAGGCACTGATATTAAAACTAAATTTGTTCAAATTCTTGAGAATCTTCAATAAAATCGGCAAATGAATAATAACATTTTTGTATCAATATATTTTTTAATGTGTTTTTATATATTTTGGTTGGCATTTCTTTAATTTGGTTAGGGATTTTATTATAGGCTTTAATGCCTGCATATTCCGGAGATTTTTCATATGACGTTAAATTGTGCTGCGGGATTTCCAGTAGATTTGAACCGTGCCTAGTATTATAGTTATTAAAATTGTTTAGTTTTGTAAACAAATTTATGTGCTTTTTGACATACTTCAAAAGTTCAAAAATTAATAAACTTGGCAAGGTTAAGATTCCCAGCTCTTTAAAATATCCTTTACATGAGACAGTATTGCTTAGTTGTAGCATGGCACGAACTGCTCTTTTCTGAATGACAAATATCCTTTTAAAGTCTTTAGATAAGCCCCATATTGTAATTCCATATGTTATTAGTGAATGAAAATGGGCAAAATAATATGATTTTATTACCGGTAGATCAACTTTCCGCTTAAGCTGTTTAATAACATAACATTGAGTACACAATCGTTTTGCCAAATAGTCTATATGTGCACTAAAATTTAGTCCTTGATCAATTATGATACCAAGAAATTTTGTATGTTCAGCTTGTTTGATGGATTTTTTGTTGTGTCTTATTAAAATGCTCTCGTTAGATTTTTTGTTTTTGTTGAATTTTAATAACACTGTCTTCGATTCATTTATAAGTAGATTATTGCTGCTGAGCCAGGTAGTCGCATGATCTAGTTGCAGATTTGCATTATGAATTAGTGTGTCTAGTGTCTTTGACGCTATCAGAAGAGACGTATCATCTGCGTACATAACAGAGTTCTTGATTTGTAAATCATTCACGTAAATTATGAATAGAATTGGACCAAGGACAGAGCCTTGAGGAACTACTTTCCTCATATCTAAAGAACCTATGTCTAAAGGTCCATATGTTTTAATTTGGGCCATAAGAAATTGGTTATCATCGTTTTGTAGCGCTTGCAGTTGACGGTGACCGTTTTACCAACGTTGTTTTTGAAAAACTACGGACCAATGACGCCGCCGGCTTAAAATCTACACCAAATGGTTACTTTTTGAAGATGCATTATTACCTGGTGAACTTCGTGTGGGTTGGTGTTGTTCTATATACGGCAATTTTGCATAGCCATTCATTCAAAAATGCGCCTTGACGCTAAAGATGATTTTTCCGCCAAAATTGGGGTCCCCTTCCAAACAATTCGAAGCCCAGTCAGCGAACAAACAGCTTTCTTTATGGTCAAACTTTGAGTTTTTGTGCACGGCGAGGAGTCAATGCCCCGGGTTCTGCTTTACACTTCACGGACCGCGGCGATGTTCTTTGCCGATCTTGCGTTTCTTAAACGTACAGGTGTTGGCTGATAATTTACCAAACTTGTCGTTTCAAATTTGGCCAACAAACGTTGAAGAGTCGACTGTGAAGGGCTACCACGTCTACTGTAAAATGGGCGCAATGCGCGCAACGTTTGCACTAACGAACACTCATTTTGATAATAAAGTTTTATTATTTGAACGTGCTGTTTAATTATGTAACTTGTCAGGTTGATTTAGCATAATTAACTGAATAATAAACAAAAAAAATGTCACCAAAACAAAATAACCGCCACGGGCCGCCAAAATTTACTAGCGCCAACTGAAAAACCCTTTATGATTTATTGATTGCTGCGCGACTTTTAACTTCTCCTTGCAATGTGCCGTGAGGATTTTGAGGCTTTTGGTTATGAGTGGCTCTAAAGTACTTTTGGGTTTTTAGAATAAAGCCAAACAAATCTTATTTAAATGTCTGTTAATTTTGGCGGTCTGATATTTTTTGGAAAGTTTTCTACTTTGGCCAAGATATATATTTTTATTAGCATTTTTGAGCGTTTGGCTATCGATGGTTATTGCCACGTTGCCAGCTGCTCATGACTTTAGTTTTTGATAAATTTATGTTCAGGCCTATATTTTTGACGCTTTGCTTAGCTATGAGATCATAAACTTCAGTTTTTTAATATTTTTTCTTAATAGCGCAATGTCGTCTGCAAACCACAGGCAACTGCATTTTAGAAATTGGCCGTAGATGTTGATACCTTTTGTATTCTATTGCAGCTTCTATAAGGTGTTTTCAGTGCTAGCGTAAACATTTTAGGTGATATAGTGTTGCCCTGCCTAACCTAGTGAATTGGTATTTTGCCGGTGGTTATGTCTTCGGCTATCTTTACTTGTAGTGTGGCGTTTTGGTATATATAGGAGGAGATTGATATAGCTCGAGTTGAGTTTTGCATTGTCCATGCCTTTGAAAATTACATCCAGTTCTATGAAATTGAACGTTTTCTGATAGTCGATGAAAGCCATGTGTAGCTTGTTATTGTATTCCACTATCTTTTTTGTTAGACTCTGGATTGTTTGCAAATGGTTTGCTGTTTTGTAGATTTTCTAAAACTTGTTTATTAGGTTGGCAGAAGTTTAGCTTATTTGTAATCCCGTTGGTGATGTGTTAGCAGGTTTATGCTATGGTTGTTTTGTATATTGCTTGTGTTTCCTTTTTGGTGTCTTATAATTACTTCTGCGTTATTTTATGTATTAAGAATTTTGACTTCTAGTAGACATTTATTTAGATGGATTTTACGGGTTCTAGTAGATTTTATTCTTTGGATTTTAGCACTTTGCAAGTTGATCTTCTCCTGGTGCTAGTACGTTCTTCATATAATTTAAAACTACTCAGATCTCAGAAATTATTTTGTCCGGCATGTCTTTTGAATTGAGTTTTAGTTTTGCCGATGAGTTAAGTTCCGTTTAAAATTCTTTCCATCTTGTTTCATAGTATAGCATTTTTGCTCTTCCATTTACTATTGTTTTCTTTAAAACTTTTATAGTTTTGTTGTTTTCTATATGTTCGTATATTTTTCTCGTATATTTTCTAATATTGTCTAAAATTTTCTGGCTGATTTCTTTGATTAATAGTTCATACTCTGTAGAATCGGGACTAGTTTGTTTCTGTTTGTTCATGAGCTGTATGATGTCATTGCTTATTTATTTGTTGTTCCTTTTACTTAGCCTTGCATTTACATTTTTTGTTTGAAATACATCGGTTTAATTTTTGTCTATGGGTTAAAATTATTTTTTTGACAGGTCTATTGCGTATTTTTTTGTATTTTGTTGTAGTTGCTGGGTATTTGGTTGGCTCAATTTTTGTCTTTCCAATCTGGTGTTTATAGTTATTTTTGCTTTTATGAGTCTGTGGTTACTTCCTGTGTTAAATTAGTTTGAGACTGATCGCAGATGTGACGATGTATCCTTTACGTAGTCTATTTATTTCTTGACTTTGCTGTTTGGGCTTATCCACGTCCATCTGACTTGTTCAAATTTTGCTATCCGTACATGTTTCAGTTGCGGAAATTTTGTGTTACTACATTGTCTACTAGGTGAATTTTTGACAACGAATTATATTGCAAATGCTTGATAATTTTTCTCGTTTTTTGTCATGTACTTTATCAATACCAACTATGTATTTATACGGCATAATGGAACAAAGATGCTTTACATTTATATGATGATGGGTTGCGTAAAATAATTGTTGAAAATAGAGATGACCTTCGTCGTAGACATCAGGGGACGTAATGTTATTATCTCTACTGACAGTGATGATATTCTATTGTCAAATATTATTATGCTGAAACTCTAACAGGAAGCATTATTATAACACGGATTTCAGCTACGCCAATCCATTAGTTTTCAATTAAAATAGGCAAAAAAACTGAGAATCAATAAGACGCGCAATCAAATAGACGTGTCTGCTTCTCGGACCGTTTGCAGCTAAGTTTCTTGTGATCTTAATCACCGACAGGAGTGTAGTACAAATATTGTTTGTAAATAGAAAAAGTTATTATATTTGTTATACTTAAATTAACCGTAATTTAACATCCGAACCAAACTGTACTAATAAGTGCGGTCTTATCAGGTTTTCTAACAATGTAATAATGTATTTTTAATAATGTATTTTAAAAATGCTTCAATCTACTAATTATATATTATGTATATAACTATATTATTTCACAAAAATATTAAAAAATATAATTCAAACTATGGTATTAAATCAAACGCATCTATGCGTATTTGTAAAAGCAGTTTCCGTTTGCAGTAAGCGTTTCAAATCAAATTGCAATTAAGCAAAATTAATTGCAATTTGATTCAATTTATATAATCTAAACACTGTTGACACATTATACGAGATTGTTACACTCTAACATAATTAACGGGTGGTTTAGTATACTATTCAAAACAACAATATACCAACGCTATTAGTAAAACTACAAATAATTCAAGTTGATAAATATGTAGTGAATAATAAACAATTCTCCCTAATCATCTAGAACATTTTAACGCATTGACCAGAGTACATTACAAACAATGCCTATTATAATTTGTAATTAGTCAGTGATTAAACTGTGGTTTATCCAGCCGTAATTCACATGCTTTATATGAGGATTGCATCCTGCAAAAGTAATAAGGTCCGGAATTGATTGCTTTTAACCGAGAATAAACATTGCGTGAAATATCACTTGAAGTTATAGAATCGATATATGAGATCTATGTAATGTATAAGTAATGTTGCACTTTTATCTTTTAAGTGCACTCCAAGATAGATGGAGCAAATAGAAACCTGATACTACTTTTTTATCTATTTGTACGGAATTAAGAGCAACTGATATATTTATTTTTTTGATTTATGTCGTGCTATCATACCTTCAGATGGATAAAATGAATATTTATTATTTTCTTTTCAGAGTTGTTATTGTCGTGGTGTATAAATAATCTTAATTTATGAGGATCACGGAATTTGCTGGAATGTTTTTGCAATGTTGGAGTTTCAAAACGTATACCGGTATAATTTATGTTCTGACGTAATACATTGTTATATAATGACTTGTAATTTTTACATGCCGACGTTAATATATTAATAAAATAATTTTAGAAGAATTTTATATAAAAATATTGTTCTTGTTTCTTATTATTATGGTGCTCGATTACATTTTGTAATAAGATTAAAAATTGTATTGTTACATTTTTGGTCTGCAAAAATAGTGAACTAGTTGTGCATAGCTTGTCAATTAAAATTAAAAACAATTCTACAACTTGCGTTCCATTATATTCAAGATTTATTGTTTTACCTAATTAGTAATGACGAAATTTTCTCTTTAAAAGCAGAGTGTATTTTTATTAACTAAAGAATAACTAAATATAATTAATTATTTTGTTTTGTTTTTTTTTATTTGAACTAAATTTTAATTTAGAGCAATAACTAATTAATTTAATTTGAGCCATACTCTACTACTAAAAAAGCTCGTGCTACATTCGTAAGCATTGAGCGTATTTTTATTAACTATAGAATATCTAAATATTCTTAATTATTTTGCTTTGTTTTTTTTATTGAACTAAATTTTAATTTAGAGCAATAACTAATTCATTTAATTTGAGCGATACTCTACTAAACTACATAATACAATAGCAGAGATGCAAAGGTTGAACATAGACGTTAGCGATGCAATGGATTGGAATTTTTGAATGTGCACTCAAAATTACTTATGTTTTTCGAGAGAAATCCGCAGATATGGAGTCGGAATTACCCTTATAGAAAACAAAACAAATATTACTGAACTTTATAAACGTCCTAAATAAAACTATTATGGCTTAGCTTAAATTATGATGTTACAAATATATTAAGAGATTTTAATGCAAAATTTGGCAAAGGACAAGTTAAAACTATGTAGGGTCATATGCTTTAAGTGAGAGGAATGAGTAAAAAGAAAACCTGATATTGAATACTGCCAGCTGAAGAAAATTACGATTACTAGCACTTGGTTCAAAATACTCAAACGAAGTTTATAAGCTAAGACATTACTAGCGCATATAGGTAAACAGGAATTCAAATAGATTACATACTAGTCAATTAACGATATATAAATTTAATTTTTTTGGTCAGAACCTACTTTGACCATATCTGTGGGACTGCGATTCTTTTATTGCAGGCTTTAAAAGTACACTAAAAAACGTTAAATAAAAACTACCAACCAACAAACTAAATATTACAATGCTTTGACAAGACAAACAAAATTTTGAGCTCGGTTGGAAATTCTCAATTTAATAGAAGATAGAAGACAACATAAAGAAAATATAATACCAAGTACTAATAGACTTACCAACTGACAAGACAAAGAATCATAGAGTAAAGAAGATTACATAGAAGTTAAACGCAATGAAACAAAACACAAAAAAATTAAAGAAACAACTGCCATTGAGAAAGAGAAACAGAATGGAGTAATTGAAGATAAGAATTGTTTAACGATGCTAGATTTAAACTAAGGGACAAATAAGAACCAACTCCGCAAGGACCAACAATATTGCCGAGAAAATAAGACATGCCACAAGGAACTCAACAGATAGAACAGAAGAGAGGTCTTAATGTTGTTCTGGCAGAATTAAAGAATAATAACAATATTTACATGCTAGTAAAACTATTTAATACCATTTATACTTATTATTGATGTTCAAACTTTAGAACGATAAGTTTAATGAGTAACACTCTAAAATTTGCTAAAAGTTATGCAGGATCATATATATATGCCTATGTATGAGTCAAATGTACGCAATAAAAATTTGTTTTTGCTCAAACCACTGAAAATGCTTTTCTCTACATGAATCCTGTTTAGGTGAATTTTTTCAGATTTTTTTAGTAAGCCATTTTCTAGTAATAAGCAATCAAAATTTGAATAAAATGTAGATTTTTGAGTTTATTTACATTTTTTGATCGTTTCTAACTTCTCAGGATTGGGTTTTTATGAAAAAATTATAAGAAACTTTTTTTTTCAAAATCATTTAAAAAGTAAGTTAACATGGCCAAAATTGTTTTCCTTGAATTTTAAAAATTTTGCACAACTTTAAGCGACAGTTTAAAAAAAAGATGAAAAAATGTTGTCTATGAAAACATATTTTTTGGACAATTTTGAAAAAAAAATTTCTTATAATGATCAAAAAATGTAATAAAACTTAAAAACTTTGTTTTTTTCAAATTTTAATTGCTTATTACTCGAAAATGCTCACTGAAGCAATTTGAAAAATGTTACATTTTTAGGATTCATGTAGAGGAAAGCATTTTTAGTAGTTTGAGCAAAATCAAATTTTTATTTTGTACACATTACTCATATATGGCTATATATTTACATCTCGGTATCTATAAAGCGTCTCCTATGAGAAACTGTCATTGGGCGTCCCTTAAAAAAAAACGTGCTTCTAGTGCTCGCAGGTGAATATACTCGAGCTCAAAAAGATTAACGCGGGTTTTTTATTAAATACAAAATAAAACATTTTTCTATTGTACATAAAACTACCTTTTAGCGTCCGTACATTTTTTTGTTTTTGAGCGTCTTACATATACATAAAAAAACATGAATATGTGGTATAGAGCGTCTTGTTTGCTACCTTAAAGCGTCCGGCAGTGTTGCAACATGTTTTCTATTGTAGATATACATATTTGGCACGGATTGTGCATACTATAAAGCTTCCAAACCAGTTTGACCAGTTTATTTATAGAATATCTGTACTAAATTAGCTATACAGCGTCCAACAAAAAATAAACAATAATATACCTACTTAGTACTGATTGAGTAACTCTTTTGGTTTTTAGATTTAAGTAGAAAATAATATAAAATTCACTGCATTTTTAGTGTCGGAAACATTTTTGGGCTTTGCAAATTCAACGATGCCCTCTAACAGGTGTCCTGAATTGAAACAAAATTTGATAAAAATTACGACGTTAGAACTCATTGTTTCTGATCAGGGTAGTTTTCGTAAACTACAAAATGCAAAATATTAAAATTGTATCTGCTTTTTCTTGGAAACAATACCGTCCAACAGTTTAGAAATATTAAAATTTATAGAAAATTTGGTCTTGAATCAAAATAATGCAAAAATTAAAATGACGACACTAAATCTTTTTGCTTATGTTTAGAGTAGCATGCAAAGAAAAAAAAAATTGAATAAAAATATTGTATTTGTTCCTTCTTGAAAACAGTAGTGCCCAAAAGTTTGTAAACACTAAAAATTTAAAAAATTTAAAAGTTTTTAATTAATTACAGTTTATGTCTAAGTGTATTACTCAAAATAATTTGTGTATTTAATTTATTAACATGTATTTGAAATATATCGTTTTCCAATAAGAGGTTTCATTTTATTTCATTTCATTTGATATTAAAAAAAAACGGGAAAATTTTTAAGAAAAATCAATAAATGTTTATTTCATTAAAAAGAGAAAGGTATGCCGTTAACATTTGAAAACAATATCAGTCAAATAACCGCCAAGGTTACGGTTGCAGTACCACATTTTTTTTATAAAATTTTTAATGACAAATTTGCACATTTGAGGTCTTGAATCGATTGTAGAGCATTGGCATAAACCTTGTCCTTCACGTGGCTACAAAGAAAAAAGTCTAAAGATGTTGAATCACAAGATCTCGGTGGTCAATTGTGATCACCTCTTTGAGAAAAACACGGCCAGAAAACTTTTCTTGCAATATTGCGATTGTTTTGTTGCTTGTGTGGCACGTAGCGCCGTCTTGCTAAAAATAAACGTCGTCCACATCATTATCTTTCAATTCCGGCCATCAAAAATCATTAATCATAGCTTGGTAGCGCCATCCATTCACAGTAACAGTTGCACCAGCCTCATATTTAAAAAAGTAGGGTCCAATCACACCGTCAGCCTAAAAACCTCACCAAACAGTGACACGTTGAGGATGCAAAGACTTTTCAACAACTATTCTTGGATTTTCTGAGCTTCAAATGCGACAATTCTGCTTATTAACGTAGCCTTCGAGGTAAAAATTGGCCTCATCACTGAAGATGATTTTTTGATGAAATTCCAGATCATTTTGATGCATTTGAAGGACCCAATCAGCAAAGATACAACGTTTATGGTGATCGACCAACTTGAGTTCTTGTGTTAACTGAATTTTAAAAGCCTTAAGACTTAAGTCAAAAGTGCAAAACACAATTCAATGTCGTTTGTGAAATGTCTAATTCCAAAGATCAACAAGGAATCGACAAACCTGGCTTTTCTTCAACACTACGGGCTACATCAGCAATATTCTCTTGTGTTCTTAAGCGATGCACACGCTTTTGATTCTATACATCACAAACTTGTTCCAACAGTTTAAATTTTTCCATTAGGTTTACTATTGCCGGCCGAGAAGGTGCTTTACAACGACCAAAAAGTGTTTTAGTTTTGCGAACTGTGACTGAATTTTTTTTACCATTTTTGTAGTGAATTTTAATAATTTCAATGCGTTGTTGAAGCATGTATTGTTCTATTTTTTAATAATGGCGTAGTTTTTACTTGTCAAATGTCAAAAGATAATAGCTTCAAAATTAACAGCTGCCAAGTTAGCCTGCTATTCAAAATGAAACTTCTTATTACAAAACCCTTTACAATAGAATGTTATTAAGGTTGCAAAATTAAATGTAGTATGTATTAAAGTCGACAATTGCTTTTTTAATCTTTCCGCATAACGTGGATCATTAATTATATTGATATTATAACGAGA
The DNA here is from genome assembly GCA_963932245.1 of Tachinus rufipes. Lineage (NCBI taxonomy): Eukaryota > Metazoa > Arthropoda > Insecta > Coleoptera > Staphylinidae > Tachinus > Tachinus rufipes. Next base: position 36,598,559 of record OZ010744.1, read on the forward strand.
CTATACAGTTTTAAATTCATTATGAATAGTTTTACCAGCATGTTCCGACCATCGACCCAGACCTAAACTCAAGTAATATAACGCATGAGGTAAATGGTATAAAATAATATGAAGTTTTGTTTCGATAAAGTACGTTGCTTCAAAATATTTTCTCAAGTTAGCAATTTCTAAATTTAAGATTTTTTCATCCGATTTTGATGTAGAGAAACATAGATTTACAATTTTATCCATTGATTTAAAACATAATAGGTAAGGAATAATTATGAGCTGATATTTCCTAGTATATTGTCACTAACAAGAATATCAGAGTTATTCAACCTTGTTCGGCAAGCATTCCCCGCAAAAACTTTGCTGTAGTAATTTTTTGATATTATTTTTAACTGTTTCGGCCAAAGATGAGCTCGTTTACAATCTAAATTTTTTATTAATTTGTTCTAAACTATAAATTTTTGAATAACAGTTACATCATCGTATTCATTACAGAGTACAAGATTCACAACTGATTTGCTTAACATAGCAAATTTCTTATTACTTCCATTAGATTAAAATATTTTAAAAAAATTTCTTAAATTTCCGAACGTCTTTAGCCTGCAGCATTTGTTTTCTATTTTCAAATTTGCAATTTCTAACAATTAATTTAAGAAATGTAAAATTTAATTTAATTAAACTGCAATAAAAACTTATCAATGTTATTGTTTTCTTCCTCGTCGCCATTTTCAATACCAACTAATAATTCATTATAATGTTCAGAACAGTTGCTTACCTTTTCTTGCAAATATACATAGCAGTATAAGCTAGGATACTTTGCAGAAGCAATTTGTTGACCGTTTACAATAAAATTTATTTTTAAATTGCCGATGAACTTGAATGAGAAATCATTCAAAACAATTTTCATTAAATTTAGATTCCTATAACTTTCTTTCACATCGGGAACAATAATAACAAAATAATCTTTTTTACATTTGTAGCTTTACCAAATTTTTCAAGTCCGCACTGTTCTTATACGTAGATCTCAACAATCTTTCATTTGTGTTATTTTCTAGTTCAGGTAATATGCTAAGAGATATTTAAAAAAAAAATTGCCATCTGCCATAATTTTAATGTCAACATTACCCTTTTCTCCACGTTTATTAATTACCATATCAAATATTTCAGAAACGTTACCCCACACTATTGGTCTTTTAATTGTTTTGGTTGAATTTCCATTACCAACAGCAAACCTAGGAAATCAATTTTTATAATGGAATCAAAGTCTAATTTCCAATTCTTCATATCTTCAGAGAAATAGGCAAGAATACATTTGCGATGACCAGTTGGTGACCGAAAAAAGTTAGTTTGTTTTTTATATATATAACGCAGACACATTTATGATAGATTTATAATTCAATTATTTCTCCAAACTGATCTGAATCTTTTTAATTTGTTTGGGATTGATAACAATTCTCTTCATTTTTTCTTTAGAGCTGCTGTAGGATGCAATTTTTTACTGATCAGACAGTTCCGCAATCATATTGTTTGTTATGTTACGGGTTGTTTTCTTTTAAGAACATTTATAGGATTGTTTCTTTTCTATGGTTGAGAAACATTTTGTGCAGACAATTGTTGCAGTGTTGGGTTTAGGATTTTTTCATTTTCTGAACTGATTTTTTATAATTTACTGATGCTATCGTACCAAACTTAATTTGCTTACATATTATTATATGTTCTCTACCTTTTATTACTGCAGATCTAAAGTTCTTTCTTGCAGTTATACTTATATAGCAATTAAATAAGAAATTTTTTTTTTTCAAAATTTGGTGTTGTATAAATGTTTCTTTTAGGATTATCATTCTTTCTATCTTTTAGTGCTAAAAAACAAATCTTGAGTATTAAATTTAGGATTTGAATGTCTTATTAATTCAGCTGTGTCCTATTCTGTATGTAAAAAAAAATTCCACAATACATACAATTAAAACTGACTATTATTAGTAGTAGTAGTAGTATGAGAAACCATTTTCACAAATTCTTTATCACAAATCAATCAAGACTTTGACAATATACTCACTAAAGTAATTTTTTTATCATTAATATTTAATTTAAAAAAATCAAATTGTTAATATTTAAAACTATTCACATCAGCCAAATCCTTCAGATCAGAAAGTACAACTGACTGCTTATGGAATCAAGTAAAACTAAAATAAAACAACAAAATCCTCATAAAACCAATATAATTTTTTAATTTGTATCGTATCAGTCTACTTAGAACAATAGTCGTATTGTTGTTGAATTTTTTATTTATACTAACTTGACTTGATTTGACTTGAATCAGACATTTTGTGAAATTTCAGTTTTATAAACTTTTAGGCACCACTGTGTTTCAAGAAGGAGCAAATACAATATTTGTATTTAATATTTTTTTATTTTTGTATGTTACTCTATTCATTGGAGAAGAGATTTAGTGACGTCATTTTAATTTTTGCATTCTTTCAATTTGGGACCAATTTTTTGATAAATTTGATAATTTCTAAACTTTTAGGCGGTACTGTTTCCAAGAAAGAGCAAATACGATTTTATTGTTTTGCATTTTGTAATCTACCAAAGCTACCCTAAAATGATGAGTTCCAGCGTTTTTTTTTTTTTTTTTTTTTTCAATTTAGGACACTCTGATTTGCTCCGCGACGTTGAACAAGAAAGTTATGTTTATACGGTTGTAGCCAAGACCAAAAATCCGACGGCTCCAATCAAAACATTTTTTTTGGAGTATTTTAATTCTTTGAAAACCATTCGGTCAAAGAATTTTTTTGAAATTAAATTTTGGGCCAGATTTTTGGTCAAAAGTGCAAAAAGAGACTTTTTTGGGTTAAATTTGGAGCAACATTTAAAACAAAATTTGGACAACTTATTTAAAAAAAATCATTAGCTATTCGACAAAAAAAAAGAACTTAGCTAAAATCTTTACCAAACTACGTTGATCCATTTCGGGCAAATCACGCTTTTGGGGTTACTTTGAGCGGGACGCATTTTAATTGCATTGAAGCGTTTTGACACAGCTTGGTCGGATCACTACCAACTTTTAGTATCAGAAATATTTTTGCTAACTTGTCTTCCAAATTCAATGGTGTTTTCGGGTTTGCTCTGCAACCTAAGACAAGAAAATTATGTCTATACGCACAAGGCGTTAAAATATTAGACCCTCGCCCAGTCCCGATTGGACTTGACTGAGCATTGAGGCAAGAAGACATGGCTAAAAATCCGACGGTTCCGATTAGAACAAACTTTCTAGCTGCAATCGTTACTTACCTACGTCGATCCAAGTCGGACGGGTTGCCTTTTGGGGTCGTTTTGAGCGCGACGCATTTAAATTACACAGAGGTGCTTTGACCGTTACTGCTTGGTCGGATCAATTCTGATTTTTAGTGTCGGAAATATTTTAGTTAACTCGGGTCTTGCAACGGGGTCTGGGCTTGGCTGGGCAAATTGAAACGGAAAAACATGACTAAAAATCCGACGACTCCAATTGGAACAAAAAATTTGTTTTTTTAAATTTTTTGAAAACCATCCTGTTTAAGAATTTTTTTAAAATTTTGGTTTAAGATTTATGGTCCAAAGTGCAAATGATAACTTTTTTGAGTCATGTTTGGAACGAAATTTAGACAAAGTTTAGGCAGTTAATTTAAAAAAAAAATGAAGATAGTTGCGTTTATTAGCGTTTCAACAAACAAACTATCTAGCTGCAACCGTTACCAAGCTACATCTATCCAAGTCAGACGGGTCACTTTTTGGAGTTTTAAGCGCGACGCATTTGAATTGAACGGATGCGTTTTGACCGTCACAGCTCGGTTGGATTACTTCTGATTTTTAGTGTTGGGAATATTCTGGCTTATTCAAGCTTTGCAAATTTATTGCTGCCCTCAAAATTGCTTTATAGTTTTGGACAAAAAAGTTAGAACTTACTGAACAAATCAGAATCTTTTTTGAACGTCCAAGAGCAATTCGATTTCCACCATTCTTTTTTTGATGCCAAAATTAGACTGTTGTTTATTACATTATTATTTAAACCCAAATATTTGTGATAAATGTTAAAATTTTGCACTTTTGCAATTATGTAGTTTTTTAACACCGTTGAGTTTGGTACCTCATTAATAAATTTTGATAATACCATTACAGTTGGCTAACTCAGTTTACTGAATTTTATTTAAATCCATAGTTATACAACACATAACTTTGCTCGCCCGGCATTAATTATCAACCAAGCCAAGCAAATTTTGCCCGTCAAATTTATCTTGCAACTAGCAGGGATTTACAGTCTTTAACCGGCTAGGCTTTTAGGCATACAAATCGTTTAGTCTGTAACTAGATCGAGCAGCACAGGCTTCCGCCCTCCGGTTTTACATAAGAACTAATCATCTATCATGGTAAGAAACAAATTATATTGCAAACTCAGCCCCCGCAGCTGTGTTTTTGAACGGCCACTTACACGGACATTATGCCGTCTCAACGCCGCTCGACCACGGAACTCCTGGTAGCACCCACATCTCGAAGTTTCCGACCAATGGGGAGCTCAACCAGACAATCCAAACCACGGTGTATTAAACCGAGCCCTTCCCTGCGTCACTGCCCGCGACACCGATAACCTCACACAGACGCCCTAGGGTAGCTTCTCATCGGGAAACTTTTTCCGGGAGATTAATCAAAACCCGGCTCAACACAGCACCGGGCAAACAACAAACAATTCATTTTCATTTTCAAATAAATCTTTAAAATCCAAAACCACCTGTGTTTTAATTATCAAAATTTTTACAACGCCACTTTTAATATTCAAAATCATATATTATTATTGTAACCGGGAGTTTTCAATTCTTTAATAATTTTTATATAAATAAATTATTGTAATAATTATCCCAACGCCCAAAGCTTTTTTATCTGTAAATATACAGTTTGGCGTATGTTAGATAATATACATATGCCGACGTGCCTATAAATAGAAAAAGTAATTTTAATTTTAACTTGCGATCGATATTTTAAATGCTGTGTTGCCATATTACGCGGACGCTTAGTAATGCATTTTTTGTACAGAAAAATATACTTGTAAATATACACCAAGCTCTTTACCGCCTCCTTGCGGCAAATGGTGTGAACTAAAAATATGCACTAAAATATACATTTTTACACAAATCGCCATATAGAGCGTCTTAGAATGATTTTTTTTATATGTATCTTTTGACTTGCCTTGATGCGCAGAATCAGTTTATATAGGTTTCCTTTTATCGTCCTATACAGAACCAATTTGCTATATACTACTGACGTTCCCAGACCAAATCCCGGCTTTGGGTCTGACAACGTTTTCATGTGTTTTTCGTTATTTTTTGGCATAATATAGCAGTAGACAAAACCACACTAAAATTATTTTGGGACTGACAACGTATATCAAGTATGTCAACACATACAAATTTAGTTCACTGTAAACTTTTTTTTTAAATTTGCTAACCGTGCATCAAATTACTTACTTGGTTTAATTGTTGCTAATATGCAATTACGGGACACCTGTGATTGTATAGAAAATATTGTTTTTTTTAATGATGCTGGTTTTTGCGGTTTTTATTATAGGTCATATCCGCTTTTAATTTTCTTTTTATGCAATAACTATTTCTTTGCATAGAAAATTAAATAAAACAATTATTGTGTTTTATTTTATTTTTTATTATAAGATATCACGTAGTTACGGACAACTCTATTTTTTCAGATGTCTATTACTTATAACTTATAATTTTAAAATAAGAGTTTGTTGTTTAGTTTTATACGTTTAATAGAAACTGTTATTAATAGTTATTATACAGGATTGGGTAAATGTATGGAAACACTCAATTTCTGACTGCATTTTTAATTTATTTCAAAAATGACCTTTATAAAAGTTTTTGTATATTTTTAATCTATATAGTGACTTATTTTGATTTTCAATGCATGCTTTGTTTTGCGTGATAAAACGTCATCATAAGTTTTTTTTAATGGAACACCCGGTATTTTTCATTATTTTTAGAAAAAAAAAATCAACATTTACAATGATATATGATATTATGGGTCTACGACCTATGATTTTAGAAATATATATTAATAAAATAACACAAAATGTAGTACGTTTTAAATGATTTATAGTAATAATAATAATCATATTTAATTGTAGTTCACTTTTTGCTTCAAATATTTACTTATCTAAGTTTTTTTTTAATTGTATTGAGAATAACAGAAGAACAATAATTGTTTTTACTTGTTGCTATGGTAATTGGAGCATAACATACTACATTTTGTTTTATTGTGTTAATGAATATTTCAAAAACCCTAAGTCGTAGACCCATAAAACCTCATATTGTAATTGTTGAAAAATTCTTTTTATAAAAATAAAAGATAATACAAGGTATTTAATTTAAAAAAAAAACTGATTTTGACGTCATATCTCGTAAAACAGGACTTGTATTAAAAATCAATATACATCACTATGTAGATTAAAATTTCTACAAAAACTGTTATTAAAGTTATTTTTTACATAAAATATCACTGATGCGTTTTTATTATATGCAATATACATACTTTAAATTTATTATTTCTTTTTCCAAAGCGGCTTTAGCATTCCGAGTGACACGGAAGCAAGACTACCGTTTGATTTTTGTACCGTGCACAATATTACTTACTCAATTTAATCGTTGATAATATGCTAAACTTCTTTAATAGAACACATGCGCTGCATTGGTGCCTAAATATTCTATCAAACAAGAGACATCTGTGATTATATAGAAAATATTGTTCCTATTTTAATAGATTCTGCATTTTTTATTTTGTTTAGCTACTTTTAATTTTTTTTAAGCGATAATTGTTTCTTAGATGTTTATTAATTAAAACTTTTTAAAAAATTGTTTATTTTTTAGTTTAATCTATATGCTTATTAGGAATTGTTATTAGAAACTGTTATTATATATTTTATTAATAATATACTCGTTGAAACGCCAATAACTTAAATTAAAAAAACATGTAGTATAAGTTTGAAGATAAGTTGCATTTGACAAATTGCAACATGTTTTACTGTACAGTGTCAGCATTAGGCAGCAGATAACCAATAAAAAATGCTCCAAAACTAATAAGTTAAAAAGTTTAAAACGTTTTTAAAGTATTACAAAAAAGATTAGCCAATAAATTATTAAATATTAATTAACGGCAATTTATTTAAATCTGTCTGATCAGATTAATAAAATGTTTATTAAATTTATTAATTTTAGTTTTTTATTTATTACATTTATATAAAATCTTTAATTTTATCAATACTTGACTGAATTAAATGACAACATATATTACGTAAATGTTTTAATATTTTGCTTAATGTTTTATAATATTTTATATATATATTATAATAAACTTGCATATACAGTTCAAAATTTCTTAAATTTTTCTATAGGTTGTTCATGCTTTCATTATGTTTACGACACGTATTTATTACATGCAATGTACACTTAAAAAATAGACATACACAAAGAATATGTGCTAGATACTTATCTAGGCCACAAAACATGGCAACACTGCTGGGTCTAAAACCGTCGGTTCTACTGTCTGGGACTAACAGAGATTGCCAGACATCAACTTATTGTTTTCTTAATAATGGTTTACCCCTCTTTCATTGCTCTAAGAGTTCTTAATTAATAAGTCAAAATTACTTACACACTTACAACAAAGATTTCTAGTGGGTCTGTGGTTGCCTGTTAAACATAGCGGGTCTAAAAACGACGGTTGGATTTATATATATATATACAAAAAACTAGATGCCGATATTAGAAAAACACTGTTTGGGTTCCGTAACAACCTTGTCACAAAAATAGTTTTTTTTATGAATTTTTTGATATAATAATGCCTACACATGAACGCAGACCTATATCTATGCTTTATTGATTACAAGAATTTATTTGATAAGATACGACACGACAAACTACTTAAGATCTTAAAACAGTATATGCTCGATTTGAACGACTTCCGCTTAAAATAAAATTAATACTGGAACCAAAATGCTCTAATAAACATTATTTTAATTTTTTTAATTAACAATTTTTAATACACTATCTAACAAATTAAACCATAAGTAACAAAAGAATTAATTAAGTTAAGAGATATTAATATCTATCTGGGGGCATTTTATTACTGTTTTTTGTTTTAAACGTAGGGAGGTGTTGGTCTCAACAAGTAGCCTTTGAGTATGACTAGCACATTATTGTTAATTTGTCTTTGTCATTGTCGCTAATGTGGTACTAGTTTTAGGTGGGATGGTTTTGGACTCGCGGAATTTACACAGTTTGCTGCGACAACACATGCTGTCCCCGGCTCACCTCTCTCTATGTCCTCTTTTTATGTCTTATTTCTTTTACTGACATCTATCATTCCTTTCTTTCATTCTTGCTTTATTTAGCCTAGTTATTTGTTTTGTCCTTAGGTATCTTTTTAGTTTTTTTTATATTTTTATATACTTCTTCCTTGTTGTATCTTCTTTCTTTTATAAATATTTTGTGTAGTTTTATTAAATGTATCCTCTTTGGTAGTCCTAGTTTTGTCAGTTTACTACTAGTGAGATTCTAGAATTTCTGTTTGAAGTTTCTTGTGCTCACTGGTTGCCAGATATACTCTGACCATTTTGGAAGTTGCATTGTCTGTTAACCTTGAGATGTTGTATCTGTCTTATAGAAATTGCTTAATCAATTTATTTAATTTGCTTTTGCACTAAGCTGCTCGCATCTTTTTTTTGTCTTATGTGACTTTTTATTTTGGGAGCATGTTTTAAAAATAATAACGATTAAGTTAAAGAGATTAATAAACGTATTGTAATAGAGGCATTTGAACTATAGATATACCAATGTTTGTTAAAAATATTGTGGACAGTCCAAACAACAAATGAAAAATTTGAGAGGAGTCTAAAAAGAAAAATCAATATAACTTATTCTTACCATAAAGACAATTATATTTCTAATAAATAATATGCTATACTATAAGTAATCATAGAAAGAAAAATTGAGGAAAAAAGATCAAAAAGCCAAAGAAGAACATTCTGGCTTTAAAATCTCTGAGAAAGATATGAAATTACATCGACCCAACCGCTGTATCAAAAATATAGATTGCATTAATAATAGCCAATTACCAAGTGAATACGCCACCATAACATGAAAATATTATTATAAATAAGTTACTGAAAAATAAAACTGTTAGTTTTTTTGTTCAATATTATAACAATTTTTTGTATAAAACTAATCTAACTTAAGGTGGCCTGCAAAAGTTCTGTACAAGTGTTTAAAAATAAATTTATTGTTATAGTTTTTAAAATTGCCCATACTGGTAGCGTATATTCACGAAAGTTAATTTTTGTAGAAATTGCTAGTTATGATGAGCTTTTTTAGCTAATTTAGATCTCTGGTTTTTGTTTAGTTCTTGGCTACTACCTAAAGGTCTTATGACAGTTACGTATATCTGCAGTATTATCTATAAATACAGTTTTTACATCTTGCCAACAGTTTGTTTGAACTTGCAGAGCTTGTTAACACAGCTGTGTTTCCAGGATTTATTTTTATCCACTAATTGTGAGATTAACACTATGTGTTTGTCAAACGCTTTATTTACGTCTGAAAATATCTTAAAATTTAGCTTTTGATTTGAACTAACACAAGAAACAGAGCCAATTCCAAAAGTATATAAATGTTGATTTGGTTGTATTAACGTGGTGCTGAGGGCAATTTTTTGAATATAGTTTTGCAGTTTTTCAAGGATATTTGAATATTACTAAAATAAATTTGTTTTTTATTCACCGGGGTGATTTGGAAATTACATATTAGGCTGTTAGTCTGTGAAGTAGCTATAAAAAAGGCGCAATTCCCAAATTTTCTATTTTCCAAATCATTTGCATTGAGTTAGTTCTTGTAGCATGTACGCAGCTGTGCCGGCGCCGTGCGTTTGATTATTACTGTCTGACTGCTTGATTAAAGTTTGCAGAGGCGTTCTATAACCATTATACAGTCCGATCTAAAAATATCAGCCTTTTCAAAACTCTTCAATTTTTTTGTTACCAGCTCTTGGACTATAATAGGTTGTTTATGCCATTGCACGCTTAAAGCAAAAAGTTGTTATTGAGGGCATTTTGAAAAGATTTTTTTAATTTTACGACAATACTGGTGTGTTTAACATTTGAACAAAAAGATTTCTAAGTTTTCTTTTGTTATTGAGTAAATGGAATGAATGAAAAACATATATTTAAGAAAATCATAAAAGCATTAAGAAAAGAAAACAACAAAATTGTACAAAAACGCAATATATAGATAGAAAAGAAAAAAAAAAGTATATGCAAGAGCAGAATTACTTATTGATGACATACATGAGAAGAAGAAGAAGAGTGAGAGAAAAAGTAGATGAAAAACTGGCTATCAGAATAAAGGAAGTAGAACAGAAAAAATAAAAAAAAGTAAAATAATCAGAAGCAGGTACATTATTAAATAAAAAACAATCCAGTTTTATAAAAAGTTACCAGTTTACTTTGAAGAAAAATTTATCAGATGGTACACAGCACTAAACAAATGTGAAATATGAATAAATTTACCTGTGTAGAGTTATAAAAATGTAATGAATTGAAATTGCAAATAAAAACCAAGGTCTGGATACACAATAAAATTACTATTTTTATTTAAGTTTTTTGAAGCTTTTCTAAACGTTTTTATAAAAATGGTGTTTTTTTTTGGTAGAACGCTTGTCTCCACATTCATTGTTTTTTCCTGTTGCACTATTTTTTTGTGAAATTAATAGTGTAGTTTACCTTATTGCATTTTTTTTTTAGTATCTTTACAACTTTTTTTTACTGTTAGGACGAGGAGTCGACTTTTTGGCCAGTTTTTTTTAACGGTGTTGAAGACGTTGTTGGCTGTCTTTGTCTAAAAAAAAACAATTACACAACAAATCTTATAGTAGTTACAGGCTAATGACTACTTTGTGTAACCATTTTGGGGTTATTCTGAAGATTTCACTTTTTAAAGATGTTTTTTAGAAATAGATTCAGTTATATTAAACTTTCTTTATCAGTTTAGGCTGTTTTTTTAGTAATTTTATGAAAAGTTATCAAAGATTGTCCACTCAGCGCGTAAGTTGTTTGCTTTGCTGTGGAAGAGTTTTGTCTGTCCAGTAGCAGCCTAATGCAACTTTTTTTGGTTATACAATTGGGTGTTCTGAAGACGCACAAATGCTGCTTTTTTTAATGTTGTCAAAGTATTTGAGAAAAACACACGCTTAATGGTTTGGGATTTGCTTATTTTTTTGGTTTATGTAACGGAATTACTACGCTGTAGGGTGATCATAATTAATCTGCAATTTTATCACTGGCTGGGGTATAGAGAAAAAACAAACTATAGTAAAAATGGACAAAAAATCAGCGGAACAGATAATAAGAGAAGAAAGAATAAACATAAGACTCATAAGATGCAGAGTAGAGAAAGTAACAGCAATTAAGAGAAAATGTTACAAATGCTGGATGAAAGGACATGTAGCGGCGGAATGCAAACGAAAAGATAGGTCATTGCTATGCATAAAATGCGGAAAGCCGGGACACTAGGTTGCTGAATGCAAGAACAGAGAATACTGCATAGAATGCAAAACGATAGGACACAGAACGGGAGATAGAAGATGTCCGGCTACAAAAGAAAAAGTAACAAAGACAACAAAGAAAAATATGGAGGAGACAACACGAGGATAATATACCAAAATGTATAAGTTTATACAAACAAACATAGGGAGGGGAAGAGAGGCGCACGATATACTGATAGCAACAGCAGAGAGAGAGAGAGAGAGAGAGAGAGAGAGAGAGGAAATAGACCTAGTGATAGTGAGTGAACCAAATAAAAACAAACTAAATGGTAAGTGGATAAGAGACAATAAAATAGATGAGGATATTTTAGCTAGGGGAAAGTGTAGGGACAACGTGGAAAAATGGGGAACACCAAAAGAGAGAATAGTGTGGGCTGAAGTAGAAAGTATGATAGTATATAGCTGTTATATCAGTTCAAACTGCGGAATGGAATACTATCGGGAGTGGATAGAAAATTAAGAAAGCAGTTTAAAGAAACAGAAAAGAAAAAAATCATAGTAGGAGCGTGGTGTGAGTATATAGATAAGAACTCGTATTATTATTATGAATATAAGCATGTGATTTGTGTGAATTGCGCGTTGCTATAATTTCTATCACCCACCTGACGTCATGTTTACGAGACGGACACACCATTATACTCACACCACGAGTAGGTGGAGATTTCAATGCAAAATCACCGAGATGAGGAGGATACAAGAGGGATTTAAGAGGAAAAATTTTAGAGGAGATGATAGTTGGGTTAAACCTTACTATTTGCAACAAAGGAGACAATCCTACGATCATAAAAAGAAGCTTAAAATCACATATTGACATTATACATTATAGTTTGCTTGACTGAACATTGGCTAGTTCACAACGAAAATTTAATAATTGAAAAATATAATACAATATCTTCATTTAATAGGAAAATATATAAGCGAGGGGGTAGTGCCATATTAGCGCGAAATGATGTTGAATGCATTGCAGTTGTAAAACATAACCACCTCAATGTTGAAAAAAACTTTGAATTTTCCGTAGCTTGTTTAAAACAGTATAATTTATTTGTTATTTGTGTATACAGACCTCCAACTGGAGATTTCAAAATATTCAGTCATAACTTAGATATCTTACTTGATGAACTGCCGTTGAACTCTAATGTAATGTTACTAGGTGATTTTAATGTGAACTATTTCCACGTGTCTCGTAGTTGTGAAGAATTAAAGAATATTCTTCAATTACATAACTTAAGCATGCAAATTGACACACCCACACGAATAACACAAAAAACCGCAACGCTTATTGACTATGTGTGTATAAACACAAACTATTTAAATACAGTAGTAGATGTGATACCAGTTGATCTGTCTGATCATGAAGCTGTACTTGTTCATACAAATTTAGATGCAATAAAAGATACTAAAATACATGAAACAATTGAAAAGCGTGTTATTAATTCTAAGTCTATTAGTAAATTCATTATTAATTGTAATATTACACAATGGGAAACACTTTTTATTACAGACCGCCACGTAAATGGTAATTTTGAACATTTTATTAATACATTGAGACATGTATACGAAATTTCATTTCCTATAAAAAAGATAAACCAGAAAAAATATTGTTGGATGACGAAAGGACTAAGAATTTCATCAAAAAATAAACGGTGCTTAAACTACATAACAAAGTTTACGACAAATGATAATTTTCATAAATATTATAAATCCTATAAACTTCTTTTTCGTCGGCTTTTGAAATTGGCAAAACAGTTACACTACACAGCGCGCATATCTAATTCAAGTAATAGTCAAAAAGAAATATGGTCGGTTATTAATGAACTCAATGGAAAATCAAAAAAAAATGAAGAGATTAAAGAAATTAAACTAAATGGTGTTTCAATCGACAAACCTGTTGAAATTGCGGATGCACTTAACAAACACTATAGTGAAGTAGCTAAAAATCTTATAGGTTGCATAAATAAATCAACCGACCAATTGCATCTCCTTAACAATAAAACTATCAATAGTTGCAATCACACTTTTTATTTGTATCCTACGGACATAGACGAGCTTAAGAAATGTATTGGTAGCTTAAACAAAAAACAATCATCAGGTTATGACGGGTTTACACTAAAAATTGTTCAAAATCTCACACCACATGTTCTTAATGTATTAGTAAAACTTTACAACCAATCTTTTTCTAGTGGTTGTTTTCCAGATATTTTTAAAAAAGCCATAATTATACCGATAGAAAAAAAACTCCATAATAAAGACCCAAGTAATTACCGCCCAATTTCACTTTTGTCAATATTTTCTAAAATCTTAGAAACACTAGTTAAAAGTAGAATAAATCTATTTATTGACAAAAATGACATTCTTTGTAATAATCAGTATGGTTTTAGATCAGAAAGGGGAACGGAAGACGCTGTCAATAGCTTTTTAAATTGCACATATAATTCAATTAACTCAAACAAAATTAAAGCGTTTGACTGCGTTAATCATAATATTTTATTGGAAAAGCTTGCGTTTTATGGATTTAGAGGAGTTTCGCAAAACTGGCTTAGTTCATATTTAAAAGATCGTCTACAATTAGTGCAAGTTTCTAAAAATTATAAAAAATATTTTTCTGGTGAACAAATAGTATCCCATGGGGTACCACAAGGTTCCGTGCTTGGCTCTATTTTGTTTTTAATTTATATTAACGACATATGTTCAATAAACATTTCTGGAAATTTCACTTTGTTTGCAGACGACACTTGCATTACGTGGTCTTCTGATAATATTGAAACATTAAAAATTAAGATCCAAAATGATATTAATTTGATTAAAAAGTGGTTTGATGCCAATCTGCTTACATTAAATATGACAAAATCAAACTTAATGCTTTTTAGAAATTCAGAAAATTTAGATATTACATTAAATAGTTTAAGTGTTAATCAAGTAACTAAACAAAAATTTCTTGGTATTGTCATTGATAATACACTGAAATGGAATAATCATATTATTCAACTGTCTTCTAAGTTGTCATCGGCCTGTTACGCAATAAAAAATATAAAATATCAACTGGATTATACAGCAGCTAGACAAACATATTTTGCAATGTTTCACAGCCATCTAAAATATGGCATTGCATTTTGGGGCTGCACAACGTCAAAAAATCTAACTACTATATTAAAATTACAAAAACGCGCGCTTAGATACATGGTAGGAGCCAAAAGTAATGATCATTGCAAACCTATATTTGTCAAATATAAAATTTTGACATCAGTTTCCTTGTTTATTTTAGAAATTGCTTGTTGTGTTCATAGATACAAAAATAGTATTTCTCGTAACAATGAAGTGCATCAGCACAATACTAGATCGCATAAAGACCTTCATCTTCCTAAACCAAACTCAGAGCTATGTCGAAATTCCATAATCTACCTTGGAATAAAAATTTTCAATAAGTTGCCATTGCAATTAAAGGATCTTTCTTTTAAATGTTTTAGAACAAAACTAAAAAAGGTTTTATGTAATTACCCATTTTATAGCATTGACGATTTTTTTAACATTAACCTTACTATACAGAAGTAATTGTCAATATGTGTGTGTGTGTGTGTGTATTTTTAGATAGTCATGTACAATTTTTACATTTTAATTAAAACTTTATTAGTATTTAAATTTTAGAATAAATAATATTAATTAGTATCAGTTCTGTGTTATGATGTACAACCTGTAATTATTGTAATTATTGTATACACTTATTGTGTTTTTAATAAACGTTATCTATCTATTTATCTACCATACCAACATGGGAAATGGCAGGTATAGTGAATGGAGTTTACACAAGAATGCAGAAAAAAACAATACAAACAGGGAGGAAAGTCAAAAGACAGAAAAAAGAGGAGAAAATACAGTGCTGCTGGAAAGAAATAATGGAATCTATGGACGTCGATTCTTGGGGAAAACCGTACAAAATAGTGATGATCAAACTGGGAGGAAGAGCAAAGAAGACTCTTAAAGAAGACTAAGAAAAAAAAATTATAATTAAGAAATTGTTTCCTAAAGGAGAACCTGTAGAAGAACCAGAAAAAAAAGAAGAAGAAGAAGAAAAAGAAGAAACGGTCATGGCAAAAGTGGAAGAGATTAAAGAAATCATAAAAGAATTGTTTAACAACAAAGCAGCAGGTCCGGAAAAAATAACAACAGAGATTGTTAAAGCAGCTCTAGACGGGAACGAGGTAAAAGTAATTCAAATAATTAACAGATGCCTAAAAGACTAGTACTAATTAAGAAAAAGAAAAAAGTAGAAAAAGTAACATCATACTGGTCAATATGTTTAATAAACACACTGGCTAAAATAATGGAAAAAGTCATTGTACCAAAAATAGAACAAAAATTAGAAGAAAAAGGAAGATGGGAAAAGGAACAATACGGATTTACCAAGGGAAGAACAACCTTAGGAACTATAGACAAAATAAAAGCAATAGCAAAAGAAGCAAACAGCGGAACGCAGAGGAAAAGGCAACACACTGTGTAATGATAGAGTTAGACATACAGAACGCGTTTAACAGCGTCTAATGGAAAGCAATTATAGAGGCGGTAATGAAAAGAAAACATAACAAAAAATTGATCAAGATTATATGAAGCTACTTACAGGGTAGAAACCTAGTAACCAAGAAAGGAAGATTCTAACAAACAAGGCTCAGCACTAGGACCAAATCTATGGAACCTTGTTTATAATGAGTTACTTCGAATGAGGTTGCCGGAAAGAGTGACAAAAAAAGCATTTGCAGACTACATATCACTAGTAGGCAAGGACGTAGAAAACAAAGTACTAAAAGGAAGACTAAAGCTGGATATATATATATATATATATATGATATAGTTATGGATGAAAAATAAGGTTTAAAATTAGCAACACAAAAACAAAAGCGGCTTGGTTATCGAGGACTAATAGAGGAACAGGTAAGATAAAGGTAGGAGATTAAGTGATAACCATAGAAAAAAAATCAAATACTTCGGGGTGACACTTAAAGCAAGGGGATGGAATGAACAAGTAGCGGTCATGGGAAGAAATGGTGGAAGAAATGGTGGAAGAAAGGATAGAAATAAAAAAAAAAACTAATAAAAGAAGGAACCAGTAAATAGAAAGCTAAGTTAAGAGCAAGAGTGAAAACAATAGAAAGATGGCAGAGACAGTAGAATTGAGGAGAAATGGTAGAATGGACAAGAGAACTAATTTTTGAGATAAAAGAGTCTATATTTGGAAAGTTGTTGCAAACACACGATAATGCAGAACACACTCTAGTAAAATGCAAAGCGTGGGAGGAAGATAGAAAAAAACTAGAAAAAATACTGGCAAACAAAGTGGATAGAACAACAATCATTAAGAAATGCCTAAGAGATGAAAATAATAGGGCGCTAAGAAACTTTGCAACAAGAGTACTATGAAAAAAATATGAGGCGTTTGACTATTGAAGAATATAGAAAAAAAAACAAACAATGGAGGTCCAACAAACACACAAATCAAAAGTCATAGAAGAGAAAGGAGAGAAACAAAAATAAAGATTAAAATGAAAGAAATAAGGAAGGACAGTACTATTATGCATACCAAGAAATTGAAGAATATAGAAAAAAATAGAAGAAAATAGAAGAACATTTACAGAACTACGATACCAAACAAAACTGCAAAAACTAAGAAGAAGGAGAAAAACAATTATAGGAATGCAGAATAACAGAAATAAAGAGGAAAATACCAAATGGTAAATACGCTATTTTGAGATTGACGGATAACGCAACTTTGGAGATGGTCAGAATACACTTAGCAATGAGAGAACACAAAGAAGTAATCCCAGATGGAGATACAAGGATATCACTGGAGTTAAAACTAACAAATTTAGGACTGCCAAATGGAATACAACTAATGGATCTGCATAAACTATTTATGAAGGAAAAAGGATACAATGAAGAAGAAGTGAACCTAAGAAAATTAAGAACGTATCTGAGGACAAACCAAATAATTAGAATAATTAACACACAGATTGGAGAAAGAAGAGAATGTAAAGCTGGATGTCAGTGCAGATAAAAAAAACAAACAGGCAAAAGAGACATACAAAAGGTAGGGGCTATAGGGAGAGAGAGGCCGGGGACAGCATGCGTGCCACAGTTTCTGTGTGAAAATCCGCCAAATCTAGACTAGTTTGACATGGACATTATAATAACAGGATTTACGCAGAGAAGAAAACCGGAACGTTTTAACTTGTTGAGGCCAACACTTCACTCCTTAAAAAAAAATATGTTTGGCTGCTTACCAGCTTAAAGTTCCGATACCGGTAGGCTTCTTTCCAAAACTGCCAACTTTGTTATGATTTAAAGGTTACGCGACAAGGTTACGATTGTCATGGGAAAAGATTTTGCTTTCTTATAAAAACATACAAAAATTTATTATTATTACTTTTTTAACTTTGTTACAAAATTAAATTTAGAAACTTATTGTACCGTTGGAGCACTGTATCTTATTATCTTATTAAATAACACAACCAGGCTAACCAGCCTATTGCCAGTTCTTTTTATAAACTTTTTGTTGGTTTCATGGCAATAAGTAACAAATAAATGCCCAAATCAAAATCACAAATTAAAAAAAAAAAAATCTTTAAAAAAAAAGTTTAAAAAAGTGTGTCGCTTACTGGCCATTGCATCTCAAACACATGCATAACACAATAACACTCTACAAATTAGTGAAAAAAATAAATGATAGAGACTGTATTGTAAAACATTAATTGGTGATGATGGAGAAACAGACAATAACAAACAACCAGATGTATTTAAAAAACCAACAATACTGAAAGAGGAGCGACGACATTTAAAATCTCAAATCTTGAATATTTCTAGGACCAGACAACATCCCGGCAAAGATTATACAAGCCATGGACAAAAGAGGTGTAAAACTAATGCATAGATTATGCCAAAAAGTATGGAATACTGGACTATGGCTTCATGACTAGAGACATTTGAGCTATATACTTTTGCACACACAAAAAAAATTAAATAAAAATGCGGAAACTATCGTCTAATTTTGTGGCAAATACTAACACAACAAGCGGAATTTGTAAAAGGGTGAGGCACTTGTGAGCATATTTTTAATTTAAGACAGATAATAGAGAAAGTGCGAAAAATAGATGTGTTTTGTGGACTACAATATACCCTTTGACAATATAAAATAGGTAAAACTATGGCATATATATGTGACATGAAAGTTTTTCATTATTTATATTTACTAATTCAACATCTAAATAACTATAGCGAAGCAGTAGTTAAAATTGATATAGCGATGAAAAGAGACTAGAAGGACAATCACAAACTACTTTACTTTATAAAGACGACAACATATCAAACGGCCCTACAAGAAGCAAGCTAGTTCTGAAATATGGAGCAATATTGTAAGTAAAACAAACAAGCACGTAAACCACGATTACGACTTCTTACAAAGAAGATATATAAAGAAGAAAAAGAGAGAAAGGAAAAGTCAAGTCTTGTTGAAGCTGGTTATAGTAGCATGTCTACAGGGTAAATTTTGCAGTTTTTAAATATTGTCTGTTTTTGGTTGGTTGGTGTGACGTTAGTCTTTATATAACTTCCGGTTTTAATATTTTGGTTTACACATGATTAATTTATATGCAATAAATCAGCAACGTGCTTTTGGCTTACGTCAGCTTTAATCATAATTATTTTAATCAATTTAACTTGAGTTAGTGTTTAAGTTCTTACTATGCTTTTTTGAGATGTGGGCCTACAGAAAAAAAATATGATATAATAGTCACCAACAGTAAACTACTCAAATGACTAAGCAAGTCGACCAATATTCTTACCAGCATTAAAAAACGAAAACTGGATTATTTTGGAAATGTTATGAGACGCCAAAACACCGCTTATTGTAGAAAAATAGCTGATAAAGAAAACCAAGTCTTGTTGTTGATTCAACTGTTTAGACTTGCAGCTGTTAGAGTGAGAATAGCTACGTTGGTAACCAAAGTTCTGAAAAGACATAGTACTTAATAAGAATCAAAATTGATTGAAAAATAACCAAAAACAACAGTTTTGTTTTAAAATTTTTTGTTTCTGTTTTTTCTATAGTTTAGCAGCTAGCTGATACATAAAATTTTCGGGAAAAATATTGGTTCACAATTTGAAATAGATTTATGCTTTCTTTTGTTAGAGTGAACGCAAATTATATTTTTGTTTGTTATCTTCTCTGAAAACCAACTTTTATGTCTGTATTTTGTATCGAAAAGTGATGTTCTAGAGCGGGAAAACTTTTTGCGGCGGCTCTATGGCAGAAAAATGTTTGCTACTTTTTAGAAAATAAAATAAAAAACAAAAATATTTCTTTTTTTTGTTCTCTCGGAATAACTGAATGCTTCTAACTTGTAAAACGTTAATAGTTTATTTACTATATAAGTTAAGATAACCGATCTAAATACGTTTATCACACATACAACCACAACGAAACCACAATGGAGGAAAAAAACAAGTAAAAAGAGGCTATGTTGAGAAGGGTCACAAACCACATGATTTACGCTTGCGAATTCAAAAAATTTGTAGTTTTACAAAAGAGTCGTGATTACAATAAGCAATGTTGTAAAAACATGAGAATCTTTTTACATTTTTATTAGATTTTTTTAAGCCAGATAGAAAAATAATTTGCATAAGATTGCATTCATTTATTTAATTTATTGTTTATTGATTAACATATTTTGTTGTTTTGGTATTGCTAATTAAATTTGATATTTTTAGTTTAGGCATATAAAAAGTATTTTTTCTTGTACAAACTTCTATTAACATTCTCTTGCATATATGACATATTTTAATCTATAACATAGCCGTCTATGTCAAATAAAAATATAATATGCTGCATATATTTTTTTTTTATTTTATTATTTACCGTCGGTCTATTTTTTGTTTTAAATCAAAGTGCATTCCGTCAAAGTATTGTATTTAATACAGGATGGGCGAGAATGACCGAGGTTTACGATGTAGGCAACCAAGTATACACTTATTGTAATCATTAAAAAATATATCTTTAGACTGCTCTTGACCATCTTCATAGGCGTTACACAAATTTTGTTTTTGTGGTAATTAATGTAATTATAAACAATTAAAATATATACAAAGTACATACTAAACAATGATAAATTATTTTAAAACTTTATTTAAAAAGAAAAAACAACAATTTTATTGGTTAAAAATAATATTTGAATAATTAGATTCACTTAAATAAAATGTATCTATTTTTTAATTGGCAACTTAACCATTATGACAAATAACAAATGTATATTTTTATAGGGTTAATAAACATTATTGAAAAATTAATACTCAAATAATAATGTTTATACGAGATCAGAGTGCTTTTATAACATAATAAGAATAATAATAATAATAACAATCAAACCAAGTTTTTGTGTTGTCTTTTAATGATTTTGGTGTTAATTTATTTATTTATTTTTATTGATCTGTTTGTGTTGATGAGTTGTTTAAAGCTTCGTAGTCTTTTACAATTTTGGTACAATCTGTGATATTAGGTTTAGTTAGTTTTTAGTTTCTGGCATCGAAGCATTTTATAGCTTCGATGTCATCTGTGATATTAGGTTAGGATGTGATATTAGGTTAAGTTGTGATATTAGGTTTAGTTACTTTAGTTTTTAGGGTCTGACATCGAATTATTTCACAGCTTCAGTGTCATCTGTGATATTAGGTTAGATTAATGGATAGGTACTAACATCAAAGTCTTTTACAAGTTTGTTGTCAGTTGTGATAGTATGTTTTGTGATATTAGTTTTAAATTTAGTTTTTAATTTTAGCAACTGTGATATTAGATTTAGTATTTATTTATTTATTTATTTAACTATTTTAATGTGTTGTTTTGTTTCTTCAGGTCTATAACCTGATGTTATTATTATTAAAATAATTAGCTAATGACCTTAGTAGTCGACGCTAAAATACAACAACAAAAATAATAACAACCGGTAATTGTACAGGATTATGAATTATTAAATTATATGTGTAATGGTGTTACGGAAGAACAAAAATTTTTTTTGTGGCAACATTAACAATTAAAATATATACATAATACACAACAATGAACTATTTTAAAACTTTATTAAAAAAACAACAATTTTAATGATAATACATATTATATACGAATAAATAAATAAACATAAATAAAATGTTTCTATGTTTCAATTAACAAAATTATCGTTATGAAATTAGCAAATGTTTATTTTTATTTGGATAATTATTAATAAAATGATTAATACTTAGTATTTAAGATAATAATAATAATAATAGGTAATTGTAAAGAATTGTGAATTGAACGATTAAATTATATATACACTACAATATACACAAAAAACCTTTAGTAATAATTTATTATAGCTAGAACAATCAATAAATATGGCACAGGTTGTACTCTTTTCAGTCGTACCTGAATCAATTTAATAAAGTTTTATTAATAAATACAGGTTTATTTATTTTTTACCTTAAAATTGCAACTTACTTGGTGAGTGTAAAGTTGTTTTGTGTAACTAATAGGGATTGAAAACAACCACCAAGCTTCATCGGTAAAAAAATCTTATTCAATATTGCATCATGATTTATATTGTAAACAACCTCTTCAATTACAATGAACAGCATGGCTAGGTGGTTTCTTCTTACAAGTGCATAGTTTGTAATTTGTAATTCACACCCTTTTTATAAAAATTCTGGAGACCAAAGAGAATACGACCAGGTGCCATCCTCATTCCACTGCAACTATAAAATCACTCTATTCTTATATAAACATTATTGTACATATAACTTAAACATTCAATTTATAGTATTTATAACACATAATTCACACTTTTTTAAATTTACACTGCACTTTTCAGTTTATAGTTTATTATTAAATTGACTTAAACATATTTTTAATAAACATTAACCTTAAACAATGACTATTATATAATTTAATCATTTACTTAACGCTTCTGTTCAACCACAGTTTGTGCATAACACACTTCACACTATTTAAAATTCATTCAATACTTCACAATTCACATTTTAATATAGTAAATTAACCTTTGCATTATTTTTAATAAATATAAAAAGTGACGAACGTCTATGAAAATTGACGTTTTTTCTGGTGACTTTTAGGATTATTTTTTTCAGCGGAAACAGGTTGACAAACTGGTTTACAATAAAATTGCTAAAAAAATTCCCAGAAATATTTGAAAAACTTCATTCATTGATGATCTCACTGTATAACTTTACATATTATTCTTTATACAAATCAGCAATTATTGTAATATATGTACTTACTTACAACAAAGACAATATACTGAGAAAACAAATATAAATATTGTCTTATTCTAACTATATTAGACACCTACGAGATAATCATGGCGCCACAAATGAAACAAACAAGCTGGCAAACACCAACAAAATAAAATCAATAAAACATACCTATCTTGAAACTCCGCTGGCTCCAATTAACCCAATTCTTATTAATTAAAACAAATTAAAAACGTCATAACAATGTACCAGAAGCCGCGAAGAAACTTTGCAGATGTATTCTTTTTTCATTTTATAGTCTCCCATTTTCAGATACTACAGTCCGTTGCGAGACATCGCCTGACCTAAACCGACGGAAGACAATCCAATTAGACCTGCAGAGAGATATTTCCTTTTCGTCCGATTTTAAATTCAGATTCCGTGCGTCTGTTTTTAAGGACCTGAAAGCCGGGCGAAGTTATGGTAATCTCAGCCTTGGCCAGTTCCACGTTCTTCTTTACCCATTTTTTTCTTCTTATTATTGAAAGGAGGCGGATGGGATTATATTATTTGCATTTACATCCGTTATTATACACCGTTTCTTTCACGGTGAATATCGTGTTTATGTAGCAACTTGAGTGCTGGATGATTTATTGTTTTCATTTTAAACGATTATTTATTACCACAAGCAGAAATTATAAAATGTTAAACATAAAAGTTAAATTATAATATTATGCAGATTTGTTTTATAAACTTTGGCAATTATTATGTAGTCAAGCTTTAATGAAAAAATTAATTATAAAATTTTATTTATTACATTAAAAAATTAAATTTATGTAAAAATATTCTATACTAAAAAACATCCATAGACGCGTTTCGAGGTTTACCTCTCATCAGTATGGCTTTATTTATTTATTTAAACTAATTGATTTTTAACTTACTTCGTCAACATTGTTCACCACCACAATTCAAAGTGAATATTTTAAAGGGTGTATTGACTATTTATACTAACTGACTTAATGACATTATTTAATGGCTATGGTTAATAGCATTTTGAGAATGAACAAATAAACTAATTATTTCGGGATATTAAGCTGATGGTAATGACATGAAAGAATTAAAACGGAAATTTGAAAATTAAAAATAGAATAAATTTTTTGCATAAATTATAATTACTATTATACAATTTCGTGTATATCATATATATTTTATATATTTTTTATTTATTACTTAATAATTCCAATGTCGTTTTTAATGATGATTATGCAATACGTTCCGTTCGTTGACTTGACGTTGTTTTGCAATTCTTGCTTAACAATATACTCTTACGTCAACTCAAATAAAGATAAATTATTTTTCGAATTGCATACAATATCTACTTTGCATTGTAAGAACAACGAGTTGACAATGAAATCAGGAATACAATGAGTTTTAGTGGTTGCTTGAATTGTAATAAATTAAGGCAACGGTGAAGAGAGGGAGAGGAGTAAATAGAGCCGAAAATTGGGGGCCGCTTTGCAATGCTGCACGCGAATTTGTGGAAAATGGAAAATTGCAGAGCACAGCCTGTTCCATTTATCATTAAAATTTTAATGAAGTTAAATTGGCGAACTGTTAAAACATTTGTTTCATGCATCTTTTTTTGAATACGAAATAATTTATATGCAGCAGTTAATTGTGATTGTAGAGTTTTTTGTAGAAAACAATTGATTTTATTTTATATTATTGTCGCTATGTATAATAATTTATTATTTTAATTTATTCATTTATTGTAATTGTATTGCAAAATTCTATGTATTAAAACAAATTTAAATTTAAATAACAACATTTAATTATTCCGTGCAATTTCAAATGTATGATAATTTAAAATATATAATATAATAATGTATTAATTAAGGATTTATAAAATAATATAAAATAAAATGTAAAAATAGTGATTTATTTATGTATGGCTCACATACAGTTATTTACTTATTACTTATTACTTATTATCTTTGAATTTCAAGAACGATTTGGAATGTTCCTCGAGATTCCAAGGCAAATAGTTGATAAATTGTGTTTGAGCAGTACAGATTTAATAAGTGGCATACATGAGTACACACAAATAGTTATTCAACCGATAGAACACAAGACTTAAATTTAAAACAATCTGTAATACAATATTAATTCTAAAATATCATATTTTTCTATTATAACTTAATAGAATATGTTTTTATTTTGTTTATCTTTTTTTAAATTAGAATATTTTTAGCTTTGATTCTAAATTATAGATTGTTTTTGAAGTTTTTATATCATTTCTGATGTTATTCCAGTTTTTCCCTTTTAAAATTTTAATAAAAATACTAATTTCTTAACTATAAAATATATTTATTTGTTTTGCACATTCCTGAAAATAAATATTTTGAAAATCCAATATTGTTAAGTCTTGCAATCTGAATTACATGAGCAAAAAAGAATTTTTAAATAATTAAATTGTAATAATTTTTTTTTAATAAACTTACCATTCTATAAAGATTGATTTATTAAGTTTTGCCTACAATCTAAATTTTTAACTCTCCATTTATGTATGTTTCTTTCCTACATTTTCATTCTTTTTATATTTTTTGTGTGTGGCCATCTTTTTATACAACCTTTTTGATGTCATTCATTAATTGCTAAAATTATACGGAAATATAAAGAATGGTTGAGACCTTTACTATGTGGTAATCCATATTAATAATAAAATAAAACGCAAACTAAGTTTTTTACCACAAATATTTGTGACAAAAAACTTAGTTTGTGTTTTATTTTATTATTATACGGAAATTATTTATGAGTAATTCTACTAAGAACGGCTGCCAAGAATGTAAAGAATGTAAAGAAATTAAATATAAAGGATGATCGAGATCTTTATTATGTGGTAATTCATAATAATAATAAAATAAAACACAAACTAAATACAAATATTTACGGAAGTAGAGAAGGCTATCCAACAGGCTAAAAGTAACAAGGCGCCAGATCCAAATAATATCCGCATTTTAACTACTGTAGTATTATTGAGCTGTAATAGGTACACACCAATAGTATCTATGTTAAGTGCTCTACAATGGTGATCAGTATCGGACAGATTAACATTTCTAACAATGACATTTGTTTTCAAAATTTTAAAAGGAGATCTTCCAAATTATTTGATGACTAAATTTCGCTTTAATAGAGATATTTACAATTATAATACTAGAATATTAAATAATTTTAATGTCCATATTTCAACAACTAAATATGGTAATCTTTCTTTTTACCATAAAGTGTTAATAGATTTTAATAAATTACCTAGTGATATTACTAAATTATTGTCGGTTAAAAACTTTAAATTTGCATTAAAACAATTTATTATATCAAATAGTATTTTATAAACTTTAATGTATTTATGTGTGATAGTTTGTTATTTATAGGTTAGTCATTAATTAATATGTATGTATTCATTATTTTACTATGTATTAGGCATGTCCTAGTTAATGAAATAAATATTATTATTATATTATTATTATCCCATTCTAGCTTTTCAAGTTACTAAATCACTAAAGCTCAGATGTCCTGACAAAATAGTTTTATCAGAATCTGTCATAATTGCTAAATACTAGTAGACTGGTTAGAAGCACATTTTATAATACAAACGAATAATGATAAGGCCAGCAGGTGAATTTTGGTTTAATGAATCAAACTCTTAAAATCTTCTTAAAGATTTTACATGACTGCATATACTTGATGCAAAAACAACATAGGAAATACACAATTTGGAAGAATGTATATGTTTGTTTCATTTGACCGAGTTCATCATAAGTAACTTATATCAAAACAAGCTAAGATTATTAAAACAGCTGTATTATAAAAAATAGACAAAATTAAAGTCGACAATGTAGTGACACTAAAATTTTTAATTAAACGAGGGATAAAGCAAGGATTTGTTTTATTGCCAACATTTAATATCTACTTTGAGAAGATTTTTTAAAAGGCTGTAAACTATAAAGAAAAATGTGTGAAGATGGAAGGGAGAACAATAACAACATAATATTTACAGATGATAGTGTCATAATAGCAGAGAGTTTGGAGGATCTGCAAAGTTTACTTAACACAGTAAGCAAGACAAGATGAACATTGAAAAAATTAAATGGATAGCAGTCGAAAAAAATAAACATCGGAAACAGTTGACTACTAATTGAAGAGCAACTTATTTAACGCGTAGAACACAAATATTTTGTGTAATTGAACAAGTTCAACAAAGAAGTGTTAAACCAAATGAAAACAAAAAAAAAAGTTGTAAAATACAAAATAATAACAAGGAAAACAGAATATTTTGGGTATATTGTCAGAAGATCAAAATATCATCTATTACGCCTAATTATATAAAAGAACTTTGAGAGAAAAATCTATTAGACAATGGACAGGCTTTAACAGTTGTGGAACTGATTTCAGCTTCAAGTTTTCGAGATATATACCACCGAGTTACCGACACGATGATAGCCAACGTCTGCTTACTGACAAGTCACCACAAGAAGAAGATCATTTCATATGATTTCTTATTATTTCAATTGGAATTGCTTTCCAAATACATAATGTAATTTTGTTATTTTTTTTTCAGATATAGAAACAGTAAACATGTCACTTAGAGAAAGTAGGGATTGCTCATGATTTTTTTTTTCATAGTTATTATTGCTTTTTCAGCTATCTGATGATGAAATTTAAATTTGTTTTTTGCATCTTTGTTATTGGGATTGGATTTGTGTTGCATGTTCAATAGATCACAAGTTTGGCACGTTTCACTAAAACTTTGTACAATTGTAGTACAATTTTGGAATTTGTGTATTGCAAATATTTAGAATTTGGATAGGTGTTTTTGAAAGCGCGATACAATTAGTTATTGTTTAAATCTTGGCTTAAATATTTTTTTGCTATTGTTCATCCTTCAATAGTAACTTTTTTTTCTGGGAAACCGGCAAATATAAGTTACTACTAATTTTTTGTTGTTTTTTCTTTTGGCATAAGTGACTTGGCATGCTTTAACGGGAAGTAATATTGAGTTATAAGGCTTTTGGCACTTATCATGACTTTTATTACTCAAGTCATTGAATTAACTTCTATCTGCCATCAACGATCGAGTAGCTATCTTCACAGGTTGTAGGAATAAAATAAATTTTGTTTTTTTTGCACTTAGCACGGTTTTTAACATAAATCTTTATGTAGGTTTGTTCTGGACGCTGTCACAATGGTTTTTATTTATGAGTTGACTTGTCAATAAATTATGAAATGAATTAATAATTTAATTAAACTTAATCTAACGATCACAGCGGCTAAGGGTCAAGTATAGACAATTGTTTTGGTTCTACAAACCTTGACAATGTGGCTTGTATCACTATGGCATTGCATGATAGCGAAAGACAAATTTGAATAAATACTTTTGAGCTTATATTATAAAGAGAATTGATCATGTAAATAATCAAACGAATGACTGGTAGCACCAGCTAGTGTAATTTAATACTAAATTTTACATTTTTTGGTAATGTTTAGCATTTATGCAAATATGAGTTATTTGTTGTTGTTTTCCTTGTTATTTTGGAGAAAACCAGGTACAATATGTTTTCTAGAGTTTTTATCTTTTTTCAATCATTTTTGTTTATAAATAGAACATGTTGTGGTCTTTTGGGATCCGAGTTTGAGTTTAATAGAGTACTTGGGTTTTACTTGTGGCTTCAGTAATCTTATTCCATCTGTCGTTTCACTTTTTTATATACCTTTCTTTTGTTACTGCCAGCTTTTTCTTGGTGAGGTATGAGCTGTTTTTTTTTTGGTTAATATATCTATGGTTCATGTTTGTATGTACTGTTTTTTGCATCGTTGTGTGGTAAGTGCTGCACGCCTGGAAACCACATATTCTTTGCACTTTGTTTAGTAAGTTTAATTTATATATTTTTTTAATGCTTTCACCCAGATGGGTGCTTTTGCCACACAGCATAATGTTTTTGTTTGCTTTGCTTGGTTTTTCGGAGGTTGGGGATTAGTGTAGCAATGGGCGGAGTTTTTTTTGTAGTTATTTTTGCTAAGGTTTACTCTTATCCGATATCTGATAATTTTTTTTTATTTAATTTTGATGTGTTTTGATTTTTACGATTTTTTTTTTGTTAACTTAGTTTTTTTTTTTTCAGTTAATTATGATCATTTTTTAGTTACTGTATATCTTGTTTTACGGATGATAGATTTGTAAAGTTTTACAGCATGTCCGTAGTTGCTCTGTCTTTAATTACATTTACTTGCAGTACTTTTGTTTTTGGATTTTGATATCATTCTTTTTGATATTCTTGCTCTAGTTACTACCTTCATATATCTTGCTTTTGCCATGCTATTTGCTTTATGCTCCACCTTATTGCAAACGTAGCGTTTGGGGTTTTCTTTACATTGTTTGGCCATGTGCACTTCTTTTTACAACTTTATCAGATTTTACTCTCTTGGTACACTTAGCTTACATTAGCTTAGTGACCGAATGCGAGGCATTTGTGACCCTTGACGGTTTGGAACGTGTCTCCCACGCGCTATTTGGCTTATTTCGTTTTTATGCTGTCTTGATTTAGTATGCTTTGATTTAGTATATTATTATCAGGGTGACAAACTGCGTGCTGGTGGCTGTTCTTTTTTAGAAGTTTTTATCTCCAGGCCACTGATTTTTGTTTTGACGGTTATTGCTTATTGTTATTGGTTTTGTGCACGTGGCTCTATTTTTTCTTCTATTTCTTAGACTAGTTTGTTGTTTCTGTTTTAAGTATTGTTGATTATTTAATGCATAAGTAGTAGAAGCAGTTTTCTTGGCATTGTTTATATTAATCCACATTTTGTTTTCGTGAAATCCTTTTTCAATTTTTTTTACGGCATTGGAGTAAGATTTCCTCTTAATTTTTGTTTTTTTTTTACTGGTGCATATTTAATTTTGCTTTTAGGAAGCAATATGTTTGAATATTTATTCCGACATATTAATAAATTCTATGTTGCTAACAACGTTGCATTTTTAAATAGCAATTTTTTTAATTTATTGGTTGGTCATTTAATTTTTTTTTATGAGCATCAAGTTGTTATAGTTGGGCCTGTCAATCTTTTTCTGGTTTTTACACTGTTTATCACTTATTTTGCTATTACTAGTTCTAGTCTTAGAATTTTGACGATGTACTTTTTTCCGTTGCGTAATGCGTTCATATTGTTTGATTTGGGTTTGTTTGGGGTTTTTTGATGTTTTATTTTTTATTGGACTGCCCCGTTTTTTTCAGTTTTCTTATTGCTCGTTTTAATTGTTTTATGTTTATTTTAATCTCTACCTTTGTGTTTTTTTTTACTTATTTGCTAAGTAGTTTTTGCACTTTTCGACTTCTTCCATCTTTCTGTTTGTGTCATTTTTATTTGGCGTTTTTTGTATGGCAGTTTTTTTTTTCTGTATTGTATTTTGGGCGTAGTGTCTTCTTTTTTGTGTGGTTTTTATTGTATCCACATAACCTAAAACTAATGGTTTTCCAGCCACATTGCATTATAAAGATCAAACTTGTAATAATGGGAACGACTTTGTAACTAATTTTGCAGATTTTTTTTCTTCAGTCTATGATAACGAAACTCATCCAACTCCATTGTTTAATTTTAATATTAACGTAATACATTCAAATTTTTTTATTAGTTTGTGTGATGTTTTTTTTACTGTTAAAAAAGTGCATTTATTCTATTGCAAAGTCATTGCACTTACTTTTCAATGCTTCATTGAATGAAACTAAACTTCCTCAAATATGGAAACAAAGCTATATTACGCCTTTGTTTAAATCTGGAGCCAAAGAGAATATCACTAACTATAGAGGCATTTGCATTCAATCTGCTATACCTAAATTGTTCGATAAAATTGTAACTAGTCAGTTGCAATGGATGTGCAAAAGCATCTTAATAGAAGAGCAGCATGGAATTCGTGAAGGGCGTTTTACACTTACTAATTTACTCTGTTATGAAAATGATATTTTAAATGCATTTGAATCTAAAGTACAAGTTGACTCAATCTACACCGATTTTTCAATGGCGTTTGATCGTGTGAGTCTTAATATTTTGATTGCCAAGCTCAGTGCTCTGGGATTTCATCATGATGTGACTTCTTGGTAATTCAGCTTTTTGAAAAATCGCACGCAGTGTGTAAAAATTAATAACTTTTTGTCACAGCCCATTCTTGTTTCATCTGCTGTTCCTCAAGGATCTCATTGTGGACCAATTTTATTTTTGCTTTTCATTAATGATATCCCACAGTATATCAATTCATCGTCATTTTTTTTATTTGCGGATGATTTACAAATGTATACAAGAATATTATCTCTCAATGACTGCCATCTTTTACAACTGGACTTGGATTCTATAAATACTTGGTGTTTTATTAATAAATTATTTTTTAATGCTGATAAATGCTTTTCAATGAGTTTCCATAGAATTTTAAGTAAAATTTCTTTTAACTATATAATTGACACTAAATTGTTAAACAAAGTCACACAAATAAAAGATTTAGGCGTTATTTTTGATCATAAACTTACATTTGTTGAACATATAAACATCAAGTGCAATCGTGTCATAAAAATGTTAGGATTTGTATATAGAATGTCCGCGGATTTATCAGCCAGTACACTTAAACTTTTATATTGTGCTTTGGTGCGTTCGCATTTAGAGTATGCTCTGTCAGTTTGGAGTCCTGTTTATGAAATTCATAACCGTAGTATTGAACAAATTAAAAAAAAAATTGTCGTTTATTGTCTTATAAATCCGGCATATTATCTGTAAATTATAATTAATGCTACATTGCTTTATTGTACAATCTACCGCCATTGAAGATTCGCCGCAAAAGAGCTGATTTGTCGTTCTTGCGTAATTTAATTATGTCTGAGATTGATTGTCCGGAGCTACTTGGTACTCTTCCATTCCATGTAGCACCTAATAATAGACATAGCAGACATTCTTTTTTATTTCGCGAGTCTACTCATTTTACTAATTATGGTTTCAACAATCCACTCGGTAGAATGTGTAGATTTGCAAATAATTTACCAACTGATATTAATGTATTTTGTGTCTCTAAATCTACGTTCAGAAGTCAGCTAAGTCATGCTGACTAATGTCTAATATGTGCGCTTTTATGAATGGTATATTTGTATTCTTTATTTTTGTATTGTAAAACATCATTGTTTATGTATATTTGATGTAGATGTAAATGGTAAGATTATACCGTGAATAAAGTATTATTATTAACCTGGTTGTGCATGACTATGTCTTCATAACGTCGTTTGCCAAGTTTTTATTTTTAGTTTGAGATTTTGTCGTTCTTGGTTTTACATTGTTTTTTATCTATTTTTTTTTTTGGTTGACAGGTTGCTTTTTTCCTAAGTTTATGTCTTGTTTGTAGCTTGTGTTGTCATCTGTTTGTTTTCTGTTTGTTGTAAGGTGATTACTCCTTTAGAATCTGTAGTTTCCGATACCTTCCTGAGGTATTTTATTTCTATTAGATGGCAAATTTATAATAATCATGCATTGGTTCATTTATTTTATAAAGAATCTTTTGACAAATATGCTATCAACGAAAGTCCAAGAGATAGGAAGAGGATAAAAAGTGTTTACTGTCATAATTTGTAAATTTTTGTATTACAAGGTTTGCTTGTTTTAACGAGCACTAACTTATGGTTTGTTATACTTGAAGATTTTCTTCTTTTTGCTTAGCGCTGCAAAGCATATTTTTATCCGCCACCTTAAAAACGCGTTTTTTGGGAGTTTGATTCTTATGGTTAATGCGCTAACTTCTGCTCTTCCAACAAATAGATTTTGTTTGTTTACTGAATCTGTTTATGGGTCGGTAAACTGTTTCTGGAACAAATTGCTGATAAAGTAGAATCACAAAACTCTAAACATTAGCAAAAAAGCTATTGTTATCGGAAGCAGATAAAACTAAAAAGGAAGTGGTTGACTGCAAACGTCTAACTTTGAGAAGAAATGGTAAGATCATGCGTTTATGATCTGCACATTCAATTTTGACAGACTACCCGATAAAATCAAAATAGATTTTTGCGCTGAGTGCTTTTTTATGCCAAATCCAATTACGGGTTTTACACGCACTTATAATATGCTTGGGTATTAATATAACAAAAATGATAGAAAAAAGATAAATAGCCTAGATTACAGTAACAAAAAGATCTTACATTGATTATCATAAGAGATACAGACTATACAGAGCACTTTTATTATTTTAAATTATTTGCATCGGTCATTGAAACTTTGATATTGAGTTAACTGCAGTACAAAAAGAAACTACGGTTAACAACCAAACTCCACAAAAAAGAAGACTTTCTAAAAAGTAAAAACTGGGTTGCGTTTATACATAAGAACCAAAAATACAGTAAAAACAAGACCAGTGTTAAATTGGTCTAAACTACTCAAGTCTTTGATTTGTTCTGGAGGTAAGCTAATCAAAGTGGCTGCGACAACACTTAAGAGAGATTGGCAAATGAATTAAGTTTCCAAAATAATCATTTTTCCTAAACTTTGTTCTAATTGTGATAGATTTAGCAGTGATTTTACTCGTTGAAATGTAAAAGTATTGTTATGATGTGATTCCTAAATATTACATTTTGTAAACTTAAGGAACTAGATGAAGTTATAAAATATATCTGACTTTTATTATGCAGTACGCACTATATTGATATATGATTAAAAATTAAAAATTTTAATGTATAAAATATTTTGCAAATTATGACAAATATTATGTTATTAAATTGTTTTTATAGTTTATATACATGTTTTTTTCAGTTCATAAAATATTTTTATCTACAATCGTTATACAGGGTGTTAGACAAAAATCGTACGGTTAAATAACTCCGTTGTTTTTTAACCGATTTATATGATTTAAAAATCGTTTTAAATGGTTTTTTGGGTATTATAAAGATACACACATATTTGTTTTTATTTTCAGTAAAGAAAATGCAAGTTGCCATTTAAAAAATAAAGTTGGTTGCCATAGCAACTATACTAATAATTAAAACTAAAATGTGTATACCTGCCTTTATAATACTTAAAAAACCATTTAAAATTATTTTTGAATCATATAAATCGGTTAAAAAATAACAGAGTTATTCAGTTGTACGTTTTTTGTCTAACACCCTGTATATAGTACAACTTTAAATTTTATAATTAATTTATCTACAATGATAAGGTTTATTTTTTTAGTGTTTACATTTTATTTTTAAGCTGAATTTTTTTAGTTTTTTTTAATATTATTAATTATATTACATTTGATAGTAGATTGTCTTGACATAATACATTACTTGCAATTGTCACAATGAATAAATAATAATACAAAATATTACTTAAAATTAATATATTTGTCAAAGCTTAAACAATTACAAAAGTTATTGTTCCAATTTATAAAAATCATTGCTTTTAAATTAATGCGTCGCCCTGTCGCCTTTTGGCATAGCAACGGTTCTATTAATTTTTTCTGTTGTCAGCAGCTTTAAAAAGGGACGCCATATTCGAGCCCATACGAAATGAGCCCTTACAAAGCATTTCCTGGATTGGGGGATTGTTGATAAAGATGAAACGAACTTTTATATGGAGCAATTTAGCAAATCGACAGGCATTAAAATGCGCTTTCAAAGTAACTACTAAAGTACTGCGTTTTAAACATGTAAAAGAGTCACTTAATGCACTCAGAATTTATTAAGATTATATATATTGTTTAGTTTTTTAATAAAATAATATTTAATTTTTTGCAGTTAAATATTTATTTAATTTTTTTTAGTTTAATAAATTGTTACAAAAACCATTACAAATGTATTTACAAGCACTTATACTTTCATCGTCTCATGTATCAACTCTATTCTTGTTAAATTCACACTTGGGAAATTATCTTTTATTTTTATTGATGGTCTTTACGCTTCTCATTTTTTTTATGTTATAAACGCTTCGGTGATATATCAAATTCTACAAGACTTGCACATGTGCTTTCAAATATTTGTCTTACTAATGTCGCTTTTATTTGCGAGGAGAGAAAAGACAGGAAAGATATCTATTACTATGAGAAATTGTAAGTGCTTCTCTAAAGTGGTGAGACAAGTTTTAAGTAAAACGTTTCTAGAGGAAATTTAAGTTTAAACAATAAAGGAGTTATACTTATTGTAGTAGCTACACTTGACAAATGTAATGTGCATGAAAATAATTGGTGCATGCGCCGGGTTGATCTAATTAAAGTGGTTGTTACAGTTAATTTAAAATAACTTGTTGTTTAATCATTTTTGATTGATTAAAATATAATTTAATATATATGTTTTGTCAGTTGCAGGAATCCCACACATTGGAAATGCATTTAGCGCCTACAGGGAGGGAAGTGGTGCAAGCGCTGCGCGGCATACTGCTGCAGGCTCATTGGCATACCTTCACAGTGTTAGCCGACAGGACATCTGTTACATCCCTTCAGCGACCTGAGATATGGGCTCCATTAGATATAGCGCCCTTACATCCAACTCTCATACCGCTGCCGAGTCCGCTTAGGGCTCAACAGATATTCAGGTAATTTATAGACATCAATGAAGGGGAGAACAATATTTGGTCTTGCAAAATTAGGGTTATTCAGGGTTATACGAAGGAGTAAATTTATTTAAATTTGAATGGCAACCTAATATTTATTTAGTAAATTATGGGGTCACAAAGTTCATTG
Source organism: Tachinus rufipes (assembly GCA_963932245.1). NCBI lineage: Eukaryota > Metazoa > Arthropoda > Insecta > Coleoptera > Staphylinidae > Tachinus > Tachinus rufipes. Next base: position 36,634,176 of record OZ010744.1, read on the forward strand.
AAATGAATTATTATTAAATATATAATTTGATAAATTTTGATAAAGTAATGATTGAAGTATTTACTGGCTTGAAGGTGGTAAATGTAATATATTTTGGGTAAACTTATGGAATGCAACTTATAGAATACAGTTGTTGTTTCTGTGTGTTTAATATTAGTTTGATTACTCAAATCTTTTTTTAATTTTTTGTTTGTTTACAAGGCTTATGCTATCACCATCAAGCGAAGTGATGGTTACAATAGTAGTACTTCTGTAGCTGCGGTAGGCGTCATTCTTGTTGCTCTTGTTATTAGCTGTCTGCTGCTGCTTGTCTTTAAATTTTACCTAAATTGTTTTCAGTACACTTAAACGTAGTTTTTTTCTTATACAAGCGGTTTATATGTAATAATGTAATCTTACTATTACAGTATATAACCATTTGAACATGTGCGTCCGACTATCATTTTGGTTGCAAAGAGCACCTGAATGGTTTTTGTGATATTAGGGCCATTCACACGGTCACTCTAAACACGTCGTGTTTGAAGCGGTGTCGGTTGGCACCCTGACATGCTAGGTCGAGTGTCACTCAGACGCGTGTTGCAAAAATGATCAACGCACCAAACTCGTCAGCGTGGAGCGTTGACGGTTATTTGAACGATTGTAGCTTGTTGCTTAAAATTTGGCGGAAAGTTATCTTTAGGCGCGTAGGAAAATCGAGCACCGAGCGCGTTATGTGTTAGCGCATTTACACACACACTTTTTTCTTGCGTGTTTGGCGAGTACGTTCTAAAACTGTTAGAAAAAGTGTCTGTGTGAATGGCCCTAAAATCTAGGTGTGTGTAGAAGTTTAGATTGGTGTCAAGCTTAAATTCCAGATATTTAACTTTCTTTATTATTGGGATCATAGCTCCACACATTCTTAGGGTTTTTAAATCTGTGGTTGCTTTACAAACGACTAAATTGCCGTTTTACTTAGGTTCACTACAGTAATACACTTTCCTTTGGGCACTCACCGTCGACTTTAGCTTTTAGAGTTTTCCATATAATGTTATAAGTTACAGTCCGGTTTTTGAATAAAGTAACTCATTGCTGAACAAGAAAGTTTAACCATTGGTTATCTTTGTCAAATGTTCATTAATATCCAGAAATGCACCCAAAGCTTGTTATTTGCATTAGATTGTGTTTTTGCACTTGCTGACTAGCTGGTGTGTTGCCTAGTTTGCAGGATTTTTCCGTTTGGTAAGCATACTGGTGTTAGTGCAGTAGCTGAGTGTTTAGTCCCCTGTTTTGTATGTACCTATCAACTAAGTTGTTGGATGTAAAGTTGATTGGTCTGTAAAATTTAGATAGGGATAGGGATAGGGATAGGAGGGTTGCTTTGGCTTTGGCTTTAATACTAATACCACCGGTTTCCACCAGCTTGATATGTATGAAAGTGCTAAGCTTGCTTCAAGGGCTTTTCATATAAGTTCTTTTAAAATTTCAAACCCTTTCTGTAGCATAGTTATTGATTCTTCGCAACTTGAATAATTTGAATGTAATGATTCCTCATTTCAAGTTGCCTTGGTTAATAATAGTCATTGCCTTATTGTAGTATTTTTTGATTGTTTTTTGCTTGGTCGTTCCAGGTTTTCAGAGTTTTTATTAGCGCAAAGTTTTGGAAGTGTGGGCATTCTGCAACAGATACTAAATTATCTGTTGAAGAGTGCCCATGACTGACTTTGTGTATTTTTCGTTTTTAGTCTGCAAGTGTATTTGACAGTGCTTGGGGGTTTTTTAAAAGCTGTTTTAATAAAGTTGGCAAACATATCTGTCATTATTTCTAACTTGTCTGATGTTTTTGCTATTTTTGGACAAACCCCAATTTGGTTTATATTTTGCTATACATATTTCAGTTAGTTTTTTTCGGGTTCTTGTATTAAATTTTTTTTTTTAGATTTGATATTAAATTGGATTTTTGCATGATCACTTTCTTTATAATTTACTATGTAAGGTCCATAACTTTGCTACGCGACGCATTGCGAAACGTTGGTGTATTACCTTTATTTATAATATTGAGATTATATTCTAACATATGTTCTAAAAGTTTTACAAAAAGAACTTAGAGTAGATAAATTTTTGTTTCATTGTGAAATGAAGTAGTTAAAGTTTAAATTTATCGTAAACGTCTGTTTTTTCACTAATATTTAATTATACAGTGGTTTTTATGCATCAAATTACAGAGTACTTTTTCCATATTTACTTTAAGCAAGATTTTTATAGCATTTGCATTCTCTGATAGGCCATTTACTAAGATGTAGCGGTGATAGTACACCTTTTTAAGAGCAGTTTTGACAACACTATTTTAGACCACTGAAACTGTGTATCTTACATTTACATATCCCATTTGTTCAGCATGTGTTAAGCTGGAACAATATATAGTGCATCAATAAATATAGGCTTTATCAGCACGCGGTTTATAAAGGGTCTTTCATTAGGAATTATAGGATTTTAATTTTGAATAAAACAACAAAGGTTTGACATATCAACTTCATTCCTGCTTTATTTTGAAGCTTGGACAATGCAGTTATGTGTGAAATAAGATATTGTTTAAATGTCCACCACGGGCTCGTTGACACTGACGCAACCGATCGTTCCAATTTCTGATCACTCTGTGCAATAATTCCGGCTGTATTTCGCCAATAACTTGACGAATATTCTCTTCTAAGTGATCCAAAGACTGTGGCTTGTTGGCATAGACTTGTGCTTTCACATAGCCTCAAAGAAAAAAACCCAGGGGTGTCAAATCACATGACCTTGGCGGCCAATTCACAAATCCTTGTCGTGAGATGATTCAATCGCCAAACTTTTCCCTCAGCAAAGCGAGAGTAGCTTCAGCTGTATGACATGTAGCGCCATCTTTCTGGAACCACATCTCTTCAATATTGATGTTTTCAAGTTCTGGCCATAGAAATTCAAGTAACATGGTCCTATAGCGATCACTATTATAATAAGGTCCGATGACGCCGCCATACCATAAACCGCACCAGACAGTGAGTTTTTTGGAATGCAACGGAACTTCATGTAACACTTCTGGGTTGTCAATAACGGCAATTTTGCTTATTAACAAAGCCGTTCAACCAAAAATGTGCCTTGTCTGAGAAGATGATTTTTTGGTCAAAATCAGGATCGTGTTCCAAGTGCTCAAGGGCCCAGTCAACAAATTCTCGGCGCAATTTATGATCATTTGGCTTTAGTTCTTGAGTCAATACAACTTTATAAGGATGCAACCCCAGATCCTTACACAATATTCTCCAAGTTGACGTCTGAGATTGCCCCAGTTGTTGCGATCGTCGTGAAATCGACAAATTTGGCTCATCGACAACACTGGCCGCTGTAGCTGCAATGTTCTCATCACTTCGCACGTTTCGTTGTCTTTTTGGTGGCTTATTGTCTTGTAAAGTTTACTCACTTTCAAACTTTTTCACAGTGCGGCGTATAACCTGCGCAGAGTACCGATGACGGCGACTCAATTCTCGAGTGAATAAACGTTGAGTACCCACAACTGAGCTACCACTTTGGTAATATTTTTTTATTACTTCCAACCGATCGAGAGGAGTCAAACGCTGCATCAAGAAACTGCACACTATACTACATATAGTAACACCTAGAAATAAAAAAAAAAATGTATTAGAAACCGAAAAATCTCTATTTGAAAAACTATCTTTCCTATTGAAAGTCTTTTTATAAACACGAAGGAGCGAAGCGAGTGAGCGCTTATAAAAGCGAAAAGCTGCTAAAGCATTTTGGCACGAGTTACATTCAATATTTTTTTGTCTTTCTTAAATAAAAACATTATTTTAAAAAATTGCAAAGTTTAATATAATCTGTCAATACTGTCAGATTTAAAGTGTGATCTTATTATGTGAATTTGTGATTTATAGCCAGTCAAATGCCGCAAAAGCTTTTTAGGCCTTTAAATTGTTCTTCCTGTCCGCATTTCAGTGCAGGCAAAAAAGATCTCATCTAGTCTTGATGCACTAATAAAATTGTGTTAAAACTTAAGCCTGTCATTTGCATCCTCGTTTTTTCAAACGATTTTTTTTACCGTCATGGAGCTTGCAAATATGGGACTTTAAATTTTAATTGCTAGGGCTACTAGAGAGATTCTGTCTTTGGAGGTAGGTTTAACTTTGCCGGCCATCTGGCGTAGCAAATTAGTTGAGGTTGGTTAATCTCTACAAACGTTTTTCTAAGGTGACTTAGTTACTAAGTTTTCTTTAGCTTCTCTTACCGGTTTTCAGGCATAGCACAAACACCTACAACGCGATTGTAATTAACTGCGTTTTTACATGGTGATTGTAATTAGCTGCTTTTTTGTTTAAGGTCCCGATACCGAGAGGACTTTTTCTTGAACAAAACTACAGATTACGCCTCGAGGGTTTATTGGCACAAGCAAACTTTATAACCACAACAAGTTACAATTGCTAATTAAGAAGATACGGTTTTCTAATTGGGAACACTTTAATTATAATTATTTTAATTAAATTAAATTAACTCAATGATTTAATAACAGATTATAATACTTTATTTTAAATGGGTAATTTATCTTGTTATTTAATTATGATTTATGTAGGTCTATGGAGATGGATTTAATTTTGTCAGCATCAATTGTTGACCGTTTGACAATAGGTTCTTTCAATTGATCATATTTGCTTACGGGAGAATATTATTTGTAACATTCATCATGTATATTTTAGTTAAAAATAATTTCTAAATACATCTAGAAATTGCAGTAGTTTGAGGTTTGTATGCATAGAGCGTCGATTTGGATTAGTAGTATTGGTCGATGATGATGATTTAGTAGTAGCTTTTTAAAATAATAAAACCTAGGTCATTTCTGGAAACGGGTTACTTTGTCTCTAAGTAGTACCAAGGCCATTTTCAATAAAGGGTTATTGAAAAATTGTGATACGAAAACATTTGAGTAAATTAAAGACAAATTTTGAATAATACTGTATCAAAATATTTGTAACGTGGATAGATATTGTGCCAAATACACACACTCAGACGGAACATAAAGTAAGACAAAAAAATAGCAGAATTATTGGCGTCTCTGTCAATGAAGTTATTGTTGTATTTATTGAGATAATATCTCCTACTGACAAAAAAAATACTTAAGCAGACTAAGTTAATTGCTTAATATAGGCATTAAACTTGGAGCACTTTTACTAAGAGCATTTTACTCATGTTTATTTTTATATGATCTTATCTTAAAAATTAAATAAAGTTATTTTGCTTTTTAACTGACTTTCTAAATTTGTATTACACCATAGTTATGCATATTTTATATCTAGCACAATGCGGGTTAAAATAATTAAATATTGTTGACAAAGTGCTTAATGTAAGCGTTTCTCTTATAGCGTTAAGGCTGTTTTGTACAGAATCATATATGTAATATACTATGTACGATTAATATTTTTGATATCCTGCAAATTACAAGTATGTTGCCCTAGTCTTCTTATATGTTAAAAAACATAATAAAAACATTTATATGCACTCAATTTGCGCGCACAAAAAAGGAAACGAAAAATATCTCTCAGAGTAAGACGAAAATATTCATTTTTTTGGGCTGGGTTTGAGAGGGTAGGAATTAATAAGTGGAAACGGTTGCGAGGGTGGAATTAGCAGAAGTTGTCGTAGATACCATCAAGGGTTAGGCATCTTTGAATGGGTGCTCTCTGGTGACGCAGAGTTGAATGTTGTGGCTTTGAAGCAGTTGATGTAGTTCTGGTACGATGTGATTGCTTGCTAAATGGTTGACCTAAATGATAAAAATAAGGGTTGGTATAGTATGCAGCTTACTATAATTAATATTTAGCTTCTATGTGCTGGAGGTGTTATTGGGGGTGTGTCTAGTATACTACTGGAGAGTACTAGTTGACGTGGCAGTTAGTTATGCCTACGTTGTCCTTCGGAAGAAAACTTGCAGGGGTACAGCCTTGGTCTTAGGTTAGGACGGACTTTTAGTCTCTAACTGTGACTGCGTCTGTTGCTGAAGCGGGATTGAGTGGTGTATGCACATTGGTTGCGAAGTGGGCGTGTGTTATAGATGTACCACTTTTGTTGATATTAAAGCTACTCCCGAAGCTTGTACTTGCAACAATCCTTCTCCCACTTTTGCAAATCACTAACTAGGATATTACGGGCCGTGCGTTGTTACCAGCCCGAGAATTTGTAAAAGAAGATTTTTAATTGTTTCAAATTTAGGAGTTGGTGTTTGATAGCTAGACGTTTGACCTTGTTGATCAAGATTGGTTGTTATTTGTATTGCAGCTTAATTGAAATTAAATATAATGACATCTAGCTTTGGGTGTGTCAAGAAGTAGTAGTAGTAGTTGCAGTCATATGTTGTGGTTTGTCTTGACGTGTTTTTACTTGTTTTTGGCTTGATTTTGAGCCGGTTATGCTTTCAGTTTAATAGTTTGCTTTTGGACGTGACAGGGTTTGTTGCGTCAACGTATATATTTGTAAAGGATGAGCTAGGAGCAGTTGCAGGAATATAATGTTGATTAGTGCAAACTCCTGCTTCTAACTGTCCAAGTGTCTGCGTTAGTTGCTGCAGCAGGACTGACAGCGGAATTAAGAAAACGCCAGCCATCATGCTCAGTTATAGATCGTTAGCGTAGCATGTTAAAGGTCCGGGGTTTGATCTTTTAATATGACTAAAATAATAACTTGCTTTTTATCCACCGGGGTGATTAGGAAGTTACCTAATAAGCCGTTGGTCTCATCAACCCCCTTCAAACAAGTTGTAAGACTTCTGAGGCGATGTAAAATAGTTGTAAAACGCTCAATAAAGAAGAATTCATTTTATGCATTTTTGTGCCGAGTGATTGGTTGATTGCGTTGCGAAGTGGGCGGGTGTTATTGTTGTAAGCGCTACCTGGCGGCCGTAACAACGTCTTTGTAACACGCACTAATGTCTTGCACTTTTTGGCAAATAATAGAAAATAGTAAATGTCTCTTGGAAACATATGTACAGGAATGGATCAAGTAATGAGCTCAGTTTTAGTTAATTGCATTAATGTTATGTCCGAAAATTATTTTTGGTATTCATTGTTTGTGGATTGACTTACTATAGTTTGCACTCGGTTCACAATTACTGGGCTTTAGGATCTTGCGGGCGTCTGGTTTACATAGCGTGTTTGGGTTTAAGATTTTGTGCTGCTTTATTAAGAGTTGGTGTTGACATCTGCTTGGTTTTTGCTGACTCCGTTTGTTGGTTTCTTGGCGTGGGCACTTGAGCCTTGGGCAAGCTAAGGTCATCCTGGTGCTGATTTATAAGTTTTGTTCTATAGGGTGGTGGTGGTTGACTTTAGCAAAGTTTTGGATCAACTGCCGGGTGCTATCTTGAGTTGTCTACGTTGAACAAATCAAACGTGGTCAGATCGAGCAAAGTTGGTGGGAATTGACAAAACAATTTTTATAGGTATAGATTTTTTTAAAGTTTTGTTTTTTGTTTCCTAGGTGGTAGGAGCGTCAGGAAGTTATTACGATGAGGTGGAACGGGACGTTTAATTTTTTGCTAAGAAATTGTCTAATTTTTTAGAGAAGCTTCCTTAGGTATTGGTAGTTTTTAACGGGTCCGTGGGGAAATTACCACATACAGTAGAAACGGTTACCTTCCAGAGTAACACAAAGTCAAAGCCAAGTAGATTTTTAATTGCTATAAATATCCAATTTTTCCCTAATAGTTAATTGAGTACTAGGGAGGGCCAAAGCAAGCATCACACGGACAGCACGCTAGGTTACATCATTGACTGATAGTTTTAGATGTTTGGTATATTAGCCTAAAAGACTATTAATATACATAATAGACGTTGCAACTTCCAATTGACAACCATCAGCTTTGTGCCGTTGATTGCACTACTATTTCAGACCTTTTGATAGATAAAGCAAGGAGAACTAAGCACTAAAGTTCTTGTGCTTGCACACCCCGTCAGAACATTTCCGCACGGTTGCTGTTGCTCGTTTCAAGCGGCACTACGTCGTGCAACACAAAACAAGTCTGTTATTCAATTAAAACCGCACTCTGTGTCAGCGCGTATGAAGTAAATCAATTACAAACTTAGTACAACATTTTAAAATGTATGAAAATTCATAATGCCGTGGAACTTCAAACAAAGGACTAAACATATTTTTTTAACTTTCTTATAATTTTAATGAGGTGTTGTAAATGATTAAAAAAATATACGTTGGACAATAATATGATGCAAATGTGATTTATGTATTGCGTCTAGAAATGGCGCTTACCTCGCTTACCGCATAGCGCCGTTCTTGACGCCAACCAACTCAATATCCAAACCATAAAATGTCAGTCATTATTTTATATGTTGAACTACATACAATATTCTATGCCTTCATCCTTTGGGTAAAAGGTTTGCAGTTATATTTAACGAGTAAACAATTAATAAAGCATTATATAAAAAATCCACTTTTTAAAAATGAAATGCTGAAAAACAAACGACTTATTGCATTATTTTTTTTAAGTTTGGAGGCGCATATTGGACTATAGTTGGTGAAAATTTTATTCAATTATATTTTGTGTTTTTTTTGCAAAGTTTAATTTTGTAAACCCTTATAATAGGGCAACTATTTTCTCACTTAACAAATATAAAATGCATTTTGATTTATTTACCATACAATTTTATTTTAAAGTTTAAAAAGAAAAAAAATACAAATTGTATTTTCAAATTAACATATTTATTATTTATAGAGTTTAATTCTTTAAGTATTATTTAAACATTCAGTATAAAGTATAAAAAAAGCCAGCAGGAAGAAATTCTAACATTAAAAGCAGCTATTGCGGAAACGGGGAAAAATCTCTGCAAAAATCTGATAAATGTGAAAATGGTCGCAAGAGTACCCACGGTATTCACAAATAATGTCTGTGTTCTAGTCTATGTCGGAAATAAACATTTTTTGATTACTATTCTTTGTTACTTTATTTAAAAAAAAATGTTTAGACTCTAATAAATTATTCAACATTTTCTATAGTAAGTTAATCATTAATTATTACAATGTTTATTTGAATCTTATAAAAACGGTCTGTACTATGAAAGTAAACCCACTTTAAAAGTTTTTTATACATGGAAATATATTCAAATTGGAAGTAAGCTCGATCGATCGTCTTTGATGTATTTTGTATATAAAATCATATCAATAATATACGCCCCTGAATATACGAGTATATTTATTTTTAACTGCATTTCCCATTTGATTAAAATTGTAGACAAATAGTACATTAAACGTGCAGTAAATGCCGTGTTATTAGTTAAGGTCAGTGTTAAATTACATTGGCTATAAATGCTAATGGATCATATCGTGTTTGACAATGAAAAATTGCGGAATGGCCAAGATAAAAAAACATAGATCTAACTGAGACTAATAAATATCCCTTCATCCCATTACACGTTGTTTTCTGCACGTCTCCATGGCAACGAAGGTCATAAAGTCTATAAAATTTCAAACGTTTCGAAGGCCGTTATCCCCCCTTTTACTTCCAGCCGAATTTCACGTACTTCCGCACATCTCGCCTTTTAACCCGTGATTCATTTCAAATATTTTTTTGCTACTATCAGAAAGTGCGAGAGATAGACGTATTTTTGTACCTGATGAGATTCCAGTTTGCTCGGATTTAAGTTAAGAAAAAAAAAATGGATTTATGTCGGGATAGGATTACAATCATGATTTCTTCTACCCAAGGTGATATGTCAAAGAGGGTTGGCAGCTCGAAAACACTGCTCCTTTGTATTTTCAGGATGTTATTTATATCCCGGGATCATATATCGTTTTTATTTTTGTTCAAAAATTAAGTGAGAAATGTAGTAAGATGGAGCAACGGGTTATTTGTAGCTGTGTAATGTATTTCACGACATTGAAATATTATTGCTCATGGAGATGACGTCAATGAAGTAATTCACTGGAACAATATACAAAAACAAGTTTTTGTTTTTTCCATGTGGAATTTAAATTGTCGTATTTGTATAATTGATGCTGAAAGAGAAACAATGATGGCAGAATTATGCGGAACTTTAAAGCTCCTCGCATTTATTATTTTTAATGGTATCATTTGCAATATTTTAGGGGTCAAGTGGACTTTAAACCACCGTATATATATATATATATATATATTAAGAATATTTGTAAACTTTGGCAAGATTAATAACTCAAATTAAAAGAATTATTATTGGAGTTTAATTCAATTAATATTAACTTTGTTGTTCTGTTCGGGTTGATTTAACCAGCAGTAAAATTCCATTTCTAATATAAAATTGAGCCATGGGGGATAATGGAATTCTACCGTTTTAATTATTTGTGGAGACTAATTGGAATTGGCTTTTTTCTTAAATTTACCTAGAATAATAATTAGTAATTCATTACTTATTAAAATTTTAATTACCTACACTAATACAACTTTGTTGCTTATATTAATCATTAATCTACATAAATTATCGATTAGGATTAACAATCTTAGTGTTTATATAAATTTATTTATATTGCTTAAACCCAAAATCAGATAAGTAGGTATTTTAAAACAGTATTGATTGTTTTTTTTGTTGTGGTATTACGTCCTAGAATATGATTAGTTTAAATAACTTTAGTTAAATTTATGCGGCTATAGCTTTTTTTTAGTTTTTTATTAAATTTTTATTTAATTATCAATTAAAATAGTAGAACGTTTCGGATTTAAAACTGAATCCTTTTTCAGCAACTAGAAAACATGGTCAACAGTGATTAATATATAAAAAATTAATAAAAAACAACAACAATAATATTACATATTAAATAAACTAAAAATAGCTTCATGCTAGTAGGTTTTTATAAATAATATAACCAATAGACCAATAGACAGACGTTTTTGTCATTTTAATGAATTTTAATAAATAAATGTTATGTGTCAACTATGTTTATATTTTTAAATCTAATAAGTTTTTTAATATGTTTTTGAATCCGAAAAGTTTATTTATTTTAATGAATGAATGAATGAATATAAATTTGAAGAAAGTTTTTTAAATTATTGATTGTTGTTTATTATTTTTCAATATGACTAAAACTTTTGTTTGTTTTTTTTTTAATTTTGAAAATAACATTTTTAAAAAGTACTTGATATGTGTTAACAAAAATATCTTTGAATTTTAATTTATTAAAACCGCACCTGAGAGCATTTCGACCGCTACCTTGATTTGTAGTATTTTAACAAAAACGGCAACTTTGGCGTCATTGCTGTTTCTACATTTAATTTGATATTAGATTTATTTTTTACCATAAATAGTTGCGGATTATGTTTTTTGGAAAATTTGCTATTTTTATAATTATCAAAACTCTTAAGCTTGTACTACAAGTAAATATTTGATTAGATTTTTTTTTAATTTCAAAATGTGATATTATGACAACATAAAAATATGTTTGAATTTTAACGGTTGAAACCACAACAGTTGAAACTATTACACTGAAAAAACTTTTTACATCTATTAAGAAATTCAAGTTTTCTAGATACTTTCAAAGATAGCTCAACTACTAAATATGAATTTGTTGTTTAGTTTAATAATTGGTACTGATAAAAGTTAGATGTTGAGTTTTGTTAGAGTTAAAATTGATCATTTTGGGAGTGCTTTATTCAGATATTCATTTGATGTCTTTGTTTATACAGGGTCTCTATAAATGTCTGGGATTAAGTAATCATTTTAAATAAGCCGCTTTTTTAATTGTGTACCAAACTATTTATTTTGTTTTGACAGTTCAAATGTCAAGCAAGGTTATAAGGATATGTACAGATGAAGAGAATATTTTTATTATTGAATCCTACTTAAGGAGTGGGCGGTTTGATAATAGGGAATGGCTCTATTTTATTTTGTGTTGTGTTTGAGAGTTTTTACAGCAGTAAACAATGTAAACATATGAATAGAATATAGAATATTATTATTATTGAATCTTAAGATAGGCAACTTTGTTTACGCATTTACTAGAGTGGCACAAACGTACATTAGATGGTTACATAACGTGCGTTTGTGATATTATTACTTAAAGTGATAAATATTACTAATATTGTTAGTTCGGCGTGCCATATCACTTGTCGCATGGATCACATCAACCACTTCGATCACGTCGCATCAGTAGATGCGTTCGTTTGACTGATGTTTTCACTTTAAATCATTTAAAGGAATTCATATTTGTAAAATTGTACGTGAGGCGTTATCATATCACCTTTGAAATGGAATTAATCAAGCTACCAGTCACGTTGCAACTTCTAAATCAAATTTATTTTATCACTGATGAAACAAGCGGCAAATTTAAAATTTATATAAAATCAATAAAAGTTATGAAGTGGACAAAGAGTATAATGAAGTTAAAGATTTAAAAACAAATAAAAAATTTATTGTTAAAGATTTTTTTTTTAATTTCAACATCGATAGCATCACTTTCGAATTTTTTGATAATTAAATTTTTTTTTTTGTTTAAAAAAAAATTAAAATATTTTGCTTTTTTATTTTGTTTAAACAATATATATTATATTATATTTTTTTTTTAATTTCAACGTCGATAGCATCACTTTCGAATTTTTTGATAATTAAAATTTTTTTTTTGTTTAAAAAAAATTAAAATATTTTGCTTTTTTATTTTGTTTAAACAAAAATATATATTTTTTTTATTTTTTGATTTTTTTTTCATTTACAAAAAATTTAAGACAAACTAATATTTTTTTATTTTTTTATTTTTTTTTTTTGAAGGAACTTTCTCAACCTGGAACATACATACTTGGCTGCCTTTGCAATTGAATAATCACGTCAACAAGTAAATTTGATGAAATAAATTTAAAAATATGACGGGTAATGGGGATTGCAGCTAGAGAATTCGCTATCTGACGGCAGATTAGTCAACAAGCCGTTGTTGAAATTTTGCTATGTTCACATAAGTTACGTCTGCACAGTATTCATACAAATCAATTTTATTGGCATATGAATAACGCATGTATTGTTTACATGACATTTAATATAACCTAATAAAAACGAAAATGACGTAAAGTAATTAAACATATCAATCACATAATAAATAGTAGTTGACATTTCAACCACCATGGCGCTAACAACTTAAAAATTAATACACGCAATCTGAAGTAAAGTGAAATTTGTCGTTCTTTGTAATGTATCATTTTAAACATAAATTAAGTGATATTTGACGTTATCACCAAGTGAACAAAATATTAGTGATATTGCGAAACGAACGCGTTTATAATCTCATACTTTTATAATGACCCTGTAGATGCTACAGATTTTAACCTAGAAGATTCATGACGCTCTGCTACATTTGTTGATATAGATTTTGAAAAGTATGAAGTATGAAGGTTGCTATCATCTTCAAAATTATGAATAGGATTTTTAGTTATTTGAAGAAGTTTAGTAATATAAATTAAAAATAATGTTGGCAAAAGAGCAGAACCTTGAGGAACACTAGCATTTTTAATTTTGGGGTCAGAGTTAAACTATCAATTGTAACTATAATTTTTCTGTAGTCAAGAAAACTATTGATAACATTAACAAACTTATGTTAGACTTATACAATCGAACTTGTTGATAAGATTAGGATGCCATGCCATATCAAAAGCTTTGGAAATGTCTAGAGCTACTGCAAGATTTTCTCCATGTTTGTCTTAAGTAGAATTCCATTTGTGACTAACATAAGTCAGAGAATCTGTTTTGAGATGAAGTTACTTTGTTCTATGAACTTGACAATGTGAAAAATAAAATATTTTTCAATTTTTTTTGACAGATTGGACAATACTGCAATTTGTCTATAATTTGAAGAATCAGACTTGTCTTTCTTTATAGTTATAAGTTGAACATTTGCAATTTTTCAACAATTTAGGAATGTTTTTTTGTATGATTGGACAAATGTTTTAGTCAGAATGGGAGCTAATCCATTTGCAAATGTTTAAAGAATAATTGGTAGAATTTGATGTTTTTCTGGTTTTTAATTTAACCCAACCCGTTTCCCAAAATGAATTAGGCCTATTATTTTATTACTTGTCGGCACTGTAAGTACAGCAATAGGAGGGTTTATAATAGTAGAGTTAATTTGCTTGCAAAAATATCTGTTTTTTCTGTTGGATTAGCAACTAGATTGTTTTGATTATTTTGAAAATTTTGTACTACCTTGCAATGCATGTATGGTTTTTAAGAAATTTTTGTTGTTTATAGAAAGCTGGAAAATTAGATTAGCTTTGTTTCTATCTGTCTTATCTTTTTTTTTTTGTTTTTAATTATCACAATGTTTACGACCTTTTTTATAATCCTGTTTAGTCTGTTTAGAATAATTACTGACTTGTTTCTTAAACGCTTTTTTTTCTTACAATTTATTTTTAATGCAAAGTTTTGTAACGTTACACTTATGTTGCAAACTACCCAGTGATATTTTGGTTGGCGATGACATGGATAGTCTTGTTTTTGAATAGATTTCAGCAAAGAAAGTATAATTTGACGTGTTTTTTTATATGGAAACAATATTTAATTAAAAAGCGCATATTAGTTTTCTTTATATGCTGAAGTTGCACAGAGAAACATATAGAATTAACAGATGCTGTTAACATGCTTGCTTCAGAAAAAGTTATACAAGATTGTAAACTAAAAAAACAAAAAAATGAGGAACAATTATATATAGATTTGTTTATTAGTTTAACGTTTGATACGACTGATGCCTATGATTTAGACTTGTTTTGTTATAATTGACTATAGGTTTTTACAAAAAAAAATCAAAACATCATGTTTGTTGATATTGTCTTTAAAATGTATAAAGTATGAAAAGTGAATTTTGTTTGAAGAAATTTGTTAATGTAAATTAAAACGGCACAGAACTTTAAGAAACACCAGCATGATATGATTTTGGAGCCAAAGTTAGAACCATGAACTTGAACTATAGTTTTTTTTTTTAAATATGGTCTATAAAGTTATGACTCAAAATTTTATGATAAAAATTTATAGAACTAAGTTTTATTGATAAAATTAATTAAGTATCTGGTATAAAATGATTTTAGTCGAGCAAACATTTGTAATTTTTTAACAATATGGAATATTTTGATTAAAATAAAAACGTATCAGTTTGCAAATGTTTTAAGAATGATAAGTAGAATTTTGTTTATACTTAATGCCTTTGATATTATTTGAAAACATTGTTGCCTAAAATGAATCGATCTACAAGCTATAAATAAATTTAAGACTTTTAATAGCATAAATCTAAATTACATTTTATTGCAATAATCTATTTTCTTATCACGGGAATTCTAAATCTTACAAAGTAATCTAAATATTACTTACTTTTTCTTTGTCAGTTTTGAAGTTTTTACACATTCAAACATTTTGTTCACATCAGGTCCTTACACTTACTGGCTTCAAGTTTCTGTTCTATTTTTACAAATTTTACACTTTTATGCTTTTTACTTATACAATATTTATTTATATTCTTTTTACTTTCACATCTAAATATTGCAATCAATTTTTGAACATTTTTTTTGTTGGATTTTTTGCAATGCAAGTAAGCTGGCAATCTACTATATGTTTCAATATTTTTGTATTTATTATTATATATGCTACCACTTTTTTTTCTTTGTTTTCTTGCAGTTTTATTTGTTTTAATATGTATACTAATTTCTTATTTCCTGGGTTTTCCAATAAGAAGTTTCATTTTAATATAAAAAAAAAACGGGTATTTTTTACGAGAAATCAACAAATGTTTATTTTATTGTAAAGAGGAAGGTATGCCATTTGAAAACAATATCAGTCAAATGACCGCCACGGTTACGGTTGCAGTATCACATTCTTTGCATGAAATTTTTCATAACCAATTTGCACATTTGCGGCTGTATGTCCTTGATAACTTCACGAATTCTATCTTTAAGGTGTTGAATCGATTGTAGGGCGTTGTCATAGACCTTATCTTCATCATTCATCTATACCCAAAGAATAAAGTCTAAAGGTGTCACAAGATCTCGGTGCCAATTGTGATCACCTCTTCGAGAAATAACACGCTCAGAAAACTTATCTTGCAAAATTGCGATTGTTTCGTTCTTTGTGTGGCACGTAGCATCGTGTTGCTGAAAATAAACGTAGTCTACATTAATAACTTCTAATTCTAGCCATAAAATATTATTAATCGTAGCTTGGTAGCGCCATCCATTTACCGTTACAGTTGCACCAGCTTCATTTTTGAAAAAGTAGGGTCCAATCACACCGCTAGCCCAAAAACCGCACCAAACAGTGACAAGTTGAGGATGCAATGACTTTTCAACAATCATTCTTGGATTTTCTGAGCCCCAAATGCGACAATTCTGCTTATTAACGTTGCCTCCGAGGTGAAAATGAGCCATTTTACTGAAGATGATTTTACGATGAATTTCCGGATCATTTTGGTGCATTTGAAGGACCCAATCAGCAAAGATACGACGTTTATGGTGTCTAATTCCAAAAATCGACGAGGAATTGACAAGTCTGAGTTTTCTTCAACACTACGGGCTACATCAGCAATATTCTCACGTGTTCTTGAGAGATGCACACGGTTTTGATTCTTCACCTCACAAATTTGTCCCAACAGATCAAATTTTTCCACCAGGTTTACTACTACTATTGCCGGCCGAGAAGGTGCTTTACGACGACCAAAAAGTGCTTTAGTTTTGCGAACTGTGACTGAATTTTTTTCACTATTTTAGTAGTAAATTTTAATCATTTTAATGCGTTACTTGTCGAATGTCAAAAGATAATAGCTTCAAAATTGACAGCTGCCCAAATAGCCTGCTATTCAAAATGAAACTTCTTATTGGAAAACTTTTTAGTTTGTTATTATCTTTTTTTGGTCACTAACACACACCCTTTTCTAACATTTTTCCTCTTTTATACATTGTTTTTAATTTTTTTACAATTGTTTCTTTAATTTATCATTTATTTTTTTATAATTTTTCTTACCAGCAAATGTCAGTCAGTTGAATTCTTAAAGTGATATGTGTTGATGGTTTTATTTTCAAAGCCGCACTTTTTCTATGCTTTATTATGCTGTTAGATGTTTTGTACAAACAGCATAATTAAAACTGCAATTTCAACAAAATCTGTAACCCTTAAATTATAATCTGATGAAACTATTTAAAAACTATGTTTACTTTAAAACTATTATTGTGATTAGCTAAAATGATTATAAGTTGTTTATTAAAATTAAAAAAAAAAAAAAAAATTTAATTTTTTCCGACAAATGAAAGAGTGTTGATGCAAATTAAGCTTCAACACTCTTTTATTTGTCGGATATGGTTTTTCAAAGGTTTAGAGATGTTGCAGGTTTGTTGAAATAAATAAATTTTATTAAAAAAAGATTATGTTAAATAATAAATTATTTTTAATTTTAAGTTTTTGTTGCTTCTATAGTATTTTTGAGTGAAATAACACTAGAAAAAGGCGCAAGGTTAATTTATTGTGAGTACTTGTATTTGCCGCTTCTATAGATGTATCTGTCTAAATAATAATAATAATAATAATAATAATAATAGTAATATTATTTATTTCACAAAGACAAAATATTACATAAAATACAATCATACATAATATCAAGTAACGTGAAACAAGTAACAACAAAATACAAATACAAAAAAATTATGCTTTTTTACAAAATTCTACAAATTTATCAATTGAATACGGTTCACACAAAATAATAAACTTGTGAACAGTTTGTTTAAAATATTTAAAGTTTGTAATTTTTTTTAAATGATTTGGCAATGAGTTATATATTTTAAAAGAAGCGTATATAGGTGTTTTTTTGTTAGTTCTAATCTATGTTTTGGGTACAAGTATATATCAGATCTGGTTTTGTGATTATTTTTTTATTATACATCTTAAATTTTGTTTTGTTTTTAAAATTATACAGTAATAATTTATATATGTACAGACCCACTACTGTTAATATATTATTTTATCGAAATATATTTCGACAAGATGTTCTGTATGGAATAGCATACATAATCCTAATTGCAATTTTTTATTAAATAAACAGCTTCATTAAATGTGAACTACTTCCCCATATAGTGATACCAAATTTAAGTAATGACTGAAATGATAAATAGTATACCATTTTCATAGTATCTATATCTACCATTTTTGCCAAAACTCTTAATCCATATATTATAGATTGTAATTTTGTCTATGTTTGTTTTATGTGACTATCCCAGGCTAAATTTTCATCCACACTGATACCAAGACATTTACTACATTTATTTAGTTTAATTTCTGTGCCATTTAAAGTCAAACAATTTGGAATAGTTATATTTGATTTTTTTGTTTTAAAAATTGTGCAGTTTGTTTTGTCTATATTTAATAACCACTTTTCTATTTGAGTTAAATATATGCTTCCTTCAATTTCTAATAACTCGATGCTTTTGCTGTATAATAGTAAAGTGGTATCATCAGCATAATTTGTTATATCATGTACATCAGTTTTTACTACATCTGCAAGATCATTTATATAAATAATAAATAAAAGTAGGTCAAGTACACTTCCTTGTGGACCACACATGGATATGTTAGTTTTTTTGGAAGTTATAATTTTTCCTTTAATTTCTATTTTAACACTCTGGATCCTATGTTCCAGGTAAGATGTTATCCATTTATGTGCTTTTCCTCGTATTCCATATTTATAGAGTTTGTCCAACAATATATTATGATCTACACAGTCAAATGCTTTAGATAGATCTAAAAATATTTCACAAGGAATATCTCCTCGTTCCAAAGCATCAACAATATTTTTATACACATCTTGAACAGCAGATTCTACCCTTTTTATTGTCAGAGTTCTCAATATTTTGTTTTAACTTATTTTGTTTAGATTGCTCCAGTAAGTGATTGCACTCTTTTTTCAAATCATTATACATTGGTTTAAAGAGGGAATTTCTTAAAGAAATTGTAAACAATATGTCTAAGTTGTTTTTGGCGGCTATTATTTCTGGAGTTTGTATAATTTGTTTTTTTGTCGGTCTATTTGATATTATACGTTTAGCTGGAAAATATTCATTGAACAACGTTAAATAGGTTTTTAAAAACTCATCCCATATAAGACTGACTTGAAGTTCAGGTATATCGTAAATTATTTGCCAGTTTTGATTTTTCGATGCATTTAAAAATAATTCAATTTTTGTCATTTCAAATAGACGAATCGTTTTAAAGTGATGTTGAGTATTAATTGTATCTGCTTCAAATTCAATTAACTGTGCTGAGTGATCACCTATACTATTGTTTACAATTTTTGTTATAATCTAAGTTAGTAATTATATTATCAATACACGTTTGTGACAAATGTGTAATTCTAGTTGGATCTTGTATTTATGATTTAAAAAATTTCCGTATTTGCATTGTCTTTCAATATATCTATATTAAAATCTCCTGATATAATAAAACTATAAGTAGATTTGAATAAACAATGATAGAAACATTATTTAAACCATTTCCTATTTTACTTGGGTAGTTTGATTTACAATATAATGCGCATCCTCCGTGAGATCCGTCTACAGTAACTCGAAACTAATTTAAAATTTACCAGTTTGTAAGCTTGTAGTTATTGTTGGTCTTTCCAGTGTTCAGTTATTGCTAATATTTGACAGTCTGCATCTTCTATTATATATTCTAACTGTGGTACACAATTTCCTATAGACTGTATGTTTTGATGAACTAATCTAATTGATGATTTCCTTTTTTCGTTTAATTCACTTGCAGTCCTTGATTGCTAATACGATTTATTATTTTTCTTCTGTTCTAGTAGCGTATTGTAGGATGAACATTCATATCTAAATAGGATTGGGAAATTTTTGTTAAAAAAAGTTTAACCGGCTTTGTAGGACAATTTTATTTATTTTTTAATTTTCTTAAAACATTACAAACGTTTCGGCTATTTAAACATTAGCCTTCTCATTCCAATTTTAACATCTCGCAGGGAATGTTCTGCTTTTGATATGAACTTATATTATAATAATTTTTATAAATTAAATGGATTCACCATTAGGAGAAAAAAAAAATTTAGTAAAATTGTAAATGTAATACATGGTAAGTGTTCATGTTTTTCTATATATAAAAAATAATAATTTTAATTTGTTCTTGATGTAATTGGTTGGTGTGTTTAGTCTTTCACAACAATGAATTCTTCTTTTATTATATTTTAGCACTGATGAAGGCTAATGTTTAAATAGCCGAAACGTTTGTAATGTTTTAAGAAAATTAAAAAAATAAATAAAATTGTCCTACAAAGCCGGTTAAACTTTTTTTAACGAAAATTCCCCAATCCTATAACAAAGGAAGGACGTCTAATCAATTAAATATTCATAGCTAAAGGTGTGATGGTTTCATTGTTATTTTTTGCAATTTACACATACATTTAAACAGTCAATTTCTTTACAATCTTTTTTTTTTGTGATTTCCTAAACAGTTTGAATGAATAGACTGTTTGAGATGTACACGTATCTGATTTATGATTAAAACCAAAGCATTTGTAACATCGAATAATATGAATGTGTTCGTAGACTTTACATTTATCCCAACCCATATTAATTAATCCTTCTTGCATGACTTTTTCAAAAATGTCTTTTTTAATTTCCAGTATTGCATTGAACTTTGTCTGCTCTTTTCCATTCCATGTATAATTTACACATAAGATTTCACTATTTTTTAAGCATTTGTTTTGAACTTTAATTTTTAACAATAATGTTTCTTCATCAAATTATTAGTAAAACCACAAACTTTTATTTTAGGTTTCTGGGTAGAAGCTAACCGTATTTCATAATTGGATCCCATTTTTTTTCCACAATTTTTCTCTTTTGTTTTCATTTGGACAGCGAATTGCTACAGTCCCACTTCTGTTGCCACTTATTGCACTAATCTTTAAGTCAGTTGGATCTACTTTCTTTTTTACATCTTTTTCGGTTTTATTAGTATCTTGTTTTGATTTGGGTTTATCAATAATAGGAAGATTTTATTTTAATTTTGCTGCATATTTAAGTTTTTTATTTCCCTTTGTTTCAGTTACTGATGCGTTTTCCATACCATTTTTTATTAGCTTGTTAATTGCATTTTCTTGAAATGATAACTTCTTCTTATTTTAATATTCTTCAATATTTAAAATTAATTCAATTTTTTGTTCCATCTTTTTTACAGATTTTACAGATTTTAATTTATGCATTTATCACACATATAGAGTATGTTTTAATTAACTGTTATTAAATTAATATCATAATCAGTTAAATTTATACATTTTATGTGATGTTTCTCGCCACATATTCCGTTGCAATTACAAGCTGATTCATTTCTGATACCTCTATGGCATATTCCACAATTTGAAGTCATTTTCAATATTTATTTGTTTTTATCCACATTCAATTTTTTCGCGAGTAAAACACTTTTTGCGCTCGTGCGCGATATACGTTTGTTGAACTGCTTATTTATATTATTATTATGCTTACACATTAGCTATTGATTGTTTGCTATTTATCTATCTATTGAGTCTGGGAAACTTTTCCTAACATTTTAAGATGGCAGATAGTCAGACCATTATGCGAGAAATACATGTATAGCCGCGGCCTACACAAGTACGCATAAATATATTAGCTTTACGCCACTTTCTAATATTCATTCATTCATACAACATTTTTCTAGGCTTTTATTCTAGATATAGAAATAAATATTGATTGATTGATTGATATTTAAGTCAGAGAGAACTAAAAAAATTATTTTAATTAATAAATACTATTTTTTGTTAAAAACTATTAAAATAAATTAGTCTATAAATTTTTGAATTTAATAAAAGATTAACTTTTAAAAGAAAATATTGAAGTCAATCTTGCATTTTAAAGGTACTGTTCATAAAGCAAATTTAAAGCAAAAAATTGTGTTTTAGTGAAAGTTAATCATAAAGTTTTTAAATTCTGGCAGACTTGATAGTTCACCCTTTGATTAATGTTTTATAAGTTGTTGGTCGAACTAGCGGTTATTGTAACCTAATTAAAATTCAGGAGAAGATTTAAAATAGTAAAATAAACAAAAATAAATAAAATAATAATAATTCTTTTTGATAGTTGTTTAATAATAAATAGATGGTTTTATTTATAGTTCTTAAATTTTCCAAAATAATACCAATAAAAATATTATAGAATGTCAAGTTTTATTTAAAAAATGTTGCAGATCCAATCAAACTTATTAATTATTATTTGTTACTTACTAATTATTTTCTGAAACAAAATTTCTGTGTAATAAATAAAGACTAATTATAAAAGAAATAAAATATCAAAACTCTATAACACAATCGTTCAGAGAACAGCTTTCCACTTTATGTTTGAGCTTAAACTGTCATATTTTCCACACATTTCTTGATATTTTTGAAGATTATTTGAACTGAATTTGCAAAAAAAATTGCTATTTTTTTGTCAAAATTTATTTTTTTATTAACCATGATAAACTCTTATTTAACAATAAAAAAATTAACAAAAGATTTTTTTTGTACAGAATTTGCAGCAACGTAAACTAATATTTGCTTCAAATTTACTTTTGTGCGGTATTATGCTAATACTTATTTTGTGTTTAATACTATAATTTAAGCGGGATAATTTTCTGGACAAAATTTACTTAAAATCTGAAATTTTTGAAACAAAAAATTCAAAAATTGACATGGTATTCCATTTGAAAAAAAATAAGTTTACCAAATTTTCAATGTAAAATAAACATCCTGTATATTAAAAATAAATTTTTAAACGATAGCTTGTTTAAAACCAAAAAACTTTTGATTGACATTTTTTTGAAACTTGTTTCGGTTTGAAAATTATTTAGGTGTTCTGGTAATTTTCACTAACTCTGTATATAAGTCTCATTTTAATTATTAAAAAAAAACATTTATTTATATTTAAGTAATTTTTTTAAGCTGTGTAATCACTCTGGTCAAACATTATTGTTAGCATATACGAGTATACTGGTGTTGCGATAAAAATGTACAACTTAATCTTTGTACAGTTTATATATTAATAAATATATCTATAGTAAAATAATAATAATAAAAGATCATTATAACTATTATTATTAATATTTAATACTCGCCAAAGATCTCCCAATCTCATAAATTAAAAATTAATAAGCAATGAATTAAATACATAAGTAAAGAATATAAAGTGATTCTTAAAAACAATATATTTTGCAACTCGTTTATTTGAGTTCAGCTATTTAAATTGTATTACAAAAGTATTGAAGTTAGCCATAAAGTTTAGGTAGCGGCTCAGAAGATAATGCGACCTTGTGCGTGACCTCACATAAATACTGCTGTAAATACCCATCCCGGTCCTGATATCTTTTATATCCTTCAATAAAAAAAAAAAACAGCATACTTGAAAAATGATAGACAATTTAAAAGTCCATCCCACTTACTTATTCTCTTCTTACGGCTGCCTAGCTGGCGAGTTAGCATCACCGGACACTTACCCCCTTCAAATCAATCAATCCAAACCGACTTTTGTGACTATCAGATTCAACCCAGCATACTCAATTTATTCATCACTTTAAAATTTTATTTTAGTCAATATTTACTTTGTTCAACTGCAGAAATGCAGAAGAACTGGAATTTATTTTTTACCATCTATACAGAATTTGTTTTAAAATAAACTGTTTGTTGGAAGAAATTTTTTTAGCTATCACTGCGTCTATTTTTTATGCAAAGTGGGAAGCGCTTAATATTTGTTTGTAACAAGCGATACGGATATCTCTGGATAGTAATATCTTTGTTGGAAGTGTGTAATAACGACACCCTCCGAATTTTAGCGGACGTGAAACGACAACTAAATATTAGAAATTACTACAGCTTGACACGAATTGTGTGGCCGGTATAATAGTAAACTTAATATACACAAAAATTATGTTGGATGTGGTTAAACTCATGCCTTTGCTTGTTTTAGCATTTTTCAATATCAGAACAACGTCGCCAATAGAATGTGTAATATGTAAGCGCAAATGAAAAATGCTAAAACGGTCAAAGGCATGAGTAAACATAATTTTTGTGTATATTAAGTTGCCTATTATACAGGCTACACTATTTGTGTCTACCTGTACAACTTAGTTGCCTGTGGCTGTTGCTACAAACGAATACTTTTAGAAGTTTATGAAAAATATAAGTAGCTTAATAGTCATTCCGCATTGTTTCTTATAGACTGTCTTAAGTATGTTTTTGAAGCGGTATTGTCGTTGGTGTTTAGTGTATTTTGCTCGGCAAATAATGGCGTCATCAGTGAAAAACTAATTTAATCTTGTCAAACTTGCATGCGTTTTTTGATGAAAAAAATTAAAAATTAACAACCGTTGCTTTTATAAAGTAGTGAACGATTTAAATCGCGAGTTATTTTTTTAAAGTTTTTGTGCATATAAAATTTTAAATTTTATTATAACAGCTATTGTTCTACTTCAGTAACACTTCAAAAACTTTTTGCAGTTTTTTTAATCTGTTTGTGTACTAAGTAAAATTAATTGGTACTTAATAAAAAAAAATAAACATGCATTACAAGATGCAAAGACACGGAAACGTATTGGACCTGGTTGTTCAATTGAAAAAATTGGAGTGGCAGAGGAAATTGTTGAAAAGGACCGTCATTTTTAACAATTGAATTACATTATATTGAAATTTGAACAAAGATCTTATGTTCTACTCGTACAAAAATTGATTGACAACATAAATCAAGCTTGCCGACGACTATTTACGGATTAAAAAACCTAGAAAGCAAAATTGTTGTACGTGGGGTTCCAAAATTAGATTACCTGAGGGGCGTAGATGCAAAACCGGCATTCTCCATCAAGGTAATTAAGGTAACTGTTGTTACGTAGAAATTTATTTGCTGCAAAATTGGTAAAATCTCACTGTATTGAGCTTTAAAAATAGTGTTTTGTTGCAAACTTGGCAATCTCCGTATTACTGAGAATTATAAACATGCCAATTTCCAGTTTGACCTATTACAGATTCTGCTTTACATGTGACTGGCATCAGATCTACGGTTTTATTTAAATTTGGTTGAAAACCGACAACAAATAAATGAGAATGAAGAAACTGAATAGAAAATGTTTATAGACAAAACAAAATTGTTCTAATAAAACTGAAACATTAAATATTAAATATTTATTATTAATATTATTATTTTAGTACAAATTAAATAAATATTATAAATTTGTTTTTAATCTAATTATAATTCCATAAAATCTATAAATCAGTTCCAATTCCGAAACTTTCTAAAAAATGTTAGATGCAAAACCGGCCATTTCCACATATACGATGCAAAACCGGCTATCTCCAATCTTTATTACCACACTACTTAAATTCTATAATGGAACCTAAGGTTTTCATGCATTCTAAGTTATATAAAGTTAGTACACTTCAGAATAAAACAAAAATCATACAGCTAACTTGTAGTTATTAAAAATGTGTTTTTCATCAAAAATTTGCTAAAATAGAGAATGCTGGTTGTGCAACTATAGCCCTCATTAATAACGTATAAACGAGTTTGGTGCGGTTTATAGTTTATTGGTTGGTTGCTTAGTTTCAAAAAAGGCAATGCCATTATGCAATTTGACTTTAGACTTCTTTCTTTGGGATTATTTTATAAACAAAATAAGTTTATTAATTCAAGACATTGGACTAATACATGATCAATGTCTATGTAACTATAATTACATTTAATATGAGAGTGTGGGTGGACTAGATACTAGGTTTTGTCAGTAATGTGCCTTTATTTTTTCAATTAACGGTTTTGATAGTATAAATTATGAAATTAATTTACAGGTATATATTAAAAGGTATGAGTAGTAGCCCTACAATATCATCTCTTGTACTGGGAAAAAAATGCTAATAAGTCATTTACGCTCTCAAAGTCATTGAAGTCGCAGTTGCAAAAAGAGAGCGGTATAAAAATTAAAAAAATAGGTTGTGGTTTAGAAAAATATCCTAAAGGGCCTTTTAGAATAAGTACCTGAAAATCTAGTTTTGTATAATTTAAAACTAAAATTTCATAAACGTGAACATGGAAAAGTTTTGAGAAGTAACAAAATAAAATAGTTGTATATTTAACTTTCAGTATTTTTAATTTTTAGCTTTTTTCTTGTTTGGCTGCTATATATCATGCGTCTGTAGCATCATTGATCAAAAGCCTATACCTTTGATTAAATGCAATTCTTGCTCTCTGTTTTAATTTCCACTTTACTTGAGCTATCTTAGTCTTCATGCAGGTAGCGTTTGCTCATATTTATGATTTCTTTTCTTTGTGTATAGGTCTAGGCTAGGTCTGTTTTGCTTACTGTGACTACCCAATTGATAAGTATCTGCAAACTTTTTTTGCTTCTTAGTATTAGTCTTAAGTTGTCTATATATAAATATTGTTGATGTTTACTCCGTTCCTTACTACTCCCTTTTTAAACTTTTTCTAGAGCCTTCATGAAAATTGAAGAATTTTTTTATCTGTACATTTTGTTTTGCTTTATTGTTTTCATGCTTAAATTTTTGTTTGTGGTTTCTATATTATTTTCCCGTTATTGTCTGCCAGTATTTTTTTTTGCATTTTTAAAGAGTCATGTTTTTTTTTTAATTTTGTTGCTTTGTTTGTTTATCCATTTTGTTTTTACTATTTTGATCATTTATAGACAGGGTGTTAGGTAAACATGCGGAAAAAATTTAAGAAGTTATTCCTTTGCCAAATTTAAGAATATTTTATCCTATGATGAGTTCTGAAAAACTTATTTGTTTTGAAGATACAGGGCGAACAAAATTTGCAACAGTTACAATATTTTATTATCAAAAAGCACTTGTAAAGTTGCTGAATCTACAATGTTTGAAATGATTTTTTCCAGCTTGGATACAAGCTTTCAATCTTCTCTTCAGTGAGTGCCAAATTTAACGTTTAAGTCTGGGGATTGAGCTGGCCATGAGTGTGGCCTACCTCGACCAATCCAGCAAACTTCGTATGTTGCTGTTAAATAATTTTGAGCAATTAAATTGAAATGTGGTGGTGCACCATCGTGCATAAACCACGTTGCAATTCTTGTTGTCAATAGTACATCATCCAGAAACTGAGGTAGCATTTGTTTCAAAAAATTGCGATATACTTTGCCGGTAAATCTTCTTGGTAGAAATACTGGTCCAATTAGACAGTCGCCCACAATTCCAACCCAAACATTCAAGGAGAATCAATGTTGAAAACGATTTTTAGATATCTTTTGCGGATTTTTATCTACCCACACATGGTTGTCATGATAATTCCTTATTGCATTTCTTGAAAAACTGGCTTTATCGGTGAATAGATGACTTACATTTAAAGTATTGGACAATTTTTGCGTAGAACTACTTGGATCTTTCTCCATCATGTCCAGCACATTTCTCTCCAGTTGTTACTATCATTAATCTTCTTGCCTCTTCATTTTGTTTTAATGTGGCTGTTTTATGAATATTTAATCTATAATTAGATTTATTATTTTATCAGTAATCCATATATTGTTTTTAGTTTTATTGGTTACTAGTTTATTTGTCGTTGTAGTTTTTTTCTGGTTATGAAGATCTGTCATTGTTTGGTTGGTTTTCCGTTTTATTTTTATTTCTGTTTGTTGTTTCTTTGAGTTTCTTCAGATCTGGTTTTGTATGGAAACGCTTATTGTTTTTTTTTAATTTTTGAAGTTTTTGTTACATATTATGTAGTCTATTTGGTTTCTTTTAAAATATGTCTGGTTGTGGTTTGGAGCTGTTGGAGTTTGAAATTTATAATGGTGAGGTGGTAGTTTTTACAGAATTGTCATTTTGTTTGCCTAGGCAGTATTTTTTTTAAATTGTCTTCTTTGGCAGCTTTTTTTATTTTTGCGTTGAAATTGTTTAGCAGAATTGTAATTTGTAGTTTTGTAGTGCGTTCTTAAGATTTTTATATCATTTTTTTATTTCTTGTTTGAAGCTTTATTTTGTTATTGCGTATACTATTGTGATGCTTAGGATGTGCAGTTTGAAACTTATTTTCATGACTGCTATTTGATCTGGTGTTGGTTGAAATCTTAGTACACTTGGTGAGATTCTTTTAAATGTGATTATTGCTACTCCGATTTAGTTTTGTGTGGTTTTGCCCTGCTCCGGGCTATGGTGTTGTTATTTTTTGGGGTATGTTTGTTGTTTTACCTGCTTGTTGCTTTTTTTGGACATTCTATGTGCCAAATTTTCTATTGTTCAAAATTGTATTTCTCGGAAATCTGATTGGAAAAGTTTCTACTACGGATCATTATTTTATTTAAAACATTTTTATGGGTTGCTTTGTTTGAGGTTGGATTATTGGATTAGTAATATCCGTATGGATTTTTACTGTGGTGGTTTTTCGTTGTTTTTCACAGCGTCATGCCGCCATTATTAGTTAACAAAATTGGTCTTACACTCTCTTAGTTTTTTAGCTGCATTTAAATGTCATATTAATAGCTTTAAATGTTTTATTTTTTTAGTTTTTTTCTAACAGGGAGTTTAAAGAGTAGACCCGTTTTTAATTAAGGGTCATATTGATATGTCAAATATTGCAATCAAATTTATCGTAAATTGTCCAGTGTTAATTGTTGCTATCGCTTGCTTCAAGCTAGCACTTTTATGCGCACCTAAAAGGTTCTTATAAACTACACAGCTTAGCAGTAGGACTAATTTACTTTTTGATTATTTTTCATGCACACTATACTATTGTATTTTAGAGTTGTCATAATTTTGTGTTTTTATTTATTGTTTCACAGATATACACATAAATTCTCTCTTCAATAAATACATTACCGTTACAATTTATAGCAAGTTTATTGGTCTATACTTTTTAGAATTTTATTATAAAAGACACGGGCTATATAAACCCGTTTATTACAAAATTTACAAGCCTATAAATAAGAAAAGGAAGCGATTAAGATTTTACAATTTTAATTAACTTACCGATTTATTGCTTAAACAATGTTTTCAATTCAGCGCTTTAATGTTTTAACCTAATTTATGATTTACCACTACTTACTAAACGTAAATACACCTCATATTTGCAAAATACTAATTAGTAAATCCCGTGTCTGTAAACTGCTTATGCGGTTTCGCATCACATTTCAACGCTTGAATAATTAAAGAGTACTAGCAGTTGAAGGCGCCACTAATTTGTCGGTATTCAGTAAAAATATGTACATGCCTTGATGGCAATAAGGGGTAGTAGTTTTCAAGTGCGGGTTAACGATCCGGCAATAACTACCGGATGTAAAATAATAAAAGATTAAATTAATCCAGCGGCTAAACATTAAATTATAGATAGAAAAAAATGTGGTGTGGGTTGGCGTAGTGCGATAAAAAGTTTTTAATGCGCTCTAATGTCGGGATGAAATGAGACTTGCAAAAAAGGAATAAATGGATGTTAATTGCACTGGGAATATGGGTTATAATTTTGTAATTATTATAAATCATATTTTTTTTAGATTCTCTTTTGTATTTGCATAATTATATGGATTAAATTGTAATATCTTTATTCAAATTTTAATTGCAATGCTAAGATTTTAATTAAAGTTTTTTGTTTTACAAGATTATGACTTTTAATTTCTTTATCATTTTAATGCATTATTTTAATAATCTTGAAAAACTGGGCTATACTAGATTGCAGAATTTATTTTTATTGCAATTGCAATATTTCTCAGTTCTTTTTGTATTTTACGTTCTTTCCTTAAATATGTCGCTTTCCTTTAATGGGCTTATGTTCAACATAGTTTACTGTTACTTTTCTTAATTAGTTACTTTTCTTAATTAGTTACTTTTACAAACATGTTTACCAATTGAAATTTATTTTTCATTTTATACACTTTTTCTACATTTACAGTTTTTTTTATTTTGCACTAATCCAGTTTTTTACTTTTTTTTAGCATAGCCCTTGAATTGTTTTTTTTTTAAATTTATGAGTAATTACGTTGCCCAGTGGGTAGAATATACGTTTATTTGGCAAAAAATCTTAAACGAAACTTTGATTATAAAAAAAATTACAACTGTTCATTAATAAATTACGGTACTTTTCTAGGGATGGAAGTAAAAATGGCCTAGAAAATTTTGAAACTTTAGACTTGTATACCTACAAATTAATGAAAAAATGGTGTTAAAAATCTTTTAGATAAAATAGGGTAGTTTATAAGGTGGCAAAAACCATAATAAATAATAAAAACAAAATTTTGTTTTTATGGGCTTGGTGCACTCATTATTTTGATTAAAAGCAAAGTTGTTTCTTTAGTTTTTTTATAAAGATTTTGATTTTCTTATATTCATTTATCTTGACTTGAATTTAGAGTTAAAGTAGTATATTTTGCTATTTAGATCGCTTATATATTTTTTTAGAACACATTGTCATTTCTTAAATTTGATTTCTAAAATAAATGAATTGATATTTGATTTAATTTTGTCCAAAATTTCTGAAAACATTGATAAGTTTTTTTTTAAATTATGAACTTTTGCCAGAAGCTTTTAAAACCAAGAAATATAATAATTAATAAAATTTATTCTTTCAAAAATGACGGCTGTATAGGTAACTATTAAAATTAAAATTACAAAAAATGACACACATTAAAATTAAAATACACATTTTAACCATGTAAACAAAAATAAAAGTTTCAAATTCTGCAAACACACTATGTTGCAGAATATTTTACAATGGTGACTTCTAATCTAAACGTTTTTATTCGAGTTTTACTAATTTTTCACAAAATAAAAATTACTGAACATATAATACATACCTAAAGTTGACAGGTCTATGACACTTTCTACTCCCCGATTTGCTTAGAGTACTAAGCAGATGCAACAAGCTGCTAGACTTGATGTGGGATTTTTTTTCCGGGATTTTTGAGCGGATGAGTATACTGCGCAGCAGTAGTCAATCAAAATTAAAGCTTTGTACAGTTTTTCTCCGTGCACTCCAGTTGATATTGATCAAGCACGCTTGAAGTTTTTTTGCATTTTGTGATTAATTTAACAATATGTGTCTTAAAAAAAGGGTTTTATTGAACACAAGCTTTAAGAAACAGACTTTTTTTTACGCAAGTGGTTTTGGAAAAAAAACGCAAAGTTACTGTAAGATTTTCTGAGCGGAAAAGTGAATGCTCGACTTTTTTGTTGTACAGCAACAAAAACATTTTGCCTTTACCCTACCGTCTGCTTTGTATATGGTGATTTGGAGTTGAAGTGTTATGGCGGGTGTTTATACACTGGTGTAACCAACGAAGACGCAATGTTGTTTTTTTTTTTTTGATATTGCAAACAGAATAACGCTAATTATTGACATTTGTGGAACAATGTTCTCTAGACTTCTCTAGTCTTTGAGTTAGTGATTCTCTTCTTTATTTTAAATTAGCGATTTTTCAAAAAAAGAGGCTTGGATTTCTATGCACCTTATCCAAAATTTTATAACGTTAAGTTATTTCATACGCCATTTCTAGGTCAAAATACACTACTTTAATGTGTTTAAATATACCAATACCCTGAAAAATGATAATAAAGTACTTATTTTTTGACATTGTTTTAACATACATATTATATTAATATAAAATAAATATAAATAGAATCCACTACATATGACATCTCTTTTTAACAAAAATACAATTATATTATTATTTTAATATAAAATAAATAAAAATAGAATCCACTACATATGACTGCTGGACAAACCGATAGTGCGCGTCGTCTGTACCCGGTGCGGAAGAGGTTCCCATTCTGTTGATAGTTGTTTTCAACTTTTTTAACGAATAGTGAAGGTTGTATGGCAAAGTCTCCAAAGAGGAGAAATATAAAGGTATCTATAACTGTTGTTTTTGAAGCAAGAATTTTTGGTAGAAATTTTGGGACCTTCTGGCAGACTAAATTGAGTTGCCAATGCATCTGCAATTTTGGCTTCTTTGGTGATTTTGCGTCCGTCGACAATTAGGATGAGAGCTACAAAAAAAAACTTTTTTTTTTACTTTTTGCCAATTGAAGTAGTCGACCTGATTGTCGACACATACTTTTTAACTTGAGGTTTATTTAAAACAATTAAAAGTTTTTTAGTTTTCTTTTACAATTACACGAATTTTCCACTAGACGGACGACGGACCGATCAGCTAACCAATGGACATAAACACACCTGCTGTTTGGACGATACAATTAGTAAAAACCTTTACGGCAGTCTTAACATTCTTATTACTTGATTTTGGTGGGAACAGACTAGCTTGACAGCCAGATTACAGCTGTCTGGAGTATAATCCTAGGAGTTATCTTAAACAACAAACAACAAAATTTTTCTTAAAAATTAGCAATTTTATTTTTGGCTTAGAAATTACTTCTTGTTGCAAATTGTAAATTTTATTGAAACGATCAGCCGGATCTTTATTGCCTGGAGTCTAGTTCTAAGAGTTATTTTTGTAAACAGTCAATTTTCTTTAGGAAAAATAGCGACTTAACTGTTGGTTTGAAGTTGGTAGAACGTTATTTTTAGAGCAAACAGAGCCCCAAAGGTTAAAATTCTCTAATCTTCATTGACATTGTGTTAACATACAAATATAAATAGAATCCACTACATATGACAGCTGGATAAATCGTTGATAGCCGTTTTCAACTTCTTTAACAAAAAGAGAAGGTTGTAAGGCAAAGTCTCTAAGGAGGAGAAATCTAAAGGAATCTATAATTGTTGTTTTTGACGCAAGAGTTTTTGGTTGTAATTTTGAGACCTACTGGCAGACGTAAATTGAGTTGCCAATGCATCAGCAGTTTTGGCTTTTTTAATGACTTTGCGTCCGTTAGCAATTAAGATGAGAACCACGGAAAAAACTTTTTTTTCCCGATACGGTTTTAACTTTTTTCCACTTTTTGCCGATCAAAGTAGTCAACGTGATTGTCGACACATATTTTTCAACTTGGGGCTCATTTAAAACAGTTAAAAAATTCTATTTTTCTTCTACAACTACACGTTTTTTTCTCCAGACCGACCAGCTGACTATTGGACATAACCACATCTGCTGCTTGGACAATACAATTAGTAAAAATCTTTAAGGCAGTCATGACATTCTCATTATTTGCTTCTGGTGGGAACAGATTGGCTTGAATGCCAGATTGCAATTGTCTAGAGTGTAGTCTTGGGAGTTATTTTAAATTACAAACGACAGTATAATTTTAAGAGTTATTTTTGTAAACAGTAAATTTTCTTTAAGAAATTAGCGTCTTAATCGTTGATTTGAAGTTGGCACAACGTTTTTTTTTTTTGGGGCAAATATCTTCTTAGTTTTTAACATGTAATAAATATATAAATTAAATAAAGAAATAAACAACACGTAATAATTAAACCACAAAGTAAAAAAAAAAAATTAAACTATTATATATAGATTTATTTACGTGACAAAAATAAATCTATATATAACAGTTTAATTTATTTTTTTTACATTGGGGAGATGCAGAACTAAAAAATAAATAAAACTTAAAACTATTTTCACAGATGGCACAGGAGTTGTAAAAGGCTCCTGTAACAAAACCATAAAATAAATAAAGCTTTAAACTGTTATCACAAATTACATAAAAAATTGAAAATTTGTTGAAGCCAAAACTTTAAAATTAAAAGTACAATACAAATACTTAAATGACACTTCAATTGTAAATGATATTGCAGTACCGTTAAAAAACAACATTAATATTAAAAATTAATAGAATACCTAGTGCGGGAGTGAGCTCTGCTCTTTTTCTAACTAGGTTTTCTCTTTGCTTTGCTTTTGTTGCTGCTATTGTCAACAACAGAGAGCTTTGATGCCAAACTAAATCTGTTGTTACTGTTGCTGGAAGATTGGTTATCTTGCTTTTGTTTACCTAGAGCAGATTATCTGTTTTTGGCGTATTTGCCAAAATAGATTTTGTCAGGTCGGTTTTAAGGTCTACTTGAGTGTTTGTTTAAGGAGGTCAAATTTTGTTTTAACTGTTGTTTCCTTGGAGGATTTAGCGGGAAAATATTTAGTTTAATGCCTAGTATTAGCGGTCTTTTTGCTGCAGGAGGCTGACTGTGCCATTTTTTCAGCCAAGTTTTTTTTTCTTTTGACATTGTTGATGCAGAAAGTTTTGATTCCAAACTGTATCCGTTGTTACCGTTGATAGAAGAATAGTTATTCCGCGACTGTTTATCCGTATTAGACTGAACAATATTTATCTTTTTTGGAGTATTTGTTTAAACAGATTTTAAAGTTGACTTATGTGTCAAAGCCTAAGTTTTTCTCAACCGTTGTTACCCAGGAGGGTTTGGCAGGGACATACTTAGTTTATTGACTGGTACCAGCAGTTTTTTTTTTTGCTACAGAAGGCTGAATTAAAATTAAAATTTACAACAGCCTAAATATATTTTTCATTCAACTAAAACTTCTAATCCCCCAATCACAACCTAGTAAAACTACTCAAAAATCATTTCTACCTAAAAATTAAAAATTATTTCAAGCAAAAATAAAACAACCTGAATGAAATATTGAAAAATTTACAACAGCCTAAATATATTTTTTATTCAACTAAAACTTATATTCCCCCAATCACAACCTAGTAAAACTACTGTGCCCGCTTAGTGCAGCAAAAAGAGGCAGTAAAAGTTTAGTTGTTAGTTCATTTATGCTTACTGAGTTTTTTGATGCGGTTGCGGTTTACAATTTATGCACGTAACTGGCTGTAGGCTTTGCTAAGTTGATTTAGATGTTTTTCACACACGCAAGTCTGCTTCTTAATGCAACGAGCCGGATATAAGGCCTGACAGCAAAAATATAAAAAGCTTCTTTTACGTTTGTCGGTAACAGTGGACAATTGAACGTTACTAAATGGTTAAAGGTTTTTTGTGTTTACCGTTTTGCATACTAGAAATGCACGACGCACGACGCACGACGCACGACGCACGACGCACATCGCTTACCGCTTGACCGCTTTTTTTAATTTTTATTTTTTTTATTGTGCATGTTGAAAAGTTTTTGCAATAAACAATATTTTTGCATGTCTTTAAAGGTTTGTGGTCAGAGAATTTCATGTTTATATTAGCACGACTCATACAGTTTAAAATGTTTGTATTTTGAGCCGTCTTGCTATTGTTGACTTTCTTAATAGAGTTGGCATTACCAATTAATCCGTACAAACTTTAACTTATTAAAAAAAGGCTAACTTTGTCAAAGTTGTCATCTTCTCTGATAAACAGGATTAACCGCCTTCTAATCACTGGCACCAGTTTTTAACATGTTACCATTTTTTTCTTTTGCTGAGAAAGAAGCTGGCAGGGATGATAAGTCAAAATTAACTGACATAATAGACTGTGGCATTATTTTAAGGTTGGGAAAAACATAAGAAGAAGGTTAGTGCTGGAAAACGTAATTAACAGGAAACATTACTCAGAAAAGAGTACATTTGGTTTTGCTTCTGCTCATTGATGAAGCCGGCATGTAGGCTCTGCCAAAAAATTAAATTCTTGCCGGTATGGCTTGGGCAGATTTTATTGTTATTAAATTCTTGTCTTCTTGACCAGATACTATGTTCTTAAGTTTACGTTGAATAGTTTTATTTTTTGTTTGTATATTGTATAGTTAGGCAACCAAACAGATGAGCATTACTCTAATTTTTGAAACAAATAGACAATATAAAAATTCTTTCGCTGCTAAATTGATAAATGTTAAGCAATTGGTAAAATAATTCCCAATGATTTTGAAATTTAACAATAAATTTCATAAAAATGTAACGTAGGTTTGAGGTTATGATTTTTTTTGTCAGCGGTCATTACATTTGATGGTTTGTCAAAATTGCTATATTGATTTTATAAAGTTAGTAGTATTAATGTTTTACTATTTTACTACAACGTTTTTTGCCTAGATGTTGTCATGTTTTAATTAAAAGCAAAAAAATGACTCCATTAAATTAGATTTACATTATAAATTTAATTTGATGCTCTTAAATGACAGGTCAAATAATAAAAAAGAATAAAAGCGGATGCCGAAATAGACTAATGTTCCTTAAACAAATGTGCTCAATATGTGTTAACTGCCAACAATTGACCAATTTAGCCAGTAGCAAAATTAATTAAAGTAAAACATACATAGTGATATTGCGCTTTGTTTTATTTTGCAATAATTAACCGCAGTCAAAACAGTAATAAACAGAGTCGGTTAAATTTCCTAAACTTTTACTTGTGCTAAATAGAATTTGAAGTTGACATACAATAAATTTTATGTGCAATTATATCTTTATATATAACCCAATTGGTATAATTGGAACAAAGAATTATTTATGCTGTCAAATTAATAGCCGGACGTTTAAATGGATATGATTTGTACCTATTCTAATATTTATTTCCTGTTATTAAATATTAAGCGATAGAAATAATTACTACTACTATATATTATTGAACTTTATTTCCAATTTAAATAATCGAGATTTTATTTAAATTTTTAAGTAGTTTGGATAAAGTATTCAGTAATTAAAAATAAATTGCAAACTTTGTGAACGCTATACACGTTTATATAAAAGTTGTAGTCTAGCACAGCATATTTGTGTATCGGAGAGCTTTGTCGTGTTTCAGCTCGAAGGTAATACATATACAGTCATCGCACGTAAAGCTATTACATGCAAACTACAACTCACAGGCGCATCAGAAGACTATTTATTACTGTATATAAAATCGTACTTGGAAAAAAGGTTTTATAGAAATCAGATTACAAATAATCGATAATGCTTACCGACACTTAATTATATCGGGCACCATACATCAGTGTCTATCGTTAGTCTACCATTTAAACGGAAAGACGAATTAGCGGCGCGCCCCATTTTCCGGCACGCTAATTTTATTTGCTAAAGCACAAGGGTGCGCTCTAAGCTTGGTAGCTGCTATAGCCTACTTCTTCACCTTGGAAGAGACTTAGGGTATAATTAGATTTATTTTAATCGGCTCGACGAGAGATGAAATGGCACGCTCGGATTTGTTTTCTAAAGAAGCATTTTAAAATCAGTTTTTGTTATATTAAATTAAAATTAAGGGAAAGTTTTTTTAAGAATAATTCAATACTTATCATTAAATTGGTAATTAATTAAATTATTATTATTAAAATTAATTTCATTTGAAAAATGTAAGCGCCCACAAGATATTTCTACAAAATGAAGTTGTAAAATTCGTACAAATATAATGAGTCTGATGATTAATATTTATTATAAATAATTAAATAAATTTACTCAATATTTTTTTGTATGTTATTTAATGAATACCGCAAATGGTTCAAATGCTTGTAAAATTATAATGTTTTGTTTGGTGTAGATTTGTAAGCTGCGTTGTAGCGTCTACAATCTGTTTATTATTTATATATACGGTAGCTGAAAATGGTTCAGAAATCAACTTTAATAATGCGTTTTGTCAATTTCTCTGTTTACTAACATTATGTTTACGATACTGATAATTGAAAGCATCTTGTCCAGAATGTTGGGTGTAACAACAAGTGCGTATCTACAAGTTTTGAATTTTATATGAATGTGAACTGGGTTGCAAGGATTGCTAAAAACTGAAATTAGGCATAAAACTTATAGGAAATTTTTGTTCCAATTAGTGTTCAAGAATTGAAATAATGTACGAACTTATGTTTTTGCTTAGGGATAAAATATTCGTGCCACGTATTTGGCATTAAGGGGGGAGTATAGTTACGCTATTATAAGGGTTTACAGAATAAAACTCAGCAGAAAAACGCCTGAATATAATTGAATAAATTTTTCACACATTATTGAAGAAAGTCAAATCTGTATCTTGAAGCTTTTAAAAATTATGAGATAAGTTGTTTCAGCGCAATTTATTTGTAAAAAGTAAAGTTTTTTCATTAATTTTTTACTCGTTAAATATAACTGCAAATCTTTAACCCAAAGCATAAAGACATAGAATATTGTATGTAGTTTAACATTAAAATAAGTGATGACTAAAATCTTATTGTTTGGATATTGAGTTGGTTGGCGTTTTGTTCTATGTGAACCAATTTTAATTTAAAAACGGCGCTGTACGTGTCAATATTTTTTAGAGGAAACAATTTACCGATATTTTTGTACATGTAATAAGATTTTAGTTTGTAATGTTTGCTAATATTTTTTTTTTTTTATAACAATACTTCCAGCGGACGCCGCGACTGGATGTTGGCTAATTTGCATAAATATAATTTTTTTATAATTATGCATAATCTTTAATTTTTGGAAAAAGTGGTTGCTGTCTTGAAGGGAATAGTGTTTGTCTGTTTTTTTTTTTTTTTAGTATGCTGTTGATATAGCCATTTTTTTACACCAATATTTTTATTTAGGACATTGACAGTTGGCTAGTAACATAAATTCTGTTGCATAAAAAAAGCTACGCTTGTATATAGTATATGTTTTCTTATGTTATTACATTTTTTTTCATGTACATAAGAGTGGGGCTTAATTTTTTCTTTTCAATTTTTTTAATACCAAAAAAAAAATAACATTCTTAAAGTTTTGTGCCGATTGATTAAGTGAAATCGGTTGTTTTTCTACTAGATTTTATGTTTTTAAATTGAATGTCACCAACTAGAATCTTATAAACTGATTAAAAATAAAAAATAAATCTAATTTAATATTTTGGAAAAAATCAAATCGGGGTAATTTTTTGCACAAAATTTACAACAAATATGAGTCTTGTTACTTGAAATCTCAAAAATTATGCGTTCAAAAAATGATTAATTTTAGATCACTTGAAATTTTTTTTTTTTTTTTGAGATTATTTGACTTATATCTTTTTTTCTGCATTGCGTTGTGTTACCTTCTATTTGATGACAATTTATTTGAAAACATAAAAAGTTTTACTCGATTTTGAGCAATTTTAATTGTTTTTTGGTATTTTTGAGCTTTTAGACTCAATCTTTCAGCACCAACATTTAACAATGTTATTTTTTTTAGAATGAAAACATAATTCCGCCGGGCGCTCAATAAAATTTGCACAAAAAAATGTTAAGCTCTATCCTAATGTGCATATTGCGTTGTTGTAATTAAATTAAAAAAAGCAAAAAAAAACTCAATACGCAAATACTAAAATAACTTATTCCAGGTTACTGGACCTAGATACTTAAATGATCAGAGAATTGATTTTTGTGATAATACACTACTATTTAGGTGAACGTGTTAAAATCTTTGAACTAAAACAGTATTTTTACTAGTTTTATTAAAAGTGTAAAGCTTTTTCTGGTTGCATTCAAGAGTGAAGCACTGTTATTTGCAAATGTTAGAGTCAATGCAGGCAGGTTTGCAGGTTTTGAAATTTTTTTAATTGTCCATGAATTAATTATGAAATAAATAACAGTTTAATCAAACTTAATTCAACAACTGGACATGTGTGTGTCAATATTGGACGAATAATTGATTGTAATACTCGCAACTTGTGGCTAGTAGTTACATTGCGCAGCAGTGTAATTAAAAAAACGTTTGCTATATTGGTCTTACTCAGAATGACCGTTATGT
Source organism: Tachinus rufipes (assembly GCA_963932245.1). Classification (NCBI taxonomy): domain Eukaryota; kingdom Metazoa; phylum Arthropoda; class Insecta; order Coleoptera; family Staphylinidae; genus Tachinus; species Tachinus rufipes. Next base: position 36,673,698 of record OZ010744.1, read on the forward strand.
GCAATTTAAAAGTTGAACTATAACAATTATCTAACTCTATTCATAGGTACTTTGCAGCAGTTCCTATACATGGAATTGGAGCACCATTGAGATAGTCGTTCTTATAAGAAACTAGCATATAATTTCTGGAGAATGTGTCAAGTGCTAATACTATTTTGGCAGTTCCAGTGTACTTTCTTTCAGATAAAACGCGATAAGTTTTATTAATCTTGGATTGGGTTGAACTTGAAACACTGGAATTTTAGGAGTAGACTTTGGTGCCAGACCTATATATATATATATATATATATATGACCTTAGTGGCCTGTTTTATGCAAATGTTGATATGTTGTGGAGAGTTGATATATGAAGCCATGTTGATAATTTGGAAACAGGTTTTTTTGTGCGCTTTCGGGGGATATGTTTTGTAAGAAGAATTAAATTAGACTTTTTCTTAAAGACAAATTATGCAACGTCCTTAGTATTGCATTTGTAATGTTTATGAGAAACATTACTGTCTTGTGAGAAAATGCTTTGAGAGCTTTGTTTAGAATGCAATTCGAACTTGGTACCGATTTGTGTTCGAGTGATGATATTTCTCACTTTAGACGGCCGAACCAATTAAAGAACTAAAGCAGTGTCAGTGAGCTGCAAACGTTGTTTTGCTTTTTTGTTGACTTTTTCTACGTGGTTCAAGTCTATGTGTCTTAGTTGTAGACCGGCGTGCATTGGGGTTCAATGCTTTCAGCAAATGTTTTGGTTTTGCTTTTTAAAGTGTGTTAAGGCTTCTCTGCCATGAATGAAAAGAAGCGGTATACGCTTGTTTTGAAGGGCTTTAGCAATCCTCTACATCAGATTATTATTTTTGTTGGAAGACTTGAGAACATTTTTAGCAATGAGTTTTGTGTTTTCTGATTGCTTTCTTTACTTTATTATTTGGCTGGTGTAGCTTGTTTTGGAGACTAAACCGATTTGATACAATTTTTGACAAAGTTTTGGTAAATTTTTTTATTGCTATCGAGATAAAGTCAACGATCGTACTGTCAACTCTTTTTTCTAGTATATAAGAAACCAAAGATGAGTCAGTTTTGGAGAACAACTTGGCCCTTTCCTCACTCTTCCCATAAAAATCTAAGACTACTGGGCTGTAGTTTGAACCAAATTAAGTAATGATTTAAATGAAAGTTTGAGTTAAAATCTTAATGAGTAAAACAATGCTAAAAACATTCTTAAGGAAATTCCTGGTAGCTGTGATAAGTTGGCATGTTTGGACCTATTACGGTATATTTTTTACTCTGAGCGTAGATAAACAGTACTTTGTCTTTAGCATTTGTTAGTATGATGTGCCAAGCTGCCAATGCTTTGAGTTAAAATTTTCCGCAACACGTTCTACGTTTCTGTTCCAAACGTCTCTAGATACATGAAAGTATTTGGGATTTTGTAAACTTTTCTAGTAGTTAAGAGGGTTTTGGATAAAAACATTACATATAATTATTTTTGAAGAAAAACGTAAATATACAAAGCAGTTTGTCTTTATTATGCGTGTCAACCATTATAGAATTATTATTCTAAGTGACTCGCGAAACAATTTTTAATGTTTTTTTTGCTTTCATCAATTATTATTGATAATTTACCAGAATTTTGTCAGAACCCACTGCCTGGGCAAAAGCTTTTTTGAGACACGGGAATTATTCTTAGTTTTACTCTTGGCAGGATTTTTAGGAACTTGCGTAGCTCCAGTGGAAGAGAAGTGCTTTAATCTGTTTTGCTTATTAATTTTTGTTTTTATTTGGCCTGGTCGAATGGAATGGAGTGTTGTTGCTTTGGTATTATTTGTAAAATAACGCCACTATAATAAAATAAATTTTATTAATAAATTTTAAAAAATATATATTTTTAATTAAATTAATTAATATTAATTAATCAGAGTTTTTAATTGAAATTGCATTTATCATCGGATGTGCTGTCTGACTGCTTAGGTTGCCAGCTGGCTGCTTTGGCTACTAGCAGGCAAATATAAATAAATAATTGTGTGCTTATAAACATAATTGATGATGTAATTAATAAAACAAATAACTGTGACATTATCTAGCGAAATTTACTACTAGATGAAGTTACAATTATCACATTACAAAAAGATAAAGAACGTTGTGACAACACATGTTAAGAGAAAAAATAATAAGAGTAAACGAGATCTAAAAAAATTATTATTTTGTCTTTTATAAATTTTTACTTAATGCCGAAACAACCTTCATAACTTTGCTATCTATAAAAACAAAAATTTAAAAAGAAACTCATTACTTTCAAACTTGTAAATCACAGAAACTTATTGAGCTTACGTCACACATATTCAGGCCTATTCTGTAACTTTTCTAGTTAAAGATATTGTTCAGTAACAACATCGTTATGGTGAAACTCGTAACGATTTTCTTAACTATAATGTTCAGTATTCCTATTCACTAAGGACAACATCGTTAATTATTTCCGTAACAATTTATCTTTATATGAACTGCATGAAGCTAGCATTCGATCACTGCTTTGCAAGCGTGCGATTGGTGCGTGCATGCATCTGTCGCTTTTCGACGATGTTTCTCTCTTTAATGTTTACAAATTCTTAACGTGTTCCTAACCTTATAAAAATATCAGCAAAATATAAAATTCATATAGAAATTAAATAATAAAAATACTTAGAAGTTACAGACGCTGGATACATGAGTGAATTAGTGAATTAAAATAGTTGTAATAAAATTATTAAAATAATTAAATGTAGAAATTATTTTCCATAAAGTAATAAATTGCATAAAGTCAAATACATAAAATTATTTAACAATTATGTTTATATTAATTTAATAATTATATTACAAGTTTAATTATATGAAAATCAAACACAAATTTTATTAGATTTGATTGAAAGTATTAATTTTATTGCGTAATATTTTTATACTGATTTACAACACGAGAAAATGTTAATATAAGCAGGTTTCCTACTTGAAATATATAAAATATATTATAATAATTCTTATTTTGAACATTTATAAAAGTAAATTGTTAGGTTAAGAATATCTTTAAGGCTTAACAACCACAGTGAGCGTGGTTGTTAACTTAAAGACTATCCATAACCACAAATCTTTAATTTGACAATCAAAATATTTAGCGGACGCGTTACCGAATACGAATTCTTTTCGATGTTGTTAACTTAACAATTGTCCTTGAGTTAACAACTTCATACATCTTTAACTCTTAAAGATTTGCTTACTGAATAGGCATGATTAAGAAAATTAACCTAACTATTTTGAGAAATCTCACAGATCTCAAAAAAAACTTTTACATTTCGGGCTACAGCACCTTAATACTATAGACATGAACATAGATTATTTTAATTTACGTGATAACTAACTACTACCTTAAATTCAATGACATTGCCAACTGCAATTTTAAGAATAAATTATGCAAACTTTTGTGGGTATTGCTGCATAGATTAACATACTAAAAAAAATTACATTGAGTTCAACAGTTGTCTGAGATTTTTGTTTGAAATGTGTGCTAAATTTAAAATGATTGTTACGAGCAATCCAAATAATTTATTTAAAAAAAAGTTTTTTTGTGGTGTTTTGCACAATAACATAAATCAGAAAGAAACATTTATTATTTCAACATAATATTGCTTTTATGTACAACAATAATTTTTGAAAATTATAACATTATTTTTTAAAGTTAAATTATTGTTACAGGTAAATGAGACAAGGCATATTGCTACATTTTTTTCTTACAAGACATCCACGATCACTCTATATCAGTACATGAAGACAAAAAATTACGAACGCCTTTACAGCAGCCAGTCCAATTTTAAGAAAACAGTTACAGATTTTGCAGTAACTTTTGTATTTATAAATTTTATAGTGAGCAGGTGTTTGTAGAATGTGCAAATATACTTGGCTTTTATACAATACATGGATGGATGGATGGATTGTGCAAACGTAAGATAAATTTAGTGTTCCATCCTGCTATACCTGTGAGAAGAAAAAGGTGCAAAAAGCTATTTTTTAAGTGCTATGTTTACTGAAATTTACAATGTTTTCACTAAAAATTTACAATGTTTTAAAATATTGTCTACAATAAGACAGGTTTCACACCTTTTTCAAATAGTGATCAACAAGTACGATTAGACAAAATATGTAGCTTAACTATTTATATGTCAACCCAAATAAAAAAATTATCAAAAACATTTAACAAATATTAAATATAAATAATACAATAAAACAATTAAGATAAACTCCATAAATTAAACATCAACAAATCAAAAATAATACTCAAAATAGTAACAACACCAAATTAGAAGAAGAATAAAATGTTGTTAAAAAACAGAAGAAAAACACTAGTTTGACAGGTATTACAGGTACAGTACAAAGAAAGTGGATATTGGTGTCAATGTTAGGTATGAAAACTGATGAAGTCTTGTTGTACGTTATTATTAAGGCATGTGAGAATAAATACGACGTAGCAAAAAAGAAATTAATATTTGAAAATGTAAATTGAGTGATAAATCTTTTGTTTTAACCTAAATTCACGTTTGTTGTTACACAGTCAGAAAATACTGATAAAATTGATCAACTACTTTTTTATCTGTAAACCCAATCATTTATTTTTTTTTTTTTTACGGAAACTTAGATTAAACTATCTTTACTTAATATATTACATGTAGATTTATTTAAACTAATTAGTCAATATATTATATAATCTAGAGCACGTGGAGGAGGCATTTTTTTTAAATTTTAGTATAGTAGCTACTTTCTAAATTTTATGGCATGTATATTCCTTTACTTATAGCGTTTTTGGCTGTGACATTTGAGGTTGCCATGAGCCACACATATTATTGTTTTGTGTGCTTTTCATTGAAGCATGATAAGCATAATGCAGGAGTTTTGTCTGTACAATTTTGTCTTCTTTTTTTTACTGTTCTTTTTTTTTTTTTTTTAAGTATGTATCTTCTTTAATGTTGTAGTTATATTTCTTTTTGATTGAGAATGAGAAGATAACTGTAAAGCTAACAGTTCTCGAAAATTTAAGAGTGACATTTTTTTATGATGTTAACTTTGTTATATACAATCCGAGAATTAACTATTGTGGACCCAAACATAATTTCAAATGCCGCTTTTCTATAACATTTTAATAGTCTTTGTAATGTTGTATAGTAAGATGATGTTTGGTCACTTATATCAACTCCTTTTTTAGACGAATTGTAATCCGTAGCTTTTAATTAGTCACATGGGTTTGTTTGTAGATAAAAACTTAATTATGTACGCAGATGACACTTTTGCCGTGGTAAGCATCTGGTTTAACACTTTTTTATAATTTTTAGCAAAATTAATTAATTAAGAGTTTACTCACGTCAATATCGGTCTAATCATGATCTACCTTTGATAATCGACTTGTAAGATGTAAAGCAAGGTTATACCTCATAGAAAATTTTGATATTTTTAAATATCTATTAATTTTGTCTGTCCCATGCATGGTTATTTACAAAATATGTTTATATGTATATAAAATAATTTTACAACAAATGAGTTGTATGGTTAACAATTTATTCTCACATCCTTAGCCTGCATTAGCACAGAAATTTACGTTTTGCTGTATTGGCTAAATATAACTACATGTTCACTTAATATTTTGGGTCCAAAGATGTACAATAAGCTTCCACAGATTTTTTTTTTACCATTTCATTTCATGCATAGAGGTGTACTGGTGCATGAATCAGGGTTATGTTTTTTATTATTGCATTTTGCACATGTTACGTTATCTGGACATCTAACTGCAGTATTTCTAAAGCGTTGTCATTATAAAGGGTAGTCCAACCAAAATGCACGATGTTAATTGTAAAAAAAACAAAAAGTTTTCAGAGAATTATCTTAATATTTTTTTATTATGATAGAAGAATCTAAAACAATTATGTGTAAAACAAAATATCAGCCAAATGCTTGCCACGGATTTGGTGGCATACCTCTATCCGATGGTTGATATTTTTAATGACTCTGAAACATAATTGAGGTTTAAAGTTGTTAATATGCCAAATTATCTCATCCTTTAGCTCTTGAATTGTTCTTGGCTTATTGACGTACTCTTTTTCTTTTAAATATCCTCAAAGAAAGAAACCTAGCGGTGTCAAATCACATGATTGTGACGACCAATTTACATTGCCACAACGTGAGATAACACGGCCATTGAATTTCTTGCGCAAAAGGGCCAATGTTTTGTTGGCTGTGAGGCAAGTGGCACCATCCTGTTGGAACTACATATCGTCCAGGTCCATATTCTTAATGTCTGGCCACAAGAAGTCTGTTATCATCTCGCGATAGCGAACACCATTCACGGTAACTGCCGACCTCATTTTCGAAGAAGTACGATGACGCCGCCAGCTCATAAACCACCAAACAGTAACTCTTTGTCGTTGCATCGGCTTTTTAACAATTTGTAGATTCTCATTTGCCCAAATGCGGCAATTCTGCTTGTTAACGAATCCACTGAGGTGAAAGTGTGTTTCGTAGCTAAAGATGATTTTCTTTGTAAAGTCACCATTCACTTCTGTCTGTTCAACCAACCATTTGGCGTATTGACGACGCTTGAAATGGTCTCTATGCTTCAGCTCTTGAGTCAATTGCACCTTGTAAGCGTGTAAATTTAAATCTTTATTCAAAATTCGCATCAGTGATGTTTGTGAGATGTTTAATTGTTGGACACAACGACGAGTCGATGTTGATGGCTCTTCTGCCACACTATCGCAAACAACAGCAATGTTTTTCGCAGAACGAACTGGGCGAACATGCATTCACAATTCCTACAGACCCGGTTTGCTGAAATTTGCACACAATTCTCCAGATTGTGGACACATTTGGTCGATTATGCCCACGAAGTGCACGAAATGCATTTTGATTTGAACGCTCATTTTCGTAAAAGGCTTCAACAATCTTAATGCGCTGCTCAATTGTGTACCTCTCTATGGTTGAATTTGCCAAACACTGAAACAAAAAAATTGCAAATTAAGTTGGGCAAAAAACTTGACGTTAAGGTGTGACTTACAATTAACATCTTGCATTATAATTGGACCACCCTTTATTATATAACATTTTGACTTTTTCTAGAAGCCGTTAGAATTTGAATTTCAACATCATAGATGTTGCATCCCTGACCTAACACTATACTTTTCTTTGTGTTACCTTTTTGCAATCAACGCCAGTTTCTGTTTATATTCTTTAACTGTGTTATATAACAACTGACTTTTTTTAACATTTAAAGATTTATGCGGCTTAACTACTACGTGGGTTGCTATTAATCTATTGAGAATGAATACTTAAAACAATAATTGGGTGTAGATATTTTTGTTTGTTTTTTAAAATACTTTTTTTTTAAGATTTACTAATTGTATTTGATTAAACTAATTGGTATGGCAGTTTTTCTACTCTAAAGTAGGTTTTTTTATTGATTGTTAAATTGTGCGGAATCCAACGCAAACAAATCTTTTTGACGGTTAAATATACATGCAATATCTTATGTATGCTTGTCATATTAATGCCCAGAAATGCTTTAATCTTACAAGATTAGATCACTCGACGATTTTGCATTATTAGTTCGTACTCAGCATCAATGATTTCTGAAGCAACAACCAATTTTAAAAGACTTTTTTTAAATTCGTCCGCCAGAGAAGTATGGATACTTTAAATTTAATAAATTATTGATATATTGTGGCTTTGGATGGTGCTTTATCACCAAAAGTCGTAGTAAGTTAAGTTATTCCGCATCAAAATCGTAAAAAATTATTGTACAAAAATGTTCACGTTATAAATTCAGTTTTTAGATAAAATTTTCAATTTACTGTTTACAAACAAATAGCGTATGTGACAAAACGTTCTGATTACTTATACTGTCAAAAATGTCAACAACAGTGTTGCCAGTTCTAAATACCGTAATATTTTCTAATTTGGGTAATGCTGAGAGAATTAAAATAATTAACGACAGAGTGCGTCAATACAAAGGTTGAAATTAAAAAAATAACAAATCAAATAGTGGCAGTATTTGAAAATTTGGAGTTTGAAGAAAATCAAAAGAGAGAAGAAGAAAATAAGGAAAATAAAATAATGGTAGAAACGTCAAACCAGACAAACCAGTTGGAAACCAATATGTTTGTGAACGAACAGGAGATGAGAGAAATTAAATACCAGGAAGATATGGAAAAAATAATGAACAAGGAATGGCGTGAAAAAGATTACGACCATGTAAAAATAGAAAAAAGAAACCCAATGATGGGAAGGGAAACCGACACAGCGGTACTCATCAGGTTAGACGAAATAGGAAAAGAGAAAGGAATTCTAAAACAGGTAAAGGAAAAATATCCGGAGTTGATGGAAGAACAAGAAGAAGATAAAAACAACGAAACACCATACGTAGAAATCATAAAAAACCTAAGCGGAAAAAAAGTGGGAAAGATACATATAAACAGAAGTACGAAACGGGAGAAAAATCGGCTAAAAATATGCTAGACGCTTTTGAAAGAGTGCTGAACAAAGCAAATGAGCTGAACATTAAGGAAATTAATATTCCCATACCAAATGGAATTGCACCAAGAGAAGCGAGAAAAATTATGGAAATAGCGGGAAGAAGAACCAAGACGAAAATGAGAATGTGCATACCGCCACAAATACAATCTGCGCAAATATCTGGGGAAAAGAGACCTGAAACAGGAGCTATAGTGGTGAGCAAAGAAAGGGTAACATGCAGATCTATTAAAACCAGACAAAAATTCATATGAAGGTACGACATTTAAAGAAATAAGAGAAACAAAGAAAGGAGAGTTGCTATTAGTAACAAACGCAAATGACACCGAAAAAGAAATAGAAAATATAAGAGAAGGAATGGAAGGATTTAATATAAGAAAAGCGAGCAAAGAGCGAACAGGAGAAATGGTTATGATTAAAGGTTTAAGTCCAGAGATCAGCAGAGAGGAACTGATTGAAGAAAATAAAGGGAAAGTGGACAATAAAGAAATTGTGATTCTATCACTTAAGAAAGCGTACAAGGAAATACAAACGGCCATAATTAAGATAGACAAAGAGCGGAAAATATAATAAAAATAGGAAGTATAAACATAGGACTCATAAGATGCAGAACGGAAAGAGCAAAAGCGAATGAGAGCCAATGCTATAAATGTTGGATGAAGGGACACGTAGCGGCGGAATGCAGAGGGGAAGACAGATCGTCGTTGTGCATAAAATGCGGAAAAGAAGAACACAAAATAGCGAACTGCAAGAACAGAGAGTATTGCATAGAGTGTAAGTTGTTAGGCCATCGAACTGGAGAGAGAAGATGCTCCGCTACAATTAGAAGAGAAACTAGAAGACCAAGAAAGAATATAGAGGACAACAACCCAGAAAGTTGGAATCAACACGGAAGGGAACCTATAACCGAAAATGTATAACATCATCCAAACAAATACAGGGAGGGGAAGAGAGGCACATGACCTACTGGTAGCAACTGCGATGAGAGAAAAAAATGACATAGTGATAGTGAGCGAACCAAATAAAAAAAGTTAAGCGGGGAGTGGATCAAAGATGGAAGATCAGACGTGGCCATCCTAGCAAGGGGGAAGTGTAAAGACAAGGTGGAAAGGTGGGGAACTCCCAAAGAAGGAATAGTGTGGGCTGATATAGGAGGTATGATAGTATACAATTGCTACATCAGTCCAAACAGCGGTATAGAATATTATCGAGAGTGGATTGAAGAACTAGAAAATAGCTTAAGAAAACAGAAGAGCAAGAAAATCCTAATAGGAGGAGATTTCAACGCAAAATCACCCAGGTGGGGAGGGACAAAGAGCGATAGGAGAAGACAAAGTCTAGAAGAAATGATTGCTACAGTAAATCTAACGATATGCAACCATGGCGACAGACCAACATTTGTAAGAGGAAGATCTAAGTCTCATATCGATATTACCATAGCAACGTGGGAAACAGCAGGAGTAGTGGGCAACTGGAACGTGACAGATGAAGAATTGCTAAGCCTACATAAATATATAAAATACAACACGATTGGAAAAGGAGAAAAAGAAGACCCAAGAAAAGGAGGATGGAACGTGCGAAGGATGGACAGAGAGAAGATATAAAGAGCCATGAAGGTAGAAGAAGTAACAGAAAGCAAAAACATAGAGGAAAGATGCAAACGATACTCGAAAAAACTGAGAAAGGCAGCGGAAGAAGCAATCCCCAGGTATAGGGAAGAAGGAAGAAAGGGACCGTACTGGTGGTTCAATGAGATAAAGGAAAGTAGGAAAAAAGCAATACAAACCGGAAGGAAGATCAAAAGACAAAAACGAAAAGGGGAAGACACTGCAGAGACAGAAGAAAAATTAAAAATGGACAGAAAAGCACTGAGAAAGGCGATAAAAGACAGCAAGAAGAGATGCTGGAAAGAAATGATAAATTTTATAGATCAGGACAACTGGGGAAAGTCGTACAAAATTGCAATGAATAAACAGGGAGGAAGATAAAATTGAGTGTGCTTAAAGGAGGAGGAAGGGGAAGAAAAAATAATTGAGAAATTATTCCCAAAAGGAAGAGCGGTAAAAGAACCAACAGAGACAAGTGAAGAAGAGGAAGCAAATATGACAACAGTGGAGGAGATGAAACAGGTCATAAGAGAACTACCTAACAATAAGGCACCAGGTCCGGACGAGATAACAACGGAGATAGTGAAAGCAGCGTTGGAAGGAAACGAAATAGAACTAACACAAATAATAAACAGATGTCTAAACGAAGGAACATTTCCGAAATGTTGGAAAGAGGCATACTTAGTGCTGATTGAGAAGAAGAAAGAAACAGGTAAATCAAAAACGTATAGACCAATTTGTTTAATCAATACATTAGCAAAGATAATGGAAAAAGTTATTGTGAGAAGAATAGAGAATGAAATAGAAGAAAGGGGTGGATGGGAAAGTGAACAATGCGGACAAAGGGAAATCGACGCTAGGAGCTATCGAGAAGATAAAAGCGGTAGCAAAAGAAGCAAACAGCGGCCCACATAAGAAAAGACATCATTGCATCATAATAGCGTTGGATATACAAAACGCGTTTAATAGCGTAATATGGGAAGCAATTATAGAAGCAGCAAAAAAGAAAGAATTGACAAAGAAAACGATCAAGATAATATGGAGTTATCTACAAGGAAGAAACTTAGTGACCAAGAAGGGTAAATTTAGACTGACCAGAGGGGTACCACAAGACTAGCACTAGGACTCAGCACTAGGACCCAAACTTAGTATATAATGAGTTTTTCGGAATGCGGCTGCCAAACGGAGTGACGATAACGGCATTTGCTGATGACTTAGCTTTAGTAGGTAGGGATGCAGACATAAAAGTACTAATGGAAAGGCTAGAGTTGGCAATTAGTATGATAAAGAGATGGATGAAAGTAAAGGGCTAGAATTAGCACCGCAGAAAACGGAAGCGGCATGGTTATCGACAAAGAGGACCAATAGAGGAACCGGAAAAATACAGGTAGGTGAACAAATAATAACCATAGGGAAGAAGATTAAATACCTTGGAGTTACACTGGAAGCAAAAGGATGGAACAAACAGATTAAGGAAGCGGTAAGAGGAACAAAGAAAATGGAAGGAATGCTTAGTAGGCTCATGCCAAACAAGGGAGGACCAGGACAAGAGGCAAGAAGGCTAATAGCAACGGCGGCCAAAAGTAGGGAAATGTCTTAAAGACAAAAAAAAAATGGTAGAAGAAAGATGAAACATATAGAAACTGTTAAATGAAGGAAATAGTAAACAAGAAGCAAAGAGACAAGCAAGAGATAATACAATGAAAAAATGGCAGACACAGTGGAAAGACGGAAAAGAAGGTGAATGGACATGAGAGTTAATACCAGAAATAAAGGAATGGGTAGAGAATAAACCGGAAACGTGTTACTATACAACACAACTACTCACCGGACATGGAGCCTTTGGAAAGGTTTTACAAAATATAAATAAAATGGACAAAGAAGAGAAATGTATATTCTGCCAAGAAGACACGTATGACGACGCAGAACATACGCTAATAGAGTGCGAAGCGTGGGAGAATGATAGGAAAAAGTTAGAGAAAGTATTGGAAAACAAATTGATAAATCTTCAATAATTAATATTTGCCTGAATGACGAAAACAAATGGAGAGCATTAAGAAACTATGCAACGGCAGTAATGAGAAAAAAGATAGAGGAGTTTGAAAACTCAAGATATAGATAAACGAAAATGGAAGTAAACACACACATCAAAAACCACAGAAGACAAAGAAAGGAGGAAAGAGAAGCTGAGTGGAAGCAAAAGAACATAGAAAAAAGCAATGAAGAGAAAAAATACAAAAAAGGTCAAGACAACTATGCCTACCAAGGAATGGAAGAGGAGAAAGTAGTCAAGAAAAGAATATACAATGAAACATTTGTACATACCGAAATTGCAGAAATAAAGAAAAGAGAACTGACCAGAGAATTTCCAAATGGTAGATACGCCATTTTGAGGTTGACTGACAATGTAACCTTTCAAATGGTCAGAGTATACTTGGCAACCAGGGGATACGAAGAAATAATTCCAAATGGAGACTCAAGAATATCCATAGAAGTTAAATTGGCAAATTTAGGATTACCAAAGGGGGTACACCTAATGGAGCTCCACAAAATATTCATGATAGAGAGAGGATACGCCGACAAAGAAGTGAATGAAGACTTAGAGAAACTGAGAAGACATCTAAGGACAAATCAAACAACTAAGCGAAATAACAATAGGATGGCAGAAAGGAGAGATGAACGTCAGTATAGGACAGACAACAAATAGGGTATTGGGAGAGATGAGCCGGGGACAGCATGTGTTGCCGCAGCAGTCTGTGTGAATCCCACAAGGCCGAAACCAGCTCATCTCAAACTAATAATAGATTAGAGACAGACATGATAAGGACAAAATGACAACAGAACTAACGTAGAGAAGAAAACCGAAACCACAACAAAAAGTAAAAAAAAGTGTGCTAGAGCTAAAACTGTACCAAACATGAGTCCTACCAAGATCTCTTTTCCAAAATTCCAAATAAATAAGCATGTTCCAAACAAACTGATTTTTAACGATGTTACCTTCTCGCTTATGGGTTGCCGTTTACTAACAGCAAAGTGATGAGACCAAAGTTGCTGCATTGTGTTGTTGATGCTCTTTTGATAAATGTTTTTTATAAGCTTGAGACAGTGGAGGTATTTTTAACTTTGCTTTTTTTTTATTTTTGACAAATATCTTATTTTGTATATTTTGATTAATATATTTTAATAATTGCTGAATCTTTAATGATGAAAATAGTAGGATAAAAACAGTGGAGAAAAAATTTGTTGCGACAGTCTGACTAAATATTTGTTAATTCTTTTTTAGTTTATACTATTATGTATGTTTTAATATTTTAAGACAAAAAATTAAAAAAATTAACATGTTTCACATAGTTACTGTTATATCCAAAGTAAAATATATTGCGTTAATTTAAAAGAATTATTTTTAAAAATAGAAAAAAATAATTTTGCTAGACTCTTAGCCACTGTGATGGTTGGATTGAGTTTGAATAAATTATTTGATTATTTACCAACATTTTATTTATTCTTATAACTATCATTAATCACAGATTTTTAACTAAGTACATAGTCGATTTGACAAATTCAATGTACGAGTATTAAACAAATCAAATCGCTCATCAATAAGAATTTATGTATTTTGAATATATGCTTGTGTAATCATATCAATAATACAATATGTATTTGCATAAACATAAACTAACTAATATGAGAAACATAATTTAATTGATGTAAAATATAAATTGGAACAAAGTCGTCCTATTAGTTATTTAGTAAGCACTCAGACTCAATTTATAAATTAATAATTAATACTGTTGGGGTTAATCTAATAAAAAATAAATACTTTTGATATAGCAAATAATGCTTTATCCTACTAAGAACAACAAAGTTTCTTCAAACACAAGAAAAAGTTTTCAATGCAAAAAGCGCAACATTTATATTAAATTAACGTTAATGTCTGAACAGCAAAAAAACTTGGATAAAGAAAAGTGGCGCTCGTAAACAGTGTTCCGCCATTCTAATTTGGCACAGACCCCCAATGCTTGGAATTAGCCACTCTCATTAAACTCACAATAAATTCCAACTTTTTTATGGATACAATTCAATTCATTTACATAATGAATATTTATATTTTTTAATTAAATTATTGTTAATTCTGTTGCAGTTGAAAGCTATCGACCGAAATGTGCATGGTTTAATAAAATTAATAGAAAATATTGTGATTGAATTTAATTTAAATATATTGGAAATAATAATATTATTCATAAATTCAAATATATTAACATTGATAATGCTATTACCAATGCGACACTAGTAGTGTATTAAAAGTTTATTAAATATAAAATACACTAATTCAATATTATTATAAATTAAATAATTATTTATTTATAAAATTAAAAAGAAAAGCCTTAACCTTTATGTGACTGACAGGGTACCCGGGTACTTTTTTGAACTTTAAACATATACATTTTTGGCGTTTAAAATTTTTAAGTTTTAAGATTTAGTGACATCTCTTAACTTCCTTTAATGTACCGTATTACATTATTTTTATTATTAAGTTTTTCTTTCTTATAAACTTTTTACATACGGACGTGACGGTTTGGGTACCCGGGTACTTTTGGTAATTTAAAATAAAATAAGATAAAAACTATTGTAATTAATTGAACAAATGTGTTTTTATAGCTTTATTAAAATTAATAGAAAAGTAACAGTACATATAATATGGCTAATTTGGTAATTGTTCACAATTATTACCGCGTATTGTCTTTGCAACGCCGTGCTCGTTGCAAACAGGTTTTGCACAAAAATTACATGCTTTTTGTGTTAACTTGCTAACAAATATAATATTTTGCAACTATCAAAGTACTTCTAGAAGCATTGGAAACCAGATTTTTAACGATTGCTTCAGCGGGATATATTATTCGACGTTCTAAAACCATTTTTACAGAACTGTTAAATGCATCAATGACAAACAACAACGGATTTGCTCTTCTTAGAGAGCATAAAGTTGGTTCTTTACTAAACGCAAATTGTTTTGCCTTATTATTTAAACTGGTATTATTGAAAAATCATACCAGTTCATTTATCTTTACCAACTAAAGTTGCACTTTGAGGAAGCGTTTTATCTTCACCGCGCTTTCATCTAAATCGGAACTTTCTATTGCAATATATGGATCGTTTTTTACATCAAATTGTTTTGATACACTATTTTTTAGTTTCAAAACATATTCCTTTTTATCAGAAGCAACAAACGCCATGTGCATAACGTGTTTTTGTTACGGAGTACCCGAGTACCCATGCCGTCATTACAAGGTGTTTTATTTCCCAGTCACATAAAGGTTAATAATATTCTGGTTTTAATAATCTAGATCAATTCAATTTATAAATGATTTTATGGAAATTAATTTTAAATTGATTAAGTTTATGGAAGATTTGAATTAAATTATTTATATGTAGTATTATAAAAAATCGCTATGAACTCTACAGTAATTCCAAGTTAACCAAATCCGGCTATCACGCCAATTACCAACAAACGTGCAGATGCTATATCTAACCTAAGTCTAAATTTTTGTAAGCAAGTTATTTTCATTAATGTTTTGGCATAACCAACCACTAGATTTAAAATAGTAGATGGCATATAGTTGTCTATCTGGAAGTTAAGCAAATTATTATTGTTTTTTTTGTAATGTATTCTTTCTATTCTAGAATTTGTAAAATGTGTCTTATATTTTAAAATAAATAAGCCAAAAAAGTTTTTGTCGATGTTTGTTGTTTTCTGAATTGCAAGTAATAACTACTATAACTACACAGCTTGTAGTAGTTTCCTGTTTTTTGAAATTGAAGTAATATTTTTCAACGAGTAGCTGCTGTTGTTTATCTATGCATAAAGGTATTTGGTTGACCATTTGTTTTTGTACGTTTATTGGATTGTTAAAGCTAATGATTAAATGTGATGCATTATTTATTATTTTAGTTTACAATTTTTTGGAATAAATAAGTTTGTGTAGTTTTTTTTTTTAATTTAGACTTAATTATTTTGAACGCTTTGCTTTGTTGTTGATGTTATTTTTTGAAAACGTTTAGAATTTGTTTTTTTTTTAATTTGTTTTATAATATTACAAACACAAATAACAACCGGAACACATTGAGAATAGGATTTAATTTTTTTTTAACTTATTTGGTTTGCAATTTAGCAATTCTGATATTCTATACTTTTCTTAATAAGTAAACATTAACGTTATATGAGAAAACTAGATCAAATTTATGGTTTCTTTAATCAAAAAAAGATATTTGTGAATGCATTCAGAACAAACACATATGCACATGGACACATTGTATCTATGCTGATATAAGGCAAAACACACAGAGTCAGTAGAAAGAACTTTGCAAGAGCTGCTGCGGACACACTTTTAAGGATGTACGGTAATGAAAATTTTTGATCTAGAACTCCTTAAGTTGCTAATCAAACAATCACACTAAAGGGATAAAACAAACACCATCATTATTTTTTAGCTGTGCATTACCCAGTGGGTGTAGGTTTCTTTTATAATTTTTGATTTGTCTTGGTTCTTGGCAACTTAATATTAGTTTTGTCCTGCAGTTTGTTCTAAGTTGTTACTTTATCTGAAGACCGCTGTTTTTTTTTTATTTGACTTGGTTTCTTGCTACATGCCTTGCCCTGTTTTATTTTATTGAAGCAATGTATCCCACGACGTCTTGTAATTCTGTCTTTTTTCTGATCCAGCTATTAATTTTTGGTTGTTTATTGTTTTTTAATTAAAATTAAGGTAACCTGATGAGGTACGTTTGAATCATTTAAGGTATTATGTTACAAACAGGGTTAGCAGCTCAGATAGTGCTTTTATGCGAGATTCCTAAAGCATGTCTAGCACTTTTGCACATATCAAGCAGCTAGAGAGCAGTTAAGGTAGTATTTACACCAAAACCTTGACGACTTACGTATACCCGGGTTAAATTTTACAAACCAACCAGCTTGACATCTTTTATACAAAAACTATTAGAAAAATATTAACAGGTACATACAGGATGGGGCACTAAATTCTTAGTTACTACTCTAGTACGTCTACTAATTAGGAAAATCTTGCAAACTGGTTATACACCAACTAGTTAGTAGGCGCAAGTAGACCAATCATTGCAAATAAATTGCTTTGGATGGTTTTTTAGACATTAAAATGATAATTGAAAAAATCTAGTCTAACGTTGGGTCAATTTGTATGTCTTAGAATTATACTGTAACTGTAACAAAATTATAGGATCTAAAGTTGCAAGCAAGTGCCCACAAAACTGTGTGTTTTTACTTTTGATTTTACTGTGGTATTTCGTGATGAACGGTCGAATACAGATGTTTAATAACAAAGCTGTTTTTGTCCTATTTTTTTGCCAAAGTTTTTACTATTTTTGTAAATTACTACTAACCATAATGCAAACTGCACTAAACTACGTTGAAAAATTGTGCAATAAAAACATTGTCCATAGCACCCATGGAAATATTATTCTTAGTAGTAAGAATAATACTTTATTACATTTAGTAATGGATGAGACGAGATAAACAGAGTACAGTTAAACTGACACACTTCAAATTTTGTGATTTGTAGACCGACAACAACAAATATGTTGCGTAAAGAATGTTTTTGCATTAATAAATCATTTGATGCAGCAAGACAAACAGACAAACAAAAGCTTTTGTCCTAGGCTTAGTCAAGTGAACCATATGGTACACTGATGAGGCCCAAGACCAAACTGGCAACAAAATTAGTGTATATAAAAAGGAAAAAACTGGGGAAAGCAGACAACGCTATTCCTGGGAAAACATGTCTTGGTTTTTAAAGCAGAGTGGCTGCTACCAATTGGTGTGCGAAAAAGATAATTGAGTGGAGACTATACTCTAACAGACTGATAACTATCATAACATTAAGAGGCATTGCAGTCACTACGGTTCCCAGTACTTTTAAACTAGCTAAGGCTTGCATAAATAGTCTGGAATCATTGCCAACAAATAATGCACTTTGCACTTGGTTTGGATATTATGGACTAGGAAAAAACAGAAACATTTATTGGTTCTGAAGTTGTTTTCGATATCCTATAAAAGAAAGAATTTGAAGAAACTTGCAGCAAAACATAGCAACTTGTACACACACAAGACAAAAGAACCCAAAACTATCACAAAATATCAGAAGCGTAGTATTACATATGTAATATCAAACTACAAAATCTTACAGGACTGATAACCGGACACAGTAAACTAAATAAGCACATGCATAGAATGGGAATAAAGACAGACCTCCTATGCCTTGGATTTTTGGAAGATTAAAAGGCTCTTTTACATCTGTTAACTCACAAAAAATTGAAAAGGTTTTCTTTACAAAAAAAAAAGAAAAATTTGCCAGCTAAATTTATCAAAACTCCCATTAACTTTGTCAATTGAGGTAATATATGGTGAGATAGCTCAGTTATAGAGTGTTAGCGTAGCACGCGGACAGTTTGGGGTTTGATCCCCGAAATATGACTGAAGTAATAACTTGATTTTTATCCACCATGGTGATTTGGAAGTCACCTAATAAATCTGTTGGTCTTATCAAACTCCTTTAAACAAGTCGTAAGACTTCTGGGGCGATGTAAAAAGCTGTAAAACGCAAAATAAATACATATCCAGGTGTGTTTTATGACACCAAATTGGCATGGGGGCAACAACTAAACATGAAATGTAAAAAAAAGAGGTATGCTGTTTTGGCAATGTAGACGGGCTGTTGGCAAGACATGGGCTCTATCTGTTATAACAGGCAGTATGCAAACAACAACTGCAGCAGTGGAAGCAATGCTGTGTCAGCCACCCTTTGACATTAATGTCAAAAAAGTAGCAACTTTTGCAGCACTGTGCCTTACTGCAACCAGACTTTGGTACAGTGCGGTAAAGGCCGGTAAACACCGTTCCCTTCTGGAAAAAGTTGTCTAAAAACTCCTCTACTAGAAGCACAAACAGATATCATGCCATCCTACTTTGTATTCAAAAGACTTTACAGTATACACATACATAAACAACAAAAGATAAGAGTAGATAAAGACAAACTACTTCAAATATACATCGATAGCTTAAAAACTCTTTGAGGTTCTAGAGCGGGAATTTACTTTTATGATTCAGACGTCTTAATATTCCTACCACAAGGACACATACGACTATTTTCCAGGCAGAGATAGCCAGAATAACCTATAATGAAAAATATTTGCTAAACACGTGCAAATCCTAACGGACAGCAGATCAGGAATTTTAGCTATAATAAAGCCTGAAATCACGTCAAGGCTAGTACTAGAATGTCATAGAGCTCTCACATTGACAGCTTGCTCAAATAGCATTGAGCTGTGCCGGGTGAAAGGGCACTCCTTATTGCTAGTCTAGCAAAGGAAGCAATGATTGTTCCAAATCCCAAAACGGCTACTACCTCTTGAGACTGTACAGAAAAAACTGCAAACTGTAGTTTTAATGTTTTTATAACATCAAGATTAAGAAAACACATAATATGAGCTTTGTAAACAGCTCGATATGCAGAGGATGTGAAATGAAAGACGAGGCGATCAAACATATACTATGTAACTGCTTGGAGCGCTCCTACGCAAAAGAGTTTATGTTTGTGAATTTCTAGCTTTACATGATTAACATAAAGAAACCGTTTTCAAACGATGTCTTAGAATACATCAATCACATAAGTTGGCTGTGTGTTGGGACCGAGGAATAAGGTTTACCACTGGAGACGGTACAAAGAGCTTAATGAAGCCTAAGTGCAGTAAAAATTGATTCATTCTCCAACTCAAATTCAAAATACATCTGTTAAAGAAAATGTGGAGGCATAGAATATGCACAATATGTAACGCTTAGCTCATTTTGGCAACCACAAGTTATATAAAGAAAAACTAAGAACAGTCCATTGGTACAAGGTCTTGGACTTTATTGTAGGATGAGAACTGATAATGGAGTAAACAGTCAGAAGTTTACCTTACAAAACTGAATTAATATGGTACAAGCAGGACGTCTCCACCTACAATACTTTGACATCAATTTTTAAATAGGACAAACTTACGAAATTTAGACGGGAACTAGCCTACAACTTTTTGTGATTTATTTCCAAGTAATTTTTTTTGGTAGGGTTTCCGGTTTCATAAAAAAACAAAATAAGTGTGTTATGTTATGTTGTCAAAAGAAAATTAAAGAGTTGTCAAACACACTTTTTATTATTTAATCGGACAATATCAGTTAATACTTAAATAAATTTGTTAAATCAAATGATTGGTTTTATTGCAAAATGTTGGAAATTTAATTAGGAACAGCAGAATAATTACAAAGTAATAATTTATGCAATTTTATCAAATTCATGGTAAAAGGAAACTAGAATAATATTGTTTCTAAGATTAGTTGTGTAGACTGTAACTATATCTTTTTAAACCAATTTTCAATAAAATTGTAATTTATTTTTATATTAATGATTATAAGATTGTTTTCTAGAAAAAAAGTTACAGGTTAAAACTTAACAGTTTTAGTAATATAAACTAACCTAACCTAACCTAACCTAACCTAACCTAACCTAACCTACCCTACCCTACCCTAACCTAACCTAACCTAACCTCCAAGAGTTTTATAATAATAATAATAATAATATTTAGTATCTATGGACTGCATATACATACATACATACATATATATACATAAATATTGGACTAGTTAATAAACATTACAATAATAAATTATAAGACATCTGACAAAAAATAATAGTTTATCTAACAGAAACACATTTAATAAAGATTTAAATTGTTTAAAATTTTGTGAATTTTTAATTTCAATTATTTTGTCTTGTTGGATATGAGTAGATTATATTTGCTATTTTAAAATTATGTTTGTTTTTGAAAGAAAAAACACATAGTACATAAATAATTAAACATGGTAGAGGTAATATTTTAAATTGCTTGAACAATGGTTTATATGAAGTATGTTTTGTAATACTAGCTATGCTTCTTATAAAGGGTTTTCCAATAAGAAGTTTCATTTTGAATAGCAGGCTATTTGGGCAGCTGTCAATTTTGAAGCTATTATCTTTTGACATTCGACAAGTAAAAACTACATCATTATTAAAAATGCAACGATACACGCTTCAACAACGCATTGAAATTATTAAAATTTACTACAAAAATAGTGAAAAATTTTCAATCACAGTTTGCAAAACTATAGCACTTTTTGGTCGTCGTAAAGCACTTTCTCGGCCGGCAATAGTAAACCTGGTGGAAAAATTTGAGATGTTGGGACAAGTTTGTGATGTGAAAAATTAAAACCGTGTGCATCGCTCAAGAACACACGAGAATATTGCTGATGTAGCCCGTAGTGTTAAAGAAAACCCAGGTTTGTCGATTTCTTGTTGATCTTTGGAATTAGACATTCCACAAACAACATTACACCGTATTTTGCATAGAAACTTAAGTTTTAAGGCTTTTAAAGGTTAGTTCAAACAAGAACTTAAGCCGGTCGATCACCATAAACGTCGTATCTTTGCTGATTGGGTTCTTCAAATGCATCAAAATGATTCAGAATTTTATCGAAAAATCATCTTCAGTGATGAAGCTCATTTTTATTTTGGAGACTACGTTAATAAGCAGAATTGTTTTATTTGGTGCTCAGAAAATCCAAGAATGATTGTTGAAAAGTCTTTGCATTCTCAACGTGTCACTGTTTGGTGCGGTTTTTGGGCTGACGATGTAATTGGACCTAACTTTTTCAAAAATGAGGCTGGTGCAACTGTCACGGTGAATATATGCCGCTACCGAGCTATGATTAATGATTTTTATGGCCGGAATTAGAAGATATTGATGTGGACAACTTTTATTTTCAGCAAGACGGCTCTACGTGCCACACAGCAACGAAACAATCGCAATTTTGCAAGAAAAGTTTCCTGACCGTGTTATTTCTCAAAGAGGTGATTACAATTGGCCACCGAGATCATGTGATTTAATACCTTTACACTTTTTTCTTTTGGACCACGTGAAAGATAAGGTTTATACCAATGCTCCACAATCGATTCAAGACCTTCAAGATAGAATTTGTGAAGTTATCAAGAACATACAGCCGCATGGAAAATTTTATGAAAAGAATGTGGTACTGCAACCGTAACCGTGGCGGCCATTTGACTGATATCGTTTTTTTTATATTAATGGCTTACCTTCCTTTTTACAATGAAATAAACATTTATTGATTTCTCTTAAAAAATACCAGTCTTTCTTTAAATACTAAAATGAAACCTCTTATTGGAAAACTCTTTAATACGTTTTTGTGCAATAACAGTTGATTGTAGAAGGTCCCCAAAAACATAAACCATACACAATTCTAGATTGTGCATTAGAATAGTAGACGGTTATCAGACGTGACCACAGTACCACAATGAATATGCCAATCAAAAGTATCATTGAAGTTATATATTATATAATATAGGATTTTCATTTAATTTTATATTTAGATGTAAATTGGTTTTACTTTGTTTGGTATGAAACCTTAAACTTGAAGTTTTAGTAGGGTTTACATAAAGTTTGTTGTAGTGAAACCAGTCTTTAAATAATTTAAGCATTTAACTAGATCTCTCTTTTATTATTCAATTTGAAAGATCTCTAACAATAGTAGATGTATCGTCTGCATACATAATGATTTTATTAGGTAAAAGTATAGCTTTTGATAGATTACCAGTGTTTCTAATTAAAGATTGTCTACAGCGTTTGTCAAAATGTTGCTTCATAGTCTATGAAAACTAGACATAAAAGAGTTGAGTTGGAAAAAATCTGTAACAAGTTAAATTAACAGTTTGGTACTTGCCAATAAGATGTGAAAATTTCCTATAAGTTTGATTGCTACAACCTAAGTGACGCAAGGTTGTGAACAATATGTTTTTGCAAATACCTTAAGAACGGCAACTTTTAATCAAAAAAACCAATAAAAGCTAAATTGAAGCTGGGACAATTTGCTATAAAAATATATTAAATTTTTTTTTCTGTGGGGATATCTAAAAGAAAACGTTTTTAACTATCGCCTTTGTATCCAACCAGAGTTAAGGGATTATTGCTAAATTAATGCAAAATGAGTGAAAGATCAGTTCAAAAAAGAAAATGCCTCCAATAGTGTATTGTCGCTAACGGTGACCATCTGGAAGACATTACCTTCAAAACCTAATTAATATAAAACGTTATTTTTTTTTTAAATCGAAATTAAAAACAGTTTTTCTTTGTATACATTTGTTAATTTTTATAACCAGTTAAAACCGCTCAATTTCTACTGTCGTACATTAGATTATAAAATAAAATAAATATTTTGTCTATAGAAGTATTATAAAACATAAAAATAAATTAAATAAATCTTTTTCTATTTTATTTATTCAGTGACTTTAATTTTCGTAATACCGAGTGGGGTCCAAATGGACCCCACGACTAGATTTTTTTGTTATAATTCTTTTCATATTTTTTTTTATTATTTGATGTTTTTTGACTTTATTTATTTCTTATATATGCAACTAAAAAATATAACAATTATAAGTTTTTAATTATTTTTGTTGTTATTATTTAATTAAATTAGTGTCTTATGCTTGTTAGTAACTTGTGTGGCAATTTTTTGTAATTATAATAATGTTTATTTTGTCATTTTTTTAAATCTTAAAATAGCATTAAATTGTTGTTAGTACCACGGGCAAGAAAAAAATTACAGTATTTTGACGTCTGCGGTCAAATATCAGCGTTGCGCAAACTTTGCTTTCTTGTTCTTGGTACCTAATATACTATTGTTTGTATAAGTTAAAGAAATATTACTGCAACAATTAATATTATTGTGATCACAAAAAATTACAATTTACCTATAAAAGCGAAATAGTTACACGCAATATCATAGGGTTTGTTTGGACCCTTGTTGATATTCTACGTTATTTTTTTATGACGGTATTAGGAAGGTTAACTTAGTAACTACATATTATGTTTTTTATTGACAACTGTTACGAAAAATGTTAAAATTGCTGCTTCTAAATTGAAATTTGAAATTATTGTGTTAAAGAAAACAATATCTTTGTTTCAAATACTAAACTTTTTGTCTAAATTTGGTCTTTGTGTAGCAATAAATTTAGTTTTGTTGCTAAAAAAACTATTTTTTATGATTCTCTATATAACACTAACTGTTTTTATTTATTTCAGAAAACTGGCCGATATATCAAGATCAACACGGGGTGTTGTGATTCTTCTGAGCAACCGACAAACTGCCTTGCGCATCCTGGAGGATGCCAAACGCCTAAACATGCTGGACGGACACTTCGTCTGGATATGGATCGATACACAATCGACCCATTACCGCAACACCACCGAGGAAAACTTGCCAGCATCCGACCGCGATATCAAACACAGTGATGTGAAGGAACCGTCCAGGTATCGACGTGACGTCCTCAAGAACGAGCTCAGCGACATGAACGTTAATTACCTGTTAAAAAACGACCAGTTCCTTTTATTCAATCATCGCGAGCAACCCGCGTCAGAAGCGTCCAAGGTTAGGAAAAAGGATAGTGTTAGTTTACATGGGGATCGTGACAAAGTGACGGAATTGCCGTTGGGCTTGTTAAGTTTGCGGCCGTTGCCGATTAAGGTTGACAGGCATCTGGTTAAAGGGGCCGTAAGGTTGCTTATTTCCGCGCTTAAAGTGGTGTTGGCGCGCGGACCGGATTGGTTGTTGGAGACTATTACTACGGAGAAGTTGGCCACCAGCTGTTGGAAGCCTCTAGGCATTCAGGAGCACAATTTTTCTACCGTATTTGGCAGGTAAGAAAATATTTTATGTAACACTGTTTTCTGAATTTATTATAATATATATAAATCAACATGATCCATTATAAATCAAATGAAAATTTATTGAAACTATTTAAAACTTTCATATAAATTAAATTTTTAAAATAACATCATGAATCATCTATATGTCAAGTAGCAATCGATTGGTAGCATTCCAATTACATTTATCTGTACTATCATGTAAAGTTTACACGGATCAATTCTCTCTAATCTTGCGACCATATATTTCCCCTACAAGCAGATACCAGATTAAGCGGCATCCGACTAATCTCGCAATTTAACGCCGGCGTAGTTTACGTTCGCAGGATAATGCTAGGACTCGTATCCGGTGCACATGTGTTGCATACAAAAAATTATATATAACACGGGCCACCAATTTCAGTTTAATTAGAGACACATTGCTGCCGTGTGTAGGCTTATCTAAACATTAAACTTTTTTGTTGTTGGATATTCATGGTTTTGTTTCTGTTATTTATTTTGATAAAGTAAACAAGAATACCAAAAATGGTTAGTTTATATGCGGTGTCTGATAATGTATTTTACTTATTAAAAATGTATATTTTAGAAATATTAGCATACATTTATGATTTTAATTAATAATAAAGTATTTATTTTAATAAGGAATATGCTGCTGAAACATACGTTTCTAAATGTATATTTATTTATTTTGTTTTCTCCAATACAACTAATGAAAAATAAAATAATTTAATTAAATTTAAATTAATGTAAAATAAATAAATTAGGGAGCACTCCAAACCTAACATAATGCATAATTTATTAATCGAGGTAGAGTTACCTAACAAGCAGTCAATGAACAATAATTTCTAAGGAAGCACACGTTAGGATTTTTGCTATACAGAGCTGTGTTAATAAGTTATTATTTATACACTATATGACCAAACTTCAAAGACAAGTTTCTTTTCCAGGAGATGGCAATAAAATATATAAACATGGGTTTCCGAAGCTTTATTTCTGAAATAATAAGAAAAGAAGTTTCAACAATATTAATTATAAATGAATTATTGGAAACTCATAATGCAGTTTCAACAGTAGTTATAATTTTTGAAATAGTTGAAAAATATAAATAGAATAACTTTGGTGTTTCAAACCCAGGTTTTTTGAATTTTTAGCAGCTTGTTCAAATATCTAAAGACATCGTTAATTAATGTTATAAAACATTTAATTTTTTACAATTTTTATAACATATGAGATACTTTTTTATTTTGTAGAAAATTTGGTTTTATAAAACCTTAAAGTAAACACTTTTTCTAAAATTTTTGTTGTAAAATTAATTTAAAAACTGATTTTTTGACAGTTGGAATTTCAAAATAAAAACACCTTTTATGAATTTTGTAAAAAAAATTATTTAACTATTTCAATTTTTGATCATGTTTTTTTATTTAAGCTTATCAAATTTTTGAAAAATTGATTTCAAAACTGTAAAAAATCAAAAAAGCGCTGCATTTTTTACAGGTCCTACATCAAAATATTGCAAAACATATTTTATAATTTGTTTCTTAAACTTTTATAGCTTTTGAGACATTTGAAGAAATTAACTCTAAATTTACGTTTTTAGCATTTTGACAATTTAACTAAATATTTAAAGTTATTTGTATTTTTTGTATTTCAAAAGCACGGGCGTCACTTTTGAGACATCTTGTATATAACTGCTCAGTAATCTGTATACAATTTAAAGGTTTTATAAGCTGCATTATTGTAAACTTGACATTTTTTGCGGTTGTTATTCAACATTCAGTCTAAAATGCTAGTGCATAACATGCACTTAACAGGTGTTACGATTACAGTTTCAATGCCAAGCAATGTTAAATATAGCGTTAATACAACTTTGGGTTTTAAATGCCAGTGCGTGAATAACAAATTTTTAAAGCTTATTACTGCTTTGGCATGCTAAGTATTTTAATAATCTCAATGTCAATGACCTTTGAGTAAATAACTGTAGACGGCTGTAAAACACCTTGATGACCGAAATCTTATGAAATGGTTGTTTTCCCTATTTTACTACTCCACAGCATAACAATTCATCATCAAACAATCATTTAAGCACTATTATTGACCTCGTCATACCAACATTATTTTTAAACAAAATTTGAGAACAATACCAAAACACTGAAATTAACAACGGCATCCAAACCACCATTTACAGATAACGCGGAATAAATACTTTGTCTAAGAATAATAAATGAAACAAGATTATACTAATTAAGGAATGATCATTTATATTAATTTTGTCTTATATTTAATCTCACATAAGACAAAATGGCAACAAAAGTTACAGAAAATGCAAAATAAAATCATTTTAATAGTTAAGGCTTAACTAAATCAATACCTGTTCCGCATTGCTACACATACACAAATATTCATTTGACTAGAGTCACAAAATAATATTTTTGCTAAGCACTATGTATAACATACTCACAATATACTTTTGTTTTAATCGATACACAACAAGGCTGACACTCTGCTATGGTTATCGCATTGCATCACAATATCTACACATATCCACTCTAGGGAGCGTGATGTATTTTAGAAAAAGCGCAGACGTTTGTAATTAAAACGCAATATGTAAATGTTTTGGTTTTTTTATAACAAATTATGTTGAAACCCAAGACCGAGAGTTTAAAACACAAGTCATTAGTAGTAACTTTTTCACATAATTCTAAAAGTTCTTTCAACATAAAAACACTTATTCTTCTTTAGAACACAATGCAACTCGAGTAAAAAACATTACCATGAGCATTGGTTGCTTTTAACAGTGTGTTTTTCAGTACAACCTATAAAATACATTTACTGAAACCTAAAACGGTAAAACTGATATACCTCATTGCATTTTCTAAAATGTGGATAAATAATAGTGTTTTAATTTCAAAATAAGATTAAGAATTACTTGATAAGTCCTAAAAATATAAAATTACCTTTAAATTTTAACGAGTAAAACCACATTTGTTAAAACTAGCACGTTAAATACAGCATTAAAGAAGTCTATAAATATAGATCTTACATTAATTTTTCAAATACTCAACAAAAGTTTAAATTTTCACGTCCTTGAATCAAGAAATATTTTTTACAGTTAGTACCCAGTAGTTAGCAATTTTACTCTATGAAATATTTCATCTGTTTACGTTTATATTTAATCTTACAACTTTAATTATTTTTGTTTGTGTGTTAATATTTTTACTGATCAAAAAGCCAATTTTTTTTCTATGAGGTGGTTTGTTTGGCCAATCTTGCTCTGTAGTTCTGCTGCACTTGTTGTACACATTTGATATTTTACTTTTTTAGTAGTTCTGTTTCTTTGATAATGTTTAGAATCTTTTGCAAGGGATTTCTTTCAGCTTTACTGAGGTAAGGTTATGTTTGCCAACCCCAAAAGCAGGTTCTGATCTAGTAAATGTTTTTTAGCTTCTTTATTTGGCAAGCTGGTTTGCCATGAGGATTTTCTTTATCTTTTGGTCTTTTAGTATCCAGACTAAGCATATTTTGTAGGTTGTGGCTACTGTTTTAAGACTATTTACGCAGCCGTAAAAAGTTTGTGTTTTTTTTTTAAATTAGTTTCTTGGGTAAAGTCCCGTTTCGATTATGTCCTTAACGCACTACTTGATGGCAGTCACCTCCGCCTGAAAAACCAAGGCGCATATGCCTAGGGGTAGCAACATTTGCTTCGCTTAGTGTTTGTTTTTTTAGATTTTAGCTTTGGTGCTATTCTGGCTTTATTGGTGTTCTATATAGTTTCTTTGACTATTCCAAGGTATTTTTTATGTGTCTATTTATTTTGCTGTGGTATTTTTTATCAAAAGTTTTTTTGAAAAATATTTGTTTAACTAAATTTACAATGTGTTTATTTATCTGCAGTCTTTACGCTATTTGTCTTGCCTCCGCCATTATTATTAAGTGAAGTGGTGATATCTATAGTAGTATTTACATAGCTGCTGTGAGCGTTATTTTTATGCTTTCAGTGGTTTTTTACCCTATAAAAACGCTCCATATGTAATAATGGATCAAAACACTATCGTATATAGCCATTTGGTCATGTTAGGTGTCAGTCACCATGTGCGTCTGAACATTATTTTGGTTGCAAAGTGCAGCCGAATGGCTTTTGTGGTTATATTATTTATGTATGTGTAGCCTTTTAACTCGGTATGAAACGTAAGCTACAGGTATTTTATTACTTTTGTCATCGGGAGCGTAGCTGTATACATTTTCAGGTTTTTTTTTTCTGCTGTCTTGTGAATAGTACAATTTTCGTTTTGCTTGAGTTTACCGCTAGCTTTTTTGCACTACATTTCTACTTTAGCTGTTACAGTTTTTTTATGTAATGTTATGGTTCTTGAGCATAGCGTTTACTCATTGTTAGACAATAAGTTATATTTCTTGGTTCACTATTGTCTTTGCGATGGATATGAAGGTAGTAATGTCAAATGAGCTTTTAATGTTCAGAACAGAAGCACCCAAAGCTTTTATTTTGCATTGATAGTTATTTTTACACATGTCGTCTAGCAGGTGTAAAAGATTTTTTTGTTTAGCTGGTGCAGTGACTAAACCTTTCGAGCTTTATCTCTTATGTGCCTGTCATCTATTATTTTTTTCCAATAGTTTTATTAAATAGAAATTAAATTGATTGATCTGTAGGATTTAGCTAAGGCATACCGTAGGTTTAACTGTTTGGTTTGTAAAAAGTGCTAGGCTTGCTTTGAGAATCTTATATGAATGCTTTTTCAGACATGCTAATATTTTGTAGCATGATGAAATAGATTCTATGGGCTCGTAGCGACTTTAATGGTTTAAATGTGTTGATCCTTTATTTCAGGTTGCCATTTTGTTTATTTTTTGTTTAGCAGCTTAGGATTTTGGATGTGAGAGCATGTAAGACTGCTTTGAATGTCCTCACATAATCTTCTCTACAACTTTTTTTTGTTTTTTATAGAATTGTTATAATAAGTGGCCCAGTCAATGTTTTTTTTAATTTTTTTTTTACCAAGTAGTCTCGTTCTTGGCAGTGCTTGCAAGGGGTAACAACGTGTTTGTGCTGCTTTTGGACAGACCTTAATTTGATTAACTAGTAACAAAAAAAAACTAACAAAAATGTATAGAACAAATACATTTTTGTTAGTTTTTTTTTAGGTTTTTGTATTCTGGTTAGATATTAAATATTACACATTTGTTTTTATGGTTTGTTAATATGAGGTTGATAACCTTGTCCTATTACATTGGCGCATTACCTTTAGTCATAATATTGAGGTTATATTTTACTATAAAGTTTAGAAGTTTCTCACCTTTTAGGTTTATGTTTCTGCTCTCCCAAGTTACGTGGTAGGCGTTGGCATCGCAACCGAGGATTAACGGTGCATTATCTATCAGCTGCAATCTCTACAGGTAATGGAGGTTTTTACTGATCGTAGAGAAGGTACGCAGATTTTAGAATTATCTCTCTCCTGGTTTTCGTTCTTACTATAACCACTTTAGCTGTCAGTAGGTCTCTGGAACATAGATCCTATAATAGCATTTATTTAAATACATGGTGCTTGCATGAGAGTTGGGATGCTAGCAGCCATCTGCGCGGTATGCTTATTATATTATTTTTTTCAAAAGCCCTTGTATATACGCAGGACGTCTTGGCTTTTTTTGGAGTTCGGTTTTTTGTTGACTAGTTTGTACATGTGATTTTCAGGAATCTTCTTTAAAGGTGCGTTTCTGAAAACCGGGGAATCATACTCAAAATAAAAGTTTTGATGGTTTCCGCTTCAACTAACTTTTTTGGGATTATTGCTAATGCAATGCTCTTGATACTATATCTAAATGTCCTTTTTGAAGTCCCTTTTTTATTTTTACTCTTTATCACCGATTGTTTTTGAGATTCTACTGCTGGACAGGTTTTGCTTTTGCGTTATTGATGTAACAAGTGTTTTTGGTGCAGGTAGTGTGGACTATTGCTATATTACCTGATCTTTTAGTTGTCTATTTGCCTGGGTTTACTTTTAATTTTTGAAGCTTTTGCTTGGCTGCTTACAAAAGACTTAGCTTTGGTTTTGTTGGCCAAACTTCGGTTCTTCGGAAAGTCCCCATTATAGTTATTTGTCACTTGCGTCTTTAGTCGTTGAGTTGTTTTATTCAGAATTTATGAAAGAAACTACTTTTTGAGTAGTGGAACTTTCTTGGAGTATTTTGTGTGTATTTTAGACTTTTCTATGTTAAATTTTAAATTTGTTTCTTTTTTAGCCTTTTGACAGGCTTATGTCGCCTCAAGTCCGCTGCCGGTCTTTTATGCTTTTATTTGTCATTTTTTTCTGTACTTAAATAACAACGTATAGAGGAAATTATAAACAATGCTAACAAAAACCAATACTATTAACTATTTTATTTTTTAACTTTTACAACTTTGAGATATTTGAATAAATTAGCTCTATACGGAAGTTCTTTTTATTTCTTTAACTTTAAATAATGTTTAATATATTCAAAAAGATTATTGATATATTTTGTAAATGATTTATTTCTTTACAATTTTTTCTCTAACTTTTTAATTAGCTCAAAAACTTGTTTTACACATTTTAACAAAATTAAAATATCATCAAAAGTAATTTTGGTAAGTTAAATTTTACTAAAATAAAAAACAAATTATGAATTATTTTTATAATTTTTACTGTTACTAAATTAATCAAAGAAAACACCAATTGAAAATTTGAT
The DNA here is from genome assembly GCA_963932245.1 of Tachinus rufipes. Taxonomy (NCBI): domain Eukaryota; kingdom Metazoa; phylum Arthropoda; class Insecta; order Coleoptera; family Staphylinidae; genus Tachinus; species Tachinus rufipes. The sequence goes on from OZ010744.1 coordinate 36,705,367, forward strand.
TTGCAACTTTTATTACTAAATTTTTCTGCAATTTTTAAAACTTTTTAATTTAATAATAAAAAAATAGTTCTAGACCAGGTTGTCTACATTTTTAATAGTCTTTTAGTCAAAATGTCAAAAAAAGTTTTGAATATTATCAAGAGCAAATATCAAAATATACAAAAACCATAAATATATTAAATTTACTGAAATAGGACCAATTTGCTTTTGGTGATTACCACCTTGTGTAAACTCTATCTTTCTACAATAAATTTGTCAGATTTTATTTAAAAAGTGAAATAATATATACTGTTTTATTTTTGCTTTAATTTTATGTACCTATAGTACTCAACTAAATTGCTAAATTTTTTATAACACAATTTTGGTGTAGCCGATTTCTTCTTAAAAGATATTTGTTGCACATAATGGCTTAGGCTAAACTAAAAATGTGGTTAGACACATTATTGTACTGCTATAATTTGATTAGAAGTATTATTATTTATAATATTTTACTTCAAATTTTGTATTAGTTTGGATAATTAATATTGTCTTTAGGTTAACTTTGCCAGATAAAATATGAAAAGTTAATCTGGCGACACATTTCATGTTCATCTTTACTTACTAAAAATCACAATTTGCAAAATTGGACATGTGCGTGAAACTTATGACTGTTTATCGTGTGTAAATGATCTGTAAAAATGTGTCTTTGTGGATTAATAAAACAGTGGTATTGACTGTAAAAAAATCTAGTTTTTATTTTTACTTAATTTTTTTTAATAAACAAGATTTCTAATCATTATTTATTAAAAATAAATTGTGCTAAAAGCATTAATTTATTGATATTCTTTCAGTTTTTATTCAATAAATTTATTTTAATTTTACATCGTATTAAATAGAAACATTTCTACAATGGATTCCAAACATACTATCTTGATGCTACAAATAATGAATGCATGCCGTCTATCTGGCTTCGCTGTACGTAACCGAATTTACACATAAACCATTCTACGTTTGAGGGCTGAATCCTTATTACTATTCCATGTCAGTAGGATATACAGTCACGAATTTACCAAAAACGTTTAATCCTGTACTCGAGCTGTCTGATCGAATGCCAGGAGCGCTTATCTAAAATCACCTTCGCACACCAGGGAGGTAAAGCAAATTCTTCGCAACGAAAAAAAAAATGAATATTACACAGCACCGGATTTTTTAGTGTCAAGATTATGATTAATGGTACACCTTTTGAATTATATAGGAGGAAAGATAATAACGTAATGGATGTTATATAATAATAAAAAAATGAAAAATTATTATATCATGTTACGGTTTATTAATAAATTTTGTGTTACTTTTTATTTTAATATTTAAAATGAAAAATATAAATTTCATTGGATTATATCATGATTATTTAAATTGAAATAAATGCTGTTTGGAATTTTACATTTTAAATTTGCATCATTTTATTGATTTAGCATAGTGAAATATTTTTGGTGTTGAATGAATTATATTTAATATATTGAATAAAATAAAACAAAACATATCCCTTGATGTAGCCTTGACAGCTAGTGCAATCTGTTTTTATCCAATTGAGTTCTGTTTTCTTAACAATGCGGTTAAATGGTGCTTGTTAATCACTTTAAGTGCATAAAAGTATAATAGATTATTATGTTTTAATAGCTTTGAATCGATTTTAAGTGTTTTAGTATAGGATCAAAACAATTAAACAGCGGTAGACAAAACCAATATAAAAAGCAGAGATATTTGTAACATGTTTTTAGCAACCGGAAAGAAAATGGAATCAACATATATACAGAAATTATGTCATTTGTTAATTCAGGACATTAGTCTAATACATTATTAATGTGCATGTAACCATAATTACATTTAATATAAGAGTGTAGATGCAACGGATACTAGGATTTGTTAGTATCTATACAGCACTTCACCATTCTTTCAAATGAACGGGTTTAATAGTACATATTCAAACCCAGCTTTGATGTGGCAACACAAACGTAAAAACTAAAATGTTAGCTCTTAAAAAAGCTGTTTAAATCTACCTAAGGTTTGTAGAGGTTATTTTGCAATGGCATTTGATCTAAAGATGAATTAACACTTTGTACATCAGTATTTTTATTTCTCATGGTTTGTACTATAATGTTTGTCAAAGAAATATTTTTTATTTTCTGATAAAATCTAGAAACTTAGTATTTTTTCAAAATCTATGACTTATTAATAGTCTTTTATTGGTTTATGGTGGTATTAAACACTTAAAATTTAACAATTTTTATTTTTTTTTGTTGTTTTCTAACATTAAATAGCATTTTTTTGATTAAAAATTGTAATTTTAAGAAAAAAAAAAAATCTGATAAAATTGATCCGAAATTTTCCGTAGCTTATAAGCCACAAAATTTGTAATCTGATTTTTTTAGTTTTAGTAGTTAGGAATTTTGTGTATTTGGGTTTTGGGAGTCTAAAACTCAAAAAAAAAAAACTGCCAAACATAAATATACAAATACACGTTTAGCAGCGCTTAGAAGAACTATACGCCAAAGTGTTGTGTTTATCGGCCGTAGAAAAGTCCATCTTTCCCAACTATTTTACATCAAAATACGTTAATTTTGGCGATAACAAAAATGTTTATTTTGTACAGACCTCAGGACCAAATTTTTTTTTTTTATTTTGCAGTTTATGACATGGTAATGACTTAATTGACGAAGTAGTTAGATTCTGCAGAAAATTTTGGATTGATTATATAAGTTGAAAATTAAAAAACGGCAAAAGAAACTAAAAAAATTGTAAATTTTTTTAAAGTGTTTATACCAATAAACCGATAAAAAAGACTACTAATAAGTTATAGGAACGAAACAAAAAATACTAAAGCAAGTTTTTCAACGTTTTTTTTGTTGAACAAGTTGTGCGTGAAAAGGTGCAATACTTTACGACTTAATTGATTGCCAAACAACTTTTTTCTGTACTGAAATTAGTTGCACATTTAGGGTATTGTTGTTTAAACAGTTTTTACTACATTTTCTTGATTATTGGCTTCTTCTTCTTGCAATTTTTATCCGTTCCGGACGTTGGCAACCATTCTAGCTATGATCACTTTATTCACTGCTGCACTAAATAATTTGGCTGTTGTCTTGGCAAACCAGGTTCCTAAGTTTTTCAGCCACGAAATTCTTCTTCTTCCTGCAGCTCTAGCATTTGTTTTTGTAAAATGACTTTCAATAGATGATATCTGCTTTTGTTTCTCATAATATGGCCTAGGTAATCAAGTTTTCTTATTTCTACAGTGGCTAGTACTTCTTTTTTCTTTTTTATTCTAGAAGAATTTTGATATTTGTGATCCGGTCTGTCTATGGCACCCTCGGCATTCTTCGATAAAGCCACATTTTGAGTGCTTCTAATTTTTTGCTTGTAGCTTTTGGTAATGTCCAAGCGGTTGGATAAATGAAACAAAGAACACGTAACATTGCAGGAATCTTATTTTAGTTTATATAGTCAAGTTGTTACTTTTAAACATAGATTTCATTCTATTAAAAACAGCCCTGGCCTTTTTCATGCGGACCTTTACTTCATGCAAATGGTCCCACTAATCATTTATTGTTGTACCGAGATATACATATTTCTGTACTCTTTTAATGGGTTGGTGGTTGATTAATATTTTGTATTTTGTGATGAGAATGAATTTAAATACAACTAAAATTATGGTATTTAAAAAGAATTACTTTAATAATATCCCAGCCGTTGCAATAGATAATACCATCATAGAAAGAGTGAGAAGCTATCAGTACTTGGGAACACGAATAAGAGGAGAACAACGACCAGACTATTGAAATCAATAAACGTATAGAGATAGCAAGAGCAACGTTCGTTAAAATGAATAAATTTTTTGTAGATAGAAACTTTGATATAGACCTGCGAATACAAATGGTGCGATGTTATATCTTCTCGACTTTATTGTATGGTATGGAAGCAAGGACACTAAATAAAAACAACATAAAAAAGATCGAGTCATTCGAAATGTGGCTCTACCGTTGTATGCTAAAAATACCCTGGACGGACCTTGTAAGCAATGAAGAAGTATTACGAAAAACGCACAAGAAAAGAAAACTTTTATTTACAATCAAAAAAAAAAACTTGAGTATTTGGGGCACATTTCCTAAGGAGAAAGGTACTCAACTCTCCAACTAATTATGCAGGGAAATAGATCCCTAGGACGCCGCAGAACATTTTGGCTGAAAAATTTCAGGGAATGGTATGGAAAATCTTTGGTGGAACTATTTAGAGTTGCAGTTTCCAAAATAATTATTGCTATGATGATTGCTAACCTCCGTTAGGAGAATGCACCATAAGAAGAAGAGAAGATTTTGTGATATTGATTTTGCTAATGACCATTAGTTTTGTTTTGTTAATCCTAATATCTAGTCCTTTTCTTTGACTGTTTTCTGTCATTCTATCTATTAGTAGTTGTATATTTTTCTGATTGTCTGCATATTATGTCACAGTGTCGTCTGCGTAGCAGATGTTATTTAGTCTTTTTTTGTTTATTGCAATTCCTACGTCTATGTCTTCTAGAGCCTCTCTAAAGATGTATTCTGAGTATATATTGAACAACAGCGGGGACAATATACATCTTTGTCTCACTTCACGTAGAATCTTTGTCTTTTCCGTGTGTCCTCTTTCCAGGCTTATGGAAGCAGTTTGATTCCAGTAGAACTATTCTTAGATCTTTTTTGTCTAGTCCTTTAACCATTTCAAAGGCTTTCTGGTAGTCAATGAAACATGCATAGGTGTCAGATTTTATATCTCTACATTTTTGGAATAGCACTTGGATGCTGAAGATGGCTATTCGTGTGCTCATTGTATTTCTGGAACTAAACTGTGTGGGTGATACTTGTTCTTCACATATTTTATATACTCTTTGGTGGATAATCTTGAGGAATATTTTGAGTAAGTGGTTTATGAGGCTTATCGTTCTGTAATCACTACACGACCTGCCTTCAGGTTTATTGACGGTATGCGATAATTGGTGCTTATTACAACAGCAACGAATGCTTTTTTACCAGAAAAGCTGATTTTTCAAATAGGATTCAATTTTCTACCTTGGTATAACAGTCAAGTGCGCTAATTATTACTTTTTTTGCAATGTATTATGTTTTTAAAAGTATTAAACATTTGTTTGAAAGGTATTGCGCGACAGGTGTTTTGGCAACAATTGCTATTGTTGCAACATCTCTCATCATCTTAGAATATGCTATTTAGCCATAAAATAACAGAGACTCTGTGGTATATTATTGTCATAACGTTACAAAAAACGTTGTTACAGTGATTAGTTTACGTTTCAGCATTTAAAAAATATCAACAGCATACAGTAGATATGTAGTTACTTCAGGTTTAGTAGGGTGGGTTAAATTAATTTATGTGTAATTAATACTCACAAACAGTATTGCGTTAATATAAAACTGGTTTATTCAATTATGTTAATGAAATAAGATTTTTTGCCCACAACAAAGTAGTTTTAAACATACTGTTTAAAAACCAAAATACGAGAAATTAACCGTATCAAATATTAAACTAAATAACAAACAAATCTATATTTAAATATTTTTCAATTTGTCTTTTTGAGGCTACAATTTTACATCTTCTTTTCTGGTTGATATAGCTCTAAAAGTATCTAGAAATAAAATTTTTTTTTAATTGATGTAAACAATTTTTTTTTTACTTTTGGACAATTTTTGTATAGATATACAAGGTGTTAGGTAAACATGCGGCAAAAATTTAAGTCATTCCTTGGCTTATTCTGTGAATATTTTGTTCTATAATGATTTCTGAAAAACCTCTTTGTTTTGAGATATAGGGTGAACAAAATTTGCGACAGTTACAACATTTTTTTATAAAAAAGTACATGTAAAGTGCTGAATCTACAATAAATGTTTGAAATGACTTTCTCCAGCCTAGGTACAAGCATTCAATCTTCTCGTCATTGAATGCCGAACTTTTTCAAACACACCAGGGTTGTTTCTAATTGAGTTACATCCAGCAATTATTTGATTTTGCAAGTTGTCCAAATTTTCCACTAGAGTAGCGTAAACTAATGACTTCAGATAGCCTCATAAAAAATAATCCAGGAGGTTTTAAACTGAGGATCGAACCGGCCATACGTGTGTTCCACCTCGATCAATCTAACAATCTCCGCATGTTGCTGTTAAATAATTACTAATTGTTATGAAAATTCTTTATTGCATTTCTTGAGAAACTGGCTTCATTGATGAAAAGAATATGTGTCAGGAATTGAGGGATTAGAACTAATGTTTGCAAATGCCATTGACATAATGCAATACGTAATGGAAAATTAGCAGTTAGTAGTGTCTGAACACGCTGAATGTGGTATGGATACAACAAATTACTTGATTTTTTGGTCGGGGATATTACGGCCAGGAAATCGTTCAATGTACAATGAAATGCATGTCAGTCATCTCGGCGTTTGTATAGTGATTCATTGTAGAGGAATTCACTAACTATTAATGACACGTCAAGCAGCCAAACGTTTCTCAATCTAAACAACTGCGACCGATACATGTGATGATCAATGACAAGACGTATTCAAATGAAATCTACTTGTCCATTAGTAGATAAATCAGCCGTTCTAAGTTATTGTTAACAATTTTTTGCATTTTATAAACTCATTAATTTTTTGTACTTAATATACTCATTGGCGTACGCTATACTTATATATATATATATATGTTTGACTGGGCACGAGTTTGGCGAGATTTTACCACGAGTTTGGAGATATTTCAAGTTTGAGCATATCCCCAAACTTGAAATCAGTTTATTGCAATTTAACAACAAATGTATAAGCTAATCATTGCATTTTGGAGATCCAGTCGACATAAATACATCATATTACACTTGGATTACAATAAATTGCAAATATTTTTGAATTTGTTTAAATTATTTCAATTTATACGTGTTTGACGATATTTATCGCCAAAATCGTGTAACGGATATTTGTATAAAATATATACGATTTCCGTATATTAGTATAAATTCAGTTTTTAGTTTAAACCAAAGGTGGAGCTAGGGTATAGATAATATAATAATAAAGTTTCTAAAATATTCTTGATTTTGTTTTCATACGGAATAACACAGTTTGCAAGAATGACGTCATAAGATTTCTTTGTTGAATTTATATTTGATATATCAGTTGGAAATTCATTACAATAACAGTATATATTTTTTATACATGTCGTATTATCTTAATTGCAAGTATTAAGAAACAAAATTATAAATTTAAATGTAATTCAGTAACCACTGGTTTTTAAAAATGTCTTGTACACTAGTAATGTAAATAATACTGAACTTTATATTGGAGGCGGTACAATGACATTCATATATAATGTTCTATAAATAAAATAAAATTCAGTAAACAGGAATTCTTTAGTATGTATAATAATAATACATAATGAGATTTATAATGGAGGCAACACACTTATAACATTAATGTTCACAATATTCAATAATTTTAATTAAATTTTGTAAATAGGTCATTTACAATGATAAAGTCAGAATAACAACATTTTTTTCAAGGCGGCTAAAATAAAATAAATATACACAATATTTAATGATTTTATTGAAATTTTTTATACAGAGATGTTTCAGTATGCCAATTACAATGAAAATAGTAGTATACCAAAAAAAAATCTTGTTAGAGGCGGCAATAATAACATAAATGTACACTCATTCAATGATTTTATTGAAAGTTGGTATATAAGGATGGTTAGTATGCTAATTACAATGATAAAATCATAATAACAACATTTTTGTTGGAGGCGGCAATAATAAAATAAATAAAAACAACATTCAACGATATTAATAAAATTTGATATACAGGGATGTTTAAGTATGCCAATTACAATGATAAAATCAGTATAAAAAATCCTATTGGAGACGGCAATAATAACATAAATGTATATAACATTCTATGATTTTAATAAAATTTGGTAAAAAAGCATGTTTAAGTATGCCAATTACAATGAAAAATACAGAATACTAAAATTATTGTTGGAGGCGGCAATAATAACATAAATGAACATACATTCAATGATTTTAGTGAAAGTTGGTATACAAGGATGTTAAAGTATGCCAGTTTCAACAATAAAGTCAAAGTAACAAAATTATTGTTAAAGGCGGCAATAATAAAATAAATATACACAATACTAAATAATTTTATTGAAATTTGGTATACAAAGATGCTTCAGTATGACAATTTCAATGATAAAATCAGCGTGTGTGTCTTGTTTGAGGCAGCAAAAATAACATGAATGTGCTCAACATTCTAGGATTTTAATAAAATTTGATATACAGGGATGTTTAAGTAAGCCAGTTACAATAATAAAGTCAAAATAACAAAATTCTTGATGGAGGCGGCAATAATAAAATAATTATACACAACATTCAATGATTTTAATGAAATTTGGTATACCGAAGTGTTTAAGTATGCCAATTACAATGAAAAAATCAGTATACCATAATTCTTGCTAGAGGCGGCAATAATAACATAAATGTACACACATTCAATGATTTTAATAAAAGTTAGTATATAAGGATGCTTAAGTATGCCAATTACAATGATAAAGTCAAAATAACAAAATTCTAGTTGGAGGCGGCAATAATAAAATAAAAAAACACAACATTCAACGACTTTAATAAAATTTGGTATACAAGGATGTTTAAATGTGCCATTTACAATGATACAATCAGTATATAAAAATTCTTATTGGAGGCGGCAATAATAACATAAATGTATACAACATTCTATGATTTTAATAAAATTTAGTAAACAGGCATAATTAAGTAAGCCAATTACAATGATAAAGTCAATATACCAAAATTCTTGTTGAAGGCGGAAATAATAACATGAATGAACACAACATTCAATGATTTTAAAAAAGTTGGTATACAAGGACGTTAAAGTATGCCAGTTACAACGATAAAGTCAGAATAACAAAATTATTGTTGGAGGCGGCAATAACAAAATAATTAATCACAACATTCAATGATTTTAATAAAATTTGGTATACAGGGATGTTTAACTACAATGATAAAATCAGTACATAAAAATTCTTGTTGTAGGTGGCTATAATAACATGAATGTATACAGCAATCTAGGATTTTATTGAAATTTGATTTACAGTGATATTTAAGTAAGCCAGTTACAATAGTAAATTCAAAATAACAAAATTCTTATTGGAGGCGGCAATAATAAAATAATTATACACAACATTCAATAATTTTAATGAAATTTGATATACCGGCATGTTAAAGTTTATTTATTATATATAATTATAATAAAAAAATCATTATAGCAACATTCTTGTTGGAGGCGGCAATAATAACTTAAATGTACACAACATTCAATGATTTTAATGAAATTTGGTATACCGGTCTGTTTAAGTATGCCAATTACAATGAACAAATCAGTATACCAAAATTCTTGTTGGAGGCGGCAATAATAACATAAATGGACACACGTTCAATGATTTTAATGAAAGTTAGTTTACAAAGATGTTAAAGTATGCCAGTTACAGCAGTAGTAGAATAACAAAATTCTTATTAGTGGCGGCAATAATAAAATAAATATACACAGTAGTCAATGATTGTATTGAAGTTTGGTATACAGATTTGCTTTAATATGCCAATTACAATGATAAAATCAGTGTACAAATTTTTTTGTTGGAAGCGGCAATAATAACATAAATGTACACAACATTCTAGGATTTAATTGAAATTTGGTATACAGAGATGTTTAAGTAAGCCAGTTACAATGATAAAGTCAAAATAAGAAAATTTTTGTTAGAAGCGGCAATAATAAAATGATTATACATAACATCCAAAAATGTAAATGAAATTTGATATACTGGCATGTTTAAGTATGCCAATTACAATGAAAAAGTCAGTATACAAAAAAAATTCTTGGAGGCCGCAATAATAACAAAATTTAATGATTTTAATGAAAGTTGGTATACAAGGATGTTTAAGTATGCCAATTATAATGATAAAGTCAAAATATCAAAATTCTTGTTGGATGCGGCGCAATTATAACATTAACGTACACAACATTCTTTAAATTTAATGAATGTCAATTACAATAATAAGGTCAGAATAACAAAATTTTTATTGGAGCCGGCAATAATAACATAAATGTACACAACATTCAACAATTTTTATTAAACTTGGTAGACAGAGATGTTTAAGTATGCCAATTACAATGATAAAGTCGGAATAACAAAATTATTTTTGGAGGCTGCAATAATTCACATTTAATGACTTTAATGAAGTTTGGTAGACGGGAATATTTAAGTATTCCAATTATAATGGAAAAGTCAGTATACCAAAATTCTTGTTGGAGATGGCAATAATATCATAAATGTATATAACAATTCATGATTTTAATGAGAGTTGATAGACAAAAGTATTTATTAAGTAGACTAATTACAATTATAATTTTAAAATACAAAAACCTTGTTAGAGTCGGCACAATTATAACATTAATGTACAAAGTATTTTGATAAAAGTTGTTGTGTTTTAAATAATTTTACTAAACAGCCATTTTAAACTATTCCAATTATGCTTTGTAAAGAATATAGACTTTAATATAAAGTTTTATGTTATTCCTAAAATTTTACTGATACTGTTTTACTAATTTCTAAGTTTGTAGGTAATAATGAAACTAGAAGACAAATGTATTCAAATTTTAAATTTAATTGAATTTAAAATCAATGTAATTATCTAGTTTTATGACGTATTTTATTGAAGTTTATCCCTGCTTTAATCCAATATGTCTGTAAATTAAGTTAATTTGTGGAATCAATTATGATTTGTTTTGTAGGAGTATAATAATATTGTAAAAATTCATTAATTTCAAAACAATAATGAGTAATGAGTAATATTATTTATCCGATGATATACTTTAAGTTTATAATTGTAACTAAAGCACCAGAAAATATATTTTAAATTTCTTAGTTTTAATGCATATCTATTTATAATGTTATAAGCCTGCAAACTTGACCTTGCTCTACTATTGAAAAGGGTTCAACGATATTCATTCATAGAATACAAAAACATTTTTTTATAGCTTTCCGTTCTCACATTCCTGTTAAGATAATACATTTTGAATGTTATAGTTGGTAAGAAATATTCCCAATAATAATCGATGGTAATATAACACCGATTTTAAATATATTTACTACATAAAACTTGATTTATATAATTATTATTGTTAAATTTTGTTGAGTCATTGTACTAGTACTACTAGTGTTTTAATAGATGTATATGATAAATAATCAATTCAATTACATTTTATTGTCTATATTTATCAAATAAATCACTGATACACTGGCTGACATAGAATTTCAAAAATGATTATAACTTGTAAGATATTTTTACAAATAAATAAATAATAGAATCTTCTGTACTACAAGAAAAGCAATAACATTAAGTAAATAACAACAAAAATGTTATTATTTTGAAAAAATATATAAAAGCAAGTTATAAAATATCATAAAATAATGTAATAATATAAAAGCCATTCAGAGATATATTGTTAAAGAAATGCTATTAAAACTATTCAAACATTAGTTTGAAGATATCGCCAAAGATGTGTGATAATATGAACAGTAGTTAGGAAATATCGTCAAACAAGTGCTACTATAAAAAGCATTAGTTTGGAGATATCGTCAAAGAACTGCGATAATATAAGCGCTAGTTTGGGGATATCGTCAAACAAGTGCTACTATAAAAAGCATTAGTTTGGAGATATCGTCAAAGAAGTGCGATAATATAAGCGGTAGTTTGGGGATATCGTCAAACAAGTGCTACTATAAAAAGCATTAGTTTGGGGATATCGTCAAACAAGTGTCACTATAAAAACATAAGTTTGGAGATATTGCCAAAGAAATGTATTTATATTAACACAAGTTTGAAGATATCCCCAAAGAAGTATAACTACATTAACACAAGTTTAGGCATAGCGCTGTACTCGTGTTGTTGTATATATCTTGTTTATAACAAATAAAAGTACATTAATAATAAAAAATAAAGAATATATATATAGAAAAACACGAACATGGCGCTATACCTAAACTAATTTAACCGTTTTTTTATAACAAACATAATTAAATTATGATATTTATAAAAAATAAAAACATTTTATATTAATAAACAAATTATTTCACTCAATTTGTTTATTAATTTCAATTGTTACATTTATTTTTTTATTTTTTAACAAATATAACTATACTAGTTATAAATTGTTAAGATCAATTTATAACACGGTAATTACTAATATTTATAACAATTCATTATATTTTTTGAATAGTATTAGTAATACCATTTACTATGATTTTAAATATTAAATATGTCTGCAACAAAAAGAAATAACCAAATAACTGTTTTATATCATGTTGTGCCATCTATTATAGATTTGTTAAAGTTATATATCCTCAAACTTGTCACAAGTTTGGAGATATTTTCTAATTTAACAAAAACCTAATTTAAAAACAAATTAGAAGCAAACAGAAGAAACCAAAGGTAACATATGCTACAATTATTGTTAATTTAAGTTATGTCACTGTTGTATAGGCTATTTCATGGTTATTTGGCTATATACAATGTATATCCTCAAACTTGTGCAGTCTCGAACTCGTGCTCTTCCGTATATATATATATATATATATATATATATATATATAGACGCATTTACCATCAATATGAAGCCCAAAACAGTATGTTGTGCGGATGATACCAAGCCCACTAAAGTTTTACGAAGCTCGTTTTGGGCATCCTAAAAATGTTCATGTATAATGAACAGATATGAAAAATGAAACTATCCTGTACATTTTTAGCAAAATTTATTGAGCTTCCTATGTCGGTATACTATCCCAAATTATACACTACTACACACTATACACACTAGTTCATTATATGCAACTATAGAGGGCTTACGTTTTAAACTGCATATACAGTACATATGTTTTACGGATGTTAGGAGCCAATTATGTTTTATGAATTATATGAAGCTCTTAAGTTTGGCATCAGTGCTTTTCTATAAAACAGTCTATTACAATAAAATGTTTAAAAAATATAATTGATGGTTGTGACCTCTACTACGTGATAATTTATGTTTATGAAATAATAAAACAAGTTACTATTTTTTTTATCACAAATTAATTCTTACAAATAAAATAATAGCTTTGGCTCTACAGATGTAATAAGTTATATAACTATAAGTAGAGCCAAAACTAGTAATGTATTTGTAAGAATAAATTTGGGATAAAAAACATAGTAACTTGTATTATTATTTCATGTTTGAAGAAGTAAATACACAATATATTATTTTTATTTTTTAATTTGTTTTGTATGGTTATGTACTACGTTTAAGCTATTTTTTTTTTTTACTATGTTAAATTTAATGCTTGCATTACTTTCTAAACTTATCAATCCCCTTCAAACAAGTTGTAAGACTCTATCTATAGCAGTTTTTTAATATTTTTTAATTTTTTTATGACATGTGCTATCAAATTCAGTGCTGTAACTAGCTTCTGATGCGCTCGGTGCAAAAGCGTCATTTTGCGCCTTCTAAACTACAAAATTATAAGGTTTATGTGGTTTACTGCGCCACAATCAAGCTGCGCCTGGTGCGCACCGCCCTAGTTACGGCAGTGATCAAATTGTAATATAGTAAAGATCTTGTTGCCTATTTGAGCTTTGATGTGTTGCAAGTGGACTTGTTTGTAGAGGAATATAATATTAAGCAGGAATTCTTTAACAAAAGGTCGTCTATAATGCTTATTTTAGAATTCCAAACATTTTTCGTATATTGTTACAGGTTTCTCCTTAGATGGTTTTTAAAAGTTGATGCTGATGAGCTACGGTTATAATTTGAAAATGTGACGTTTTGACCTTTCTCCGTTGTTTTGGCATTTAGCTGATGTATGCAAGTACAATGCTTAGAAGGGTCTCCCTTTTACCATGTCAAGCCAACAGCTTCCCTACATGGACTCTCTGTATGAGAGGGCCGGGCATCTACATAGCACCTGCTCGATTGTCTTGTCATTTATTTCACATTCTCTACATGTTGGATTATCTCCAATACTAATTGAGTGCATGTGTTTTCTTAGTTGGCAGTGTGACAGTCACAAATAGTAATCTGCTGTCTTAGCATTTATGGTAGTCATTGTTTTCTTTTTCTGTCTACAGCCAGAAGTGTCATCTCAGCGTCTTTCCAGTGCGTTGTGTGTATGTTAATTTTTAGGAGGTTATTTAAACTTTTGAGTGTTAAAAAGGTTCATGGTTTAGGTTCACACGTCATAAGGGTTGACCATTTACGCGCTAGCCCGTCCGCCTCAATGTTACCTACTTTGTTGGAATGTTCTTATACCCAGAGCAGCTTAATGTTATTTCCACAGGCTGCTAAAGTAAGGACACGATGACATTCAAAAATTAGCTTCAATGTGATTTTAGGCTTGTTTATAGCAATTAAGGCCGCTCTACTGTCTGTTAGAGTTTAGGCATTCTTGCTAGATATTTTGCGAGTTACTTTATTTATAACCCCATAAGTTGTACTACTTCTGATTAGAAGATAGATGTGTGCGTTACTAATGCTAAAGATATTTTGAGATCCAGATTTTGCAAGAAGATTCTCCCTTCAGAACTTTTATTGGTTTTTGGACCATCCGTGTAGATTCTAATCGTATCATTGACTTCGTTCTGCTCATCTTGTTTATGTGTGCGCACGTTGTAAAGTTTTTGAAACACAAAGAAGGATGACATGTTATCTGTTTGTGCTTTTAACAGAGGTGTTTTTTTAACAGCTTTTTCCAAGAGAGTTTAGCGCTCCCTGCAGTGTTAAAGTTTAACTGCATTTAGAAGCAAAGCGTATTGGTTGAGTGGTGGCAAGCAGATTGTTGGCAGCAGGTGGCAATGGTTGCAGCAGTTGCAATAGATGATCGGGTCGTCTGTGTAGGTAAATCGTTTATTTGTTGCAAAGTGTTTGTTTTTGTCTTCTTATTTTAAAATTAAGAGAACCTTTGGGTATATTTAACAAATTAGTATAAAAATAATTTATTAATTAAGTTTTCTAAATTTTTGCATAAAAATACATAACTCTGATTTTTTTTATTGCAAGATAGTTTCTGTGGGTTTAAACAAAAGGATTCTTTCTGAAGTTTATTCAAAAAATTATTTAGATTTAACTCTAGTTAGTTGAAAGGAGCCCATATCTGAAACCATGTTGATGATTTGACAATAGGTTTTTAACTTTCGTGTGATTTCTGATTTTGTCCAAAGTTATTTTGTGAAAAATGTCTCAAATATTATTAGAATTTTTTATGAATACAAAAATGTGACGTTAGCATTGTACTTGTAATGTAAGTGGGAAACTTTACAACCTTGTAAGAAAATGCTTTCAAGCTTTGTTTAGAACCTGGTTCTAATTTTGGTTTGAAATGAGGAAACATATTTCTTACTTTATACGTCCAAACCAAGTTAAAAAGTCAAGCAAAATTAGTACGTTTCCTACAATATTTTATTTTTTTGTGGATTCTTTTAAGTGGTCCAAATCTAAGTCGTTGTTGTAAAACGGCGCGCATTAGAGTTGTCAGCATATAATTTGGCCATGTTTTCTAAAGTATATTTAAAACTTCTTTATCATAAATAAAAAGAAACGGTCTAAGGTTATTTTTTCACATTAGATTATCTTTGTTGGAGAAATTTAGAACGGATTTTTAGCACTGATTTTTGTACTTTTTTATTGCCTTCATTATCTCACCATTGAGTTAGTTTAGATTTTTGGCTTATCAGCCTAAAAAATAACCTCATCATTGAACTGATTTAGTTTGTTTTGGTCAATTAGATCCTCGAAATTTTGTTATTCAAAGTTAGATGAGGTGTCTGGTTTTCTATTGAAACCCAATCTATTTTACTTTTGGCAAAACCTGTAGACTTTTTCATTGCTAGCGAGATGAGTCTAGTTGAGTCAAACATAACGTTGTCAACTCTTTTAATTATTTGAATATTAATAAGGGATGTGATGCTCTGATCTAGAGTGTGAGAAAACGTCTAATCGGTCTTATAGACCGATTCTTAACTTTTTGTTCATTCCTCCCATAAAGATTAAAGACTATTGGGCTATGGTCTGAGCTAATGAAATAGTAGTTTAAACTAAGAGGTTTTTGAGTAAAGCAATGTCACAAACATCTCCAAGGACCCTTATTTTTTACTAAACAAATTATAAGTATTGACATTAAAAACCAATCAAAAAGCTTTACATACATTAATATAATTTTTTTTAAATATTAATATGTAATATTTAGAAATTACTTAGTTGTCACAACAACAATTAGGTATTGTATAGATTTATTTTATTTACAATGATCTATATACATAGCATTAGAATACTAACATTATATTATTTATTTAAAACTATTATATGATAAATTACTTACATTCAACAGCCACATTTCTTAAAATATTTGTCCGATTGATTTTCTAATATTTTATGCGGTTTAATAGCAAAAAAAGCGGCAACACCGTTGGGCGTCAAATCAACCGTAGACAATATAAACATATGCACTTAGGCTTTGCAATATCCGTGTTGTCTCGTAGGGCTCGCATAACCTGACAAATCTATACAAAATAAATTTCTATATAAACTTACCCCTCGCATATCAGATATAATTTTATTCATTATTAAAGAGTAAATTTGCAAAACATACAGCAAAACTGTTTTTTTAAGACCGGGCTTCTGGTGGCCTGTAGTGTATACTGGGCTTCGCATCATCCGCGAGGTACGTATATATATATATATATATATTAAAAAAGTTCACGGGTTGAAGTCTTTAAAATTTAAATATAATAAAATACAAAAAAATAATTATATATTTTATATATTTAAATAAGAAGCAACGTTTCGTTATTGAATAATAACTTCATCAGGCCTAAAAAATAATACATTACTGACAAAAAATGGACATTAAAAATTAATACTTACAACTATTTGTATATAAACCTATAATATTATAAAATAACTATCGTAATTAGCCATTATAATTATTATCAAACCTCACCAAACAATTCTTTATCACGACAAATATATATATATATATATATTATTAATAAAATTATTTTAAATTTGATTTTTTTTTTTTGAGTGAGAAGTTTTTTATAAATAATAAATTAATTAATTTGACAATTTGTAAAATAAGCCATCTTGGAATTGTAAGTTATGAATAATGAGATGTCTGTTAGTAGAAGGTGGTTGTTGACAATACGATATAAGGCAGAAAAAAAGTGTTGGGGAAATAAATATATATAATTAAAATTAAATAAATGTAAAAGTGCAAGATAAAGTATAAAATAAGTATATAATAAAGATGGTAGATTTAGTTGAAAAGATGGTAGATGGTAGATTTAGTAGAAAAGGAACAACATATATATATTATTATATTTATAATAAATAAAGATTTTGTAAAAGTGGTGTTGTTAAGAGTTATGTGAATTATAAGAGAGTAATAAAGTATAAATATTACTAAGTCCAATTACGTTTTTTTTAAAATTTAATACATTATTGTTAGATTGTATGTGACACATTTCTAAAAAATTTCTTTTAAATTGATTGGGTTCATGTTCAAGGATAGAAGTGTCAGAATAATCTGGTTGGTGTCCGGTAGTGCTGTAATGAACGTTTAAACCAGTAATGTTTGGCTTTAGTTTGGTATCACTTTTGTGTAATGCCATTCTCTTACTAAGTTTTTGTGAAGTCTGGCCTATGTATACTTTATTACAATCTTTACAAGGAAAATTTTAATGACTTCCACCCGTGAACTTTTTTAATAAATATTAAAAAAAAGTCGTTAAAACTTCAATAATATATATATATATATATATATTTACATCTCGGTATCTATAAAGCGTCCGCTATGAGAAACTGTCATAGGGCGTCCCTTAAAAAAAAAACGTACTTCTTGTGCTCGCAGGTGAATATACTCGAGCTCAAAAAGATTAACGCGGTTTTCTTATTAAATACAAACTAAAACATTTTTCTATTGTACATAAAACTACTTTTTAGCGTCCGTACATTTTTCTGTTTTTGAGCGTCTTACATATACACAAAAAACATGAATATGTGTTATAGAGCGTCCTGTTTGCTACCTTAAAGCGTCCGGCAGTGTTGCAACATGTTTTCTATTGTAGATATACATATTTGACACGGATCGTGCATACTATAAAGCGTCCAAACCAGTTTGACCAGTCTATTTATAGAATATCTGTGGTAAATTAACTATACGGCGTCCATAAAAAAATAAACAATAATATACCCACTTAGTATTGATTGAATAATTCTTTTGGATTTTAGATTTAAGTAGAAAATAATATAAAATTCACTGCATTTTTAGTGTTGGAAACATTTTGGATAACTCAGGCTTTGCAAATCTATCGATGCCCTCTAACAGGTGTCTTGAATTGAAATGCAGAATATTAAAATTGTATCTGCTTTTTCTTGGAAACAATACCGTCTAACAATTTTGAAATATTAAAATTTATAAAAAAAATTGGTCTTGAATCAAAATAATGCAAAAATTAAAATGACGACACTAAATCTTTTTGCTAATGTTTAGAGTAGCATGCAAAGATAAAAAAATATTGAATACAAATAATGTATTAGTTCCTTCTTGAAAACAGTATTGCCCAAAAGTTTGTAAACACTAAAAATTTAAAAAATTGAAAAGTTTTTAAATAATTACAGTTTATGTATAAGTGTATTACTCAAAATAATTTGTGTATTTAATTTATTAACATGTATTTGAAAAATAGGGTTTTCCAATAAGAGGTTTCATTTCATTTCATTTTATTTGATATTAAAAAAAAAACGGGAAAATTTTTAAGAAACGCAATAAATGTTTATTTCATTGAAAAGAGAAAGGTATGCCATTAACATTTGAAAACAATATCGGTCAAATAGCCGCCACGGTTACGGTTGCAGTACCACATTCTTTTTATGAAATTTTTCATGACCAATTCGCACATTTGAGGCTGTATGTCCTTGATAACTTCACAAATTTCATTTTTAAGGTTTTGAATCGATTGTAGATCATTGGCATAAACCTTGTTTTTTACGTGACCACAAAGAAAAATGTCTAAAGATGTTGAATCACAAGATCTCGGTGGTCAATTGTGATCACCTCTTTGAGAAAAACACGACCAGGAAACTTTTCTTGCAAAATTGCGATTGTTTTGTTGCTTGTGTGGCACGAAGCGCCGTTTTGCTGAAAATAAACGTCGTCCACAGCAATATCTTTCAATTCCGGCCATAAAAAATCATTAATCATAGCTTGGTAGCGCCATCCATTCACCGTAATAGTTGCACCAGCCTCATATTTAAAAAAAAGTAGGGTCCAATCACACCGCCAGCTTAAAAACCGCACCAAACAGTGACACGTTGAGGGTGCAAAGACTTTTCAACTACCATTCTTGGATTTTCTGAGCTACAAATGCGACAATTCTGCTTATTAATGTAGCCTCCGAGGTAAAAATGGGCCTCATCACTGAAGATGATTTTTTGATAAAATTCCAAATCATTTTGATGCATTTGAAGAACCCAATCTGCAAAGAAACGACGTGGTGATCGACCAATTTGAGTTCTTGTGGTAACTGAATTTTAAAAGCCTTAAGACTTAAGTCAAAAGTGCAAAATACAATTTATTGTCGTTTGTAAAATGTCTAATTGCAAAGATCAACAAGGAATCAACAAACCTAGGTTTTTTTTAACACTACGCGCTACATCAGCAATATTCTCATGTGTTCTTAAGCGATGCACACGCTTTTAATTCTTTACATCACAAACTTGTTCCAACAGCTTAAATTATTCCACTAGGTTGACTTTTGCCGGCCGAGAAGGTACTTTACGACGACCAAAAAGTGTTTTAGTTTTGCGAACTGTGACTGAAAATTTTTCACTATTTTTGTAGTAAATTTTAATAATTTTAATGCGTTGTTGAAGTGTGTATCGTTCCATTTTTAATAACGGCGTAGTTTTTACTTGTCAAATGTCAAAAGATAATAGCTTTAAAATTGACAGCTGCCCAAATAGCCTGCTATTCAAAATGAAACTTCTTATTGGAAAACCCTTTACAATAGAATGTTATTAAGTTTTCAAAATTAAATGTGGTATGTATTAAAGACGACAATTGCGTTTTTTAATCTTTCCGCATAACGTAGATCATTAATTATTTTGATATTATAACGAGACTATACAGTTTTAAATTCTTTATGAATAGTTTCACCAGCATGTTCCTACCATCTACCCAAACCTAAACTCAAGTAATATAACGCATGAGGTAATTGGTATAAAATAATATAAAGTTTTGTTTCGATAAAGTCCGTTGCTTCAAAATATTTTCTCAAGTTTCTAAATTTAAGATTTTTTTATCCGGTTTTGATGTAGAGAAACATAGATTTACAATTTTATCCATTGATTTGAAACATAATACGTATGGAATAATTATCAATGAGCTGATATTTCCTACTATATTGTCACTAACAAAAATATCAGTTTTTCAACATTGTTCGGCAAGCATTCCCCGCAAAAACTTTGCCATTGTAATTTTTTGATATTATTTTTAACTGTTTTGGCCAAAGATAAGCTTGTTTACAATCTAAATTTTTTATTAATTTGCTTCAAACTATGAATTTTTGAATAACAGTTACATATATCATCGTATTCATTGAAGAGTAGAAGATTCACTACTGATTTGCTTAACATAGCAAATTTCTTATTACTTCCATTAGATTGAAATATTTTAAAGAAATTTCTTAAATTTCTGAACGGCTTCAGCCTAAAGCATTTGTTTTCTATTTTCAAATTTGCAAATTCAAACAATTAATTTAAGAAATATAAAATTAAATTTAATTAAACTGCAATAAAAACTTATTAATGTTATTGTTTTCTTCCTCGTCGTCATTTTTAATACCAACTAATAATTCATTATAATGTCAGAGCAGTTGCTCACCTTTTCTTGCAAATATACATAGCGGTATAGGCAAGGATACTTTGCAGATGCAATTTGTTGACCGTTTACAATGAAATTTATTTTTAAATCGCCGATGAATTTGAATGAGAAATTATTCAAAACAATTTTCATTAAATTTAAATTTCTATAACTTTTCTTCACATCGGGAACAATACATAACAAAATAATCTTTTTTTACATTTGTAGCTTTACCAATTTTTTTAAGTCCTCACTGCTTTTATATGTAGATCTCAACAATCTTTCATTTGAGTCATTTTCTAGTTCAGGTAATATGTTAAAAGATATTTAAAAAAAAAATGCCATCTGCCATAATTTTAATGTCAACATTACCATTTTCTCTACGTTTATTAATTACAATATCAAATATTTCAGAAACGTTACCCCACACTATTGGTTTTTTAATTGTTTTGGTTGAATTTCCATTACCAACATCAAACCTAGGAAATCAATTTTTATAATGGAATCAAAGTCTAATTTCCTATTCTTCATATCTTCAGAAAAATGAGCAGGAATACATTTGCGTTGACCAGTTGGTGACCGAAAAAAGTTAGTTCGTTTTTTGTATATATAACGCAGACACATTCATGATAGATTTATAATTCAATAATTTCTCCAAACTGATCTGAATCCTTTGAATTTGTTTGGGAAACCTTCATTCTTTTTTTAGAGCTGCTGTATGATGCAATTTTTTATTGATCAGACAGTTCCGCAACCATATTGTTTGTTATGTTACTGGTTGCTTATTTTGAAGAACATATATTAGATTGATTTTTTTCTATGGTTGAGAAACATTTTGTGCAGACAATTGTTGCAGTGTTGGGTTTAGGATTTTTTTTTTCATTTTCTGAACTGATTTTTCATAATTTACTGATGCTATCGTACCAAACTTAATTTGTTTACATACTTTTATATGTTCTCTTCTTTTTAATACTGCAGATCTAAAGTTCTTTTTTGCAGTTATACTTATATAGCAATTACAATCAATTTTAATTCGAGTTCTTTTAAGAAATACATTTTTTTCAAAATTCGGTATTGTAGAAATGTTTCTTTTAGGATTATCATTCTTTCTATCTTTTAGTGCTAAACTACAAGTGGTACATATAATTTTTGGAAGATGTAAATCTTGAGTATTAAATTTAGGATTTAAATGTCTTATTAATTCAGCTGTGTTTTTATTAACGTGGAAAAAAATCCTATTTTGTGCGCAAAAAAAAATTATTATACATACAATTAAAACTGACTATTATTAGTAGTATTAGTATGAAAAACCTTTTTCACAAATTCTTTAACACAAATCAATCAACACTTTGACAATATACTCAGTAAAATATTTTTTTGATCATAAATATTTAATTTAAAAAAATTGTTAATATTTAAAACTATTCACATCAGCCAAATCCGTCAGATCAGAAAGTACAATTGATTGCTTATGGAATCAAGTAAAACTAAAATAATACAACAAAATCCTCATAAAAACAAACTTAATTTTTTAATTTGTATCGTATCAGCCTACTTAGAACAATAATCGTATTGTTGTTGAATTTTTTATTTATGCTAACTCAAGTCAGACAATTTGTGAAATTTCGTTTTTATAAACTTTTGGGCACCATTGTGCTTCAAGAAGGAGCAAATTCAATATTCGTATTCAGTATTTTTTGATCATTGCATGCTACTCTAATCATTAGAGAAGAGATTTAGTGACGTCATTTTAATTTTTGCATTATTTCGATTTGGGACCAATTTTTTGATAAATTTTATAAATTCTAAACTTTTGGGCGGTACTGTTTCCAAGAAAGAGCAAATACAATTTTATTATTTTGCATTTTGTAATCTACCAAAGCTACCCTGTAATGATGAGTTCCAGCGTTATTTTTAATATATTTTTTTTCTATTTAGGACACTTTGACTTGCTTCGCGACGTTGAACAAGAAAGTTACGTCTATACGGTAGTGCCCAAGACTAAAAATCCGACGGCTCCAATCAAAACATTTTTTTTTAATATTGTAAATCTTTAAAAACCATTCTGTCAAAGAATTTTTTTGAAATTAAATTTTTAGCCCAGATTTTTGGTCAAAAGTGCAAAAAGAAACTTTTTTGGGTAAAATTTGGTGCAACATTTTAAACAAAATTTGGGCAACTTATTTAAAAAAAAGCATAAAAATGCTGCGTTCATTAGCTATTCGACAAAAAAAAAGAACTTAGCTCAAACCATTACCGAACTACGTTGATCCAAGTCGGGCAAATCACGCTTTTGGAGTTACTTTGAGCGGGACGCATTTGAATTGCACTGAAGCGCTTTGACACAGCTTGGTCGGAACACTTTCAATGTTTAGTATCAGAAATATTTTTGCTAACTTGTCTTCCAAATTCAATAATGTTCTCGGATTTGCTCTGCAACCTAAGACATGAAAATTATGTCTATACGCACAAGGCGGTAAAATATTAGAGCTTCACCCCGATTGGACTTGACTGAGCATTGAGGCGAGAAGACATGGCCAAAAATCCGACGGTTCCGATTAGAACAAACTTTCTAGCTGCAACCGTTACTTAGCTACGTCGATCCAAGTCGGGTCGCCTTTTGGGGTCGTTTTGAGCGCGACGCATTTGAATTGCACAGAGGTGCTTTGACCGTTACTGCTTGGTTGGATAACTTCTGATTTTTAGTGTCAGATATATTTTAATTAACTCTGGCCTTGCAACGGGGTCAGGGCTTGGCTGGGCAAATTGAAACGGGAAAACATGACTAAAAATCCGACGACTCCAATTAGAACAAAAATTTTGTGGAAGTTTTTTTCATTTTTTAAAAACCATCCTGTTTAAGAATTTTTTTAAATTTTTGTTTTAAGATTTATGGTCCGAAGTGCAAATGATGACTTTTTTGGGTCAAGTTTGGAACGAAATTTAGACAAAATTTGGGCAGTTTATTAAAAAAAAAATGAAGATAGCTGAGTTTATTTGATTTTCAACAAACAAAGTATCTAGCTGCAACCGTTACCAAACTACGTCTATCCATATCAGACGGGTCACTTTTTGGAGTTTTAAGCGCGACGCATTTGAATTGAACGGATGCGTTTTGACCGTCACAGTTCGGTTTGATCACTTCTGATTTTTAGTGTCGTGAATATTCTGGCTTATTCATGCCTTGCAAATTTATTTCTGCCCTCAAAATTGCATTACAATTTTGGACAAAAAAGTTAGAACTTACTGAACAAATCAGAATATTTTTTGAACGTCCCAGAGCGAGGCAATTTTCACGATTCTTTTTTTGATGCCAAAATTAGACTGTTGTTTATTGCATTATTATTTAAACCCAAATATTTGTGATAAATGTTAAAATTTTGCACTTTTGCAATTATGTTTTAAGCTGTTGGTCCCATCAAACCACTTTAAACAAGTCGTAGACTTACTGTGGCGATGTAAAATAGCCGTAAAAAGCATAAATAAATAAAAAAATATGTAATTTTTTAACACCGTTGAGTTAGGTACCTCATTAATAATTTTTGATAATACCATTACAGTTGGCAAACTTTTAATTTAAATCCATAGTTATACAACACATGACTTTGCTCGCCCGGCATTAACTAGCAACCAAGCCATGCAAATTTTGCCCGTCAAATTTATCTTGCAACTTGCAAGGATTTACTGTCTTTAACCCGCTAGGCTTTTAGGCATAAAAATCGGTTAGTCTGTAACTAGATCGAGCAGCACAGGCTTCCGCCCGCCGATTTTACATAAGAACTAATCATCTATCAAGATAAGAAACTAATTATATTGCTAACTCAGCCTCCGCAGCTGTGTTTATGAACGGCCACTTACAAGGACATTATGCCGTTTCAACGCCGCTCGACTTCGGAACTCCTGGTTGCACCCACATATGGATGTTTACAACCAACGGGGAGCTCAACCAGACAATCCAAGCCACGGTATATTAAACCGAGGCCTTCCCGGCGTCACTGCCCGCGACGCCGATAACCTCACACAGACGCCCTAGGGTAACTTCTCACCGGGAAACTTTTTTCGGGAGATTACTCAAAACCCGGCCCAACACAGCACCGGGCAAACAACAAACAAATAATTTTTATTTTCAAATAAATCTTTAAAATCCAAAACCACCTGTGTTTTAATTAATAAATTTTTTACAACGCTACTTTAAATATTCAAAATCTTATATTATTATTGTAAGCGGGAGTTTTCAATTCTTTAGTAATTCTTATATAAAAAAATTGTAAAAATAAAATGTAAATATACAATTTGGCGTCCGTTAGATAATATATGCCGACGTGCCTATAAATAGAAAAAGTAATTCTAATTTTAACTTGCGATCGATATTTTAAATGCGGTGTTGCCATATTACGCGGACGCTTAGTAATGCATTTTTTGTACAGAAAAATATACTTGTAAATATACGCCAAGCTCTTTACCGCCTCCTTGCGGCAAATGGTGTGAACTAAAAATATGCACGAAAATATACATTTTTACACAAATCGCCATATAGAGCGTCTTGGACTGAATTTTTTTTATATGTATCTTTCGACTCGCCTTGATGCGCAGAATCAATTTATAAAGGTTTCCTTTTGGCGTCCGTATACGGACGCTCTATTCTTTTCGGACGCTTCAAAGTGCGTAAAAGGACAATGTATGGACGCTCTATAGTTAGGTTGATGTAAATATATATATATATATATATATATATATATATATATATATATATATATATATATATATATATATATATCTATCGAATATACAAATATCGAATATGGTTGTCGCAAATTTTGTTCACCCTGTATCTTTGAAACAAAATGA
The DNA here is from genome assembly GCA_963932245.1 of Tachinus rufipes. Lineage (NCBI taxonomy): Eukaryota > Metazoa > Arthropoda > Insecta > Coleoptera > Staphylinidae > Tachinus > Tachinus rufipes. The sequence continues at coordinate 36,731,244 of OZ010744.1, forward strand.
ATTTTTCAGAAATCATTATAGGATAAAAAATTCTTAGATAAGGCCAAGGAATAACCCCTTGAATTTTTGCCGCATGTTTACCTAACACCCAGTATAATAAACTTATACGTCTTTGTATTAAGTATGAGGAAGAAAATTTGAAAAACGAGTTATTTATTATTGACTCAAAATTGACCAATGACCAAATGAAAAAAAAAAAATACAAGACATGTTGCCATCTAAACAACTATTTACGTCTAATACTAGATGTTCTAACAATTGTTTACTGACAGCTTAGAGATGAAGGACTACAACTTTTAAGATAGTTTTTTCAATTTTTTTGTATTGATAATTAGAAAATACTTTTAAATTCTTTGTTTTTTAGACTTATAATCCACAACTATGCAAAGTCAATATTTACAGAATGCATAAATCTTATCTTCTAATGTGTAAAGAGCATGGTTTTACTTATTGAAAAAATGTTTTATGTTTTTTTTGACTTCTTAAGTAATTCTTAAATATTACATTTTGAAATTGAAAAAAAAGTGAATGTTTTTGAGAGTCACAAGGATGTGTGATACTGATTGATTGGCAGCGTTATTTTAATTGCCAACGTGTTTTTTACAAATTTTTACAATTTATGAAACACAAAGAAAGTGTCATGTTTAAATCTAACAAAAACATTATCTACAACAGATACCACAAATCAAATGTTCAGTTTACATAACAAACTTTATTTATAGATGGAAAGTAAATTGATTTCTTGTAGAATTAATTTTTTTAATACTAAACAAAACGTTCTGGAATTCTATGATGCCAGTTATTATTTTAATCACTGGTAATAACTACTCATATGTTTGTAGAGGTTTGAAATTTGTTTACACTTGGTCTACAGTTGTTTTTATTATTCTGACTGTGTTTTTTTGGAAATGACCAAGAAGATAAGAAATATCGGAGTTGGATTTCTAAAGCAAATCCAATTCTGATATTTCAGAGGAGTTTTTTGTTTTAGAATCTCTTTAGTGGGCTGCTAGTTCTTACAAAGTCTTTGGGTTGTTTGGACTTTTGTTGTTTATTTCGTATTAATTTTGTATTTGTATTGATAGAAATACTATCAAATTTGAATAGTTTGTTTGAAGTTTATGCATTTTGATTATGTCCTAAGGCTTGACGTTTTGGCGTCTTTAGTGGGTCTCTGAATGTTGTTAAAAATTAGTTGAGTTACCGTTGATTGGCAAATTAGACGTGGTGTTCTGACTTCTGCTAACGCTTTTGTGTGTGATTTTTATATTTGTAAATTATTCATTCACAAATTGATGTTTTTTTTATAAATGTTTTGAGAACCATACTATTCCTCTTTAGTTAATGTTCTATATTTGTTAATGTGGTGTTATTAGCTAATTTTGTAGCTAGTTTCAGATTTTTGTTCAAAAATAGAACAGTTAATTATTAAGCAATTTTTTTTTAATTTAATCAAATACTTTTATTAATCCAAGCATTTATTCAAGCATATAGCATTTTTATTATGACGTTTTATTATAGTCACTAACGACTTTTATGATCATAAAATGTATAATACCGAAATTATTTTGATAAACATGATTTGTCGTACTCAAAACAAACTTGAAAGCCAACAACTTAAAACAACTAACTAATTTATTCTACTTAGTGTCTTCAACAAAACTTAGCAACTATAATGACAATTTGCATCTTATATAATCTGTAAGGAGTAAGTTGGTTGGAGTAATAATTTAATCATTATTTTACGTTTGCTTTGTATTGTGATCTGTAGATGTTTGAAACCTCTTTTAACATGACTGACTGACATGAAAAATTAAATATGCTTTATTGTTTTAATATTGGGTGCGATAGTATATATTTGTTCTCAGGTACATATTCAAAAGCAGCTTGTGAGGCAGTAACACAAGCGTATGCCTTAAGACATTGAAAAATAGTTTTTTTGAGTTTTAGACCCTTAAAACCTAAATACACAAAACAAATTTAAATTTTCTAATTAATTTACATCAAAATACGTCAACTTTAGCGGTTAAATTATTTTTAAAATGTTTTTTTTTTGCACAGCCTACTGAGAACAAAAACATGGTTTTATTGCTTTTGCGGCTTATAGACCTGAAATAGCGCCAGATTTGGATTCCAACGAAATATTCTGATTGATTTTGAGTTAAATTTCCGATTTTTAAACAGAAAATGCGATTAAGTTAAAAAACGAAAAAAAACTTAAAAAATCGTAAATTTGTTTTAACCCTACTGAAATGGCGCCCTTTACTAGAGCACTAGCGGTGGCGCCAAGCCTGTCAGACCCATATTAAAATACACACTTCCAGTTTTTTTGGACAAAAAATAATGGTAGGAAATTAATAAATGAACTTTCTGTTGTAAGATAAATAAAAATTTATTATAAAAATGTAAAACAAACATAAAAATTTTGCTTAAAATAAGAAAAAAAAAATGACAACAAAAAAATAATAATTTAAAGTTAAATACTATTTTTTTTTATTTGCTCAAAAACACATCAATTTTAAATTTTATAGGGTTTTAAAAGCGTTGAAGCAATTTTTAGATGTGAGAGACAGATACATTTTTTGAATTTTTTGCATTAAAATCTAGTTTTCGAGTCTTTTTTACAAAAAAATTGCCTTTTTCGTGTTTCTGGAACTATTTCTGGTTGTGCTTGTAGATCTAAAGAACGTGTTCTTGTTTTGCTCTTGTTCATAAGACATAACTAAATAGGTGAAAACATGTTAAAAAAAATTATTTAAATTGTTATTATTAGATAACTTACCAAAAAAAGACAAAATTAAAATTAAATACTATAAATAAATAAATATTGTCAGAGGTGGCGCCAAGTCTGTCAGACTTGTTTTCTAGTAACTTTCACTACGAGTTACACACTTCACGCTTGCTGTGCGGTTACTAGTTAACAAAATACAAAGGTACTGAAGCGTCCAAATTTGTACGTCCAATATTATGAACGCCGGGTCTGTTAGACTTGATGCCACCTCCGTAGTGGTTTTAACCCTCATGAACCGATCAAAAGACTACTAATTGCTCAATGCACCCCTCCCCATGCTTTGGTTAGTTTGAAATGGAATTGCTCATATACTATCTCATTTTTTCCACCTATTATAGAACACCTTGTATAATAATAATAATACCTGATCATTTAACATATACCCTTCTGGGTCTGGCTTAATAAATTAATCAATATAGTCTAATTTATTTTACTTTATATGTTATTAGATAATTAACGATAGCCCACCTGTATTTTTAAATTATGCCTGTATTAAATGGTATTTAAAAATAATAAAACTTTTATTTAAAAAGTTATTTGTTTTTGTGAAGGATTTTATTGAACAACTATTGTTACTGATAGATATTTGCAGATGAATTGACGTTTAATTTAAAAGTTTTAATGACAAATAAAAGGGTATTGTGGTTGCCATTAAAACTTTTCTGAGAAGCGTTAGAATTACACAAATAAATGTTTTCAATAATTAATCAATGTTATAGTCCAGTGAGTTTTAATTTATTTACTGTTACCTAATATTAATTTAATTTCAAGGCAGTGACCTGAAGATATATAAACTTATTCTAATAATATTAACTTATTTCTACTAACCTTAAACAATGTTTATATTTATATTAAGTAATTTATTTATTGGCATCTAGTAACCAGTTTAAGAAACTTTTTGACTACTTCGACAAGCAATTATGTATGTAAAATTTATTATTTGATTGCCATTTTATGAAATTTTTACATAAATTGAAAAGAGTAGAGAGTAGATTGAATTGATGATAAAATATACTTTATTACTTAACAGGAATTTGAAACTTTTATAAATTGCCATTTTGCAAGAATAATATTATGCTTTTTAAATTTGTTTGTTATAGTTTCTTCAGAATGCATACTCAATTATACTGACTAAAGTTTGATATAACTGATATTATAGTCATGACTCAGTAAACTTGTTAATGGAGAAATGAAAAATTTATAAATCCGCCAATTACTAGATAAATTGACTACTGAGATTAACTTTCTAGAATGCATATTTGATATGGGATCCTAGATGCTTCCTTGAAGTGTGGAAGCCATCAAATTATGTTCGCAAACCCGCCGCGACAATCACACCATGCGTCAAATATTTGATGATCCCGACAGAATTCAAATTTACATACCGTTTGTGGGACGACTTTATAACTACTTACATAAACTTCCATCATTATGTCAAGTAATAGAAGTTATTATGATAGCCATCATGAGTTCATGGAAGCAAAGAGAAATGATCTAGTTAACATAGCACAGTTTAATCTCATATAATTTAATAATTTGTTTAGTCGTTTTATTATTAATTTATTGCAATGATATTCTGGTTTAATTATTTGTATTGATGACGGGTATTATGCACGTTTTGTATACTCTACCTTTACTCTTTGTGCTCATGTGTTAATTCTGCTATACCATATCTTGTAGGATACCGAATTTTAAACCGCATTGCATCTTTAATTTTACACAACAACATAAAAATACCTTTCAATTTAAACGAGTGAAATCACAGTTGCTAAAACTATTACATTGAAGACTAGATTTAGTCTGTGGACATTGACTTTGAATATTTGTAGCTTATAAGTTTTGGGAATAAATGTTTATAATGTGGTGATAGTACGGTTAATAAATCTTTTTTAAAAGTTTTGGTTCTATATCTCTAAATTGTCATTGCATATTTTGTACTACGAGTAAGTATTTGTTTAGATGGCAATATGTCTTGTATTTTGTTTGAACACTGTTTTTGGAAATATCCATAAAAGAAGAAAATCTGCAACATAACGCCTGTGTTGTAAAGTATTTAAGTTATTAGTAAATTTTTGATTGGCAATTATCTGAATAGCTTGTTTTTGAATAGAGTTTAGCAGAGATAGTGTAGTTTCTGATGGTTTTTCCTATAGTTAAAAATAATATTTAATACAAGGATAAATATAACTTTTATATATACGCAAATGTTAAAAAGAAGTACAGAACTGTTTACATCTATTAAGAAATCCTAGTTTTCTAGATAATTTTGAAGCTTTATGAACAACATGATTGTTTCAGAGAAGATGATGTGCGATTGTAACCGCTAGCAGACAAATTAAAGAAGATTTATATATGGATTTGTTGTTTAGTTTAATACATATTTGGTACTGATGATACTTCGGATTTTGATTTTAAAACAGTAAGAAGTAGAGTTTGGGTGAAGTCAAGCACATGTAAGCTGTTTTTCTAAATTTGATGATTTTTTTAAATATTTGCCAATTTGTGAATAATGAAGCTATTGTTTAAAATTTGATTTTTTCTTGCAGATACCAGTTTGTGGTTTCTTTGATAAAGTGTTTATAAATTTGTATTTTTTTAAGCTAAAATTATTTTTTATTTTAACTTTTTTGAGCTGTTCTTGCTTTTGTAGTTGATTAATTAAAAAAAATAAGCATATGAACAATTTATAAAACTAGTTAAACATACATTGCTTTTTTTTGGTTTTACGTGCTTTATGACATATTGTACAATTTTAAAAATTAAGGAAACTAAGATTTTTAGTTGTCATATCTATTTACATGAAAACTGATAATTTCCTGAGATAATAAATATCATAATTTCTTAAATGATTTAGCGGACTATGTTTTAAACCTGCAACAAATTACGCGCTATTATTTGATTTGGGCGTTTTCTCAACTAAGCTACTTTCTCGCTATTAGATAAAATTTTAAAATAGAGAAATTTGTTCTAGTTGCAGACTGTCTACGACTTGAAATTTTTGGCAGTATTCTGATTAGTAGTCAAATTTTTGTTTTTTTTTTGGCTTTTCTATTAAAGGTTGCTGATTATTACGGTTATCTATACTTTTAAAATTTCTGAGTGAATTAGGTCAAGTTTTCAATTTTTTAAGTTTTTTTATATGTAAAGTACATAAACTTTTTTGTTCATTATTTGATTGTTCATATTTTTGAAAAAATTATTTCATAAAACCCAAAAAAAAAGTTTTATGAAATAATTTTTTGATGTTGTTCTACATTCTGTGTACATTTGTGCTAGTAAAATAATTTCAAATGGAATGGAATGAAAAAAAAGAACATTTTAGAAAAAATTAAAAGTGGTTACAAAAACCAATAAAAAGAAAATGTAAAGAGGCGGAAACAACAATGGCAATTCTATTCTGGAACGTAGCAGGACTTAGCAATAAAGAAGAAGATTTTTGGGACATTAAGACGTTTGACGTAATTGGAATGGTAGAAACGCGGGTGGACAAAGAAAAGTGGATAAAAATGAAAGAAAATATGCCAAACGAGTACAAATGGATTTGTCAACCAGCAATCAAAAAAAAAAAAAGGGTAGGGCAAAAGGTGAAATAATTACGGGAATACGGAGAAAAATAACGCAGGAAAATTATGAGAAAGTAGATAAAAACGGGTTATTACAACAGAGTTTTTTATGGGAATGAAAAACTTTAAGATGATTACATTGTATAGTAGAGGAATTAAAATTATTAAAAAAGCATTAGAAGAAACACTACAAGAGGCAGACGAGAGAAGATTGATAATAGGAGGAGACTTAAATGCAAGAATTGGATCAAAAGGAAAAAGAGAAAACTTTGAAGATCATATTAGAAAAAGGGAATTAAAAGACAGTTAAGAAAATAAAGAAGAAAAAATAATGTTAGAAATGATGGAAGAAAAAAAAATGGGACGTGTTAAATGAAAATAACGCAGGACATATGTATGCTAACGACCTTACTTTTATTCTACCCACTACAACTGTTGATAAAACAAAAATTATGACGTTTAGGAAAGGAGGAGGAAGACATAAGAAAGAAAAAGTAAAATAATTTAAATATTTAGGATATGAATTCAGTGCAAATAACGGCGAAAACGAGCACATACAAGAATTAGCAAGAAATGCAATTAAGGTGGTAGGACAAGTGTGGGGAATAGATGGAAGAAAGTTTGAATGTATGAAAATTAAGAGGACAATGTTTGATAGTCTAGTTAAAACTATGATGCTTTATGGGTCGGAAATTTGGGGTTGGAAAGAACAAAATAAATTAGAAGCAATACAGGCAAAATACTGGAGATGGGCACTGAGATTAAATAAGGAAACTCCAGCATACATTGTGTAGTGTAAAAGTACAAAAGAGATAAAATAAAAGTAGAAACAGAAAAAAGAGCGGTAAGATATGAAGAAAGATTGAGAGAAAGAAATGAATGCAAAATTTTGCAAAAATGTATGAAGGAAAAAATGAATGAAAGATATGAAAGAATAGGAGTAGAGAAAAAGAAATATTATAATGAAAAGGGATATGACTGTAAAGGAGTAGAAAGAATGAAAAATAGTGGATGAGTTGTATAGAAAGAAATAACAATGCGTGATTGGGATGCAAGAAAGAAGAACTAGAGTTACAATGAGAAGTATGTAATTATTATGGAAAATAAAATCCCAAAATATTTTAATAATTCAAAGTATACAAAAACAGAAAAAAAGATACTAGCAAGATTTAGATGTGAACATGAAGAACCATTTTGTAAATTTTAGATAAATGAGGAAAGCAAATTGTGTAGAATGTGTGGAGAAGCCAATGAAACAATAGAACATATGTTAAAAGAATGTGTTACGATGAGAAAAGAACAAATGAAAAGAAAGGATGTGTTGAAAGAAGATGGAAGAGGAATAGTATGGTTGAAAAACGACATTAAAAGAACACAGGAAATTGACAAGGATTGTATAATGTAATTTGTAATTACTAATTATATTATGTTGATTCCGTAGTATAAATGCAGATAGTTATAAATTATGATATGTTAAGTTTTATCGAATATTGATTTTGTTTAAATGATGTATAAATTGTAAAATTTAAATACTTTTCACGGCCAAATGACAAGAAAATAAACTATTATTATTAGTAAAATAATTTTTTTTGTGTTAAATTTTAGTTAAACAAGTTCTTCGTTGATTCTAGTTATTGTTTTTTGTATAGTTTTTTTGTTTTGCACAGTAGAGATTTCAATATTTTTGTATGTATTGCTTGTTATGTGATTGATTTTTAGACATCGGGTTATATAAGTTTTGGTTTTAACGAATTTTACTCAGTTTCTAATTATTTTGTTAGTTTGTAATATATTTAGTTGCGTATTATGTTGTCTTTTTTATCTCTACGAGATTTTTGTGTGTGTTTGTCACTATTGGATTTTTTTGATTTAAACTTGCATTAAAATCTGCTTTTTTGTTCTTCGTTTGTTTCTTATTTTGGCATTGAAGTCACTCATGATTATTGTTAGGTCTCTCAGTTTTATTTGTTTTAAAATTTTATTGAGGTAACTGTAATATTAATTTGGTGTCATTGATTTTTTGCTCTTTGTTTCTTCTCTTATTTTTTAATTGAAGAGGTTTTTTTTTTTTTTTTTTTTAATTAAATTAAAATTAATGGTCTTGTTTAGATATGTTCCAGTTTTTTAAGGTAGAGTTGTTAGATTTATTTGTTTCTTGTGATCTATCTTTGGGTGGTTTCTATTTTGTCATCCTTTGTTATTTGTGTTTCTAGACATGGTTTATTACATATCCTACTTTAAAGGTTGTGGTGCTGTTTATCCTAAATTTCTAGTATGATATTTGTAACACAATAACACTTTTTTAAATTTTTGTATAGGCTTAATTGTATACCTAGTCACCGTTTCCTTTCGGGGTAGGCGAGGTGTCGGGCACACTGAGCCACAGAAAAAAACATGTGTATGTGTGTATAGTATGTTTGGATGCGTATATGAGGTAACGGATTATTTGTAAAGAACGCTGCTCTTCATTACGTTGTTGGGACACCCATCTAACTTGTAACCGCTTCGACGCTGTTGCTTAACTTTTGTTAGCGCTGTTAATTATACATGTTCTCTTTGCCGTATTGTTGACGTTTTGTAAACCATTTTATTGGTTGTATGTGATGCAAAGTTTTGACTTTTTGTCAACTTAGTATTTTGTTTGAGTTTTTGTCGATTTTGTTTAGTGTTTCTTTGGTTGGTTGTTGTTGGTTTTGTTAGTTATGTTGGTTATGTTGGTTATGTTGGTTATGTTGGTTATGTTGGTTATGTTGGTTATGTTGGTTATGATGGTTATGTTGGTTATGTTGGTTATGCTGGTTATGTTGGTTATGTTGGTTATGTTGGTTATGTTGGTTATGTTGGTTATGTTGGTTATGTTGGTTATGTTGGTTATGTTGGTTATGTTGGTTATGTTGGTTATGTTGGTTATGTTGGTTAAGTTGGTGATTAGCTTCTTTCATGAGATAACAATGTTGTCTTTCTTTTGAATTTTGTTTTTTCAATTGTATATTAGTGTCGTGGTTATTGTAAAAGGTGATGTCGACTCTTAATATTAAGCGCATTTTTTGTATTGCTAACCGGTTCTATTAGTTTTTGCGGGATTTATTTTTATTCTTTTTGGTATTTTGTGCAATGTTTGTACAGATTTTTATAAGTTATCTGTTTTTACGATTTATTTGTGTTTGCGACGTAGACATTATGATGTGTGTTTTGTGAAGCTTGAGTATCTTTTCAAAAATTTGATGTATTTTTAGACCAACCCGTGTTTTGTTTTTTCCGTTGGTTTCGTTTTTTTATAGTTCAAAAACTTTTACTAATGGATTGTTTTTGGTTGGCTTGTGATTGCCAAAGACTTCCGAGGCATAAGAAATCTGTCACAATGTCCAGTTTGAATCTTGTAAGTTTTTGTTGTTTAGGCTGGCTAATCTGCATTACCGTTGTTGGGTAATGTTTGATGTTTCTGTTAAGAATAGCTGTCTTTATTTTATTCTTTGACATTTTATTTATAGATTGCTTTTATTTTAAGTTTGCTATGGATTATTTGTTTGCCGGTCTTGTATAGTATCTGGAAAGCAGAATCAACTTTATTGAATGTTTTATTAGTTTTTTTTTTGGCACGTTGGTTTTCCTTAAAGTTCTTTTCTATAATTGAAGTTAGGTTAGGTTAGGTTAGGTTTCTATACCCTGATTTCTTGGTATGCTTCTACGCTGGTTATAAAGTCTGTTACCAATCTTGTTTCTGGCTAACGCAGTAGTGCTATTTGGTTGTCCAACATGATAGTTGATGATGTATTGTTTCGATTTGATTATGTTTGTAGCCTATCATTTAATGGAATCTCTTTCCACTTGAAAAACTTTGGCATGTTTTGGTTAGAAATTACGCAATTGTCGTTTTTTGGATCCTACTTTTATATATTTTGCTCCGATGCAATTGTAACCTATTTGTATACCAGATGGTTCTTTTGATTTTGTTTATTCTAGAAATGATATTATTACAGTAAATAACTTGTGTATGCAATATTTTTTTGTAAAGTTTTATGTTATTTTTAGTGTTTCTTTCTCATGTAACCTATTTGTTATTCTTGGTTTGTGAGTTTTAAGATTTACACTTTGTCACACTAGTCTCTAATTGCAACATTTTTTTGCTATATTAGTTTTATAATATTTGCGGAATTTTTTTGGTTTTGTTTTTGTGCTTGTCTTTTTAGTACATACATTTTTTTAGTGTTAACTTTTCTTTAGTTTATATTGGTATTCTTTGTTGTTTTGTTTGATTTCTTTTGCTGTGTAAAGGTTTTTTTTTATAAGTTTCTACTTTTCTAGTTTGGTGTTTTTTTCTAGTGAATTTAGTCTTAACTAATCTGTGATTACTTTCTATTAGTATTTTATTTAGGACAGATATGTTTGTTAGTATTTGAGTTCTCAATAAGTAGTATCTAGATTTTTAGATCTTTTTGTATTGATATATATTTGTAACATTTTATTGCTTCTTTTTTGGCTGATTCGTTTGTTGAGGCATATACCTGGATTACCCGTAGTTGGTATATCTGTTTATTAGTAGGTATGATCCCCTGTTTAATTCATTCTAGTACAACTGATGTTAATGTGCACTTTTTTCCTGGCAGTCTGGTTTTGCTTAGGCCAAAAATGTTTCATTTGATATTTTTTAGATTTATGGCCCATTCATTGACATAGTCATATGGCTCTTGCGTACGTTTGTAAAACAAGGTAAAAAAAGTAACCAAGATAATGTAACCAGTAGCTAACCTCATATGGAGCTGACTAAGACACGTGACAAGGCAAGATACTACATGATGGACAAACAAAATTGTTTAATGGTGACCGAGAACAACTAAACCCAACGTAGGATGACCACAAAAACGATAGTTGGATGATGTAAAAATTATAGCTGGTCAAAAATGGTATTAAACAGCGAAGAATAAAGACGACTGGGATTATATGAGAAAGGCCAATGTTCAGCAGTGGATGAAAACGGGCTGAAATAAATATCTTTGTTCTTCATTGCCGTGGCAATTGATGTAAATAGTGCTGTTAAATGCCATTTCAATATTTAAAAATGATTTTAAAGTCATTTCTTTGCAGTGTATGCACATTTGTATCAGTGAAGAGGCAGAGTCTATATTGCACTGTTTATTATAAACATATTGGCTATTTACGTATTTTTAAGGCTGCAAGTCTTTTCTGTAACATGATGGAAGCTAGAAGCTAACGAAATCTATTCGATTTCGTTAGCTTCTGGTAATTTGAATGTTTTGAACGTGCCGATTCCTCATTCTAAGATTGTTTTGTTTGCTATGTAGTTTGTCTTGGCCCAATATTTTTTGCTTGTGTAGAACTAGCAAAGTGTGTTTGCTGTAATTCATGCAAACCCTTTGACCGACTTGTGTTTTCTTCTTTTGTCACCAGGGATTTAATATATGCAGTGTTATATATACTCTGCTGTATAATAGAAGTAGTCAATTTTATCTTGTAAAAATACAATTTATTAATAATCCTTTTTAATTTTAACTTTAATAAATGCTAATTTTAAACAAAAAGTATATTATAAAATATATAAAGTATTATTGTAAATCTGTAGCCAATTTTATTTCATAAAGGAATTGTATAATTCAACTTCTGAAATGTATATTAACTTTTAAAATTATATAAATATTAAAAAATGTCAGCAAGATATATTTTATTTTTCAATTCAATTGACTCACGAGTGTAATCACATTCTCGATTTACATTACCTAAAAAAACAACTTTCATTTCAGATTAAAATTTGTTTGATCTTATATTAGAATATTCAAGCTGCATGTTTAAATGCAGAGAACTTTTAAAAAAAGCAAAAGGTATGGAAGCTTTCAACGCTCTATAAAATTGCTTTGATAAAAAGAGATTTTAAAATATAATAGATTAAAATCGATTGATATTATTCCCGAAAAAAAGCCCAATTTTATCTATTTAAACCTGTAATTCTAGAAGTTGTAATTACATTTGTGGGGGGAAATCTGTGAGAAGCGAGCGAAATCGGTGCTCCCATTAAAAGTTGGCGTGTGATTAAGTTAATGCCATCATTAAAGACAGTTCAGCCATCTCGAATAGATTTCCTGCTTGGTTGTAATAAAATCATAGCTGGGAATGATTCAAATTAAGATTTAATATGAGCATTCGGTAACTGTTTATAGGTTCTTGAGTGAGTCGTTTATCATAAATTAATCATGATTTAATTTATCAAGTTTAATATTTCAATCAACATTAATGAAACTTATAAATTTATAACATTTATTGAAGTATTATAAGATTAATATTCAAGAGTGTATTTATCGTTTAGTTTAATCTATTCTAGGAACTAATGGCATTCCCATTTATTGTGGGAGTAGACCAAAACTGTAACTAGGAAGGGCTTTACAGGTTAGCAACTTTAACACAGGTTGAGCTTGCATCGTAAATTCTCTTAAATTTATTTCTACCAGTATTTTAGTACCATTAATATAAATTTTTAATTTAAAAATAAAAGTTTAGTGTGTAATTGATAAAACGGATATTATGTGTAAAAATACAATTAACGTTTTATATTCGTGTATTTAATTTAGGCGTTATATGTGTAAAGGTGATTTTATCATAAATTTGTAAATTTGCTCTATTACATAGTAAACTCTTATCATTCAGAATACGCTTTTCTTCTGTAATTGTAAAGTGTGCGAGATTCTTAGGCACTCAGTTTGCCATTGTATAGTCATCCTGGACACACGTAGCCACTTAAGTCGTTCTACTTGCGACGATTTACAATATACAAATACACAACTGCAGCTATTTGAGCAAACGTGAATTTGAATTACAATTTGAAGCCGCATTTCAGAATTGCTAGTCAAGTAGCACTATTGCCTCCATAAATGGCACGACGTGTTTCTTGTTATGCGCCATACTAAAAGCAAAAAGTTAAAAAAACATAGTGTCTATCAAATAATATATTTAATAAATGATAAAGAGTAATAGGAAATAAGTTGATTTAAATACTTATACATATTTAATTTTTTATAATAATTTGAAACTTTCTGTTGCAAATCAATTTGAAAAAGCAGTTGTAATTGCAATTATTTTATTTTATAGCTTGTATTTAACTCATGCTTGTTTAATGGATGCTAAATTCGGAGCATTACAACATCATTAGTAATGGGTACTTTCAGAACTCTATAATAAACATTGTTATATATTTTAGGGCATTAGCACGTGTCGTTGTACGTAATTAGATGTTATTTGACAAAATAAATAAATGATGGATTGTGGATTTTTTGGTTTATAACTAAATTTATATTAAGAAATTATTTTTCTCATTTGTTAATAAACTCTATTTAAGAGCGCATTTTTTTAGGGATAAAAAAATGTTGAGCCCACGCTTTTTAACTCTTTTTTTAAAATCGATTTTTTGCAACGTGTACATAATGACATTTCCAGTCATAAAATATATAAGAATTGAAAATCTACAATTGTTTATTAAATTTTGAAATTAAATTGTAATATTTTGTTGAAATATTTGCTTAAACTTTATTTGCTAATTAATTTTTTAAAATACAAGTCTACATCGATGCCTTCTTAAGTTTTAGACAGAGATATTAGTCACAAGGGGCGAGGCTGGAACTGTAAGGTGGATGTTGTAATTTCTTAAATCCTTATTAACTATTTCTTAAACCATTTGTGCTTTATGCACTCTGAAGTTGGAGTGCGAAAACAGAGTTTTTTTAGCATAATTATTAATCATAAAAGTTGTTTTTGCTTTGATTGCTTTATCTGCTAGTTTGTTAGCTGTAATATTTACATGATCCAGGCATCTAATTAAGTATAATATTTTCTTAGAATCTCGAACAAAAAGCTAAAACTTGTACAAGCTTGGTCAGCAAAACGGATAAGTACATAAACTTCATACTTAGAGTGGCACTTAACAAGTTGTAAAATAGAGGCAACAAACTGTAAGATAAATACCAATAATAAATATCAATATATAGAAAACATTAAGACTTTTCTCTAACTCTTGTACTTAGACACTCACCGGCCATCTAATAACGGTAAACATGAGTTTATGTTTTGTTTCTACGTTTTGTTATTGTAAATATTAGTTTGTATCAGGGGCTAGCAGTTGTAGCGTATCTAATTTATTTGTTGTAAAATGTGTTTAGAACTGTCAAGGGGGGGGGGGGGGGGGGGATTTTATGCATATCTGCAACTTTTTCATGTGGTAAAAATAATTGTGCCTTTGAACACATTCCCTATTATTGTATTATTGTAGTTTCTTTTGGAATATACTCAATTAAAAGAATTTTCTTAGCATTTGAGAAAACTATGGACATTTCTTTTTTGCAGATAATCGTTTTTGACTTCTTGTATGAAATTTTGTTGCGTGGGAAGATTCCAGTGCTATACACAGATTCATCTTTAGTTACAATTATAAAAAAAAAATGTTTATCTTGAAATAAAACTATCAAATTCAAATTTGTTGTCTGCCCAGTTTTAGGCTAGTCACCAATTAAAAAATACATTTTTTATATTGTGTAAAAAAGCTTATTCTTAAAGTGTTAACCAAGATTTCCTATAAGCTGATAAAAACATGAAAGAACACATGTTTAAGTTAATAGTTAATAGTTTTTTCGAATAAATTTGCAAAAATTAAACAAATTTTACATATTACTTTTAAGATTCTTCTTCTTATTCTTTAGCTTTTTTTCTGTTTTGGGCTTTTTGGTGCCATTTTTTGCTGACTAGTCATTTTACATCATCCAGCCATCTTTTTTGAAGTTTTCTTACGCTTCTCTTAGTTCTGTGTGGTCTCTACTGTGTAACTCTGTTTGTGTTGCCGACTAGTATTTTTACATCATCCACCCATCTTTTCTGAGGTTTTTTTACGCTTCTCTTAGTTCTGTGTGGTCTCTACTTGCGTCGTGCCCTACGCAGATTCATTTGAAGTTTACCACTCGGTGCATTACATCTGTTACGCCTGTTCTAGTGCGTACTACTTTATTTTTGACTTTGTCCCTCAAGTATATTCCAAGCATTGCACGTTCTATGGCTTGTTGGGTTGTTTTTTGTTTCTTGGCGCTTATTTCTGTCAAAGTGGTAGTTTTTAGCCCGTAAGTCATTACAGGCTGTATACATGCATTGAACACCTTGGTCTTTAAGCACATTGGGACATTTCTGTTTTTTATGTGTTCTAGTTTTCCGAAGACAGCCTAACTTAATCTTACTTGTTTGAAAATTTTGGTGGTTTGATTTTTTTTGCTTAGTTTAATTTGATGGTCTAAGTAAATGTATTGGTTGACAATTTCTATCATATTACGATTAATAGATATTTGTTGGTTAGTGTCGCTTATTACTTTTGTTTTGTTCAGGTTCATATTTAATCCGATTTTTTTGGAAGCTTGATTAAGTTTTTGTAGCATGGCATGTATTTCTTCAATGTTATTACCTATAAGGACAATATCATCTGCAAATCGTAGGTATGTCAAGTTTCTACTCATAATTCTACTGAGTCAAAAGCTTTCTCGTAGTCAATGATTGCCAGGTGGAGTGGTATGTATTATATTGTACACTTTTTTCTATGAATGTTTGGATTGACTGCAAGTGATCAGTTGTGCTATAGCCCTTTCTGAATCCTGCCTGCTCGACCGGTTGATAAAAGTCTAATTTATTTGATAGTAGATGTGTAGTAATTTTGGTCAGTAATTTATAGAGATGCAATAACAGGCTAATAGGACGGTAGATTTCAATTTTTGCGTTATTGCTTGTTTAATGGATCAAAATTACTTTAGCGTTTTGCTAATTCTTTGGTGTTTTTCCTTCAACTAAGCATCGATTCAGGAGAATACGATTTTCCTCTAATACGTTTGCACCTCTAAGCTTTAGAATATTACTTGATATTCGATCTTCTCACGGCGCTCAATCATTTTTCATTTGTTTGAGAGCAGTTTAGCTCTTCTATATTTATGTCTGGCATTTCTTCTGAGTTGATATTACAGACAATTCGTTCAATGTTTTCTAACGTTTCTCTGGGACATTTTTGTATAGAAATTTTCTACAACTGCTACGATTTTTGTAGTATCTGTAACAAAAACTCTTTGTTTTGTTTTCATTTGGTTAATTTTTTATCTGCCATTTTGTAACATGGACTTCAGAACTTTTATACTTTTATTCCATTTAATTGCCTCTGTGATCTGTTTGGTGTTATAAGTCGTTACATCTTTTCTAACTGCTTTATTTATGATTTTATTTAGTCATTTGTATTTGTTTGAATCTCTACATAGTGTTTGTTTTAAGATAACAATGACAATTCAAAGAAACTACAAGAATCAAAGTGACGTTAGCAAGTATTTAAAAAAAAAGATTTGGTTCATTAATAACGTGTGTGTCTTCTATTAGCACGCATAACTGCTTGACATCTTCAAACCATGTCTTGTTCAAGCCGACGGATGTTTTTTGTGGTATATTTTTACATTTGTTAGCTGTTGAAATAGTCTTCGGTAAATCTGGGCGCCTCCAAGCACGTCTATTTCTTAAGGTACATATTTGTTTTGGATATTAGCGATCATCATTGCGATTTTGACCCAAGTATTCCAGTTTTTGTGTTTTTATTGTTAAGATAAGTTTTTTTCAGTTAAAATCTATGATTCCACTCCATATAGGAGTATTGGCAAGACGTAGCACGTAGCACTTTAGTAATAGGATCTTTGTTGATAAAGGTAGATCGTGATTTTTGAATTGATTTCACATCTTGAGAAATGCAGTTCCAGATGTTTCTATTTAGCATTTAATTTCCAGTGAGTGGTACGATTTGTTATTGTTTCAAGGTATGTGTATGTTTGTACTTATTTATTAAGTGGAAATTCATATTTTTGACTGGTTTTTGCTATTTTGGTCATCAGCTCTTAGAGGTTTTTGAGTCTGTCCGTAAATACTTCTGTAACTTATATTGTCTTCTAATGCTTCTTGAAATATCAGTTCTTAATAGTATTGATGACAGTACGCATCCCTGCCGGACGTCTTTTTGGATTGTACGTTGTCGAAAGCCTTCTGATAGTCGATAAAGCATGTGTGGACATTGCAATCAAAATTTTTACATCTTTGGACAAAGACTTGGATGCTGAAAGGGGCTTTCTTTGTACTTGTACGACTGATGTGGTTTTTGCATATCTTGACTATTTTTTTGGTCGTTTTTTTTTGGTAGAAGTATGAATGTAGATTTAAACCACGGCTTTGGTATTTTTCCTGTGGAGTATATGTTATTAAATATCTGCGTTAATTGTTTAACGCCTTTTACATTAAATAGTTTGAGGAACTTTCTGTAGGTGTTATTGTGGCCGGAAGATTTGCCGTCTTTGAGTTGCGTTATTGCTTTTGTGACTTAAATTTCTGTTATTGTTATGCTCTCAGGATCACAAGGTTTCGAGGGTTCTAGTGTCTTTGAAGAGTTTATTTATCTAATTCTTGCAGGTCTCCATTCTTCCGCTTTGTCGATTATGATCTTAGCCATCCGTGTTATGTAATCTACCAGTTGCATTGCTTTTGTATATTCTTACTGTTTTTTTTTTTAATTTTTTGTGTTAAAATAGTCGTGTTTTCTTTCTAGGGTCTTGGGGTCTTTTTGCATTGTGTTTTGATCTATTTTTTTTGCTGATCTTATTTCTTGTTTATTTGTCTTTAAAGGTTCTGTATTTTGCGGCGTCGTTTTTTACCTTTCTTCTTTCATTCAGTTTTTTTTAATTGTTAAATGTTTGTCTCCGATATTGTTGAGAACTTTAGATAGTTTTTTGATGTCTCTATCTTCTTACAACGTTGAGTTAATAAGCTTGTTACTGTTTTTTTTTTTATGTCAAGTTGTTTTAGTCTTTTTATCTTCCAACTAGTATATAATCGATCTGATTTCTAACGACGTTGTTGGGCTGGTTTTGAGGCGATATTCATGTATATAAGCACGGCAGTTCTTTGTTTGCAAATTGGTTTAAGTCACCTATGATTATTATCACATTGTGCTTGTTAAGTTGGCTCAGTGTATCTGGCAGTGTGCTGTAGAACTTCTTTATTGGGATTACCACAGGTGGGGGCCTATATTTAAATATGGTTTATTTGGATGAGTGACATTCTTTTTGATGTTGGTGTAAAGTTTGTAACGGTTTGTTATACTTCATTCTATATTGAGTGTCCTGTGCCGGGCCATTGCATTTTGCTGATCCACATTATGTCTATACCAAGTCTGTTCGTTTTTTGGATTGCATTGGTAACTTTTCTTAGCTGTGAAATTGTTCTTACGTTCCAGATGCAGATTTTTATAAGTGATAATTTATTCTTTTTTAAAAAGTGGTTAGAAACAGCGTTGTTCAAAACTCTCTCCTAAAGATCCGATTGGGAGACTTGAGACTCCGGAATAATTTGTTCTGAACTTTATCATGATGGATTGTACTAGAAATACCATTTGGTTTTTAATGCTGTTGCTTTCTGCATTTTTATGCCGTTCTAAATTTTCTCGGTTCATCCGTCTTTAGAGCCAGTTTCCCAGTTCTATAACAAAAGGACTGTACATTTGCAATACATACTATACAGCCTATCTATGCCTATCTAACAAATCCAAAATATGTTCAATGAGGTTTTAATCAGGACCTAGGGGAGGCTAATCTATGGTTTAGATCCCGTGGTGCTGAAGGTAGTTTATGGTGAACCGCAGTATGGGGTTTAGCGTTGTCTTGCAGAAACACAAAATTTGTGCCTATACCATAAGCGGCTGGTATAACATGATTCTTCAGAACGATAGTGAAGTACCGTTCAGCGTTTAATTTTCTTGGAACACGCACAAGCTTTTGTTTTTTATTAAAACTAATTCCGCTCCAAACTTGTGGAACTGTGACCACCACTAAATTTTTTTTACTTTTTGTATATTTTGAGCATAATGGTGTTCATATGGACGTTGGTATACACGTACTCAACCATCACAACGAATTAAACAAAATTGTCATTTATTTGTGAAGAGTACTGCTCTCCACTATCGAAATTGTCATGTTTACGAGTAAACCACTTTTGTGGCACGGAGTTAAAACAGATTTTTGTACAGGTCTTCTTGGTCTCAGGTTGGCTTCTTTTAATCTACTTCTAACTGTCTAGTCGGATATCTCCACGTTATCAGTTGTTTTGAGCCTGATTAAATATTTTTGGCCGTAGATGTGCAAAAATGTAAGGGGGATACAACAAAAACCGGTCCTGAATTTGGTTTGTATTTCTTTTAGGACCTTGTCTAATGCGTTTTTTATATCCTTCAGTTTCTACATTCACACAAGTTTAGAGAGTGTATTGGTTTAAATTGTTTCTTACAAACTTTTTGCTTACAGTTTTACTTTTATTCTATAGTGTCTATATTTGCACAAGTTTAAGGACTGTATTGGTTTTAACAAGTTCAAAGCGAACATATTGATTTTAACATATATTGTTTACATTTGTTCAGGTTTATAGACTGTATAAGCTTGATTTGTTTTTAACACACTTGACGATCACATATTGACTATAAAAATACACTATTTATGTTTGTTCTTATAACACTTAAACTTCTAAAAACAACGTGGTTAGAATCTTTAAAATACGTCTTAAATATAGTGATGTTTATCTGCAATATCATTACCGTTACTGCATCACTTAATATTTTTAAAACAAATAAAAATTAATATTTTATAAAATGGTCTCTTGCAATCATGATGAATTTTGTGGAATAAATTGGATATTTTGTTAATAAAAAGTTAAAATCTAGGTTTAGCATTACTGCGCTTTTTGATAATCATGCATACCAGTGTAAAATATATTTTCCAATTTTGTTAATTTTGAAAACCAAATTAGTTTTTTAGCGTTTTTATCCTATGTAACAATGTTTGTTACGATATAAGGTTTTAATATTTACAAAAAACTTTTTTGTAGCGGTTTTATCGTTTTATTTCTATAAAATATAACGGCTGCATAAATGTCATTGTAGATACGTAGATGGTTTTATGTCAGTAGATTGATGGCTTTTAGAAGTAGTGCACAGTTGTGTCTTGGCAAACATTTATTTTAAAAGTACCTTCTTAGATTTTTGCTTAGCAACATTCTTCAGGTATCTGGGTTTTTTGCTAAACTGGCAAAATTTTAGTGTTTGCAACTATTTCTTTTTAAGTTGTTTCCTTTTTGAATCAACCAAAATTCTTCTTTTTTTTTATTTATTGCAGCTGCGTGCGATGTGTCTTGAACGATGGCTTCTAAAACAAGTTTCACCATATTTTGAATATCTACGAGTAATTGCTTAGGTTTAAATGTCCTATTTGAAGTGTCAGATTTTCTGGTCAAGAATAAATGTGTTGTGATGGGTACGTTTTCTTTTGGATAAGAAATAAAAATTTAGTAGAACCCGATAATTTAGGTTGGAATTTCCAAATGTAGTCTTAATCTCAAGCGTCGGTTATTAGCCTTTGCAGCAAAATAAATTTGTTTATCTACGTGCATTGGTGGTTCTTTCACCAAGATTGTTTGATGTCACTTTTTTACTATTAAATAATGCGGATGGAATCGTTTGTTATAAATATCATTATCCATTATTTTAGTTTCCCTTAATTTAAATTTGTTTAACACGCTATTTCCTGGCATATTTGGCATATGAAAAAAAAAACTTTTGAATTTAACAAATCAGTCTCTTGCGTAGATTTCTTTTCTTAGCTGACAATAAATTATATAAATATTTTTTTTATATTAACTTATTTAATTGAAAAGAATAGATATGGGTAATAACGTAATTTCACGAATATAATATTTAGTTTTTTGAAAATTATACGTGTCTAATTTAAATATAATGTGATGTATCGTATATCTCAGATTCGGTATCGTTGGAGTATCTTCTAACGCAAACATATTGTGATTCAGAATGCGTTGATCAAATATGTCTGAATGGTCTCATTTAACGTATGTATTACCTGCATTCAATATTCTGAACCTGGAATATTGTATCTGTGAGTGATTGAGACCTCAAGCAACCCATAACTGTACGAGTATATATATAGGTACCCAACCTAGAATCGACTTCAAACAACTACAAATTAATTAGCACATATTAGGCACAATTAGATAAAAATTGAATCAATATTCTATATTAACCGAGCAAAATAATAAATCAGCTACATCACTGCACATTAGTGTCTTACTTCAATAATGGAATTTGCCAAGCAAAATGTAAATGCTTATTATCTTATTATTTATTATATCTTTTGTAAACATAAAATAATATTGGGTCAGATGAAATATTAAATTTAATATAAAACATGTATTATTATATAAAGTTATTGAAATAATTACCACATTCATTATACAAGTTTAATGAAAGTATAATTCGTTGTAATAAATGAGTAAAGCAGTAGACAGCATACAATTTATAATACTATACCGGTATTGATTTTCCGACAAATTCAGCATTTAGTTTGCTTTACGATTTTTGAACTATTTATTCAAAGTATTAACTTGTATAAAATAAATGTAAACAAATAATAGAATTCATTTATTATATAAGAAACTATGCCTTAGAAATTCATCTAGATCAGATGTGCAAACAATGCCCATTTCCAATATTATTAATCATTTCAACGGTATTGCTATATAAATTAGGGTCTTAGATAAACATTAGTTATAAAGCCACAAACCTTGTGGTTAGATAGCTAGTAGCAGATAATGCAAAGTAAATTTACATTATTGTAGAAGTAATAATTTATAAATTTTTATGAAGTGTTTATTATTTTGTACTTACACCCGACAGAAAACTAAAAATAAATTAAAAAATACTTGTTTATGTACTACTACAACGTGCATATATAAATAATTAAGAAATAAGTAACCAAACATGTATTAGTAATATGTTACATATCAACATTCATAACCTTACCTAAACATCCTAGAACAAATGTAATGTTAAAAAGCGGCTATAAAATTTACAAAGAATTAGAGTGAGATAAGAAAAAACTTATTATTGCATTATTTTTGAGGCCAATAATGCTCTAAAAAATCAAAAAAAAACTTTTAAAGTAAGCTTTTCCTTATTTACAAATTTTAAAATATCATCCAAGACACTTAGTAGAGTGGTGCAGCTGAGACCAGACTAAAACCCAATTAATAAACAAGAGATTATTACAGTTGCAATAAATAATTTTTGTTGAGACTATTGTTATAGGCTTATGATCACGATAATTTTGTATATTTAACTTTGGGTGTAGTAACAATTAATGCGTTTTTTTAATTATCTATAGTTGGTTAGAAAATTGAATTATGAATATTGCATAATTGTGGTAGTAATTGCAAGCATTTTAATTTTAACATTTTAGGAGATATTCAATCAGCTTCAAGTATGCACGCTTTTAATGAACTAAAAATATCAATCATGTTTTTTTTAAACAGCTTCAAATTCAGGATGGTTGCAATTTAATTTGTTATTATTGCAAACTAATTCGGTTAATGAACAAAAGCAATCAAGAGTGCTATCCATATAAGAACAAGCATGAAAGACTAATCCGAGTTATGATTAGAAATATTTCATCCATCAAGCGATGTGCACAAAATCTTTGAAAAACTACAGGAACATGGATTTAAAGTTGTTTGCGTTACAAATAAACTTAAAAAATCAAAGAAATTAATAAAATAAGACATTAAATTTTTATTGTAAATGGCGACCTTTAATAAAGGAGAAGACCTAAAAAAAGCTACAGTATTTGGCTAATATGAAAGTAAAAACAAACAAGCTAAATTAACCAAACAAAAGTTCAACCTAGAAGTTGCTTACTGCTTTTCTTTTTCTTGTTGTTCTACTTCTATCGGAGATTGGAAATCATCAATACTATCTTTATTCTGTTTACTACTATTCTAAATAGTTCTGTTCTACGAAGTTTTGCGTTTTTATACATTTTGTTTCTATTTTATTTTCCTCTCTATAATCTGGAGAATTGTGTATTTTGATCCTTCAGCTACATGTCCGAAGTATCTTAATTTTCTGGTTTTAATACTAGGAAGTTCTTTATATTCTTTCTCTATTCTTCTTTGCACCTCGATGTTTGTCATATGATCTCAGGATACTCTCAAAATATGTCTGTAGCACCACATTTTGAAAGTTTGTATTTTAATTATGTGAGCTTGTTTTAGTGTTCAACTTTCTAAACTGTATAATAAAATTAAAAAAACATTGCAACGAAGTGTCTTTACTTTGAGATTAAGTAGAAATCTTTGTTATTGAAGAATGTACTCATTTGTGTAAAAGCATTTTTTGCTAGTTTTATTCTTGAGTTTATTGTTCTGGTTTGGTCTGTATTGCTACTTATCCAAGTGCAAACTGTCAACAATGTTGTTGTTTTTTGAGATTGCCTTAAATTTTGTTTTTCTTAGGCTTATTTAAATACTCCATTTATTGCATACTGTATTGGTACGTTGAAGGTCTTCTATGTTAGTGGTAATAATAACCGTATCGTCGGCATAGCAAATGTTATTTAGTATTTTGTCATTTATGACTATTCCAGCTCTTTCTTCTTCTAGGGCTTTTGTAAAGATCTTTTTGCTGTATTTGAATAACAGTATGGACGGCGCACCTCTCTACTAATTTTGCATCATTGCTGCTTTTGTTATCCAATCTGATGTTTGCAGATTTTGAATTATGCAAATATTTATAGTGTCCAGGTTTTTTTTTCCAAAGGAGCTTGTGTAGTTTTTGATGGCGGACTACATCGAAGGTTTTTTCAAAATTTATAAAGCATATCTAGACATTTCTGGATTAATACATTTATTCCGTATAAGATTTTTCTTATTCCAAACCTATTTCTGAATTCGAACTAAGTAACTGAAATGTCTTCTTGTAGTTGTGGTTTCATCAAGCCAATTGTTTTATACTTTATTACAAATGTAAATAGAATACCTGTACAGTTTATTTATTAAAAGAAGTTTGTCAAACTTATTAAAAAAAAAATTGATATTTATTGATTATTTGAATATGACTAAGCGAAAAAATAATCCGAAAAAAAACTCAAAAAAACCAAGATTGGTTAATAAAATTGCTGACTGACTGGGAAAGTTTTAAAGCTGATTTTGAAAACAATATCAACTTGAAATGTTAATCAGATTTACAGATCACCTGTATTATAAATTTGAGAAATATCTGATGAATCCGTCTGCAGAAAAAAAAGCCGATTATTGTTTGTAGAAAGTCACCAAAAAGTTTAATTGCGCTAATCAAAAAAGAAAATAGTTTGTGACAATAAACAAAAAGTGGAAATATTTGCTTATCACTTGTCCAACATATTTGTATCAAATTATATTCAATCTGAACTAAATGAAATCTCAAAGATACCAGGTTGGTCACTTTCAATGAAATAAATAAATTGTCCGTGACATTAAAATTAATGTAAATACTAAGGCTTTTAGTTTTTAGAAGACTCTATACCCCCGACCTGTATAAGGAATTACATGTATACGGGCGCCATGATAACTATGCGTCGGTTAACATAATTACAATTTGAGACCAAATTTAGAAAACTTAAACATTTTTTACGATTGGATTGAGGGGTTAAAGAATAATTTTGTTATTAATTTGTTATGATGGATAAAGCTTGCATACATTTTTAATTTTATAAGTTTTAATAAAATTTTACTCATACCATTACTTCTATTTTTAACAACATTTGGACAAGTGTTGCTTTTAATAATTAACGAGGTGTTGTCTACATGGCTTAATATTTTAGTACCGTTACTACTTATTGAAATGTTGTTCAAAAATATTTAAAACCGTAAGGGCTCTAAAGTACTACTCTATGGTACCAGATTTGATGTTGTTAACGGATTTAACCTAACAACATTGTTATTGCATGCGTTTTTTAATTTAGTCTAATGTACTCTATCGGTTAGATACAGAGTGATTCAGAAGAACCGGATGTTATGAGAATTAGAGAAACGGGTGTAGTGTCATTCAACTACGCAGGTTATGCCATTCCAGTAATGGCGTAGTAGGATGTGCAACATTGTGCATTCGTATACGATAATTATGTTAAAAGTGGTGAGTCTATTATTCAAACACAGCGTTTGTTTTCAAGCACATTGCCATAGTTCTGTAAAACGCATTTTACGACTAGAAAAAATGAAGCGCAGTTTTACTGAACCAGTTTGGTTATTAAACGACTTTAATGAGAGTTTTTATTAAAAATTTTTAGTAACAACTTGCTTTTTATTCTAAGGTTTTTTAAAATCCCATGTCTATGAAGATAACCCCCAAACGTTGTAAGGTTGGAAGGATGCCACTTGCCGTAAATTGCAAAGAAATGAACAGCAAATTTAGTCTGCATTCGAGAAAAGTCATTTAAGTGATGTTATTTTTTGCACTTACTTAAACAAAATAGCATTTTGTAACAAAGATTATTGTGCTCTATCTTGTCAACAGGTGGCGCGTAGTATACGTGAGCGTTAAATATGTTTCTAAAAATGTGGCGACTACAATTATATTTTTGGTTTCTATATGAAACATTCCACTATTGATCAAGTACATTACAGATATGATTGAAAAAGCACTGGGAGTGAAGTTAGCTTGCTCTGTTGTTTTTGTTGTCTATGGTTTTGATAAAGGCACAAAAGTCTGTTCTACAAACTAAACAAAATGACACCAAAGGTTTAAGTAGAAATACTGTTGTCATTTATCTTAAAGAAACTATTTTGTATAAAATTGAAAGGCAAATATTCGGAGTTTTAACAGATAACTGCAGATATGCCTCAGAGAAGTGTCTTTGTCTTCCTTTTAAAAATGAGTTGCCGGAAACGAAACGATTATTATATTTGTCGATAATACGGCTCCGTTTGTAGTTGGATAAAACGTACAGACCTCAACCACCAAACTTTAAAACGCCAATGCCAATGGAAAATAAAACACAACGAAATGAAATTTAATCATGTCACTTTAAGAAATAATATTGTTGCGTTTTTGATCTGTTTAATAGTAAACCTTAAATTTTTAACATTTGTCATCAAAAACGTATAGAAATAATGAAAATTTATTATAGACAAGGTGTAATTTTTGCATCAAGATTTGAACTTTTATGTTTATAAAGTGCTGTTGACGCAGGAATTAATGCCGGCTGATCACGACTTTTTGAAAAAATTATCTTTTACAAAGAAGCTTATTTTCATTTCGGTGGGTTTGTCAATAAGCAGAACTCCTGCATCGGGGTTCCAAAAACCTAGAACAATAGTCGAGAAACCTTTTAATCCCCAACGAGTTACTGTTTGCGGTTTTTGTGTCGGCGTGGTCATGAGGCCTTACTTTTTTAAGAACGACAAAGGTGCTGCGACCACAGTCAATGCGGATTGCTACCATAGATTGCTGACTGATTTTTTGCTTATATTGAACAGTTTAAGCATAGGCAATTTTTATTTTCAGCAGGATGGCGTTACTAGCCACACAAAATGTAAAACAGTTGCGGTGCTGCACAAAAGAATCTTGGACATAAATCAGCTCTCCAAATCTTGCTATTTAAATATGCCAAACTTTTTTCTTTGGGACTATGCAAAAGAAAAAGTTTACGCTAATGCCCTGCAGATAATTCCAGCCTTATAAGAAAATTATTTGAGTTGTTATTTGCTAGATAGATCCTCAGTCTTGCAAAATTTTGGTAAGCCGCATACCTCTCAGAGGTTTTGTGTTTTAGTTATCAATCTCCAGTTTTTGTAATTTGGGTTGATAAAATCTCCGGGTTATTTTTTTAGTATGATTTTAATAACTTTAAACAAGTTGCAATCTACATGTTTCATTTTTTTTATAAACAGTGCTCTTTAAAATTAGCGGTCAAACTAACGCCATCTTAGGACCTAAAAACAAATAGGTATCTCGAAAACGGAAAGTTTATTGATAAATCGGCTAGTATAAAACTTGCTGCAAATTTTTCAAAACGTTCTGCTAAAGTTTCAATCAAATTTTTGACTAGATTGGACAGAAAAAGTTTTTTGGGTTTTTAACTCACTTTTTGAGATTTTTTGTTTTAGGGAAATACCCTGCATCTTAACTTTTACATTCTAAAAGATCCACCTTAGTGGATAGTTTAAAGATAAACAACATTCTTTTTGTAATGTTATCATTTTTGTCTTAAGTCATTCAGAACCTATGCTATACAAAATACATATTATATCATTGTCACCGATATTATTATTCTCATTTTCTTTATTACATCTATTTCAACAACCAATTTTAATTTCTACAATAATTTATTTTTAATTATCTTGTTTATGAGCATCAAATTTCAAAAACACTTTGTATAGTTTTGGAGAAAATTAGAGTTATTTTTATTCCTTTGAAAACAAACAAACATTATCATTATTTTAAACAGTAAGTCATTTTTCACCACTAATTATTTACTAACTAGCACATAAATCAATTATTTGAATTCGTCTCTTACCATCAAGCGATTCCGTACCACCAAGAAACATTAATGCTATGTTTTTATGGGATTTTGTTGCTAGTTGTTATGCTAAAGTTTATTGATATTATTATGTTCTTTGTTATGCACAGAAAGATGGTTCTACAATCACTGTGTGGTCCATTAAATAGTAATATTTTTATAATCTTGTAACAGAAAAGTTGATATTTATAATTTTGCTCAGAACACTAATTGTTAAATTATTAATACTTGTTAACATGACCGGTAATAGTTGTTAGTAATTGGAATATTTAAGAAAAATACTAGAAATTTTAATGGTTATTTAGAAAATAAATATATTTGCTTGTTTAATTAAGCTGATTTAGCAATATTTTTAATTAAAAATTACCATTACAATATCAATTTCTTTTGCAGCCTAAATATTTTAAGTAATTAAGGAGGGCTCCAATATTTTATAAACATCTTAGAAGAGTATATAATTCTTGTTTAGTTTTGTTTTATACTTTGATTGCGTTCTTAATCCAACTTTTGTTTTTGGAGTTATTTATTAATAGGGAAAGGTTGAGAAAGTTACGAATTACATCAAAAGTCAAATTTTCCGTTTTATATCAGTAATATTAATTAAAAAGTCTGTTATTATACACATAAAAAACAACTAAATTATTAGCATATATTTTATAGAATATACCTACGTTAATTTTAATTATATTATTGATTATATACTTATAAATGTAAAGTTATTTTTTGTTAGTTTTTATTGAATGGAACTTTATCAAGGAGTTTCTACTTATTTGTTCTTTTTTAAACTTGATTATATTATGATAATTATGAATTAGGGAATCCACATCTTTATTTAATATTTTATCTTTTATTATAATAGTATTTACACAACTGATTTTTAAACGTGCTATTTAAATGTTAGAATTAGCTCGATACAAGGTTAAATTAGAGTTGAAACTGAGTGCTTTTTGTGTGAATTTAAATTTTACTGCTCAGGATGAACAATATTTTTTAATTAGTCGTTATTAATATGAAACAAAAGGTTTTATATATTTAATTATAAATGGCGGAAAAAACCCAAAACAATGAGTTATTTACAATAGGTTTTTTTACAAAAGCTTTAACGATTACCGATTTTTGATAGTCTTTATAAATATTTTTTGAATATTATCGCTTTTAATAATGTATGTATCAAATTTATTAAGTTTAAAAATATAATCAGGATTGAAATTATCATAAAGTTTCATCATTTGTGATTTACTTATTTTGGAAGATTACGCGGGATGTGATTGATTTCTTTTTTTTATTTGTTTTATATAGATTAATGTAAGACTTATGTTTGGTTTATGTTGTGTTGTTTGTGTATACAAGGATTGTGGGATCATGCCAGAAGATGTTGATAGAGCTAAAAAGTTATTGAAGTGTTCTGATATATGCTGGTAAAATAAATGTACCGACAAAATATTTCTAGACGGAGATAAATCAAACTCAAACATAACTGTAAAATATGAGTTTGCTGTAAACCAGATGACTTTTATTTCTTTGAAGTTAAAATTCCCACAAATCATAAAGTATGTACCGTATATTTTATTATTGTGAGATGCATCGGTTTACAAAGAGAGTAATTTGCTCACTTTTGTAACCGTACTATAAATTGCATTATTACAAATATTTGATATTTTTATAAATGTGATTCCAAACGGGTTTACCTAATTTAGTTTTAATGTTATTATAGATTTTCAAGAGGGTATTAAAAAAGAGACAAATAAATAATTGTGGCTCTAATAGTTGATAATTAAATATAGCTTTTTTTATAAAAACAGTATTTTACAACTTAGTAGTACAAAGTAGTAAATAAATATATATATGTATTTCATATTCAACTACAATAGTAATATAATGTGAAAATTAAGTAAATGTTATTAGTTTTTCCGCTCTGAGTGCACCGAATCATTCTACAAAATTAACTACGATGTTTACCAATTATGTAAATTTGCAATTGCAGTTTCTAAGGTTATTACTAATTGGATTTTTTGTAAAAAATATTATGATTACTAGTCTTTGACACCTTAAAACATTGCTTGAAATTGCCTATAACGCTGGCCACTACATTTTATCTTTAATCAAATTCAGTGCATCAAAATTGTTTTACAAAAATCTCAATTATGCCAACACCGAAAAGTTATTGTGATGTAACTTTACATAATCTACCACTAATCCATAATTTGTTAGGTTTGCTTAAATAATAATTATTTTACGTATGTGAATAAGACAAGCCAAAAATACTTTTTTTTATTAATGTAGTACTAGTTTTGTTATTTTTTAACTACTGTGGTTTTTGTGATGGGGGCTTCTTTTTTTTTGGTTTTGCTGTTGAGGTTTTTTTGCTTTATTGCTATTGTTCATTCGTAGTACGTGCTAATGTCATTTGATCTTGTTCAGCGTACGTCTGTAACTTAACATTTCTTTTTGATTTTTTTCGTTTTGTACTCTGTCTTGTAGGATAAAACTAAATATTGCTCTGAAGGTTTTAATTCCTGTTGCTTGTAAACGCGTCTTTTCTTTTTGGTTTTTGCTCTGGTCTTGATTGCGTAAGTCGTAATAGGTCTGACGCATGTTCTATATATCTGCAAGTTGCTGTCTTTTTGCATAAATTTATTTCTTTATATAACGTTTTGTTTTTGGAAATTTTTGATGATAGGTTTCTTTTACTAATTGTTCAACCCCAAGGTAATTAAAGCGCGTTACTTGTTTTACTGAACTGTTTTTGATGGTAAGTTTGCATCTGATTAGCTTATTTGAGAGCACCATTTACTTAGTTTTCTTTATGGAGATCTGAATATTAAATTGTGTTGCTATTATGTTGAACTTATGGAGCAGGAGCTATAAGTCTTTCTTGTTTTTAGTCAAGATTATAATATTGAATTTGTTTTGGCCATTGTGTATATGATATTCATGGCTTTTATAGCTACCTTGATTTTGTTTATGATTATGTTGAAGCTTGTTGGGCTCAGACTACACAATGTCTAATACCTTTACCGACCGGTATTTCCTGGCTTGGTCTTACATTTCTAATAAACTTTGTTTTGTTGATTGTTCTTAAAACTTTAATTATTTTGATGGTTTTGGAGTTAACTCTTCTTGTTTTCAGAATTTTTTTTTGTATCGAATGCTTGTGTGAGATCTATGAAGCATACAAACGCTGGTTTGTTATACTCAGTAGAATTTTCTGAGATTTGTTGTAAGGTAAATATTGCATTGCATTTTGGATTTAATTTTTTGAAGTTCTTGTTTTTTAAATAAATTGCCAAAATACAATACGTATAAAAATAAAAATAGAATAATATATATATAAACAGATTGTTTTGTTTTTTAATTTAAAATCTTAATTTTTTTAGTGCATACTAAACGCATAGATTGTTTTAAAATTTTTATATTTTTGGTGTTGCTTAGCTGTTTGTTGTTCCAAAGCTGTCATTTTGGTTTTGGACATGCTTTGCGTTTAGGATAATGAATTTATTCATTTGGTGCCTAGTGTTTTACGTGTTTTTTTACTAGTTGTATAGCTGAAAAAGTGATTGGAGTTTAAGTTGTTGATAATTTTTAACTTTTTTGATGTTGTTGTTGTTTCTATTTGCAAATGTTGCAGGATTTTTGCTGATTGGTGTTTCAGGTTTTTTTCTATTATATTTACCAATAAAGTTTTACTTACTACTTACTTTTTTTAATCTAATCCAATAAAAATAATCAATAGATTGAATTCTTTTTACTAGGCCGGGAGGGAGGTTGCCGTTCAAATTGCAGGCAACACGCAAGAATTTGACGTTAGTCTAGGTTTTTTTTCAGTGAGGACAATGCGAATATGAGAGTACTTCGGTCAAAGATGTCCAAAGGACGGGGAAATATCTTTATGATACAAAATACAGAAGGAATTGTTGTAATGGACAAAACAGAGATTGTCAAAGCTATAGAAACGTTCTACAATGATCTATATGATACACACACAAATACAACATACAACCAACCTAATTATGTCATCTATGTCGGATCAAAAGAAATGCTGGAAATTAGTAGATACGAACTGGAAACTGCACTAAAAAACATGAAAAATAAAAAAACACCTAAATCACTAACAAAATGTTGAAAATGGGTAGAAGTATCTTAGGTGTTCGGTCTAATACTAATAAATAAATGTCTTAAATGTCACTCATCTAACAAAAATGATAAATAACAGGCTGTTGAAAAAGCTGGATTTATATCAACCGGTAGAACAAGCGGGATTTTGTAAAGGGCACAGAACATTCGATCATCTACAAACATTATATACGCTCTTTTATCAAAAAAACTACCAAATACAATGTTCCTATACACCTGGCTTTTGTAGCTATAGGAACTTGCTGAAGTATCTATACACCAAACCAAACAATGCAAGTTAAAATCGACGAAGATTTGAAATCAAGCTTTGTACAGGTCAGAAGAGGCGTGCGCCAAGGGGACACGATATCTCCTAAACTGTTTACCCTCGTACTTGAGGATATGTTCAAAACATTACCGTGGGACAAAATGGGCGCGAACATAGACGGTTCCTATTTAAACCACCTAAGCCTTGCAGACGACGTGGTACTAGTCAGCAAGGATATTGACCGGCTGGAAACTATGTTAAGACAACTACAAGAAGTTTCAAAATTAATCGGACTAAAAATCAACATGAACAAGACCAAAAGCATGAGTCCGGAAGAAATAGAAATTACTATTAACAACCACCTTTTTGAAACCGTAAATGACTATATATATATATATATCTAGGTCATAAAATTAAACTAGAGAGGTGCATCTTACCTGTGATAACATATGGATTACAGACTATGACTCTAACTCAGAAAAGCGTCAATAAATTAAGAACAACCTAAAGGTCAATTAAACGTGCTATGTTGGGGGTGAGCTTTAGAAAATACGAAATGAAAAAATAAGGCGGCGAACAAAACTTACAGATGTAATGACACGAGTAGCTCAACAAAAATGTAGATAGGCAGGCCACGTTGCCAGACACGACTGTTATAGATGGACCATCAAAATACTACAATGGAGACCGAGAAGATCGAAAAGAAATGTCGGTAGGCCACAGAAATAGTGGTTTGATGATATAAAGATAATCGCAGGAAAAATATGGTTTCAAGTCGCGCAAAATAGAATAACATGGAGAAACCTGGAAGAAGCCTATATTTAGCAGTAGGTAGATTAAGGCTGATAAGAAAAAGAGAAGAAAGGCTTTTTTGCGTTTAAAAAAGTTAACACTAAGAAGCTCTTTATTTTTAATTGTTTAACATTCTCAGTTATTGTTTTGATTGTTTAACTTGTTGGGGTATATTGGCACTATATGAAACTCAACTCTTGACCGCTGGTGTTAGCAATTGTTTTACGTTGTCAGTCTATTGTCTGATAATATATATCTAGCTTACCAGATCTCTTTCTCTCTTGGTTAAAATTGTTTGTATTTTTCAATTTTTTTTACACTTTAAATATTTGCATATGTAATGTGAAAGACAAACCTGAGCGGCATATGGCAAAATTAAGATCATATTGGCTATGGACATTTCCCTTGAACTTAAAACTGAGTTATACAACCAGTGTATATTGCCAGTAACTACTTACGGCGCCCAAACCTGGACCTTCACGAGAGCCATACTGAACAAGCTACAAGTCAACCAGAGAGCTATCGAGAGAAGAATACTTGGCATAACTCTAAGGGACCGTAAAACAACGGAATGGATCAGAGGAAAAACAAAAGTACAGGATGTCGTACAACACACAGCTACTCAGAAATTGAACTGGACATGTTGCAAGAAATTAAGACAAATGGAGCGGGAAATTAATCCGATGGAGACCATGGGGCAACAGAAAAAGCGTAGGACGGCCGGCAATGAGATGGACTGACGACCTAAAGCGAGAGGCATGTCTGAATTGGTACCAGGCGGCACAGAACCGAGACGAGTGAAAAAACAAAAGGGAGGCTTATATCCGCAGGGTAGAGAACAGCTAAAAAGAAAAAAAAATGTAGAAGATTACTTATAGAACCTTGTTGCCAAAAACGTTGGACTAAACGACAAATCATTGTTTTTGAGAAAGCATCTTGGACGTAAAAAATTAGGTTATATGCTCGTTGCATTGAAAAAGATGCGAATTTTCTAAATACGCAGTTTTGGTTTTTAATTTAATTTAAGAATATATTATTGTTGCGTTTTTTTAAATATTTTACGCAACACTGCTATCAAGTAGTTGCTGATGGCAATACAACGGAGACTGCGGTGCAACGTCAACAAAACTGTTGATTGTGCGGCTTTGATATAATAGCTGTACCGTTTTCTTGCAGTTATTTTGGCAAAGCGCAAGGCATGGGTTAATGGGTATTAGCAACAAAGGCTGTGCCATGTTAAGGATATGGTAACTTATAAAAAAATGGAGGTTTAAATAAAATATGGAAACACTAATAAAAGTTGCGAAACAAATGATACTGAGCGTTGCAAACATTTGTTTTTTTTTATGTACTTTTTGGCAATATTTTTGCTTGTTTTTTGTTGTCCGGTAGTTTTGCGAATATTGTTGCAATATGTTATCATACTGTGTGTTAGTTGTTTAATTGTTATTAGTCCTGTCTAATTCTTAATGTTTCCAAGCAAGGATAGCTCTGCCCATTGGCCGCGCTTACCTTTAATTTGCTTTTTGCACAATGAGTAGCATCTTGTATTTTTGGTTGCGCATTGTATGACTTTAGTACCTAGTTTTTCGGCGTTTAAGGAGTAGTTTTTGTTTTTTTTATATAATAATTTTTAATAATTGTCGGTATGCTCACATTTCAAACTTTTTAATAGTACGGATCATACGTAGCACGCGTTAAAGCGTAGTTGTGATATATGTTGATTTATTGATTGCAGTGTTTTGTTGTCAATTGTTATTTTGTTGAATACTTATTTACAATCGCTATTGAAATAATCAGATTCTAAATTAAAATAAAGTTCTTGTTTTTTGTTTACTTAACTTTGGCGTGTAATTGTTTAGTAATTTTCTAGTTATTTTATTTTTTATGTACATCAGCATACAAGGATCAGTCAATGAATAATTATCTTACATAATCTCTCACTTAGATCTTTTGTAGCATATGGTGGTTCAAAGGAACCGCATGGTTTTAAATTAATGAGTACTCGGTTAATTTTACATGAATTGTTTATTTATTCTACTAGCATTTTTTTATTTCTTCCAATATTTGGAACTTATTTTCATAGACACGGGACTTCAAAAACTCTTACAAAAAATCACGGCTAGGGCAAATTGCTAAAACGTGAAATGATTTGTTCTTGAAAAATCTTTCTAAAAAACTTTTTCTCTTGCTGTATGTAGACCCTGGTTTTATCTTGCTGAAACTATACACTTCTAATATTTATTCTCTGTCTCTGTAGTTTTGGCACCGGAAAGTTGGTAATCATTTTAATGAAGCAATCTAGGTTAATTACGCCAAATTTAGCAACAGCACACCATACCGTCACTCGAGAGCTATGCAGGGACCGTTGATACAACTGTTGTGGATTATTCATAGCTCAATATCAGCAGTTTTGTTTATTTTATATTGAAATGTCGACGAAATTTTAACATAATTATTGTACAAAATAATTATGCAAACATATAATGCTGCTTATCCCACTGCAAAATAAATGGCGTAGCCTGCGGAGTTGAATGGCACTGTACTGGTTTCCCCATTTTTCTACTTGCTGTGTACTGCGTGTTTAAAAACCATGCGGTTTTTCTGAACCACTCTGTACAATGTATAATAGGGCAAGGTTTAATGTGTCATTGGTCTTCTACTTAATTAGCTTTGATTCTAAAGCAGAAGTCTAGTCAACTTTTTGAAGTGTATGTTTGGTGAAAACATGTTTTTTTGTTTACATTTTATTATTTTATTTAATTATCTGACTGTAGTAAACACCAAATAAAACCGATCCAAACTTATTCTACATGTTAATGCCTCCTGCTTGGTAACTAACAAGTCATAGCAATATAGTTGTTGAGTTTGTAAAGTTCTTATTTAAAAATGAAAATTTATATTTATATATATGTGAACATGTCACCAATAAACAACAGGCAAGACAGAATTGAAAAAGGCCAGACTTACATGAAAATGTTCTATGTTTTTGTTTATTAATATTGTTGATGTTGTTGGTATTCGATGGTGACGGTTGGGTGTATTGGTGAATTTATCGAACTACTGGAAAAATCAGATATTAAAGAATTGTCCACATAATTGCTTGTCGGGAATTAATCTGATAGTATATTCGAATTGTTCTATTTTGTTGGTGTCGTTTGCACGCTGTTTGACGGAAAAGTACTAATCATTTCTTTTTCAAAAGAGTAGTAAACACGAGCATAATTATTAGTTGCATCTTCTTTGCCGGTTATTAACTGCTCTGGATGAGAAAGCTGCTTATATTGACATCTTTTGTTCACAAAAAAAATGATTTACAACAAAATTGAAAAATTGTCATGGTTACGCTTACTCACTCTGATTGCAGCTTCCCAATCAGAGGAGAGCTATTGATGACAAGGTCTCAAACATAAGCAATTCTAGCAAGAATCAAAGAAAATCAAATCTTAAAAATCCCCAAACGATGCCTGTCGGAGCAAACGCTGACACAGGGCCGTCTTTACTGGTAAACTCAAAAATAACTGAAATTAAAATAAATCCATAATTGCGATTAGGCGACTGCAAACAGCGTCTGTATTTAGAATGGGCGGCCGATTTACAACCTGGGAACAATACTTGCCAAATTTGTTGTGCAAACGGGGTTTGTTAATTGCCGATGATTTTTTAAACGATAAAGTTGAATTTTTAAGTTGCTTTGTTAGGCACAACTAGAAACTTACAATCCTTTACTGACGTGACGGCCCGTTTTATGAATTATGGGGGAGGCACAAATTCAAAAAAACTAATAAAAACAAACAACAAAAGTAACTCATACGTATTATGAGATCAGCAGAGTATCTAACTTTCAAACATAAATTGGGATATTTTGGGTTTATGCAAAACTTGCCCCCAAGAAGAACAATACAGTATTCTGAAATCAGGAAAACAGCAAAATAAATGCTCATATAGGAGGAATAGGTAAAATTAAATCAATATCAGACAGAGTTATATATATAATCCTAAATCTAAACAACAGATACAACTTTTAAATTATTTAAGTGTACGCCCCCACTAGCACCCACAGTGACAAAAAAGTGGATCTTTTCTACGACAAGTACAATAACAATGGGCTATATGAACTCAAAGTTGGGTAAAAGAAAAGTTGAAGACTGTAACAAAAAATATTTTCTACAATTTCATCTATGGCAGATTGCATATCCCTTCAATATGACATTCAAATGTTATCTATGTGGTGTAAAACGAAACTACTTGCAACTAAATATATCAAAATGCTGTACGATGACATACTCTCGCAAAAAATCAAATATAGTTTTTGATTATGCCATTGACAACCAACCTTTATCAACAATTACAACCTACAAAGATTTTGGTGTGCTGTTCGACAATCAATTAACATTTAATAGTCACATAGACAATATTGTCAACTCAGCATTAAAATCGCTAGGATTTATTATTAGGTCAGCAAAACCATTCTCTAACAAAGAATCTTTGCACGTACTCTATTTTGCTTTTGTCAGAAGTAAATTAGAGTATTGTAGTACGGTGTGGTCTCCTTACTACGCAACCTATTCCTATGCTCTGGAAAAAGTTCAAAGACGTTATTTAAAGTATATGTGTTACCGAGAAGATGGCCACTACCCGCCTCGTGGTCGTACAGATTATAACGCCCTATTAAGCCGTTTTGATTTTGACTCTCTTCGAGATCGTCGTAAAAGATCTGATATATTGCTGGCGACTAAGCTGGTTTGCGGAGATGTGGATTGTCCAGTCCTATTAAGCAGTTTGAACTTCCATGTACCAAGGCTAGCAGCTAGAAACCAACCAACATTTACTTGTTTTAGGTCGCACAGTAATTTAGGACTAAATGCACCGATAAACAGAGTAATGAATGCTGTAAACTCCGTAGCGCCCAATCAAGCATTTTTTTAACCATTTTATTTTATATAATTTTTGTATATTTCTGTTACTTTTGTTTATTTTTTGTTCATTCATATTTTTTTTTTGTTGTTTAGTCTTATATCATAACTTCTTTATTTAATTTTATTGTATCATAATTTTTTTCTTTCCTTGTATCTATTTACCTATGTCTGTATATTATCTCCATGTTGGAACTATTAGTTCTGTTGGGATAATAATTTAATAAATAAATAAATAAATAAATAAATAAATAAGCATACCAAATAGCGGAAATCAAGAAAAGGTAGAGGTACTTAAGGAGAGAACGTTTACTAACACATGTCTATATTCAGGAAGCAATTTTAACAACAAAATTGACCTTTTTCTATCTAGTTACAAACAAATAGTCACAAAAAAACGTGTCAATAATGTTTACATCGCAGCGATTATAGATTGTTACGAGCGTCACTAAACATGAAAACAAAACTTAAGAGAAACAAAGTGATGAAAACGGTACCGTACTCAATTCTAGATTATTTGAGACAGGCATGAAGGAGAAATGGAGAAGAAATTGAACCAATTAAAAGAAATTGAAAGGTTTACAAATGAACATTAAAAAACTAAACAGAAAAAAGTTTGCTAAAGAAAGCATCGCCGACACATGGAAATATGCATAAGTAATCTAATCCTATTGCACAAGAAAGAAGACAATATAAACATAAAGAACTACATGGCAATACGCATTCTATCACACTTTTACGCAAAAATTGCAAGATATATTCAACTTATCATGATCATGCAGAGGCATAAACGTAGACGGAAAATACATAAATCACTTAAGGTTTGCAGGTGATATAGTTCTAATCAGTCTAAACCCAAAAAACCACCTAATAGACATACTAGAGCAGGTGAATATATATTTGAACTGGATGAGCTTAAAGATAAACTTGATGAGCTTGGAAACTGGTCAATACTAAATACAATACTAGATTATAGAACAAGTAGACGAGTACATCTTGAACATCTGATTAAGTTTGGCAAAGCAAACAAAGCTGCATAAATTACACGGCGGATTAGACAAAGTAGGGCAGCGTTTGGTAGATTCGGAAACATACTTAAAAACACCGACATAGCAAATAGATTTAATCGGAAGGTGTGCAATATGTGCATAATACATGTCACAATTTATGGCCTAGAAACTATGATGAAAATCTTAACCGATTACAAATTTGCCAAAGTAGATGGAACGTGGCATTTACGCGTAAGTCTAAAACAAAGAAGAAGGAACAAGTTTATTTGAAGATGCACTGGAAGGACATAATCAACAAACCTCTGAACTTAAGTAAAGTTGGCTAAGCTATGTAACGAGAGAGGAGAAAGGAAAATGGTCACACAAGCTGCTAGAGTGAAGACCAAGTCGGACAATATTGAAATTGATAAAAAAGTTTAACACAGCAACACAGCTGAGAAAGAAAAAAAAGAATCATTACACTTTAAAAATGCAAAAAAAAAACTGCGACGTTGTCATGTCTTTATTTTAATAATTATCATACTAAATTAAATTAAATTTTTTATTTATTTATATCTATTTTTGCATAAAGTACAGTATAGTACTGCGATCTCCACTATTACACAGATTTTTTTTCATTTTGATTTATATATCTTTATATATTATTTGAAAAAGATCTTAAATTGCTACACTAATTACATCAGAACATTGATAACTTTTTAATTAAATTTTGATATGTCTATTCTCATTATATAATGGAACGAATAAAGTGCAATTTATAGAACTACGTGACTATTGCTAATTGAAAATTCATTGATGATAACTAATAAATTATATGATCAAAAAGAATTCTATATTGAACACAGATAAATATTTATAATTATTGTTGTTTAATTTAGTTATATCAAGTACAAAATACAATTATAGCAAGTTAACATTTACAATAAGTAGTAATAGATTGCTCTAATTTACTAATATTCTCAAACTTTAATTATCCAATATAATTAGCTTGTACATGAGAAAGTTATATACTAAAATAGCGATAACTAATATTAACTACATATGTATTTCTAATAACAATATATTAATTTTGAAACGATATTTAATAAACTATATTGTACATGCATTGCCGTATTTGTATTTTTTATTCTGGTTTTGTGGCAAGAGATATTACAAAAGTTATTCATCTAGAAAGAATAAAATTGGTCCCTAAGGGAGTTTGCACTTTGCTTTATCTTTCATAAAATACATGCATTCTGAATATATAAAACTTCTATGAAATTTTTTTTTAAATATTTATACGCAACTTTATTCATCGACATGTTTTCTATAATTTTTAATTCATTGAGAATTCTAACGATAATCGTCGGACGTTGATTGAGGCGTGTGAAGTAATTCGTGCGCTTGCATTGTGTCGGAGCACTTCAGCGAGACGCTTCCATTATTGGCATTCGGATTGGCTACTTGCCATTGTCATTTGCGATCGAAGTGAATAGGGTCAAATTATGACGTCAACTACGCTGCTACACCACCACCACGTTGAGATCTATTATGGTTTGTAGACGTGAGAAATCTACATTTTCTTTCTAATATGATACTTGATTGATTGTCTTATATTGGACTTTAATATCTGCTGATATAGTAATTGATATTTATTTATAGTTAAAAAAATGTAATAAAGAATGTGCAGACAAATACATTTCAGAAAGAACTATAAAATTGCATATAAACTTTGGCAATAAAAATACAGCTAGACGTATATTATGAATTTCTACAGCTATAAAATAGGAAAAGCCACCGAGCAAATCGGATGAAACTATGCTTCCGTACACAATCCGACAACATTTTATGATAAACCTAAAGAATATTTATGTATAAGAAAATCTATGCAGATTTACCTCAAAAATAAAATTATTTTACAGTCGGAAAAAAATATACATGTTTTTTTTTTAAGCTTATAACATTATCATTAACACCAACGACAGTTAATATCCTCTTTAATAAATAACGTTTAATTTTTTTTAGCATCACGGAAGTTGTTAATTTTTTTTTTCGTAGGGTGAAAATATCGTGATAAATATTTTCTCATAACAGAATGCGGAGATGATATAAACAAGATAATGAGCAGGCTTTCAAGATGGGAAAATCTGTCCCAACGATGTTATTATGTTGTCTCTCTGTTTTTTTTTTTTCGATCTTGGCACAATCTTCTTATAGTGTCAGTGGAAGTAAATTAATTAAAGTTTGTAATGAGTTTTGCGGCAGATCATTAATTAAATTTTTAATTTCTAACACTGCAAAGAAAATCATATTGTTTGTCTGAGACAGTAAGCTCTTATTGCGATTCTTTTAAATTATGCCATACAATAAGGAGTTTTGCTTTTTTTTTAATTAATGGTTAATTTTAATTGTTAGTATAGTTCAATCGAAATAAATGGCTTTGAATTGATTTTGATTGAATAAGCGTTTAGAATCATACTAAGTGGTTTTCTTTCAGATTTATATAGTTGAAAAAATTTAAATTTATTTATTTATTTCTTATTAACTTAATTTTAAAACACATACGTGTTAAACGTAAGATTTTTTTGGTAGACATTGAGACATTTGATTGAATAATAACTTTGACTTGTTTAGGACCTATCTAGGCTAGATATTTGTCCAACAATGTGCATGATGCTCATGAATACTTTTATAAGTTGTATATTATTGTTTATAAACAACAATTATTCCAAGAAACAATGATTATCATCCAATCCGATACCAGCTATAATTCGTATATAGCTTGCCGTTGCAAAGTGAATATTTGATTTTTACAACCCCAAAATTATTTTTTTAGAGAATATGAGTTTGAATTATAGTTCAGTCAAAATAGCTTTTCACCTCCGAAAACATCCAAAAGTTTTGAAATTTTTTACACTGATTTATAGGTATCTAATGAAGATCAAAATGCTGAGTTTACTGGAAACTCAGCATTTTGATCTTCATTTACGTTAAAGTTTTTTTACCAACTCATCAGGGTCATCAAAGTCGTCTTCGGGGGTAGAAGTATTGTCATTGATGCATTTTTGATGGCAGTTGTGGCAAATGTTGGGCAAATTTGTTTCCAAATCCAGTTATACATTTATAAGAAATTTGTTTGAGGACTGCTTCAGTTGCTATTGCGTCTTTTGTAGTCACTGGGATCAGTCGGCTGCTCTCAAACTTCTAACCTCTTTGTTCTGAAGGAAGTTCACTTCCTAGCCAAAATTGGATTTGGTAGTATACACGAAATGCTTTTCTTTTTGTGGGCGGCAGCGCAGAAAGGTCTGGTTTAACATTCGAAACCGATTTGGTAAAAGCATTGTAACGATGCATGTTAAGGGAGATTTGCTTGTAGGGCGCATTGTACAATGCTAAAAGTAATTTGTTTGTAATTTCAGCGACAACCTCATGGGATGAAGTTGGGAAGTTAAATGTATCAGATTTTTGTCCGACAGCGTGTATTATGCTTATGAATACTTCTATAAGTTGTATATTATTGTTTATAAACAACAAATATTCCAAAAAACAATGATTATCATCCAATCCGATACCAGCTATAATTCGTATATAGGTTACCGTTGCAAAGTGAATATTTGATTTATACAACCCCAAAATTAATTTTTTTATAGAGAATATGAGTTTGAATTATAGTTCAGTCAAAATAGGTTTTTACCTCCGAAAACATCCAAAGTTTTGAAACTTTTTACAATGATTTATAGGTATCTAATGAAATACACTAAAAGACCTGACGAATATGATACGAGCTCTAGCGGCAATGACCAAAAACCTTTTTCAGTTTTTTGTTAATATCTCGAGAACTGTAGGTTGGAGGTAAAAGTTGACTATATACATGATAAACGCTGATAAAATTTGCAATAAAATTGATTCTATATATACATGCTGTAGACTAATTGGCGGATAAACGCCAGGTAACTTTGTAGACCATGCCAAAAGAAAACGAAATCTTAATTCCAAAATGCTGAGAAACTTTTCGTTTGGCCTCACGAGGTCCTTAAAATATATATACCAGGTGTCTCAGACTACCCGTAGCAGCCCTTTATTGACAACGCTTAATCGAATGTGACTGGGACAAAAAAAATTATTACCAAAGTGAAACCAAGGAATCCACTGATAAATTAATATTTTTACCGGAATAATCCGAAAGTACCCGGAACCGGAAGTAACATTAAAATTTCAAATGGCAACATAAGTCGAGTATGGTATTAATTGATAGGTCTTTTTAAAAGAAACAGCTTTTATTAAAATGTTTTTTTTTTATATTTTGCTTATTTACAAAATAAACAAAAAAAACTAAATTAAAAATTAGTTATCCATTCAACACGCAGTTTCTTCAATTTGGCTTTGCTTTTTTGTTATGTCAAAATAATTGACGTTTGTGAATATTTGAAGTAAAATAAATTAATATTGTCTAAGTATTGACACATTCAATACTTTGACAATAATAATTTATGGTTTTTACAAACCTTGAAGGTTTTGATATGCTGATGATATTAGGTAAATGCGATCAGTCAAAAAATGTTTTTCGGCGTCTTGCAGAACGAGTTAAGACAACTGGTAAGTTACAGCCTAGCTACAACAAAGGTCAAAGTATTAGAAAACGTGTATAAGATGAAAGAGCACCAGATATTCTTGCAGCAATTGCTCTGGACCTGAACATCTCGACTAGAAGAATTGAAATCGATGCTGGAATAAGTTGTTCCACTGCTTGGAGAGTTTTAAAACAAACAAATTCCATCCATATCATATCTCTCTACACCAAAAACTTGAAAAGCGGGATTT
This sequence comes from Tachinus rufipes, assembly GCA_963932245.1. NCBI lineage: Eukaryota > Metazoa > Arthropoda > Insecta > Coleoptera > Staphylinidae > Tachinus > Tachinus rufipes. Next base: position 36,774,940 of record OZ010744.1, read on the forward strand.
TCAAGATAGGTTGAATTTTTGTGAATGGTTGTCTCATAAAAGTTTTAATTTCCATCACAAAATTTTATGGACAGATGAGTCGTCATTCAAAAGCAACGGAGTTGTTAATTTACATAATGCTCAGTACTAGAGTAATAAAAACTCTGGTTAATAGAAGTTGATAATCAACACGTGTAAACCTTTAATGTTTGGTGTGGTATTTTAGGAAACCATATAATTGGTCCGCATTTTTTTGATGATTTATTAAACGAAGCTAAATACGCTGATTTTTTAGAAAATAATCTTATTGGCCTAGATGACGTTTCATATGCGACACGTTTAACAATGTATTTGCAACAAGATGGTTGTCCACTTCATTACGCAAGAGTTTCTCGTCAAACCGTTGATTGTCTTTTTCCTGGTCGATGGATTGGAAGGCTAGGACCATTTCTATGGCCACCTCGTTCTTCTGACATAACGCCTTTTGACTTATTTTTGTGGGGACGTATCAAAGACCTTGTCTATAAAGAGTTTCTAACCACGAGGGATAATATGAAGGAGAGGATACTGAATGTCTGCCGTTCACTTAGTGAAGATGAGATACAATGGGCCGTCAACGACGTTCGAAATTGGCTACAAAGATGCATTTATCAAGAAGGAAGGCAATTTGAACATACCATAAATAATTCAATAGTTGTTTTAATTATCATTTTTTTAATTTTTACACTTATTTGAATTGTTGAATAAAATACTTTCAAACAATTGGTATTTTTTAATTATTGTAAATATGCAAAAAGTTGTTTCTTTTAAAAAGACCTATCAATTAATACCATACTCAACCTATGTTGCAATTTGAAATTTTAAAGTTATGTCTGGTTCCGGGTACTTCCGGATTATTCCGGTAAAAAATAAATTTACTCAGCATTTTGATCTTCATTTACGTTTAAGTCTTTTTACCGACTCAGGGTCATCAATTTCATTACCATTTAAGCATTTTTGATGGCAGTTGTGGCAAATGTTTGTGCACATTATTTTTGCTTTTGGCTGCCAAATCTGTTTCCAAATCTAGTTATACATTTGCAAGAAATGAAGTTGAGGATTGCCTCAGGTGCTATTGCGTTTTTTGTAGTCACTAGGATCAGTCGGCTGCTCTCAAACTTTTAACCCCATTGTTTTGGAGGAAGTTTATTTCCTAGCATTGCTGCTTTTTCTGTGGACGGCAGCGCAGAAAGGTTTGGTTTAACATTTGAAACCAATTTGGTAAAAGCATTGTAACGATGCATGTTAAGGGAGATTTGCTTGTAGGGCGCATTGTACAATGCTAAGAATGTTTTGTTTCTAACTTCAGCCACAACTCTATGGGATGAACTTGGGCTGTTAAATGTATCAGAAATACTTTGCAGTGTACCTCGTTTTTTGAACAAATTGAAACAGACAAGTTTTCCTTTTTGATATGCAGCGAAAGTTGTATCACATTTGTTGAATGCATGCACAAGAAGTATGCAGTCCTTTGTTTAAATAGTTTGCAATTATTGCTGACTCGAATATACTTTTTTTTTACTTTTCCGTGGCTTGGTTTAACAAATAATATCTATCTTACAGATGGGGTTAAAGTCATAAGGAGAATAATAAGATTAACATCTTTGCCAACTATTGCTACTTTGTCACTAGTTAAGGATTTTATTACTCCTGTGCGGATGATTAATGTATCAACGTCACTAAATGTTTGTTCTGTTGTGTTGTTATTGTAATTTGAAAGATACGACACAAGTAATCCACAGCTGTTAGGATGCAGATTGTAAGCGTATAATAACTGGTGCTAAACACAATAAAAGTTAATTGATTATTGATATAAAAAAAATTAGATATAATAAATATTTAATCAGATTTTATATTGCGTTGCAATAAATTTTAGTTTTTCCGCGCTGGGACGCAATACAGCAATCTAAAATTCGGGCAAAAAAACTGTTTTTCAGAGTTGGCATGCCAAAAATGTTTCAAATATTTTAGAAAATATTTACAGTAATAAAACAAGTCTAAAAGAGATAAGACTATTTTCATCAAACATTTATTTATGAAACTAGTAAAATTGATTCTCAAGTAGTCAGATACTTTAGTTTCTATTGAAGATATATAGAATGTGTTTCTGATTCCATTAATATTTATTGAGACTAGATCCGAACTGACACCTAATAAGCCGTTGGTCCCATTAACCACCTTCAAACAAGTCGTTAAACTTCTGGGACGATGTAAAATAACTGTAAAATGCGCAATACAGAAGAAGAATGCGATCAGCAAATGTTTGATGATAACAATATTAAAAAAATATTTAGACAAAATGTCATTGACAAAAATGTTTTAAACATTTATTTATTAACATGTTAGAAACAATTGTTAGTAGCAAATATATTTCAGAGTTGTTGTTGTAAGACTTTTGGGGCAATTTGAAAATAGCAATAAAGAAGAAAACTGCTAACTTACTTTAAAGCCATTTTCATTATAAACATATATCTCTCCTTTTTTAATAAATTGTTTGGTATTTCTAATTAATTGATAATTCAATTAAAAGAAGAAGATAAATAAATACACATACAAGGTGGGGCAGAACTTCTTAGTCTTAACCAATCACTGACGGGTCTCCAAAACAGGTAGAACAGTGGGGGAAGTATGGTTAAGTTGGGGAAATAACGCCATTTTCATTAGTGATTTTGCAGTGGTCGGGAGAGCAACGCGGCTTTGTTGTTGACATTTTTTTTTTAACGGGGAAAGTGTGGTAGCGACGCAGAGAGCCATTTGCAGACGGTTTGGTTTAACTCGTTATGACAGAGTTTTTGAGCTTAAATCCACTTTGCAATAAACTAGTTAAGCGACCCAAGAGTGTGAGAATACCCGAAAACATCTAGGCAGTTAGAGCGTCTATTGAACAGCCTCCGATGCGTTCTGTGTGGTAACATGTCGCTGCTCTTGGGTTTTTGCACAAAACATTATTTTACACACAGACTTTAAGTTACACCCCTTATAAGATGATGATGATTGTTCAGAAGTTGAGCTCACAAGACGCACAGATGCTTACATGGCATAACAAACAAACAAAACTTTTGTTACTGGACAACTGAAAATTCTTGAGAAATTTACCAAAGGCCACTTTACAGCTCTAAAGTGGCAGTGTGGTGCTTTATAGACGTTATAGGATCATATTTTTGTGAAGAGAGGTTTAACTGTAACAGTAAATTCTCCTTGCTAATACAAGATGTTGGAGATTTTTTTACGGCCTAAAATGGAAGAGTATGATGCAGAAACCTTCTGGTTTTAGCAAGATGGAGCTACAGCTTATACCGCCCGTTGTTCACTCGGTCTTCTGCAGCAGTTGCTTTTCGGTTGCTTGATCTCGTTGCGAAGGGATGTTTTATGGATTCCTAAATTTTTGGATTTGACTTCCTGAATTTTTTTTTTTTTATACTTCCAAGGTGAGGTTTACAAAGTTTGACTTTGAACCCTGGAAGCTTTAAGAGACGCAATCGCCTGATTTTTTTAAGATATGCTGGCGAGAGTGTCCAAAAAATATGGCGTAGTATGTACTTTTAGAAAATAAAAAAAAAATCTTTTACCGTTTACTCACAATTTGTAGTTAGCCGATTTTGTGAATTGCTTTATAAAGTCTATTTTAAATAAAAAGCGTAGTTGGTTGTTTTATAGATTAAAGTGTTGCTCTGTATGTTTAAATTGATAAATAAAGTTTCATAAAACACATCATTGATCATCAAAAGTTTTGAACATGATTGATATAGCTGAAATTTATATGAACCGACTAATATATAATTTAACATTAGTAAAATATTATTTACATATTTTGCAATCCCGATATATAATATTCCAAAGTAAGCTTTTATGACGAAAAGAGGCAATATTTTTAAAATTACCCTTATGTTACCAACTTGAAATATGTACTTGAAAAATAAATTTGTACCGTAAATACTGACAAAGCCTAGTATTTGGTCCACTCACACGTTTAATTAGCGATTCATTGTTTATTGTAATTAAAGTATATTTAAATTAATTATATTTTAGTATATATTCTTTTAATTATGTTTTATTGTATGTATGACGTGTGTAAGATTCTGAGTTAATAACACAAATAAAGCTTTATTGTTGTTATTATTATTATTATTTCATATTATATGCAATTATGGTTACATGAACATTATAATCACGTATTAGACTTATGTCTGAAATTAATAAAAACCATTATTTTGTAAAACGTTTTGCAGCACTTGGGGCTAGAATGTACGACAAACTAATGCGCCGAGATTTAATTTAGGCGCTTTACTCAACTCAACTATGGGTTGTTGTAATAAAATTAATTTAATTTGTGCTATTAGTGAAACATAATCAGTACATATCAAAGCAGTATTCTTACACGAATCTATAGGATTGAGTAAAAATTACTTTGGAGACCAACAATGTGAATATTCTCATTCTATCTAACAGTTGGAATTTTAAAAAATGTGGAGGAGCACCGTGATGCATAAACTATTTACGCTTTCTAATTTCAAAAGGTACTTTTTCTTAAAGAGCTTGTTTATCTTTTAGAAATTAAAAGTACGTTTTATAGTTTAATTACTGAGGAAGAAAAAATGATTTTATTACATAACTGATAATAATACCTACCAAAAACCGACAGAAAAAGTATGTTTGAACCGTGACACAATTGTGGTATGTGGGTTTTTTATCAGACCATATGGTGGTTATTATAAACATTAATATTTATCAATCAATAAAACTTGTTTGCAATCATTGCTAAAAAGCATTATATTCTATACGGAGCGGATCATTGTAGTAGTAAAGCTGGCACAAAATTGAATATGGTATGGGTACAATACATTCCCAACAGATTTGTAACTAACTTTTACTTGATGAGCATTTTTTTCTGATACTATTTTCTGGATGTTTGTCAATAATTTAAAGAACCTGATTTTTTAGTTGTATATTTCTGATAGTACTAAATATTCTAATTATTAGTTTTGGTTTAGCAAAATTATTAGTTTTAGTTTTTTGTCAAAACGAATGTACTGTAGTTAACGTTTCAGAACATTCAAATGGCAAACATGTACTTTTTATTAATTTTGTTAGCCAGTGGTTTGACCAAGAAAAATATATAAATATGCATAAATTTTTTTCATAGAACGTGTTAAAAGTTACTTAAAAAATAAAACAATCAATGCTTTTTGTACAATTGCAACATCAAGCATATTTATTTTACATAATATAACTTTAGGATTTTTTATACACAGGGTTGGGTAGTGGTTTTTTTTTTTAAACGCAATTAAGTTTGTTTTTAAGGAAGTTTTGAGTTTTGGCCCACTCATTCAAGCACGCCGACCGGTATACTGGCCATTTTGATTTGGATGTTTTTTTGGGGATTTTAGGTTGTGTGGACGATCTTTATATACCAGGGATTTGAGATAACTTTGACAAGAATTAAAAATGGGGGGGGGGGGGGTAAATCTGGCAAGCGCGCAGATCAGTTTACGTTTTCTCGCATGGAGATCATTTGTTTAGGTTAGTAGGTTAGCTTTTAAAGTAAAGTATTTATTGATATTGTTTAGTGTGGGCTGGTTGAAACCACACGTTGTCCAAATATATTTCTTTAACAGAGAGTAAAAAGAAATCCTGGATCATTGTCACATATCGGTCTGAATTTATAGTTACACTACGACCGTTTTCTTAAAAAAATTGAACATAATACCGTGACACAATTAGAATGAAAGGTCATCTCATAAAGTTCTTTGGATTTAGCTTTGCTTTAGTTCTGTTTGTTAACACAGCCACTGAGGTGTAAATGCGCCTGATCAGAGAAGATCACAAATGCGTCGTTAAGTAAAGTCTCAACAAGCTGTTCACATGATGTTTGTCGGTTTGCATAATCACGTTCCGTCAGTTGTTAGGCTGCAATCATTTTGTACGGGTAAAAATGGAGTTTATTATGTAGACGATGAAAACGATTTGATACGCCAATGTTTACGTACAGAACTTTTGGGTGACCGCAGCATAGAGACACAAACTCGTTTGACATAATTAGGTGTTTTAGCGGTCCTCGGAGCTCCTTTCTTTTTCTGTGACACATTTCTCAATTTCCTAAAGGCATTCAACTACAATAAATTTGATTTCCGATCAGAAACACGGCCTCGCGACGAAATATTGAAATGACGGCGAACAGCATGTTGCATCGCGATGACCAAGTGGCTGTTAGAGAAATACGCCTGAATACAGAAAACTATTGCTTTATGACAACGGACAAATTTATCTTATGTATGTGATGTAAATAGATCTGAATATGCAATTTTGTTTTGTATTAAAACACCTAATAAAACAAACTAATTACTTCGGCGTGATGATAAATAAATTTCAAATTAAAAATCTGTTTTGGCCGATTAAACAATACACATGATTGACGAGATTCGCTACATATGCATAGAGTATTCTAATATTTTGAATTTGATTTTTCTGTTGCATACGAAATGAAGTACATAGTATTATTGGCATCCAGTGCATTATTTACTCAAAGTAAAGAAATCGATAACAGAAAGCGTTTCATATACAACTTTTATATATGTAAATTGTGTTATTGAGAAAATCAATTGCTTATATCAATTTCAATATCATTGAAAATATGTGTATAAAACTGATAGTAGATAATTAGCCTTTTTTTATTGCTTAGATCAGAAAATTCGAACAAATAATGCAATTTTAAATCAACTTGGCAAGAGATATTATGATTAAACAATATAAATTTTGATTAAAAAATACATTCCTTTTATTCTCATGTCTATAATTATATTTATATTACTAAAATAAATCTTAATGATGTGCATAACAATAGACATCAAATTTATAAAAATTGAATAAAATTTCCTTACGTCGCTATTTAATTTTATTATTATTATCTTCTCATATTTTGTCAAATTGCTAATGCTATAAAGTACGTTTTAATATTAATATAAAAAAATGGTTGACGTAAAAATCGGTCACAATTTAATATATTCCCCCTTTCTTGACTTAATAAAAATTTATGTATCTATCAAATTAAGTGAAAGCGTATGCGATTATGAAAAGAAAAAAAATGCAGACGCAGAATCGCAAGATCCATCCGATTTTTTATTATGATGTTACTTTGCTCTTCCTTCCTTCATCCCGTCGCGTATTATATTACGCTTTCACGGGCCAATGCCCCGTTGAGTTGGGCAGACTTTTCTCAATCAATATTTGACGTAATTCTTTTTATATGACGTAGCATGTGGATGAACTTTTCAGAAAGGGATATTTGCGTAATTAAAGTGGCATCAAGTGGCACTACGTTTAGCAAGTCTGTGATATATACTTTTTAAATTAGATGTATACCAGGGTTAAAATGTTGATGAATTTATAACTAACACTTCAGAATATTAAATTTCTTATTTGTTTTATAATAAATAACAAAACTAAAGTTTAATAAACTATTAAGAAGTATTTATGTTACTAAAATTTTTAAGGATTACTTTATAATAATAAAATGTATTTGACATTATTGAAACTATCTTTAGAGTTTTTTTTTTGTAGTTTCTTACGAGTACAAACAGTATATTTGTTAGAGGCTATTAACATGTTTGTTGTAAAAATTTACAAGTGCCTGCAAGAACCATGTTATCATAGAATAATTCAGTAAACTATAAAATAAAGTATGTGTGCATAAGAGAATCTTTAGTGAGCCTAGATGAGCCTAAAATATGATTTGTTTAATATGAAATTATTAAGATTGCTTAACAAAATAAATTACAATCAAATATGTCTTAATAGTACACACAAAAAAGCACAGAGGTTACTTCTAATCAAAAGCTCTGACAGAACTAAACTAAACATTTTTTTTTTAATTGGAAAGAGAGTAATACTAAAAACAGCAATATAGGCACTGCACAGATTTGGTGGCGACCTAGACGTGGTCTATGTCTGGATTCAGTTTAATGGACTTATAGTCTGTTTCTGTCGTTTTGGGCTAGAAAATGCATTAAAGATAACTATATTTTTTTAAATCAGTTTTGCTCTATTGGGCCAAGCGTATGAGAAACTGATTTTTAATTGACATGATTGAGAGTAGCATTTGTTTTTCCGTTGCATGCGCATAGGATTTCTTTTTGCGGACGTTGAGTGCTTTCCGAAGAGGATTGCGAGTCTACCTTTTAGAAGTGGGTGCTTTGGTTCAGGTCTTTGATAAAGTTTGGCTTGCCTTCAGCTTAAGATAAGCTGAACAGCCTTTATAGCTTGCGGTGTGCGGTTATTTCGGTGCGGCATTGAACAATATTACCCGATTTGGGCACACACAACTTGGTGAAAGACATATTTTTTTTTACTTTTTTTGGAAGCTGAACGTAGAGCATGAAAAAGGGTTTTCTATGCTTTCTCATGCGCTTGATAAGTAAGAGGGCAAGCTCTTGAGCGGCCAAATCTACTTGCACCGCACCAGCCTTGATGCATTTGGTTACGTTCTTTGTAACGTATTTTGGGGTTTTGTTGATGGATTTGTACATGTCTTTGAAAGTTGCCGACAGTCTTTGGAACACGGTTTTATCCCGTATTGCAATAGGGGACGGGCGACCGATTTGCTAAAGGTAATTGACGGCTGATGGCCTATTAGTTAAAATAGCTAAAGAGGACTTGCTTGTTTCTGTCTTCTGCATTTTTTTGTTGCTTACTAAGGTGTATCTTTTAGGGATGTTGTCCTGCTGGACTTTTATTACTTCTTTGACCTCGGAGGTTGCAGACTCGACCGGATTTTTGGTAGACTTTTTAAGTGAAGTTTGGACCGGAGCGTTCGGTATTTTGAGGTCTAGGTGTCAATGTCTAAATTAAAAAACAAAAAAATGCGTAAATTGTCTTATATTGATTTGGCGACGGTGGTGAGGTCAAAGATTGTAGAGTGGCCAACTATGAAACTAACAAATAAAACAAGAGGATTTTGAACTTTTTCTTCATTTTCTCTCTTGCAAATAGGGTAACTTGGTTTAGAAGTTGATTTGTTAAAATCAAGGCACACTATTAAGTCTGATGAAGAATATGTGCATAGAAATTTATCAGGTATTTTACAGTAAACAAAATTATTGAAATAACTTAACATTGTTTATTTATAACAAGAGTCTAGAGTAATTCTAGGCGCTTATAGTTAGAAGTGTTTCTTGCAATTTATCGTGTTTAAAAAACCTGGTCTTCTAATGAGTTTTACTTGGTAGATTAATGTCAATCAAGTTTATAGCTAGTTTATCTTCTTTAGTAAGTGGACAAGATAATAGATCAGTTAAGAAATAATAAAACAATTTACTATGTTCTTATCACAAATTTATTCTTACAAATCATTACTAGTTTGGCTCTACTTGAGCCTTCTACAACTAACATGTTGGATTTGCATCGAGTATAATTTATTATTAAATTAAATGTCTGAAATTGAAGAGACCATCTCTGGTTAAACGTCCACTACGAACAATCCCAGAACAAAGTTTTGTGTGTCACTTTAAAGGTTGATGTATTTTTTAAATTTGTGTGTATATTTGTACGTATATGCTTTAGTATGATTTGCTTCACAAAGTGTTAGAGTTGATACTAAAGTAGTTTTTAATTGTTAAAAGACAATTTGCTAAGATATCAATCACCATCATTTTTTCATGTTAGTTGACATAATCTGCGTGCTATTTTAGCAAACTTTAGAACGAATTTGCGAAACTAGCTGCAAGCAAACATTGTGCGCAATATTTTTTGGCAAATGTAACTGCCATATGGTAAAAAATTTTTTTTGGATTTATTTAATTTTGTTTGTGCAGATAATGCGAGCAAGATATTTTACTTTAATATTTTCAAATATAGATTGCACAATTAAAAGTCTTACTGAGTTTAGGCACTAGCAGCTCCCTATAGACTGTCGCATTTTTTTATTATTCAATTATTTAGCAGTTTTTGTATTTTCTAAAACTTATTTTTGGTAAGAACCAAGTCAGAATGAAATCAGAGAAATTAGAAATGGTTTTTAGTATCAATAATATGTTTGACTCCTGTTACTAGACTATAAAGATTAAATAACTCCTAATTTTGATTCAATAAATCATTGAAAATGTGCTTCTTGTCATTGTTGAAGTAAGTTATTTTGTTTGGACAAAGGTCTACTATTTGTACGTCAATAGATGCAGACAATACGTCTTCTTTCTTAATGTTTTTTTTATTTTTGTTATTTTGTCTTTTATTTAAATGGAAGGAATATTTTTTGTAAATGTTGAAAATTGAGTATTGGGAAGTGGGGATAATATTGCACCATATCTTGCCAAGAATTTTGACTTATAATAACATTCTATCTATACGTCTATAAAATGCAATGCTGCCAGCTTTGTGGTTTTTTTTTAACAGATTTATTATTTTAATTTTTTTTTATTTCAAGGCTTGCGAGGCTTAATCTAGCTTCTATTTCTGAATATACAATACCAGGTGCGTCTTTTGCATGCATTAATATTGCATAATGATCTTTATTTTTAGTCTTGTACAAATCTACTTGTGGAAGGTGGTGTTTGTGCATTGCAGCTTAGACAACATGTGTCAATGTAGCCAGATCTTTAACTGTTATAGAAGATTTCAGAGTACTTTATTTTGAAGAGTGTTTATAAGTTCCTTAGCGTTTTGAATTCTTTTAAAGTTTGTTGGGCAATAAACAAAATGCTTTGTGGAGTTAAGTATTTGAACTTTCCACAGTATCGTTTCAATCAGTTTAGGTGAAATAACAATAATGCACTAAATAATAAACATGACATTGGACAAAGTTTTAACAAAAGCAACCACTCTGATTTGCACAGTATAGTAAGGAGCAAGTATTATTATTATATATTATTACACGAATACTGATTTGGCGACGGTGGCGGAGACAAAGATGGAAGAACGGCATACTTTATTACTATATTTATTTACAGTTGGTATTTTAAGAGTTTTAATGTTCTTAGAAGACACTTCTGAAACTTATTGATTTTATGAAGTTAATTGGAGCTCAAAGTAACCATTTTTGATCAGCAATACTAGATGCGCGGACCCAGTTTTAGTAACCGTAGTTGCATAAGAACAAAAAAAATATTTATATTTAGGTATACCCTCGCATAACCGAATAAAGTGTAATGTTTGGCTTAACACAAAAAGCAAATGGCGTGTTTATATTATATGTATGCAAAATGTATAAAGTTTTTAAAATTAGAAAATAGGCATTATTCAAGAAAACTGCAAAGAAAACGGTGCAAAGACAAAAACTTTAACCAAATAAAATTAGACAGTACTTTCCAAAAAATCACAACAAAGATACAACTTGATGCAGATTTAGACGAAAGAGCTTTGACAACTATTTATGCCAACAGCACGGCAATTAACATCAACATCTTGCTCTAATATAATGTTCAATGGGATTATTCAATAGCATACGAATCAAAAAGTTAAGATTTATATCACTTTAAAAATTAGATTTGATTGAAATTATCTACAGATCTTTTGAAGTATGAAGGCATAAGATTAAGGTGTAAATTATGAATGAATGAAATATTTTACTGAAAAACATAGAGCCAAGCACGTTGTCAAAATTTTCTAGTTTTAAGTTTTTTATTTTAACTTATATATTTTGATTTTGAGTTAATTTAAGTTTAATCTTAAAAGACAACAGGGTTTTTTTTAGAAATGGTACCAGAAACTGTCTAAAGTGTAGATATACACACAAGCTTTTTTTTGCTATATATAAATATATTCAAATTAGTAAATTTTTTGTTGTATCTACAAATTTTATAACTTATTAATTTTATAGTAAGGCTTCTTATTTTACTTTTATTAAAATATAAAATAATGCATTATAATCTCATGTTTTTTTTTAACAAAATCGTTTTCCGTTATATATTTTTTTTTTTTCAATTTGCACACTTCATACGTATTTATCATTTATGTGACAAGTATGACTATAAATTTATTGATTTGAATTTTCTTAAAATTTATTATAAGTTTTTCAAATCCAGACTCTACTTTTTGATAAATAAAGAAAAATGTTATATATTGAAATAATTAGAACTTTCTGACAATTTATGTGACACATATACACACACTAAGAGTATGTTTGTGTTAGTTGTAAAAGCTTTCTAAACCAATTTTTCTCGCAGTTTCCTTATTGTAACAGAAATAGAACACTGTAGCATGATTGTAAAGTGTGAAGCGAATGTGCCATTAAATCAATTTCACTGCCCACCTGCTCAATGTTAACTCTGCTTAGAAACTTGAAATGGGGTTCAGGGACTGAAAACGTAGAGATTTCATCATCATAAGGGCAATCGTAAAACGTCCAACATGGGAACATGTTCGCTAAAATTGAATGCGGAGATTATTAATATTGTCCTTGTTGGATCAAAGCGAATCGGGATTGCTTTGATTAATTAATTTACTATGTTTGTACTAACTTTGTTTCGTTGCATACATAACTAAAATGTAATCGTATATTAAATATTAAAACTAGCTTAATTAACATAAATAAGCACATACAACACAACATAATAAAAACAAATCTTATTAATATATGTAATATAATTAAAAAATGTATTCAATAATTTATTAATATATTAAATTTATTAAAGCGGCGTTGACTTATGCCAGTCAACTGTCCTATTACAAGGATGACATAAACAGTGATTAGCTTTAATCCCTGTTTGTATTATCCTTGTAGCATGCCAGTTGATTGACGCTAGTAAACTATAGTAATGTCAACGCACAAAAACAAATTATTAAATTATTTATAAATACATATTTTTATTACTGGTAATTTATAACTATATATTATAAATAAAAAGAACCTAATGGTGAGTTTGCGCAACATAATTAAACAGTTTTAAAATTGTTTGCATATGTGTCATAACGTTGAATTACAAATAACAAGGTACACCTAAAAACATAGTCTAAACATGTAAATAATACAAGTTTTGAATCCTAATAACTTACTTTAAAAATAGATTAAAGACTACACTCAATGTTTGGAAAACTGGTGTTGCATGGATATAGAGATAGAAAATCCTGTAACTGTGGTTATATTTGTTACGTCTAAAAGGCATACAATTGACGTTGTTATGCTCTTAACTGCTAATAATAGCGTTAAGTTTTTTTATGGAAATTAAAAAATAGCTTGTGAAACAATAACTTTATACTTGGCACTTGTAATATTATTTGTTTGAAACTAAATTTGAGATCAAAAGAAAACTTATTCAGTTTGAAAAATTATGTAATAGACATTACCATAAGCTTAAATTTATCAAGCATTGTGAAGTTCGGGCAAGACAAAGACCGTTGTAAAAAAACTTGGTTTCTAAGAAACCTGCTATTGCTAAGCCTTACTCTAGCTTATTGTCAAACACGCTTTGGTTTTGCATTTGATCATTTGTGTTATACACTGGAATGGTGGAGTTTGTACTATTTTCCGATGAGACTAGCCGATATAGCGATCAAAAATTGGATACGGTGGCGGTTCATGCATTTGTTTTTATTGCTATGAAGGGCCATGACTCAGTATGTTTAAGATATTCTAGACAATCATATGACAAGACCATATACTGCTATAACTGTGCAAGATTACAAAGTATAAATTAGTTTTTGGTCTATGGAGTGTCTATGATGCAGCTCTAACCTAAACCTAATAGAGTATCTATGGGACAAACTATAACTAAATATCTGAGACAGAGTTCTTGTCCTAGCGTTTTTCCTTGATGTTAGTATTGCAGTACAAAAGAAGTAGTTCAACATCCCGCAATAAAACAATATCAAATTTGATTAGATCTATGCTTAATTCTCGAAATGTTATTAGAACTAGGGAGTGTTATATCTATTACTAAAAATTAAGAGAAATTACCAGTTGATAATTATTTTAAAAAAACATGTTTTTAAGGTGGTTTGTCTTAGCGTTCCTGCACAGGTCTCTTAGTGTTATTGTGCACATTTAATTGTTACTTTTTTGATAGTTTTGTTTTTTTGATGAAGTCTTTAAACTTTTGCTAGGAGATCGTCTTGAGTATTTTTTGTGTTTTCCAAAAAATGTCTTGCGTTTCTTATTATATTCCTCGGAGTCGCTCAGTAGATATAGTGGAGTTTTTTATTTTCTAGATATTTGCGGTATAGGGGATCCTATTGGAATTCCATTGTATATATGTGATTGTATAAGCAACAATGTTTAGCCTTGTTTTGCTCATTTGCGCTACCATATTTTGGGTAGTGTATGATAGTCTGTTAGAAATAGCCGCTTGTTCTTTATTTCTTGACAGTTGTGCTACTGGTAGTTGTGTTTTATTTTTTTTTTACCTATTATTTATTTAACGGTCTTGTATGGAATTTTGAAAGCAAGTTTTTATCTGTTAAACTTTATAGTATGTTTGTTAATCGAGTTTAGATACCTTTAGTTAGTAAATTTTTTTTAGTATTTGAATTGTTAGTTTTCAATATCCAAAAATACTCGAAGTCTGATGTTTTTCAAATTGCATTTAGTAAAGTTTTAGGGTCTTCTTTTATTGAGGTGTATAAATATAAAGCCAGAGATAATTGACCTACATCGTCTTTGCAAGCTTGTTAGTTATCATAATAACTTTGTTCGTTGCAAGTCAGTTACCTATGTTGTTAATTTTTGAGCGTTATTACTTAATCAACCTTGTCATACTAAACCTAACCTAACCTAACCTAACCTAACCTAGCCTAACCTAACCTAACCTAACCTAAACTAACTTTTTTTTTCTGAGAGGTGGTGAAATGCTTTATGCACACCATTTGATTATGGTAATGTGGGAATCTTTCTTTTTTTCAAAAAAGCTCTTACTCACTAAAAACTCCTTTCATTTCAATACATGGAATCAGCCCGTAGGCATTTCTTCATGTTCTTTTCTTATGCGTTCACATTTTTACATTGATGTATTACTCTCCATTTAGACTCCTCGTCTAGCATGTGAGCAATAATGTTGTCCGCTGTTAGGCTTTCATTGATATATTTTTTGATTTTTGTCTTTCTTCTTCCCATGAAAGACAATAAAAGAACGGGTGTTCGGTTGTGTCCTTCTTGCCACAGTAAGTGCATTTGTCGTTTTTTTTTTATTTTGAATCTGGAGAGATATGCTCCATAAGTGCCGTTTTATATTAATTTTCTGGTTTATGCAGCTTTGCCAGTATCAGTATTCCACTCTATTTGCCAGCTCTCCAACACGTTTGTTAGAGCTTCTGCCTTTGTAAATGGGTCCAGTTCATTCTTTTTTTTGTCGAAATTGTTGGCACTGTCTTATATTTGTAGGTAAATTGGCACAACATTTGCTATGACTTGCAATGCTTCAGTAGACAGGGTTCTGTATGCCTGGCATACCCATAACAATGGTACTCTTTTGGCTTTTTTAAGTTTGTTTACATTTTTTTTGTACTGCGTAGCTGTATACCAGATTGGGCTGCCATCAAGAATTGTCAAGTAAATTACTGCACAAAAAAGTTGATTGTTTTGGCCCTTTACAGTTAGGCAGTATTATCCTCAGTGCTGTTGCTTTTATTTCTGCTTCTGTTGAGACTCTCGTTACATGGTGGGCCATATTGTCGTTCCTGCTTATGTCTATGCTCAAGTATCTTAGTTTTTTTTTACTTAATATTTGTTTCTTTTATTTTAAGGGTGACCTCTTTCTGTCTTTTTATTCCATACAGGATCACTATCTTTGTCCTTCGAGCAGATAGTTGTAGTCCAATTTCTTTGATTTTTTAAATTACTAAGTCAATCGTTTGTTGTGCTTTTGCTGTATCATTACTTTTTGCCGTTGTTATTATCGCAGTATCATCTGCATACCCAATAATTTTTGTGCCTTAGGGCATTTTTATCAGCAGTACCTGGTAGTACAAGACGTTCCAGAGCACTGGGCCAAGTACGGAGCAACTGAACCCTTTTATTTCCTATTGTGCAGTACTTTTTTTCTAGGTAACTAGCAATCATATTGACAATATAATTGTCGATTCCTTTTCCCTCTAGAGCTTTAAGGATTTCTTTCCATCTTGCAGTATTAAACGCATTTTTGATATCCAAGGTTATTAGAAGAATGAATGATCGGTTTTTGTACGCGTTTTCTCTGTGGCTGTCGGAGATTTGGAAAACTTTTTTCAGTGAGTTTTAGAGTTAAGTGGCCTTCTTTGTCTTAGAGGGTTAGGTTTAATTTGTCCACGATTATGCGTTCAAGAATTTTTCGCATGCAATCAATTAGACAAATAGGTCTAAACGCCTTGTTATCAATTTTATTTTTTTAGGTTTTTTCAGTAGCACTATTTTGGCCATTTTTCATCTGTCTGGAGTTACTATTTCTGCGCATATTTTATCTGGGCCAGGGTTTTTGTTTTGTTTCAGACATTTGATATATTGTTAAGTTTTTTTGTGTTTAGTAGTATGGGTCTTCTCGGGAAGAGCAAGCAGTTAATGTTGCAGTTATTGCTCTTCTCCAAGCTGAGTTGGTTTTTGAGTTTTTAGGCTTTTTGTTGCTATTTTGTATACAGCGCTCTATGGGTCACTGTCTATTTTGTTAATAATGTTTTGCCAGCATTTTTTTTTTTGGCTTGTACTATATTTATACGTAACTCTTTTTTGATGTCCTTATAGGTTTTTTCAAGTTTACTTTTGGCTTTGTCTGAAGCAAGTAGGTTTGATCTGGCCTTTGTGACCGCTCTTCTTGCTTTATTAGCTTTCTTTCTCAGTTGATGGATTTCACTGTTCCACCAATATACATTCCTTTTGATTCGTTCAGTGTTTTTTTTTTAAAGGTTACTGTGCATGCTTTATTTATTGTTTTCATGAGTTGTTCTGGAGTTTTACTGCTAATGTTTTTGCATTTTCTGCCAAAGTTTTTAAGATAGTTTTATTCTTATATTGCTGAAGACCCATTTATTCTATTCTCTTTCCGTTGAATCTTGCTTATTTGTTGACTTGCAGATTAGTGGTTGTAGATGTTTTCGTGTTTACTCAGATTTTGTTTCGTTCTGACTTTCCAGTTTATGATTTGGTGAGCAATCTTCTCAGTCGTGAACGTTAGGTCAATATATGATGTGCCTTGGGGTTCTGAAAACGTTGGGTTGGCGATTTTGTTGTGCAGGACAAGCTTATGTTCTGCCGCCTATTCTATGATAATATTTTCTTTTTTGTCTTTTTTATTTTTTCTCCACAGTTTTGACTTGGCGTTGAAGTCGCCGACAACTATTAAGTCTTTTTTTCTGTTTTTTAATCCACGTTTTTTAGAAATTGCTGTAATGTAGAGTATGGGGAAATATAGCACATTGCAATAGTGAGATTGTCCATTTCCGCCCAGGCAAAGCCCTTGTGTTCCCTTCCTTTTTTAATTACTTGTATGTTTTGATTAAAGATTTTGATTGCAACATCACAATTTGTATCTAAAATCCTATCTTATTTTGTTATTTTAGGGTTTGGTTCATTGCGGAGAACTGCACGATTTACAACTGTTACTTTAATGCGACTAGAAACAAAATTTAATATGTTGCATACACCTTAAGTAAAACGTCAATCTTCATAAAAGCAATTTTATTATTTCAGTAATTTATATGTATTAAAATGCAACATCCAAACATTTATACATATACTTTCTTTAACAAGTAATATTCTTTTTTGTAAAAGAAAGGCATATTCCTGCGTAAAAAAATGGTGTTTTATTTTTATCAATATGTAGCTCTCATAATATACGTCGCTTTATGAGTTGTGATCTAAAGTCTTGTTTACAGGGTTTGTGAATCACAAACGTAAACAAAGTTTGTAAATCTACGGAACATATAAATTTATATATTTTACGCGGGGCGTATTTCTGGAACGCTTACATACGTGATTTACGACTTATTTTACCGCGACTTTAGTTCAAAGATTTCATTCATTGTACTTTTCCATTTTTTGCTGGGAAAGATTAAATAATAAGAAACACATACAAAAATTAACTCATAACTGTTTATTTTTATAAGTTATTTTGTTAATACACTTTTAAGCACTATTTTATTCTTTTACACACAATGATATTTTTTTAATAACAATTGTTAGTTAACAACTAACATTATTTGTCTGTTGATTTTCTAACTATGTTATTGTTATTCATTATTTTAATAAACTAACTACTAAGTACAACAAATAACAAAACTTGTTATATAAGCTTGACTATATGTAATATAATAAAAATATTTTATAAAATTATATATTCAAATAATATAAATTTAGAATATAAAATAAACGTAGTTAAAACTTATTCCATTAATAAAATCGTGCCTTGTATATTTATCTTTCAATGTTCCTTTTGTAATGACTAATTCGCGCCCACCGTTTATTTACGCATTCATCTCGTTTGATTTGTACAATTCACCCACCCTTTCCTGAAATTTATTTTTCAGTTCAGCTCCTTTCAGCTGCTGCTGGAATATTAATTCCGACCCGTTTACATTCACAACATCCGATCGGTTGGCTATAATTAATTCATAATTGGGAATGTAATTATTTATTAATAGCTAATAATTAAGGCGGGTATTTATTGGTTTATTCTGAATGCATTGTTTTGTTCTCTGTTTGGTCCTTTAGTTATTTATAGAAACATGAGCATTGATTTACTATGAAGGGTAGACAACAATAGATGTATTGGCAATGAAAGATTTTATGGCTGCATGCATATACCAAGCAAACAAATACATATTTTTAACACTTATAGGAAGTTACTATTGTAAAGGTTATTGTGAATAAAGCATAAATTAAATAAGGGTTTAACGTTGCTATTTATTCTGTTTTTCTATTGTATAAAATACTGAATTCTTTGTTGTTAAAAATGAATACATTTATGAGTTTTTGATTAAATTTATATTGCCTCAATGCAATATATGATTCAATTTGGTCTACATAACAACATCTTTCTTTTGAACATATAATAATAATATTTTATAAAAAATTAATTCAACTTGTTCTATGCAAATTAATTAAAAAAAAACTAATTTCAAACAAAATAACTTATGTTTTCAATACTTCTTAACGTGTTTATTTTGAAGATACAACCATCCCTAAACATTCTTTTTACGCTATGTTGCTAAATGAAATACTGAATGAGCAATGAGATATAAAGGGAATATTGCCTGATTGGTTGGGTAGAGAGGCATTATTGTCAACAGAGCAAACAAAAAGTATTTTGGTTTACGATTAAACTAATTTTAGAATATTCATAACAAACATTTTTTTTTGTAATTATAACATATTTGAATAAATACCAAGTATTGTTTTTAAATAAAATATAAATAATTTTACTTTTTATTTATTGCATTCTTTGCTTATTACAGACTTTTGATATATGTAAAATGCAAAGAATTCAATAAATAAAAAGTAAAATTATTTATATTTTATTTAAAAACAATACTTGGTATTTATTCAAATATGTTATAATTACAAAAAAAAATGTTTGTTATGAATATTCTAAAATTAGTTTAATCGTAAACCAAAATACTTTTTGTTTGCTCTGTTGACAATAATGCCTCTCTACCCAACCAATCAGGCAATATTCCCTTTATATCTCATTGCTCATTCAGTATTTCATTTAGCAACATAGCGTAAAAAGAATGTTTAGGGATGGTTGTATCTTCAAAATAAACACGTTAAATTTTACAATATTAAAAAAAAAAACATATTTAATAATAATATGTAATATACATATTATTAACTTAATATTATCTATTTATAAAAACTAGTAAGTGTGTTATAGAATTATTCTTTATTAAAAATATTAACATTAGTATTTAACGTAACCGTAAATTTACTTACATATGTCGTTTGGTATAAAAATGATACCTCACACGGTTGCTCAAACTTAAATCGTAATTAATTTATTGTGCGGAAAATTTGAAATATAATTACATATACTGATAATTTTTTCACTATCGCTAATTAAGTTTTGCAGTATTTTTGATAAATTTAAACGATTTTACTTGTTGTTGGCTATCTTTTGATGTACAAGACATTCTATTGTCGCACAAGGACTTTGCAAAAACTTTTGTTTGCGGATTTGTGATGTAATCATAAAAATCTATCAGAAATGAATTTAATGTAGTTAATTGATTATTTGGCATTTTAATTGATTGTTAATTAGTTCTACTAATTATTAATTAGTCAATTGCATTTTTGGAATTATCGAATTTTCAGCTAATCATATCTGTTTTTATTTTTCTTCTAGCTTGCTTTATAACAAAGTTATGAGTATTTATAAACCGACCAACATTTAATTGCTAGAAATTGCTAACTAAGCAGCGATTTTAACATAATACATTCAAAAGTGAAAGTAAGTTTTAAATATAAATGTAACTGAGTGAATTGTGCAAATTGTAAATACAGTGTATTGCACAATTAAATTAAAGAATGGTCTTTACACCAGAATGTTGTGCAATTATAGTCATGGTATTACTTAAGCTAAAACTCAACGGGGCATGTTAACACATTTTCTTACAGATTATTGATATTCTGTGTTGTATATTGTATGGTTTTGCTAGTCATGATACACATTCTTACTAGTCAAACCTACTTCTTTTAGGTACAAAATGCTAAAGTAAGATATGACTACCTTTCCGATTTTTTTCGAAATAAAAGCCAGTTTTTTAAATTTTATAATTATTGGTAACAGTACTACTTTTACGATATTCAATGGTAAAACTAAAATCTTATTGATAAACCCACCACCGAGCAATTTGATTATTCAAATTTTATGAGCAGTGGCCTTAATGGGATTGCAGTCGTTTACAATTTTAAAATGTATCCCCAATAAATCAGCTTGTAAGAATAGTATCTAGATTTTTTGGGGGTTGTCTTTTTGCTAAACCAGGCAAACACCTTCTGTATTGATTTATGTTTTTGGAATAGTAAAGCGCTATATCCCAATGAACTTACATCGGTTTCAACTTTGGTAAGAAGCGTTCATCATCAAAAATGGACAATTATGGTTGTGCGATTAGATGCTGGATGACGTAATCTCTAATAGCATCTTGTTCCGCACTCCATTCCCAAATAACGTAATTTTTGGTTAATTAAGTTATGGAATAAATTTCCAAAAATAGCCAATCAAACCCATGAATTGACGTAGTTGGTACGGGAGATTTCAAATTGTTTTTTTTTTTTAAGGTTGTACTTTATCAGCAGGGATACTAGGCTGTAAATAATTAACTTTATTTTGAAAATAAAATTTTATTAGGCCCTGACAAATGTCTGTGGAAGGAATAAGAATATTGTTTAAATAAATTTTGGCATAACAATTCTTTAACGGCCCCAATGCTCTACTTATAGCCCTTTGAAATATGGCGGGAACATTAGCAAGTCCATACGGCTTTTGCAGAAATTTGTAGTGCCTTTCAGAAATTACAAATGCAGTTTTGGCTATAGAATCAGTTGCAAAGGGTATCTGATAAAACCCGGATGCCATATCTAAGGTAGTAAAGTATTTTTATTTGCCAAGTCTATTCTATTTTTTACCGTGATGGCGTTTAAAGCTCTAAAGTCCATATACAATCTGTAACTGCCATTTTTTTTACCATTAACATCCAGCTTCACTTTTTCTTATTTCATCAATAATAATTTATAAGGGTGATTTTTTTTTTCAAATTAATTTTTAATTCAGTATTTGCTATGCAAGCGATAGCGTTTTCGGATGTGAACACATTGTTAAACAAAGAAAGTAATGTCTGAATTTTGTTACGATCTTTGTCTGTTAGTTTCAGATATATTTAGTAGCCAATCATCATTAACAAAATTTACAATAGATGTCGTGGTGTCTTATGCGGCTCAAACGAGTTTAAGCAGTATCTGTTATTAAACCAACGTTATTTAAATTATATTTTTTTAAACTTATTTCAAAAGTTTAACATAGACATCTTTTGTCGCTTTAACCAATGGACCATTTTACTCTTTATTTGATAGTTTTTGCGCTTGCGGCACAAATTTAGACTCGATCTAACAACACAAAATTTGAAAATATTATTATTTTTGGCGTTCAAACATAAATCCGCCTGGCGCTTATCAAAATTTGTTAAAAAACAGTTTTAAACCACACTCTATTGTGTTTATAATATTTTTTGAAAATATAAAAAAATAATTAATTTTTAGATGGACTTTTCTATAGACGATGTGTACAACACTGACTATTTTTAATGTAAAATTGTCCTCAGAATTCAAATTTTTAATAATATTTGGTGTATTATTCCTCTAAGCGCGGCTAAACGTGCATTTGTAACAGTTTATGTTGAAGAATAAGCGTACTTTGCAGAGTTTTAGATATTTTCCAATTAATTTACATCAAAATACGTCAACTTTGGCGGTTAAAAAAAATTTAAAGAATGCTCCTTTTTGCCCAGCCCACTGAGAACAAAAACATAGTTTTATGGCTTTTGCGGCTTATAGACAGGGTATAGATTTAAAATGGAGCCAGATTTTGATTTTATAGAAAATTTTTAGTTAATTTCTTTAGTAAATTTATTTCTTTTGAGTTAAAATTGCGGTTTTTAAATAAAAAATGCGTATAAGTTAAAAAATGAAAAAATACTTTAAAAAATCGTAGTATCTTTTTATGGGTTTAATACTCTCCTATACCGATCAAAGGACTACTAATAAGTTATAGAAACTAAAAAAAAATACATAAGCAAATCTTGTTGTTTTAATGTCCCTGTCTAAACTAACCTACATTTGGTGCTAGTTTGAGGCGAGCTGGTTTTTGCTTCGCGGATTTTCACGCATCATCTGCGGCACGCATGCTGTCCCCGGCCCCTCTCTCCCTATAGCCCCTACCTTTGTCTGTCTCTTTATATTCTTCTATTGTCAAACTCTTCAATTTTTTTTTTGTACACTTGTTGCAAAGTTTTTTAACGCCCTCCATTTATTTTCATCTTTTAAGCATTTGTTAATGATTGTTCTTTTATCCACTTTGCTTTCTAGTATATATTCTATTTTTTTTCTATCTTTCTCCCACGCCTCGCATTCTACTAGAGTGTGTTCTGCGTTATCGTGTGTTTCTTCCTGACAAAATGTACACCTTTCTTCTTCATTTATTTTTTTAATTTTTTGCAAGAATTTTCCAAATGCTCCGTGCCCGGTCAGTATTTGTGTTGTATAATAACACGTCTCGGGTTTCTTCTCTACCCATTCTTTTATGTCTGGGATTAATTCTCTCGTCCATTTCCCCTTTTCTCCTGTATCCCATTTTCTCTGCCATCTTTCCATAGTCTTCTCTCTTGCTCTTATCTTTGCTTCTTTTTTACTCGTTCCTTCTTTTACAAGTTTTGTTATTTCTATTCTTTCCTCCACCATCATATCCGCGGGAGGTGTTGCCGCAATTACCTCTACTGCCTCTTGTGACACTGTTCTGTAAGCTCTACAAATCCTTAGCGAGCTTGCTCTTGTGGCTCCTCTTACTTCCTTTCTGTTTTTCTTTGTTTTCATGGCTTCTCCCCATGTTTCTGCGGCGTACAGCAATTTGCTTCTTGCTGCCGTTGCTATTAGCCTTCTGCTTTCTTCTCCTGGACCTCCGTTGTTTGGCATAAGTCTACCAAGCTTTCTCTCAATTTCCTTTGTTCCAATGACCGCTTCCTTAAGCTGTTCATTCCATCCCTTTGCTTCGAGTGTCACTCCAAGGTATTTGATTTTTTTTCCTATGGTTATCTCTTGATCTCCCACCTGTATCTTACCTGTTCCTCTATTATTCCTCTTAGTCGATAGCCATGCTGCCTCAGTTTTTTTGTGTTGCTAGTTTTAAGCCCTTACTTCTCATCCATATTTGTATCATATCAATTGCCAGCTCTAATCTTCCTTTTAGTACTTCTATTTCTACGTCTCTACCTACTACTGCTATGTCGTCCGCAAATTCTGTTATTGACACGCCTTCCGGCATCTTCATTCGAAGTAACTCGTTATAGACAAGGTTCCACAGTTTTGGTCCCAGTGCTGAGCCCTGCGGTACCCCTCTAGTAAGTTTGAATCTTCCATTTTTGGTCACTAGATTTCTGTCCTGTAAGTAGCTCCATATAATCTTGATTGTTTTTCTGTTCAGTTCTTTCTTCTTTGCCGCCTCTATGATTGCTGCCCATGATACGCTATTAAACGCGTTCTGTATGTCCAACGCTATCATTACACAGTGTTGCCTTTTCCTCTGCGTTCCGCTGTTTGCTTCTTTTGTTATTGCTTTCACTTTTTCAATAGCTCCTAAGGTTGTTTTTCCTTTGGTAAATCCGTATTGTTCTTTTTTCCATCCTTCTTTTTCTTCTATTTCTTGTTCTATTCTCCGTACAATAACTTTTTCCATTATTTTAGCCAGTGTGTTGATTAAACATATTGGTCTGTATGATGTTGCTTTTCCTGCTTCTTTTTTTTTCTCAATCAGTACCAGAGTGGCTTCTTTCCAACATCCTGGGAAAGTTCCTTCTTTTAGGCACCTGTTGATTATTTGAGTTATTTCTATCTCGTTTCCGTCTAATGCTGCTTTAACAATCTCTGTTGTTATTTTGTCCGGACCTGGTGCTTTGTTGTTAGGCAATTCTTTTATGATCTCTTTGATCTCTTCCACTGTTGCCATAACTGTTGCTTCTTCTTCTTTTGTTTCTGGTTCTTCTACTGGTTCTCCCTTGGGAAATAGTTTTTTAATTATGACCTCTTCTTCTTCGTCTTCTTTTAAGCAGATTCCTTTTGTTTTTCCACCCAATTTGTCCATCACTATTTTGTACGGTTTTCCCCAAGGATCCCCATCTATAGATTCTATCATTTCTTTCCAGCATCTTTTTCTGCTATCCCTAATTGCCTTTTTTAAAATTTTTTTGTCGTTTTTTAGTTTCTCTTCTATTTCCTCTGTGTTCTCTCCTCTTCTTCTCAGCCTTTTGATTTTCCTCGCTGTTTGTATTGTGTTTTTCCTGCATTCTTTTATTTCCTCACACCACCAGTATGGTCCTTTTCGTCCGCCTTCCCTGTACCTAGGAATTGCTTCCTCCGCCGCTTTTCTCAGTTTTTCTGAGTACCTCTCGCATCTTTTCTCAATATTTTTGTTTTCTGTCACTTCTTCTGTTTCCATGCCTCTCTTTATCTTTTCTTTGTCCATTCTTCTTACGTTCCATTTACCTTCTCTCGTGTGCTCCTGTTTTCCTTTCTCCTTTGTATTGTATTGTATATGTTTATGTAGACTCAGTGATTCTTCTTCAGTCACGGTCCATTCATTTATTATTTTTGCCATTTCCCACGTTGCTATGGTGATGTCAATATGCGTTTTGAGCTTCCTCTTACAAACGTCGGTTTGTCTCCATTGTTGCAGATTGTAAGATTTAACCCTGCTATCATCTCCTCTAAGATTTTTCCTCTTAAATCGTTCTTGTAGCCTCCCCATCTCGGTGATTTTGCGTTGAAATCTTCTCCTACAATAATTTTTTTGTTTTTTTGTTTTCTTAAACTTCTTTCTAATTCTTCTATCCACTCTCGATAGTATTCCAGACCGCAGTTTGGGCTGATATAACAGCTGTATACTATCATGCTTTGTACTTCTGCCCACACTATTCCTTCTTTTGGTGTTCCCCATCTTTCCACCTTGTCCCTACACTTCCTCCTAGCTAAAATTGCTGCATCTGTATCTTTGTCTCTTATCCACTTACCATTTAGTTTGTTTTTATTAGGTTCACTCACTAGCACTAGGTCTATTTCCTCTCTCTCCGCTGTTGCTATTAGTAAATTGTGAGCCTCTCTTCCCCTCCCTATGTTTATTTGTATAAACTTATACATTATGTGATACTATTTTTTCCTCCTGTTCTCTCCAGTTATCTGGGTTGTTGTCCTCCATATTCTTCTTTGTTTTCCTCATTTCTTTTTTCTTTGTAGCTGGACATCTTTTCTCTCCCGTTCTGTGTCCTAATACTTTGCATTCAATGCAGTATTCTTTATTTCTGCATTCGGCAACCTGATGTCCCTCTTTTCCGCATTTTATACATAGCGAAGACCTGTCTTCCCAATTGCATTCTGCCGCTACATGTCCTTTCCTCCAACATTTATAACATTTTCTTTCATTTGCTTTAACTTTCTCTACTCTGCATCTTATGAGTCCTATGTTTATTCTTCCTTCTCCTATTATCTGTTCTGCTATTTTTTTGTCCATTTTGACTATAGCGGTTTGTATTTCTCTATAACCTTTCTTTATGGAAATTATTGTACTTCCTTCTGTGTTCACTTTGTTCATAATTTCTTCCAGTATTTCTTCTCTCTTAATTTCCGGGCTAATATCTTTGATTATCACCAGTTCTGTAGTTTTGTTGCTGGCTTTTCGTACATTGCAGCCCTCCATTCCATTTTTAATTTTTTCTATCTCTTTCTCCGTCTCATTACCCTTTGTAATTAGTAACAACTCCCCTTTTTTTGTTTCTCTTACCTCCTTGAACGTAGATCCTTTTATCTGGGTTTTTGCCTGTCTCAGCAAATCTGCATATGTAATAAGATGCTAACAAAACTTAATAACGCAGACTAAAAAGTTAAACAAAAAATCTTTTTATTGGCTAAAAATGTTGGCCCATAATATTTAAAGGGTACTAATTAATGTCGGGGAGATATTACACAGGAAATTTTTTTGTCTGATTTTAAAATGCAAAAGTGCTTCCTTTTTGAGTTTTTTGGACGTAGTGTTGTGTTGGGCTCAACATGTGGCCCTTAAAAACGACTTACGCATGGCAATACCTTTCTGTTTTCTTTTCTGCGTAGATTCTGTTGTTATAATGTTCTTGCCAAACTAGTCTAGATTTGGCAGTAGTTTTGCCTTTTTTGCGGATTTTCACACAGAATCTGTGGAACGGATGCTGTCCTTCGCCTCTCTCTCCTTATAGCTCTTACCTTTTGTCTGTCTCTTTTGCTTTTTTGTATTTTTTCCTATCTGCACTGACATTCAGCTTCACAATCTCTTTTTTCTTCAATCCGTGTGTTATTTATTCTAATTATTTGGTTTGTTTTCAGATGCGTTTTTAGTTTTCTTAGGTCTTTGTTCACTTCTTCTTCATTGTATCCTCTTTCCTTCATAAATAGATTATGCTGTTCCATTAGTTTAATTTTTTTGGCAGTCCTAAATTTGTTAGTTTTACCTCCAGTGATTTCCATTTGGGATTATTTCTTTGCGTTTTCACGTTTCCAGATATATTCTGACCATCTCAAAAGTTGCGTTATCCGTCAACCTCGAAGTAGCGTATCTACCATTTGGTATTTGCCTCGTTATTTCTGTTATTCTGCTTTCCTTCAACATTTCTTTTCTTTTTCTTTTTATCTCTGCAATTTTGTTTGGTTTTGTAGTTTTTGTAAATGTTCTACTATTTTTTTTTTATTTTTTGCTATGCATAATTGTCTTGTCCTTTCTTATTTTTTTCTTTTTAATCTTTTTCTTTGTTTTGTTTTTTGAATTTTGCATCTCTTGTTTTTCTTCTTTTTCTTTTATGGTTTTTATTTTGTGTGTTTGTTTCTATTGTTTGTTTTTTTTTTTTAGTTTGAATTGGTTTTCAGTTATTATGGTAAATTTTACAACTAAAGAGTATGCCGACATACATTTTATGTACGGGCTTGCAAATAGCAATACTTACAAAGCCAGAAGGTTGTATTAACAGCATTATCCCAATTGTGTAGTACCTAATAGTAAGACATTTTTAGGAGCGAGCGAGCGAACTATCTAGCAGTAGCACTTAAAGATGTCAGGACTCCGGAAATTGAGGAAGCAGTTTTGAATGTTGCTGAAAATAATCCTAGTACGAGAACAAGAAAAATAGCGTCAGTCAATCACAAATATTCTGGTGTAAAAAATCTTATAAGATTATTTATTATATTTGTATCATATTCAAACGGTATAGGCTCTTTTTCCCATGATTTTAAATTACGTCTGAACTTTAATTAGTGGTTTTTTCAAATGTTGCATGAAAATCTTTTATTCGATCAACATGTATTATTTTCTGAAAAAGCAATTTTTTTAAGAACAAAACAAGTATTTGTGAGCTTAAGAAAATCTATTCGAAATAAGTGAACAAAATTTTTAAGAGCAATTCTTTGTGAATATGTGGACTTTCATAATAGAAGACTCAACGGACAATTGTATCTTGAATTGCTTTAAGAGTTTTGACAATATTCCACTTGATGAGATGAGAAAAGAATGATTGGTTATTGAACAAAACATTCAACGATCGTCGGATAAGTCGAGGTGGACCTCAACCGTGGCTTGCTAGGTGTCCTGATCTAAACAAACTTGATTTCTTTTTTTAGGGACTTCTAAAATGTTTGGTTTACAACACCCCATTAAAGACAGAAGAAAATCTAAGAAATAGAATTGTAACTTTACTTCAAACTATCCAAAACACTCCAGGAATATTTCAAAGTCTGTTAATGAGGAGAAGAATTGATGCGTGTATTTGAGCAGGAGGATCATTTATAATTTTTTTTAACTTTGTTTACATGTTCATGTTTATTTTTAAGATTTTTGTTAATTGTCATTGTTACTAATTAAACTGTTTTTAATTTAAATAAATTGTTGTTATACAGCACAACCAATTTTGATCTAGTAAATTTAAAATTGTGAGAAAAAATTGCATTAAATTTTAAAAAGGACTATAACTTTATAGGAACTTTTTCTGTTAGAATTAGACGAGGAATCTTTCTGTGTAATATCTCCCCGACATTAATTAACACCATGTATATATATTATTTTGTAAATCCCTTAAATTATGTTTTTTGCAATTAAATAAGCCAAAACAGAGTTTTTTACTTTTATATTTACAATATATAATTGTACACAATAAAAGCGCTCCGATTCGGTAAAAAAGTCATAACTAAGTAAGACCAAAATTGCAATAACAATCACGTTATGGATAAATTTAATATAAACTTATTTATGAACTATATACAAGGTGCGGCAGGGAAACTTGCTGATTTGAATTAGGCGCCATGAGCGAGACGTGTTCAGAAAGGGGTAGGGAGAGTCTCATTTGAAAGAGGGGGTCTTGAAGTTTTGTAACCGCTCAAGCCAATTGTTGTTATGCGTTGGACAAAGGAAGAACGTGCGTTTGCCATCGAAGCCTACTTTTCCCATGGGCGTTTGAAATTTGCCATCCAACGTGCCTTCCAAACTTGGTTTAATATTTATCCCACTAGTCCCGTTCCTGGCCGGCAATTGATCGTTTTGTGGGTAAACGCATTTAGGGAAAAAAATGGCGTGAAGGTCGACAGACTACCAGAACTCCAGAAAACGTGGAGAGGGTGAGTAGGTCGTTTTTACACTCTTCCCGGAGTTTGGAGCGCAAACAGGCCGGTGCTCTGGGGATTTCTGATCGCAGTGTGAAACGAACACAACAAACTCAAGTTTCATTCCTACAAACTTGCTGTGGTGCAAGAGCTCAGTGAACGCGATTTTGTTTCTTGCCATACTACATTTGAAGCGCTCCTTAACTTGCCTCACGACGCCCTTGTGTTTTTTAGTGATTTCCACCTTTTCAACTGCGTAAACAAACAAAACATGCGTTATTGGAGTGGTGCCAATCCCCGGGAGCTTCATGAGAAGCCACTTTATTGTGAACGTGTTACTGTGTGTTGTAGAATGTCGAGAGTTTCGATAACTGGGCCTTACTTTTTTGAGGAAGAAGAACACGCTGTTACTGTGAATGCAGTTTGCTACAGACAAATGATTGAGGCATTTTTTTTCTTGAAGAAATGGAACTTGGGGACGTATGGTTCTAACAGGACGAAGCCATGTCACACACAGCGAGATTTTCAATGGAACTTTTAAGGGAACACTTCTACGAGCGCCTAATCTACTTGAAGAGTGTGTACTGTGGCCGGCGTGTTTCTCCGATTTGGCTACCTAATATATCAAATCTATTGTTTGCAATGACAAACCACGGACCCTGCAACACCTGAAGGAAAACATTTGTCAAGCCATCACTAACATTCAAGTCGATATGCTCGAAAGAGTGGAGCAAAACTTCAAAAAGCGGGTGGATCAGTGCATCGCTAATGAGAGCCGATGTCATTTTTAAAACTACTTAAAACAAAAATTCAGGATGGTTACAATACGATAAAAAATCGATATGTAAAATACTTTTATTTAATTGACTATTCAAATCAACAAGTTTCCCTGCCGCAGCCTGTATTATTTTGGATTGATAATTTTTTTTTTTAAATTGTTGACTTGTCGCACTGATACCGACTTATTTGAACCGGATGATTTCTGCCGGTTATTTGAATTACGGTATGTTTGAAATCTTATAATAGTGAACTAATGAATTTGTTTGTTTGAAGAAATAGATATAATAAGTTCAAGTTTATCATTTTTAGATAATTCTAAAAGCCAACACTATCAACAGTTTTATAAAGGGTTTTTTAATAAGAAGTTTCATTTTGAATAGCAGGCTATTTGGGCAGCTAACAATTTTGAAGCTATTATCTTTTGACATTAGGCAAGTAAAAATTACGCCATTATTAAAAATAGAACAATACACACTTCAACAACGCAATGAAATTATTAAAATTTACTACAAAAATGGTGAAAAAATTTCAGTTACAGTTCGCAAAACTAAAGCATTTTTTGATCGTCGTAAAGCACCTTCTCGGCCGGCAATAGTAAACCTGATGGAAAAAATTGAGCTGTTGGGACAAGTTTGTGATGTGACGAATTGAAACCGTGTGCATCGCTCAAGAACACATGAGAATATTGCTGATGTAGCCCGTAGTGTTGAAGAAAACCCAGGTTTGCCGATTTCTCGTCGATCTTTGGAATTAGACATTCCACAAACGACATTACATCGTATTTTGCATAAAGACTTAAATCTTAAGGACGGCGCTACGTGCCACACAAGCAACGAAACAATCGCAATTTTGCAAGACAAGTTTCTTGACTGTGTTATTTATTGAAGAGGTGATCACAATTGGCTACCGAGATCTTTTGATTTAACACCTTTAGACTTTTTTCTTTGGGGCCACGTGAAAGATAAGGTCTATACCAATGCTTCACAATCGATTCAAGACCTTAAAGATGGAATTCGTGAAGTTATCAAGGACATACAGCCGCTAATGTGCGAATTGGTCATGGAAAATTTTATGAAAAAAATGTGGTATTGCAACCGTAACCATGGCGGCCATTTGACTGATATCGAAAACCCTATATAATTTAATCTATAATATACTATTTAAAAATAATTTTTTTATTTGAATTTATTTTGACAATTAAATTTAAAACCGATTACAGCAGCATTACTTAATCACTTTAAACATCAGAGTAAAAACTAACTAACAACACCCGATCACAACGGACCGTTCAAATCAATTGATAAAAACCGACCGTTTTTAATATCGGATTTGTGAAACTCAGCATAAGTCTGAGTATATTAAATAGCAAAAATGCAGTAGTTTAACTTATTAAGTGGTTAAGCTGCCACTCTATGTGGTTTTTACAGTACCAAAGACTGTTGCATTATAACAATTACAGCAAGATCTCAAAAACTTAAAGTATCATCATTGCAGGAGTGACACTCAAGTTTTCTATGTTGTATTTCTCTTTGCACATTGTATATGAGTTAACATGTGATTTACAAGTTGTCATTTGATAGGTTTTATTGCATCCGTACATATACATACAATTTTTTTGTGTATAGGCCAACAGAAGAATTATATACTAACAGGTAGTTCTAGATAACCAATTAAATCAATACATTATAAACATTCTAAATGCTGACTGAATAAAAGTTATTAGATCATTAAAACATATAGACTCACTAAAGAATATAAAATAGAACATTATTAAAGCTTATTAAATGATACAAAAATAAATGTAATTACATCATTAAAGTTTATATATTGTTATACAATATTGTAAAACAATATCGAATACCTTGCAATCGTTGATTTTTCTTTAGATACTTTCAACTTTAAATCAAAATATTATATTAATTAAATTTATGATTTTTTGATTGATGAAATAAATGTTATGTAATAACACCAAAAGTATTTACGTCCGTTTTTTACTATATTTACAATAGATGTACGTAACAATGATTTATCAATATTTCTAATACAAAAACTTTGTCAAAATTAGCATTTAGAACTGTTGAGAAAATATCGAGAAACTTATTCTCCTCTACTTAATATCAATGAATATTCAGACTCATTTTTCTTTCCTTTTGCATAGCTCGTTTTATATTCTTTTTATTATTATTTTTATTTCATCCCTTTTTTCTTTCGGTTTATATCCGTATAAAACGAAACACGCACGTAGCTTCCACTAAATTTTTCCTTACCCTAACCTTAAGAAATGTTACGGAAACGAGACTCTTGCTTTTATGTTTTAAATTATATTTTCAATGCTTTTCAATCTTTTAAAAAATGTATGTTATTTGTTTTTAACAAAAATATTTCGGTTTTATATAAATACAAATTGAAACACATTCTATTTAATTAAAGCTCTGAATGAGTGGTAATAAATCCACTCAATTTATTCTCAACACTCTCATTTATGTTAAAGGCGGCACTTACTGCCAAATAAATATAAATTCAAAATGCCGTTACTTTGTAATCACTTGAAAGCGGATTCATGAAAGCGTTTACTTTCACACTCCCTTCGATTTTCAATGTTTTCTATTTTATAGTTTGCACGCGTTCTCTTTCTTTGCCCTTAATCAGTGTAACGGCAATTACTTCCTGGTAAAGTTACCCCATATAAATGCAATGCAGACACTAACGCACCCAGCCAGGCTAAGATCAATTCCGCTAACTATCTCCGAACTGCTTTAATAATGTCATTAGACGCCAGCGCTCCTCTATACTAACTGAAACCTTTGTTGGGATAAATTCACGCACGATGATGCTAATTAATATAATTTTAGTTTATCATTGGGGAGGAGTTTTGCTGATTGAAGCGTTTAGTTGAAGTTTATTGTGTTTACATAATGCGGGGATCAATTATGATTTGGTTTATGGTAATTTAGATGTAATTAATTAATTGATGTGTGTGGTGATTAAATACCATTATATATTATTAAATCTAATAAACTAACTGGATACAAAATGGCATTCCACATGTCCGTTTATATTACTGAATTTGCAATGATGGATTTTAACACAGGGGTCACTTATGCGTATGTTTTGAATGCTCCAGAATAATCGTTTCAATAACTAATTTAATTGAAATTGTTTTTTCAATAAAATTGTCAAATAACAATCTGTGCAGTTCATGACCCGTTCGAATATCACAGCCACTGGGCAATTGTATAAATCCATTAATAATGAATATTATTCATGGAATTTCATTTTATAAATGAATTCCATAGTTGTAAAAATATTTTTGCATAAATATTATCAATTCTATTTGGTTAAATTATTTTATCAAATTGTATACAATCTAGAATTGAAATCAAATTTATAAATAATAAAGTATATGTTAATGTAAGGATATGAATTAGTGGTAAGTACTCTATTGACATGTTCTAAAACATACAAATTACTTATCATAATTGGTTCGTGTTGTGCACGAATATATTTTGCACTAATAACAATTATGTGTTACTCGAAATGTCAAATAAATTTCTTTTACTATACTGCATCACAAACAATAAAATCTCTCTTGCGGGAGAGTGTGGTTTAAAAGAAAACTCTTAGCAGGTCATAAAAGGCGAGGTGATAACCTAGTAAAAACCCACAGTTTGTTCGAGATAAATCAAATTTTGTTGTGAATTCACTTTTGAATTTTTTTCGCATAGCACTTTATGAAACTTACCTGTTTGTTTACTAACAGAAGTTTAATTTTAAAATTGTGGTGAAAGATTATTTATGTGTTAGTTAGATAAAAAGTCTACTCTATGCTATGGTTAGAAGTTTTTCATTGTATTAATGAAACCTATATCGCTTGATTATCTCTAGCGACTGTAATGAAATTAGTGGAAGAAGCAAGTAGAAACTTTGAAAGATATTTAATTGTTAAATGTTTGGAATATAACTCTAAAAGAAGTTTATTTCCAATATTATTAATAACACATTGAAGTCTTTGCAAGTTGAGAGATATAGTACCTTATTGATTAAAGTTAAAAATAAAATGCGGTAATAGTAAAACCGTATACATTTTTAAATAATTTAAAAAAATCATTTCTAGGTTGTAGCTATCAATATTATATTTTCAAAATTATACACTACCGTATATACCGACAATGCAAAGACCATATTGAAGAAACGTAATTTGGTTTTAGGAATGCGTTGGGTACTATTTGCGTTTAATGTATTAATCTAGAGATGCAGAGACGTTAACTGCGAGGTACAAATGTGTTTTATAGATTTCAGCAAAGCGTTGGATCGAGTAAAACACGAAGAATTGCTTAAGATACTCGAGACCACCTTAGCCGACAACAAAAACTTCCGCATAATAGCAAATCTCTACTGGCAACAGACGGCAGAAGTACGAGTTAAAGACCAAAGCACGGGAAATATCCAAATTTGCTGAGGTGTGAGGCAGGGTTGTGTGCTTTTGCCAACCTTGTTTAACATATACTTGGAAGAAATATTTAAGGAGGTGCTGGATTGAGTAGAGGAAGGAATACCAATCAACAACGAGATCATTAACAACTTAAGGTATGCGGACGAGTCTGTTATATTGGCGAGTACAGCTCAAGGACTTCAGCTGATGATGCATAAGATCAAATTAGTCAGCAAGAAGTACGGAATCGATTCTCAATCTCAAAAAAAAACAAATATATGCTTGTCAGTAAAGATAATCCATCACAGCGGACGATACTTCTCAACAACAAAACTATAGACCAATTGGACAAATACACATATCTTGGCATATGCGTGAATAAACTCTTGGATCATTTAGTAGAAATCAAATGCGGGATAGAAAAAGCGAGAACGACATTTATCTAGATGAGAAAAGTTTTCAACAGCTCAGACTTGAGCATGCAAATTAAGATCAAAATGTTGCGCTGCTACGTTTTCTCAACACTAATGTACGGCGTTGAATCATAAACCCTATCAAAGGATACAGAGAAAAATCCTTCATACTATGGACATATCGTCGTATCATGAATATCTCATGGAAAGAACACATTAGTAATTAGGAGGTTCTGCAGAGAAAGGGCAAGAAACAGGAAGTATTGAAAGGTGTGAAGGTTAGGAAATTGGAATATCTTGGACAAATAATGAGGCATAGCATAGATACAGAATACTTCAACTGATTCTGGAAGAAAAGGTGATGGGAAGAAGAGGACTGGGAAGTTGCCGAATTTTATGGTTTAAAAGTCTACGCCAGTAGTTTGACATGACAT
Organism: Tachinus rufipes; assembly: GCA_963932245.1. Taxonomy (NCBI): domain Eukaryota; kingdom Metazoa; phylum Arthropoda; class Insecta; order Coleoptera; family Staphylinidae; genus Tachinus; species Tachinus rufipes. The sequence goes on from OZ010744.1 coordinate 36,810,280, forward strand.
TGCAGCAACTTTTTTTGCAGTGCAGTGGACAAGGAGAAGGTTGTGATGATGATCGTTAACATCCGAAGCCAAGAAAAAAATGCTATCATACAGTACGGTTTAAGAATGTAAAAGAGAACTTGCGTTGTAAAGACATGTTGATGGTACAACCAGTTTACTCGTAAAAAATATGATGAGGTCAAAGGGGCAAACTATAGACTATTGGCTATTGAACATGCAATTTGTTTTCCCAGTACTGCATTAATAGATTGGGTTGTCTAGGAATATTTTTACGATAATGACGACTTTTTAATATTCATTTGCTAACTTTGGTCATAGATTTTTCTTGCGTAGGAAGTGAAAAATTTGCAAACAACATAGATTTGCTCATACTGTTCTGTAGTGTTAGATTTTTACTGACTAAAAACTTTCTTTTTATCTTTTTTTAAGGTGGTTTGCTTAGCGCGCCATACATTGCGGTCTTGTAGGACCTGTTGTACTTCTTTGATGTTTTACTTCTATAGCAACTTTGTCTTTTTGATAAAATCTTGTATCTTTTGCCATTGGGTTGTTTTTAGCTTTGTTTTGGATAGAATGTGTTGGTCAAAGATGGCTGTGCCTTGCTGTTTGTAAACTTTGCATTTACTCTGCAAGTGTATCAGAATCTCATCTTCTTCCATTATTATTCCCATTTTATGCAATTGCTTGTTAAGTCTACAGAGTACGTTTATCTGTTTGAATGTCTCAATCCCATACAGCTCTTCTACAGGCTTAGTTTTGTCACAAGCCTGCTGCGGATTATTTTCTTTCCGGTATTGTATGGAACCCCAAAAGCAAGTTCTGGTCAACTAAATGTTAGACTGCTTATTAAGGTGATGTCCTGTTTAGATTGTATTATTGGTAATTGCAGAGCTTACCATGCCGATTGACTATCCAATATAATGGTTATTAGTTTTAGTTCCTTCTCAATCATGTTTTTGGTGCATTACTTGATGGCAGCTATCTCTGATTCTAGTTTTTGGCACTATTTATGTACCAGATGTGACTGTTTTCAGGTATCTTAGTTTAGTTTTTTACATTTGAGAGTATATTTTCGCCTTACAAAGCCTCAGTTTGTAATAATGGATCTTACCACCACCGTGTATAACTTTCTGGTCATAATAAGTGATATTTTCCAAGTACATCCGATCATAATTTTGTTTGCAAAGAGCATCCAAATGGATTTTGTAGTGTCAATTGTTAATTTCAGATATTTCACTTTGTTAACATTGGGAGCGTAGCACAATACATCTTCAGGTTTTTTAAGTCTGTGGTGTTTTGCCGTCTTGTAAACGGTACAATCGTTGTTTTGCTTAGGTTTACTGATAATTTTTCCTTTTTGCGCTATCTTTCTAAGGTATTAAGTGCATTTTGTATCATGTTTGCCTATGGAATAGATGCTCATGTTGTTAAGTATCTTCAGTTAATTGTAAGTGACTAAGCACTACAGTATGTGTATTTATACACTAATTCTGTAGACACCTGCCAGCGACTTTATTGCTTACAGTTTCTCTATATAATGTTATGATTACAATCCGGTTTTTGAGCATAAAGTTGCTTATTGTTGGATAAGACGGTATATTTTGTTTTGTTTTGATAGTAATATTTTTGAATGTTTTTTTTAATATCCAGAAAAAAACCAAAGCTATTTATTTCTTTGTATGGTTAGTTTTGCAGGATTTTTCCGTTTGGTAAGCATACTGGTACTGATGCAGTGGTCAGGTTTTTAGCGCCCCGTCCAGTATGTTTACTATTTTATTTATTAGTTTTTGCATAATGAATATCAAGCAGATTAATCTGTAAGTTTTAGACACTCTGCCTAAATACCACTCTATAGAACATACGTATAATTTCTGTTAGGATTTTGCATAAATGCTTTTTCAGAACCGCAAACTTTTTCTGTGGCATGATGGGATAAATTTAATTGGCTCTTGGCAACATAAATGGTTTGAATGTGTTGATCTCCCATTTTAGGTTGTTCTGATTTATTATGGTCTTTGCTTTTTTTAAGTGTTTTAGGTCATCTTTATTAGGAGATTAGAACTTGAAAAGTGTGTCTGCATCAGCTCTTGCAGCGTGCATTTGACCGATTTTGTGTGTTTCCTGTTCGCAGGGATCCAGTGTTTCTAATACGCTATTTGCTTAAGGATTTTTGAAGGCAGGAGCATGTAAGACCGTTTTGAACGTCCTCACAGTATTTTCTGCACGATTATTTTTGATTTTATTCTAGCATTATTATACGCTGTAAAAATAGTTTTGTATGTGTTCTGTATGAGTTTTGGTTTTGTTGAAGAGCAATTTAGTGTTTCCCTTTGCCCTGTCAAATCTTTTGTTTTACCAAGTAATTTTGCTAATGATGTGCTTAACAGTTATAGGGCAACTTAATTGACAACCTTGCTACGCGTCATCTTTGTTGCTCATCATCTGCAGTAACTTTGCAGGTGGTAGTGGTCTGGTGATTGTAAGGAAGGTACCTAGAACTAGAAAAATTATTTCTGGTTTGGTTTCCTTTCTTACTATTACTACCTTGGCTGTAACTAGGTCTTTGAAATGCTATGATTTATATACGGGGCTTGCATATGGGTTGTGATGCTAGCATCTATCTGTCCGGTATGTTTAACTTTACCCTTTATCTTTTTGTTATAGATTCAGGGTTCTTGAATAAGGGCGATGTCAGTATCGTGCTTGAAAATATACCCACTGACGGCTGCAGGAACTGCCTTGCAGTGATGTAAATTGTTTTGCACAATGTTTAACATTGAACTTACCGTTACTGTTTCTCGGCTACCGGCAATGGATTTTGATCTACGGCTTTCTCTTTGTTGCATCCGGTTTGTCTATATCTGTTTTTAGAAGGGGCCAGAACCAAAAGGGTTATATTGTAGAAACTTAGGTAAAGTTTACTCTAAGTTAACTACCTTTTCCCAATCGCCCTTGTTCATAACTAGGATTTGTTGGGTATTTTTTGGTTTGGGTTTAGAGTTGACAACTTACTAGGTCTCAGTGTTTAAAGTATTAAAAGTCAGTAAATGCACTTTTTAAAACATATTACGTGTTTATATGCTTTATTTGTATCATGCAAACGTACGCAAGGTCAGTAGTCAACAGGTTTTTTAGGGTAGGTGATGAAAATCCAGTTTTTTTTTGTGTACTATTCATAATTGGGATTTGCCAAATATAGAATATTTAATTTCCGCAATACTCATATATAAGACCGACTAGAATCCGTATTTTATTAAGGAATCTCAACTTTAGCATAAGTTCTCTATAAATATTTATTCAGACTGATTTTTTAATTTTTATACTAAGATTTTTTAGAAAATTATCTTGCAGAATTACTAAACAATGTTTTCTTAGAAATATGAATGCACAAGTGGTTTATGCATGACGGTTCTTTGCCGCATTTCAAAATTACTGCTCGCCAGTTTGTTAACAAAAAACTCCTTAGAAGGATAGGACGACATGGCCTACTTGCCTTCCTGGTGCCAACTTCTTGGATTCCTTTTTATGGGAATATTTAAAACATTAGGTTTATGCCTTTCTTTACAAAACAGTGATTGAATATTTGAACGGGTAAGCCAAAAGAAGACGTTTCAAACATTTTTTGTAAAGTGAATTAAATATTAAATGCAGTTTACTTTGTTTTGAGCAAAAGTAAGCAAAGTGCGGCGCTGGTTAGCGCACATAGTTCATTACGGGTTTCTTATTTGTTTTGAGTAGAACTAGACCAGTCTATTTGTTGGTACTTTTTTTTGTTGGTTTTAATTGTATTACATTTTTAAATTTATTTTGATTATTTATCTTATTATGTTTCTTGTTTTTATTCTGAATTTGTAAGACTTGTCCTATATCCGCTTTTAGAACCTCAATTGAAACTTGACTGAATAAATAATTACTATTATTATTATTTAAAAACAAAATATTCCGTATTGTTCTTAATTTATTACAGTATGCATCAAATAATGAATTAATTTTTTATCAAGTTCTATAGCAATACCAAATACCGTTTTATGATAACATGATTATGAACGCAAACTAAAATAAATATATTACATATTGTTGTTGAAGTCTGTTAGATCATGAGATGCAGAATTCAATTAAATGAGACAAATTAGACACGTGCACTAGACATTGCAACAGAATTACGAATTCCAATGATGACATTAAATTATGCAAACTGTTTCTCATTATTTATCCAAAACACGTCTGTACACTGATACTTCTAGATATGTTTAACGAATTAAACAACTCTTTACTTTTTACTATTTTGTAAATAATCTTAATTTTGAGTTTTTGAAATTTCTCAAAAAAACTAAATTATAAATTAAATAATACAACTACGTAATCATATAAAAATGTATATAAAAAATCTGATTTGACCTAATTTTACAACACAACGCAGGGGATTTCATATAGTGGCAGATCCATAAAGGTTTAGCAAAAGTGTATGTAAAATTTTATATAAAAAATATGTATACAAATGTGAGCCCAAAGCATTTTATTCACCAACGGATTTTGTTCTTTACCGAATTTATTATTTTAGCAGGGTAAAATATTCTGAATTGTAATATTTTAGTGTCAAAGAATTTATATTTATATTATAAATTATAAGTGCATATTGTAAGTAGAAGTAAATGTAATTATTAATTTAGTATTTTGTTTAATTGTATAACTTTGAAACTTTATTTCCATTTAAAACTGCAACTCAAATAACTTTCAGTTCGGTTGTATAAAAATTACTAAATAGTTACAAACCAATATTTACTCTGAAATTGTTTGGAATAAAATGTTAAAACTTGATAATCTAAAAATACATAAAATATTGTTATCTTTTTATGTAGAAATATAAAAATTTGTTACAAAAGAATGTTTGTATTGTACTAAAATATTGTGTATTGTAGTGGTTTCATAAATAATTGCAAACAATCAGCGTCGCCCATTTTATTTCTATTCTATTGTGGAATATATAAATACTTATAAAATGAATACTTTTTAAATCGGCAATATTTATTAATAATTTGTATTTTTTTAATTTTAAAATATGATATTTATACCTCACTTTCGGCATCTAACTCATTAACGCCTGTACTACAACAGTATCATTATACATTATCCTTAACATATTAAAATAACTAATTACAATTAAATAATTCATAAAAAGATTAGAAATAAGAAAAACAAAATAATATTAAAGTTATGGAAAAACTGTGTAGGTTTGTGTTGTAGAGGTGCCAATTTTTATCGTGAACGGTCACTCTAAGCAACATAGGCGGACGTTCACGTATCTGGTCTTCACGAGACATCCAACTTCTACTTGTTGGCTGCAAGAGCTACACACCGGTAAAATGTATTGACTTACACGCTAAACTAAGTATAGGTAGCTGGTGGATGAATCTGAAAATGTACGAAACGTAAGAATTACATCATAATCAACGGCATAGGATGCAGAAGACAATGGGAATCTATTGCATTAAAGGTTCACAAAACATCTCTAATAAAATCAAAGCTTTAATGTTTAATGTTTAATGTCAAATTAAAATTTGGAGTAATTACTTTATATATAAGATGTTATTGAAAAAAACAGATAGAGCAAGAAAGAAAAAAAAAGATAGCAAAGAACATTGGTGAATAGAATGTAAATAAAATGAAGAGAAAATTGAGGACACAAGAAAAGAGTGGGAATAATAACTAACAGAAACATAACGTAACGGGTTAACATTTTCATTTCATAACTGAGATAATAATGCTGCTAAAAATAGAGAGAACTTCTATAAACATAAATGTAGTTCAAATATATGCATCTACTTTGACCGTAGAAATTGTGAAATTCTATGAACAACTAAACAAAGTAGTTAATAAAGTCTCTTAATAGTAATGAAATATGCCAAGATTGGTTAAACTACAAACGTAGAAATTAAATTTTGCATTGATCAACATTGACAAACACTTTTTTTAAGTTACTGACTTACTTAGAAATTTGCAGGAGACAATACTGACAATGCCACAAGAAACCAAAATGACTAAATCTTGGTGAACAGAAGATATGAGAACGGGGTGCAATCGGTAAAAACCACTCCTGGAGCTAATATAGGATCAGAACTATTTGATAGCAGCTACAAAAGTGAAGTTTAATGAAATTACTACGAAATCTAACAAAAAGAATAACAGCGGACACCCGAAAATTGAAAATTAACAGGTACAAGCTTTAGCTCAACAAGATCTAAATAACTAAATGAATAACATAAAAACGGTAAAACATACAAACGCTTAGATAGAAAATAGAAAACATTTTCAGAAACACTTTAGTTAATGCCCATAACAAAAAAAGAACTGAATCAATGACGAAGTCTTGAGCTTGAAGGAAAATAGAAGAAAAGCGGAAAACGTAGATAAAATAAAATATACGGAACTAAATAGGTTAGTTAAAAAAAGGTCAATAAAGCAAAGGAATTATATTGTTTGACACAAAATTTAAAATATAGAATTGTTAGACAGGAAGCATGACAGTTTTAACCAACATAAAAAAGGAAAGGAGACAACAAAAACTATTTGACTCGGGAAGTCTAAAGGATCAAAATGGAAAGGGAGACAGGTGAAGAAAAGACTGTAATCACACGACGTGGAGTCTGACAAGGATGTGTTTGATTTCCGATACTTTACAATTTTTACTCAAAAATAATATTTAAACATACTAACGTTTATTGGTGAATTAATGAACAACATAAGATATGTTGATGACACCAGCATTTACGCGGCTTCTATAAAAGGGTTGCAACATTTTTTGACAAAATATTAGCAGAACATAAAAAGGATGAGTTCAAAATAAACGTCAAAAGAATTAAATTTGAGGTCATCAGTAAAAATATCATAGACCCTAGCACAACAAAGAAACTAAAAGAGTACAAAAAATCACTTACCTGGGAAGCTTGTTGCTGTATTTAATTATAGTGAAAATTAAAGGGAATTAAAATAAATAATTATAAAAACAATTAATGTTGTTATAGTAGATCATGGGTAGTATACTGGATACACAGCCCTGTTAAGTTTAGCTTACCTTGTTCTTTCTATAAAGTAATAATTTTAGTCTGCATCCTCGATCATTCTGTCATGAAATAAAGAATAACTAATTGACTGGTTCTTGAATTTATTGAGTATAAACAATAGTAGATGTTTGAATGCAGTATACAAAATAAAGGGTTAAATCAATAGCTTCAGGGTAAAGTTAAAATAATAATAATAATAATAATTCAAAACTGCGGAAAAATGGGAACATTTAGAGAAAAATATTTTAACAGGAATGGGTATGCTAGTCAGGAAGTAGAAAGATTAAGAATAGATAGAAGTATGTGGAAAGAAATTATGATGAGAGATAGAGATATACAAGTGCAAGAGCGAAGAACACGGATAAATGAATCAAGGTACAATTCAAATTATGAACACATTATAACGGATGAACTACCAAAGTACCTAAAATTGTAAATTATGGAAAAATGGAAAAACGTATGATTGCAATATTTAGATGTGGAAATGAGGAGAAAGTGTGCAAATTTTGGTTGGAAGAGGAAAAGAAAATGTGTAGAATGTGTGGAGAAGTTAGGGAAAGCATAGAACACATGTTAAAACGCAATGAGATGAGAGAAGAGCAAATAGGAAGAAATGAGGTACTGAAAGAAGATGGAAAAGGAATGAAATGGATGATGGCGGTAACAAAAAGAAGACAGAAAATTGAAACAGAATTAATAAATAATTAATTAAAAACAGGGTTTAGGGTTGTTAAGATTATATATATTATATTAGTAGTAAATTAAGTTATATGGTAAATGTTATGTTATGTTAAGTTGTAGAATTTTCAAGGCCGAAAGGCAAGAAATAAACGATTATTTAATAATTCAAAACCATGGCGACGTTTACTATACTTTTCCTCAAAGCATCCTATTTTTATTTCAAAACGCTAATACAAAACCAAACATACCCTTACCAAAGTGATCAAATTTGAAAAATATATTAAAAGGTAATATTTTTTATGTTAATCTCATCTAATGTAAATTTAACTTTAACAACACATTTCATTGGTACCATTTTTATCTTCTTTTTTGATAGAAGAAGGATTTGCAATAGTTTTTGGACGAAAAATTTTAGTATAAATACATTCTCTACTCCAACGCACTTAAAAAGATTGAACAATTTGTTTGAAATCCTATCGTTTTGCTAGTTTTAACTTCAGATAAAATCTATACAGGTTTTTTTTTTGCTAAGTAATGCGACAAATTTTTATTTGAATTGGACAGAACCTGAAACATCTTATTAAATTCTCCGGCAGCTCTACAAAATAGTTTTTTTATCAGGAAAAATCTTAATGGATAAACGTCATCGATTCAAAAAAGGTTTAGTTACTTTACAAACAAGTAAAGCCAAATAACATTTATTAATCTGGTTTTAAACAAGAAGGTTTAATTTGAAATAGACTTGCTAATCTACTCCGACATGACTTAAAGTTTGAGAGAGCTCAATACGATAAGACGGTAAGTTTGCCATAATAGGTTGAATGGTTTTTGTCTTAAAACGCTAGCAATCCAATCAATGGAAGATCTTTTGTCTAATTAAATTTCGAGCACCAGGAATTCGGTAATTTTGAAACAATAACAATTTAACTAATTTCCAGACCAGAAAACAAGTGCACATGAGCTATTAAAAAGTAACTAATTGATTTTTAATCGGTATTAGGGAAATATGTCAACTTTTTTCTGGTAAGTTAGAGTGTTTAATCCGATCTCCTACTATGACAAAACTTTGTCTATTTATAAATGGACTTTGTTTTGTTCCTTTTTTTACAATTGATTTAATTTAGAACTCTAGTGCATTTGTTGAGAAATCTTAATAATTTAATTCTGATATTCAAAGGAAAGTATTAAATGTTGAACAACAATTTTGGAAGATCTCATTCTTTGAAAAGACTATGTCAAACAAGTTTAAAAATTTTGAAAAATCCAAAGCAGAAATATAAGAAATCAAACCCATTTCCTTTATTTATAAAAACTCACTGCGTATTAAAACTTGATCATTTACCGGTCAATTTATCATTGGTTTACAAATAAAATCAGGGGTCTTTCTACTACAAATTATATCTTACCAGTTCATAAGTGTATAAACCTTTGCTCGCAAGATCAGCAGGATTTTGTTTATCCAAATTATGATTTGCCACAAATGTTTTTAAAAAATAAGGAAGAGTGTGAATCCAAGCCAAAACTGTGGTGGAATACACAAAACAAATAGGCAAATCAAAATTAAAATTATTAAACAGATGAAATTGAAAAGTGAAGTTTAGATAGGAACCATTCTGCACTAATTTCAATTCAGTAACTATCTAAGTTTTTAGTGGAGCTATTTTGACTTAGCAACAAGTAAATTTATTGAGATAAAATTAATTACATTAAAAAATTAAATTTATGAAAAAATATTCTAAACTAAAAAACATCTATAGACGCGTTTCGAGGTTTACCTCTCATCAGTATGGCTTTATTTATTTATTAATAAATATTAATAAATAATAAATAAATAAATAAAGCCATACTGATGAGAGGTAAATCTCGAAACGCGTCTATGGATGTTTTTTAGTTTAGAATATTTTTTCATAAATTTAATTTTTTAATGTTATTATTGGGTTGTCCGATTGAACAAATAGTTAATTTAAAACATCTAAAGGCAATTTTTTATTCCAACTAATTTCTAATAAGCACAATTCCTGTAATAGATCTTTTAATGAAAACACAAAAAGGTTGAGCCACATTTGGAAGTAACCTCATCCAACATCTTTTTGGGCAGAATCCCAACATATTTTCAACAATTTAACGGTGCCTGACAAATTAGTGAATTTATGAATCAGTTTATTATCAGAATCTACAATTGAACTAGCCTATTTAGTTAACTTAAATCTTTTTGATTGCAGAAGTGCAATCATAATTTTTTTAAATCCAAAGCTGTGGATTTGTTTGATAAGACGTCTTGCTTGTTTAATGAGTTTATATGGATAACAATGCCAGAAAATATATTGCAGAGCACAATTGTCTTCATTAAGACCAACCTCTCTGAATATTTGGCAAATATCACAAATAACTACTATTTGATAAAAGCAAAAACGGATAAAGAATTTACTAATATAAGATTGTATTTTTTCCACATAAGAGGGTATCAATGAGATAAATATGATTCCTCTTTTGTAGAGGTATTGAAAATCACTCTCTCTCACAACTGTTCCCAAAGCCTTTTCTTTCTGTACTTCATGATGGGTTAATATGTAAGGGACTGAATATTTTGCAAGTTTTATGCAAATAAAAAATCAAATTGTTGTTTAACAGATATTTATATTGAAGGACTACAAGAAAGAGGTTTTGGGGAAATTAATTCAGAATTTTTAGAGGTTGCATCAGTTTGTAAAGACTTTAAATGAAGATTGCTATCTAGACACAAACAAAACAAACTGTTATCAGAAAATTATGCTGTGACAAAAATCTTGTTCACACAAGATGAGTTTAATTGTGCGTACCTTTCTGCACTCAAAAAATTGTTGATTGGTGACAAAAGCTTTTACAACACGTGATGAGTTTAATTTAACGTACTATTCTGCACCCAAAGGTTGTTGATTGGTGACAGAAGCTTCAACAACACAAGATAAGTTTAATTGGACGTACTTAAGAACGATCTATACTTATTAAAACACTGATGGGATAAACATGGTAGAAATGAGGATCCACTTAAACTAGATTTGAATATTGAGCCTGAATGTTATCGGTAATTAGAACAGTTTGTACATTAGAAGTGAAACTGGGTAACATTACCGCAGCAAAGTTTAAATTAAAATCATATTTTTTATACAAGCATGTAAAGAACAGTTTACAAAAACTTTTAGATATTCCACTAAAGATGGTCAGACTCTATTTAAAGGCAATTTATATTTTTTAACAAATTAATTAGTATTGAAACTGACCTGACTTCCGGAATCAATAACTAATTGGCACTGAAACCACAAGCCATATTTGCACGTGCGACTCAGATTTATTTCTTTTTTGGTGTTATTAGAAACAAGACTTGAAAGTATATTTTGAAGAACATTTTAAAAATGATGTGAAGTTAAACATGAAAAACATTGATTATGAGCTTTTACAATTTCAAATATAGAATTAGAACTTGCTGCCAAAAAAACAGGACAAACACTTTTGCATATTGGACAAACTGAAATAAAAGGTTTTGAATCGACTTTTTCGACCTCATGTGAACTCTCTGTAAATAATTATTTACATTGCAATGTTAAATATTGAATCATGGAAGAGGAATTAAAGTTAAGTTTTTGAAATGTCATAAAAACTTGAGAATTTAGACTCTAAAGCTTTTGGTATTTTGAAAGCTATAAATGTCTTGCAGAGTCACAAAAGCAGAAAAAAACAGTAAAAATGGCAAAAAAGTGAAAAAAAAAAACGATTTTTAATAGTGGCGCACCCAAAACCCTACTTCTATGATTTTTTTTTAATTTTTCATTTAATAGGTAAGGAGAAAAAAAAACGAGAAAATGCTATTTTTTGCTCTTTATGGAAAAGGGGGAGGTATCAAAATTTTTAAGTTCTACCACCAAACATGTTTTTTTGATGCTAGGAAAATAATTTTTGAGGTAATTTGGATATTTGTAATGGGGGCATTTTACCTATGTTAACCTTGGGGACTCTTTGTTTTAGTATTTTTTTTCGTTTCTATAACTTATTAGTAGTCTTTTGATCGGTTCATTAGGGTATAACACCCTAAAAAAAATTCTACTATTTTATTTAGTTATTTGTTGTTTTTTAACTTTGACTTTAAAATTAAAAAAAAAAAATTACTAGAATTCAAACCTGGCGCCATATCAAGTCTATAAGCCGTAAAAGCCATAAAACCAGTTTTTTGTTCTCAGTGGGCGCTGTGCAAAAAGGAGCATTTTTTAGATTTTTTAACTGCTGAAGTTGACGTATTTTGATGTAAATAGTTGGAAAATATAAATTTGTTTTGTGTATTTGAAAAAACTGCAAAAATGGGCCTATATATAAAATTGTACCCAGAATTCAAATTTTTAATAATATTTAGTGTATTGTTTCTGAGAGCGCGACAAAACGTGTGATTGTGAGAGAATTGATTATAATTGAATTGGTTAATAATATCTACTTTAAAGATTTATGCTTTTTATAAACTTTTTATAATCAATTAGAGCTTTCTCTGTGTAAGATAGTTGCATTTCATTAACTTAAATTAGTTTAGAAAACATTTACAAATTTATCACCGTCATTGTTTTTGCTGGAAGTGCTACAAAGATTGAACTAATGGATAATAAATGGTTCGGTTTATAAACCATCTGCTATCATAAAAACGGCATTTTTTCACATATACGTTACATACAAATAAAACAGTAAGTACAGGACTAATTGCATTATTAAGAAAAACCCAGCACAACCGAAACATTAATAATAGTTATCAAATTATTTTGTAGCTTTGATATGACGTAACTCGGATGGAATCATATTCCGACACTCATAGCAAGTATAAATCACCTGTAAGTAGTACAAGATTACATATTTCATAAATATGTAACACTTCAAAACTTATTCATCCGTCGGCGCGGCAAAGGAAAAGTAAAAGGAAACTTTTCCAATCGCGATGGCATGCAATAAAATATCATAAAAGGGCAAAGGATCTTTTATTTTATTTTTGGTGTTATGTGGGTCGGACTTACTACTACTACTACAAAAAAATAAGATAACGTCCATAGTATACTAAAATGGGATGAAGGGAACCGGCAGTGATCGAAACGGAACTGAACCCGAACAGATAAGAATTGGAGCGATGGGCAATTTGTCTTGGGGCCTCCGGGCGCCCTCTTCGAAACAGCCCCTGCGACGACCCTAGGAAACAGGAAACAACGGATAAACAAATTAAAGCTTCCGCTTATTGCGGCGACCATTGTCCTGCAACGAATTGCACTCGAGGGCGATAAATTTCTCTTGATAAAGGAATTTTGCTCGTATTTTATTTAACTCAACCACACATAATAAATTAAATTACTGAAATAAATAGCAATAGATTTCGCCCTCAATAATAAATCGGCTAATTGATATATCCGTTCTGTTTTGGGTTTGATGGATACGTGACTCCAAAGGGATTAAATATCATCTATAAAACGTACAACGATAACACTGGAATTACAAATTTATTTTATATTTGATTGGCTTTATTTGCAACTTTTTAATATTTAAAAAAGAACTTTAGTTCAAGATAATTCAATCAACTTTCACATCAAACAGATTGTGTCTGGCGTAAAATAAATTTGTTACTCATATCTAATTTCAATTGAAATCAATAATTATAGGAGGTTGATGAAAACAATGCTTCAAATTGTTTTCATCGATCTCCGCATTAGAACGCATTGAAATTTGCTTAACATGTGCCCTATCTGCACACAACTTGAATAAATATATTATAGTTAGCATGGTTGACATAGTAGAATTGATATATAATATAATTGCATATTATGCTTTGATTACATAATAAGGTTCGCTTGTTTATATGTGAAAATGCTGTAAATAAGAAGCACTACTTAATATTACAGTTGCGCGTGTTTATATTGCAATGTTTGTTCTTTTACTAGTAGCGGTATTAAGTTCTTTGACAGCTGAATTCGTTTAAATTTTTTATGCATTAATTATATTTTGCAACGAATTATATGCTGTTTGATCTTATTAAGATAGAGTATAGAGCATATTTTATATAACGTTACTGCAGTATATAGTATACATTTGGTTGATAAAAAAATCATGCTACTATACATATTATGTATAATATTTTTCCGTATTTTAAAAATTGTAATATTGATTGGCGCAATGTTTTTATTTTAATATGAAACAAGTACATTTATAATATATAATTTTTTTTTTGTTGTGGTAATGACTATTCTAGGTTTACCCATTTGGTGCATTACTATTTTGTTAGTAACTCTGTCAGTCCATTAAATTCTGAGCATCATCCTGTCAGTTATGATGTATTGTCTGCGTAACATATGTTGTTGACTGTTTTACTGTTTATGATGATAACTTTGACATTTGCTGTTTGATGCCATTAGAGGTTAGAGATTATTTTTATATATCAGCTGACAATGTTTTTCTACTTTAGTATCTCTAACAACTTTGAGTATTAGATTCTATCAAAGGCTTTTTGGAAACTAATGTAACAGATATACATTTTTTGGTTTATGTCTAGACACCTATCTACCTTAGTACGTACATTTGAAATAAAGCTTGCTTGATTCTCATGCTTCTCTTAAAACCCATTTGCGTGTTGCTGATGCCTTCTTCTAGTTTTCTGAAGATGCAGTTGTTTATTATTTTTAGGAAGATATTTAAGGGGGCAATAGTTTTGTTGTTGGAGCAATATTTAGCTTTATTTTTCTTTGATGTTGTTACGAATGTTTAGGTCAGTCTTTTTGGCATGCATAAGTTGTTGAATAGTTTTAATATAAATTAGTGGAATTTTTACCTATAAGCTTTATTAGTTTAGCTGAGATTTTATTGGGGCTAAATATTTTATTTGATTTTGAGTTTCTGCGTTCATTTTTTAGAACTGCTAGGGCTATCTCATTTGAATCTGAAAATGTTGGTGCTGTTCGGTTTTATAATTAAGTTGTTTTTTTGTTCAGTAGTACATCTGGTTGGCGGGATTTTGTTATTCCATACTTTTTTTTTAAATTTATTTTTTTATGCATTTGTTCTCATAGGTTTCTATTTTCCGACATTTGCTTGCTAGCCATTTTTCTGTAGTTGATTTTATATTCTTCTTAATTACGTTGTCTATGCATTTGTAGAACTGCACATTGTTTTGTGTTTTTGCCGGGCAGTTTTATTATGTATAGTATCTCTTGTGTCATCTACTCTTTGACTCTTTTTTTGTAAGTTTTTTCTTGCTTTTGTCAACGCTTCTTTTGTATCTTGTCATTATTGATTTAAGGTTTTATTTTAGGTATTTGGGGGATACGGGGTGTTGTTGTTTTGTATTTATTGTTTTAGTTTTATTTTATTATTTATGTCGGCTTTATTTTTTTTTAAATATGTGTTTTCCCTAATTTAGTCTGATGTAGTTTATTTGGTTTTTGACTATGCTTGGTTTACCGTAACTTGCTCGTTAAAGAGGTTTAATAAAGAAAGTTTTTTAGGCATAAATCCTATGTATTATAGTCAATGTTTAATTTAATTATTGTTCATAACTATTTTAAAAACATTGATGCTTTAAACTTATAACAAACAATTTTTTAAAAATCTACGAAACATTTCAAGAATTTAATTTGAGATATTGATAGATCTTTTTAGTTTAAGCTGTGAAGCTCTTGGTCATTTTGGTTATACCTAATCTACCAATTTTAACTGAAGTCGTTTTAATTAAAAAACATACCAGCTACATTTCAGATGCGCATGGTCCGAGTTTTGGCTAAAGTTTTAAGTTGTTATATTTACCTAAACTACTTTATTGTCTTTTTCAAAATTTACAAATTACATCATCTGCAACAAGCTGCTATTGATTTTAATAAATGGACTGAGCTGCCGTTTGAATGCGTCTGACAAGGTTAAAGTTTTTGAAACACCGCAATAATTCTGACAAAAGCTGGTTATAGACCACAAACTAACGGTGTTAGTTTATTAGTAATTACCTTAAACGAGCTACTCGGAAACGGTTTTATGAGTACTTGCTCATCATTAGTTTCCAAAGCAAGATTTGCACTATTAGTTGATTTTACCAGTAAAGTTTTTAAGGGTCTCAAAACTGCAATTAGTCTTCTAAACGGATATGTAAATTTATACTTAAAACTGTGTTTTATCAAAAATATAGAATAGATCAAATGCAGTTTTTTTTTGCTACCGTTTAATTATTATTGTAACAGCTACGGCACTATAATGATAAATGGTTATTATATCATCATTATCATATTCATTTTGTAGCCGATTTTGTTCACTGTTGAACATAGGCCTCCTTCGACGTTTTAAATTTGATTTGTCTTTGCGTTTCTTAGATCTATTAGTTGTCACACGTTTTATGTCGTCGGTTGGTGTGATAACTAGAAATATGCATTAAAAACATGTTCGGTTTAAACACATGCTTAAGTCTCCCAAATGCAGCTCATGTAAGACCAATTCTTTAGTGAATTACGTTTGTCTGATTATCCCCCCGTTCTATTTGTAATTTGTGTCTTAAGTATTTATAAGTTGTTCCTTGCCTGACAGGCGTATTCTTATTCTAAGGTTGTTGCTGGTGACGAGTTTAGTCATAAACTGTATTTTGGATATATTGATGTTTAATTCCTTTGTTGCAATGCTTAGTTGAGTATTTTCAGAATTTTTTGTGAATATTTTAAACAATTTGCATTGAGTACTATATCTTTAAGAAAACGCAACTGTCTTAATGTTTTGCTGTTTATGTTTATTCAGTAGTTTTGGTGAAATAGTGTTTCCTTGGCTCACTCGTTTTTCTATTCTAAAAACGTCGGTATTTTCATGAAGCTGTACGCAGGCTGTAGCGTGTTTATAGTTATGACGAAGGAGAACTATGTATATGTAGTCAATTTTACATTATGCAAGGGCTTCAAACATTTCTTGGTAGTCAATAGGCTTATTATATTTTATGGTTTTCTTAATTATTTTATTAACTACTGTTAGTACGGAAATCTGTACTACATTTGGCTTGTTTTCGGGACTGATAAAATGGGTTATGATTTTTGTTAATAATTTATAAAGATGTGAGAGCAAGATTTGTAGTTAAGGCCATTATATTAATATTAGTCTTATTCCAAGAAGATGGTGTTTTTATTTCTGGATCGCACATGTTGAACAGCATAACAGCTGATAATAGCAATACACCACCAACTTTCTTAATTGCTTTGATAACAACCGAGTCTTCTCTCCGTGCTTTGTTGTTCTTCAATTAGTATAGTAAGGCTTTCACTTCTTCTATAGTAAAATCCAGTGTGTCTTCGGATCCTTGATTTAGCACTATAGGGATGTTTTTTTTAAGTTTTGGTATTGTAATTGATGGTTGTGACGTCTACTACGTGATAATTTATATTTATGAATGACTTTTAAGAGCAGTATCTTTGATTTAATTTTATCGCCAGATAGCTCTTGGGCTTATGCTATCAAATATTTGTCTGTTCGTGGTTTGTATGTACTAGAAAACCTATTTCACTTAAAACTCGTGTCTTATCTACCTCCTAGGTACAGCGTGTGTTTTGAGTTTTTTGTTTGTTTTTTTTTTTACTTTGCTTAGACCTACTATGTCTCACTTTATTCGTTTAAAGTAGTTTTTGTCTTCTTTCGTATCCTGATCTACTTCAAACATTTTTAGCATTTTCTGTTTGTCGTTACTACTGATTACGACTTTGACTGCAATTTGACAAAACGCCAAGACCGAGAGCAATAAATATTGTTTTGTTTCAATTTTTTTGGATTTTTAGCCATATTCTACTACGTTGGCCATTTCTAGTTGGTAGTTGTAGAATTATGTTTCTTTATTTTTTGGTAGAATGGTTATACAGCCATGACTCGGTTACCAGAGCCTGATTAGTTATCTAGCAGCGGACACCAACGTGCAAAAGAAGTTTTTGATTGGTCTTATTTGATGATTATTGCCGTTATCTCTTATTCACCCAACATCATATGGTTTATTAAAAATATAGGGCAATATCAAAGACAAACCGTCACACTCAAAACAAACAATGGAGCATTAATCATTTGCAAACGGATTTTCATTATTAAATTTATCTTGTTGAAACCAGAAAACATTTGTGTTGGTTTAATATTTTTCAACATAGTATTGCTCAAAAGTTACAGTATCAGTGATTACCCCATACTGTTTTTCAAAAAAAAAAAAATTTTATGATGCTCACAAAAAACAAAACATCAAACGGTACCTTTTGTGTTGCTTCAGCCAAAGAAACCGAATATCATCGATAAAACTTTAGTATCACAACTTACAACCAAATTCCAATGTCTAAAGAAGTAGACAATGAAAAATAGTTTAATGAAAAACAAAGGTTTAAAATCAATTACTCAAACTCAATCCAACTCCAAAACGGTTAATCAAGTACAGAAAATTGTAATGGTATTTTTTGGGCTGTGGAAAAGTTGTGGGAAGAATTCTTTAAGATTAATAGCAGCGTAGTATATTGAAAATTCTGCTTATTTATTGTCCTAAAAAGGTGGAATTGTACTTTGTCGATAGTTAACACATTATAGCATGGAAGCACACAGTTGTAATCATTGCATTACACCAATCTTTACGTTCTACCCAATCTACTGTGCAAAATTATCCTTAACGTTTGAATAGACATTTAAAGTGCAGAGACATGTTTTAAAGCAAAACGCGTTGGCGCTTTCACAGCAGGTGTCGTTATGAATTTTGATTAGCAGATTCTATTGCTCTTAAAATTTAGAACAATTTCAAATGTGTTGTCCGATAATGAATACATTAATACGATTTAATGTTTTTTAGACTTCTGAAACATTACCTATCGGTCAATGATTATTTAAAATGTGGTACTTTATTATCACCACTTTGTATTAAACGAGTGCCAGGAGATGATTTCTTACGTGACTTTTGACGCCTGTCAGTAACAAGCAAAACTTGTAAAACAACGAGGTCAAGAAAAACATTAACATCTTAATTGTAGTTTTTATACAAAATTTTGTGAGTTTTTTTATAATATATACGTCAAATTGACACCAACTAATTTCCACGCAAGACCCTAGTGTACGTGTGTTGTTTTAGTAAGATATTTTAAGCGTTTTGTACCAGAATTTGAAAAGGGGAGAGGGATAATTATAACGCAATGCTACAATTCCTTATAAAATTGGTATACAAGCTAGAGCGGCGGTTCATGCATTTATGATATAATTTATTACGGAACAAAGCACAATACAATTTGTGCTGTAAATTTGCTGGCTTTGAATTATAGTTATTTTAGTGACATTTGTGACCTCTTTAAAAATCAGCTAATTTTATTAAACATCTCAATTACTAGTTTAACTACACATTTAGAAAATATTGCAACTGAAATTAATCAAGCAAGAAGCAAACCAAAAGAAGTATGAAGTACAGCTTGATTGAAAATTTTTTCAATCTTTAGACACTGAATTTGTTTGAGAATGACACCTGTAACATAGCATAAAAACAATACAAATCAGTAGCAACATTAGAAGAACGATGGCGATTAAATTAAGGACTATTTAGAAACACCCTTATAATCAGTAATAGAAGTCATCTTAGATATGGGTTAAAGAAGTTTTTCAAATTGATGAGGAGTTTATTATGTATAAAAAATTAAACCAGAAAAAAACAAATTTGATAGTTTTATTGAAATACATTGAGGTATTTGGATTGTTGTCATTTTTGAGTAAAGAGTGGAGCAGTAGTAGGCTGAGTGGTTTTCAATTTAAGTAGTGATTTAAAAAAAAATTGAAGGTAGACTAATTATTGTAATAGTATATATTTTATCTGGGGTTTGCTTTGTAGTGGATCATGCTAAACTTTATCTTGGACTAGTCTAAATATTTATACATTTAAAACATTGGACATTTTAATTTGATACACTTTTTTTAAAAATCGTATACGGAAATTGTACAAATGTTATTTCTTAAAATATATAATAATATTTTAAAACTTGATGTTAATGCGTATTATATTGCCTAAATTTATTTGCTTTCCAGTAGCAAATATATATTGATAATGGGATTGATTGAAAGCACCGCACAGCGAATGATTTATTATCGCTCAACATTTATTTGCATGGTTTTCTCATCCGCTGATTGATGATGTTGGTCGGTGCATTATGAAAAAGTGTAATTAATATCAGTTGTGGTGCTTCAAGGTTTTGTGACATAAACGAGCGGGTACAAAAAATACCATTATAACTACACATTACGGGCACTTTCTACTAGGAGGTAATGGAGCAGAATAATAAACGTTAACTGCTAAGTTGAATAGTTTTATTTGTATTCTATAGAATCATATTTTTGATAATTTTCGTTTCCATGTTTTAAGCGGATTGTACTAAATAAAATTGAATTGCATCAGTACCGCAATAATAATTATTATTAACTGTTGACATTTGTTTGTGTGTAATTGCTATTATCCTTGCCCAGGCTACTGAACACATTGCGAATTAACCGGTTTGAACTCGATTAAAGCTCCAGTTCGCAGGACAATTTAGTTACTTAGCGGAAGCACACCGTACGTCGTCAAATTTGTGTCCAATTAATTTCTCGCCACTCATTCAATCTTATCTGTTAACATCTGGCTAATTTCTGCGCCTACCAACAGCTCTACAAAGGATTATTTAAATTAAATATAACCATTATAAAATTGTCCTGTACAAATCTGGGTATCTTAATTAGTCCTTTTGCTATTTTAGTATTCATAGGAGCTTAAAATATGGAATAAACAATAGGTGACCAAAATCAGTAGCAGCTTTAAGGCCTTGTTAACCAAACCCAAGATAATATTTACATTTACACGAATACATTATACATTCACGAACATGTAAATGCCTCCCACCCTTACGATACCAATCCAAACCAACAACCCTTTAATAATGTGCAAACGTTGTCATTCCTCGCCTTGGGGATGATGGCTCTCTATATATTCCTCCACGCGACATATCCTCTGTCACCCACAACCCGATATTAAATTAAAACATATGCACAAAGTTTTAAACTAAATTAATACTGATTTATGGGCGTAAATGCTATCGTCACTAATCCTATAACAAATTTGATTATTTGATAAACTGGCAAACAGGATGTTTTCATACGGAAATTCGATACTTTGATGTGTGTAGTTTTTGTTATAGCAGAGAGAATGGTTATAAAACAAAAATAAAATGAATGGTTGTTTAATAAATATTATATTTAGGTATTTCCTATAAAAATATTACAATTGATAAAATTCTAGCTTTTTTAGGGATTGTCTTACGTATATTATTTATGCTTTAAAAAAACATATTTTAAAATTGATAACTAAGAATTACTTGAAGTCTTTTGACACATGCTAAAACACATTGAAGACGAGATTTGAGCAATCTGTGGACATCAAATTAAATAGTTGCGGATTATAATTATAAAGAAATGTAGAAAAAGGTGACAATAGCAAGCGTATAGATGGTAAAACAACATTTATTTTAACAAAAACAATCACATGAAATAGGTGAAAAGTAAAAGATTACCAAAGGACATTTGGTGCGTACCCTTAATTGTCAGATTGGGGTAATAGGAATTCCTAAAAGTAATATAAGCAAAAATCAAAGTGGTTTTCAAACACCACAACGTTACTTCAGTAAGTAAGTAGACTACTTTAGTTTTGTTTTTTTTTTTTTGGTTTTCTAAAAAAAAATTTTTGAAATACAAACAAATTAGTTTTTGTTTTTGTAACTACACTAAAAATGCGTTAGGACTTGATCTTAAGGATTTTGCATATGACCATTTCAAATGTAGACACTGTTTGTTCCGGTTTCTGAATTACGGCATTTTTATCAAAGTTTTCTATAGTAGGTATATGTTTTTGTAATTTTACGTAAGGGGCAATACTAGTTGACAACAGGCGCGTTTTTGGCAAATGATGTATAAGATGCACAAAATGCAGTATTTTCCGAGTTATTCATAATGCACTTGGCAAAAAAGTTTTTTTGAGGTATGATGCTTTATGCTGGAGATGTTAGAAAAAGCTATTGCAACTGAAGATTAAAATGTTTTAGGGAATTGTTTATTATTGGTGCCAGCTTACATTAACACATGGGTTGGCTACAGAGTAACAAACGAGAGTTTAGAAAACGAACACAGTTGGCTTTTGTGGCGTGAACCTTCATCTTTCCTTTCATCAAATTTTTTTATATGCCTCAAACGTTTGCATTTCAGTCTACAGTATCATTATGTAGGTTTTAAGTTTACAATCGTAGCAAAAAGTTGTATTTTTTTTGCAAATTAGATTGCTACTTAACAGTTGATTGTGATTTTGGAGTTTTGAGGAGTGGAGGTTGGTTTATTTCTACACAAACAGTATGATTATTACCCATATTGTTGGTTTAATAAAATTTATATAAATAAACGCAAGCTTTTTTAGAGAAAAGGTGAAAGGTTTTAGAGTAATTACAGGATAGTTTGGACAAAAATTCCCACAGCAATATCTTCAATTTTGCTTAAAGGCGTTATTGTTTCTACAGAAACAAATTCTGATGTTTTTAAACAGATTGACTATTTGTTTGTCATTAAAAGTATTTTTTAAGACACTAATAATTGATCATTTAGCATTTTTTGCATTGACAGGCACCG
This sequence comes from Tachinus rufipes, assembly GCA_963932245.1. Classification (NCBI taxonomy): domain Eukaryota; kingdom Metazoa; phylum Arthropoda; class Insecta; order Coleoptera; family Staphylinidae; genus Tachinus; species Tachinus rufipes. The sequence continues at coordinate 36,832,674 of OZ010744.1, forward strand.
TCAAAAACTTTTTAAACACAATTGCTATATTTAAGAATTTATTTATATTTATTATATTATATAATTTTTTTTTTTACATTTGTGTCTTTACGTGGTTGCAGGTCTATTTCTTGATCAAATCTGCAGGTGAATTTGGAGATGTTGTTTGTAGCTATTCTTGAGGTTGTCAAAGTGTAATGGCAGCTACTGTTGTTAGTTCCAAAAGAGACTTAGTGTTTCAAGCAGTTCAGAATTGGTTCTGCTGGCGCGGGACTGGGAAACGCTTGCAGTCTCCAGTTTTGTGTCTTCCACATAAACCTAGTACGCATAGATAGAATTTAATGGAACTTTGATTTGCAACTGGCGATCAAAGGAAAAGTGGACTAAAATATTTATGTCAAAAAAACTTCTACATGTTTACGTCCTGGATACGGCGGTTCAGGTAAAGGTCTTAGCTTGTTTGAAACTGGTTTTCTTGTTGTTTTATGTTTAAGCTTTTTTGCCGTTAAAAAGATTTTTTTTTTTTGCGTTAAGTTTTATTGGTTTTTAGTTTTACCAGTAATTTGCAGTAAATATCTGCTGTATAGTATAAGTTTTCTAAAAACTATAATTGCAGGATTTTTTAATGCTGTAGGCTTAATTTGGCTAAGCACTAATTTTTTTGCCTCGGGTTTGGTATCTGCGATTTGTTTTTCTTGCTTGGTTGTGGCAATTTCTATCGTGTTATCTATTTTCTGCAATACACCTGTTTTAAAGGCGGCTGGCTAAAATTCTTTTGAGTTGCTATCTACTTTTCCGTTTATGCTAGCTTTATCTGCGGTTTTGTCTTTTGATTAGACCAATTGCAGTGGTGTGCGTTTTTAGGTTTTTTTATCATTCCAATTACTTTTTGTTTGTCAATCAAGGCGTGTATTTTTTTCTTATTCTGCGGCTGCATTTGATCTAACCGAAGTATTACTTGTTGACTCAACTGCTGCTATCTAAATGTCAGTGGAAGTTTACTAAAGGTTTGCTACCATCTACTTTGCCAACCATCTGCCGTTTGTCTATATTCTAGTGTTGTTAGGCCGCTACATTTGTTTATGTTGCTGACGGGTATTATCAGGTTTGTTCAATATTTATTACTTGTAGCAATTTATTTCTTGTTTTTTGGCAATATCGACATACCAGGTGTGGCTTAAATAACTAGACTAATGCTGTAAAATATTTTATTCTAAATTTATACATGTTTAGTTATTATTTTTTTCAATATACATTTTTTTTTATCCCTACAACACTCTATGCAAATTTTTTATTGTTTGAAACAGTACTTGCAGTTTTCTTCTGTGAGCTCTTTTAAAAGGCGTGGGTTTTTCTACAATTCGTTTTTTTTTTTCTCATTTTTTCACGGGGCAAAAACCTTAAGATAACAACATTGATTAATAATTTTGACCTTCAAGAATTCAGTATGATTATCAAAAACAACAACATTGCTGTGAAATTTCTTCTTTATTACGCGTTTTACAACTATTTTACATTGCCCCAGAAGTCTTACGACTTGTTTGAAAGGGTTTGATGGGACAAACGATTTATTAGGTGACTTCCGAATCACCCTGGTGGATAAAGAGCAAGTCATTACTTTAGTCATATTTGTTGATCCAACCTCGGACTATTAGCGTGCTTTGCTAACGCTCTATAACTGAGCTGTCTCACCGTTGATTTGATTTGCTTAAACAAGCTTTTTGAAATCTTAGTGAAGTTGAGCTTTATCAATGCATGGATTAATGCTTAGTTTTTGGATAATAACTGAAAAGTTTAAACCACTCAAAAACCAGCACACGTGATAAACATGTATTGCCACATACTTTTTTTAATAGAAGATGAGTTTCAGTAGCGGTTTTTTATTAAATTTTATGACAAATTATTGATTTATTAAAACACTTATCATTTGATTGGCAAAACAAAAAACAAATCTTATACAAAGGATGAAATTTGAGAAGTCTTTTTGAATTGCAGAACAAGTGATTTTTTAGAGCAATCAAGTTAGATTGACTTCTGCAGTATTCAAACGTAGTTTTCTGTGAGAGAATGACATTTTCAGTTTTTTTTTTAATTTTGGTTGAATTGTTATATTAATCAATCTAAAAAAAAAGATGATAGTCAGCAAAACATTGCAATCGTTATCATTGCTTTCTGGAAATTTTATTAGTTGGCCATTCAGTCCACATATGGTTATTATTTCTTTGTTTGGGTAGCAAACTCTAGTGTTTTTGTAAGTTGGCCTGGGTCAATTTCAAGAAGGTTGTGGTTGATAAAGATGCCGTAATTGTTGTCATTGTTTCTGGCAGAGTAATCTAAACAATTTTTCTATTGGCTCTCACGTCTTAAATGGACGTTTGTGTAAGTACTGCCATCTAGTTGGTGTGCTTGCACTCTTATATGTTTGATTGCAAGGTTTTTCTCGGTTGGCTGTTTCTACTATGCTGCTTGTATGGGCTATAGCTTTTTGAATATTTTCTACTAAGCGTTATCAAAGATGTTTCATATGGTGTTTTTTTATTATTTTGGGTTTGTAAGTTTTGCAACCTGCTATTTGAGCTAACAAGAAATGATTAATATTTTTGTCCAAAAGCTGTGATTGTTGCAGAAGCTTTTGACTAGGCGTTCTTGGGTTGTTCTGGCTTATTTTCAGTAGAATCATATTTTTTGTTGCGTTAAGAAACTTAAGGTTAAGGTTTATTATCGTAATCTTTAAACCCAAATAGAGTCAAATTTTTTAATAAAATTGAGCTCTTAAGTAAACCGTTTATAAAATACAGAGTATTTATTTATTTAATATTTAATTTTATTTTAAATGTGCTATAAAAAATGTTTAAAATAACCACCTCACGGGCCACATTTTGGCTTTTTTTAAGCGAGATCTTGTTGTCATTATTGTTATTCCGAATTAATTCTGTTACCTCACAAATGCTTTTTATAAGATCTTCAACATTCTTTGTTGGTGTTTGATATACCAAATGTTTCATATGGTCCCACAAATAATAGTCAAACCAGTTAAGATCTTGCGGGAAAAGGCGCTGTTTTTTTTTCTACACGTTTTTTAAAGCGTTGATTCAAAAATTACCGAAAAGTGCTGGTACCACATACTATGTCTAATCCGCAAAGGCACATTATCTAACAATCCTCTTAAATAGTTCTCTAAAAGAATGAAATAGCTGTCGGCGGTTAAATGATTCTCAAAAATAAATTATCAATAATTTCACACCAGTCGTTTACTAAACATTTTGTTGTTGCCTCATCTGTGAATAAAATTTCTAGGTATTGATTTTGAATGATCTAGCGGTAAAGTTCTGTACGGCTAGCAAAATCTATAGAGAAAGTAACAGGCTGCTATTGAAGTAGATATAAATTATGACGTTTTTGTGTTCTTTAATCTTGCATTTGCTTACATTAAATTAAGCAGATACATAATGAACAAAATTGCCTAAAATATTATGAAATGTTTTTATTATGTTGTCCTCATTGTCTAGTACTTGCTGTATTGGACGCTAAGTTGATGGTTTTGGGAAGGTTCCGTGTTTACGTGTGCACTCGGAAAACTTATCGGTCTGGTAGTTTCTAATTTATAAATTTCAACCAATATTCTCGAGCAGCTGCTACTGAGTATTCCTCCAATTATTATTAAAAATAAAATATATGAAAATCAAAAATTAATATATATTAATTTTCTAATTAATAAAATTGTAATTGTTTGATTTAGTAAAAGTATTCCTATAGATAGTGAGTGGGTGGTTTTGTCATTATAGACATTAAATTTTAGTAAAATGAAAGTAGTATTTTGTCTCACGTCATTTTTATGCAAAAATCACCGATGACAAATGACAAAAGTTACAGTGAACGGAATTTACCTTTGTAAGGTCAATTCTAATCTTAGCAAAATCTAAGTGTGCGGACACAATGGCGACCGGCAACCTACAAAATTAAAAACAGGATACGAGGGACACTGCGAAAGTTCGCGGAAAATGTAAAGCTAAACACAAATTACATTATGTAAATCGCTTTATTGCTTCTCAAAATATTTTCTTTTAAATCTATACACTTTTGCATCCGATGAAACCAATCTTTAAAATAGTTTTGGCACTCTGAGCGAGATACCTTTAAAACAAGTGATTTGAATGTTCAACAGTCTCTTCAGGCGATGAAAAACGCTCGCCACGCATTTTATTTTTGATATATCAAAATAGAAAGAAGTCATTGGGCGATAACTCAGGCGAATATGGGCAATGAGACATTAATTGGATGTTGTTACTGGTCAAAAACTTTACAGTTTGCCGGTTTATATTGTTCCTTCTGATTTCAGCGATAACTTCCGGAAAATAAGTTGAAGTATACCAGTCAGCATTAACTGTCTTTCAATCTTCTAATGCAACAGTTGCAACATGACCCGTTTTTTTTTTTAAAACAAGCAATCATTCTCTTCGAAACGCTTTGTGAACGCACCACTTTTGTGAGTTTAGGTTCATTTTGAAATACCCATACAGTCGATTGCTGTTTAGTTTCAGGCTCATATGAATATATGATTTGTCACTTGTTACGATGTTATATACCGAATTTGAATGACCCCCTTCGAATTTCTTTAGCATTTCCTTGCACCACTTGACACGTGCCAGTTTTTGATCTTTTTTTAAATTGTGTGGGATCCAATGACTGCAAAGCTTCCTGACGTGCAAATGATTGTGCAAAATCGTATGTATTTGTTCGCTGCATTGCCTAACGATGCCTCTATCTCACTATAGATAACATGCCGATCTGACAAAATCATTTCACGCACAGCATCAATATTTTTTGCGACAACAGAAGTACATAGACGACCTTTGCAAAGATTGTCATTAAACGTTGGTCTTCTACCTTGAATTCTATGAACCATTTGTAAACCATAGTTTTGGATGGTGCTTCAACCCTAATTAATGAACTAAGTTTTTCCACACAATGCTGCGGTGTTAAACCGTATCGAAAATCATAAAAAATCATCACTCGGAAGTCACGATTCGAAATTTTTATTTTTCACACATTTATTACTCTTGTTAAATTTTGTTGAAACGAAACCGAGCAGTTTGAAATCGAACTGTCAACTGAATTATAGGTGAAAAACGTCAAATTCTTAATCATTCATTGATGTAATAATGTAAATTTAATCAATGAATGTAATTATTTACAATTTTACTTCATTTTAAACGTAACAAATGTTTAGAACAGTGTAAACCAAAAAACGAGAAAAAATATAGGAGCAATGATCGCCTCTGGTCCGCACAGTAACATTTTGCCTCATTTTACTTACGTAATTTTTATGAAAAAAGTCGTAGCGATCAGAAATGAGTATCAAAAATTCATATTTTTTTAATTAGATTTAAATAACCTTAGATAAATTTCTGGAGTTTAATATTATTCTATTATATTCATTGCTGTTCTCTGCAGAAAGTAAAACAAAACATTTCAACTTTTGAGTACGCACTTTGCAATTTACATTGAAAATAGTAATTTAAGTCTAACTTATTTGGGGTAATTTGAATCTTTAATGAAGTTTGATGATAAATTTGCATTAAGTATTTTGTTTATATTATTTTAACAAAACAATAATGAAGAATTGTATGCTGTTAGGTAGTATTATTATTGTTAGTCTAGTTACTATAGCGTTTATTATTTTATGGTAAGTTTATATAAAAGCGAGCAATACTATTACAGCTGAATGATAAGTTAGAGTTATCATTCACCGCTATTTTTGATTTCAATTATAACAGTAATGGATCAATAAAATTAGCAAGTGTGATTCAATCATTAAAATTGGTTTTGGCGTTTTAATCTTATATTTTCTATAAGCTTTAAATAACAAAGGAAATAAAAGTAAATTAAAATACTATATTCTAAATCATGCAAATTGTAAAGAATTGTTTACTAAATAGCATATGATGCATTCTCACGGGTATTCTTCTTAAATTTTAATGTAAATTCCCCAAGTATTTATAATTAAGTAGGACGCAGCTGTAATAAAGTACGTCCTTGTTTATATACGAACGATCATGCGGGAACATTTAATCTTGATCTCCACTGAATGAGGACTTTCCCGCATGCCGGCAGTTATATGAATCCCGGCGCCCATCTCTCGGCGCACTAAATCCAGCTCACGTTTTGTCGGACCGCTAGCAAGTAGCATAGATCAACGGCCGTCACGAGTTCTTTCGGCGTTTGTAAACCTCGGCGGCGTCATTAGTTCACTAATCCCGAAGGACATCGTAGCGTCAGGATTACCAGGAACCGGCAAGGAATTACACACAGTGATATACACTTTATAGAAACGAGAATTTATATGTGATTGCGAATGGCCTTGACCGGTTTCATCTTTATTTTAATACTACAAGGGTTTGCTGTTGCATTTGCCTTCTAAAAAACAAAATTAATAAAATTTGCCAGTGGCTTAAATTTTATTGGTTTTACTATATAAAATCTATACTGTAATAGTCAGCAATTTTATATAGCTTTCCAGTAATTTGAAATATAATACCTTACTCGGGACAACTAAAATTATATTTATATAGATAAAGTACGGTTTAATAATGGATTTGTGATAAATTAGTTTTTTATTGATTCATAAATTTAATCATAATAGTATTAAAAAAAGTTAATTTTTTTGTATATTAAATAGTGTGGTATTTTAACTTCTTCTAGAATGAAGATAGTAATACATGAACTTTGTATGAAGCTATAACAACTATAAACAAATATGTTCTTTTAGAATACATACATACCTTAATAATGAATAAAGTATGCCTCTTAATTTATTAATAATATTGCTAATTGCGGAAGACTTTGTTCTATTTTAACATAATAATAATAATGTTTAACAACAATGCAATCTTGATAGTAAAGTTAGAAGAATTTTTGTCATTAAAAGCGGGCTAAAAATCTCGGTAGTTTCAACCGTATACGGTAAAACACGTAAATATTTAATTTAAATATATCAATTTCAGCTTAAAATTGCAGTTTTTTTTGTACGACTTAATTAATTAACAAGCAGAGAAGAGGTTATACGTCAGCAGTGGCGTGCATACAGCTAAAGAAAGAGACAGCGGCCAGCATCATATATCTGCATTGGATCTATCCACCCAGACTAACCACAAAAAACGATTTTTTTAGCCAACATTGGTGTGCGTACGGGTAAAAAGTCTGCACTTTAGCTATTGACTTAGAACATGCGCGAGTGTCCAAATCAAGAAGCAATTATTGAAAGCTTTATTGGCAAAAATTGCGTTTTCTTCCACTTAACACTGGTTTAAAATGTTTACAAATTTGAAAATAAACTTGAGTCACAAGTAATTCCTGTAATTCATGCTGGCTAAATTTTAATCTTCAATGTTGAACTACTGCAAAATCACAAGAAAAAAAGTGCAATCAAAATACCTTTTGTTGGAGCCTATGTGCCGTTCCGAGAGAAGAATAAATGTGCTGAATATCACTGGTTTGGAGTCGTATTATGGTATGGACACAGTTTTATTTTTTTAAGCTATTGTTACTGGTCACAATTTTTTTACGAATTTGTAAAAATGAGAGAAAGGATTGTATTAAGATAAACATTTTAACGCAGGTGGTCTAAAGGAACAAAACTACGATTTTTTTAATAGGTTTTGGAATGGATCGATAGCAAACGCCTAAATTCAAAACTGGCTTAGATTAAACACTGTTTTGGAGTCTAGCAGTTTTAATTACCAAAGTTACAAATTTTATTAAAAACTGTAATTTTCGTAACCAAAATCTAAAAATTTAGTGGCGCGACAGAGACGTTTAATAAAGAACCGTAAACCAATGCATTTTGCACATATAAAAGTACGTTTTTATACATATTTGAGAAGAAAAAAATATTCGTCATCTTTTTTTTTTTAAGAACTATTTTTAAAAGTTTAGGGAAATTTCCAAAATTCTAGGAAAAAAATATTTGGCTGTGAAATATTATTTTTTGAATAATTTGAAAGAAAAAAGATTCTTACAACTTTTTCCTAAAAATGCAACCCTGAAAAGTTACAAACGATAAAAAAAATGTGAAAGCGCAAAAAATTTTTTTTTTTTAATTTTGATTGCTTATTACTCGGAAATGGCTAACTGAAAATATCTGAAAAAATTTGCACAATCAGGATTCATATACAGAAAGGCAATTTCACTAGATTTTACTTGACTCATACATGGCCATATATAAATATTTATCTGTAAAATAAAGTAGGTTAAATTACTTCTGGATTCTTTGGATTAAATCGGAAAGTAGAATCTATTTGATTGCACTTAGGTCTCATTAGGTTTATTCTATTTTCTTCATTATTATTATTATTATTATTATATGTCTTTATTTACCCAAAAAAAAATAATACAGATTCAATATAACAATATAATCAGGCGAAGTTCAGTTTTACCGCAGAAACGGCAAACCTGCTCTTTCACTTAACCTGGAAAATTAAAAATAACAATACATATTTGAAATTAACAATAATCATTAAATAAACTTAAGAACACACTTAAACACTAACAAAACTAATGTTAAAATGTATGCCAACAACACATTTTCAAAACATATATATCTATTCGTTTTCAAGAAGATATTTTTTAAAAACTTTTTTAAATTTTATTATTGGTAGACCTTTAAACCATTGAGGTATTGCATTATACAACTTTGGAACATTATAAGAAAACGATATTTCATAAAATGTTGTTTTATGAGCTGGTGGAATTATCATACTATGAAACCTTAAATTTAAGTTATGAATGTCAGTTCTAAAACGAATTTTGCGGTAAAGATATTGAGGCGTTTTGAGAGTTATAATTTTATGATAAAGTGTACAACAATGAAGTGAACGTCGATTAGCCATATTTAACCAGCCCAGCTTGTACATTCCTTCTGAAGTTCTGCATGATCTACGTAAGCCAAATATAAATCTAATACACGAGTTTTGTATTTGTTGAATTCTTTTCTTGGTTTTTCCATTAATGCACGTATTGTAGACAACGTCTGCGAAATTAAAATTACTTAACACAAGAGCCTCACAAAGTAATTTCTTAGTATTTATACTCAAAATATGTCTATTAGAAAATAACAATTTTAAGGCACCAAAAGCCTTGCTAATGCACCTGTTAATATAATCTTCAAAACGAAGATCATTATCCATAGTTACTCCCAAGTTCCGAGCGCTAATGTCAATTGGTAATATATTATTATCAATCATTATCATTATTTCATTTTTAGCCTTAACTACTTCTTTTTTTTTTTGCCAAATAGCATAACTTTAGTTTTTATAGGATTAATTTTTAATGAGTGTTTGTTTGATATTACATATAAGTTTTTTAAGTCCTTATTGACTTTGTTGTTTGCATCTTCAATTTCATTTAATTTAAAAGAGTAAAGTAACTGTGTGTCATCGGCATATAAATTTGATGAACAAAATTCTAATGAATTTGTCAAAAATGAAGAAATGCTGAATAAGGTAGGACCTAATATAAATCCTTGAGGCACCCCTGCTACAATAGCTCTTAAATCACTGATGCAGTCATCTATCACTACTCTTTGTTGCCTGTTTTCAATATATTTTTTTATTAAACTAAGAGAATTTTGACCAAAACCAATGTGATGAAGAATTGCAAGCAATGTTTTGTGGCTAATAGTGCCAAAAGCTTTGCTGAAGTCGACTAACACTAGTAAGCTTAAGAGACCTCGATCTGTGGATTCAAATATACTGTCTGTAACATTCAGCAAAGCAGTTGAACAACTATGATTAGCTCTAAAACCAGATTGCGTTGCAGGTAAAACTTCAAAATTATTTAGGTGTTGTTTGATCTGAAAGTTCAAAATTTTATGAAAAATCTTCGAAAGAGCAGGTAATATACTAATTGGCCTAAGCTGTTCAAAACTTTCTGGATTTTTTATTTTTGGCAAAGGAATAACATTTGCAATTTTCCATAAATCAGAAAATACTGACTGTTCTAAACATGCATTAATTATATGACACAAAAATTGTATTATATAAGGGCAGCATAGCTTCAACATATGAAATGTTATTCCATCAAATCCAACTGAATTAGAATTTAGACTAAATAATATTTTTGAAATTTCCTCATTTGTAGTCAATTTAAAATTAAAAGTTTCATTAATATTAGATTTAATTCAATTTGTATAGTGATTAATAAGTGCATCATTGTCGTGACTTTGTATAGAGTTTATAAAAAAACTGTTGATCTTGTCAGCATCAGTTAAATTATAGGGCAACTTATTATATTGTTTTGGTGTGATAATGTTATATTTTCTAAGATTTTGCCACATATTTTTGGGATTACTTTTTGCAATTTCATCCATAAATGCACGTTTCTCTCTTTTGACAGCAGAATTTACTACATTACGCATGCATTCATATAAGTTCCAGTCAGCAAGTAATTTTGAACATTTATATGCATTGTACATGCTATCTCTAGTACGCATCATGTCTTTAAGCGTAGGTGTTAACCAAGGAGCTGGTTTTTTAGTTATTCTAATTTGTTTAAGAGGTGCGTGCTTATCAAAAAGGGATAAAATACAGTTGTTAAGGTATGATAACTTAGCAGGTATGTCTGGTTCATATATGATATTTATAAAAGGTGTATTAACAAGGTCCTGATGGAAGTCAGTAGAAGAAAAATTTGAAAAGCTTTGATATGTTTTATATATACAACTAGTCTTTTTAAAATTACATTTAATCTCACAAAAAATTAAGTGTTTTCTTAGTACATCATGAGAAATAACATTGATATTGTTTGAAGTAATTAAAATGTCAAGACTTAAAAGTTATTCTAGTAGGTTCACTAATCCATTGTTTAAGTGGTAGCACTCAAAAATATCTACAAGCTGAGCTGAGCTGCAATGGTTCAGATAGTAAATTTATATTTAAATCGCCGGCTAATATTAATTTATCATGATTGGTTTTTAAAATGCATAGTAAATCTTCAAAATAGTCTAATGATGATTTGTAGTTAGAAATATGAGGTCTATATAATACTCCAAAGCAGTAACAATCATCATCAAAAGTACATTTAATAAATAAACATTCGATAAGGTTACTATCAACTAAATCTAATAATAAAATTTCATATTTGATATTTGATTTTATATAAAAAGCCACTCTTCCTCCTCGTTCAATTCTATCTTTACGAATAAGATTATAATTTGTTATTTTAAGTGAGTCATTAGGAATTAATGGAGTCAAACGTGTTTCACTTATTGCAAAAATATCCACTTCAAGATTTTCTAAATAAAACTTAATATTTTGAAAATGTGCTGTTAATGAGCAAACATTAAGATGAGCATACTTTAAATTCATTTTTTATGTTATTGTTAAATTAAATAAAATGATTTGATTTGCCCCATGAAATGTTAACATTTGAAAAAATGTACATCGAGTATAAATAAAATATGTCATTGTTTTAACAAATAAAAAATAAAAGTAATAATAAGAAACAACAAATAAAATTATTTCTAATAAAAACGGCATGAATGAAATAAAAATGTACTTTATAAAATATCATATCTAAGCAATAGACAAAAACTAATATTAATATTGAAAAGAGAAAGAAAAAAATAATAATAATAATTATGTATAACAAATATTAATTTAAATAATAATAAACGTTAAATATATTATAATTTAACAATTTTATTTGAACAATACCAGATCGTTGATATCCTTGATTTGCTCTTTCATTTCATTCCCATGTATGTCCTTTACTTTTGCGAAGATTGTACCATTAATAGTCCATACATTCATTTTTCCAACTTTAACTCTTGCGGCTTTCCATAATTGGTGTTTTTGAGGAATGAGATCTTCAGTAATGATGATACCAGATTTTTTCAGATTTGATCGTTGTTTTAAGATATTGTTGCGTACCGCAATATCACTGAATTTTACTGTAATTGGTTTAATAGCAGACTTACTATTAGTTAGCTGGTAACATTGTTTAATATTATCAAGATTAAGTTCTAATTATAATTTATCTTTGCACAGCATTTTAACTTTTTTCCATAGATTATCCGATGTAGCTTCCAATCCTAATATACGCAATTGTTTTCTTCTGGCATATTGCTCGGTATCATTTAACCTTGATTTTAAAACAGAATTTTTTCTAAGATTTCTATCTTTTCTTTGCATATCAAAACTTCATTATTAATTAGATCTTTAACGGTACATACCATATTGTTTATGATACCACCCACATCTTCTTTGAAAATTTCCACTAAAGTCACCTTTATCATTTCTTTGATATCAACAATTTGATCCCTTGTCAATGGCATTTTGTGATAATTATTAATAACCACTTTGTATTATTTGCAATAATAAATATATAAAGTAAATTTTATACTCAAACGTTTTGTGTATATTAAAATAAAATTCACGGAGCGAATGAAAACACGTGCTACATATACACGTACATGTATTCGAATATGAACTTCACTTTGTTAGTACACTGCTAGCCTATAGGATTAATGTATCTTAGAACGTCGTTTGGAGATGTTTCTTTTATGCTGACCATGTCAAGCCAGGCAAAAACCTACATGCTTGGTCGTTTTGTCATTTATTTCACATCTTTTACATATCGGGCCTGTCTACAATATTTATAGCGTGCGTGTGTTTTCTTAGTTGAATTCTATTTCATCCATCTACTGATTGTGGGGTCAACGCCATGTGTTGTGAGTTCCATTTTTATTTTCTATTTTTTAGTTTTGATCAAACGCACTTTTGATATCTATAAATACAGCGAGGGTGGACTTAACGTATAGTCATCTTTGGGTTTGGTCTGTTACAAGGTGTAGCGCCGATTTTATATTTTTTTGCTAGGTTTATGCATGATGATTTGGGTGTACTGATGTTGTGGTAAGCACCGTTTTTTAAATTGATATTTTCCAGTCTCTCGAGTATTTTTAAAAGGAAAAACATGAGACTTATTAGGCGGTAGGTTTTAGCCAGGGTGTAGCCACAGTGTCTTTGTTTTAATTTTCTCTGTGCTATAGGGGTGTGGCAAACGCGATGTATGTCTCATAGAATTTGACCAGGAGTTTAGAATGATGTTCTTACTTCATTGTAGGTAAAAGAGCCGGTAAAATCTTATTTGATTTTGCTTTTACGGGGCATGCGCATCTTCTCTACTAAGTAGTGCACAGCTTTTCAATTGTTTTCTATTAGAGGTTGTGTTGCAGCAATTTTGTGTCCAAGTAGTACAACCTAGAAAATGGGTTTCCAAATGTATCTTAGTTATTGTTGAAGGTCTTTTGATAAGATATTTTTTTAGCTTTGCAGATTTGGAGGTGTTTTCAAAATCTTTGCAAAAAGATTTTTATGTTATTCTTTGTTCTTTACTTTTTTTGATGAAGGATATTCTTGCAGCCGCTTTAAGTCGTTTGAGCTTGTCACATTATTAGAGTACGGTACTAACAGAATTAGAAACCGACTGGGCAATAGTCTTAGTGAGCTTGTATTAATTTTTTTTTAACTAACTTGCATAGCTCTTAATTTTTTCAACTCTGTGATAAGTTGTTCTGAAAGATAACTTTGTTGATTAGTTTGGGTTTTGATAAAACCTAATTTTAATTTTATTCATTTGTGATCTGACATTGGGGCCAACGTTGATACTTCCCAGCTCTGAATTTGGTTTGACAATGCTAATACTTATAGTCTACTTGCGAGATTTAACAAACATTTGTTCCTTGGTTTTGTATTTCTTGATTAGTACTGATAATGAAATTGTGTAAAATCTTGTTCCTGTCCTGTCTTTGCTTTTCCTTACTATGTGGTGTTTGCGTCACATCCGATCAAGAGGTTTAGTTGCCACTTATAAAATACTTTTTAGCTGTTGTTGGAGGTGGTTTAATATGGGCCAAAGATGCGTATGCTCTGCTTTTAGTTCACGGCATAATGTTGCTATGGCTGATCGACAGTGATGCAAGTTGCATTAAATTCCATCAATGCAACCCGTTATTTGGCTTTTTTGGTGTGTTTTAAATAGGTTTTTTTTTTCTCGCCTTTGTCCGGGTAGGTTTCTTTTCCGGCTTTGACCGGTTTGGATCCTTTTCTAGGTTTGTACGGGTGCAGTCAATTTCTTCCTTTTCTTTCTGAATCGCATCTTTGCTGTTGGTAGTCTTGATGGGCTGTTTTAAGAATTTGTAGTTTACTTAGCTATCCCTATTTAAATTTCTATCATCTTCTTTCCTTATTGCTAGCAGATGGAGCTGATCTTTTGGGTCTTCAGTGGTATGGAAGAAGCTTTAGTTTTTTATGTCAAGTTTTATATTCTGCGTGGAGATAGCTATATAAAACAATATAAAACCAGTTCAATGGTATTTGGAAGCCAGGAATTGGCGTTTATTTGCCGTAGGAAGTAATTTATCTGCATAATGTTTAACTTTGTTTATGCAACCGACTGCAGTGGTTATAGGATGTTATTTTGTAGCCATCTTAGGAATACGTCATTATTATGCAGGTGCTCTTAAAAATTTCTCCTGTGTGTGATCTTCTCATTCTTTAAAAGTAAGAGGTGCTTCTTTGGAGATGGACAAAGTTTTATCCAGTTCTTGAGTTAAAACATTTCTAACTTTTTTAAAAGGAGGTCTGAATTTTAAGCTTGGCCTATACTCCTTTGTTATTTTTTTGGATGAGTTAATCATTTTAGTTTGTTCATCTCATCTCAAAATTGTTTCTTTGCCCAGATGTTAACGAGCTTCCCTATTCTGAGGAGATTCTTGGTTTGGACGTCTAAAGACGTTACAATTTTTACCGAGGTATTTAGAGACGCGCTTGGTGAAATAGTTCTGGTCAAGTTTTCGTTCTCCGTGTTTGTAAGAATTGGATTTATTTCTCTGGATTTTCACTAGTAGACCATAGAGCTTGCAAATGTTGACCGATATACGGGAACCCGGACTGGAATTCCTTGACGCCGACTCCCGCTATTTACCCGGACTACCACCACCAAACATTCTTTACACCGACAACGGCCTTTGGGACTTGCACTTTTGCTCCAAGTGAGTTACGTCTCGAACTTTGAGGACCACTCTTGTATCAATAAACACGGTATAAATACAGCGGTCCTACGATTAACACTCAGTACACTACTGGGGCGTGCATTTTCCTAGCTGCGGGTTTGTCTCTAACCACTGCAAGTTACAGGACCACACTATACACTTAATAGGCCTCCTCAAATTTTGAAGGTCGCCAAGATATTCTCGAGCATCAGGTGGACCATGAGTGGAAACATCAAACCAATTTTATGGTTGGACCATTACCGTAGTTATACAATCTCCAGGGACATCCGTTCTTACCATCAGGTACATAGCTATGGCTATTCACCCTTTCTTGATGCCTATACATTGAAAAGGTACTCAGTATACTCTTTTACCACACCGACTTCACCTTTATCATGTGGAACTGAAGCCGCTAACAGACGCAGCCGATTGATCGAGGTGGGTTAGTTTTGACCTACGGTTTAAAAAGAAAACCTGGCATTGTGTTGCCAGACCTTGGAAACACATCTTTTGAATGATTCAGCTACCAGGTTTTCATCATAGCAACAACACGCGGGAAGTCTTTCCACAGCCCTACAACGCGACTATGGCCGCATACTAGTTTAAGGCGCAATCAGTAAAAATAGCGTTTTGGCAAGTCTCAAAAAGAAATTAATAATAGGCGACGCTAAAGACTAAACAAATTTAAAAAGGTTCTATATTATTTTTTTGTTATGAGACGAGGATAGAAGGTCAAATTGACCAGTTACTGCCAAGCGATTTTTATTGGATGAAACAATTTACAGGAAAAAAATGTAGAATAATTTTGGTATACAACAAAAATAAATTAAAAAAAATAATGAAACAGATATATAAAAGAAGGGAGATATCTGTCGAAGTAAAAACGATTGTAGGAGGTGATTGGAACGTTAGGATAGTTGATAGGGGTACTCTTACTTTAAACAAAAATGGTGTTAAATTTAAAAAGAAGTCTAAAGATAAAATAGAAACTGGAAAAGGCATAAAATGAATAGAATAGGTTGATAAAAATGAATAAGGTATCTTGAACAGTACAATGAACTGACATATAGTAGCGGAAAAGGAGGTTTAGTTGATCACATTTTGGTAGAAGTAACAAGAACTACTGGTGTTCAAAATATGCAAGTTGAAATATCTACAAAAGAGCAAAGTAACGATATGGAATGAAGAGACAGTTAAAATTGCCAAGCTACTAGTGAGTACAAATCATTTTAGACTTAACAAGGACATGCATTAGATACTACAAAACGACAATAAGTACAACGTCAAAAAAGCATAAGGAAGTTTTAAAAGACAAAGACTAGGATAAAAATTATTAAAAAAATAAGAAATTTATAAAAAAAGCAAAAAAAAATTATTGAGTTGAAAAAAATCTGAGGAAAAGAGTGATAAATCAAAAAGTATTGAAGAAAAAGAAAAATACTATTTGGAAAAATTTTAATAAAAAAATGAAAAAACTTACACCAATGCAAAACCATCTTTAATAAAAAATAAAAGTTTGCAAAAAGAAACAAGCCTGAAGAAATAATAAATAAACTAAAAACTATAGAGTAGGCGACAGAAGGGCCAAACAAGCCTATAAACATTGTCCTACCCCTACATTCTTTATAATTTAGTTTTCGAAAAGTTGGAAGATGCGACATATCTTAGTTTATTATATAAAACATGATAGCTCAGTTAGATATAGCGTTAGCACAGCACGCTCGACAGTTACCTAATAAACCGTTGGTCCAATTACTCCTTTTAAACAAGTCGTAAGACTATGTAAAATAGCTGCAAAACGCACAATAAAGAAGATGTTGTTAATTATAGTAAAAAAAAGTAAAATATAATAGAAAAGATACTATTAAAAGAGGTGGAAAAATTTTTGAAGTTCAGGCAAGATTTAAAAAAAAAGAAGAGGAACCATGGAACAAAGTTGAGAAGAAAAAAAAGGTGAATAAATCTTTGTGTTTGTTTTTGTTTTTAAGCATACTTATAGCATAGAACTAAAAAACAAAAAGTCTAAAAAAACACTTTTAAAACTAATCCTTTCAAAATTTTAACAAAAGATAATAACATCAGTTTTTGAATAACTTTATCAAAAGACACTGTTTATTAAGACCATTATCTTATGAATAAAAACGCTTTTTAATAGAGGTGATGCTTTTTTACTAAAGAGATTTAGAAACGTTTAAAAGTCATTAGAAAATATCACCAAAGTTTGAGCTCATCATTATTCTAAGATTATACGCTGAGTTGCGAAAAAAATTAAGCGTGAGTTTACTCTACACGTGTATAAGCCAAAACAATGAAGAGCGCGAAATGAAAAGAATATTGCAGCTGACGCGATCAGTATTGCTGTATTGAGCTAATTTTGACAACTTTAAGCCGTTTTCAATAATTGAGGCTTTTGAAGACAAATTTTAAAAAAAGATTTAAGCCTACATTCTAACAAAGTTGTATTGACTTAAGAGTTAAAACCAATTGAGCACTGATTGCCTTGGGAGTTTACTGTTGTTATTTCATTTAAAATAAAATTCTATCACTTTTAATTTGTCTACCACTAAAAATATTCTTGAACCAGTACTATAACTACTTTTCCCAGCTGACCCCAAAATTAAGTATTAGCCCTTTTACAGCCTACTCTACCAGTGGTACGTCTATCCTAACAACATATAAAATTGAAGATTTGCCTCTAAAAAACTTAAGCATTTTTAAACAATATTCAAAGAACAATTAGAACTTGGAAAATTGAGACGGACAACTCAACTATGCATCTTTATAAAAAGAAAACATTTTTTTTTAATTGCCAATTTAAACTTTAATTAATGAACAAACTAACACTGAATAATATTATTTTAAGACCTGTCTGAGCATATACTGTCAACTATGGGGCACAGCTAGTGCTAGTTTTGGCTCGAATATTATACCAATACATATGCTCTCACCTTTATTGCCAATAGTGTTGCAAGTCATTAAAATAAAACAGCTCAATCGCTCAAGTTAAGGTATAATTTATACGTTATTCATTAAGTCAGAATATTGAAGAAAATTTCTCTTGGTTACTCAAGATTCTGTCATTTATATAAAAAGATAACATTAAATAAGCGACAGTTTATAAAATTTAAAAAAATACTCAAAATTGGTTCATCTATAGAAAAAATTGATCAGATTAGTTTTAATTGATCCATAATTAGAGTACTTTTATTTTTATGTATGTACATATATTTCATTGTCATGTCTGAATTATTAAATATTATCTTCCAACAGAGTTTTTTTTTGTTACGCAAATATATAAATTTATTTGCATTGCAGTCACGTCCGTGGCTATAAATTTAAATTAAATAATTATCTTAAAGCTTTCGGGAACATGCATCAAATATTAAATACAAGGCCGGCTAGTAAATTTTGCGAATAAAAAACTCCATCAAAAGATAATCACAAATGTATGTAATATGAACGTCAAGATATGAAAGGATTAAAAAATATATACGTATTTATTATGTCACATAAGGTCGAGTTGTTAGGTTAGTATAGTTCCCATTACATTTTCAACTGTGTAATCAAAGATAAGCGCTACATTAAATCCGGATTTAAAAAGGTTAGAATGAGTGAAAAGTGGTTAAATGTGAGCTCTCTGATTGGCGTATTGTGATGTCGAGCACACACACAAAAAAGCCAACTTCAATCAAAGCAGCCTGAAGAATAGAGAAACGAAATGCGACGAACAAAAAAAACTTTGATAAATTCCAATAGTTCACGCAAACTCTTTCGAGAGAAAAATCGCGCAAATAAATTGAATTTCCACACAAGTTCCTTTTGGAGGGACTACAGAAATGTTGTTTTAAATGGTGGGAGTGCGACTTTTGACCCATGTTGAGTTGTTTAATTAAAAAAATTGCAGGGCCCTCTGGGCATTATTGGTATTACTTTCTGGTTTTATCTGAGGAAATATTAGTAGCTATCTGGTTTCCTAAAGTAGAACACGAACGGGAAAATCCTTACCCGATAAGAATTTAATTTAATGTAAGCCCACGATAATAAGCATTCAGTAGCAAGGCCCGAGGAGCTTTTCCGCCCTCAATTAACAAAAAGGAGCATGGACTTTATTATATATTTTATCTTTAAAGGGGATTTCTTACAAAACGACATCAACAAAAATATATATTTTTACTGATAATTGCACAACAATTATTTATATGAAGTTAGTAGTAGATATTTTATTACTTATTAGTAGTAGTATCCAGGTATAAAATAGGTCATATATTATTCAATATTGTTTTCTATAACTTTATGAAACTAGTTGTGAAAATAAAATTAATTATCAAATTTAATTTATTTAAATAATATATGAAATAATAATAATAAAAACATACATTATTATCAAGAACAATACGTTAAATATATTTTAAAAAATCATTATTTTTCGCACATGAATAAAAAATGCGTAAGTTTCATATATTTTACTATTATTTGGAAGTGATTGATGATTCAGTAAGGTTAATTTAAACTGACTTTAAATAAAGTAAATAAGAGCAATGTTAATAAAAAATAAAATACGCTTCAACTGTTTTTTTTAATTAAAAATATTATACAAATGGGTATTGTTACACAAAATCACAATTCATATCTACTGAAGCTCCAATAAAATGTTGACTTATATATTATATGCAAGTATTAAGTATTACAGCAGTGTAATGACATAATAAGCTTGATTGAGTTTCTAACAATTAGTCAATAGACATTTACAAATTTTATTACATTGATAATGATGATAATTCATTGAAATATGTTTGTTAAATAATAAATCAAATATTAAATAAAAACTTTAATTAATAATAAAGAGATTTTATAAATTAAATATAAAAAATATAAAATATTTACAAATGAGCCAAATAATGGTTTTTTAACATCAACATTGTTTTTTTTTAAGTTGATGAGTATGATCATTATGCTTTTTCACCTAAAATATTTAAATCGTAAGATGTGCTTTAATAACAACAATAATCCAAGGAATATAAAGCAGAATGTAAACTTTCTTAAGGAAGCAAGTAAACAAATATATAAAGTTAAATAATTTTATTTAAAGAAATTGTGTGAGTACACATTTTTGCCAACCAAAAATACCAAAAATACGTATTTACCTTTACTAAAAAAAATGTTATTTGGTACGGGACATTATAAAAAAATCTTTAACACTCAAATGCTCGAGATATTTTTGGACTGACAACAGCGTTAATTAAAACTAACCTTGATCCAATCATTGCATCATTAACAAAATTAGTTTATGAATGCATTAAATAGAAACTTCTTAAAATAAGCATATGTTACCACAATATTTAAAACTTGGGACAAAACTGAGGTTAAATATTATTGGTCAATTAGAATTTTTCTGATCATTTCTAAAATTATGGAAAAATACTTTATCAAATCTTTTTGCAATTTAGGACTAAGTCCTGTTGTCTGCTTTTTAGCTTTTCTCTGACGCTGCCGTCTGGTTTTATATCTATCTTTTACGTGGTCTGTTTCTGGCCTTTAGCCCATTTGGAAATTTTGTTGTGGTTTAATTTATCCATATATTTTTTTTATTGTCGTCATTGTGATCTGGCCCATTTAACTATGTCTGCAGTATCTTTTTCTTTTCTGATCACGTAAGGTTACTATTTTATTGTTTTGAGAGTTTATATTTTCCTGCTTCACATTAATCTTTTTTAGGATAAGATCGGGCGTACACAAGTTTTATACTGATAGGATTCATTAAATGTATGCTGTTGCCTTGAATCTAAACAATTGCAGTTAGTGCAGCGTCGTAAGCGTATCATAAAGATTTCCGTGGATTTGTCGCCCATTCTGTAGCTTATTTTTAGTTCTTTGATTTTTTAAATTATTTTGTTTACCAGCTTATTGAAGAGTGTTGGGTTTAGATTATCTTTTTGTCTGGTTTTACTTGCAAGTATGTCCTCTATTAACTTTACTTTATTTGTTGTTAATTTTTTGATGACGAAGGATAGTTATGTCTACCATGCGTAGGAAGACAGGGTTATTAAATTTTATTCTTTTTTTCTGCTAACTGGCTTAATATAAAGATTGCATCAATTGTTGAGGTCGTCTATTTATTAGGCAATTATGCTAGTGAGAATGGGATGGTATCTAGCAGTGATATTCCACGACAGTTTTTTGGTTGAATATGATATTCTTGAAACATAGTACTTTTGACCGTAAAAATTAAAAAAATTAGATTTGCTTGTCTTAGGGTGAAATACACATAATTGCTAAAAATGGGTTACATTTAAGGGTTTTTTCTCGGATTTTCCGTAATTTTACTAATTTTCCGGTTTTTGTCAGAAGAATTAAAAAAAAAACGGACATAAAGATTGTCTTCTAGGAGAAATTTCCTTTTGATTACACTAATTTAATTTTTTTTCCCTGTTTTGAGGCTATTCTGGCAGCTCTAGGAGCATTTATTCGGGCTTGGGATCATCAACAAAAGCCAGTGAGTCATATAATCAAATTCTTGGAAAATAATAACGTTTGTTCAAATAGACAGTATAGTTAGCGCAGTGAAAACAAACAAAATATGATTAAAAGTTATACTTAAATATGTTCAAAATAATGATGATATTAAAAAAAAAGGGCATTTTCTTATCAAGTAGGTGGAATCATCCAAAAACTATGTATTTATAAAGTTTTTTGATGATAAAAAAAGCTTTCTACTACATTTGCAATTTTAATAACGATCAGTGGCACCACTTAATGGATGTTCTTATATTAACATAATTATCTGCAATCGTAACATGCCGATAGTTGCTGTTATAAGATTGTATTTAATTCGCCAATATACCCTCAAATGTATACAATTCTTTATTGATAACCGAGAAATCGCAGTAGTCTATCCTGATAACTAATTAATATTTGCACTTAACAATCCGGAACTTGAGTTTAAACAAACGCAATCTTTACATTTTTTGTTGCGAGACATTGAAAAGAAGTATTTTATGAAAACTTTGAAATTTGCTTTTTATTAGTGATTTTAGTTTTTTTTACAATCACTTGGGCTGTGAAACTCCAGTTCAAACTACTTTATGGTAATTATGATCTGAAGTCGCCTACCCTACTTACCCAAGTGTTGATCATTAAAAGATTAGATTTATAATTCTTTTTTATAACATTTGTTAACAAACATTTGAGCGGGTGGGTCGACACTCCAGTTGTTTGAACTGGAGTATCAACATACCCGCGCTTAGTAGTATTTATGATTTGCAGTTCCTATGAAATCACGCCCAAATGTTGGTCATAATTTGATATTATTTTTTCTTTTGTTGACTAATGGACTTCTATCCGTTCAAACTACTTGCTAGTAATCATGATCTGAAGTGACCCACACACTAACTCAACTGATGGTTATTAAAAGATTGCATATCACCTCCTTTTTCTTAGACAAAGAGACTTTGATTGTTTAAAAAAAAAATGAGAAACTTTTAATTTTTTGATAACAAACGAGCGGGCAACCCAGAGCGAGTAGTTTGAAGTAAAATTCCTACTTACTCAATCAAGTGTCAGTCATTAAGACATTGGATATCACTTTTCAGTCTTGTGGTACAGTGACTACTTTGCATAAATGAGTTTGGGGGTTAAATTGATTATTTATTAAATACCAATAAGTTAGTTCATATGTAGAATTCTTTTAAAATAAAAAATTAAATTGCAAAAAAATTGAGAAAATTGGATTTAAGACAGCTTTAGTGTTTAAAGTTTAATCATTTTGTATAATTAAAAAAATTAATGTAAAGTTGTAATATTGAATAATGTTTTTTTCAGTAATAATTTGTAAATAATGAACAATGAATATAATATAACAATGATAACAAGTAATTATTATAGAAATGAACAATTATAATATTGGTTGAACAATAATAACAATGATAATTTTGCATGACAAATATAATTAAATATTAACTGTCTCAACGGTCTACACCAGGAGAGATGTAAATTAATTATATCTGCTGAAACTAGATAAAATCTAATTAAGTTTAGTTTGTCCTACCGCTTTATACAAAGAAGAACACAAGAAGCAAGTCTAACATTAACAATTTAGAGGTTTTCTTTAGTAAAATAAATGTTTTTTTCAAGCGCCATATGTAGCTGCCGACGACTTGTGTGGTGATGGAGAAGGTCAAATGGTTAACTTTGGAAATAAAGTCTGTAGGGCAACGTAATGTTACAACTCTCAATCCTTAAGGATCTTCAAAACGACAGGTTGGAGGATCTTGAATTTCTCCTTAGTCTGCTCTTCATGCAAATTGAATAAATTGACTTTTTGTTGGAATTGAAGCATATCTTTAAAGCTGATGTATGATATTTTCTTAAAGGTTTCTTAAGTCTCTTACAGAAAAAAAAAATGTATGTTCGTCTGACAGTTGTGTCGATTCACATTTTTTAATATATTTCATGGTACTAAATCGGGCTAATAATATTGGCGAGTAATTTTGTGGATTGTACGTTCAGCTTTATATTGGCCAGCTTTTAATAAAGTCTGACCGCATATTAAGTGGTACAACTAGTTGTAGTTTTTCGTTATATTCATCATTCATTGACTATTGATATAGAATCCATTGAGATAATTCTTCTAGGTAATCTCGTTCAAAAACATGAATAATCTTTAAAGATTCAACATCTTGAATTTGCTCTTCTCCAATTTTCTTATAATTTTTAATTAGTTGATCAATACTGATTAAATTTAAAGGTAGTTTATCTACTTTGATCGATAGACACGATAATAAGTCAGCTAAGACGTTAAAGTTGAAGTAGCTATCTGGCTAAACGTCTACATAGAAAACAAAGTGTCTCAAGCCACTTTAAAAGTTCATGGTCAGTAAGAATAATGGTTTTACTGTCCTTGATGTATCCCCTTAAATTTTTGTGTAGCCCAAACAACTGCAAAAGCTTTTTGCTTTGTAATGCTGCAATTGCGTTTAGCGGAGGTTAATAAGCGATGAAGAAAAAAAATAGTTTATAAAAAAAATCGAGACAATTTTGTTGAGATCTTTGTACTTCTTATTTTTATTAAACCTTAGAAATTGACATTGTGGAGGTTATATTGATTATTTAGATAATGCTTTCTGTTAAAACCAAAAAACTGCGTGTTATCTTGGAGATTATATTGATTATTTAGACAACACCAGTAAATAAATTCATATATAAATTATTTTTTTAAGACGTTTTACATAAAGAAAAAATTGCTTTATTTAATGAAATTTTGAGAAAATTGGTTTTGAGCCCTAAAACTCCTTTTAGATGCGGCTTTTGATTCTAAAGTGAAAATTACAAGAAACAAATTGACCATGCCTAGTGTGCATTGGGATCTGTGAGATAGATAATTGAATATTAAAAGATTCATACAACAATAGATTTATGAACCGTATTTAGAGAACTGAAAACTTTTAATTTTATTTTCAAAATTGAATGTTCAATGTTTACAATTTTTCTTTTAAAGTAATAGTAACCATTATGTTGATACGCTTTTCTAGACTATTATACTCCTACATTTTTTGTATTAATAATTAATTAAATTGTTCCTTAAATTAATTCTATTTTATGATATCTATCTATTTTATGATATTCTTTGAAAAATATTTTTTGTGTTATTTGTCTAATATTATTCTGCTGTTAACATTTTGCTCACCGGCGAAAATCAAATTCAAATTTGATCTGTAAATAGTTTATTTATATCATCTATTTAAAATAAAATTTGAGTTTTTAAACTGTAATAGAATATTTTCAAATTTTGAGTTGAGTTTAACATAAACCACTTAAAGATAAAGTTGAGTTTTTATTCTCTAATACAATATTTGCCAATTTTAAGTTTTGCCACTATTGCCTCTGATGAGCGATTAAAATATATAATTAATAAAAACGAAAAAGGAACCTTACTTCCATAGGCAATTGCTTCCCATACCATCACACCGCGTGTAAGAGCTGTATGTGCCGTAGAATGACATACTGCAAATTTTTTTGTTTTCTTTTTCGATCTTTTACATTGTGGGAAAACAAAATCTCGATTTATTGCGATTTGAGATCAAATGATTTCTCCGGTAAACGGAGATTTTGTTGGTTAGTTAAGCCTCTCCAGACAATTCCAACTGCTTTTGTTGTTGAAAATCGGTATTGGAAGGCAACGAGACAAAGAATCTGATCTTCACGTTGTGTACTATTTCTAGGGCATTCAAGTCGTAATCTTAGCCGTTCCTGTCTTTTAATCTATCGCCAACATCAAGCTATTGTATTAACACTTTTGCCAATTTGTCAGGCAATACCACGAATTTACAAACAAACAAACTGCTTTCTCCGAGCCAGAATTCTCTACCTCGTTTGAAATCGCTTGTTGAAAAACGTCACTCCAGTTGGGACATATTTTGATATAAATAAAAAACTAATCAATTGATTTGCACAATAAAATTGTAATGTCACTGCACAATTAAACTAAAAAAATTGCAATAAAATTTCTTTAATTTATTAATAGGGTTTATTTATTAAATTTAAATAAAATCTTTTTATTTAATCACAAATATTTCAATGTTTTAGATTAATAAGTAATGCTATTAACTTTCCAACTTTTCTTTATTTCACGTCGTTTCTGCACAAATAGTTAGATTAGATTTTTAACATGTCTTAGCAATTAAATATGAAAAGTTTACAAAAATGTTCCAAATGCAACTGCATCTTTAGAGTATAATATTAATACAGAACATTTATAGTAACATTGTATATGATTTGTATATTTTATTAACCCAAAGTGCAGGTATAAATTAAATATTTAAAAAACATATTTCTATGAGAATGTAATTAATAAATCACATAACGCTGCCTAAATCAATCATATATTATTTACGTATTAATAACGGATAATACAATGCGCTTCTTATGATAGCTTTGTGTTGTCATTTATAAACACTACGCCAAATAAAATATTGTATTTATAAATCTTTTAAAATAAATATTTCATGTTGTCGTTCATTATTTCTAAAAAACACGTTTTACTATTGCAAAATAATAATGTAATTAATATTAACCCACATAACTTTTATCAATTTTATGCTCTCTCTAAATGATATGACCGTATCGATTGATTTGGGGTGACGTTATGATGTAAAGGGATATGGAATGAAGGTAATAAGGACGAATAGCCGAACCAATGTCAATATAATTCTACATTAACCAAGCACGGGATTATTAAATTATGTTCTCGATATCCGACAAATTACATCCGCTCTAAATTGATTGATTTAATCTTGGCGCGCGGTGCTCTTAAAACCCCTCAAGAATGCCTTGTTGTTTTGCTGTTGTTGTTTGCGTGAAATAATAATGTGTTTGTTCTTTTTTATTATTTACTTTAAAAATGTAAATATAAATATTGTTTACAAATATTGAGAAGTTAATATTGAATTTTAATTTGTGTTTGTTTATTTTTTCAGGGAACTGAAGGTGGCTTGTGCGGATGCACTTGCAGGCAAAAAACTTAAACAAGAAATTGGCGTTGACAAAGTGGACAAATCATTAGTATCAAATTTCGAGATATTGAATTTAGTTCCTGATCATACATCGAAGGAAACTGATAATAATATTAATAATAGCACACAAAATAGATCAGATTATGGTAAGTTTATTATTTTATTTAATAAAATTGATTAAAAATTAATTTCAAATTCAAACTATAAAGAAAATGATTATTTTTTTGTTATAAATGTATTGCATTAAATAAAGTTTTTGATGAGGCAATAACGATATAGTGTCGCGGCTTAATTAAGGTACTGAGCTGATTGTACAAACCAGTTTGAATTTGCGTCTGATCTCGTTTGAATAGAAGTCGTTTTTGTTTTTTTAGTTTCCAATTAGTATTGTTAAGCTTAATGGCAATTTTTTGTGTGCTTTAAACAAAGTTATTATGAAAAAGGATTTTTTAACGTTGGATAAGATTGTACTAGTGAGTTACATATGTTTTTGGAAAATGTCTTAAACAAGCATAGAGAGTGTTTATAAAGAGATTTGTGTAAGAAAATTCTTAAATTAATATTTTTGTTTTATTTTATTAAAGCCTTTTGCGGATATAATTTTGAAATGTCTTACCTCTTGTTGTGATAAACACACTTGAGAAACACATTATTGTCTAAGTGCCTCAGAGAATTATGAACTTCTATACAGGGTGTTCAGAAAAGAATGTAAAATATTTAAGGGGGTGGTAGAACGAACCACAACAAACAAAAAAGTCTTAATAAACATGGGTTGGTTTTGGAGATATGGAACATTATTTATTTTTATTATTTTATTTTTCTCTATTTTTTATTTTGCAAAAACGTGCATCTTCTTATTATAGTTGGCTGATTTTTGTGAAATTAACATTCAGTATTTGACAGTTGTTGTTAGTGCACAAGTTTTCATTGCTATGGCTGATTACTCTAATGCAGAACTAGCCGACATGCATTTTATGTATGGTCGTGCTAATGGGATTACCACCAAAGCGCGACGTCTTTATGTAGAAGCTTATTCAAATTGTCAGATTCCTTCACATCGTATGTTTGGAAGAATTCACCAGAGATTGAGAAATACCGGTTCACTTTGAAAACAGTGCTATCTTTCCGGCAGACAAAGGCTAGTATCTACTCATACAGTAGAACAAGAAATTATAGCACGGATAGAGCATAATTCAGAGACGAGTGTGCGGAGAACATCAGCCGAGGTAGAAATTAGCACCAATTTCTACCTCGGCTGATATTCTCCTACTGTTTGGAGACTTCTCCTCGAGCAGCTGCTCTATCCATACTATGTACAACGAGTACAGGTCATAAATTATCTGATCATCAAGCACGTTTGGTTTTTTGTTGCTGGTTCCTACGCAATGATGCTGAAGATCTGCAGTTTCTTGCCAACATTTTCTTTACAGATGAAGCCGGGTTCACATGAAATGGAGTTGTTAATTTTCATAATACACATTGTTGAGTCGACTAAAATTCCCATGCTGTAATTGAATGTGGATATAAGACACAATTTTTGTTAAACATTTGAATGGGTATTGTAGGCAACAGGTTTCTAGGTCTTATTGTTTTACCAAACCGATTAACAGGCGCTTCTTACCTCAACTTTCTGCAGAACACAATTTATGATTTTTTGGATGACATTCCTTTAGCCCACAGGCAACAAATGTGGTTTCAGCATGATGGTGTTCCAACTCATTTTTCGATTGACATTAGAGAGCATTGGGGATATTTGAAATCAATAGTGTAGAAGTTGATAAAAATAAATAATGTTTAATATTTCCGAAACCGTTGCTATGACAACCAATGTTTATTCAAACTTTGTTGTTTGTTGTGGTTTGTACTACTACCCCCTTAAATATTTTTTATATTTTTTTTAGCACCTTGTATAGTCTAGATACAAATGATTGTCATAGAAAGAGTATAAAAGTTCAGGGTTTAAGGTAGTTTAAAGTAGGTTTTAGTAATGGTTCAAATAGGCTTAAGACTTTTATAGTGGTGTCAAAGTATGGTTCTCAATAATGAAAATTTAAGTTTCTCCAATTTTTCCCATATTTTATAAATTTCTTTAATTAGACTGATTTTTTGCTTACTATTTTGAAAAACTGCAAAATAACAATTACATTGTTGTTGTGTTGAATTGCCTAACTATTTGTCTTGCCTACAGCGTTTGTCCCATTTAACTAATTTAGTGATTAACGTTCTATCTATTTGAAGTTTTATGGTGTGATGAACCGTGTAACTGTATAGTAAAAAATAATAAAGATTACAAAAGTTTAGAAATTTAAATGCATTATTGTTGACGTTATAGCAAAAATTAAGTTATCTTGCTTTCAAAAGTCTGTAAAATATTTAAAGATATTGGATTTATCTTAAATATGCTTGAGTATTTTTCTATACTTGACTTAACCGTAAGATTACATCCGTTTCTTAAAGAAAAGTAGCTGGAAACGCTATATTTTTTGTCGAGATATTACTCAATGTCATAAAAATATAAGCAAACATTCTAGTCAAAATATTTTTTTCTTCTTATAGTGCCATACTCGCTATGAGCGTCGGCACTTCTCACGTATGTTTGTGGTGTGCAAAAATAGTTCCATACAAACATACAGGACCTACAGTTTAACGTGGAATCCAAACCACACCACTAGAGGGGTTTACTAGGCAAATACTTTGCTGGTTTGCAATTGTATTGCAAAGGAGATGACCGCATCTAAATATATTCGACAAATTAGATATTGTCACTGCCGGGAATCGAACCCGGGCTGCCTGCATAACAATCCTTGCACTAGACCATTGTGCTACGGTTGCCAAAATATCTAATGCAGATTATTTATCTTATAAAACGTTGGCTACAGACTGTGACATCTAAATATGCCATATTTGCTATTTGAAAGTAATGGTGACTTTTCGCTGTTATCCAACACATTCAACGACTCTTTGTAGCTGATGTATACAAGAAGAACGCTTTCTTATAGTGGTAATGTCAAGTCAGCTTTCCCAACTTCCCAACATAGACTTTTTGTTGTATGAAAGAACCGAGCATATACATAACACGTGCTCGATTGTCTTATCATTCATTTTATATTTTTTCTCTTTATCTCCAATACCAATCGGTTGCATGAGTTTTCTTAGTTGACAGTGTCTAGTCAATAGATCCCTGTCATAGTTGGTCATTGCTGCTTCATGAGAAGAAATATATCAATAGACATCGATCTGGCCAGTTGATAAACAACAAAATTGATATGTTATATTTTCTTGAATAAACAAAAATTGCTGCAAGCATAACGCTGCTATCTAAACAGCGTCGTTGAGATTAGGTTAGCGCTGCTCGCGCTAATCAACTATACCTTTTTAACTTCAAATTGAGACTAATCAACTTCAAATTGAGAATAATCAATTTCAATTTGAGGCTAATCAATTTCAAATTGAGACTAATCAACTTCAAATTAAGACTAATCAACTTCAAATTGAGAATAATCAATTTTATATTGAGAATAATAACATTTCACCAACATTACAAATTGAACAAAGAATAATTTATTATTAAATTAACTTACACAGCTAATGAAGACAATTACAAATACAAAGGTAATTACAATTTAATTACTTCTTACATAGCTAATACAAATGCTAATGAATTAAAAAGTTAGATCTACCATATATAACACATCGGGTATAAATCTTTGTATATGAGCTATGAATTTGGTACAATTATTAACAGTAAGTTTATTATTAATATTGTCTTGTTTAATATTTTCTAGCAATTGCATGCGATACCTAGTTTGTGTAATATTTGTCCTATTCTTGCCAGCCAGAATATGTGGCATCTAAATAGTCAAATCTTGTTTAACACCCGATTTAAGGTTGGATTAAGCAAGTTCAATTAGATTCAACATTAGACTGTATAGAGAAAGCCTAATAAACGGTGAAAAGTCATATTCCTGAAATACTTCCTCAATCGTGGGATGACAAGGAGCATTATCCATTATCATTACTACTGTCGACTGGTATAAATTTTTAGAATTTTGAAGACAGCGATGTATAAACTCTTTTACGTGTGGTTTCTTAATTGATCCTCTTTGAATTTCATAATGAATTACCCATATTTCCAATACACCCAGTAACATGAATATTCGACCCTCTACTGCTTGCAGCAATATGGGTGCAACGTATGCCTTTCTTAGATCTACCTTTTGTTCGTGAAATAAATAAGTTAAAATTTGTTTCATCCATGTAAACAATTGGGATATTATCAGCGTGGTACATTAAAAGTTGTCAAAAATATTCATATCTGTTTGTTTTATTTTCTTCTTAACTGGCTCTCTAAGGCTCCCTTCTTATACCCTTCAGTGTAAACATTAGCTCATCCAAGTGTTTTCTCACACATTCCTTAGAAACAGTAATTTCATTATCGTTTCGGAATTTTTTAGTGATTTGCTACTAAGTTATTTTTGGATTCTCTTCAACGTATTGTTCTATGATAATACGATGTTCAGCACATGTTTTATTTCTACGTTTTGCACCTAGTTTTTTCTTAATTTCTGTTTGGGTTTTTACCCATCGAAATGCTGTTGCCATCGCCATCCCCGATGTTTTTGCGAGTGCTCTCCAAACTTCATTATTATTATATAATGCACAAATTTGTTTTTTCAGACATTGAAGGGACCAACAAAAAAATTACTCAATATAATCTTAATTTAATGATAAATTATTCTATCTTCAATTTGTAATGTTCATTTTAGTGAAATGTTAGAATTTTCAATTTGAAGTTTATTATTCTTAATTTGAATTTGATTAGTCTCAATTTGAAATTGATTAGTCTTAATTTGAAGTTGATTAGTCTCAATTTGAAGTTGATTAGTCTCAATTTGAAGTTGAAAAGGTTGTTATTTTACAAGCTTGTTATTGATAGCGTTAAAAACTGTTTAAACTATAATGGAAATATTATTTTTTAATTGTATAAAGTATCTAGAAAGAAACATTTTTTTTTTACTATTTACTGCAAAACGGCATAGAGAAAACTTTAAAGTTGTTTGCTGAAGGTGTGATATCGGCACACTCGGACAATTGAGCAGCTTTAAGGTTTTGTCTTTCTGTTCATGAAGGTAAAGTGGTGCGTGTAATTTGTACTTTGTTTGTGTTTGTATGTAATGAATTTATGTTTGTTTATTATTCTACATTCTTACACAGAACCGTACTCGAAACAAAACGTTTGTTTTGTGTTGTACGACGTAATATGGCATTAAGCTGACAACAGTGGACGTACAGATTGTTTACCTTTAGCAAGGTTTGCATGCCGAAGATAATGCAAATTATCTTATTGCGATGGGGATGGTCGGCTTTGTCAAATTTGGGCTTGGTGGTTATAAGTTGTTATCGTGAATGGTGTGGCAAAGACGGATTTCCGGTTAATCTTCTACGAGAGTGCCTACGTATTAAACCCCACATATTAGTTTAAAATCTAAAAGTGTGGCACATAAAGAATATAAATATTTGTGGGTGATTTTTTTATCTAGTGTTGTAAAAGAAATATCGTATAGTACCTAACGACGCCAACTTTATAAGCGTCACTTTAGATATAGCTTGCTTACTTTAGTGTCCCATTGATTTCATTACGGACCAAATAACTGGATAAGATGCAGTGATTTGCTTAAGAATTATTGCTAAATCTGAATTAAAGCGTGTTTAGGGATCGGGATCGGGTTTTACTCGTCTTGATTATTTGGTTGAAAAGAAACCGGGTGTGCCGCGAATTTTGCAGAGTACTGCGGGCCGGCGCATTTTACGCAAATGGGATCACCAAAGCACTTTTATGCTGTGTGCTCAAAGTATTAGATTTTGTGGCACTGATTCATTTTTTCAGAACGTCGATTAATATACGTTGAAACTGGGCAACCACAAACGTTCATTTCATTTTGTGGAATTTATCTTTTAATCAATTTACAGAAAGAACGTTAAATCTCAGCAAAACAAATTTTTTCTTTACACGGTCCGTGAAATTTCTCAGAAACCTTACGGAGCACCACTTTGATAGATTTTTAGTTGCAGGAGTGCGGTTGGACGGGATGCAGAAGTTGATGGTTTTTGCGTGAATAGGGAAAGGGAGTTGGAATATTTTTTCTTGCCTGTTTCTGCAAAAACACTCTATTGTTTTGCTAAACTTAAAAATGTTGTATGGAAAATTTGCGTTTTTGGGTTACTGGATTTATATCTGCGATTCTTTAGAATTTGTAGGACTTCTTCAACAAAGAATTAGTTTCTTTTAGAGTCCATTATAGTTGCTGACAAAGTATCAGAATAAATTGGCAAGAAGGTAGTTTTCTTGTTGGCTTGTTAATTTGAGATGGCTTCTGGTTTATCTGTAAAATACAAAGATGAACAGCATCATCAGCTATCTTAAACTGTTAGTATTGACACTTATTGATGAGTTTCTAAAAATATTTTAGTTCTTAGATCATTTTTATCTCTTCCCGTGGATTCAAAGAACCGTATTAAGTCTTTCAGTTTCTGGAACCTTTTTCAGAAATTGTCGGTTATGGTTTGGAAGATGATTTTGATCTGCAATCCGATGGTCATACACAAAGTAGGATTGTCGTAGTTAAGTATGTTTAAATTAGCACAAATAGCTTTTTCTGCAATGTTGACTGGTTGGTTTGTGGTATTTGATAACTACTTGTTGGAGAGAAATATACTAAAAAATTCTGATATATTGATCTACATGCAAAAGTAGGCAAGGAAAAAGTTGAAGGATGTACTGGTAGTTTTGGAAGAAAACAGACGATTTTGCCAAGATAAAGATCTAATAATAACAAATACACTTTTCAAACTACCATTGAGAAGATTGTATACATGGAAATCTCTAGTAGATAAACACAAAAACGTAATAAGAAATCAGATAGACTACATCCTCATAAGCAACTATTTATAAGAATCGCAATCAAGTCTGCAAAAACATATCTCAGTGCTGACATTTACTCCGACCATAATGATAGTAGCTAAAATCAATTTAAACCTAAAAAACGACAACAAAAAGTAAAAACACAATACTTCTCTTTGACCCGAAAGTTTATCACAGATTCAAAGAAATGCTAAACGAATATATAGAGGATAAATGGAGTTGTATCCAAGCAAGACTGCAAACAATAACAAAAGAACAGCTAATAAATAGGATATGCAAGAAGAAAAAGCCCTGAATAGCAACAAAACTAGAAAGCCTGAAAAAAAGGAAAAACAAAAATTACTTTAAAAATTATAAGAGAGTATTTAAAACAATACAAAGAGAGAAAATTCAGAGAAGAATATTTATGAAATGCAATGCACAGAAATAAAGTCACTATAGGAAAAATTTGTCTAATTAAACGTGCACAAGAAGATAAAAGGAATGATTGGATGCAAGAAAATTAATAATGCCAGTAATATAGTTAAAGATACAAATAGACATACAATAGTTGGTATTAATGCCAAACCAAAGAGATAGGAAGAATACGTTATGGAATTATGAAAGATCTCCAACACATACCATAGAAGTGGACAACGCTAACCTTAAACTACTCAGAACAGAACTGGAGTATGCCTTAAAATCCATAAAAGTCAACAAATTTGTTGGTCCAGATTAAACCCATAGAAATAATCCAACTTTTTAACATTACATACAATCAAGGAGAAATTTCTAAACAATGGTTGACGTCTATTTTTGCAAATAATTTTATGAAACCGAACGCAAATTAATACTTATAATACCGAAACATCGCGTTTTAAGAGTCATATTCAGAAATTGTTTTTAGAAATAATTCATGAAAATCTACAAGAAATTTTAGTAACAAGAGAAGCTCTTTTTGGGATCAACGGTTTTTTCCAACGCTGCTTGGATATGAACTATGTTACATATTTTGAAAAAGCATTTGATAAAATAAGGCTCGACTAACGGCAACAGCTATTATTTAGTAATAACATCGACTTGAGAGATGTGAGAATAATTAACAGCCTATACTGGGGTCAAAATGCTTACATAAAATTGAAAAATCAAGTAATTGAAGAAATCAAGTTTTGCAGAGGAGTTAGACAAATATGTATTCTAAAGCCACTGTTATTTAACATGTACAGTGAAACTACATTTAAGGAAACCATGGATGAGGAAGAGACTAGGATTATTATGAATAGAGAAGCGATTAACATAAGATATGCTGACGAGTAGTAGTTTGTAAATAAACTTAACGTTACAACGAATGTGGACTGAAAATCAAACCTAAAAATTGGAAACACCATTACAGAAAATATGCAGACATATAAATATCTAGGCGCATAGAAAAAAATAACAAGGAAATAAGAACAAGCCGAGATATTTATTTTAAACCTAAATTGAGGATACTGCAGGACTAAGTATACTCTATTCTGACTTATGAGGTTAAAGTATGGACGCTGAAAATATGGCATATAAACAAATTTTTGAAATTTAGTGTTACTGGAGAATGTGGAGAATACCGTGGACGAAAGGGTCACATCAGAGTCATAAATAATATAAAAAAGAATGCAAAATCATAGGCACCATTAAAAAGATAAAGCTCAAATATCAAGGACATAAAATGTGAGGTTTTAAGTATGCAGTTTTCCAACTAATAGTACAAAGAGAGATAAATGGAAGAAGAAACTTTGGCCGGCGGAATGTCAAAGTTTGAGAGTATAGCCATGCTTAAAGCAAATCTTCGATATGAAGAACACTAGAAGAAGATGCTCCGCTTAATTGTTGGAGCATAAATTAACTTACAATTCTATTTGTTTTACACCAAGGCCTAATAGAGAAAATACTAAACTAAAATTTAAAAAAAAATTGGAACAACTCACACAATAGTAAATAATGTGAAAACTAAACAGTTAATATAGTTCCGCCACGTGCAAATGATGAACGATAACAGATTTCAAAAACAAATTTTAAAATTAACACTCGTACAAAGAAGAAGAATGTCAAAAAGCTACTGAAAAGAAATAATGAACAAAGAAACGAAGAACAGATATATTCCAATTCCATTTCAAACGGACCAGAGCGGGGGGGGGGGGGTGCATTGAGAAACTTGCTCATGTATTTTTTCTTATTTTCTAAAACTTATTAGTAGTCTTTTGATCGGTATATGAGGGTATGAAACCCATAAAAAAAAATCTACAATTTTTTTAAGTTTTTTTGTCGTTTTTTAACTTAATCGCATTTTTTGTTTAAAAACCGCAATTTTAACTCAAAAAAATAAATTTACTAATAAAATCGATCAGAAATTTTTCGTAGAATCCAAGTCTGGTGCCATTTCAAGTATATACCCTGTCTATAAGCCGCAAAAGCCATAAAACCATGTTTTAGTTCTCAGTGGGCTGGACAAAAAGAGCAATTTTATTTTTTTTTAACCGCCAAAGGTGTCGTGTTTTGATGTAAGTTAATTAGAAAATATAAATTTGTTCTGTGTATTTGGGTTTTAAAGGTTTAAAACACAAAAATACTGCAAAAATAAGTCTATTTTTCAACATAAACTTTTACAAATGCACATTTAGCAGTTTTCAGAGAAACTATACACCAAATATTATTAAAAAACTAAGTTTTGCAATCAATTTTACATAGAAAATAGTCAGTGTCGTGCTTATCTGGCGATAAAAAACCCATCTAGAAAAAAAAAATTTGTTCAAGATTTACTTAACAAAATTTTTTTTTAATTTTTCTTAAAAATTATTTGGATTATATTTTTTTAAGCTTATTTCAGAAATTTAACAAAGTTATCTTTGGCTGTTTGAACCAATTTTGGGTCATTTTACTCATAGTTTTTGCGCTTGCGGCACAAATTTAGACTCGATCTATCGGCGCGAAAATTAGAAAATATAATTATTTTTAACATTCAAACATAAATCCTCTTGGCGCTTATCAAAATTTGTTAAAAAAAAGTTTGAAAACTACACCCTAGTGTGTTTATAATATTTTTTGTGAATATAAAAAATAATTAATTTTTGTCTGAAACATTTTTTTCTAGATGACATTTTCCATGTAAAATTGTTTCCAGAATTCAAATTTTTAATAATATTTGGTGTATTGTTCCTCTGAGCGCGGCTAAACGTGCATTTGTAAGAGTTTATGTTGAAGAATAGGCCTACTTTGCAGATTTGCAGAGTTTTAGACTCTTAAAACCCAAATACACAAAACATATTTATATTTTTCAATTAATTTACATCAAAATACGTCAACTTTGGCGGTTAAAAAAATTTAAAAAATACTCCTTTTTGCCCAGCCCACTGAGAACAAAAACATGGTTTTATGGCTTTTGCGGCTTATTGACAGAGTATAGACTTGAAATGGCACCAGATTTAAATTCTACGAAAAATTTCTGATTGATTTTATTAGTAAATTTATTTTTTTTGAGTTAAAATTGCGTTTTTTAAACAAAAAATGCGATTAAGTTAAAAAACCACAAAAAAACTTTAAAAAGTCGTAGAATTTTTTTTTATGTGTTACATACTTTCATATCCCAATCAAAGGACTACTAATAAGTTATAGAAACTAAAAAAAATTACATAAGCAAGTTTCTCAATGCACCTCCCCCCCCCCCCCCAGCTCTGGTCCGTTTGAAATGGAATTGCCCATTTATTAGTTTTTTTTTTAATTTATAGCCGATTTAAAGTCTAAAAGTTAAATCGCCCACTCTTTATTATTATAGCATAATACATTTTTTTAATTCAAAAACCCAAAACTGATTTGATCCGAGCTTATACTCCAATCTTAGTTTATGCAAAAAATGTAAGAACAACACTAAGTTGTGCAGATACACGGCGAACAAAGCTGTCATGATTATTGTAGTTTTATATGTTATTCTCACTGTCCACTACTTGTGCCGTATTGGACGCTCAGTTTTGAGAACATTCTATGTTCATGTATGTTGTTGTGGGCTAGATGGAAAACTAGTTGGTCCGGTATAAACGTATAAAACTCATATACGCTTTTGTATTAAATATTGTTCCTAAGTAAGGGGAACAGCATCTAATACCACACTATCTTTTCTAAATGAGCTATTGGGATCATTTCCAATTCAAAATTGACAAATGATTTAGATACTTTGGCGTTATGTTGCAGAAACATATTGGCATTTAAACAAATATTTACTCGTAGTACAAGATTTGCTAG
The DNA here is from genome assembly GCA_963932245.1 of Tachinus rufipes. NCBI lineage: Eukaryota > Metazoa > Arthropoda > Insecta > Coleoptera > Staphylinidae > Tachinus > Tachinus rufipes. The sequence goes on from OZ010744.1 coordinate 36,870,385, forward strand.
AAATTCTAACGATTATTCCTTTATAGTTCAGAGATGTAGGATCGAAACGTTAAGAGACATTTTTTAAACGGACTATCGACAAATGAAAATAATCCTTTAAATTTGTTATTTTCCAAGAGTTATAACCGGCAATTATTTATAGTTAATGTTTAAATGTCATCAATGTGATAATTTAAAAATTGTAGTTTTACTCTTTGAAACTAAAAAGTATTTACATGTTGTGATATTTAAGTAATTCTCAAATATCACATTTTAAAAAAGCTTTTAATGTTTCTGACCTATTAATTATTTTATTAATTTACAAGCTATAGATTACATTTTATGTTTACACTGATGTCTATTCTTTGGAGTTAATAAATTAATGTTTTAATTTTAATCTGCGTCGTTAAAAGTGTCCATTTAAATGCTCTTAATGTGTATTAACTTTCCAATGCTATTGAAGTTTTTTATAACACCTTCTAATTTACTTATAATATACTTTGTTTTATATTTTATTTATTCATGCTACTTTCAATCTTTTTATTTTATTGTCAACTTTTTCAAAATAATGAAAATTTAATAGTTATTAATGATTATCTGTCATATTCTTTGAATCTACTTAATAATTTTTAAACTATTATTAATTCCTATAAATGTAAAAAACTTTGCAACGTTGCAAAAGTTTATAAAAGTTTTAATTTTAAGCTTTAGAATAAATCCTACAATTTAACTTAGTTACTAACGTAATATAAAATATAAAAGAACAATTCGGTTAAATTATAATAAATATATTTGAATGTTAAATTAATTTTTATATATTAACTATTATTTTTTTTTTTTTTCAGAAGGTAATGGCACGAGATGGAAAAGAGTGGGAATGGTATCGGGCCGTTCAGTTAGACTCGACACAATTGTATGGCCAGGAGGGGATCTCTCAGTAGCTGCCATCTCAACTCGTGCCAGAACAGTATTTAGAGTAGTCACCGCATTAGCACCCCCTTTTGTTATGGAAAGTGAACTAGACGAAGACGGACAGTGTCTTCGAGGTAAATATCTCTATTAAAATATGACTCAATCATGCATAAATAAATTAACTGTGTAGGTCTTCCATGTCATCGGGTTCTCACATCCGATAAAGACAATTTAACGCTTGTGTTTAACGAGATGGAGTACAAACATCGGCTGGAAGAAGAGGAGGAAGAAGAGAAGGCGGATGCGCGTCATTCCACACATGATTACGTCGAGGAGGAAGAGAAATTCTTCCCATTCCAGAAGTTCAAGTACCGCACGCACTGTTGCTTCGGACTGTCGATGGACTTGCTGGAGAACGTTGCTCAAGAATTAGAATTCGATTTTAGATTGTATATAGTAGCCGACGGGCTTTTCGGCTCGAGGTCTGTAACAAAGAAAAACACCAACCGGCTCCAAAGGGAAGTCGGCAAGAAGTTTTTAAGTTATAGGTTTAATATGAAGGATGGAAGTACAACACAGACGAAACCCGAGGACGATGAGTATGTGCTTGATGTGAAGTGGAACGGAATAGTGGGCGATCTGATTTCGGGCACGGCTCACATGTCTTTCGCGCCCTTGAGCGTATCGAGTGCGAGAAGTGAGGTCATCGACTACAGCGTTCCGTATTTCTTCAGTGGGGTGTCGTTTCTAGCCGCGCCGCAACAAAAAAGTGAAATTCCCTTGATGGCGTTCCTGCTGCCTTTCTCACCCGAACTTTGGATTGCAATATTTACTAGTTTAAATATAACCGCGATTGCTGTGGCTATTTACGAGTGGTTGTCGCCTTTCGGATTGAATCCATGGGGACGGCAGAGATCCAAGAACTTCAGCATGAGTAGCGCGTTGTGGGTCATGTGGGGTTTACTATGTGGCCATCTCGTTGCTTTCAAGGCACCGAAAAGTTGGCCCAATAAGTTCCTGATTAATGTATGGGGTGGATTTTCAGTGATATTTGTAGCGAGTTACACTGCTAACATTGCTGCCCTCATAGCCGGTCTATTCTTTCAAAACACCGTCAGCAACTACCATGATCGAAGCGTAAGTAAATATTAACAATAGTTTATAATAATAATAAAAAAATATATATTTATTTTAAAATTATAACAAAATATTGAGTTGTTATTAATTGCTCAAAATAAAATATACTCCAGAGTTGACATAATTAACAAAACCTAAATATAAAATAAATTGTACTAAATAAATAAAAGCTCAAAAATAAACGCTATACAGAAATCACCTGCAGACCATAAATGGTTGAACTGTGTTATTTTAATTATTTTCATTTATATTTAATTTATGAGTAGGTATTTTGATATTTTAAAATAAAGTGATCGTTTTTAAAACTAATTTTAAATTGATATATTTATTCAAATATATTTTTTACTGAAAAAATTACATTTATGGCAACTAAAATGATATTAAATCATTATAAATATAGTCTTCACTACTGCCGGCATCTGCTATGACTCAATTAGATAAATATGTCATAAAAATACCACACAATATATTAATTTTAGAATTCTTAATTATAATCAAGCAAACAACATAAACATTTTTTAAAATACAATGATAATTAACCCTGCGATTTTTACTCATATTAGAATCATAAAAATTAAGGTTATCCATATTTAAATCAAAGATCGTTAAGCAGTTAAGCAGTAAATTTCGGTATTCATCGTGACTTCCGAATTCTTTCCGGAGTGTTTGAAGTGCAAAATGCGGTTTTATTTCCCTATGAATAAATTGTCACTTTAGGGCTACGGTCGCCAATAATAGGTATATTATAGGATGGTCTAGATGAATTTTAATTTGTTGCGTTCAAAATAATTTTTTACTTATATTCTACGAGCCTAAAATTGTTCAAAAGCTATTAGAATTTGAAATTTTATTAATTAAAATTGAATTGAATGCAAAATATTTATGACTCGTTATATTATTATAGGCTTGCTATTGGATTTATTAATAATTATGTAAAATAACCCTTTAATTTGTGGTGGGGCTTTGAAGTTAATCATTTGATACTTTCTATTTTTAAGTTCTAAGATAAAATAAATTTCAACATTGCCAATTTTATTTTTTTTAGAGCCTTATTATCCAACTCCTAATAAGCCACCTAATAAACTATTAGCTGAATAACCTAACTTATAATTTAAATTATTTTATTAAAGCCTATGGACAGCCAATTAAATATATGCTTAACATATACATTTATCAAAAATAAAAACATGAAGCATATAATTTATTAGCCGCTCAGTTATTTAAATAAATCAAATAAAATTTAAAAAAAAGTTAAGTTATTCAGCTAATAGTTTATTAGGAGCTGTATATTAAGTTTTGACTTGATTTTTGTTCTTTTAAATAAATTATCAATAAATTATGTTGCATTTTATAATTGGTTCAGTTATGTAAGTCTAACAAATAATGTAACTTTTATGTTTTATTAAATGTTGTCTCAATTCTGCTGTTCTGCCTAAATTATGTGTGGATTGGTTCACCGGGGTAACCAACGGACGTATAGCATTTGTGATTTCAGGCATAAACAAATTCACAACTTTGTCTATTGTGCGAGCTGCTAATGTAAAGGCTTTATGGCATTCTATTATGTAATTTTAGGTTATTTTTGAGTTAAATTGTTGCTCTGTTGATCGTTAGGATTTGCACGTTTTTGCCTGATATTTTGAGCCATCGGTGTAGATTTGAAGGAGTTTTTCCTTGTCCACTTTTTGCTTTGGATGTTTATGTGTGTACAATGTAGGGTCTAGTACAGGGGCGCTCAGACTTTCAGTATTGGCAATCTACCATAAACGTATTAGGCGGCAAACGATCGACTATGTCACTAGGTCCTAATAAAACCTAGTCACTAGGTAAAAATACTTGTTAAAAAATAAATATTTAGTGTAGTTTTATACAATAATTGTCAGAAATTTCAAAAATATTTGATAAAAGGCGACCGACTTAAAAACCTCTTGCGATCGATCAGTCGATTGCGATCGACTGTTTGAGCGCCCCTGGTCTAGTATTTGGTAGAGGTATTTTTTTACAACCACTTCCGCAAAGGAACAGTGTAGTTAAGCGTTGTTTGCATATTGGCTTTTGCAGTTAAGCATGCCATTTGTTGCAATTGATTTAGTTGGTTTGTTGACGTTTTGTGCTTGATTTTTGGCCACCAGACTAATGCCTCATAGTTAATCATAGGTTTTATGACAACTTTCTATAATAGTACTACTTTTGGAGACAGTCTTTATGTTTTGCTAACAACCCGTCTATGTAAGTTTGGTCAAAAACAAACACACCACAGTTGACAGTGTAAATGGAGTGTTTGAGAGTTTTGGTAGATTTAGATGGCCAATTTTTGTTTTTTTTTTTGGTTGTCTACATTGACTGTTGCGGATCTTTTTGCTACCATGTGTTTTATCTATCCACTGATTGTTGGATTAAGACCATGTGTCGAGAATGTTGTTTTTTTTTACCTTTCATGTTAATGAATAAATACTTTTAGGGTGTACATCTTGTTTTGTGATGATCTTTCAATTTGATCTGTTATACGCTGTGCAAAGCGCAGATTTTTCCTAAGTATAAGTATATTAAGTGTATTGTCATAGTAATAAGTACCGTTTTTCGATTTTGATCTTTTGCACAGTTTTTCAAGTGTCTTCAGAAGAAAAGACGTAAGACTGAAAATGTAGCAGAAGCTAATGCATGCTCCATAAATTCTTACTAGATGGGCTAGTTTTATATTGTTGTCTCATTGCAAAGGGACGGGAAAATTCCGTTCAGTTTGGAATAAATAAGTTGTTTGTAAAGTTTTTAGACGTCTATATAAGACATCCAGATTTTTTTTGCGGCGTTTTGAGTCACACCACCAGGGTATGGTATTGTCAAAACTAGACACCGAGCAGAAGTTTTTGTATATCTGTGTTTAAAACTTTTTCAACATACCTACGTAGTTTTCAATTTTTTGAACACTTTTAGGTTTACATAAAATTTTATAAGCATTTAAACGCTGCGATAGGTTGTCTTAAAAAGCAATTTTGTTGGTCTAAAATTTTGGTAGGACTTGTGTGTATGCTCTAAGCTAAATTTTATCTACTTGTGATCTGACTTTGAGGCCGACGTAGATACATGCCAGTTTTAACTTTTACTTGAAATGCCTAAAATTGCCAGTGTAATATCTATTACAGTCTGGCTGCGAGGTGTAACGAACATTGGTTTAACGCCTTGATTTAATATTTCTAAGTTAGTACTGGTAATAAAATTGTGTAAAAGCTTACCCCTGTCATGGGTTTTTTGTTTTCCCATTTGATGTACTAGGAGTTTGCATCACATCTGATGACTAGGTTTATGTTTCCACAAGTCGCTGGTGGAGAGCTAGAGCATAAGCAAATCTTTCATTTTCCTTTAGTACATAGCAAGCCGATAACAAACAAATGTTCTTTTAATACAGTGAGCCAAAAAAAAAAAAAATGCAAACAGCAATTATTATTGTACCAAACAATATCCAACTATTTATCTGAGTATAATAGTATTTTAATAAAATATTAAAAAACAGTACAACAATTTATTACACCAAGAAAAACTTAGCTTTATAAAAAATAAAATGTTGACCGCGACTAACAAGTCAAAAGCATTTTGGCAAATTATTTCAAATTTAATTGATAGAAGTAATAATGAAAACTGTTTGTCTATATCTGAAAGCTTGTCAACAAATGCAAATAATTTTAATACCTATTTTAACAATGTTCTAGCAAACTTACAATCATTTTTTTCTCCGACACCATATATCTGCAACATTCCGTTTAACAATGCATCTATATTTTTGCAACCAATAACAAATGATGATTTATTGGGTATAGTACAAAAACTAGAGCCTAAAAAAGTTCCGGCTATGACAATATTCTAACTCTGCTATTAAAAAGATCAATCCATAACATAACTGTACCTTTATGCAGCATTATAAATAGATCATTAGAAACGGGCATTAATCTCGATAATTTAAAATGTGCAATAATTAAACCGGTATAAAAAAAAAGAGAATGCGAATTTCTCAGCAATTATTGCTCAATTAGTCTGCTTAGTGGGTTTTCTAAAATCTTTGAATTAGTAATGTACAAACGTTTGATAAACTTTTTAAAATATCATAAACTGTTCAACCATTTTCAACATGGCTTCTTAGGTGATGAGAGTATTGAAACTGCAATTTTTGACTACACCAAATATATTGTCAAAGCTGTGAACCAGAAAGAGTTAGTATATGGAGTACTGTTGTATTTGTCAAGGGCGTTTGATTGATTAGATTTTTCCATACTCTTAACAAAATTATCATTATAGCATAAGAGGTATTGCATTACAGTGGTTTAAGTCTTAAATACATGGTAGAAAACATTCAATGCAACTTAAAAATGATGAGAATGGAGAAATCGTGCTGTCGGACGCTCTAGAGGTTTTTACTGGTATTCCTCAGGGTAGTATACTAGGTCCACTTCTCTTTGTTATCTTTATTAACGATCTGCTTTTAGAAGATCAAAACAATAAAATTATTTGTTATGCGGATGACACAAATATCTTGTTTAAATATAAAACGTTTGCATATATAATAGAAGAAGGAAATAACATTACTTTTGCAGTTGAACAATGGTTTACAAATAATAGACTCATATTAAATTTTGAAAAAATGTTTATTTTTTAAAACAAGTTAAAGCAGAGTTACGGAAACTGAAATTATGTAATTAAGTATGCTGAGCAAATTGAATACATTTGTACAAAATTAAGTAAATCTTGTTACGACCTAAGAGTATTATATAAGAACACAAATTACACTATAACTAGGTTGTTCTATTTTTCTAACATCTACTCACACCTTAGGTATGGTATTATATTTTGGGAAAATAGCTCAGATATTAACAAAGTATTTGTATTTAAAAAAAAGCATTGCAAATATTATTTAATTTAAAATTAAACATGACCTGTCGCGGATTAATTAAACAGAACAATTTGTTGACGTTGCCAGCTATATACATATATGAGTGTGTAAAGTTTTAGGCCAAAAAATAAATATTTATTTGATTCACATCTATTTGTCACAATACCAGGCATAGATCGAATTATATTTACCTTGTTTACAGACTAAATTTGTTTGCAAAAAATACTTCTTATTCTTGTATGAAATTTTTTAATCATTTACCTACAAATATAAAATATTTTTGTTACTGAATACTTAAAATATAAATATAGTTGATATATTGAACTGAGTCAGCTTGAACCGTATACCATTAACAACTTTTTTAACCATCAATTTTAGATGTATTTTATTATGACTAGTTTTCATTTAACATTCTACATGTGTATTATGTGTTCATTGTAGTTTTGTTTTATGAAAACAAATATCTTTATTATTATTATTATTATATGCTTAGGTGTATAAATCTACGTTTTTTAGCTTGCCGTTTGTAGGGCTTGTAAAAACATTTCCTGGGACCTTTTACGGGGTTTGAAAAGGTGCGCTTTTCTGGTTTTGTACGTGTGAATTTTTGCCCCGGTCTCAACCAAGTTAATTTTTTCTTGATCGGTTGTTTACCACATAAACTGGATACTTTACGCTAATTCTATGCGTTCTTGTTATTGGTTGCCACCAACTGATTTAATACAACACTCCAAAAGATTCCTTCTACCTATAAAATATTTTTAATTGTGTGTCTACAGCAAACCGAATTGTCCTTAAATGGAGTTTAGGAAACTAACTGGTCAAACAATTTAATTAGTTCTAAAATTGTTTATACTTTTTAAAAAATTCTTTACTTAAAATTGTTTTTAACATTTTTTTTACAAAGTGTGCATTCTAGTTGCTATACCAAACTATTGTACAAAACATCTTATTCTGAAAGCTTGTTGGAGTGTCCGTAACATTTGTAATTGCGCATCTACTCTTCTACTTCCGGTATTAGGCGAGTCATTTATACTGCAAAATTGTCAAAGTTGGAAAACCCTTTTTATCTTTCCCGCATTGCAACTTTTTTGTTTTGTTTTATAAGCTGTTGTCAAGCATTCTGGACTCTAATCTGCAGTTTTACTTATATTTTAACATACCGGTCACATCTGCAATCACACTTTGATATGCTCACACTATCTCAATTGTTGAATACCTTTCTGTCTTTATGACTTTATCTATATTGGCTAGTTCATTTAGTAGACGGTTATGAGCTATTAGGACGCAAGCTTTATTTGTTAACTATTCTAGCATGCATTATTGTGAGAATTTTTGCTTAGTTTTTAATTAAAAACATAACATATTTTTTTAAATTTTGTGTAGCACATGCTTTTGGATGAAAAAAGTTTAATTTCTATTATTTTAGATCAGATTTGACGTAACGAGTAAAATACATCCTCATTATTAGTAGATAGAAATTTTTAATTTTGTTGCCTACTTTGATTACACATGATACAAGTTCTGCAAGTAATTCAATTTGAAACGGATGTGGCAAGATATTTACAGAAGGATATCTATTTTATAGAAATGTTACGAGTATTTGGAAACCTATTGTAATTTTGTTTATGTTCTTTAGTAATAAATGGTTGTTAATCAGATGTTGTTGGTCTTCTAGTTTATCTGCTATGTTAACAATATTACCAGCGTATCAAAAGTTGTTAATTGTTTTTTTGTTTATGACAATGTCATTGTTTTTTAATACCAGCAATTTTTCAAAAATGTTCTCATTATATAGATTAAAGAGAGGCGACAGTACACATCTCTGTTTAACACCGCAGCATATCTTAACCCTCTTCCTTAAATCTTGAGATTGGATATTATTTTTATGTATTTATTGTCAATGTTTTTTTTAGTATATTTAAACGGTTTGAGTGTTTGACTCTATGTCGACACAGTGAGATTTCTTTGGAATCAACAATTTATTTTTTATTCGTCTTTTAGTTTGATACATTTAACATTTGCCAGAAAAATAACTAAAAAGACAAAAAGGTAACTTCAATAAGTTGCAGTAATATTTGCCGTTGATTGCTTTTTCTTTTAAAGGTAATCGATGTGGATTAAGCCGCGTGCATTTCAAAAAACTGTGACTATGTTGGGAGCCGATAAAGCCGTCATAGCTTTTTGACACTAATCTCTATTGTATAATGATGGATCCATGTTATGAAACACTTTTTTCACATGTGCGTTTATGGATTGTAAGCGGCACCCATTGCGAGAATAGCTTTTTCGTGGCCAAATGTTTGTGTAATATATTGCGCGCACATTCATGCGAACTATATCAATTATTTTACACACTTTCATTCTGCGGTGTTCCCATACAATATCATTGATTTTGTCAATTATTTCTGGTAAGATGATTTTATTTGGGGCGTCCTAGCATCAGTTGTGCTTGTACGACCACAACAAAAATTAGTAAACCACTTGTGAATAATTGCAATCTATGGTGAAATGTTGTCATAATAAGTATCATGCTTTGTTTTGGTTTGCTTAATGGTTTTTCTACGCAAAAAATAATGTTTAAAATTAATTGCGTTTTTATACACTATCGACCTTACCAACCTGGTTCTAGTAGGCCGAAGGTCTTTCTGATCGGTGAAATGAGAGATGATTAATATTTGTTAAGTCCCTGAAACTAAGAATGTTGAAGTGTTGAACAAACATATCTAGGCATTTTTGTCTTGATACGTTTTCCTTAAAAAGCGTTTCTCCTTCTACACTTTTCCTTGATGAATCTGTTTCCTAGTCATTATAAATATCTCTGAACTTGACGATAGTTTTGGCTTTTTTCTTTGTCCAACATTTGCATTACGTTTTTTTTTATGCTCTTATTTAGATTTATGTCTGTTGTAGTTGCATATACTTAGACAACATTTACTGGGATTTTATTTGATATTTGTTTTAGTAAAGCTATGCTGTTTGAATATGGATAACTCTGTACTCTCCTGCCAAACAATATTACTACTTTGTATCAATGAGAAATACATTTTTATTTTTTGCTTAGTACATTGTGTCGTTTTTAGTAATATACTTTTTTGTGCTAACGGCGCTTAAGCCAAGTATATTGGTTTCTAAAAATACATCTATTTTTTTGAGTGTGTAAAGAAACGTTTTATGTAGGAATTTTATCAATTCTATATTTTAAATTCTGCAATCAAATGTAGAAAGCCATTGTAATGATGTGATGATTTTTTATTTTTTGAATTCTTAGATCGTTGACTGGCCAATGTTGTGGTACATCCGCTTTGAGAACCTGCTCTAGACCATGGGGTAAAAGAGTACCCGATTCACAGCTGCAAATCGGGTACAGTTGCTGTAGAAGTATTAGTTTTTGTTTTATGCAGGGTTTTTAATTTCTCCGGTTTTCTCAGAAAAGCCCATAGAGGAACTGACAAACTTTAACGCATGGTCTACCTTTCATAAATCTTCAATATTTATGATCAGTCGATGCCCCTAGTGTTAACTATGCACAACCGTTATTGATGCCCAAAATGTTTTTTTTTGCCTGCTTCTACCAAAACCATTTCGCTCGCTTTGCTCCTTCGTACTGCCAAAAGCCGCGGGCTGCTAAAGCTTTGCTTTTTCATTTGGTGGTGTTAGTTTGACCAACTAATTTGTATGAACTGTAGAACCCAATATCACCTAGCAGTACTACAGCAATCTACTAGTTTGTACCATATTATTAGATTTATATAATGACCAATGTCAAACATATCAATACTTGACCCAATCGTTGTTAATTATTATGATCTTTGTGAACTTACACTAATAACAGTAACTTGGATTTTGTTATATCTGCGTTTGCTTGTATTTAATTGTTTGTTAAATCTGCTTAATGACATCTTTACTAACTACTTTCTTGAAAAAAAAAATCAGTCTTCATATTGTTTGCTAACTTAATCTGATTGTAATACACATTGGTTGTGTTATTTTAATAAGCTTAATAATTAAGTTTAACTTAAGTTATATAATCTAATGATATTATATCGTAGAATGGGTAGTTGTAAAATGATCAACTCGCAATTTTACCCGGAATAGCTCAATTATTTTGAAGTTTGTGGAAATTAAATATATTGGTATAACATATTATATTTCTAAATTTTCATAAATATCGTTAAATCGGTGATTTTATCAATAAATCAAAGCAAATATGATATTACGGTAATTCATATTTCATTTAATTATGACGGAATTTTCCTTTGCTAATCCATTCCGAATGAAATAACAATTTAATCCAACAAAACCACAATTTTACAAATTATAGGCGGGTTTTACATAAAAAGCGGGTTATCCGAATGTGGCACGTATCAATTACAATACTGAACGAGGTTTGTTTTTATCCATATCCAACATGAATATTACATGGGGACATTCAGTAAGTTACAACCGAATTTTACAAACAGATTAAAATTATTTCAATCAGCATTATTTGCAAAAACATATGGATTTTTCGTTAATTAAAATATTTGTTTGACTCATGAGTATTTATCTATTATATGTACAGTGCAGATATAATTGTTGTTTACTAAAATTTAATTAATGACTTGTTAAGTTAATCAGTTGCAGAGAGAATGTGATGGATTGGTTAAATCAAGTGCTGTATCGATTGTGCATGTAATAGGATTAATATGGGAAATTCCCAAATAATCATATTTTGATTAAATTGTGCTTTTATTGTTTTGTTTAATTTACAGTTGCTGAGTCAGAAAGTAGGTGCTCCAAGAGCTTCCGCCTCCGAATTTTACGTGCAGAAGGCGAACCGGCTGCTTTGGGAACACATGCACAAATACACGCTGGAAAACGTGGAGGTGGGCATACAGCGGCTTAGAAACGGATCCCTAGACATTCTGATCGCAGATACACCCATACTAGATTACTACAGGGCAACCGATCACGGCTGCAAGCTACAAAAAATCGGTGATACTATAAACGAGGATACGTACGCCATCGGGATGAGTAAAGGATTCCCGCTAAAGGTCGGTATAAGTGCACCACCCGATTTTAAGCTCACTTACACTTATCCCCCAGGATAGTATATCTGCTGTGATAGCCAAGTATTCTAGTAACGGGTATATGGATATCCTGCAAGAGAAGTGGTACGGAGGACTTCCCTGTTTTAAATTTATTACGGATATCGCGCAACCTAGACCGCTGGGAGTGGCAGCCGTTACTGGCGTTTTTATACTTCTGGGTCTTGGCATGGTGATGGGTCTCTTGATTCTGTTAGTGGAGCACCTGTTTTTTCGGTACACGTTGCCGATCCTCCGGGAAAAACCCAAGGGATCCGTATGGAGGAGCAGAAACATTATGTTTTTCAGTCAGGTCAGTATTTTACATTATGCGTGATATTTATAACCTTAGTTCCCAACGGTAGCAATATTTCACACAGAATAGTCCTAAAACAATGTTACTTTTATCTTAATAATAATTAACATAAAAATAATATACGACTACTGAATTATTTACTATCTCATTTTAACGTAATAAATATTTACATTCTACAAAACTGTCAGTTACTCTTTAATTGCAAAATATTGTTAATTTATTGCTAGAGATTTGTTGGTAAAAAAATTTATAATTAATTTAGTTTAGATTGTTCTATTTACAAAAATTTACTTAATTTTATTTAAATTATACCTAGCACTCTTAACAACAAATAATAAGTAGGTCAGTACTTATTTTTGAAAGTGTAATACTAAACTTTATTTATAATAAAATTATAATATAGAATTTTTAAATAAAATAAGGATAAATTTAAAAACAAAATTTTATGTTCTACTTTACCTGCAACAATAACAATAGTATTTTGCATGCAAATTAATATTATACTCTGAACTGGTAAAGTCTATCGACCAGCTTAGCACCAAGGCCAGTAAGTGGTACCTAACGGCGTAGGTAAAATAACAAAATTGGTAAAAACGTGGTGGTGGAGATATTTTCACAAAGGATTTTAACAAACTTTAAAACTAATATGTGACCTTTGTCATTTGATTAATAAATAAATGATTTTAAATTAAATAAATGCTTTCTAAATTTAACTTACAAAATAAATAATTTGTTTTACGAACGTTAGCTGCATTTATGGCCTTGCTAGTGCATGAGTCTTGCCCTGACGGTATTGCCACGTGATGTACTATAAACGCTTTACTATAGGTTTAGAATTATAAATATCTATTTTTAGTAAATAATATTATATACACGCTAGTTGTATCAACAATTAATAGATTGATAAAATATGCCAAAGTTTGTTAAAAAATACCTGATCATAGCCGTATTAGTAGACAATATTAATAATTAAAAAAATAAAAATCTATCATTTTTTAGAGATACAAATAAATAATTAGACCTCGAAAGTTAAAACTCGTATAGAGATTGCAAGAGAATCTTTTGATCAAATAATTTTTTTTATGTAATACCTTCTCTCACATGCACCAAACATGCCAATACATATAAACTTGCAACAGTCATAAAACCCAGTTTTTTAAAGTGAGACTTACACGTATCTCTAAAACCAAGACCCGCAACTGCACGAACAGCTCTATTCTGCAAAACAAAGATTCGATTAGCATGATGAGAACTACCCTACAGCAGCACTCAATACTCAATTAAAGATTGAATAAATGCAAAATAAGCCATTTGTGTAACCATTAAATCCGTGTTCTCAGCTATTTTTTTTTATTAAATAAATATTACTGCTTAATTTTGTGGACAACGATTCCACATGCTGTTGCCAAGATAGTTTATTGTCTAAGTGATGATTTATTAACACCTTCATTTGCATTAAGTAATGAAACAAACATATGTTCTATTTTTGCTTTATTTAACTTTAAATTATTTGCATGAAACCATTGTTTTGCTTCTTCTAAAGGACTCAACCCACCCACCACAGAAGCTGTTACACTTTGAATAAGAGTTGTGTCATTGGCATAAAGATATGTCCTTGCTAATGTTACATTACATTCAAGATCATTTATGTACAACAGAAACAGCAGGGGACCTAAAATAGACCCCTGCGGCACACCGTAGTACATTTTGTTTTCTATCCGAAAAAGTACCACTAGCAAAGACAATCTGTTCTCTGCCAGTTAAGTAGCTGTTAACAATATTTAATGCTACACCTCTTATGCCATTGAATTCGAGTTTGTGCAACAACTTCTCTGGGTTGACTGAGTCGAATGCCTTGCTTAGATCTAAAAAAAAACAGACATTACACTTTTGCATTCAAAGGCCTGTTTGATGTCAAGAACAAGTTATTTTACAGCTTTTATTGTAGATCTAGAAGGAATATAACCAAACTGTGCCCGACAATTAAATTTTTCTAAAAAAGAGAACAAGCGTTTTTTTAATAACATTTCAAATACTTTTCCCTTTTTTAAATATTGGTATGACTTTTGATAATCTTAGTTCAGAAGGAAAAAATCCTTTTTCAAAACAAGCATTTATAACATTTTCTAAAGGTTCTACAATAACATTTGACATATATTTAAGAACTTTAGAATTTAGATTATACAGATCTATACAATTAGAATTTTTTAACAATCCTATCACAGATTTGATTTCCATTGTTAAAACTGGTTCAAAAAAAAAAGGAAGCGCTTGTATCACTTGTGTAATTGTTTAATAAAAATTGATAGCTGTTATCATTATGATATAGACAAAACTTGTTCAACTAAATTAACAAAAAAAGTTTGATGTTCGTTAGCAGATATAGTTGATGAGATTTTATTTACTTGTTCTTATTGGTGCTTTTATTAATTATTTCCCAAACTTGTTTTGGTTTGTCTAATGATTCCATTATTAATTTAGTGGTAAAATCAATTTTTGTTTTTTGACTTCGTTTTTATATTTACTTTTTTTTTTTTTTATTGATACACTCAGTTCAGTTGAACTTGTTTGTTTCCTAATAGCATATAGTAAATTAAAATCATTTTTTTGATTCCTTAGTTCTGATGTATACCAAACTTGTTTCTTATTATTGTTGATATTTATAATTTCATCTGGAATACAATGATTAAAAATATTTTAAAAAGTATTAAAAAAACTTGTAAATTTGTCCTGTGAATTTGAACATTTATAAACAAAAGACCAATCAACTTCAGATAGCGCAACATAAAATTGATCTAGATGTTTTAAAGACAATAACTTTCCTTTATACTGCGTATACGTTTTTGTATTGTTAACATCTATTGCTGTATTAATTATTCAGCCAAAATGATCTGAAAGATTGGGTTCAATAACTGTTGTTTCATATGGTACGTCCATATTAATTAAGAAATTGTCTATACATGTTGCTGAGATAGGTGTTTTCCTAGTTATTTCAAAATTAGTGATTTCAAAATTGCAACTTTGTACAAAATCAATAAACATTTTTTGATGTTCATTGGTTTTGATAAGATCTACATTAAAGTCACCACCAATTATAATATTTTCATATTTCTTGTCTAGATAACACAGAATATGATCAAGTTTAACATAAAATTCATTAAAATCAGATAGAGGTGTACGATAGACAGATACAATAACAATATTTAAAAATGGCAAATAAACTGCGCTCACTTCACATATACCTTCAACGGATAAATTAACGAGACATTCTATTGATTTGCACTTAAAATCATTTCTGACTAGGATGAGAGAGCCTCCATGTATAGTGGATTTTCTGCAATAACAACTACCCACTTTAAAATTGTTGATTGTTATTAGATCAATTTCTGCACTTTTTAACCAATGTTCGCTAATTGTTACAGCACATATTTGCTTATTTTGTTCCAAAAATATTTTTAAATCATAACGATTATTTCTTAAGGATTGTAAATTAATATGGAACAACTGTAAGGTATTATTTGTTTTATTTAAAACTGTGTTGTTCTGATAAAAACAATAGATTCCAGAACTCTTATAATATATCTAAAATCCCAGGATGACAGAACACAAAATGGATGAACAGCAAAATCTTAATAGTTTGCAACTCACAATTTGTTTGAAAACATGGAAAAGATATATGGAAAAACTTTTTTTTACAAGAAGAAAGGAACTAATAATGAACAAGGTCATAAATATCACTCGACAAAAAGTGATCACATCTATAAAACGGCTAAAGAATTTAAACACCTATATAGAAGTGATAAAACTTATAGACGAAGAACACCTAGATCTGATATTAGAACTTTGATTTGATTTGATTTCATTAATCATCAAATAAATAATGAATCGATTTGAAACATTGGCTAATTTTTAAGTTTATACCTATTCTCAAGAATACAGAAACTAGAACATTTGACATCTGTATAATGAATCATTTTGTTTTATAATACAAGAAAGAGTATATAGAAAAACTGAAGAACACTTAAAAAATACTCAATTTGGCTTCAGAATACAAGAGAATCCTTATTCAGCATAAATAGGGACGTGAACACCAACGTATACACACGTTCTATCTATGATTCAAAGTCGTTTGATAACATTATACATGATAAACTAATAAGTATGTTTGAAGGAAATGTAATAGTTGAGCCCGAAAGACGCATAATAGCAAACTTACACTGCCGCCAAAATGCAAAGATCAGAACAGAAAACCCAGCTTTGTCCCAAATAAACATCTAAGACATAAGACTAATTGTTAACGGAACAAACATTAATTACATTTTTTTTGCCGATGATCTAGATTATTGGCAAAGAGTGCAAAAGAACTGCTGCAAATATTAATCTGTAGAATAACAGAAAAGAGTGAAGAGTCTAAGTCTAAATATATTGAAAACAAAAATTATGATTATAGGCAAACAAATTATAATCGCTGACTTTTTTCTGCATAGCAATAAATTAACAGCGATTAGAAAGCATTACACATTTGGGATGCAATCTGAACTCAGAATGGAACCATGCTATAGAAATAAAAATCAGAATTGAAAAAGCGTGAACTACACTCCAATGCTATGTAATTTTAATATTATACTAATGGAGTACAGGTATGTACTCTAAATTAAATATTGTAAAGCAAGTTGGAGCATTTGAATTTTGGTGCTACCGCAGTATACTTAGAAATTCCAGGACGTGCCATGAAACCAATAAAAAATGCTGGAGCGGCTTAACAAAAAAAGAGAAGTATTTGCTAGTATAAAAATTCAACAAATATTTTGCTTTAGACATGTCATGAGAGGAGGAAAATATTCTTCACTACAAGTTATATTACAAGATAAAGTAGACGGAAAAACAAGATTTTGTCAAAAATGGATATCATGGCTAAACGGGAATAAAAGTAAGCAAATTATTTAAATCCAATGTCCAATGAAATTATGGTACTTTAAGAAGAAGAAAATAATTAATAGATAAAATTAGGTATGCTTAGGTTTGCGGACGGTAACAATACTATTAGATAATGAAAAACAATTATAATGTGATTAGGAACTTTATTGTTAAAATATAAGACAATACAATTTGGACGAAGTTACAGATTTATGTTTCTTAGGAAATAGAGTTACAAAAGAGAGTAGGTGCATTTACACGTTTATTTTAACGACGCTTCTTGAGTGCACGAGAAACGTCGTTCCAAAGTGCCGTATTAGATGCAGAAGAAAAAAATAAAATCAGAATTAGTTAAATAAAAATAAATTGTAATATATTTTCAGACATGGCTACGAGGACGGAGTGAGAAGTCTGGTAAAAATGAAACAATGTAATTTTCGGCAAAATAACATTTTATTTTTCAACGTAGTCGCCTTTTAGCTAGATACACTTAGTCCAAAGTTTAACTAATTTTTTATCCCTTTCAAATAATACGATTTCTCCAACCCTTTAAAATAGGAGAATCCCCCGGATGTGAAAGCAATTTAAACCGTAATTCATTGATTTTGGCCATGGCAACTACACACGTGTGTACCCGTGCATTGTCTTAATGGAAGACAACTTTTTTCTTTGCCAATCACTTTCAAAACGTCATTGAAACGGTCCAATAAATTGCAGTAATATTTGCTGTTTTTCTTTTTTGCATCCCAAAAAACTGTGGCCGTAACCTTGTTGGCCTTAAAACCGCCTTAGCCTTTTTAGACGCAGATTTGCCAGTAGAAATCTACTGTTTAGACTGTTCCTTGGTCTCCGGTGTATTGTGATGGATCCATGTTTTATTCACAGTTGTGAAACGACGCAAAAATCCTTTTTATTGCGGTTGAAGATTGCCAAACCTGCCTGTGAAGTTGTCATACTTATGCGTTTTTGGTCGATTGTAAGCAAACGCGGCACCTATTGCGCTTTTTCATATATAAATATTTGTATAATATATTGTTCACACGTTCATCTGAGATGCCTACTATCTCAGCTATCTCACGCACTTTCACTCTGCGGTCTTGCAATACCGTATTAAGGATTTTGTTAACCATTTCTGGTGTGGTGACTTTATTTGGGCGTCTTGAACGTTCGGCATCAGTTGTGTTTGTACACAACAAAAATCAGTAAACCACATGTGAGTTAATTTAATTGATGGTGAAGAGATAATATTTATCAAGCTTTGTTTTGGTTTGCGTAATGGTTTTTCTACGCAAAAAAACAATGTTTAATTAACACACGAAATTCACTTTTTTCCATGTTTGCAACAATACGATGAGTTGTCAGGTTTCAATGGTTGTCAAAACTGAACTAAATGACAGATCTGTCTGAAATTGGTCCAGTGACAGATGGTATTGACAAATGACATCTGTGATTTGCGATAGTAGCGCCCTCTGTGGCAATTTGTGTCTTCTCACTTCGCTCTCGTATTAAAGGTAGGGCAAACAATTAATAATGCAATGGAAGGCTGAGATTGGACTATACAAGACAAATAAAAAAGGATGTATAAATAATTATACATATAAAAAAATTTAAAAAGCTTAAAACTGGACAGAATGTCGTGCTATTTTTTACGAATTGATGTTATTAATATATGCTCGTGGTAAGTTTACAACTTCTTAAACTATGTTATTAATTCATTTTCTAAAAAATGGACTAGCATTTCTGACTGATGGAACAGTATTAACTAAGTAACCTAACGCTTTTAAAGATTAAAATTTGTTACGGTTTTAAAAGATATTTGTGATGCTATGAGCAGGAAACTAGAAAGATTTAAAATGTGGTTATATCGAAGAATGTTGAGAGTTTTGTGGAAAGGTTGCATAACCAACACTGAGATCCTTCACAGAATGCAGAAGCAGAAAGAGGTTCTCAACACCATAAAATGCAAAAAACTTTAATACCTATCTGGGGCATATTATGAGGAATGAAAGCAGATTCCAGCTACTACAAAAAATACTACAAGGGAAAATAGTCGGAAGAAGGATACCATCCGATCAGCAGTAAATAAAGTAATGATTGCAAGAATGGTTACTAACATCCGGAACGGATAAGGAACTATAAGAAAAAGTATTTCAACATATTCAGATAATATAGAATTACAATTTAAATTTTAAAACGTTATTAATAGGTTAATATAAAAATATATTATTTTTAGTTTAATAACAATGATATATGATATTTATTACATTTTATAATTAATTATATATGTCCAATTTCATTAATGTACGCGGAATGGTTGTCCAATGCTACTACGTATTTTTAATTGTGATAGATGCGTCCGACATAAAATGATATTGGAATATTTGATTGGGGATTATATACATAAATTAAGTATAGCATAAAACATAAAAATGTCAAGTGGAATATAAAATAATGAATTTTAATTTAAATTGTATTACTAATAATTGCAAAAAATAACTAATATTTATAAATTATGCTCAAGGGAATTCATTTAAATTCAACACATTAATTCCGTTAATGGAGCATTTATTTAGTTTACGATGTCATAACCAAGTTTATAAATTAATAAAAGTTTAATATTCCTAAACATTGCAGCATCATATTGTAATTTTACTACAAATTTTATAGTGAATTTTATATAACAAATTTATTTAATTGAAATATTTTAGTTTTTTTTTTATTAATTAAATTCTGTTGTCATTAACTTTATTTGGAATGTTATAACGTTTAATGCTCATTACCGTTTTAATAAACAAATTATAAAACCAGATTAGTTTAAAATCATACTTATACAAGGGGCACTGCTAAAGTTTGCGGAATCAAGTACTGCCTGTATTGTCAGCGTTCTGCGATATTCATATTCGTAAAATTTGACGTTATTCACCTATAATTCAGTTGACAGTTCGATTTCAAACTGCTTGGTTTCGTTTCAACAAAATTTAACGAGAGTAATAATTGTGGGAAAAATAGAAAATTCGAATCGGGACTTCCGAGTGATGATTTTTTATGATTTTCGATACGGTTTAACACCGCAGCAATGTGTGGAAAAACTTAGTTTGTTATTTAGAGATGAAACACCATCCAAAACTATGGTTTACAAATGGTTCGCAGAATTCAAACGTGGAAGACCAACGGTTGATGACGGTCTTTGCGAAGGTCGTCCTTGCACCTCTGTTGTCGCGAAAAATATTGATGCTGTGCGTGAAATGATTTTGTCAGATCGGCATGTGACTTATAGTGAGGTAGAGGCATCCTTAGGCATTGCAGCGAAACAAATACATACGATTTTGCACGAGGATTTGCATGTAAGGAAGCTTTGCAGTCGTTGGATCTCACACAATTTGAAAGAAGAACAAAAACAGGCACGTGTCAAGTGGTGCCAGGAAATGCTAAATAAATTTGAAGGGGGTCGATCAAATTTGGTATATAACATCGTAACAGGTGACGAATCTTGGATATATTTATATGAACCAGAAACTAAACAGCAATCGACTGTATGGGTGTTTTAAAATGAACCTAAACCCACAAAAGTGGTGCGTTTTGAAAGGAATGATTGCTTGTTTCTTTGGAAAAATGGGTCATGTTGCAACTGTTGCATTAGAGGATCAAAGGACAGTTAATGCTGACTGGTATACATCAATTAAATTGCCGGAAGTTATTGCTGAAATCAGAAGGAACAACATAAACCGCCGAATCATTGTTCATCATGACAAAGCAAGCGCTCACACAGCACGACAAACTAGAGTTTTTGACCAGTAACAACATCTAATTAATGACTCATTGCCCATATTTGCCTGATTTATTGCCCAATGATTTTTTCCTATTTTGACATACCAAAAACAAAATGCGTGGCAAGCGTTTTTCATCGCCTAAAGAGGCCGTTGAAGCATTTAAATAACTTGTTTTGGAGGTACCTTGCTCCGAATGGAAGAATTGTTTTGAAGATTGGTTTTATCGGATGCAAAAGTGTATAGAATTTAAAGAAGAATATTTTGAAAAGCAATAAAGCGATTTACATAACGTAATTTGTGTTTTGCTTTACATATTCCGCGAACAGAAATAAGTGCAAAATGGATTTTAAACTATGCATAAAATAATACGTAGCGCTGAAAGTTGGTCGAAATGGCGTAGGCAGGTGGAATATAAGGTTGTTACACTACGTGCTCGATATAAAAATAGAACAAAAGGAACTTCTGAACCTGCTACAGCAGTAAATGGACAGGAAAAGAAAACCGACAAAGCTGCTACAAAGTTTATAATTATAATACTGTAAAAGACAACGGAAACATGAAAACCTTGAGGCCCAAAATGACAATAGGAAAACAAATATTTAATTAAAAAAAAACACCAAAGGTATCATTGTTTTGGATATAAATGAATATGCAGATGTAATCAGAAACTTTTACAAAACTTTCAATACATCAAAAGTAGAAGACCCCAGGTCACTGAAAAAGAAACATTTGTAAGAAATATACCAGAAATCATGGTAACAGAAATAAGGAAAGCAATGAGACAAATAAAAAATAGAAAATGTCCCGAAGAAGATCACTTAACATCAGAAATGGAAAACCAGTAGAAGACGTAATCCATACCTTTTTTTATTAAATCTATAAGAAATAAATACCAAAGGAGTGGCATAAAGCAAAAGTTATTATATTATACAAAGAAGGGGATCATACATGTAGAAAACTACCGACTCATCAGTTTATTATCACTATCTGGCTTTTATAGACTTTCACAAAGAGTTTAATTTTATAGAATTTTAGTCATTTCTAAGATCAATAAGCAGAGCACGAATTCACTCCAGATATTCCATCATCTACGAAAACGCATCCTTACATGTCAAAATAGATGAAGAACTAAAAACAAATAAAATTTTTGTACATCTTGCTAGACACAATTGTTCACTCTATTGCTAGAAGACGTATTCGGACAACTAATATGGAATAATAAAGGCATTAAAATAGATAGTTACTTGAACCACCTAAGATTTGCTAACAATATAGTGCTCATCAGCAGTGATATTACAAAACTAAAAATCATTCTCATACAACCAAATAACTTATCTAAAGCTATAGATTTAAAAATGAACTAAAAAAAAAAATTATGAGTGACAGCAAAATAGAGATTCTAGTACATCATCAAATAATTGAAAAAGTTGACAAATATGTCAACCTACACAACATCATGCTAAGGAATAACCGAACTGCTGAAATCACAAGACCGACAAGGTTGTCTTGGGTTGCATTTGAAAACTTATAACACATACTTAAAGACCAGACAATCCAATTAACCTGAAAAGAAAGGTGCATCCTAGCACTAGCCACACACTGCGTCGAGACATTATAACTTAAAAGATAAGCACAAATAAACTAAATACAACAACACAATAGAGCAAGCAATGTTAGGAATTACACTGAGGCACATAATACGCAATGAAAAGATTAGAAAACGAACTAAAGTCACAGAGATGATGTCACGCGTAATAAAGTTAAAATGGCAATGGGTAGGCCATGTCACAAGACAACACAAAAACAGATGGACGACATAAATAACAACTTGGCGTCCAAAAGAAACAACGAGGAAGACCGCAAAATATATGAATGGACGACATCAAACTGGTAACAGGAAAAGGGTGGTTTAAGAAAGCCCAAAACAGACAAATGAAAAGAATTAGAAGACGCTTATGTCTCTGAGTAGATAATAAACAGCTTATATTAATGAGGAAGAAGAAGGGGCTAAAATTGCTAAAAATGCTGAAATTAGAATAACAAAGTAAATCCTCAGAGTCAATGTAAAACTTCAAAAAAACGTCGTAAAAGGACAAGCGAGCAATTAACATAGAGACAATGGAGAAGCGTTTTTAAGCAAAAAAGCTACAAATCCGGAAGATCGGTCAGTTGATTTAGGAGTTTTAGCACATATGAACAAAAAGCTAAGTTACATTATAAGTAAAATTTACAAAATAAATGGTAAAAACTACGTCATTATCTGGAGTTAAATCAAAATCTGATGTCAATTAAAAAATTGTTAAATAAAAGTTCTTTATTTATTTAAAACGGCCATTGAGGGATGCAAATTTTACAAAAATATTGAAATTAGATAAAAAAAGACCGCAAAAAATCAGCATATACTTTTGATGATTATCCTGAACCAAGCAAGAAAAGAAAATTTTCTCATCAACAACAAGTCTCTAGCAACGACATAAAACGTCTAGGACGCCAATACAAGCAACACGTGAAGAAACCAACAATTGTTACCATTTCGGGCTAATGAAGCAATGGAATTCTTGAAGGCTTGAGTCTGAAAACCTATGCAAGCAATGTCGATAGGTGGATCAAAATATGCGTGCTTTAAGGATGACTTTACAAAGATAAGAAAAGTTACTTTTTTGTTAAAAAAAATCCGAATTATCAAAATGTTTGCAAATATTTGTTAAAGAGGTAAGGAAAACATTATTAATGAATTTCTGTCTAAACAAATAAAGTACTTAACAACAATCAAGTGAAAAACATTTTAAATAGGATTTTTAAAATGGCGGAGTGGAAAGAAAACGTAGAAATCTACTGGAAAGTTTGAGGTACATGATCCACGCCTAGGTTTTACTATAGATACTGTTATTAGAGTTGTTTTTATAATAAATCACACAGAAAATAACACTTTCAGTTGTGTTTAAAAAATCAACCTAAATATTTTGTACTTATTTGGTACAGTGTGTCATGTACTTCTTTCAAAGAAAACGAACAAAAAACAAAGTTATTACAAATTGTGATGTAATATTTAAAAAGGGCAATATGAACTCTAGTACAAACAACCAAAGAGATGCTAAAAAACAATTGAATATTTAAAAGAACGAATAAAATTTGAAATTCCGTTATAAACAAAACCAAATGCTGAATCTGAAGCTATAGAAAAAGAAGCTGCAGGTTCTGCAGGACGTGATTGAGAAAAAAAAACGGAGCACATAACCTCAAATATAAGACCAGACAAGAACTTGCAAAGGTTCAAAAGAAAAAGGATTTCACAGAAAAAAGTTTCTGGAATGTGAAATTTATGCACAGGTGGCAAAGAATACTTAGAACAGTAGCAGTACAAATGGGAAAACCCACATATCAGATGATTTTAAAAGAAACGTTTCTATATGGGAACATCCAAGAGGAAGTATGTTTGGAACCACACAAAGTTGTAAAATTTGCTGAAGAATGTGTATTCAAATAAGGAAAAATTTATATAATTTACTGAGTGTTTAAATTAAATAAAATAAGATGAAACTTAAACTACAGCACCTTAAAACTGGTTGCAAGACAAACATACGTCTTATCTAATTGTCTAAAGTTGTCACAACCAACCGTTAGTCAAGATGATAGCAACGGAAGTAGTTACCACAAATAACCTAAAGCAGTAAATAAAGAGATACTTTGATTACATAAAAGTACTGGATTTACAAAAAGTTTTTTGCGCGTACATTTTTTTTCGAATAGTTTTTGCTAGTTTACTTCTTATTATACCCACGTAAAAAAGGTTTTGTGAATAATAGGTAGATTAGAAAAAGAATCAAGTTAAGATTTTTTTTTACCACTACCCTTTAGTTTGCGGTGGGGTGCTTTACTTACGAAGTACACAGACAAAAAAGTACACAGAAAAAAGAATTGTTACATCTAGGGCGGATACTATTGGGTGCTTTTTTGTAGGGCTAGGGGTCTGTAGGTTTGTTTTTGTAAAATTATATGAATAGGATAGGCTTGTTAAACATAAGGTGTTTTAAATTATTTTGGGCTATGGAATACTGTAATCTATACTAGCGGCTAAAATGTTAATTCAGCGAATTAGGTGTAATAGTAACCAGTCAGAGGTGTTATATTATAATTACCATCAGTGAACAAAGTGTAATTTTACCGTAAACCAATTTACTTAGATTTTTTTACGACGCCTCCAGAGGATAATTCTCTTACTGTATTTATTTTTCACTACATTAGAAAATGAAAAACTATTATTGTGTCATCACAACATAAGTTGTTATACACGGACATGTCTATAAAGCACCAGAAAAATTGTAACCCGTTATTTACCATAAACCCGGTGGTGTTTGAATTTTCTTATTATCTTAATACACCTGTAACAGCGGAGATTAGAGTAGTTAGGTTATTAATTACATACTCAAACAGCATGTTTCTGAGGTCATTTTAAGTATAAAATGATCTATAAACTTGGATACACTTTGTAACGGTTACCCAGCCATTTTATTCCAAACTTTTATTTTTGACCTGAAAAGAATTGTAAATTAAGGTAGATGTGGTATATCAACTTTCAAAGTTGTTCAAATTTAGCAAACTGTAAATAATGCCCAAATAGTTTTCAAGTATAACAATATTATTTACATCTATCTATTTTGTGATAGAAATACAACAAAATTTTAATAAAGTAGAATATATTTTACAAATAATTAAATCCAGTCCAGAATTAATTACCAGAAAAATTTTTGCAAGTACGGTTATTTTTCATTGTAGAGTACGGCAAATAATAATAATAATACGTTTATTTTGTGCGTTTTTTGCCTTTCTGTTCTTTTCTCATCTCATTACACTTTTTTAACATATGTTCCAGTTTCCTTAGCTTGTCCACACATTTTGCACACTTTCAATCCTCTTTTATTTAAAATTTTGTCTCTTGTTCTTTATTACGATATCTAAATCTTGCTATCATTCATTTTTATTGTCTTTACTATATCTATAGCTCTCTAGGTACATTGGCAGTTCACTTTCTATAATGTATTTATAATTTACCTATTTACTTTTCTTTCTTGCTTTTGTATATCACTTACTCCTTCCATAATATCGCACCATGTCTCTTTCCCAGTTTTTCTCATCTTCTCGATTTCTTGGCTATCATAACAAATTCTATTGTAATTTTTTTTATCTCCCATAGCTTTTCTTTTTTTGTTTTTATTTTCTATTTCATGCATTCTTATAAGATTTTAACTCGTGCCTCTGTCTCATTTTTTTCTCGTACTTTATAGCTGCTTTTCTGCTTCTTCTCTTAATTTATCTTTTTGACTTTTTCCAGCACCCCGCTATAATACTTTGCATATATTGCTTCTTATTTTTCTTGTTTCTTCCATCTCTATATTTTTGACGCGTACAATATCATACTACTACCAGACTACCAACACAAGCTCTTTTATTCTCATACAATTTTTTTTTTCACTTATTTCCTATAACTTGTCTTACTACTTAACTTGCCTTTAAAGTCATCTATTTAATATGCTTGCTCTTGCTATTATTTGTACAAAACACATAACCTAAATATTTAAAAAGATTTTAATTCCACAATACCTCGCTTATTTCCCGTTTCTAAACACCATCATTTTTGTTTTTTATAAATTACCTTTCAATTTTTTTTTCTGAAATATCTTAAGCCCATTATTGACGCATCTGAGCAGCATAAGGTTTTACTTGCAACCACTCAGTCCATTTAGATCGCATCGTACAATGTATCAATGCCGAAGAAAGTCATTTTGAACAGATTAAATAAAAATTAATTATTCACTTAAAAAACTTTTAGCTCTATACTGGGCAACCATTGCAAATTCCATGTTTATCGAACATATTCTACTTAAAATTGCCTCAGAAACATACTGCTTGTACGATACGTCATGCAACATTCTGTATAAAAGCAAAATTTTTTTTTAATATCTAACACCAACAAAGTATTAATAAACATATATAAATGGTGGCACGTTTAATACAAAAATACAAGCATTCTGACATTAATTAATTAACAGTTACTGTATCTGTAACACTAGTAGACGACATAATAATATTGCAGTAATTAATAAACGTAGAAAGCAGCTTTCTAAAGTACAGTAATTAAAATAATTTATTTTCAGAAACTTTACCGATTTATCAACTGTGTGGAACTGGTATCGCCTCACCACGCTGCAAGAGAGTTGGTGCATACGATACGACAAGGCCAGATAACAAGTCTCTTTCAAAAGAGCATTAAAAGGGTTCGTACTACCCCATTTACATAACAAAAATCAATGCAAATTTTCTTGATGATCATTGTTTCAGAAGGAACACGAACAACGTAGACGTAGAAAGAGTAAGGCGCAGTTCTTCGAGATGATCCAAGAAATACGAAGGTAAATTAATGTCGGTTTTATTACAAATAGAGTAGATTAAATAATTAACTTTAAAAAACATTAAGTAAAATTTATAGGCAGCAGCAGGAGGAAAGGGAACAACCATTAGAATCAGTAACCGAAGACGATTCCGAATATCAATTATCACCAGATGACAAGAAAGGAAAATTAAGTCCGAGTATTATTAAAAGGACTTTTATGCGAACTAGCCCTAAACTGGATAATACTGCCAAATCGCCGACATATTTTAAACCCTTATTTAGTCCAAGATCTAGGAGCATAGCTAAGAGCTCAACTAATTTGAATGTGAGAAGGTTTAGTACAGATAGCATATTCAATTCGCAAACATTGAAACTTGACAGGAACGCTGTTGGAAGGAGATTGAGTAAAGACGCTTCTCAATTTTTATCAAGCAGCCCTCCGGATATTAATAGCCGAAGATCTAGTTATTTGGATATAATAGCACCTGGAAATAAGCTACCTGGAAAAAGTCCCGTTTTATCAATCGAAAATGTTTCTGATATAAGCACTATTGAAAGAAAATTATCCGATTCTGAAAGTATTGGTAGAAAGTTGGCAACGCTTCCTAAGTATGATAAAACGAGATTACAACCGCAGCATAGCTTAACTTTAGGAAGAAGTGATGAGGCGTTGAGTAAATCGGATAAAGGCGAAAACCCTGTACCTGCAGCTAAGAGCTACCAAAATATTTTAGAACCTAATGATACAATTAATATCACAAATGAACAGAAAAACAATTTAAGTGATGACGAAATAGCGCGTAGGAATAAATTAACCATCGATCAGTTGCAGAATCAAATAACTCATAAAATAGTCAAACCTGCTCTTAAAAAGGAAAATAACACCAGTACCAAAACTAATCCGCATATTAGGATACAAGTTGAGGATACTACAATATCAACGCCTAAAGTTAGGAGCAAGACTAAACGACATCAAAGTTTAGGAGATGGAACTAAACATCCAGAACCTGCTAGAAGAAGTAAACTTGCCGAACATTCCAGATCCCTGGACAGTAATCCTCCGACAAATTCTAAAGAAAAAAGTCGTTCACCAAGGTGCAAAGAGCACGATTTACCTCCTGCACCTCCACCTCCAAATTGTTCGCCGCGTAATTCAAACGGGAAAAGTCCTTTAGAACGTCTATCTAAAGAAGAATTGGTTTTGTTGTGGAGGAGCTCCGAATCGGAATTAAGGAGCCATTTACTTAAAGCCATACGAGAAAAAGAAGTGACAGATCCACCTTGAAATTAATTACTAATATAATTAACGGAACTCCGCATTTTTTCGAGGTCATCACCAGTTTGCGCGCGCGAGAATTATTTTTGTATGTCGTTTACTCAAAACTCAACAAACATTTTGGCAACATAATTAAAAACAAAACACAAAACATGATTAAACGCCTTAGATCCGTAGAGTGATAATACCAACGACCAGCAAGTGTTAAAAACAACTTGACAACATGAAAAACTTAAATAAATAAATAAATAGTCGCCTTCATTTTAGAGGAAACTCCTCAAGCCTTCATTGTAGGACTGTAATGTACTTAATTAAATAACTTCACGGTACGAGAGGGAATTGTAATCGCTTCTTGATTTTATTATATTAATTTTAACAAAATATAAAATAACACCATCATTAAAAAAAAACTATCGTAATCTAGTAATCAAAATGATTTTTAATTAAATAATATCTACTGCCAATTATTCTTAGAAATATTACACAAAGTAGAGTGGTGATAATTGAAGTCTTATGCCAAAAACAAAAAATATATATATTAAATAATATATTAACCCAAAAGGTTATAAAAATAAAATGATAAAGAAATATAAAATTAATAGAAGATTTTTAGGGTAATTGTTGTTAAGATGATAGACAGTTTTATATTAAATGGTTTTAGTTTGTTTGGGGGAGTAAGTTGCATGCAGCTTTTGATGGTATTAGATTGAGTTATTTTTCGTGGGTATCGATCGCGAGCGGCGCTTTGATTGATGTTGCCTCTTTATAAGAACAAATTTCATTATGTCGGGATGTTATACTTGGTGGAAAGTTTGCCTTTGGGCAAATAAAATGAACCAATTTAAACAGTTTGTTTTATTTATTTTTCTTATTGATAAGTGTTTTTATGGAAATATTTACATTTTTTATAAATGCATATTTATTGATTAATCAAATTTTTATTGAATGAATAATCAACTTATTTAAATGTACAAATGGAATTTGTTGATCCTGTGGTAAATGAATATCAATTATTAAAATAATTAGTTTCTAAAGAAGTCAATAATAATATTTCTAAAATTATACATCATTTTATATAAATTTCTTTTACGTTTAATATTTATGTTTGGTTTACATTAAAACATTTTTCTAATCTCTATAATGCTCCACTAACAAGTCCATAGAAATAATTTACATTAATATTTGGTTTATATTTAAAATTATATCATTATATTAATCAAAAGCTATTATTATTATCTAATGTAGGGTTTTGAAAACAATGTTTGCTTTAAATATAGGCATTAGGTTTGATTTTTCAAAAAAATGTATCTAATTTAATCTCGTAGTTGTCCATTGTTCTTTTTCTTCATTTATCTTTTTTTGCTTATCTGTTTCCTGTTATTACAGTTATGTGATAATTTGTACTTGCTGTCTAGTTCATCTGACTATCTTTTATGATGCTCAAGTTACAACACACGCAAAATTATATTGGACTAGCAATTTACAGTGACATAAAACAATTTCTCACTTTTCGCACAGTTGTTCCATCGTTTCAGCAAGACTTTGATTATGTTCATTTTAAAAAGTTTTATTTATATAAACAGAATGTACGTCCAGACTTGCACAAGCACTTATATCATATCATGATATACCCAATAACCCAAAAATAAAGCAGGAGAGAACTACACACACCTCAGTGAAGTTACAATATATTTTGTAAAATTGATCTTATACTACTCAACAAGGTCGAAGCCATAACTTTAACTTTCTGTGCCCAACCGGAACTAAATTTTTTTTCGGCTGGTTTTTATCTTATTTGTAAGGAGGTTTGCTGCGACAGTTTTGATAAATATGGTTATACGTATTTTCATATTTGCTACTATTAAAATTTAGTAATGATTCAAACGTGGCAACTGAGGATTGATGCGTTTTTGATCACACATTTATTTATTTAGGTTTAAAGCTGATCTTAATAAACATTGATTAGTAAATTGCTAATCAGTTTTTCTTATTGGATATTAACTTTTTGGATTTAGAGTTGGAGGGTACCCCAAGTTTACTGGACGTAGGCGTCATTGGGTTTTCTGTACTTTCTCCAGTGGTGACCTCACTCTGTTGTCCTAGCATTTAACCACCCTATGTGATTGATGTATGCAAGTACAACGCTTGGAGTGGTTTCCCTTATACTGTAGTAGATTCTCAATATGGCCGGACATGTACATAGCACGTTCTCGATCGTCTCGTCATCCATTTTACATTGTCTACTATTTGAACTGTCCGCAGTACCAATCGTGTACAAGTGTTTTCGTAGTTGGGAGTGTCCTGTCAAGTTCCTTGTCATAATTTGCAAGTTCTTCTTGACAAGTAGTAATCGGATGTTTTTACGTTTGAGCTAATCATAGTCTTCTTTGCTTGTCTGCACCCGCAGTGTCACGTGACTTGATTTTTAGTAGGTTATTAAAGCTTTTGAGCGGTCCAAAGTTCAGGTACATACGCCATGAGGTTTGACCTTTTACAAGCTAGCCTGTCCGCCGTAATGTTACCTACTTTGTTGGAATGTCTTTTTACCCTGAGCATTGCTAAAGTAAGGGCACAGAGAGTTTAAATCGGTAGAAGCCCTGTGAATCAGACGTTATGGGGATGGCAAAAAAATTGCAAAATTGTATGCAGGTCTATATTAATACGAAGTATAATTTTTAGACTTCTGAGTTTAAATCTTACTCTGCTGTGAGTTATTTTTAAATTTGGAATTTATGGTTTTTGCGACCAACAAATTAATTATCTTGTCTTATTTCACCGTTCATATTCAGAAAAACCTATAAAATCCAGGTCGATAAAGTATAAAAACGCCAATTTTATTTCGTTAAACCGTATACGGGTTACATCTTACATTGTAAATTTGTAATTGGATTTTCCAAGAGCTCATATTTATTAATGGACACACATTAACTGATTAAATGTTCAGGTCAGTAAATTTCAATCCCCTCATTATTCTTTATTTATCCAAAGCTCTTTTCCACAGTATTTGTATTATAATTGTCTGTGTTTATTGATCTATCTGGATATATTGAGTTACGTCAATGCTCTTTGAATTAATCTAAAAAAAAAATTAACTATCAATCAAATTATATTATAAATTAAATGTTTTTTAATTATATACTTAGCAATGAAGATGAGATGCTATTTTTGGTAGTACATTTTATTTAAATATTTTATTATTGTTATTTGTGTTGCAAGTAAAAAACAAAGTAAAATTTAGCCTAGTAATGGATTTGTATGGCAAGAGGAATTGAAACACTTGCACGTTAAAACCGAGACCATAATATAGTATACTTGAATAATTATCTGATGATTACAAGAATAGGTCGTGGTTTTCCTCTTTTACTCCAACTGTTAGTGTTGTAGCTCTGGATTAATTCTTTTTGGTATATCATTTTTGTGTTTTTTATATAATCATTATTTAGCTTAACCGTTTTTGAAACCATTTGTAGTTTTAATTTATCCAAATTTGTAAATTTGGCAAGCGCTACAGTGTAATCCTATTATAGTGGAGGATAGGTACAGCTTTCTCTGGAAGGGTACTGTTTTTGCCAGCCCCTCCTGCAGTGTGTCATCTCCTCGACGTAAATGTCGAGAGGCGGCAGTCCGCATTCCACCTGTTATACTTAGGCGTGCCATTTGTTGCAGCTGATTTAGTTTGGTTGCAGACGTTTTTGTCTAGCTTTTGGCCACCATATTAATAAATCGTTTGTGAGCATAGGTCTAATGACGGCTGTGTACAACCATAGCACTATATTTGGAGACAGTTCCCATGTTTTTCCCACATCTCGTCTGCATTGCCAAAAAAACATATAAACTTTTTTGTTTGTTTGTTGTCAAAAATCACCCTAAAATAATTCAAGTTAGTTGATAGCAGTAGTGGGTAAGTTTAGTTTTTCAATGTTCTTCTTTCTACTGAAGAGAACTACTTTTGTTTTCAGAGGGTTAACGTTACTTTGCATTAATTTTCGAATATTCTTAGGGTCTCTTGCATTAAATTGCAGAGTATATACTCGAATGTACTTCTTAACAAGATTGATATATCATCTGCATAACAAATTGTATAGGAACCACAATCACTGAGTAGCAGTATGAGGCTGTCAACTACTATATTCCATAGTAGTGGAGATAATACACTTTCCTGGAGATAACCTTTAGCAAAGACTTTCCTGACCGTCGAATTTCCTACAATAACAGTAATGAATTTTTCCACATGTGTTTCATACATCCACTAATTGTGTTGTTGCTAAATGTGTTGCAAAAGCAGTTTTTATTTTTTTGAAGGTGGTTTTATCGAAAGTGCTTTCAATATTTTTAAATACGCCTAAGGTGGACATTTTGTCTCTTAGTGATCTGGCTAGCATACTTGCTTATAATTACAAAATACTTATAAAAAAAATCATTCTAGCCAGGTTATATCTATGGATTTGTTAGTGAGATTTATTGTTATAAAAGTTTCAAAATTTAAATCCAACTTTTGCAAGAATTCATTACTATTTTACAATATTATCAACCAACTATACAATATTTCAATACACTGCATTTTTTCAAGCCAAACAGAACCAATCTTAACCTAATCTAATAGCATTCAATTGAGAAGAAAACGCAATAAAAATTATGATATTTTAAGTTGAAATTAAATTAAACCTAGTCTAAATAAAACTAACATAACTTAATCTAATCTAACCAAAATCTGGACTAAGCATAATTTAACGTAATTATTTTAAGGTAATAATATCTTAAATCTAAATTGAATCCAAATCTTACCCACCTTTACTGGAGTAACTTAGAATATCTTCATTTACAGAAATATATCATAATCTAAACTAACTTTAATTAAATTCTAAAATAATAAAATTAACGTTACCTAACTGGACTTACTCTAATCTAGTCTATAAATCTAGCATGTGTAAACTAGAGCGCTTTATAGTTTATTATAGTATATTGTTTTCATAAGTATGTTAACCCTTAACACCGCATTCGACTAGTAAATCATGTGTCCCCAATCAAAATAACAAAACAGCAGAAATGCGTTTTATTTATTTTTAATATAAAACTGTCTGATTTAAAAAAAAGATTTAAGTCAATTTTAAAGATTTTTCTCTCCGTCTATTTTATAGGATTTAAGTCTCACTCTATCCTATTGTTGAAACTTTGAAAGTTTATTGGAATTGAAAAGAATAATATGTAATATTTATAATTTAAACAGAATGATTAAGAAAAAAAATAATGAAAAGAAAATATATAAAAAATGTAAAAACTTGTGATTTTTAAACAAAATATTAAAAACAAAATAAAACATGAATATTTACAAATTTGTTTAGAATATTTTACAAATCTGAACATATTTATTAATAATGAAAATTTTAATTAAATTAAAAAAATACATACAAAACAAAAGCGATGTAAAATTTATTAAAATACAAAACGATATTGTAGATATAAATATTATATAGATATATGTATGGATTTTAAAAACGTTATTAAAAAAATCATAAAAAATAAGAATAAAAATTTAAATCATCCACACAATTTGAAAATATTTTAAACAAAGCATTTTAATGTATATAATGTACATAGAGATAATAGGCTTAACAATTGAATAGATCACGAGGAAATTTGTAAAATACTAGCTATTTAAAAAGAACACTTTATTGTTGAAATATATATGATATCTTAGAATGTTTGTTTCTGATTTTATTCATGTAATAAATATCCAAATCCAAGTCCTTTTTTAATTTTCAGCAACTTGAATGATTTGTCTATGAAAAAACCACTTCTAGTTTTTATTAAAATAATAGAGACTAGTTATCTTTTTGTGTTGCGTTGAATCACACTCCAGGACTTTCTTGTTTATTTGAGATACATAGCTGTTGCAAACTTGCGAAAAGGCTATAGTGATTTATAGTTTGTCGGAAATGTTTAGGAAAAAATTAAGAAGGCCAAACCGAAATGACCAAGAAAAATCTGAGATCAATATTTAAAATTTTGATCATTATGTTGAGTGGAGGTATATTAGGAAAAAGCGCAACACAAATATAGTTTTGCGTATGCAAAACATAAATCTATCTTTGCTGCTCACAAACAAGCTAGCAACTATCCGCCATTTACAAATCTCAAAAACCATTTAGAATCATTCTTAAGATACATTTATAAGAACGGGCGGCACACAAATATATTAGTGTATTTTCCTAATATTCCATCACTCAACACTATTAGATGTGCCGTAAAACTAAACGCAAGAACTTTACATCAAATTTCTCTTGCAAGATCTAAAAATAAATACTGCATTAACGATCAAAACGTCAAATATACCAGAAATTCAAGGTTAGTAATTGCAAATGTGTTGGTTGTACTTTGTTGTTAAAAAACTGTAGTTTACATTTGATTTTATAAGTGTTAGAAGTGTCCACTGTCCATACTGCAAAACTTTATGCAATATATCGGAAATGTTTTCACGTTCAATGTACTATATACAGGGTGTAGATTAATTGGCGGATAAACGCCAGGTAACTTTATAGATCGTGCCAAAAGAAAACGAAAATCCCAATTCCAAAATGCTGAAAAACTCTTCGTTTGAAGACTAGATTTGAGCAATCTTGAATATTTGCGGCTTATAAGTTTTTGGAAATACTGAACTTTAAAAATTGTTACATGTAGGCACTCTAAGGGATTTTCTAGCCGTAGATTGGTGCAGGCACTTCTATATTTTCACCGCGTTCTTAAAGTGTTGGCTATTTTATTGTAGACCATTGTCTGAAAGTATGACCTTCGGGTAGCTATATTGGTAAAAAATCATTTCTTCAAGTGCCTTTGTAGTTGCATTACTTGTCACAGCAAAGATAAGTATTATTTTTATCAATCTGGTGCTCATATTTATAACAACCAAAACAAGTTTGTTTCCATTTTGCGTAACATTTAAGGGCCCCATGTAACCTATGTCTATTTTTTTCCAATGTTTGTTGCTGGGGTTAGATAGCTTTGGATTTTTTACTCTAGCGTGTTTTATTTTGTTCCAAAGGCACACTAGTCATTCATATATGAAGATTCGTACATCTTTCTTGACACGGAACTAGTGAAATTGAGGCCAAAGTTTTAATAATAATAATAATAATACTTTATTGTCATAAAAAGCTTTACAAGCCGACTACGTCAAAACTAAAAATTACAATAATAATAATATTAATAATATAAAAACAATAGTACAGTACATAACATTACTAATTCAAATACAAACTTTATAATAGTCTTCAAGCTTATAAAAACAACCAGTTATTAAAAACTGTTTTAAATGTTTTTTAAATGATGGTATTGATTTTATTGATTTAATCCGTACGGGCAATTGGTTGTATATATAGCTTGCTGCACATTTGGGAGATTTGATGTATCTACTAGTTTTGTAAGTACCAATAAAAATGTTTTGAGAAGAACGAAGTGGATATTGATGATTAGCCATACTCTCAGTAGTATTAAATAAATGGTTGTTTTTATATACAAACAAACATAACTTATAAATATAAATTCCATAAATTGTGAGAATATTATATTTAATAAAGGTGTCTTTACAAGTTTCTCTTGGTCCTAAATTATATATAATTCTCAGAATTCTTTTTTGCATAACAAACACTCTTTCAATTTCTTTGCTTTGACCCCAAAGAATAATGTTATAGCTCAAATGGGAATATACGAGTGCATAGTACGCAGACATTATATTTTGCAGTGGTAATTGGTGTTTTAGGTTTAGTATTACAAAAGTTGACTTTGCTAGTTTTGAGCATACAAGATCAATCTGACTACACCAATTTAATTCAGAATCAATTGATACACCCAAAACTTTAGCTGTATTACTGACGGTAATATTTTTCATTGTCACGTTAGAATGAATTTTGGTTTTAAATAATACACACGCTGTCTTTTCAAGGTTAACTATTAAATTATTTGTTGAACACCACAAATTAATTTCTTTTATAACTTCATCGGATTTCTTTTCCAATTCTTCTAATGAAAGCGCTTCCACAATAACAGATGTGTCATCTGCATACATTATGACGTCTGAACAATTTAAATAATTGGGAAGATCATTAATAAATAAAATAAAAAGTAAAGGACCTACAATTGATCCTTGAGCTACCCCTAACTGCATATCCGCTTGCTTAGATTGGATACCCTCAAAGTTGACAACAATAGACCTATCTTTTAAATATGACCTAATCCAAGAATTAATTGGGTCTCTTAAGCCCATACTGTGTAGTTTATTTAATAAAAAGTTATGATTAATTACATCAAACGCCGACGTAAGATCAAATACAAGTAATAAGACCCATTTTTTGCTCTCTAATTTTTTTATGAATATTTTGGATGAGATCATATGTTGCTGTTTCTGTAGATCTGTTAGGTCGAAAACCATGTTGGGACTGGTGTAAAATATTATGTTTATTTAAAAATTCAATGGTCCTATTGCAAAAAGCTTTTTCAAATATTTTTGAGAAGTAACTCAACAAAGTTATAGGCCGATAATTGTCAATGTTTGTAGCGTCTCCTTTTTTAAATAAAGGTATTACAGAACAACGTTTAAAGTTAGTTGGAAAAATACCTGACTGAAACGATGTGTTAATAATATCTGCTAATATTTTAGAATTATCCGATTATATGTGTTTTAACAACATAACTGGAACTTCATCCAAACCAGTACTGCATTTGTTTGACATGTCCGATATTATATTTTCTACTTCAAACTCAGTTACCAGTATTATAAAGATAGATGAGCTAATAATTGGTGAAGTTGTACCTGATTTAGAGTATTTATTACCAAAATGCAAATTCACTTTATTTTGACCAAGATTTGCAAAATGTTTAACAAAACTATTGCTCAAGTTATTTTTATCTTCAACAACAAGACCGGAATCTTGCATCAAAATCTTAATGTCATTTTTGTTGGACTTGTTTTGACTTAAATTACTCTTTATTATGTGCCACATCATTTTCGATTTATTTTGAGCGTTGTTTATTTTATTCATGTTTTGTTTGCACTTTTCTAAATTGATGTTTATTTTTAGCTGTTTTTTATGATCAATAATCAATTTTGTTTCTGCCTAAGTAGCCAACGGTGTCGTTAGAATAGCGATATTTTAGCGTTTAGTGTCGTCCTCTCAGGCGTGCCCGTGACAGTTCATGAGTGGTTCAGCCACTACTAAAAAGTTTGGTTTATATTTTTGAAGTCCCACATACATATACCAAGAAAGTTTTTAAATTGTTTTTGCAAGAATTATTCTAATTGTCTATAATCCAGAAAAGCATATGAGCACAGGCACTTTTATTGTTGGCTTTTCTTGAAATTGTATCCATGTAAGCATTTTTAGCTTTAATCTATGACATCGTTTTTTTAATATTCAAAGGTGGCCTAATGTGTTCTCAATCAATCAGAGCTTCTCAATGTTGGTCTTGTATGGTTAATTTTCTTTTCTTTTTGAGATTGGGTTTTTTTTTTGTGCTATGTTTTCCATTGGTATTATCGGGCCGGAATCTTGCTTATTTTTTTCTTAAGCTACGGCACTGTTGTTGTTTTCTTGAAGTCGAGTCTCGCATAAACTTCCTTCTGTTATTGCTGTATTCCAATCTAGCGGTTTGATCTATCAGCTGTTCTAATGTCTGATATTAAATCAATAAACTCGAAAAATGTTGTAGTCTCAGAGTTGTTGATTTATCGTTTTGAATGGTCTTGGTACACCCGTCGGAATAGTGAAATAAATCTTTCTACTGATTCTTGTAGTTCCTGATAAATGTGGAATTTGTCAGGGGTGTGCGTATTAATCTTTTATTTGATAATTCGTACTTAGATTCTCCTTAGAACCTAGAATCTAGTACAAACTAGCGTCGCCCATTAGACCTTTCATCAATACGCTGTAGTAAGGTCTGGTTCTTTCTACTTTCTAAAAAATTGGTAGTTAAAGACTACTTGAAAAACTAAGTTCCAGGTATTTGCTTGACATACCCATTTTAAATTGTTGGTTGTTACTTCTTTGTGGTACATAGTTTGCTGTTTTGTACACTTGTGGTTGTGTTGGGTTTATTCAATTTGAATCGTTGAAGGTGTTTCCACAGTTTGCCATGTTGTGTAGCTGAGGTTGTGCTATCTGATTAAATCAATTTTGGTTTAGTTTGTTGTATGCACCACTTGTTATCAAACTTCTCTACCTAGTGAAGATAGGTAGTACCAATTGAATCAGATTTCACGTGGTTTTGAGAAGGTAATGCCTACTAAAGACATTGTTCTCCTTGTACCTTTTTGCGTTAGTAATGTTCCAACGCAGTAGTAAAAGACTGTGTTATGCAACGGGAGGTCATTTCTATCATAGTAATTAAAAAGGGCCGAGTGCATGGGTGGTGCATTCGATGTTATCATTAAATTGCAATGTCCGGTAAAGTGAGCCGGGTTTGTAACAAGGGTCGTTATCATACTTCTATGCAGTGTTGTGTCTATAAAGTAAACCAAGTGGGGCGTCGGTAGAGTACGTTGTCGCTGTAGAGGTTGTTATCAACTTTAAGTATCCATAATTCATCATTGTAGTCTGTTAAAACTTTAAGATGGCTCGGCTTGTTAAACGGAAACGTTTTCTAGTAAGGAGTGAGTTTGGCTAAACATCACTAATAGATTCTAAAGCGTTTGATTTGATTAATCACAATTTTTTATTTGCTATTTTAAATAGGTTTTAGCGCGACAACCGTGCAACTTATAACGTCATATCTATGTGAAAGACAGCAACAACTAAAACTTTAGAAAATTTACATCTAAAGCAGTAAGTAAACTGTATAAGGTTCTATATAATACATATCGCATCACTTTAAATTCTAGGTACTATTAATATGCAGATGACACCCAAATATATGCTTCTTCCAATATTGATAATGTAAAAATTTTAATAAATAAATTGCAAATTGTTTTAGACCGACTAATAAATATTTCGACAAACCAAATAAATCATGCATTATTAGGTTTGTTCCAACCGACATCGCTCGGCAGTTTGCAAACTGGTTGCGACTAATACATGGATTAATTTTGCGCAAGCGCCGACTTTGTACTGATCCCCGACTGAATACAAATTGCTTGTCGGTTGGAACGCGCCACAACCAAGTTTTTGACTAAATTCAAACATGAAATAATAAAACAATTTTTATCACAAATTTGTGATAAAAAACGTAGTAAATTGTTTTATTATATCATTAACATGAGTTATCACGTAGTAGAGGTCATAACCATCAATTATATTAAATTCAGTTTTAAAAAGTGAGGTTATGTAATGTAAACAAATATTAAAAACTAAAATTGTTTAACATATCACACCTGACGTTGTGTATCACGTTATTCTATTACTTTTTTATACAAATAAATATATAATTAAACAGTTACTCATCTTTAAAAAACTATTTCACAATGAACTTTATTCCTTTATTTTTCACTAAAACTATAATTAAGTTTCAGATAAATAAATTACTGTTATTATAATTAAATTTAAATTCTACTAATTAAATAAATTGCGGTAGATGCGGCAGGAGGTATTTCAATTTCATTAATTTCAATAGCGGCAACATTTTTACTCTTTGCGCATGACTGGGGAGGTTCCGGATTTTTAGTACATGCTTCTGATCGCTGACTGTTTCTGACGGTCCACAACTTGGTTGTGGACAATTTGGGGTCAGGTTGGAACGCCCGACTTCTAGTCAGAGTCATGGTTTGTATACGGTTGGAACGCAAAAGTTCAACTGCGCACAATCCTGACGATCCCAAACCGCGTTTGGTGTCGGTTGGAACAAACCTATTATATTTGGGTCAAAAAAGCTGAGAAATGAAATATTACAAAAAAAACTTAAAAGAAAATAACAAATTATTACCAGTGGTAGATTATGCTATAAATTTAAAGGTACTTTTGGGCTATGAACTGATATTTAGAGGACAAGTAAATAAGATGATACAACAAACCTTTATAAACTTAAAAATACTTTATTGTAACAAAACGTGTTATGCCACTAATTTTCTTCTTCTTAAAGTTCCTATCCGTTCCGGACGTTGGCAGCTATCCTAGCTATGATTACTTTATTTACTGCTGCTCTAAATAACTCGGTTATTGTCTTGGCAAACCAGGTTCTTAAGTTTTTCAGCCACAAAATTCTTCTTTTTCCTGCAACTCTTTTTCCTAGCACTTTCCCCTGTAAAATGACCTGCAATAATATGGCCTAGGTATTTGAGCTTTTTTAATTTTACAGCGGCTAGTACTTATTTTTCTTTTTTCATTCTACAAAGAACTTTGATATTTGTGACCCAGTCTGTCTATGGCACCCTCAGCATTCTTTGATAAAGCCACATCTCGAATACTTCTAATTTCTTGTTTGTAACTTCCGTTAATGTCCAAGCTTCAACCCCATAGAACAAAACAGGAAACACGTAACATCGCAGGAATCTTATTTTAGTTTGTATAGTAAAGTTGTGACTTTTAATCATAAAACTCATTCTATTATAAACAGCCTTGGTCTTTTTAATGCGGACTTTAATCTCATGCGATTAATCCCACTGATCATTTATTGTGGTACCGAAATATACATATTTCTCTACTTTTTTAATAAGTTGGTGGTTGATTAATATTTCGCATCTTGTGATATTGTTTTTGCTAATGACCATTAGATTTGTTTTGTTAATGTTAATACCCAGTCCTTGTCTTTGACTGCTTCCGAGTATATATTGAACAACAGCAGAGACAATATACACCCCTGTCTCACTCCATGTAGAATCTTCATCTCATCCGTGTTCCCTCCGTTCAGTATTACAGAAGCAGTTTGGTTCCAGTAGAAATTTATGATTATTCTCAAATCTTTTTTGTCTAGTCCGATGTCTTGTAATATTTGTACCATTCTATGATGTTTAACCCTGTTAAAGGCTTTTTGGTTGTCAATGAAACATTCATAGATGTCACAATTCGTATTTCCACATCTTTAGAATAGCACTTGGATGGCTTCTCGTGTCTACTAATTTGTTAACAGTTCTTCTTCTATTTATTCCTATACTTTCTCTAGTTTTTCTATAAACATTAAAACTATCGTATTTTCGTT
This sequence comes from Tachinus rufipes, assembly GCA_963932245.1. Lineage (NCBI taxonomy): Eukaryota > Metazoa > Arthropoda > Insecta > Coleoptera > Staphylinidae > Tachinus > Tachinus rufipes. Next base: position 36,912,153 of record OZ010744.1, read on the forward strand.
GTAAGGTCTCTATATTATCGCATGTTTTGTTGGCTTGTATTTCTTTTGCTTCTCTTATTATTTTTTTTCTAATTTCCTTGTGTATGATTTTATATTCACTTAAGTTATTTTTTAAGCTTCTCATCTTTTTCATCATTTGTAGAATTTTGTTAGTAATCCATGGTTTTTTTTTGTTGACATCTGATTTTAGAATTTTTTTTATATTTCCGACTATTGTATTCAGTTTATATAGTTTTTTGTTTAGATGTACTTCAACTTGAGTTTTTATTAGGGGTTCTTTCATTCTCTTTAGGTCATATCTCTTGTTATTTTTCTTTTGCACCTTTTTCATTTTTGCTCTAAAGACGCATACTACAAGGTTATGGTCAGATTGTATGTCAGCTCTTGGGTAAGTCTTTGCTAATATGCAGATATTTCTATATCTTTGGTTTACAAGAATATAATCAATCTGGTTTTTTATTCTTATTATTTCAGGTGAGTATTTGTTACTATATATCCTTGTATATGTATAATCTGAGAGTAGAATTATTTTTCTTCTTCATTGCTGTGTTTTGTTGTTGGGGCATATACTTGAATTATGTTTATTTGTTCTAAGCTGGCATTTATCAGTAGTATCATAAATCTTTCCAATATTGGTACAAAATTTTAACACATTTTGCGACTTGTTTGTCTACAATAATGCCTACTCCATTTTCCTGTAGTGCATTTGTTCTGCCTGAGTAATATATTCTGTTTGTTGATATTAGAATATTCTGAGTTTACCCAGCGTATTTCACTAATTCCCATTATCCTAATCTTCATCATTTCCATTTCCTGTATGGCATTATTGATTTTTCCTGGTTGTGCCATAGTTTTGACATTCTAAGTGCCTATTTTGATCTCGGTAGTTATTTGTATCTTCTTTATCATAATAATAATTTATTTTTGTTCACAGCCATAATGGTTGTTACTAAAGATTACCTATTTGGAACTTTAATACGTTGGTTTCTTGTTGCCTTACGTGTTTTTATGCCGTTGGCCATTTAATTGGTTCATCCGCCTTTAGGGCCGATTTCTTAGTCCTAGGACAAAGGAGTGCCTTTCCACTAGTTGGTTCGTCCACCCGTAGCTGTTGACTATTTAGTGGGGACTACTTATACCGGTAGTTACTCGGTCGACAGAGCCTCGTTGGTTATCTAGCAGGGTGCACCGCGTGCAGGTGAGGTTGTCATTTGGACAGCTTGTTCACTACCTCTTACACCCCTTAATCACTAATCTTATCTTATCTTCGCTTTAGCTCGTTCGTGCTGCTATAGCCTATTTTTGGCCCTTGATACACTATATACTATTTTGTGATCACATAACTTAAACCTTAGATTGCCAAATAATCTCTTTATACCCAAACAATAGTTATGTGGGTATTGGTAGCCAAACACAACTCAAGTAAAGTTTGTGTTCAGTATGTTGGCAATTGTCTACAGCAATTGATGTAGTCTGACAGCCGGATGATTCGCAATAAGCTCCAGTGTGTTAAATGTGTGTCTACACCAAGAATTTCAACATGCAGACTAAAAATCACGAAAGACGTTACTCTCATGCAACTACGCATCAGTCCCAACTAACAAAAACAAACCATTTAAGCCAACTGGAAACCCTCCAGTTTGCGTTATTTGTAATGTTCCGTTAACTATTTGTGTTAAAAGATTGTCGGCAGATACCAGAATTGTCTTCACATTCTATTTCATGCTTTGTTCACAATGTGATCAGTAACAATATGGTATGATACGCAGTTCTATAACGCATACAAATCTTTGAATTTTACTATAAAAGCTATTACTAATACATTTTGAAAACTTTGTGCATTTTTCCAATCTAATCGCATGCCAAGTAAAACTTTCAACGTTATTTGAAAGTTGAAAAAAAATTCAAACAACAAGATGTAAGTAGACACCAAAACGAATTCGACCTAATCATTTAATTGAAATCATTGCCGAGGCAGCAAAAAGAGTCAAAGAATACCAAAACATTTCAATTAGCCAACATTCCCAACAATTGAACCTTTGGAAAAATGAACTTAGTCTTTGCTCGTATAAAGTTTAATTGACAAAAAAATTAATCCTGCTAACCATACGCCGCGATATTCATAGATTTGATCTTGGAAAACCTAGAAGTTAATGCCGATTTTTGAAAACAAAATAATTTTAGTGACAAAACGCATTTTTATTTAAATAGCTATATTAATATGCATAATGTCTCGTGACAGTTTAGTGCAGATTTTGGTTGGGTGGTGTTAATGGACTGTACGCACTTCTTTGAAAATTATACTGGAAAAGCACTTACAGTCAATAGAGTGCGCTATAAAAACAAGTTGTGATATTGACAATACTCTAAGTACTGCACAATTCAATGATCCTGATTATAGTGAGCCTGGCGGTGTTATGAATAAAAGGTACAAATGATTAAAACATTTAAAAATAAAATAAAAACTACACAGAAAAAAAGGAAAAAATCAGTTGAAAAAAGAAAGGATCTTAAAAAAATCTGTGACATTAGTAAAACTGATAAACATACTGACGCCATTATTTTTGATTACCAGAAGAACTTACTTGTACCATCTTGCCTATTGGAGATGTTAGTTTTCTACAAACGTCAGTTGTGGGGTTGTGGATATATAATCAATGTTTTTATTCTTCAAAAACTAGTTTATTATCAATGTATATGTATAATGAGACTACCGAAAAGAAAGGAGCAAATGAAACAGTTTTATTTCTGAAACAATACATCAACAACAACGTTCCTTCTTTTACACAGTACAAAACTTTTTCTTATAAAAACAAAAGTCAAGACTGTTCTACGCACAAAAACATTGAAAACAACCGTACAGTTCATTATTTACTTAAAGAGTCTGCCCGCTTGCAGAAAATAAACTGGAAAAACATCAATAAGCTATACCAAAGCAAAATTGCAATAAATCCCAAAAAAAACTAATTTTTATTGGTACCCCCAATTTTTACAAACTAATTAATTTTTGAACTATTTTCAATATTTTCTTAGTAAGCTTAATGTTATATTTACCCATATCAACTAAAGTTCATTGATTTTGAGACAGTAATTTCAACTTTAATTTCTGCCCACCCGCCCAAGTGTTTGTGATCAAGACATTGAATCACAAACGCTTAGTTCAATGATTGCGGAACAGGAGTTTTGACTTTAGTTTCCGCCAACCAGCCCAAATGTTTGTGATCAAGACATTGGATTACAAACGCATGGGTGGGTGAGGCACTAAGTTCAATGATTGCAAGACAATAGTTTTGACTTTAGTTCCCGCCCACCCCCCAAGTGTTTGTGATCAAGACATTGGATCACAAACGCTTGGATGGGTTGGCGAGACACTAATAGTGCGTGCCGTATATCAACCGAAGTAACCACCGGTTAGGTTACGGCTATGATCGGTTGCTGAAAATCATGGTTGATTTATGGAACGGCAGCGGTTATAATTAGCCCTATTCTGTATGCATATTGCTAGCTAACAATATCATTATCAAACAACATTGCTTAGCAGCCTTCCTAGATATCGATATGTTTAGCTAGCAATATGCATACAGAATAGAGCTAAATAACGACAAAATTCAAAACTGTAATGTTAACATATTATGGACTCAAACCTCATGAATTTATTTTTATAATTTATGGTTTAATCTTTGTCATTAGCGTTAGTTATATATTTTTTGATGATTCAATGTATTTATCTACCTGCTTGTACAGTAATCCCAGTACAGGTTAGCCGGTATAACTGGCAACTATACTTAATAATAATGTTTGCTCTGTTGCACTCATTTACTGCTTTCCTTTCAAGAGCAACACGCTCCCGGGGCTTGACGCACTGAACCGTTCTGATGCACCTTTGTGCTAGGTGGTGCATGAGGGGAGAGGGGAAAGAAACTCTGAACAAGTTGGGGCGTCGTGCTCTCTGTGAAAGGTACATGGGGCGTCAAGCACAGAATTGTTCGGAACCGTCCAGAACAGTGAAAGGAAAGCATCAATAGTTGTCTTCCCAAAACAACTTGACAATGTCTATATTCTAATAAATCCTACAAAAATAATTTATTATAATATTTTCTTGTATTTATTGCCGTAATATCCAACTCATAATATGGCAGAATAACCTAACTTTTAATTTAATTTGTTTTATTTTATTAACACCTCTCTGCAGCTAACATTAAGGCCCTTAAGCTTATGAAAAGTGTAATTAGCTTTTAATTCATAATGCACACATCGACCCAACTACTACACACAAAACACTAGACGCTAGACGAGTAACATGTGAAGCTTTTGTTCACTTTTATTTGTATTTCAAATTTACCGCCATGAATAACCAAGATTTAAAGAAATTCACCGACGTTCGTTCGTTCATGGTGAGTGCGGTCGCAACCTTTGTAACCTTTTTATATATAAACCTGTTTCAGGATAACCGGGATTTCGGTCGCTTCGATTGATATACGGAACGCACTACAAGTTCAATAATTGCGAGACAGTAAATTCGAATTTAGTTCTCGCCCAAGTGTTTGTGATCAAGACATTGGATCACAATCGCTTGGGTGGGTAGGTAGGGCACTAATTTCGACTATAGTCGCCTAAGTGTTTGTGATTAAGACATTGGATCACAAACGCTATGGTGGGTGGGTGGAGCTCTAAGTTGCAAGAAAAAATTTATATTATTTTTTAAGTTTTCTTAAATAACTAGAAATATACATAAAATGGCAAAAAATAATAAAATACTTAGTTGGAAATGATAACCATAAAAAAATTAATTGCACATAAATAGAAAGAAATTACTGGTTTTTCAGTTAAAATAGTAGTTTATCTCAATTTTTATTCAAAATTCAAAGTAAGTAGAAAATATTAAGTATATTTAGTTCTTGCCAAGTTATCGTTATCAGATCCTCAATCAATTATTAAATTCCATCAGTTAATAACATTCGATTCTCGACTTAACATATATTTATTTGTATAATTATAAAAGTGGAAACCGCATTTATATAATATCATATATAAAATTATTGTATAGTTATGATAAATTAATTTTTAATTTGTTTTTGATTATCTTAAAATTATTTATAAAAATATTATAAGTTTATAATAAATATTTAAATCACAATTGATTGTTAAGGAATTAAAATAGGAATGTCGTCGTCCAGGTCGTCACCTTCAAGTATGGATCAGCTTTCTTCGTAATTTGTATGACGATATAAAACGTAATGCTGGAAAATAAAGAAGATATCGAAGACGACGGAGAAGAGCCCCAGTCCAAACTTAGTTGGATCACCAAATATTGAAGCCCAGTCATCTAGAAAAAATAGAAAATGTATTAATTATTCTTATATAACGTTCAAATTAAAAGTAATTCTTATTAGAAAAAATAAATATAAATAAACTTACCATAGTTATACGAATTTACTATCATTTGCAGCATAGATAACATCCCACCAGTGAAGTCCAAGAAAACGTTTCCTATGCTCCAACCAATAGTACTCTTTCTTTTGTAGTTCATGTAAGCCTGTAAATAAAATTAGTTTTAAAATATCAATCTTAGATTAGGTTTTTTCTATAAATAAAAGTTTTGCTTGTATATCACCTGAGATTATTTTGTTCTAAGAATTCAGAATGAGAGCTAATTTATTTGCAAATGTTTTATGAATAATAGGTGGAATATATACCTGATATATATACCCGTTGCATAAAGCAAATTAGACCCATTATTTTACCAGTAATTGGCATTGTAGGTACAACAATAGAAGGATTTAGAACAGGAGAGTTAGATGTAAATTGGTGCAAACCTTATTTTAGTACATTGACACATAGAGAACTGTTTATTAATTCAAATCTATTATGGCATACGGCATAATATTTGTAATTTGCCAGCAAGTCATGATATGATGATATTTTAATACAAAAAAGCAGAAATTCAAGTAATCTGCAGTATGAATTATACACAATCATTTAAATAGTTTAGATTGATTAGTATATATGGATTCATAATGATAAAAACATATTTGTGAAAAAATCTGCAAAACGTTTGACGTTGTATTTATAAGAGATAATATTACAGACAACGCGATATTAACAGGTAAATAACAAGTATATGAATGGATCAAAAAACGTCACTTGATATATAAACTTGATCCCACAATATCAACCATATTGAAACAAGCTAGATTGATATTAGTATGAGATATAAAACTAGGAACCTAATGTTACTTTATTGCAATTTTTATATGTATTTACTAATAAATAACACTCACTATAGTTATTGCTACATAATATAACAATGATTCATCATTTATTAAAGCTTGCAAATTATATTAAATTATTTTAATTTGTTTAACAAAATAATAAAAATCCTAAACTGAAACTTAACATAGGCAACCAAATATACAAGCAGTGTGGCAGTAACCGCACCAAATTGTTCAGTCTGTAGGGTCGCTAGTCGGTTTATTGGAACTACCAGTCGGAAAGTGTATTATAAATGCCTACTCTCGATAAAAGTAGTGAACAAGTTGAATTGACCATGCATCATTTCAAGTTCAAGGTAGCTATTAAATTATTTTTTTTAGTTGTATTACGATTATGTTATGTCAACTTTATATTATAAATATGTGTTTTATTGTTATATTTTTAATTACCATTATATAGCAAGCAATTATATTATATAGGGATTAAGATAATAAGTATTTTATTGGTAAATCTTTTATGATATTTTTAGTACCATAATCACAGACAGAAATAATTTATCAGGAAGTCCATGATATCAACACCAAAATACTATAATAATGTACTGATGTTGATAACATTGTATTCAATATAAACATTTAAAAAGTCATTGTCATGATAATATTGCAATGCGGGATATCAAACAAAATATTGATTACTGTATACTTAATCCAGAAGCATCAACATTTACCAAATCTTATTTGATTATCAGAATTTATTTTAGTAATAAATAATTTATTGCTTTGAGAACAATATGGGACTAGCATATAACTTGATCCATTTCAGAACAAGAGTGTAAATACCACTGCATATTATTATTGTCGTCTATTTGATGATATGTGTAGCGCATATACAAGAAATCTCCGCGGTTTGTAATAATTATGTAAAGATATATTAATTAATTCATTTTTAAATTATGTTATTTTTACCTTTTAATTAAGCTAAATAAAAATGTCTGAAACAACCATTCCGATAAACTAGACGTCATATTAGTTACTATTTAGCTTATCATCGATCTATCTAGTCCATGAATTAATTAACAATAAATTTGATAATGAATGGTAGAAAAATTATAATCAATTGCGTTAATTATCAGTTTATCTAGGATCAATTGTTTAGTTTAATCCTCTCTAGTTCATGATAACTTCAATTACAATATAATTAAAAGTGACATAGAGAGCTCAATTTATATGAATTATTATTAATTTGTAATACTTACTTGCGGCACGTATTTAATCAACGTAATTGATAATTTGACGTAGGAACAGTAATTCAAGAAGTCCAGCCAGTGAATTACATCGGTTGCAGCTAAGATCATGCTGATAATTATTATGATAGCATAGAGTCCTAGGATAAGTTTAGCGGTAAGAGATACTCGTTGATTGCCTCTTTCATAGAAATAGCACTGAAATAAAGTTATAGCCGTTGCTAAAGTAGCGTGGAGTGCGAATACTATGTCGTTCACTTGAACTGGATTTAGTCCTCTTTCATAACGGCTTGCATACTCTTCCTAGAAAAAATAAAAATATGTAATCAATTATTGAAAAATTTATATAATAATCCAATTATTAGCAATATATTATGCACAGCAATTAATGAAATTACCATGTACTTGTTCGAAAGATGAAAACAATTGTTTTTTTTTACTTAAATCATGATCGGAAAGACAATGACAAATTTAATCTACTATATTATTGCTGTAATATTTGAAACTTACTGTCACAGCATAAACAACAATTTAATCAAATTGAATGCAGGTGTGTCAGGATTTAAAAAAAGTGTAGACATTAATTATATCAAAAATCGCATATCAAAAACAGAACATTATGCACATATCATGTTATCCTATATCTATATAGGCTATAGAATCTCATTTTTAAATTTACATAATGATTACTTGAATGACCTTCAATGCAAAATAATCAAATTGGAGCAAAAAAACACAATATTTATTTTGCAGAAATTTTAAATAAATAACAAATTTCCTGTTTGTTATATGCGCTTATAATTATATATACATTATATATTTGTATCAAACAAGCGATACGTACAAAATAAACACATGATTTGAGATAATTATATTTAGATCTTCCGTGATAGTTACGTGATCAGAGTGACCATATTTTTACAAGTAAAAAAGTGTATAAGATGTTTTTAACCCTTCTACCCTTAAATCAGAAAAACTGCACCTCAACAACTGGCTGACTATATTAGCGTGTAGAGTTTGAAAAGTTGTACTTTTTAGTCCTACACCCGCATCTTTATCCCCATTATTAAATAAAATGTTCAGAAAACTGTGAAATTTTTAACAGAAGGTAGAGAATTTAATTCTAAATTTTATAGCATTTAAAAATTTTAGGTTGTCAATTTTGTTTTGGTGGTAAACCATCTTTCCAAAATAATTTTTTTTAACAAGTTGATGGACGTAAGTTTTTCCAACCGAGTCGATTTTAATGAGACACGCACCATACGCACGAGTACTTTAATATGTATACCATTTGTTAAACATAATTTCCTTATTCAAAATGACTAAATATTACATAGCAGCTATCAAAATCTAACCAATAACAGATGGTCAACAGTCAAAGATGTGAATGTGAGTTTTGCACTTTTCTTTTTTTAACAGTTGGTACTTGGTATTTTTTGACAATATTTTTTAATCATTATGGCTGGATTTTGTTATTTTTGTGATTCTATAAACAGAATTTTACACTTTATGGCCAGATTTTGGTGCTTTGCAACAATATTTGATGTTTTATGGCCAAAATACTAATATTTTTGAAATTTTATGAATATAATTTTGGACTATACATGGTGTAGATTAATTGGCGGATAAACGCCAGGTAACTTTATGGATCGTGCCAAAAGAAAACGAAAATCTTAATTCTAAAATGCCAAACGAAGAGTTTTTCACTCTTCGTTTGGCCTCACGAGGTCCTCAAAGTTTCAATTTTGTCAATACAAATATTGTTTTAATTTGCTTTCTGTTTTAGTATAATAAAAATTACGAGGTTTATTGAAACTTAATAATAAAAAACATTGAAAAATGTGCAAATTATTTTTGAAGAATAAATCCAATTTAAATTAAAAATACGCTTGGCAACGTAGCAAAATTTTAATAAAATTCAAATTATAAAGTAGGCAATGCAATAAATGTCAGGGGGTCATTTCTGATCCGGTGACTTTTGTCATCAGTGACTTTTAAATTGAAATAAAATTCAATTTAAATATTATGATATACTTTATTCTTTTGATAATCATTAATTTAAAATTGTGTGAGGTTGCAGATTGACGTCACATACCGCATTATTGAATTATGAATGGTGTTTTGATGCATTTGCGAAATATATTAATTATGTTGCGTTCGTCTAGTATGCGGAGGTCTGCCTTATGTCTGTCTCGGATTAACAACTACTACGTTGCCATGTCAATCCCGTGACCACCCTTGACAAAAACCATCGGTGACTTTTGTCGTTTCACCATGCAGCTAATATGCGTTTTCAAAATAAATGTGTGAATCCAACAAATAGGTACTATAATTATTATTCAATTATAGAACAATTTATACATTGCAACTGATACAACTATTATAAATTATTAGATTCTGTCATAAATAAAAATATTAATTATTTCAATGCACTGATTGGTTGAAAATATATTTAAAATAATTGACGAATATGAATATGAATATAGCAACTCTGACAGATTTAACATTTAACGCCGGCGATGCTTGAGAACGTCATAAATTCGATATCGATACGTGCTGTAAAGTGTTTAGAAGTAAACGGTGGCCAATTTGAACATTTGTAGTTTATAATAAAAAATAAAATTTGATGTGTGTATTAAATTGCCTATTTTATGTGTATTAAGTTGCCTACATTATAGGTTTGAATTTAGAAAATTTGCAACGTTGCCAAGCGTAACAAAACTTTGAGGACCTCGTGAGGCCAAACGAAAAGTTTTTCAGCATTTTGGAATTAAGATTTTCGTTTTCTTTTGGCACGATCTATAAAGTTACCTGGCGTTTATCCGCCAATTAATCTACACCCTGTATAACCGTTTTTGGCTGGATTTTTATTCCATCTAAAATATGTCAATGTTCGGATTTAGCTGTTTTAAACTTTTTATTATAGAAATTTTGACTTTTTCTTTTTAACAGTAATTAAATTTTTAATATTTCATAAAAAAAATGTTACTTTCTAATAGTATTTGAAGTTTCAAGGACGGATATTGCTTTATTTGAAATTTTATAAATTAAAATTCTGTTTTTTCTAACTTTCTAACAATATTTTGATAATATAAGAGGATAATTCCACGATAGTTCGAACAATCGTCCCCACATCGATGTCTCCGATTTTGCTCAAATTTTGTACACATGTTTGGGGTACCAAAATATGACGATTCCTCATATTTTAGATCGCTAGGTGCAATACAGTATAAATTCGGCTTTTAATTTTTTAGGAATATTTTGCCTCCTTTCAGTTTTTGTGCAAAAAATAGTCAAAAATCATATTCAAAAAGGTGTATCTTGTAGGACATTTTCCGTAGAACACAATCCCGTCCTTGGTTTTCCGAAATTTTCGGCGGAAAATGGAAAAAATACCATTTTATCGAAAATTCGATATCTTCGATTCCGCTACACCTGGAGACTTAAAATTTGAATATATACTCCTGAAATAGTACTTTGATCCCAAAAATTAAAAATTGGATTCGCTTGCTCTGGGGTGAAATATAACACATACTTGCTAAAAATGGGTTACTTACTTTTAAGCAATTCCTTTTAATTACACAAATTCAATATTTTTAACAATTGATTAAATTTTTTGAAATTTTTTTGTTTTTTTATTTATTATTTGCACGTTTCAACAGTTAATAACCGTCTCAATAACGGCGCACAACTGAAATAGGTAGCGGTAATCCTAATTGGTATTAAAAATGTTAGGCACAAAACAATATTCATATGCGACCATAGACTGCCGGGCGCTTTATTCTTTCCTATCCCAACAAATTAACCCCACAGGGTTAGGCAAAAAACATTATCAAAAACCTGAATACCGTCTCAACTATTGACACTATAATCGACTGGACACGATAATTTAGAGACCGGACTAACATTTTAATAGTAGATTAGACCACCAAGGCCAGATTTTTGTTTTTGAAGATCTGATTTACACTTTTAAAAGCTTTAAATTTGGATTATCAACTTGGCGGTTATTTTAATGACCGGATTTATATTTACTTTTTCGGATTATCAGTTTGTTAGTAACATTTAATAATTTAAAGACCGGATTTACAATTTTAAAAGCCGGATTATAATTTGAAAACTGATCTAACAGTTTGGCAATATAATTTAACATTTTGAATGCAGGATTTACATTTTTAAAAACCAAATTTTAAGTTTTAAAGGCAGGATTAACAATTTGGTAGTAGAATTCAATACTTTGTAGACCAGATTCACAATTTTAAAGGCAGAAATGCTGTTTAGTTGATCCATAAATTAGGGTTCTACTGTTTATTATTAACAGTATTGCAGTAAAAAACACTTTACACTTTTATAAAATGGATTTACAGTTTTAACGGCTGGATTTATAACCGTATTAATAGCTTGGCAGTAAATTTTAACACGTTGATTACTGGGTTTTCAGTTTTAAACACTGGATTAACAATTTGGAAGCCGGATTAACACTTTGAAAGTCGAATTTACTGTTTTTAATGCACAAATACTTTTTCCTTGGTAATAAATTAGCGAACTCTCACTTTTTTATTAAGTAAATAGTAATTGTTAGCTGAATTTCCAGTTTTAAAAGCAGAATTTACAAAATGTTAGATTTGTAATTATAATCACTTTGGCAATAATATTTAATTCCTTGGTGGCCTGCATTACATTTCTAAATATATTTTAAAGACCAGATTTATAATTCAAACGCCAAATTAACAATTTAACAGTAAAGCCTGATTTATGCTAGATTAATAGTTTCCAATAGTAGAATTTAACAATTTGATAGCCGGATTTCTGTTTTTGTATGCTGCATTTACACACTTTAAAGCCAGATTTACAGTTTAAAAAGCCAAATTGATAATTTGGTAGTTAAATTTAACACTATAAAAACCGAATTTACACTTTAAAATGCCGGTTTTTAAATTTAAAAGACAAATTTACAGTTTTTAAGGCTGGATTTATAATTCAAAATCCGGATTAACAATTTGGCAGTTGAATGTAACAAGTTGGTAGATTTTCATTGTTGAAAGAAGCCAAAATAAAACAAATGTAGAAACAAAAAAATTGTCGGCGGTGAACAAGAGGTCGGATTGACTCCTCTACGATAAAGCTAAATTGATGCTTTTATGTTATTTAACAAAAACCTAAATTTCAAACAAATTTAATCTTACTTTAAACAGAGTATATGTTACTAAAAAGTGTATATCTGGTTAGCACGTACGTGATAGAATGCAACTAATTGATATGTGACGAATTTACGTAGAGTAGATCACAAACGCGTAATTTATAATATTACGTTTTAGATTAGTCGGTTTTAAAACCAATTTAATTATTCGCTTGGCTAATGATATAAAACAAATCATAACTTACAACCAAAATGCAAAATAAAATAAACAAACTAGCAGACTAAAATATTGCTCATCTTTCCTCAAAAGAATTTTAGCTCCATCTCGTTGTGTCAACCAAATCATTCTATCAATTATTCGATTTCGTCTCTCACCATCAATTGTTGCCAAATCACCTAGTTACACTGTTAACCATTTATAAAATATTCTGCATTAAAAGAATTTTAGTTTAAATTTTGAATATTTGGTGTAAGATAATTATAGACTATAGCACCTATATAGGATGGATTGAATTTATATAACTTAATTTGCAGCAGTATATATCCCTCAGAATGTTATACCGTAACGGATAATTGACGCAACATTTTGCATGGGCGAGGTATTATATAACTGTTGTAACATCCTTAACACATACTAAGTTCTTCTTCTACTTCTTCGAAATCTATCGATCTGTTAATTCTAAAGCTGCCTCAGCATGTTTTTTTGAGAAGTAGGCTGCCAACTATCCCTCACTTGCGCTGCCTTCCCCATTTTATTATGTCCTCTACATTGCATTGCTCTCTGATGCCTGTGTTTCTCACTATGTCTCTTCTTGTTTTCTGTCATTATTTGTCTAATAGATTCTAATTTTGCTATGCCACGAGTCGTAAGCGCTTGATATATCTGAATTGTATCACCTGTTCTATTCTGGTATCTTCTAGTTTTATTGTCATGCTTTTAGTTTTATTGGTAAAGAGCTGTCTCTCTATATCGTTTCCGATTCGGCGTTAATCGCTGCATCGTCTGAGTCGGACGTCATTTCAATTCTTTTAGTTACAATGTTTTCAGTTAATTGGTATCCTTTCACCTTTGTTGTGTTGTTGGTTTAAGTTATGGATTATCTTTGTTATGTTATCCGGTGCCTTATTTTCTGTTCATATATTTAGAACGTCTCCCAGGCGGTTCCTGTCAAATGCCTTGGTCAGATCGACGAAGCAAATATCGTTACTCCATCGCGTTTTCATTTACTAGTTTGATTATAAATACTGCGTCGGTAAAAACCGACGATCAATAGATCGTCTTCTTCTGAAACCCCGTTGTTCATCAGTAGTCTTTATTTGAGTTTTCAGTTTTTCATTGAAGAAACTCGTAAATAGTTTTATTGTTGTGTTTAAGAGGGATACTCCTCTATAGTTTTCTAGGCAAGTTTATTGTCATATGGGAATAGTGATACTGTTATGCAATAGTTGCAACAGTTTTTTGCAAGATCTGGGCTTCTTAATATTTTAAAAATTTCTTGGAAATAATTTTCTTCTACTTTTTTTAGTTTATTTTAGCGTTTGTGTCTGTTTCATATTCATTCATGTTGATTATTTCTTCAGCGTCGTAAAATTCCTTAAAATAGTGTTGCTATGTTTTTATTGGCACTCCTTAAGTTTGCACAGACTCGTTTTTTCCTGTTCCTTAACATTTTCCATAATTTTCATTAAGAGCCATACAAGTCGTGGCCCATGTCGCTAGTAAATTTAATTGAATACTCCCTTTTAATTAATTCTACTCTTTGTTTACTCTGTTTCTTACATATTCCGCAAGAGTTTTGTCTGACGGTATGCTCTTATTTGTAAGGTAGCATTTTCGTTTCAATTCGATGAGTTCCTTTACCTCTTGACAAAACCATGATTTAGTGTGGCTTGTTGCGCTCGTATTAACATTCGGTTTTCCAAAGGTTTCTTCCGCTACTGAGTTGATGCATTTCTTAAGTTTTGGCCAACTGTCTTCTATCTCCCATTCTGCCTTTAGACTATTTTCTTTTAACTTGCTAGTACTTCTGCTTCCATAGAGCAGTTTTGTGCTTTCTGTTGTTAGTGTACTTTTTGATATATTTAGTTTTTTTTTTTTTAGTTAAGGAAGTTCTAATAGAATTTTACAGAGGCCAAGGTTGAGGTCAGTTCCCAAATTAGCATATGATAGTGTTCTGGCATCGAGTATTTGTGATTATATTATCAATCGCTGGCCTCGAGTGTTGTTGAAGGTGTATTTATGTTCGTCTCGCATAAGTCTATTGGAGTTTCGCCGTTTTCATTAGATGTTACTTCATTGTATTGTATTTTTGGTATGACATCATTTCCAATGCGTGCGTTAAGATCTCCAAGTACAACAACTTTGTATTTAGTGCTTATTTTGTCTATGAAGTCTTAAAGTTGCTGATATAAAAATGCTTATAAGATGTATTGTGGTGTTATTAATTTTTTAAGGCATTTTTAATCGTGCAATAGAATTCCAATTCATGAGTGCACTCTTTTTGTTTAGCTTTCCCACTGTATAAATTCTACGTATTTTGATGTTCTTTGTCCTTTTTTTCTTGCGCAGATGTCTATTTTGTGTTTCTTCATTTTTATTAAAATTTATGATGATATCTGCCATTCTACAATATTATGTTCCAGCCAACGATATGTGTGACTCGGTGTTTACGTTAGCCATTGTCGTCGTCTCATAGTTTCGTCAAGAGTTCGAGGCAATGTTTTCAGTTCTGTGAGCCAGTGTAGGTTTTTCTCTCAAGCAGGTAGCTAACCGACCACTTTAATCCGGGTTACTCATTCCGTCGGATAATCCAGGGATACTATCATACTTGGATATTAGGTATTTTTCATGTGTTTTCCAAGTGAGCGATATATCAATATGCAAACGTAATAACTTAAACAAAATTGTTTGTTGTATGAATTTTGATTTATAGTATTTAGTATTAACAAATGACTTTTAAAATAATTGGTAATGTTGTTTTACTTTGTCTTCTAAGTGTTCACAACGCATCGTTGTCTGAAAAGAATACTATAGTAATGTCTGCGGATGCACAATGAAATTATCATTTACGTAGTGTAAGAATAAATGAGACCGGAAAAACAATGGAGGTGATTGATTAGAACAATTTAGCCAAAAGGAGAACTTCATCATAACAAACACCTTCTACCAACTAACAAAAAAAAAAAACGTCTATACACATACAAATCGCCAAAAAAAAGTCACTAGAAATCAAATTGACTATATTTTAATAGATGAGAGTTACAAAAACATTATCAATCATGTAAAAGCTTACCCGAATGCTGATGCATCATCAGATCACAACCCATAAATAACCCGAATCAACAACAAAATTAAAAAAAAAAGACAGTGAAACAAAAAAACCTACAGCATAGACACCTCTGGAATAAATAAATTAACTATTAACATTTAATACGCACAAAAAAGTCAAAAAGCTCGCAAAAAAGCAAAAGTGAAGATATCTATATGCAATCAAATAGACGGTAGCAGAGCATAAGAAATTGAAATAAGAAAAAAGTCCGATAAGGATGCGTACTATCAACCCCTATTCCACGTATAAGCAGAAGAGATCATAAAAGAAGTACTAAAAGACAAAACAATAGGAGTAAAATTCAATGGTATACCTATCAACATCATAAGATACGCCGAGACCATCGAAGAGTGGAAACTATCTTTTAATACAAAAAATAGACCAAATTTATGATGAAATAAAAGGCACTATGCGGCAAAGACCTAAGCCTGGAATTAATAACCAGCTAACAAAATGCTGCATTCATAACATACTATTATATATTATGAAGCAGAATCATGGACAATTGAGAAGACAAACATCAAAAGGTTAGAAGCATTAGAATTATGAACATACAGAAGAAGAATACTGAAAACACCATAGACAGACTGGGCAACCAATATAGACGTAATTAGAAAAATGAAAAAAGATTAAAAAACCATCAAATTACAAAAATTACTATACATAAAACACAACATGAGAATAGCACCTACTCCAAATAATAATACAAAAAAAACCGTTGAGAACATGCTTTGTGCACTGAGATTTAAACCCTTGGAATTCCACAATAACTGCAATAGATTGTCAAGCTTACACTGACCGGTTAGGCCTTGATGCACCAGTAACAAGCAGTTATAAACACAATGGTATCAGTGTATACATTAGGGTTGTGTTCATTAGGTGACTGGTCGGTCCTATACTTGAGAGATATTTTATATTTGCTAATTTTACAGAATATATTGGTAATAACAATAGCAGTTCGTAGCAGTGACGTGCGAGAGAACTGACTCGAGCGGAGCACAGTGGGACAAGAGCATATTAAAACCGTACAAAGGCCAATTTTTGTGCAGTAAAAATATTCGGTTAAATAATTTGACGGGGATAAGTGGCAATGACAGTTGCAAAATAAATTAATGTTAATTTAATTAACATACTACGTAAACGCGCGGTGTGGTGGATGCGTGGTGGAAGTGTTCGATCGCATTATTTATATAAAAAACATAATTGTTCATTGCTGCAAATACTGCCGTTCAGAATGTATCAACAAAACTGATCGAAATTATACAGTTAACTACTGTACCGTTATTTTACTTTTTTTAAAGTAATATAAAGTCTTGCAATTTACAGTCCTCAATGAGAATGTGCAAAAGTTATATTACTCGTTTCAACCATGTAGTTGATATCAAACAGGTATACTTAAATTCACAAATACACACAAACAGGGTTTTCTTAAATTCATCCAGCAGGGATTTATACCAGCGCTTGTACTACTTTACAATTTGTAAACAATATTTTATTGTTGAGTTCAAAATTTAATTTAATTTGATTATGTTTGCTTGCTTGTTTGTATAGGAACAAACAGTCGTGTTTTATTACATAACATGTTTATTATTCATCTTTTAATGTGTTTTTTTTTCTGTCAATATAAATATTTGTAAAAAACTTCCTGTTTGAAATATACGACTGCAACAAATAATAATTACGAATATATTCCATTGTATTATTGATTATTTTTCAAAATAAAATACAAGAAAAACTGAAATAGTTGTTTTTCAAATCGTGAATAGAATATTTTTTTTGTCTTGAATAAATAACCTTGCTATATTTCTTGACATTAGAGCCACACCTTATCTCATCAGCAAACTTCAATTTCCGGTCTTGAAATAGTAGCATTTCCGGAGTAGGCTATAAATATTCATAATAATCATACTTGTTGCTGAATATTGAATATAATATAATCTTTAAGATTTACATAAAAAAATTAAATGTTTCTTTATGCAAGAGGATATTATCATTAGTAATTTTTAATTGCTTAAAAAGGTTAATAGATTCATTAATTTTTAATATTTATGTTAACTCAAAAAAAAAAAATTATAATTATATTTTAATAATAATAATTACTTTGAAAATATAAAATGATTACCTACTATTATTGCCATTTGTATACATTATTTTACTCACCTTGATTTCTGGAATGAAATACAATCCCAAGTTGAAGGTCCCGTATAGTGTGAAGCCAACCAAGTTCAGCCAGATAAAATCGAAATTTAATCCAGTCACACTGCGAATAAGAAATAAACCATACTTATGTAATTTGAAGCAACGCTTTTATAATATATCTTAATTACATATATTCTATATCATTACTCTTTTCATTAAGAATACTACAAAAGCTATTAAATTTCACATGTATTCAACACATGAAATATTACTGTATATTTTATATCTTCAATTCTATTATGTTTTTTATGACTTGTAAGACTTTTGTCATTAACATAAAAAAATACGATTATATACTCATTGTTTGATACACTTCATTTACAGTCAATTTAATAGTATATTATATAACAAAGATATAATGAATGCTATTATTAATAAAGATGATGTTTACAACACAAGCTAGAAAATTGAGCGATTATTGGAGGTAATAAGAGTCATTATAAGCAGTTAAATACCATAGTTTACCTATGAATATATTAAATTTAATAAAAAATCTCAAACTACATTTAAATGTGACAACAATTTTCTAATGATGCATTGTATATTATTAATCCTTGTGAAATTATTGAACGTCATTAAATAGCAAACACCATATATAAAATATGTATTGGTCATAGATAATAGTTATTTGTTTTACTAGGCATAAAAGCACAAGATTTAATGCCGCGGCTGGTGTTTGGTATGAAACCAGCCAAGGCATTAAATCTGTTTTTCTGCCGTGTGAAACATATAATTTTTTCTTCAAATTTGTTCCAATTCCACGCAAAATCGACTTTTTCATATTTAAATTGCATTTCATTATCAATTATTTATTATTTTTTAATGTCAATTTTAATAACCAGTTTGATTTAAATTATTACTTGGAAGGTTGCCTAGCAACGAACTTTTTCTGCCTACTTTTTCTGCCTAGGCAGTAAAAGTGGACTTTTTCTGCCTAGGCATTAAAAGTACAACTTCTAAGCCTGCCAAGTGTCATTAAAAGGCCGCTTTTAATGTCATTTGGAGAAAAAAACTATTATGATAATCATCTTTGCAATAATTATGTACTAAAAAAACATGTTGATTATTAAGTTCTTAAAAATCACTTACCTCTTCCTCCTAAAATTTGTGTATATCTGTGGATAGAATGAAACTGACCAAGCCACAAAATATATCCATCCAATAACCACAGAAAATACATCTAGCCCATAATTTTTGTAAACTGTCACTCGCAGGAACAGATCATCAGTACTGAAAAAAAACAATAACAAAAACTATCATAATTTTCATGGTTTGTTAAGCATAAAATACATTAATTTAATTTAGCACACATTTTTAATTGCAATATTCAATACGCATTACAGCGTAAAAAAACAGTTCGTTATCCTTCAAATATTTTATTTTGTATAGAATTAATTCACAACAATTTTGTTCAATACGTAAAAATATTTTATTTTATTTATTCTATTTATCAAAAATAGTTGGATTACCGTTTAAAGAACCCCTACAAGCTATAATGTAACAATGCAAATCAGAAGCAATCTTATATCTAAAGATGGAAATCCACCATTTAAAGTAAATATCAAATTTAGATTCAGAAAAAAAATTCCAGAAGATATGCAAACTATTTTTTTTTTCAATGAACTGTAAAATACTAAAAACCTGTTGTAAAAAATAGCTATACCAAAAAGACTCTAAATTATTAGAAGTAAAACGTTGATCCAATAAATTTAAGCCTGAACTATCTATCTATCTAAACCTGTTATTTACAATTTATATCTGGAGTTTCAAATACATCACAAACGGATAACACATAACAAATTTGTTACCAGAAGATTTGATCAAACCTAACAAACCGAGCTACGTTATGCTTCAAAGCATCATCCGTTTTAAATCAAATAATAGCTTCGCAAGCAGTAAGATCATCAAACCTCATCAGATAATGTTCAAATTCATTTGTCAAAGTTAATCAAATCTCATCAAATAAGCATGCAAACAAATTTTCTGTTCTTCAGAAGTAGTAGTGTCGACTAACAGAGATTACAGCAAAAGTAAACGTGGGCCAAAATGTTCAGGCGTGGTTTACTAATAAAACATTTTTTTGATTTAGAACTGCTACCACCTAAACAAAAAATTCACCAAAACCAACACCATTGTACAGTGCCATAAATTTCAACACATTAGTTACCTTTCTTTTAGGTCGTCACAATTGAATAACGTCATCACAGAATTACAAAAAAAAAATCAAATATAGTGATACCAATCGTCTCCAAAGGTCTCAAAAAATAGTTTTACGCAAATATGTCGGAAAGGATAACTTTTATCCAAAATAATAATAGTAAATAAATGGAATAAAGTCACAAGAAAAATTCACTAAAACAATACTGTGCCCTCAGTCAGTAATAAAACTTTGTGGAACATCTGCCCTTTTGTCTGGTCGCATAATTTACCTGCTTTGACTATCGCAGGTATAAAAAAACAAGAAAATGCGGGTATTAATACTAAGCAACAATTAACAGACATATATATCGAAGTAATTTTTGTATTGTCAATTAGTGGTAGTAAAATAATAGACGTAATTTATTTTATTTGTGGTGAGTCGTTGTCGGGCGGTAATATTGGTAGCGTTGAACGTGGGACAAAAGTTTTCAAAGAGGCAATAAAAAAATCATAGATTTAAAAGACAATCAATATGTAATTATTAATGGTGAGGGTCCCTACAAAAAGTATATCTGCTTGTCCAGAAAATGAAAATATTATGACTGTCATGAAAAATAAATTTTTCGATATTGAAAACAATGAGGATTGTCAGTTCACTCACAATGCGTTGAAAAACGCGTGCCAGGGTAAAACTCCAACAGATCAAATGATTGATGAAAAATTAAAGGAAAAACATGGCACTCGCATTATAATTACAGAGATAAGAGAAAACTATACTATTATTTGTTTAAATAGACAGCACGAGATTTTGAGCAAATCTTAGTACAACCAACCAAAAACAGTATGAGCGTAAAAAAACAATAAAATCAACTGTAATAATTCATAAAGATATAATATCTGCAGTACTTGGTAATCAATGTTATCCTCCTCCAAATCAAAAGTTGCATGATAAATATTCATAAAAATACAGATGTAGCAGCGCTAACTAAAATAATTGCCACAGAGTTTCAATATGAGGAGACAAATAATATGTCATTTTTGTAAAAAAACATGCATTGTAACTTTTGGTCAACCCTTTTTCACCAAAGCCAGAGACATTGTTATTGCAGCAAACAGCCTTGCCTACACTAGTACCTTTGCTCCATTTTGCTTTGGCTAAAGTAATGCTAAGAAAGAGAAATTGACGTCGATGAAGAAATCGATGACATTGTTTGGGCCACGATTGAAATGGTTTTCTACCATATATAATAATGATAAGCAAGCTAAGTTTGTACTCGTAAATTACTACTAATATACTGCATAGCTTAAGTACAGTATTTCCAAATGATATTGCTAAAGAGTTCATCAGAGCTCAGCAAATGGGAACCTTATATAGTCATTTAAATTGCGTAAAGCTAAAATTACCATACTTCCATGCTGCTAGACATCATAATTATGCAAAATCAGCTCAATTACATCTCGAAAATATGATGCTAATTAAGGATTCTGTAACAAAAAATGTTTTGAGTTTCAAGAAGGTACTTTTCACCGTTGGACTATTAAAGAATCACTGATAAATTCCATGCAAATAGATAAAGGTGTTGCTATAAAAGAACTACTCAAGAAAGTGTACTAAAAAAAAACTCTGATATATAAAACTGGATACGACCGATTATCATGTGGATGCTAGGAATTCAAGATTAGAAATAGATAATACTAATATTATAAAAGTCCTGGAATGGTTTTCTAGCCACTATCCTTTTCCTAAGCTTCCCCACATTAGATCGGTAATGACAAAATTAGTTGTTTCCAGGCTCAGGAAGTTGGCCTAGTTCCAAACATGACAAACTTGACAGTCGGCCCTATCAAATTAAAAAGAGCTCAACAGCTGCGTTAAAATACGTAGTAAAAAAGTCGCCATTGATCCACTATCGCTGCTTCAGCAAATCAGTATTACAAAACAGTTTAAAGAAAATCTCCAACAATACTTCAAGTACGACTAAATAATACTGCATCCAGCCAACAATGGCCATGATTACACAAATGTGATATGCATCGCCAATTTAGGATTTCTACTGCATCGTGTAATATAGAATCGAGACAGCACGCAATATCATTTGCAATAGCTACATAGCTTATATACAAAAATATTTTAGCTATAACGTTATCATTGTATTCGACAATTGTAATGATCATAGAACAATAGCATCGTCATTGTGCTGCAGTTTCTTCATCCGCTAATATTCTTTTTGAGGCATCAATGACAGTGCCAATAATCAGCGACCATTTCTTAGCAATAAAAACAACAAAAGTTAATTCATTTCCTTTTTGATTGGAAGATTTGGAGCTAATAATATCATCCTGAAGCAAGCAAAGTACTGCTATTATTGTTGACGAGGATGGCCATATTGATTGCACAAGAAAAAAATATTAAATTTTCTGAATCCTGGTAAAGCAAAAATAGAATGTATCCTCTTCACAGTTTATCCTTGAACCCAAAATGCCCAAAACACATTTTATTTTTCCACGCAATTATTGGCAAATTAAATATCTTTAAACAGTTTGACAAAGTAACAACATAATGAATTATGCTGGAGTATCCACAACAGCTTACAGTGCTCCCAATAATGTATTTGAAAATAACCTATGTTACCTTTTGTAAATACACAAAGCAACAAATTCATTCAACCCACTAAACTCAATACAGCTGTAAAATTGTCTACGCTTCCTCCAACCTCTGCAGCACTTCTATCAAGCATATTATTAAGTAATGGCTCAGAAATAACAAAATTGAACCTGAGAACTGAAGATGGCAATTACAAAATAATGTCTTGAAGCCAGATACAACTTTGCTTCAAGTGTGTATTACTCAATACAGTATTCTGAAACTGCAAGAAAGACTTTGGTTCTAATTGAGGATGTCAAAAAGAAGGATTGATCTGTTGGATAGTTTGTAGCCAATGTCTCATGACCAAACTTATTTGAACACAGTTTCACTTGATATGAATGAAAAAATAGAACTCCAAAAATAAGAAAAAATAATAAAAACATTATTGTATTTCAATAAATGCATTAACTAATAAATAACAAACCGCCGTACCTATTCATTATCCATCATTATATCCTAATATCAGTCATTATTTGTCGATGTGAAGTAACTACTCTTTTGAAATTGAGAACAACCATTCTAAAGTGCATGCAAAAATTCAGAATCCCACTTCGGTCATAAAACGGGCAGCTCCTAGGATTCTAGAAGGAACGGAAAAAACCTTCTAACTACATACAGAGACAACACAAGGCAAAGACAAAACAACGACACTTAAAACCATCTTCCTCAGCTGCATCCGCGACAGAGGCAAACTGAAAAAAAAAACAAAAGTTTTCAAAAAGAACCTTTAGTGACACCATTGCCCATTAACAATAATACCAAAAAAGAACCTCAACGCAGAATCTGTTTCAACCTCCATCCTTAATTATTAATTAATGCACCTATAAAAAAAATTGAATAGAAATCCTATGTGCAGACAAGCCTACCAAGTTAGCTCCGTATCAGTTATGCTATAACCTTCATATGGAAAAAACTTCAATTAATTGGTCTGAAAGAACTGCCAGATCCAAAAACATTCTTAATATAACCACAACCACAACTAAAACCGGGCACCTTGTTTAACCGGATTCTCAACTCAACATGATCTACAGACAAAGGCGCCTGAAAAAAAAAACTAACTAAGAAAGCGAACTGCACCTGATTTTTACCATTCGGACACAATCCTATAATAAAAAAGATAAATTACATAAAAAATAAAACACATCCCGTCAAAAAGGCAAAAGAAGAAGAAAAAACGTGAATAAGAAAACCAATGTAATACTGTTGAAGGTTGTATAGAATAGATCAATGTACACCACTGAAAGGCAATCTCCGTGGCCCTCAGTGAGTAAATTATAAAACATGACATAGACATTGCCATTATTATTGTCAATTATTTACAAGAGAAAATAAAGGAATAAAGCATTCCAAGCAGATAGTTATCAGCTAACAGCTATACATGTACAATAGGGTGGAGCTTAAATTTTGTTTTGTCAAATTTTATAAGCGCCGGACGTTATTATGTGCGAATACCATAAAAAGTAATATTCTCAAAATTTAGTGCTAATTGAAGTGCCACAAGCGCAAAACCTGCCACACAAGAAGTAAAATTGATTCAAACAACAAAAGCACTTCTGGAATGAACTTTTTTTATTATACGATGTGGTTTTCTACTAGATTTTATGTTTCCAAATTGAATGTCACCAACCAGAAGGTTATACAAGGCGCAGAAAAAAATGTCATATATAAAAACTGATTAAAAATGAAAAAAATCATTGTTTAGAACAAATCAAACAGGGATGATTTTTTGTACAAAATTTACAAGAAAAATAAGTACTGTCAGTCTTGTCACTTGAAATCTGAAAGATTACGTGTTCAAAAAAAGATTAGTTTTTCTTAAAAAAATCTTTTTTTTTTTTAGATTATTTGTTTTATATCTTTTTTCTGTGCATTGTATAACCTTCTAGCTGATGACAATTGATTTAGAAATATAAAATCTAGTAGAAAACAATATTGTATACCAAAAAAACTCATTTCAAAAGTTCGACGTCGATTTTGAAGAATTTTACTTCTAATCTAACCTAACCTAATAGCATTATGAAGTGTTCCATACTTTGAAAGAAGATTAGATAAAAGCTACCAGAAAGAATCCAGAAATAGAATATGTAACTCACGTAGTATGAATAAAAGTAACTCGTTGATGTTGAGAAACACGACAAAAGTAAAACTGTCAAAAAATGGCACGTGCCAGATGGCCTTCGCTGTCTGACATACATCCAATTCAATATTGGATATAAAAAACGCTGCTACAAGTACACAGAAACCCAAGAAAAACTAATTAAGAAATGTAAAACATATTCAAAAAATTAGTTCTCCAGATGCATCTAAAACAAATCACAAACTTGACGCAATGGCATGCGCATTTGTTTTTCCATACAAACAACTGCACAAACACTATCAAACAAACCCCCAACCAAATTACTTAGTAAAATAGAGCTTGACAGAACCGCGGCAAACACTAAGAAGCTGTGCAACAATGCCAAAAAACAGGGACTGAGCCTTGTACCAAACTATCCTCACAGCGTATAACAATCTATTAAGAGTAGGGTACCGAAGTCTGGAGAGCGCTTGTGAGACGACCGCCTGAAAAGAAAACGAACGAACGATAGGAAGGGTTCTAGAGTAGACAGAGGTAGTCGCATCGGCATGTTCCGATGTTTGCATTTAGATGCGTAGCGTCACCTAATAAGCCGTTGGTTCTATCAAACCAACTTTAAACAAGTCGTAAGACTTCTGGGGCGATGTAAATAGCTGTAGAACGCGCAAAAAAAAAGATATTGCTAGATAGTAATATTTGTTATCAAGCAAAGATATGTAACAAGAACAACAAATTTTTTCAACAAAAACAAAATAAACAATCATTTTTTTTTTAGTTTTGAAAATTATTTACAATTTTCATTTTTTGTTTGTTGTTTTTGTCAAACAAACAAAATAAATTTTTTTATAAAATTATATTTTTTTTAAATTATATTCTGTTTTAGAGAGCTTCAGTAGATTTTAGCGCCCTCACTTGCTAGCTATATACGTAAAAAACGTAAATAATAAAAAATCATGTAAAGTAAAGTAACAAAAAATATTTAGCTAGCAGTATATATCTTATATCTTTCGATACGCGCATCCAATTATTATAAATATTTAATTTTGCTAATAACTTCAATGATTATCAACATATAGATTTGAATTTTGTAATTGATACTCAAGTAATTATTTTCAAGAGCATAAAACCAAAATAATTTTTATAGTGCATGCTGACGAGTTCTATCCCAATATGTTACAAAAAAGCATGCTACTCCGAGCGGACTTTTACGTGAAATCCAAAGAGCTAGTCTAACATGTTACTATATACCAACCAGCTAATAAAAATTTAAACCAAGGCCACAATGATCCAAAACCAATCAATCAAATTATCGAAAGGTATACACAAAACGGAGCACTAAAGACTTTGCCTCTGCACCAATAGAAATATACGTACCAATAAACAAAACTGCAAATTAACTATAAATCAACTAATTAGCAGGTGATATCACCTCTACTGTGGCGAATTATCATAGATGTCCTACTGCAGTTACTGAATGACATAGTCGTCTTTGTTTTAGGTTACGCAAATAATCTCACCATTCTGGTAAGCAAAAAGTTTGGGACAACTGTACCTAACATAATGTATGATGCACTAAACACATGGTGCAAACAGAAAGAGCTATCCTTATGCACAAGCAAAACGACAATTGTTTATTGTACAAGACCAAAGACCAAAATCTGGAAATGTATGAAACCACACTCTCACTAAACTAGGGTGTCCTATTAAAAACGCCTATTTTGAATTTAATGCCATTTTTTGTGTCGGCATTACAGCGTTTTTTTGGAGCTGTTATTTCTAAACATTGAGGTTTAGTTATGGAGAATTACACGGAACCACAACACATAAAAATTATGAAAATCCGCTACCGAAATGGTGACATGTTTGCAGAGGCGGTTCGAAGATGTCGTTGTTCGGTCACCATGTGCGTTTCCGCTGTACAATTGTTCGATTAATCATAAAATTTGAGGCGATTGAGTTAGTTCAAATCCAGAAAAAACCTCTCCATGTTCGTGCAGCTCGGTGTAATAAAAACATTGTAGCAGTTAGTGAGAGTGTTAACCAAAATTCTTCCACATCAATTCGCCATCGTTTTCAGCAATTGGGACTTTTACGAAGCAGTTTACAGCAAATTTATACTAAAGATCTACATTTGCATGCTTACAAGATTCAGATACAACTTTTGAAACCACCAAAACCATGAGCAGCGCCAAACGTTTACAGAATGGATCTTAGAGCAATAGGTAAATAGTATTTTTTGTAAGAAAATTATCTTCTCGTATGAAGCACATTTCAAAGTTAATGGCTATGCCAAAAAACAGATTTGTCGCATTTAAGGAGCTGAGAATCCAAGAGTGACCACTGATTAGTGCTTCTTCGAAGATGCAGCTGGCAAATGCGGTCACCATTAACTGCGTTCGTTACAGTGAGATGATAAACAACTTCTACTGGCCTAAAATTACTAAAATGGATCTCAAAGACTTGTGGTTTTAATAGAACTGCACAACCTGCTACATAGCAAACAAAACAAAGGAATTGTTGCAGACGAAACTTGAAGGGAGAGTTATCTATCGCCGCGGCGATGTGAATTGGCCACCAATATTATGCAATTTGACGCAGTTGGATTTCTTTTTTTGGGTTTTTTAAACAAATGTATATGACAATAACCTAAGAACAATACCCGAATTGAAAAACAATGTTGATAAAATTGAGTGCCGCTCAATATGCCAAAATGTTGTCAAAAGGTTCAACTAGTTGCAGCAGCCACGAAGCGGCTATTTATCTGATATTGTGTTCTATATATATATATATATATATATATATAACCTTCATGTCTACACTCTTTATTTCAATACAAACATCAAAACTTTTTAATTAATCAATGCGTTTTTTTTCAAAATTTAAATTAGGCGTTTTAATGGAGCACCCAATACAACGGTCAACCGAATGCTTTTGCAACCAAATTGAACAATAAAAATTTACAAACACTTGCGTGTTTTTATAATATAAAGGAAACAATGACAATATAATTAATTAAAATAATATTATTATTTACAAGTTGAAATAATAAAAATATTAGTGATTCAATATTAACTAGCGCTCAATTTATACGTTATAATCTAATCAATAACAATAATTAAGATAAGGAAAATAAACAATACTCACTTGATTGAAGAATCGGAAACATTTGTAAATATTTTCGTGTGTCCAGCACCTTTACCAGTCAACTCTAACGAAAAAGTTCCATTATCCAAAACTAAATGAGTCGGCTGAATTCCAGCAATATCACTAAACTGTACATCAAAATCCAATTCGGATTGTTGAACTATATCACTGCAAAAATTAAGGTTAATTATCTACATAATAAATTAATTAAGATTATAATTACCTAACAAATAATGTAACTGTGTCTTTCTCATCAAGTTTTATCTCTACATCATTTGTTGAAAATCTCAGATTTGAAAACGCTCCGTGAATAACTAAAACAAATTTATGTTAATATAATATTTGCATTTAAATCAAATAAACTTACTCAAGATGAAGACAGTGATGATGTATTGAGACTTCATTTTACAACTGAAAGTAAAAAATACACAAAATAAATATTCAATGTTGATATTCTGCGAACTTGCTCCTCGATTTAAAAAGGATGCTTGTGGGTCAGACCAAACATGTTTTGAATTGAGACTCGCGTTTTTTTTTATAGCACAAGATGAAACTCGCTTTCTTGGCGATTGATTATTTATAAGTAGTGTTTTTTTTTTGTAATTATTATGCGGTTTTTACTATGACGTTAATTGAATGACTAATTCGCCGTTATACGATAAAATTATTTATATGCAGACTTAGGAAAATAGATTACATTTTATCGTTTAGTAATTTCCGTTTAAGAATATTAAATATTAGACGGGGAAAACCCTACAAAATTATATAAATATTAATTGATTGATTATTTCATCATTTAAAATTATAATAACGGTCATAAATTTGTTATTACTTGTTTTTTTTTGCAAATCAAATTTTTAATCACTCGACCTAGTCATGATTACATATTCTTAAACATGATTGATGATATTTAATCCGTTTCACAATACCTCAATGAATGACATCGGTTGTTGCAAAACTGATTAATTAGGGTTTTTGTTATTTTCCATAAAGTAATCAAATATTGATCCATTAAGTGGAAGTAAGTACTCAAGCACTAATGTTACGTCCAGATTTCGTCAGGTACCGTATCAGCGGCGTTGCGCTGCAAAGCTACGATTTGTATGCTTTTGTTAAATTGGAGCAGTACAATCTTACAATATACGTCAAACTCCAGAAAAATATGCAAAGCAGGTATAGTTAGTTAGTTTAGATTTTTGGCATATCAGCCTAATAAGACTTTTAATGCCAGACTACAAAGTTCTGTTACATATCTGGTTATCGGTTTATATTAGAATAATCATATTCGCACTAAACAGTTTACAATTATGACTATTTGGTCAAAAAACCAGTTGCCAACTCAGATTAAATGCCAACATTTTCAGGTTGTGAGCCATAACATGTATTTTTTATAACTGAATTATTATTCAAATCATGCGCGTGTAGTAAGTATATAACAATCGCAATTGTATTATGTGAGTGCCGTGATTCACTAGTTAAAAATGTTTTATATGTGTAAACAAATCAATCGTAATAATACGGCAAAATGAATTTCAATATTGTTTTAACTGATATTCTAATCGTAAAAATCACATTATTCCACAAATAATAAAAAAAGCTACAGATAAATGTCATCAACATCTTTTTGTTTATGCAAGGTTACTCAAATAACCTAAAAAAATTGACACTTTACTTGTCTTTTAATAAAAAAAATTATTGTGCCAAAGCACTCACATAACCTAACTAAATACTGACATCTGTAGCTTTGCGACTAACACTTGCGAACATAAGACATAGTTTTCATAATAGCGCTCTACTAAATGTTGCATAATAGGCCTAAAAATTAACTTTTTCAAGAAAGGCCCAATAAATTGTTACCAAACTTTATTGGCCGTGTGGCGCTTTATTTATTGCTGAGACGCGCCTACAAATATGCTTGATAATCGATTGTACTTATCCCAAAAAATGCAGCAATTATCAATCATTAGCATGATTAGCCATTAGAAGATTTTCTGACTTGTTAATTTGGGTACTACAATTATTAAGAGATTCTGTTTGATAATATAAAATAATAACGCTTTTTAGCACATATTGTTGTAGTATGGCGGATTCTTTGGTTTGCTTATTGTTGTTTTGGCAAGAGCTTAAAATATGTTAGGATTTTGTTTCTTTGTTGCAATCTATATAAATCATATGAAGGAGAAAATGTTAGTTGTCTAAATATGGTAAATTTTTTTTAAGTCTAAATAAAATGTGGCAAGACTTTTTGTGATGAGTAGTGTCGGTACAGTGCAATAGCATAGGTCAATGAAGTAGAAATTTACGCTTACCGTCCGGTCTTGGTTAAAAAATAAATTGTTGACAAAATTTTATGTAGAAATAAGAGAAAAAGGCAAATTTCTGTTTTTGTCAAAATATTGGAAATTAAGAACCTTCAGCAACCGTTTAAGATACGATTTAATAAAATTTTAATTAACTAGATAGATTGCGAAGCTAATGTTTATTTTGTTACGTTTATGGATTTTAATAATTCTTTATGGATGGTGACAGTTATATATATATATATAATATGTCGATCCTAAAATAAAATTCATTGACAAAAAACCAAGTTAAAACAAAAATAATATTCAAGTACACAATAATTCAATCAATATGACTTAATTACAACATAAACAGAGATTTGGAACAAAACAAATAAAAATTACTTAACAATCTATTTGCCAATTTACACATCTTTACAAGTGAGTTTCTGCACATATAATTGGTAGGTTAATAGGTACTAAGTAAATAAAACAAAAACAGTCTACTTCAGACATACTAGTCCATGTAACACTGAAAGATCTGCTTTTTTTTGACAAAACATTAGTGTTGGCAAATTATATAAAGTGTTACGCCCAGTATATATTTTTTTATTTAACTAACATAAAAATCGCTTAACCACCCATACACCACACTATGCGTTTACTGCAAAAAAAAAAAAAAACTTTCTTATTCGTTCCACATCAATTTGCACTTGCTCTACTGCTTTTGGTTTAAGTCGGCCCAGGTTCATCTAGTCTTCTAGCGTGCATTTCTATGAATTGAACCTGCACAGATTTGTTTTTATTTGCTGTACAACTAGCAAATATAGAATCTTTCTTAGTGTAATGTGCAATGCATACATAGCCCCTGTATAACATCATTTCCTGTTATTGTGCAACCCCAAGACCTCAACTGCCAGTGAATACCATGCGCTTGGTTGTTACGTATAAGGCCTCAATCTTAGATACGATGTTAGCACACAATCCCAACACTTCAACTGCAAGTGTGCAAATAACAATCAATTTTACAGCCCAACTCCAAGCACGCAACAGCTGTCAATTATTTTGATGACTTCGAATTTTGTAAAGCGCGCACCAGACTACCGTATATTATTTGTAAATTTGATTAACGCATGGTTTTAGCAATAAACAAATTTACAAACATTAATCGTCTGGCCTCATAGAATTCAATACTTATTCTGTGAATACTTCAGGTTTTAGTAATTCTGTGTGAAACTAATTATTAAGTACTGTTAATAATTTATTTAGAATATTAATATTGCGTTTATATGTATAGCTCCAACAAGATGTATTCGGCAAAATGGAATGCAAAATTTATTTATGATTAATATTCCTATACTTCGCCTAACATCGTGTCCGATGTGTAGTGGTTATATTGACCTTCCTCTTCCAGGTTGTGCATGACTCTCTCTATAGTACCGCGCCAGTTTTGTCGGTTGTTTGCTCTGCGGGTTGCTGTCCCCAAGTTCAAGTCCGTCATTGTGATATTATATCGCTGCTTGGTTTAATTTTGGCCAGAACCAAGATATTTGTGCGTCTGGTCGTCCAGGGTATCTTCAGCATCCTACCCAATACCCATACCTCAAAGGCATTGATTAACCGTCTATCGGCAGCTTTAATGACCCATGTTTCGGAAGCATACGTAAAGACAGAAAATACTAGAGCTCTTGTTAGCGTAATTTTGGTTGTTTTGGTTATATCTCAAACTAGCAGGAGCCGGATCTGTGGATTGTTGCGCCAAGATATATAAATCTCTACACGACCTCGCAGTTCCCAACTTGAGCAGGCTGTTGCAGATGTTCTGTCTCTCGATCGATAATCATGACCTTGGTTTTGTTGTATGTAATTTATGTCCGACCCATATTCCCTGCTTAGTGCTTTCGAGTCTATTGAGTAACAAGGTAAGTTCTTCAGCGGTATTGGCTATCAATAGGGTGTCGTCAGCAAATCGCAAATTAGAAAACTTCTTTCCGCCAACATTCACACCTCCATTCCAGTTTTCCAGAACCTGCCGCATCATATACTCACTGTTGATATTATACAGTAGTGGAGACAGTATACAGCTTTGTCTTACGCCCTTTTGAATCTTACATTTTCTTGAATCAACGTTATCAGTCCTCACAACGGCTGCACTCTTTTCGTATAGTGCTCAAATTAGGTTGGTTAAGTGCATTGGTAATCTCATTTCCCTCAGAACGAGCCTTAGTTTTGCCCATCGTAAATCTGTTCTCTGGTACCGCGTTCTTTAACAAAGCCAGCCTGCTCTAGAGCGATTTGATGTGATAGAAATGCATTCAGTCGTGCTTGTAGGATGTACAGCATTATCTTGCTCGTGTGTAACGTGAGAGCTATTAAACGGTAGTTGTCGCATATGCTCGTCGATCCTTTTTTGTGTAGGGGTACTATTACTGAGGTAGACCACTCCCCGGGCCATGTGCACGACTTTCATATATTTTGGCACAGCTCAAGCACCAGTTTGTGTCCCCTTATGTTCAAGGCTTTGATAATTTCCGTCGTTATACCATCAATTCCTGCAGCTTTTCCTTCTTTCATTCTTCTGATTGCCGCCTCCACTTCATCAAATAGAATGCTCGGTTCTTCCTCGTCGTCGCTAGTATGCGTGGTTTCAGTTTCCGTATCATCGGCATATAGAGATACACAGTAGTCTCTCCATACCTCTACTATTTTGTCCAGTTCCGTACCGAGGTTGTTCCCTGTGTCTCTAATAGCCCAGTTTCGAGGTTTGGACTTGCAAGTTATACAACAAATCTTTGAGAATATATCTTTTGTGTTATTAGTTAAGGCATATCTTTGCAGTTCAATACATATATTCATGTAGTAAGCATTCTTGTCTCGTCTGGAGTTGGTTTAGATGTTGTGGCTGAGCGCGTTGTATTGAGATAGGGTAAAAGTATCGTCTAGGCCTTTAGCTTTGAGCACTCTTCTTCCTGCAATTAGGTTGAGAGTTTCTGTTGATAGCCATGGCTGTTTTTGGTGAGTTTGTGCAACTGCGGAGGCTAAGCATTCTAGCATTGCCTGTTTAAACTATGCCCATGTAGTTTCAGAGTGTTTGTTCTCGGAAGATTTTGTTTCGATCTTTGTAATAACGCCGTTCTTAAACTCTGTGTATTTGCTTTAATTTAGTTTGGCAAGTTTTGTAGCTTTCGTTCTTTTGCATACGTTGTGTTTTATAGCAAATTCACACATTACAAGTTGGTGATCGCTGCCACAGTTTTAGCAGATCTGATGGATGATTTCCAACGCTGACTTATTAAGATGTAAACTATCTGATTTTTATATTTTCCGCATGGTGATCTCCATGTAAAGAGTCTTGGTTTGTGATGATTGTACATAGTATTTGTAATCGCCAAAGGGTTATCTATGCTAAACTGAATAAGTCGCATGCCTCTTTTTTTTCATTTCCCTGGCCCATAATTTCCAACTACAAAACGGTTATGATCATCCCTAAGCATGTTACCGACTTTTGCATTGTAGTCCCCTAAAAGATAACACTTCTTTATTTGGTATTTTCTTCTATATCTTCTTTATAGGCTTCCGAGGTAGACGCATAGATTTGTAATATATTTACAGTGCGTGGGTGTGAGTTGAGTTTTATCGAAAGGAGAAGCATACAATGTATTTTGCTGATGTAAAATGTCCTTTGCCATTTCAGTGAGTTTCTGAGATACCTGCAATTCCAATTTTGCAACGGTCGAGTTCATCTTCTAGTATGGTTAGTTTTCCTGCCTGGTTTAACCACCGGCCATTGCAAATGGCTATTCTTGATTTTGTTTGGTTGTAGCGTTGTTGTTTTTTCCTGGTGGCATATTTTCCATGTGACGCCCAGAGATCCACGTCCTCATGGCCAGTCGTCTATTTCACACTGTTTGCCCTGGACGCATAACAGCGCCGGGCGCTAGCCGGGTCGCTTGGCTTAACTTTGTCTGTATTTGTAGTAGTCATAAACATCATATGTGCACAGATCCTACAAAATGAGTCATCCCTTGTAAATATTTTGTTACGAGTTTTTGCGCCATCTCTTGACTCCTGGGTGCAAATAATAAATTTGCAAAGCAGTTGTGTGCAGCGCTTAGTCTTCGCCAATAAAAAAACTAATTTATAAATTTTTACATTTTTCCTCCTTTTTATTTTTGGGATTTTGGATTTTGGAACCAACATCAATAAACTCACATAGAATTTGCAAATAAATATAAGCTCTGTTAAATTAAAACTAAACCACTACTAATTGTCGTAGGTAAGGTGAATTACGTGAGGCCATATCTTATTTATATCCCCAGTTCCTGAAAACAAAGTAATTGATTTAAAACCACTCAAGAGCCAAGAAGGGCCTTGAAACCAGGTATCCTGTTATACATGCTGGAAGTGCAGAATAGTATAAACGCCAAGACTTGGCAAGTGATAAACTCAATACCGGGCCATGAGAACTCAACATGTCTTACTTATGGACAAGGGCGCCTAAGAAAAGAATATACACTAAAAAGCAAATTTAAAGTGCGTACATTATAAAACATGACATCAATGTTGCCTTATTAAGAAAGTATTTGTTTCTAGAATAAATTAAGAACCAAAGTGAATAGTAGGAACAAAAACACAGCAAAGGTTATTCTAGGATCTGGATGTTTTCCATACAATCAGCAGGGTCCTCCGTCATCTGATAATATCTAAAAAATTACCAATAGCACTGATAAAGAAGAAGAGCGAGTAAAGAGATCAAAAAGTTGCACGTGCGAGATAAGCCTGCGCTGTTTGACCATGCGTACATCCAACCCAACATTGAATCTAAAGATTCTTATAGAAATACAAGAACTAACTGGGAGTGTATATGGCCATGTATAAATCAAGTGTACGGAATGAAAATTTGTTTTTGCTCAAACCACTGAGAATGCCTTTCTCTACATAAATCCTGATTATGTAAATTTTTTCAGATTTTTTCAGAGAGCCATTTCCGAGTAATAAGCAATAAAAAATTGAAAAAATCAAAGTTTTTAAGTTTTCTTACATTTTTTGATCATTTGTTACTTCTCAGGGTTGCATTTTTAGGAAAAAATGAAGTGCCGTGTGCTACGTTCCGAGATATCTTACAATGTATCCACAGAAATACTTAAAAATAGCAAAAAAGGCTTAAATTATAAAATTAAATTTTTTGTTCGTTTGTAACTTCTCAGGATTGCATTTTTGAAGAAAGAAATTATAATTTTTTCCTAAAAAAAATTTAAAAAAATAAAAAACCTCATTTTTTTCAAATTTTTATTGCTTATTACTCTGAAATGGCTCCCTAAAAAAATCTGAAAAAAATCACATAACCAGGCTTCATGTAGAGGAAGGCATTTTTAGTGGTTTGAGCAAAAACAAATTTTCATTCCGTACACTTGACTCATGCATGGCCATATGTATATTCGATAAAATAATGAAAAATGGATATTATAGCAAACATTATCATGTAAAACAATACAACACCTGAATTGATAATAATATTAAAATCATAGAAAAACTGTAATTGCAGCGAAGCAGATATTAATTTATAGTAATAAAAATTTCTTGTAATTTTTGTTTGTTTGTTGTGCTTTTTACGGCTATTTTACATCGCCACAGTAAGTCCACGACTTGTTTTAAAAAGGTTTGATGGGACCAACAGCATATTAGATGACTTCCGAACCTCCCTTGAGAATAAAGGGCAAGTTATTATTTCAGTCATATTTCGGACTGCACTGCTAAATATTAGATCCCTGATAGCAAAAAGAACTGGGCGGAGACAATCGTCAAAAGCATCTTAGAATCGGCAAGTTTAAACCATACAAATTACCGGGAACTGACGGGATTTATCCCATCATAGTACAAAAAAAACTTACTATTTTTAAATGGCCAAGACGTAAAATCGTTAGCGATAGTAATAGTTTCATACAACACCAAACAGCTGCAGAGCAGTTAAAGTAGTATTTATAACAAAGCCGGGGCAATATAAGTACGCCCTGGCTAAATCCTGCAGACCAATCAGTATGACATCTTTCAGCCTAAGACTATTAGCAAAAATATAAACATTGGCAGATCAATCAAGAAAATCCTGCAAAATATACATATAGTAAATATGTGAGAAAATACTATACACTGCAAAAAAAATGCTTTGCAAGTTTTATAGATATTGAAGAGGCTTTTGACCACACTACCTTCGCATTTAATCAAACTGTAACAATCATGGTCAAAGAACCTTAGGCTACGCCGATTATCTTACTATCCTAAAAGACGGGAAATTTGGTGCAACTATATCTAACATAATGCAAAATGCACAAAACCGTAAACAATGGTGAAAAAAGGAAAACTATCAGTAATCCTAAGCAAAATGTAAAAGGCCAATTGTCCTTTTTATAAAAGGAGTCTTAAAAAACCTGAAAATTAATAAAACCACGCCCCCAATAATAAAGAAAATATGGAACTCACGCTTGATAACAAACTAACTTTCATACTCATCTGAATAAAATGACTATAAAAGCCATCTGATGCTTCTTGCAACCAAACCGAAAGTCAGACAAACATGGGAACTCACACCCAATAAGATCACATGGTTATACAGGGTGTTTAAAAAAGAATGTGAAATATTTAAAGAGGTGGTAGTAAAAACCACAACAAACAAAAAAGTCTTAATAAACATGAGTTGTCATAGCAACGGTTTCCGAGATATGGAACGTTATTTATATTTATTATTCCATTTCCCTCCATTTTTTATTTTGCCAAAACGTGAATTTTCTCATCATAGTTGGCTGATGTTTTTTGTAAAACACATTTATTATTTGACAGTTGTTGTTAGTGCACAAGTTTTCATTGCTATGGCTGATAATGCAGAACTAGCCGACATGCATTACATAAATGGACGTGCTAATGAGATTGCCACCAAAGCGCGACGTTTTTATGTAGAAGCTTATCCAAATCGCCAGATTCCTTCACATCGTATGTTTGGTAGAATTCACCAGAAATTGAGAGATACTATATTTCCGGCAGACCAAAGTTGGTTTCTAAAAATAAATTATAGCACAGATAGAGCATAATCCAGAGACAAGTGTGCAGAGAATATCAGCCAAGGTAGAAATTGGTGCTACTTTTGTAGCAGCTGCTCTATCCATACCATGTACAATAAGTGCAGGCCTTAAATTTAATTGATCACCACGTTTGGTTTTTTGTCGCTAGTTTCTACGCAAGGATGCTGAAGACCCGCAGTTTCTTGCCGAAATTCTTTTTACGCATAAAGCCGGGTTCACACGAAATGGAGTTGTTAAATTTCATAATGCATATCGTTGGGCCGACAAAAATACGCATGCTGTAATTGAATGTGGACAGCAGACACAATTTTTATTAAACATTTGGATAGGTATTGTAGGCAACAGGGTTCTAGATCTTGTATTTACCAATCGATTAACAGGTGCTGTTTACCTCAACTTTCTGCAGAACACAATGTATGACCTTTTGGATGACATTCCGTTGGGTTACAAATGTGGTTCTAGCATGATGGTCTTCCAGCTCATTTTTCGATTGCCGTTAGAAAGCATTTAGACCAAACTTTTCCACATAGGTGGGTAGGAAGAGGCAAACCAGTTTTATGGCCAGCCTGAATCAAACCGTCTCGATTTTTTTCTTTGAGGATATTTGAAATCATTAGTGTATGCTACTCCAGTAAAAAGCCTCGAGTAACTGCAGTTAAAAATTAATGAAAAGAACACAGAAATCCGAGTCAATGAGGAGTTTTTAGAAAGAGTACGAATATCCTTCCGACAAAGATGTTGTGCCTGTTTAGAAATGAAAAGAGGCACTTCGAACATCTTCTATAACTAATATAAAAATAAATAATGTTCCATATCTCCAAAACCGTTGCTATGACAACCCATGTTTATTAAGACTTTTGTTTATTGTGGTTTGTACTACCGCCCTCTTAAATATTTTACATTCTTTTGTGAACATCCTGTATACTGTGGTAATCAAACCCATCATCACATACGGAGTGCTCGGATTTGATAAAAAAACCACACTCAAGAATATAGCAAACTTGGTAAAGTACAAAAATTAGCATGTCTGCTGATAACGGAAGCAATGAGAACAACAGCAACCATAAAACATTGCTCTTGCTACCACCAGGTATTGCACAAATAAAAAATACCTATGCACAATCAACTGTATCTAGTATACATTTAAAGACAAAGATTACGCTACCCCTAGGAAACATAGCTTAGTTTTTCAAACAAAAATAGCTGACATTGAATAATGCGCTTAAACATAATCGACTCAAGATCACACTTCAACAGACCGATAACCATCTTAAATAAATAAACTTGAAACATAACATAACAATTTGTAAAAAAACTGTCATAAAATGAAGCACACAAGGCTGTTATTGATAAGATCATCAGTTATAGAACACAGGTGCTTATACAAACATATAGAATAAAAATTTAGATGCATCCCTATGCCGCAGATGCCTGAAGAACAATGAAACTCCGCTACATTTTCTGAGCGAGTGCGAGGCTAACAATATTCAGCGTAGTGCATTCTTGGCAAACACTGCTAGGCTTAATCATTAAAAAAACATAATTACCTAGAGAAGTAACAACAAGAGGTGCACAATAGGACCAAGAGTCCGCAATGCAAAATATGCCTCTTAAAAAAAATTGATCAATTTACAAATGATAATTACAACATGAGCAATTCCATTTCAAACGGACCAGAGCAAGGCGAGAAATTTGTTTTAGTATTTTTTTTAAGTTTCTATAACTTATTAGTAGTTTTTTGATCGGTTCATAAGGGTATAAAACCCTTAAAAAAATTCTACCATTTTTTTTAGTTTTCCAAATCTGGCGCCATTTCAAGTCTATAACCCTGTCTATAAGCTGCAGAAGCCATAAAACCATGCTTTTGTTCTGTGTAAATGAATTGGAAAATATAAATTTGTTCTGTGTATATGGGTTTTAAGGGCCAAAAACTCAAAAAAATCTGCAAAGTAGACCTAATCTTCAACATAAACTCTTACAAATACACGTTTAGCCGCGCTCAGAGGAACAATACACCAAATATTATTAAAAATTTGAATTCTGTGGACAATTTTACAAAGAAAATATTCAGTGTTGTACTCTCCGGCCGTAGAAAAATCTATCTAAAAAAAAATGTTTACAAAATTTTCAGTTAAAAAATGCATTACATTTTTTTTTATATTCCCAAAAAAATATTATAAACACACTAGGGTGTGGTTTAAAACTTTTTTTTTGTCAGTTTTTGATAAGCGCCGGGCGGATTTAGGTTGGAATGACAAAAATAATAATATTCTCAAATTTTGACGCCGATAGATCGAGTCTAAATTTGTGCCGCAAGCGCAAAAACTATCAAACAAAGAGTAAAATGGCCCAAAATTGTTTCAAGCGACAAAAAATGTCTTTGTTAAAGTTCTGAAATAAAGAAAAAATGTTATACAATTTTTATTTTCTTCTAGATGGACTTTTCTACGCCAGATAAGCATGACACTGACTATTTTTCATGTAGAATTGTTTGCAAAACTCAAATTTTTAATAATGTTGGTGTATAGTTTATTTACATCAAAATACGTCAACTTTGGCGGTTAAATTTTTTTATAAAATGCTCCTTTTTGCCCAGCCCACTGAGAACAAATACATAGTTTTATAGCTTTTGCGGCTTATAGACAAGGTATAGATTTGAAATGGCTCCAGATTTGGATTCTACGAAAAATTTCTGATTGGTCACTAATAATTTTTTTAATTAAGTTTTAAACAAAAAATGCGATTAAGTTAAAAAACGACAAAAAAAGTAAAAAAAACCGTAGAATATTTTTTAAGGGTTTCATACCCTCATGAACGGATCAAAAGACTACTAATATATTATAGAAACTGAAAAAAAAAAAACTAAATCAAATTTCACAATGCACCCCCCCCCCCCCTGCTCTGGTCCGTTTAAAATGGAATTGCCCACATATAATAATGATACTGCCCTCTATAGTAACTTCCATCTTGTTATTAAGTTGCTATATAGTTATTTTATTGTTGTTTGGCATTTTTACTTAATTCAACAATAGTAAATTGTTATTACTAATGGTACATGAATGCTAGAATGATAACAAACTCAGATAATAAATAAATAAATAACAAGTATATACCAGTATTGTCAACAAGCCAAATTAAAAATAGCCTCCAGACTATATTTATGATGGATCATCCACACTTAACCGTCTTAATAGTAATCATAGTAGATTTTATAGATAAAATTGAAGTAGGGCAAGATTAATGAATGAGAATTTCAGTTTAGCTGAAATCACAAATACTATACTAATTTACTAATCCAGCAATACTGTACACTAAGATTCAAAATCAAAATAAATTCGCACTTATACACAAATATATAATAAATCCAATGTATATTCATAAAATTATATTAATAATTGTGAAGAAACGTATAATAATATAACATAGTAGTTTATGTTGTGAAATAATTTTACAATGGGTATTTAAGCGGAATTAATTTTTAATCTTGTGTCAGAGATAAAACAATCAATAATTTATGCTTATTAAAAGATTAAAAAATACCTGCAATTTTCATAAACAATTACAATACGTATATAATAAATATTTGAATCAAATGTGTTACAAAATGTGAAATACTGCAAGTTATCAAAATATTGTGCAATTGTTATTAATCAGAATTCATGACGCTTAAAATAGTTCATGTTTAAGCCATTTACATTTTTCTATGAATTATGTTGTTTAGCTGATTACTTAGTACTTTGATGGTCATTACAAACGACCTTGCAACTAAAATGTCATTTAATACATATATTATATAATTAATATGCAAAACATATTTTGAGTTAGTATATTTAATTATAGATAACTTCGATAATAATAATAAATGGCATAATTTAAAATTAATAATACTTTTTAAAATATATCACGTCTTCTATTTACTTTTTTATAAACCAGAATAGTACAAAATACAAAAAAGTTTTATCTCATTTTTTACAAGAATTAAATTATCTTTCAAATGGTGTAGCTCTCAAATACATTAAAACAAAAAATCAAAATAGCTATTTGAAAGCTACGCTTCGTATCTATAAAATGTAATTTTCACTTTTTTGTTGTAACTTTTTGAACTTGAGACATATTTTATATCTCTCAAAAACATGAATACACATTCTAGGAAAGTTTATATATCTTTTAAAGTAAGCAAAATACAAAGAAATATTATATTGTATTTTACTATCAAATTATTTTCAAAGCTATTTAAAAAAATTAATATCCAAATCCAACCGACTAGATGCACGTATACATAAGATGATAACAATGTTGCAGCTATCTTCTTTATGTCGCGTCAAATAGAGCTTTAATTAAAAAGAAAATAATACATCAGAAATCAATTGAATCAATATCAGTTCTGCATACTTAAGTGTAATCAGTTGTTCAAAAAATACAACACATGTCTGCCTGCTTTCTAGTCTAATCATTGTCTATATAAGCAGAAAATTAATGATTAAAAACTATATTAACTAGCAAATTTACAACATCGTTTTGTACATAAGCATAATAAATAAAATTATTGAATACACATACTTACGAAAATTATTTCTACTAGACAAATATTATTGATTTCAATTTTTGTTGACATTATTTCTTCATAATATTACTCAATTTCATTAAATTGCAACTATAACCTTCGTGTTACACCAGAACTTTAAACACTGTGTCGCTTACATTTTAATCCATTTAACAAGTTTCATTCAAACATAAAATTAACATGATGAAATTACACATATAAAGTGTGGTATTTCATTAAATTCTCGCGAAATTGGAATTTTTCGAATAGCCAGATTAAATGCCGCCTCAGGCATGTTAATATGTACGCACAAAACGGTGATAGGATAAATCAATATTTTCAAGCATTGAGAAATATAATGAATTTCCATTTTGCTCGTTCTATAAGATTTTATTTAGATTCTAAATTAATTTCATTGTAGAAACTGCGATTAAAAAAACATGTTTTCAATAATTCTTTACTTTAGTGAAAGAAACGCGAATATATTTTTAAATACAATCGGCCATCTACAAATCTTGGGGAAAACCCACGATTTTAAATTATGTATCTCATGTGTATATAGTGGCTATCTTGTGTGTAAGCAGAACATTATTAAATCCTTTATGAGCTGTGGTTCATATATAAACCACGTTCATTAAAGTTGACGATGTAATATTTTCAAAGAGAAAAATATTGGATTTTGAACCTTGTGCAATAGATATAAAACCAATATTTAAAAAGTGGTCTTTTATTTAACCGCGCGCACGTGCACCGTACTTTTTTCGCCGCAAGTTCAATTAAATTGTGAAGAAACTGAAAAGTGATGTATTCAGTTTTAATTCTGGTGTTATTTTATATTTTTTATTATGTGAGTATACAAAATATTTTGTGAGACAGAATTGAGTATTTTGTAAATGATTTATAAAAGTATTTTATGCTGAATAAAAAACAAATCATCATTTTTGTTCATTTATTTTAAATGAAAATTAAATTGATTTAAAATTCTTTATCTAAAATTATTGACTTATTTCAGATGTCTTATAGACAAAGAATAAATTTAGAAAAGTTGACTTCAAAGCAAGCAAGTTTATGTCAATAGATACATGCTGGAGATTTGGAATATATATGGTGATATGCTTACAATGCTATCAATCGAAGATCAGCGGATTAGTAGGCGTTCATCCAAAAATTCTTCAAAAACAAATCGTTTGGATGAAACTAATACTAATATCCCACCAACATTTAGCCAGACAACTTAAAACACTACAATTTTTGAAAAAAGCTTAGTGACTATGATGATGAAATCTCAATTATATTGTGAAAGATCTAAACAACATTCGTTACACGTTTTCAGATAAATCATCCAAAGATAAAATTGCACCTGAACCATTTCTGAAACTAAACCTACCTATAATTTCAAAAAGACAAAATGTAGTACTGCAAATTTCAAACAATTCGAATTTCGAGAATAATATGCACCTACATTCATTGCTGACTGGAATAGTCCTTATAATAATAATTCTTTATTCACGGTAAAAGTTAAACCATTTACATATACACTATAATATATAAATAAACAC
Organism: Tachinus rufipes; assembly: GCA_963932245.1. Lineage (NCBI taxonomy): Eukaryota > Metazoa > Arthropoda > Insecta > Coleoptera > Staphylinidae > Tachinus > Tachinus rufipes. The sequence continues at coordinate 36,955,735 of OZ010744.1, forward strand.
ATTACATCAACTCAAATAATATACATAAAATAGAAAAAATACATAAAAACAAGTCTAATCTAAAATACAATTTAGGTACACAATTCAATCAATATGATTTAAATGCGACCTAAACTGCGATTTGGTACAAAACCAATTAAAATTTCTTGGCAAACAATTTGCCAGTTCCTAACAAGTGGGTTGTTGCACCCGTAATTTGTAGAATGTGTAGATTCTCTAAACAATAGCATCTGCCTGGTACGTCGATCGCTAATAGGAATACTGAATGGTAGAGATGCAAGAAGCCTAGGACAGTCTACTTCAGACATAACAAATGGTGGCAAATTGTACAAACATGTAATGTTATTGCGATCTAAATCAACAGCTAAAATTCCCGATTTATAAGATAATAATCTAGCAAACTTATTTTGAATTCGTTCAATACTTTGAATATGAATTTCGTAAGACGGGCACCAGACTGACGGAGCATATTCTAAATGAGAGCGCACCAAAGAACAAGTAAGTAATTTGAGCGTACTTGGGAATAAATCTGCTGATATTCTGTAAACAAAACCCAGCCAAAACCGTAAGGAATTTTATTCAGTGTTCTATTAAAACTAATTAAAAAAGATTTGTTAACGTTAAGAAAAAGATAACTATTATGACACCAAGCATTTACGGAATCTAAATCTCGTTGTAACAGATGACAATCATTAACAGATGATATTTCACTGTAAAGCTTTAGATCATCAGCAAATAAAAGAAAAGACAATAAATGAATACACTGAGAAATATCATTGATAAAAACACCTGAAGATACAAGAATTGGCTGTGAAAGAAAATGATTAATTTTTACACATTGAATACGATTTTCCAAAAAAACTAGATGAAACCACAGCATGATGAAAACCTAAAGCATGAAGCTGAGCTAACAAAATACTATGGTTGACACAATCAAAAGCCTAAAAAAATAGGTGTAAATAAAATCAATTTGTTTTCTTGATTCAAAATACTTCAAAATATAATTTTCGTAGCACAATAAGTTAGTAAGTGTGGAACAACTCTCACAAAAACCATGCTGTTCATCAATTATAATACTTTTGCACGTCCATTGTATTTGTTCAGTTACAAGTTGATCAAATAATTTAGGAATGGCAGATTGAATGCATATACCTCTATAGTTAGTTATGTCTTCCTTAGCCCCAGATTTAAATAAAGGCATAATGTAGCTTTGTTTCCACATATCAGGTAATTTAGATTTGCTTAAGGAATTAAAAAGTAGATGTAACGGCGTAGAAATGGAATAAATGCATTCTTTCGTGGTTATGGAAGGGATGCCGTCTGGGCCAGTGCTAAGGTTAGTTTGAAAGTATTCAATACCTTTAAAAACATCAAACAAACTAATTAAAAAATTTGAATGTATTACGTTGTTTTGAAACTCAAACATTGAAGCTGTATGAACTTCAGAACCGTAAACAGATAAAAAAAGTCTGCTAAGCCTCCATAGTACATTGTAGACAAAAAGCCATTAAATTTTCTGGTTTCGTTGACAAATTTCCAGAAATGCTTTAGATTTGTTTGAATATTAATCTCGGTACGTGCAATATACCGCTTGTAAAGGCGAGTGCTAAGATTTTTACATGTGCGAATAGATTCAAACTCATTATAATCAGATAGAAGTTCTGAAGATTTAAAACGTTTATGAACAATTTTTTTTCAATTTAGTGAGTGAAATCAGTTCCTTGCTAAACCAAATAGGAAAGTTGTTTTCACGCCACAGTTTTTTAAGTACGTAACAATCAATTGCATAATACAAAATAGAATAAAATAAATCAACACTAACATTAATATCACAGTTATAAAAAAGTAAAGACCAATCAACACTCAATAAAAAACCATTGATAGCGCTAAAGTCTGCAAATTTAAAATCATTAAACACATAGTTACACTAAAATATTACATTTAACATCTATCACATAAGCATAGTGGCGTTGGCTTGTGTTTAACAGAACAACAACAGCCTTTGCCTCTTTTACATCACGATCATTTGTAAAACACAAGTCTAAAAACACACCCCTACTATTGGGTACTGTTATGCATTCAACGTAGTTTAAAAATCCAAAAGAATTGGCTACTAAATATGCAGGGTAAGTTTCATTGTAAACTACTCCAATTCCTAACTCATTCATCATCATTTATCCACAACGCTGCAGGTAGATTATAATCTCACAGTAGAATAAGTTTACTACTGGGATATACACGGTGTCCGGAAAATACGTGTACAACGTTTGACGACAGACTCCTGACGTCAAAATAGGTCGATCTAAGCCGACTTAGTTATATCCAAAATTGTCTCGTTTAGCCGGTAGAGGGCGTCAAAAAAAAACAAAAGTATAACAAAGTTGAAAGTATCTATTGTAAGAAACTAAGTAAAACAAAAACATTACTTAAGCAAATGTGTAAAATGACCGCCATCTTGCTGAATACACTTATTAACACTCTTTAAAAAATGATATTGGACCCTATCTAATGTCTCGGGATTATTAAAATGATTGCCTGCATTTAAAATCCGCTGCAATAAATCATCGGGTGTGTTTACCGGAGTCTTGTAAACTTCTGTTTTAATAGCGCCCCACAAAAAGAAGTCACACATATTTAACTCAGGAGAACGTGGTGGCCATTTTACTGGTGCATCATTGCCTCTTCCAATCCATCGGTTGGGATATTGATGATGTAAGTATTGCCGAACGGCAACGGAAAAATGGGGCGGGGCACCATCATGCATATACCACATTTCCCTCCGAAGTAAAAGGGGCAAATTCTCCAGAAGAATTGGTAATGTGTCTTGCAAAAAATTTAAATAAATATTTCCATCTAACCTGTCTGGAATAACAATGGGACCAATAAGGTAGTGATCAATAATACCTGCCCAAATATTAATTTTAAATTGATGCTGATGATGTGCAACTTTAATGGCATGTGGATTTTCATCGGAATAAATATGTTCGTTGTGCAGATTGGTTACCCCAGATCTTGTAAAGCATGCCTCGTCAGTAAACATAATTTTTCTACAAAAATTTGGAACAAGGATTCTTTTGTTTCTAATAAATTGACAAAATGTAAGCCGCATGAGGGGATCAGTCGGTAAAAGTTCCTGGACTTTTTGTATGTGGTAAGGATGTAACAACTGTTCTCTTAAAACCTCATTGACAATCGTTTTAGGAACATTTAACTCACGTTCTAAGAGACGGGTACTGGTACTTGGTTCTTCTTCAACTCTTTCCAGAATCATCTCTTCTGTTTCCACAGTTCGAGTTGTTCGCATACGACCCCTGCCTTCAAACTTTTTCTCAAAACTGCCCGTTTCCCGAAGATGACGCTCAATATTGGCAAATGTTTGGTGGTTTGGTATTTGACGGTTAGGAAACCTCTCCATGTAAACCCTAACAATCTGACGCCCATTTCCTTGACAAAACCCGTATACCAGGAGCATGTCAACTTTCTGAGAGTTTGTATAATTTTCCATTTTTAATGATAAAATGAACTTGTAATTCAAGAATGTTGATCGTATACTTGAGTAAATTTCATAGACTGGTGACAATTTGTCAATAATTGTCAAATTATTAAACGCCATAGCAACAAGGTCACTTAAAAAATTATTGTTACAGGTAATTTCTTTGTAATATTTACAAATTTTTGACGCCCTCTACCGGCTAAACGAGACAATTTTGGATATAACTAAGTCGGCTTAGATCGACCTATTTTGACGTCAGGAGTCTGTCGTCAAACGTTGTACACGTATTTTCCGGACACCCTGTATATTACTGATTCAACAGAGTAGCAATGGTCGGCATATTTATCAATAGCTGAATTTGGTAAATAAATCGTAACCACGTAGTTTAAGCTCAGAATCGTCAATATCCTGGGTGAACCAAGTTTCGGTAAACACTATGAAGTCCTAACTGGAAACCGCTACGGTCAGCAATAGTTCCTTAAGTTTAGTTTTTATGCCCCCGACGTTTTGGTAGTAGATTTTGAGGCCATTGATAATTCTACAGTAGGGTCTAGGTTTTGGCTAGATCCGGGCTCCGAAAATCCTCAGCAGAAGAAGCATCAACGTTTTGCGCACGACCATAATTTGTAAATCTTCTGACTGCAATATTAGCAGGCCAGAAATCCTTTCATAAAATGGACCGCGCATGATCAGCAGGAATAGCAACTTCAAAGCCGCTGTAACTTACAGATTTGACAGTTAAGTCAACAACATCAACTGAAATCGCCGGAAACTGCGCTTTTATGTGATTAACAATATCATATTTTTTGCCCTACGTTTTAGTTTGGATACGTGAATATATGCAGTAGGTACATATGCCTGCAGCTTGTCATTATTAGGGCCACTGCCAAAAATAACTTTTGCTTTTGGTTGAACTAACTGGTTGGATTTAGATTTAGTTTTAACAACTGAACTTGCTAAAGATGGAAAAACAGTTGGTTCAAGCAACTGAGTCGTTACATTAGTGGGCAACGCAATATTTGGAGCGGTTTGTTGCTCATCACGAGTTGCATATTCTAAAATTACCTTGTCTTTTCATCTTTATTTTTTTTTTAGAAATGACATCATAAAACAAATTGTTTTTGAATCAAACAAATATGTGACACAAAATGCTGCTATAGATTTGAATCTCACAGTGGAATAACTCAAAGCATTTTTGGGAATTTATGATATTATGGGATTTCATGAGTTACTAGAGACAAAATTTTATTAGTCCAAAAAATTACTTACATAATGACGCAAACAAATTTTTGATTTTTTTTTTGCTTTATACACGTTAACAATGCACATGCTCCAAATAGAACCTCTTTATTTATATATTATCACATTTAAACAAACAAAAATTAACGAATGACCCATACAAAATATAGTATTAGATAAAAGCACAACACTGAAGCAATATATTCTCATAAAGATAATAAAAAAAGGATTTAAAATTTGGGTACTTGCATGCTCAGGTACATGCTAAATTTTGTTTGTGTATAAAAGAAAATCCACAAAAAATAAAAAAGGGTCTTTGGGAAAAAGAGTTATTTTTGATCTCATTACTAAATTTCTCAAAAAAAAAACGTTTTCGGAAAAATAGAAAAAAATACCCAAAATAATTAAAAGTTGTCAAGACATTAAAATTGGTGACTACGATTTTGCTTCAAGTGAGAACAGAGATCTGTTTGTAAATGAAAAAATCATAATAAAAAAATATGATAGTGACCAGCAGATTCTATAACCCTAAAGTGGCCATAAAAATTAAAAGAACAATCAAAAAATGTTTGATTAAAACAAAAATATAAGTGCAGTAGATAGATAGAAGTCATAAATTTTGGTTAAAACTAATCTACTATTTTGTTAAAACTGCGATGGTGAATAGTTTTATTTGCCACAAAGAAATAAAAAAATCATTATGAAAAAACCATAATATCTCAACTACAGTTTTATAGTGTCTTAGTAGATGAGCTGACAACAAAATGGAAAACCAAGTCAACGTTCAGTAGGAGTAGACTCCGTTAGAAGTCAAAATGTTGGTGGCCATTTAAGGAAAATACACGGCTTTGTGCAAAATGTACTACTCGGGATAAAACTCCATGATTTGCAAATAATGTTGCTTTATGCATTAGTTGGTTTCTCCATTTCACAAATTCTAGTTCAGAATTTTCACTTGTATTTTCGACTTTTATTATAATACTATATTTTTTGTACTTAGATTTTGTAATTAAATTTCTAAGAGTGGTCGATTTAACAAAATTTTCAAACGTTTGTTTTTTGTCGTAAATGTTCGGTGGTTTATATACCAACCACGTCTTTTGAAAAAAAAAATAATTTTTTTAAATATTTTTCGGTATCACATTTTTAAACTATCAACATAAAAAAGTCAAAACAGTTAACAATAATAGTTCTGTGCCTTAAAGGGTTAAAAGAACATCACACTAGAATACACAATAATAAATTGGTAGAAGAGAAAACACTTCCTAATATTTCTTCACTCATTACTTACTCTATTTATTTAGTTTTAATTATTGGTGTATTACACTTAGCCAGAAATTGAAAACCTGCCGTATAAATACTCAAACAAGTAAAACTGCAGACAAGTCCGTGCACAAGAGACTGAGAGACGCTGGGCTGACAATAAATCTTCAAAAATGTGAAACTCAAATAAGATTTCTAGGTTTTATTATAGATAGTCAAGGACTATGCACAGACTCAGACAAGGTCAGAAGCATGGTGGAATATACAATTCCAAGGACCGTCACCAAAGTCAAACGCTTTGCTGGACTCTTGGTATCGAAGATTCATTCCCCACTTTGCAACTCTAATGTCACCACTAAACGAGATAATAAAAAAAAAGCAGAAAAAAGAACTGGTTATTTGGTTGACTAAAGCAGACAAAGCTTTCAATGACACTAAAGGGGCTTTGACTACCGCACCAGTATTGATAAGCCCAGACTTTTAAAGACCGTTCACAGTCCAGAGTGATGCTTCCGATGTAAGAATTGGTGGCGTGTTAACCCAAGTAATGGAAGACAAACATGTAATAGCTTATTATAGTCGGTCCCCGAGTAAAGCGGAAAAAAAAATTATCCTGCGACAGAAAGAAAGTGTTTGGCTTTAGTATTATCAATAGAAAAATTTCGTATGTATATTGAAGGCGTACATTTTGTCGGTGTGGTCGATCATTATTCGCTTTTATGGCTACAAAATCTCCATGACCCGATGGGATGACTGGTAAGATGAGCCATAAAGTTGAGCCAATTCGAAATGGAGATTAGACATTGGAAAGGAAAGCTTAACGTGGTCCCAGACGCACTATCAAGGGAAGTTTGTTTGGTAGATATAGAAATGACTGAATGTGAGAAGTGGTATACCAATTTATTAGACAAGGTCGTTGAGAAAGAAGAAGACTTTCCCCAATGGCGAGTAAAGGATGACAACTATATAAGTCTACTGTCACCTGCAAGCTAATGGTAAAGAATGGAAGTTAGTTATGCGGTGTTAGCTGAAGGCCACGATGCAGATACGGCAGCGCATTTTGGTTTTTACTAAACTTTAATAAGGGTAAAAAACACTATTAGTGGCCTAGAATGAGAACCGATATTTTACGATACACAAGGAACTGTAAGGTATGTGGAGAACAGAAGTCAACAACTACTAGCAGAATTGGTGAAATGGGTAAACAAAAAAAAGTAGAGTACCCATTCGAACTGTTGTCTACAGACTTGATAGGACAGTTACCTAGGTCTAATTGTCAATTACAAACATTTGAGAGGTTTATACCGCAATCGCGTACATCAATTTTAATTGCTGAATAAATTCATTACTTAATTTAATTTAAATTATATTTATTAAATTATTGTTACTTTTATAGTTTGTTACTAATATTTTTAATTGGATTTTATTTTTATTCTTATTTTTTATACGCACAGAATTTTGTTTTGTTTCTACAAACCTCGTTAGTGTGCTTTGTATTACTACGGGATCGCATGACAAATTTGAATAAATAATTCGTTGCTTATATACACAATTGATGATGTAAATAATCAAACAAATTACTGTGGCTTTTAGTGCAATTTAATACTAAATGTCCGTATTCTTTTTCTTCTACTTCTTCTTTGGACTTGTTTTCTAGGTTTTTTACAACCAAGTACCCGCTATCTCTTAATGTCAACTTTCCATCGTTTTTTTTTCTGGCCTACCTATTCCAGGTTTGATTTGTCTCGACCGCCAGTGCGTTAGTGCCCAATGGTCTATACTCTGTCTGGCCACGTGTCCTGTCTAGCTCCACTTTAGCCGTGCTATGCGTATCATAACGTCCTGGACACAAGTACGGTTTCAGTTATCTTCGTTCTTAATCCGATCTTCTAAGGTCACTAAGCCTTTCAATAGCTTGCTGTGTTGTTCGTAGTCCGCTTTATATTGTCATAGCCATTGTTTGTAGACCATACTAAGCAAACCCTCTGCACATATCAAACACTTCTCTCTTCAATCCTAGGGGTATATCTTTCAAAATAAATCTTAATTTAATAAAAGCTGCCCAGGTCATGCGTATCGAGCAATCTCCACTGTTTGATTGTCTTTGCCAAGTTTTATAGTGTGTCCAAGGTAAATGTATTTTTTGGCAACATCGATATCTTCATTTTCAATTTTGATGGTAGGTTGCTGAGTACTCATGATCTTTGTTTACTAAGGTTTATTTTTAAGCCTGTTTATTTGGATGCGGTGTTTAACTTGCATAGCATTTTGTTAATATTGTCCAGGTAGCTGCTTATCAAAATGTCAGCTACTTTCCGTCGACTGTAAATCCTCTAGTTTTCCAGTGGAGTTTTTTGAATAAGTCTTCTAGAGCCAATGTGAATAATTTAGGAGAGATGGTACCGCTCATGTTTTACTTGGAATGTGGCATTTATATAGCTGTTTTTGAGAAGATTAGTATACCTGAACTCTATCCTAGCGTTGTCAATGCATCAAAAACTTCCCACAGTTCTACTGAGTGAAACGTCTTTCATAGTCGGTGAATGCCATATGAAGTGGAATGTTGTACTCGGCACTTTTATCAATGAGCAATATGAGCATTCAAATAGCATGGAGATGGTCTGTTGCACTAAAGCTTTTTCAAAACCGGCTTATTCTGGTAGCTGATAAAATTTCGAGTTTGTTTGTTAACCTGCTGTTTATCACCTTAGTAAACAGTATGATAATAGGCTTATTGGTCGATTGGCCGGTAGTTAGAATGTTGCTATTATCTTTTTTTTGTACATTATTATAACTTGAGACTTGTGGACATTAATTCAGGAGAGTTTTTATAGCATCTCTACCCAATTTTAGAATGTCTTTTGTGATACGATTTTCTCCTGGCGCTCTGTCTGGCATATCCAATAAATTTACATTTGTAATCGTTTTAGGGCGTTGTCTTTCAGATCGTGGTGTGGTAGAAATATAAAGAAGAACTGCTGGATATGATTAACTATTTTAGCTTTTTATCTCCGTTTTTGTCCGCATTAATTGTAAAACCCCTCGCAGTATGTGCAAACTACATAAATGCTAAATAATACCAATTAATGCAAACATTTAGTATTTAATTGCACTAGATGAGGCCACAGTCATTCGTTTAATTATTTACAAGCATAATGGTTGAAAAAACTACTTTATTGTAAGAATCAACTCGAGAGCAGTAAAGTGATATAGTACGAATCAATTAGATTGACATCCTTTACACAAAAACTATTAGAAAAAAAAAAAACAGTACATACGGAACTAAGCACCAATGCCTCGGCCACTGCACCAGCAGAGTTCGACTACCAGTCGGAAAAATATTGCAAACTGGCTATATACCAGCTAATTCAGCAGGTGCCAAAGTACAATTCGTTGCAAAAAAATTGATCTGGGTGCTTTATTGGACATAAAATAAGCTTTTGATAATACTTCAATGACAATAAATAGCTAAGAAATAGACCAACATTGGGCTAATTCTATGCTCAAAAATTGGACTGTAATTATAACACTATATGGATAGACTACCACAGTGCCTCGTCATGTACGTCCTACTATAAATAATCAAAATTTGAATAATAATAACGTCTTTATTTCTAATATAATTTATATAGTGAAATTCTGTTTTAGCACTGGTCTTCCACTTTGCCATAAATTTTTACAATAATTTGTTTTCTAAAATTAATCTGCATCAATTTCCCACATCTTCTCAGATTTCTTATTCCATACCAAAGATGGTCTGCTGTTATAACATCCATTGTAAACAATCTATAATTCTAATAACTTTAATTTTAATAGCCAAAATGTTGTCAATCTGACGTTTTATTTATTTTCTTATTTTTTTTTTAATAAGAATGGTTGCTTTAACTTTTATGCAATTTATCATATAATTTAAAAGTTATCCTGTAACTTTTTAAGTATAAGTTGAACATTTCTATTAAATATTTTTCATTACCTTGCAATGATTAATTTGATCAGTACAATTACTGATTTATTAAAAACCTTTCGCTTCATACTAATTGAATGTTTTGTCTGAATTAAGTAGTTTTGTTTTAGTTTAATAACAGTAAATGGTATTTTTTGTAACTTGTTTAATGATATAGTTAAATTTATTGGTGAAATATTAAGATTATCAAAATAAAAACGATTTAGAAAATTTTTTTGGACTTCTTAAAGTAATAACAAATAAATCATAGTTTGCATTCGGTAGTAATGAGTGAAAATAACTAAAATGGTCTGAATTTCCTAGTGCTGCCAAGAATAGTTGTGATAATCTTATTCAGCTGGTATCGGATCAAGATCTAATAATCTAAGAAAACAAATTTAGAAATTTGATAAGATGTTCAAAAGATCATCAGTTTGTACTTTAAAATCTGCTAACAAAATAATTTCAACTTATAACTACCTTTTAAGTTCAAGTTTTTCCGCTTTTATGTAGAATAGTCAAATTAAAGTAACAGGCGTTATATACCCACCGTGGAAGGTTAGCTTGGCTACAACTATTTAAAACAGAATCAGTAACAAAAAACTAAATGGATGTTATGAAATTTAATGAAAAATTACATCCTCTGTAAAATTGATTTATTTATTGCAGTTGTGAGTAATTGCATGATTAATTATTTATATTATCACAACGTGTTTAAAACATATTATTCTCATATTAAAATTGGTCACGTAACAAATTCAATATACATAAATACGTGATTCTGCCTTGAAAACTAAATTATTTTTGCATGTTTATTCGACAATACTGATAAAAACCGTACACCATATGATTAATAATAGACATATACTCATGCCGTGTATCATAAATAAAAGAACACTAAAAACCTTTTTTATTATATTAGCACAAAACATTTAATTTAATAATAAATTTATTTGCAAAAACAGGCTAATACCTAAAACCGAATAAAAAAAATGTAAAAGTAAAACCGTAAACAAAGCGTACAACAAAAATAAACTAAATTGCTCAAAAGACTTAAAACCAAAGAAATTGGCCGAATTGGAACCTAAATGTGCATAGTGACGTAGGCATATGCTATAATAAAACATGGTATTTCAGGGCTTTTGGTGAGCAAAATAATTCAACTTCATACATCTTGTAGATGTGTTCCTACCTTATAAGAAAAAAATTGATCTAACTGGAGAAAAATATTTAAGAAAAAAATTAAATAACAATGTATATGGGGATGCCCAAAAAAGTTTTTTTCCGCAACTTGCACTTCTCATAAAAAAGAATCAGAAATAACACAAATTTTAGTGGCAACTAATTTTACCAATTAGCATTTTTTGTTTTCCCTTCTTACAACAAAATGAGATTAGCACGTAATAGATTCATATGCCACAAATATATCTTAGCTACATCTGCTGAGCAAATGCCAGGTTTACAATTCGCAATGTAGTGCTTTCTTCGTCAAACACGAGCTAACTATAAAACTGCAGTTTTTTGGCAAATGATTCAGTTCATTGAAAAAGCAGAACTACTAAAGAAGTAACAACTAGAAGTGTTCAACAAGACCATGGGCCCACAGAGCAAAAACGATAAACGTACCTTCTTAAGAAAGAAAATACTCAAACGGAACTTGATTCTTTATGAAGAAATGCCAATAAATGAGTTACATTAATAAATAAATCAACTTACTTACGAATTACTTTGGCCTATGCAATATAATTATAAAGATGAGATCTCGCATTACAAAATTTAAAATCGTACGAGTCTTTCAGAAAGCTTTTCAGTTCAGTTCAGTTTCTATTCCCATATCCTTCCAGATCCGCGCCTCTTCGAAAAACCGTAAAATGATTTCTTAAGTATCTAATTCTCGTAATCTCGATCAGAGGTTTACCCAATAATTAAAAAAATGGGCTGGTCCAGACATTAAAAAAAATAGTTTGTTAAATGGTGCAAGTTTGATTCAAAATAATATTTCTACAGTGGGTTGATAATAGCTACAATAGTTTTTGTTTTTCACAAAATGTCCATAAAACTCGTGATATACCATAGTAAAAGTAAGTACTAATGATACTAGAAAAAAAGAATTGCTATACAGCAAAAAAATCATCATTAACTTAAGACAAAGAAAATATATATAATAGCCTACTTTTCAACGCAAAATATATCTGTCTCTCTATCTCAAAGAAATTTTGTTTTAGATTTAACACTTCTTCGTTGGATGTGTGCATTGTTCAGGATATTTTAGCATGCGGCAAAATCACCTTATTTTAAATGCTTGCAGACAAGCCATGATTGTTGTTTTTAGAGTTGAAGTGTTGCATCCATACAACAAATTTGACCACACGTAGCACTTGAGAACCTTTTTATAAATATTAATGGGTAGGTTTCAATTAGTTATATTTCATAAACACCAGATTAATGTTGTCATAAATAATATATTTCATAATTATGTTTTAATTTCGTTCTTTCTACGTGACTGTATATAAAACTGATAAAAAATAAAATAATTTACAATGCTTTTATCACAATATTTTTTGCTTTAAATTATTTAACATAATATATGGTTTGAACTTTAAACTAGTTCTTTAAATCAAAAAGCCAAAATGTCAAAATAGAAACACACACATAGTTCAAAAGCCCACAAACATTCTAAAATATAAATATACATCCAAAAACGTACACTATTATTTTTGTCAAAAATTACATAGTTTTAGAAATAACCTTCCCATAACAGAGCTGCAATACTAGCTATAAACCCAAAATTAGCAACCAAAAAGTCAAAACCTTATGATGAGTCGAGAATAATGAACCCCAGTTGCTCTTAGAAATCTTATTGTATCGTTGAAATTTTTATATTCTTACGAACGGTTCGTTTTTTTTTAAAGCGCAGCATCTCAATTACGACCATCTTGAGTACAGATTTACGCCCCATATAAGACGCACATTCAACTCCGGATTTTCAGTAAAGTAAAACATGACGATGAAATCTAAAATGCGTTAAATAGTAAAACCAGCCTTTGCCGCTACCGTGTTTTTTTTAATATGCCTCTACAACTTAGACATGTTTTTGAATTAATAATTATCAATAATTGACTAAAATATACATTGCTTATAGACTAAAAATGGTTACGGTGAAAATACCTCATTTGGTATTAAAGGTTTTACCAAATTACTGCATTCCAGGAATTGTTCAGACGTTTTGGATTTCATAATGTTCTAAATTGTTTTGCCCATTCCAGATTAATGAGTTACTAAGATTATTTCTGGGAAAGAACAACTTCAAACATGTGGCATTTAACAACGTTAAAATAATAATAAATTTATTGGTCATAATAAAACAAAAATTACAACGACCAAAAAGTTGTGGATCAGTAAAATAGATCACAAGTGATCAATTAAACTATTCCTCCAAAACTGTAAAAACAAAAAACCAAAAACAAATTTGCATAACCATAGCAAAAATATAAATTAAACATATTAAGACATAAACAAACAATATATTTGTGAAAAAATAAAACAATTTACTATGTTTTTTATCACAAATTTATTCTTACAAATACATTACTAGTTTCGTAATCAGATATACATATTAAAATTTTACTCAAACAAAACAGATTTATAATACTATTTAAATAAAAATAAGTTATCTGTTTCAAACCCCCTAGGCCGGATTTTGATATTTTTACTTTCCGTGAATAGAATTTAGCATTTTTGACAGTTTATAGCCGGATTTCAGTTGCTTTTAACAATATCTTTTATATTTTATATCTAAATTTTGCTATTTTTGAAATTTCATAAAAATTTTTAGACTTTTTAAAAGTGTACGCCAGATTTTGCTGTTTTAACATTAAATTTTGCAGTTTTTTTTTTCAAAATTAGCCAAATTTTTGTCTTTTTTTAAATATTTTATGACTGAATTGTGATATTTTTGCCATTTTTATAAATAGAATTTTGCAGTTTAACAGATTACAACCAAATTATAAAGCTTTTTTACAATATTTGTATACTTTATAGCCAAATGTTTGACATATTAATAGAATTAATTGCACCGTTTGACAGATTATGGCCGGATGTTGCTATTTCTAAGAATATTTTGATTTTTCATAGTCGAATTTTAAAAATTAACAGATTTCATGACATTTTTTAACAGTTTATAACCGGATATTGCTATATTTGGAATTTTATAAAATGAATTTTGCACTTTTTAACAGTTAATGGCCAAATTTTGTCTGTTTCTATCAATATTTTGATGTTGCTGGATTTTGCTAGTTTTGGGATTTCATAAAAAATGCTTACATTTTTGGAGCTTTATAACAATATTATGATGTTTAAAGACTGGACTTTGTTATTTTAGACATTTTATAAATCAAATGTTGCACTTTTAAACAGTTTTTGAATTGAAATTTGCATTTTTAACACTTTAAGACCAAATTTTGAATATGAATTTGCATTTTCAACAATTTAAGACCAACTTTTGTTGCTTTTTGGCAATAATTTAATGTTTCAAGACCTGATTTGACTATTTTTGACATTTTATAACTAAAATATTAGTGATTCCTAACAATAAAATATTTTTGATTTTTTATTAATAGAATTTTGCACGTATTTGCCTCTTTCTGATATAATTTTAATATTTTATGACCGGGTTTTTGACTTCATAATTGCTTCCCAGTTAAAGTGGATGTGTAAACATTATATTACCCATAAACAACACGGTTTTATGTAAGGTCATTCAACAACAACAATTTTTTTTAACCTATCAATATAAAATTATAGAAGCTTTTGAAAGTAAACTCAATTGGAAATTATTTACACAAATTTGTCCAAGGCGTTTGATCGAGTCAACCATAAAGTATTAATTGCCAAATTAAAAGCAATGGGTTTCATATGTCTAAAATTGTAAATGTAACATCAGGGGTGCCACAAGGTTCACATTGTGGACCAATTTTATTTTTACTGCTCGTAAATGATCTGTGTAATAATGTTGTATACTGTAAATGTTTATTGTACGCGGATGATCTTAAGATTTTTTATAATGTTAAATCAGTAAATGATTGCGTGTTATTATAAGAAAACCTAAATAGTATTAACCAATGATGTAGAGATAATTAGCTGTTTTTAAATTTATCTAAATGCTATTCCATTTCTTTTACAAGAACAAATCCAATTAAATTTGAATATGTTATAAACAATACGCAATTAAAATCAGTAAACAAAATAATGGACTTAGGAATAACATTTGATTATAAACTTAATTTTAAAGCGCACGTAGATAACATTTGTAATAGCTGTAGAAAAATGTTAGGCTTTATATCAAGCATATCAAAAGATCCAAGTCCACGGGCATTTTTAACTTTATATTATTCTTTAATACGATAGATCTTAGAATACGATAGTATAATTTGGTCTCCACATCAGCTAGAATACATAGAACGTATTGAAAAGGTCCAAAAATAGTTTATTAGATCATATTCATTTAAATGTATCAATTATATAGATAGGTTAGGTTATGTTTAAATTTAATACTTTTATATGTTTAGTGTCACTCAGCTTATAAAAGTATTAAATTTAAACATAACCTAACCTATATAATAATATATGCATAAGATCAAGACAGTTATAATTATATAGATAGCAATGTGCAAACTTTTAGAACTTTAAGAGAAAGGAGAATAATTATTGATCTTCAATTTATTCATAAATTAGTCAATGGTTATATTAATTCGGAAATACTAGTCAATAGATTAAATTTTAATTTTTGTCAAGAAAGGTACACTCGATATTTTAACCTATTTAAAGTAAAGTTGCATCGCAACAGTTATGGATTTTATAGTCCCTTTTCGCAAATGATGCGAGAATGTAATGCTGTTCCAACACAATGCGAATTTCAATCTGTTTGTTTTGTCTAATCAAATGTTGTTGTAACCGTATTAATTTAAATGTATGTTTTAATTTACTTATTTAGTTTTATAGAGATGTACACTATTGTAGTTTTTGGAAATGTATTGAAATATGTATATATTTTTCTTCAAAGCGTTTGCCGTCAATAAACTTATTATTATTATTTTAGATCATTTATAAATAAAACTTTCACTTTTCAACAATTTTTGTTCGGATTTTGATGCTTTAGAATTTTACATTTTCAATATGTAGTTATAAAAGAATTTTGGTACATTTTCACAATATTTTGATATTTCATGACAGGAATTTGCTATTTTTAATGTTTTAAAGTTTTTTTGCACTTTTTAACAGTTTGTGTCCCAATTTTGGTGCTTTCCGTTCTGGCAATTTTTAAATTGTATGACCGGATTTTTCTACTCTTAATGTTTTATAAATAAAATTTCAAATTTTTTAACAGTTTATATCAAGATTTTGCTTTTATCCAACATTATTTAAATATTTCATTGCCAAATGTTGCTAATTATGACTATAATTTTAAATTTTCAATCATAAAGCCACAAAAGCCAAATTTTGGTGTTTCCTAAAATCTGAATTTTGCCGTTTTTGAGATTTCATAAATGTTTTTACACATTTTAACAGTTTATAATGTTTCAAGAGTGGATGTTGCTATTTTTACATTTTATAAATAAAGTTTTTCACTTTTTTTAGATGTATTTTGGGTTTTTTTATATTTTAATATTTTATGACCGGATTTTGTTTTGTTGTCATGATATATAAGTAGAGCAATAGACTAGATGATAATTAAAATATTACAGTTTTTTCACATTAAATCATCGTTTCTTTTCTTGGTCATTTCTTTAATGATGTATGTTAGTCAAGAATCTAAAGGTTTAGAAGTTTTAAACGTTCTGATAGGTACATGAATATTAAACAATAAAACTAAATTACTACTATAAAATCAAACCGGTCATCTACATTATTCATATCATATATATGGCCATGTAAGAATCAAGTGTACGGAATAAAAATTTGTTTTTGTACAAACCACTGAAAATGCCTTCCTCTACATGAATCTTGATTATGTGAATTTTTTCAGATTTTTTCATTGAGCCATTTCCGAGTAATAAGCAATCAAAATTTGAAAAAAATCGAAGTTTTTGAGTTTTTTTACATTTTTTGATCGTTTGCAACTTCTATTTTTTCTTTAAAATATCCAAAGAATAAGTTTTCATAGCCAAATTTTTTTATCTTGAATTCTGAATATTTTTTAGAACTTTAAAAGATGACGGGTATTTTCTTTTTTTCTCAAATATAGATAAAGCCATGCTTTTATATGTGTAAAAAATACCCTAAAAAATTCAAGAAGTGCCGTATGCTACGCTCCGAGATATCTTACAATGTATCCACAGAAATACTTTAAAAAAAGGTTTAAATTTTTAAACTTACATTTTTTGATCGTTTGTAACTTCTCAGAATTTTTGGATATAAAAACTTATTCTTTGAACAATTTTGAAAAGAAAAGGTTTCTTATAATTTTTTTACTAAAAATGCAATGATGAGAAGTTGTAAAGAAATATAAAAAAAATCAAAAACCTCGATTTTTTAAAATTTTGGTTGCTTATTACTTGGAAATGGCTGGCTGAAAAAATCTGAAAAAAATCACATAATCAAAATTCATGTAGAGGAAGGCATTTTCAGTGATTTAAACAGAAACAAATTTTTATTCCAAACACTTAACTCATACGTGACCATATATAGTACTACGGAACACAGTAAAGATTAGATATAATCATAGAAAAAATGGCTGAAATTCAAGTGATATTAATTGAGCATTAAAAAAAAAAACAGGTAATAAAAGAAAACATAAAGTTGGACTGTAGTCGCTTAATCTATCAGTACTCTGTTCAGAAATAATCTGGTATATTACAATTGGTAATGCAGTAGTAATAAGTCAATATTAAAATCGTCCATTCAGACCATCCTGCAGATTAAAACCATAAACAATTCTTTCAAAACTGTCTATAAATGATTGAAAGTTATCTCTGGGTCGCCGGTACATTACTACTATCACACGTACAGACTTTCTTGATAATTTTAACTCATAACGTATATGTAGGTCAAACTGGCCAAAGTTTTGAAACACGATATACAAAACATTTTAAAGAGTTTATACCAAATTACAATACAAGTGTATTTACAAATCATACTAAATTGTAATTATACCTGTACCAAAATTAATATTAATAAAATGCTACACTGTATAAAAAGCACTAAGCTTAATATGTTAGAAGCCGCAAAAATTCACATAAAACAATGTAATCTCTTGTTAATCTGCTGAAAGACTACAATATAAATCCCTTTAGAGATTATCAGTAATGCGATATATTTTACCCTCAAAAAATTTCTAGATTTTTTTCTGTATAAATTTAATTTTTTATTAGTATGTCCTCACTTGACAATAGCCTTCAAAAGTCAAAACTTAAATTGTAAACTTTTGTTTGAATTAACACAGGGTGAGTCGGGAGGAACTGTCCAAACTCCAGGAGTGTATTGTACACTTATAAATAATGTAAAAAAACTCAATGTTGTTATCCAATTTTCATTTGTATTCAAGTTATAGGGCAATTAAAAATGTTTGTCTAGTATGCCACAAAAGGTTTTCAAGGCGTTGGTGGTCCTATTAGTTGGCCTCCAATGTCTCCAGATCTCTGATCACTAAATTATTGTTTATGGGGCTGGTTTTAAGATAAAGTGTACATTGTAAAAGTAGACACTCGGCATGCACTATTTCAACGCATTAGAAATGTTGCAGCCGATCTTAAACAAAGATATAACTCAATCAGGAGTAACGCCTTTTGTAGACAAAGCAGAAAATAATTAGAGGTAAATGACGATAATAAAAGGTATTTTTGATCATTTATTATAAAAAGATTATGATTACCAGAACGTTAATGTAGACATTTTATTTATTTTTAATTACGCTATAACTGAAAAACAAATAAAAATCAGATAACAACATTTGACTTTTTTTACATTATTTTCAAGTGTACAATACACTCCTGGAGTTTGGTCCGTTCCTACCGACTCACCCTGTATATATATATTAGTAATATATATATATATATATATATATATATATATATATATATATATATTTATATCGATAAAGAAATTGTAGAAAACATTTAGTTAGTTCAGATTTTTGGCATATTATCCTAAAAAGACAATGCGATAAAAATTTATTTAACGTTTTATTTTATCATTATTATGAATTACCACATAGTAAATGTCTCAACCATCCTCTATACTGTACTTAATATTTCATATTTCATATTATAATAATGTAATACAAACATTATTGTATTCCGACATAACTACGTAAATATGAACTTGTACTCTTTTAAAAAGAAACAAATATTCACAATAATCATTAAGTGTTTCAGATATAATTCAACGAAACAACCGCTATAGACGGACGACAGAGTACGAAATCTACCTTTTTATACGAAATAAGGCGTTCTCATCACTACACATTTTTTTTATCAGAAAAACTGACCCTCCAAATAAAGGGCTTTACCCGAAACTACGATACACCACATGGTCGGTAAACCAGGTCATAAACATACTTTTCCAGTTCAGTGTAATTAGTTGTAAAAATAAATATTTTTAATTATTAAATTAATGTTTGCCATTACTTTATATAATGTTAGAAATATTAATAGCGAAGACTTCAAATGACGTACAACACAATGCTCTACCTATTGAGCTTTTATGGCCTGTGTTGACATATATGTATGTTTCCAAAATGTTCTCAACATATGGAAAAATTCTTCGTAAAAATTAATTTAATTAATAAAAACATTTAAATCTTTAATTAATATACTTTATAAAAATAAAAAAATGTAAATAATTTGAAAGTAACAAATGATTTGTATTATTTATTTGCATAAGATAAAACATTCAATATTATTTAAATTCGTTTAATGTTTTATGACTGAATTATATTGTAAGTATACGTATCATTTATTTTAATTAATGCCTTGTACTTATTATTTCAATTTATATATGAAATATGATTTAGATATTATAGTTATCCAATTTTATGAAAATAAGCACGCATGCAATCAATCAATAAGCATTGCATTTCATGGCGTCATAATGGCATGACTAAATGTTTGTAAGGCACGAAAAAATCTATATTATATAAGACTATTTTATTTATTTGTTTTTTTTGTATTTATTCAAACTTATATATTAGAATTAACATTATTATTAAATATTATTGATTTTTAAATTTAATTAAAATTAAATTTATTTTAAAACAATTACAATTTAAAAATATATAAACAAATTGCAAAATGTAAAATTAGCAACATTCATTTTTATACAAATATATTTTTGAAAATTAATATAAACAAATGTAAATTGGAATAAACTCAATATAAGACTTTATTGCTAAATTAAATATAATAACCTTAATGAAAAAAACTATAATTAACCAAATTAATATATATTAAAACTAATAATTTATTAAATAAATAAATGATGTTTAAATTATCAATCAATTAGTTCAAATAACCCACTTCAAATAACAATCAAAAGCACTCAAACTCGAAGTAAACAAATAAGCTCCAGATATCTAAAAGAAACAATTTAACTTACCGAGATTAAATGTATTTGTAGATGGAGTTAAAAATAATTGGAGAAACAACTATAGTAAATATCAATGAACTGTGCTCGTTTTAGAGGTTATGTTTACATTTTAAGGAGGAATCGATGCGAGGAGGTCACACATTATATTCAAACTGTATACATAATTTACTATCACACCGCCGACATAAAGTTATTCACTACGCGACTGCATAATGTGTTGTGAAGGTTTTTGATATATTCAAGTAATACAAGTGCACGACTGCGCTCCCCACTATCTCGGTGCGTTCGGACTACTTTATATTATATCTACTCGCGTCATTTAATCTTGAAATTTTAATCAGTGCGATTATTATTGTATTAGAAACGGTTTGTTTTTTGATATTTCAAATATTAATCAAATACAAATTATAAAATTATCATATTAATAAATTTCTTATTTAGTATGTATTTGTTTATAATAATTAAACTTAAACAACAGAACACTAATTTATACTCTATTATAAATAAATTATTATTCATTTTGTATATATGTAAATCTACATTTATATTATTTATCTTATCATTTAAAATATTAATCAGATTAGTTGAATTATACCAATAGATTGTATAGAATGTACTTTTTTTTATTTCTTGTGACAAGTTCATTAATATTAAATTTAATCTTGCCTTTTTAAAGCGTAGTGTGTGGATACTTTGATGTCACTTGATAAGATCCACAGAATTGGGATTAACCAGATTAACTTTTCTATTTATAGAAATTTTACAATACCACCAATTAATGATGTATTTAGCGAGGCTGAAACATTTTATATAACTTAAATAAAAAATAGCAAACGAATTGACGTGATCGAAGAAGTATATGTAATAGAATAAAAGTAAAATAGGGTTTTTCATAACAAAAGGATAGAAAGTTTATGAATGTTGGCAAATAATGTCCATATGTTACAGTATCTGTCTAACCTTTTTATGAAACTATTTACATACTGTGTAGTTACAAAACTATAATTATCTATTCTAAAAAATAACTTTATTTATTTTTCTGCTATTTTTGTTGATTAGTTTAACAATTAACATTTAAATTATACACTAGGCAGTCATATTGTGGAATTCATTTATTTAATAGCAAGTAAAAAAGTAAACAAATTTCAATACTCTTAATAACAAAATTTATTTTTGTTTAAAGTACCAGCAAAAAAACAAGCTGCAAAAGTTTCGAAAGTGTTTATACCTTCCCAAACAAAGAAATTCAAGCCTAAACAATACCTGAAACTGGCTTTAAAACTTAATTCAGCTGGTCGAGTAGAAAACAATATTTTTTAAACACTAATTGCTTTGTATATAATTATTGATAATATTGTTGTAACTCTTCTGCCTAATTTTATATGCGGTATTATTTTTCAAATAAAAATTGCTTTTTTACTTTTGTAAATTATTCACACTCAAAAATGATTAAAATGTCAACAAAAAATCATTATAAGTTTTACTTTTATTTCAATAATTTCCACAATTTCTGGAGCACTCAGCAACTTGGTTAAGTATGCTAGAAATTAAATGGTCAATGGAGTGAAAGTGGCTAAAGGTGGCCCAGTCTTCTACCGATTGTATCTCATAATTGCTTAATAGGTTTTTTTTAAATTTATTTATTATATACATATTTACATTTTATTTTATTTTATTATAAAATGGTTATTCCAGCAGTGCCACCATCCATCTGTAGATCGATTCGAGGGGTCTGGTATTGAAAATTTCTTTAATTTCATTTTAATATTATTTAGATGTAATTATTTTTATGATTGATTGCTCATTAAGTATTCTTTTAGTTTAGTTTTGAATTGTAGAATGACTTCTATATTTAATTTTTCTTTGGGTATTTTATTGTAGTCTTGTATTCCTTTGACAGCTAAACTTCGTTTTTCTGTTCAGTTCTATGTTAAGATCATTCTTCGTTCTGGTGTTGTAGGTGTGTATTTTTTTCTTTATTTTATTTAAATTCTGTTTTGACTTGGCCAAGTTTAATCTTTTGAATATAGATTATATTTTGCTGTTTAATTTATTTTTATTGTTAGTTGCTGAGATATTTTATCCATGTCTTTAATAGGCGTTAATTTTTCCAGTTGATAAATAATTTTTACAGCTTTATTTTGCTGTCTTTGTAGTTTTTCTATGTTTTCTTGTTTAGTGTTTGCCCATATTTTTATTAGATAATTTGTTTGTAAATTAAATAATGCATTATAAATTACTTTTTTGTATTTATATTAATTATATTTGTTTATATAGTGCGCTAATTGCCTTTGTGTTTTTCATAGTTAGATGTTGTATGTGATTATTTTTTTTATTGCGCGTTTTACAGCTATTTTACATCGCCCCAGAAGTCTTACGACTTGTTTGACGGGGGCTGATGATGGAACCAACAGCTTGTTAGGTGACTTCCGAATCACCACGGTAGATAAAGAGCATGTTATTGTTTTTAGCTATCTCACCTATATCTCATTTTAGACTGTTGTTTATTGTTATTCTTGGATATTTTGTATTTATTACTTCTTTTATGTTTACGTTGTTAATTTGTAGGGTAATTATTTCTTTTTTTACGTGTTAATAACATGTAATTTGATTTATTTTGATAATGGTAAGTAAGTTATTGTAGTCATTTATTTGATCTAAATCTTTTTGCATTTTTTTTGGAGTTTTAATTAATTTTTATAGTTATGTATTAGGCATGTATCGTCAAGCGTAGATGTATAATTTTTCATGTAACTTAATTTCAAATATATCGTTGATGAACAATATATACTAAGAAAAGTGCAAGTACGTCTCCTTGTGGTATCCCAAAATCACTAAACGTTTGTGTACTTAGTACGTTGTTAATTTTTGTTTGTTGATATATTGTTTTTAAAAAAGTTGATATTAATTGTAATTCTTTACCTTTCACTCCCATTTGCTCTTGTTTTTCTGTAAATTTTGTTTTGGATATAATAGTAATAAGTTTGAATAATTTTGTCTTTGAATGTTTGTTTATGTTATCATAGTTTCATCGCAAACAATTTGTTGAAATTAACAACAAAAAATCTGACATTTTGTCAATAAAAAATGGGATATTGCAAGGATCAATACTTGAGCCTTTGTTTTTTCTTATTTTTATAAATGATATTAACTCTGCCTGTGGAGGGAGCTGGGTGGATGGAGTAACTCAGCAAACAAAGCAGCCGGTCCCAAGCCCGGAAAAAAAAGGAGGGTTGTAGGGCCAGGTTAGCAGCCTACCCAACGTAAAACAAACGACAAGCTAACAAAACCGGTAACAAGCCTCGGAATTATATTGATACAAAGTTGACGACCCACGCTAGAATTAAGATAACGAACTGGAAAAACAAACACTTCTTGAGAATTTGCCACGTGGAACATAACCTCATTCACCTCGAAAGACCAGGAAATTGTCAAAAAACTAAGCAATAAGAATATCAAAATATGTGGCATCCAGGAAACAAAGAAGAAGGGCAAAAGGCATAAGCTATATGGGAACTATATACTTATCTACAGTGGAGTAGACAAAGACCAGCGGGCCAAGGCCGGTGTGGGAATGCTAATACACAACAAATATACTAATAACATCGATAAATGTGAGTACATATTGGAAAGAGTATTACATGTAACAATTGTTTTAGAACACCAGAAACTACATATACTAAGCATCTATAGCCCAGAAGAAAACAAACCGAAGACTGACAGAGAAACATTCTACAAAACACTGCAATCTGTAATCGACAGAATTCCCAAGCGAGAACCCCTTATTCTTTTAGGGGACTTTAACGCAATAACATAGTGCCATTGATAAAACAACAATTTAATAAAGAACACTCAAATAGTAATGGAGAGCTCATGACAAATTTTTGTTCATTTAACGAACTGAGGATCAACAACACCTTTTTCCCACACAAAACAAATACACATTTGAAAATACAAGACAGCAGAAATCGATGATTGACTATATAGTCACTAACAGGGAGATTCACCCTCGACGACAAATTCTGGATATTAAAACATTGAATTCCGTAAATGCAAGCAACGATCACAAACTTGCCTTAGGAAAACTTAGAATCAAAATAAATAAACAAAAACCACCATCACAAGTAACTACCGAAAAAATAAATGTAGATGCACTATGGGACGAATCTACCAAATATCTATACAGAAGCAGACTCGCCGAAAAGATAAAAGAAACCCCAATTAGGGACTAAGAAAGCATACAAGAATGCTGGGAAAAAGTGCACACCAACATTGAAAAGGTAGCACGAGAAGCCCTCGGTACACGAAGCATTACCACTAACAATCCTAGGAACAGCAGAACAGCATGGTTTCGAAAAGAGATGAAAAACAAATTCAAAGAAAAACAAGAGGCGTATCTATTCTACAGAACAAACCGAACACCGGAAACATACGAACATTACAAAAAAGTAAGAAACAAAGTAAATAGACAAGTGCGTAAACTTAAAGCAGAGCACTGAGAAAATTTCTCCAAGAAAATCGAAGGAGATTTTTACACTGCCCAAAATACAAATATGGCGAGTGATAAGAAACCAACGTAAAGAAATTGCAGAACTAAGTGAAGCAAACCCAATACCGATAGACACATGGGAAAAATACTTAACCGAGCTGTTCAAATCAGAAGACCATAATACAGAAATAGAAATAAATTTACCACTAGTAGAACACAATGTAGAGGTGACTAACGAGGAAGTAGAAGAAGCCTTAAAATCCTTGAAGAACAGGAAATCGTCAGGGCATGATAACGAATTACTAAAGTACGGAGGCCAGCAGTTAACACAAGAACTAACAAAACTAATACAACAAATTTCTACACAATGCAAGATACCCATAAAATGGAAGATAAGCATAACAATCCTCATGTTTAAAATAGGCAATAAAAATGAACCAACAAACTACAGAGGCATTAATCTACTTGACACAGCTCTAAAACTTACCACAAAGATAATCTACAACAAAATCAAATCGGGAGATCCTGCGTTGACGCCGTATTTATACTACGCCAAATTATGGAGAAATCCATAGAATATAACAAGCCCGCATATTTATGCTTCATTGACTTAACGAAAGCGTTCGACCGCGTTCGACTAAAAGACGTTTCAAATACTCAACGACAGAAACGTACCGACCAACCTCATACATACAATAAAAGACATCTACTCAAAGAACGAAATCACTGCACGCGTTAACGGCCAACTCTTGAAACCCATTCTAGTCGAAATAGGAATCAGACAAGGAGATTCATTAAGTCCATTATTGTTCAACTTAATAATGGACAAAATCATTAAAAAGGTAAAGAACGGGAAGGAATATAAATTGGGAAACAAAGAAATTAAAATCCTATGTTACGCAGACGACGCAGTGATATGCGCTGAGAATGAAGACGATCTCCAGCGACTATTGACAGTATTCAACACAACCGCCAAACAATTTAACATGAGGATCTCTGCTGAAAAAAATAAATGCATGACAACATCAAAATATCCTCTAAGATGCAAACTAGAACTGGATAGCCGAGTAATCAAACAAGAACTAAGGCTCAAGTACCTTGGAGTTGATATGACCTGTTACGGTGATGCAGAAGGCAAAGTTAGGCAATAGGTAGGTAAAGCTAATAAGGTAGCAGGTTATCTAAGTGACTTTATATGGCGCAACAAACACAAAGCAGAAAACAAAATCACGCATCTACAAAACAGTCATTAGACCAACTATGACATATACGTCGGAAACAAAGGCAGAAACATCGAAAACGAAACAGCTAATGAAAATGACTGAAATGAAAATCATACGCAGAATTGCAGGAAAAACACTTTGGGATAGGGAACGAAGCGACGACCTAAGAAGATCATGTGAGGTAGATAACGTAAATGATTGAGTGAAACAACGCAAAAGACTATGGGATGAGCATATAAGCAGAATGGACGAGGACCGAACCGTGAAAATCGCAAGAGACAAGTTGCCAATAGGGAAGCGTAGCATAGGAAGACCGAAGAAGAGATGGAGTGACAATTTATGACCGTTGCAAAACCGATGAAGAACAGGCTAGTAGCCTAGAATGGAAGAAAGAAGAAGAAGAAGAAGATAAATGATATTGATAAACATATAAACTCGCGTATTATACTTTTTGCGGATAATACTACTGCGTTAAACCGTCATACCAACTTAAACGAGGCACTTCTGAAGTCTGAATTATCATTATATGAATTTCATAAAAATAAACTACACATGAATCCAAATAAAACTCAACAACTAGTTATAAGCACAAGATGCTTGGATCAGTCTAGCTTCACAGAACCAGTCAAATTATTAGGAATTTACTTTGATAGTAATTTAACATGGACTAAACATTGTGATAAGTTATCAAATAAATTATGTTCAATTACATATTTATTTAGAAACCTAAATAAAACTGTACCACTTGACGTTTTGTTATCAATATTTCATAGCTTGTTTCAATCACTTGTGAGTTACGGCATTCTTATATGGGGAAACTCGGCAGCCGCAAAAAGAGTTTTTGGTATCCAAAGACGCATAATTCGGATAATAGCTGATGTTCACTACCAAGATGATACTTGGCCGTTATTTAAAAGATTGAAAATATTAACTTTGCTATAGTTGTATATTCTTCAATGCATGATATATGTCAAATCCAATCCAAGTCTATACACTAACATAGAATGTATTCATGATTATATGAAAATAAATTGAATATTTACCAGCTATATTGTAGAATAAATAAAACAAAATACAGCACAAATTATTACGCAATAAAATGTTTTAATGCCCTGCCAAACGTCATACGTAATATGTGTAATGTTAAATTTAAGCTCTTTGTAAAAACTATTTTAATAGATTGTAGTCCGTTTTCTGTAGACGAATTTCTTAGTATTAAGTTTTTAAACTATTTGTAAATTGTACCAATTTTTAGACATGTGCAATATGTATTTAATTTAGCACAAATAAATATTATTATTATTATTATTATTATTATTATTGTTGTTTTATATTTTGTTATTGTTGTATATGTATTTTTTTTATTCTTAATGTTCCAAGTTGTTATTATGGCATTATGATCTGAATATGGTATATAGTCGACTTGAATTGTTTTTATTAGTATTGGTTGATTTGTAATTACGTGATCAATAATCAATTTTTTATTATTTTTGCTGTTTTTCTGTATTTTTGAATGCTTTTTGTTGCTATTTGCAAATATAATTTTACAAAAAAAAAACTTTGACATATCATAGTTTAATCTTTTCTAAATGTACTGGTAAAAAAAATAATTAATTATCAAATTATTTGTAGAAGCAGCGATGAAGCCAAAGTTGATGTTTTTGTTAAAATACTACAAAACAAGGTAGCGGTTGGTATAGTCTTAAATCTCTTGTAACTATATGGTTTTTTTTGTGTTTAGTATATTATTTTTGAGTACGTTTAGTTTGTCGGTGTTTTTTATTTCTGACGGCTTGTAAATTGTAGAAAAATATTTATTGTGCTTTATTAGATATACGGTTATTGGTTTGCGTTTATTGTTTTATTTGCAATTAGTTTATATTTAATGTTGTTTTTATAAATGTGTTTATGTCTCCACCTCTACGTTTTCTCGAGTTTTGTACGCTGGTGTAGTTTTTAGTTGGTAGTAATCTTCCTGTTCTTCGTAAAGCCATGTTTCTGCTATTGTTATTATAGATGGGTTATTATATAGTTTTGGCACAATTTCAAGTTTGTTTATTTTTTTCTTCAGGCTTCTAATGTTATGATAATATATAGTTAGTAGATCCATAATGTTAATACTGTGTTGGATTATTGTATAATTATTTAATCAGTTTTTGAATATCTTTAATGGATTGGGTTTTTGTGATTTTATCTATGTCATTTTTCCTCACAAATATCTTTCCAGTTTTTGCCCATGCGTATTTATATTGTTTTGATTTTTGCAATTGCCAAGCTTCATAGTATAGTTTGTTATTATATTTTGTTAGCTTTTTGTTAATATAGATATTATTTTTTTTATTTCTTTTTAATCTACTTTTTTCATTTTTTATAGATTTTATTTCTTTTCTTTTTTCTGTTATTTGTTTTTACATCTTCATTTTTTAGTTTTACTATTATATCGCCCGATTTTTTATCTATTGATTTATCTATTGATTTTGATTTTCAATCAGTCTATTATATCATCCTTATGAATTTCAATTTATATTTCTTTAGTTCCTTTTTTAATGATTTTTTTTATATTTTTATTTTTTTCATTAACTTTTTGTATATCGATTCCTTTTATTATAATGATGTTTTTAATTTTATCATGTTCAATATCATTTAATTTCACCTCCATTATAAGGGTTTTTCAATAAGAATTTTTATTTTGAATATCAATTTTGAAGCTATTATCTTTTGACATTTAGAAGAAAAACTACGCCATTATTAAAATTGGAACTATACACGTTTCAACAGCGCATTGAAATTATTCTAATTTACTACAAAAATGGTGAAAATTTTTCAGTCACAGTTCGCAAAACTAAAGCATTTTTTAGTCGTTGTAAAGCATCTTCTCGGAAATAGTAAAACTGGTGGAAAAATTTGAGCTGTTGGGACAAGTTTGTGACGTGATCATCGCTCAAGATCACATAAGAATATTGTTGATGTAGTGTTGAAGAAAACTCAGGTTTGTCGATTCCTCGTCGATCTTTGGAATTAGACATTCCACAAACGACATTACACCGTATTTTGCATAAAACTTAAGTCTTAAAGTTTTTAAAGTTCAGTTAACACAAGAACTGAAGCCGGCCGATCACCATAAACGTCGTATCTTTGCTGATTGGGTCTTTCGAATGCATCAAAATGATTCGAAATTTTATTGAAAAATTATTTTCAGTGATGAGTCTCATTTTCATCTTGGAGGCTACGTTAATAAGCAGAATTGTCGCATTTGGGGCTCAGAAAATTCAATAATGATTGTTGCATCTTCAACGTGTTTCTGTTTGGTGCGGTTTTTGGGCTGGCGGTGTGATTGGACCCTACTTTTTTGAAAATGAAGCTGGTACAAATGTTACGGTGAATGAATGGCGCTACCGAGCTATGATTAATGATTTTTTATGGCCGGAATTGGAAGATATTGATGTGGATGACGTTTATTTTCAGCAAGACAGCGTACGTTGATTTCTCTTAAAAAATACCCGTTTTTTTTTTAAATATTAAAATGAAACCTCTTATTGGAAAACCCTATATTTAATTTACTTTGCAAGTGTTGGTTCTTTCTTTGTTTAAATCTTTATTCTCTTTTAATATTTCATCGAATTTTGATGACATAAATTCAATTGAGTTTTTTAAATCACTTATTCTAATTGTTCCAGCGTATATGCTTTTTTTCGTGACTTAGCTTGCTTAGTTTCTGATTCCATATTGTGTGTTATTTAAAATATATAAAATATTTTAAAAAGGGTTTTGGTCGCCGGGATACGAACCTGCGTAGATATGACATATTATGACATTGATATTTAAAATATGTTTTAGGAAGATTAGGTACTTTGTTTTGTTTTTAATATT
This sequence comes from Tachinus rufipes, assembly GCA_963932245.1. Classification (NCBI taxonomy): domain Eukaryota; kingdom Metazoa; phylum Arthropoda; class Insecta; order Coleoptera; family Staphylinidae; genus Tachinus; species Tachinus rufipes. The sequence continues at coordinate 36,985,836 of OZ010744.1, forward strand.
ATAATCTACAAATTATTCGCACGTTGAACCTCCTAACCACCGCACCGTGCTTGAACGTTGTATTCTTATTAATTATCTCTAATTTATTAAACAATTTATTGCCGTCAAACCATTCGACCGCATCTCTTCACTGCGCCGACGTTACTGATCCTCTTTCCTTCGTCCCGCAATTGACTTTCACTCCGCCGCATTGCAATCCATTCGTGCCAAACCGGTCCATCTTGTCTTTTTGTAATACCTTGCTAATGTTCCCGTGTACTTTTCTATTAATTGAACCTGCGCACAATTATTAATACATTTAGTCTAACTAATACTACTAATTGTTATGAAAGAATCCCCATGATTATATCAATACATGGTATACTACCAATTACCTAATTAACGTTTATAACTGCTCCTTACCGCTGTAATGTGCTCTGCATACAACCTCTAGACCTAACTGTTCTGTGTAAGCTTGACAATCATTTGCAGTTATTGTGCAACCTAAAGGCCTCAACTGCCAGTGCACAACATACTTTTGGCTGTTATGTATAAGGCTTTACTGCCAGATACAGTGTTATTCACACAACCTCAAGGCCTCGGCTGCCAGTGTGTGAAATAACAATCTTTTCAGCCCTCTAAGCATGCTATAGCTATCAGTATCTCAATGGCCTTCCTGCCAATGTACTTTGTATTTTTTTTACGTCACTGGTGAATTGTGACAGTACCAAATTGTTTAACTAACATTTGTAAAAAAAATAAGTTTTTTTAATTAAATCTAAGTTGTAATTTTGTGTGTCATAGTGTTTTACCGTTACCTGTTAGTAATATCTAGTCAGATAAGTCTATTTTAAATTAATTGTTTCTGTATAAGCAACTTAACCTCTTCTGTCAAAAGTTTTATTTACTTACTGCGTTTGCGTGTCTTAAAGCATTGTAAGCAGTGGCGTAACTTGAACATTTTACATTCATTTTATTTTTTTGCAATTTAATTTGTTTCTTTATTATCTTTTTGATATTCTATCCTTTTATGTAATTTATGTAAATCCGTGGTCTTCCTGTGTTGTATTTTAGTTACTCACTGTAACTTGCCTTGCAGTGTGAAGCGAGTGTCCCTGTTTTACTTTTTGTTTGTTTCTGTTATTATTTTCAAATTTTCTGTTTAATATCCAACATGCCTAATTGCAAGCTTACATAGCAATTCATCGCTTCTAACATCATACAAAACTGTTTGAAATTTGATGGTAAATAAACTTGCACTACTTGTTACTCGTTAGATAATAGCACTTCTGCAAACCAACAAACGTCATTTAAAGTAGAAATTATTGCTGCAATGAATGATATGTTTAAAGCTTACTTCACACTTTTTTCTGATGAAATCAGAAAACAAGTAACTACTTGCACTGAAGCTCTTACTGAACAAGTTGCTGTCTTAAAAACTGAAAATACTGTCCTTAAATCTCAGATTGCATCTCTCAATGGTACCAATCTTACATCAGAAGATATTATTTATGAGATTGAGGAAAGAGAAAAAAGATCGTCTAACACCATGATTTACAATGTTCCGGAATCCCAAAACCATGATTTTAAGATGAGACAGCAAGACAACCTTAATTTTTTTTAAAAATACTCTTGTTGATAGAACGCTGTTAATGCACTATCTGGTATTTCTTTTTTTAGAGTTGAAAAACTTGGAGCACGACCTAGACCCATCAAAGTTCATTTTAATAACAAACACGACGCTATTAATTTTTTTTTTTAAATTTACAAGAATCTCAACTTAAATAATATTTGTATGGGACCCGATCGTACTTCAAAACAATGTAAAATTTTAAATGATGCTCGAACTGAATTGAGAAATAAACAGTAGAATGGTGAAACAAATTTAACAATTAAATTTATTAATGGCTACCCCCGTGTTATCACAAACTCTGCATGAGGTTCTCCGCCCTCTGGAAACATCACCGTCTTTTACCAAAACGTTTGTGGACTGAATACTAAAATTGAGACCTTCTTTAATAATATTAGTGATTGTGACTATGATGTAGTGCTTATAACTGAATTGTGGATAACACCTAGTGTGGGCAGCCGTGAATTATTTGACGAATCGTTTCAAGTTTTTCAAACTGATCGCAATCGAATACTCTCTGGAAAATCGAAAGGCGGTGGAGCTTTAATGGCTGTTTGCAACTCATTTAAAATTGAAGTTGTTTTCACAGATTTTATTAACCAACAAGTTCCGTTAATTGATCTTTTAATATGTAAATGTAAATTTAAATCCAGTTGGTTATTTATTGTTCTTGTTTATATTTCAACTAGCGCATTAACTAATGATTATAAATTATTTTTTGATTTGCTAACTCAAATTAACTTTGGAGACAATAAAATTATTTTTGTAGGTGATTTTAACTGTTCATAAATAACTCTTACACAGAATAGTTTATCTAGCCAAGTTTCTATTTTATCAAATTTTGGTTCTTTCTTGGGCCTTAGGCAATATAATTCAATTAAGAATTTTTTAAATAATATTCTGGACTTAGTATACTCTAACATCAAATGTCAAATATTTAGAGAAACATTTTCTCTAGTTTCTGAAGATATTCACCATTCTGCACTTACTTTTGCTTTACAATGTTTTCAGGATTTGTCTCTAGTTAATAAGGATGCTGTTAATCTTAACTATAAAATATATGCGTATTTGAGCAATATTGAATGGAATACACTTTTAAATTTTTTTGATGTAAATTTAGCTTTTGTTGAAGTTTATAATATATTAAATAGTGCGCTGCATAAGTTTATTTCATCTTGCAAAGTTAAGCAAGAAAGAAAATATCTACCTTGGTATAATATAGAAATTATAAAGCTTATTAAACAAAAAACTTTAGTCAGACTAAAACTTAAGTTCAACTCTCCGACAATAACAACGGAGTTTAAACGACTCAGAACTTTAATTAAACGTAAAACTAAATCTGTTTACAGTATTTATATATTCTCAATTGAAAATGATGTTGTCTATAACCCAAAACAGTTTTGGACATACATCAACTCTAAGAAATCCAACTCATCAAGAATTTCTTCTACTTTGATTAGTGATAATGAAGTATTTGATAATCTTAAGAACATTGCTAATGGCTTTTCTAAGTTTTTTGAATCTGTACACATTCTCCCGTCTACTAATGTCAACCTTGATAACTGCAGCTATATACATAACTTTACATTTTCTTATGTTTCAGAAGATACTGTGTTAAAGATTCTTAAAACCCTTCCAAATAAAAATTCTGCTGGCAATGATAATTTACTTGCTTTTTTATTAAAAGATTGCGCTATTCTATTTTGTCATCCTTTCACAATTTTGTTCAATTTATCCATTACTACCTCTACTTTCCTTAATAATCTAAAAATAACTTCTGTTTGTCCAATACCTAAAACTAATATCTATCTTCACAATATTGATAACTATCGCCGTATTGCAAACCTACCACACATTGCCAAAGTCTTTGAGCGTATCTTCTATAATCAAATATGTTAAACCTTATATTTCCACAAATCAACATGGTTTTGTTCCAGAACGTTCAACTGTAACAAATCAGTGTGTTATTGCACACGAAATAGCTAAAACTCTTGACACTTCTGGGCAAATTCATGTTATTTATACAGATATGTCAAAGACTTTTGATAGAGTTGAACATAATATTTTCTTAGCTAAGCTTAAAGATTTTGGTTTTTGCAGTTCATCTATTGTACTGATGTCATTTTATCTCAAAAAGCGTGAGTCGTATGTCACTTTCAATTACTATAAATCTAATTTTTATTTTCCAACATCTGGTGTTCCGCAAGGATTAATATTGGGGCCCATGCTGTTCAATTTATTTATTAATAACCTTTCTACATCACTAGGTTGACAGCATCTTCTATATGCTGATGATCATAAAATCTATTCAAAGATCAACAGCATCAATGTTTTCAGTTGCAGAACATGTTAAACCAAATTTTCACATGGTGTGTTGCTAATTGATTAGATTTAAACATTAACAAGTGTAAGTTTATGTCATTTACACGAAAAACTAATGCCATAAAGTTTGATTATCTTATTAATAGCCGTTCAGTTGAGTATGTTAGTTTTAAAGCCCTTGGTGTTCACTTTGATACTGAACTTAACGTTTAACTATCACATTGAAAACGTTGTACAGAGTTCCATAAAAGTTATAGGATTTATTCATCGTAACACCAATAGTTTTCAAAATTTTAGTGCCTTAAAGGCTTTATATAATTCTTTTGTGCGTTCTAAACTGGAATACGCTTCTTTAATTAGGTATCCACAGAACCAACATCAAACACAACAAATTGAAAGTGTGCAACGCAGGTTTTTAAAATTTTTATTCTTTAAAATTGAAGAACATTATCTTATCAGAGGCTTTGATCACCTCAGTTTAATTAACAAGTTAAATTTTGAATTGCTAGAGTTTAGTAGTTTTAAGGCAAGTGTTATTTTTGTGTACAAACTCGTGCACAATATTGTCGATTCTCCTGAAATTATACAACTTATTAAATTGCAATGGTATATGCTTAACAGTCGACAAAAAACAATCTTTAGTTTACCAACAATACGTACTAGTTATGGTCTTAAGTCGTCAATCGATAATATTTGTAGTAATTTAAATAATATGCCACCCTGCTGTGATATTTTTAATGATAGTTCTAAGTACTTAATTGATCAAGTTACTTCGTTTTTTTTTTATTTTGCAAATGTTAATCTTATTTTAAATTGTTTATTTTTTAGATGTAATTTTATTATTTTATTTTATTTGTATATGGTACTTTTTTTGTATGTTGTCTTGTAATTGGGAATTGTTTCCTGTAGGGCAATAAATACCTATTATTAATATTATTATTAATATTATTGCACACCTCTAAGACCGATCTATGTGTGAATAACCTCTTATAGCTAAATTACACCCCTTAAAGCTCCCTTAGCCATTGCGTAATTAAGTCTCTAGTACACCTCTAAAAGCTTCTCTAGCCATTGTGTAATTAATTTTCTTTCTTTAAAGTAAAGATTTACTTAACCTTTCCATCAGCAATTATATATTATATAACTAATAGATTACTTATCTACCCTTAACACAACCTCATACGTTCTAACTGTATGCAAACAACAATGTTTATGGAACATTTACTATTATAAATAATGCTATCAAATAACACTGTTATCAGTATTTTGTTTTAAACGGTTGTCCGTTGCTTCCTTACGGCTATCTTTATTGATATCGGACCTTCCAGAAGTCTCCTTCTATTTCTAAATTATTATTAGCTTTTTATTTGTATTTGTTTTTCGTAGATTATAATTTTACTGAGACACAGCAATTCACTTTACTTCACTTTTTTCGCAGTTTTTGCTCTGGTTTTGTTGATGTCTGTTTGGTGTTGTTGTTATCTTGGCTGGTGGTCTGCCTTGACCTCACCGATTTTTTTTGTGATTTGTGAAAATAATATTTCAAAAACTGTCTGATTTACCCTCTAAAGAAGAGTGCCTATAGACTAAACTTCACACTGATTATGCCTAGAAGTTTGAGACAGTAAGGCTTATTTATATACCTTCCGTTTGAAAACTGTATTTTAGAAAAAGGATGGTTATGACGTCCTATTGGCTGCAAGGTAAGCCACTTTAAGAAGAAATAATATTGATTAGTTTCTTATAGGAGTATTTATATTTGTCTGGCTCAGCAAATTTGGCTAGATCCGAGTTGGGATAAACCACGAGGTTATCAAAGTACTTTTTGGTCAATTTTTATGATGTGTTTGTGCAACTATGGAATACCGAGATTGTTAAAAATTTTGTTGTTTTAAACATATAGGGTCCAACATACCACCAAAAAGTAAGATTTTGAAAGTCTCGGACACGATTGAGATGAGTGCTTGCAGCAGTTTTCTAGTTTAAAGACTCAAAAGTTATTTTCGGTCTGGTGATGATATACATCCGGCTTTTGTTCTAAAACAACATTCCGCTGTTCCGCCAAAAAAATGAGATTAGCAGGTTTGTTTAAGATGGACTATACGTGTACTTTGTACCTAAGTTCTTTATTGAAGGTTTTATTGAACTTTCATACAGTTATCAATAAATGAAAATTATATGTATATATTATATTATATTATATTTGATTAATTTATATTTTTAGTAAAATGATCTGTAAGTAAAATCATCAATTTATTATTATATTGGCCAAAAAAATTATACATAAATTTTGAAAGAATGTATTTAATGCAATAAGTGAACTTGTTTCTACTGATGGGTTTCGAGGTACCTGTAACATTTCAATATAGAAGATAATGCTAGAATTTTAAAATTGTATTTTATATGCCAAGTTGAAATAATAAGCCCCTTCACTGTTTAGAGTGACAATAATATGCGATGCTCAGATTGGGGATGAGCGTTGTTTTCCTGACTAATAATTCTAATCAAATTATGCGCTCTTTGCGGCAAACTAGAGGTACTATTGAGACAATTTTCATTGCTAAAAAATGCAAATGTTACTATAAAAAACATCGTAAAATGAATTAATCATTCTGTATCTATAAATAAACAAATTATTTTAATATAAATTCAAAATTTAATCTATAAAACTTATTTATTATTTTTTATAAAATCGCAAATAATAACATCAAATATTTTTTTATTATTTAGTATAATATTAATCATTACTAATCACAACAAAAATATAAAATATAACCGTACCAAAATCAAATTAAAATAATGTACATGACGCACATTATTTTTAAATCATAATAAAAGAAATATTTAATAATTTAGTACAGTCATTAGTGATTCTAATAATATATTTCATTCTAAATAATAGTAATCACAACCAAAACAATTTTTCTTCTGCTACAATTGATTATCTTTTTGCATTTTTAATATTTAGTGCAAGTAGGACGATGTGTGTTCAATCAAGGTTAATTAAGCAACAAAATTTTCAATGACACAGATACGCATTTTCAATATTTAATCAGTGCATACCATTTGAAATTAAAAAAAAAAAACTCTTAAGCATATTTGAATAAAGTAAATTTAATTTAAAAACCTGTATTTACTAAGATAAGGTTTTTATGAGTTAATACACATTAGGGTGCAATTTTGTTAATTTTTATTTTTCTATGTATAAAAAATGCAATATTTTTGTGTAGATTAAATTATCAAATAAAAATTAACATAAAAAAGGATTAAATAAAGTGTTAAAATTTTATTAAAAAAATCATTTAATCTAGTAACTAATAAAATAATCAACAAAATCTCAGTTTTTCTTGTTGTGGCAAAGGGCTTCTACTTGCCAACTATCGCAAAAGTTTAAACTATTGGAAAAATCACTCATGTTTGCTAAAGCTGGTTGAGGAATCAACAATTAAAACTCCAATTTTTCTACTATAATACAAGAGAAAAGTTAGGTGATGTTTGCAAGTTATTAGAAATTAGAATAGAAAACAATATTGACAAAATCAGCCCTTTTCTAATTAAAAATTATACAGTCTGGTTGGTAAAACCAAATCTATCAAAAAGTTCAGGAATAGTTTTCTTTTAAAAAATGTGTCAGTTATACAGTAAACAAAATTTCTCAAAATGTACACAATTTGTAGACAAACTTAAGTCTCAGTCTCTAGAATATCAAATGTTTGATCCCACACCTGTTAGTTGCGTGTGCGGAAAACCTCTGCATAAAGTATTTGGCACTAATTGTGTTTTAATGCTGATATGCCAAAAAACTACAATCTACAAGATTGCATAGTTAATCTAATATATATCGAGATTATCAATAAGGACATAACAATTTTGTATTTAAATAAAACACATAATAATTGAGATATCCGGCTGAAATTTGACATTTGAATATAAAATTTGATCTCGTTCATATGACCACTGCGAGCACGATGGTAGTGATCAATTCTTTGTAGTCAATTTTCCACCACTCTTCGTTGGCAATTTTCGTTCGATATTGTTCCTGAGTTTCTCTAACACACAAACCAACGACATAACATGATTTTATTGAAAAAAACAACCGGCAAAAATAGTCTTGCAACACACGATAGCAAAATCTATTGACCGTAACATGGCAATCATTTTCATCCACAAAAAAATACGTTCCAATCACACCTCCGGCATAAAATCCACACTACACAGTCACTTTTTTAGTTAAAAGTGAGTTTTTTGAAGCACAAGTAAGTTTGTTGTTGTCCAATAATGCATATTTTGTTTGTCATTAAGCAAAAATTTATGACTTTTGCAAAGCTCAATCAAAAAAGTTTTGGCGCTTCAAATGATCAAGAGGTTTTAGTTTTTGAGTTAATTTCAGACTGTCTGAGACAATTATTACGACCAAAAATTAGAGAAAAACACAACCAAAAGAAACTAAAACAAATCTTACATAACCATATAATTGAAAAAAAAACAACTAATAGACTAAGCAACAAATTGACTTAACTAAAATCTAACTTAACTTTATCCACTCAATCAAACCCAATTTTATTTACCCAAACTTAAGCAATTTCTAACAACATTATACGTGGCTGCTATTCATAGCCAACTACATCTCAACTTTGGCAAATTAACACCTACAAGTTAATCATCTTTTATGAAGGTGCACTCTTGCAACATATTTATAAGAAACATAATTGGAAGTGCGGACATAAGAATGTCCTGTAATCAATCTTTTATCAATGATTGCTAAACACAATCAATAGAAAGAAAATAACAGAAGTACTGTGAAGGAGTAAGAAAAAGAAAGTATCAGTGCAAACAAAGCATCTAAATTGCTAAAAATTAACGTGTCAGAATCAAGAACCAAAAAATACCCCAACTGGTCAAAAAGAACATTTGAGAAAAACAAAAGAGAAAGAGAAATTAAGATTGAGAACTCGGCGTGTAATATAGAAGAATATTAGCACAGCAGCGTCTAACATAAAATAAGTGGCTGCTAACAGCGTCTGTTCTCAAATGGTGGTGGAAAAAGAAAATGAGATTAAGCACTCGGCAAGTGTAAGATAGTAAAAGCAAACAAGGATAGAAGAATATCTTGTCGAGTTGAGTACCTGGTGTGTGTGTATGTGAAAATCAAAATCCAACAAAACTGCGCGTTTGGAAAACAGACCTTCACAACATTACTTCAAGATCCCTCCGCGGCATGCATACTTAAAGAGAAAGAAAAATGAAAGAAGATAGAGACAGTGGAGTAGAGAAGTGAGCCGAATGGTGTGTAAAATAAATGTTATTTAGTATGACCAGTAGTCATTTAATACTAAACCAAAAAATAATTTCAAGGGAGAAATAGAGTGAGAACAGAGAAAGATAGATAAAAGGAGCCATTTTGTGTATCTGTTGTATGTAGCGGTGTTATTAATAAGAGCTACTAGTCGTTACCTTGCTATCCTCTACGTTCTCAAACACAAAAGCACCTACTCTGTTGTATAACCAGTCTAAATAGCAAAAACGGGCAAAAGAAAAATTGGCAGCGGACTTATCAGTATTACCTGGACAACTTGTGATTGACCGACATCTCACCTTAAAAAAAATTGATGTTCAAAATTAAAATATTATTATCGTAACTGGCAGCATTTGAGTACTAACGTTCAGGCGCGTTAATAAAATAATACTTTTGTAAATACAGTACCGTAAATTATTATACGCTATAAAAAACCCTTCAAGGTGTTGCTAGTCTTCCATCGGGGGCATACCCAGGTAGCGGATAGGAAAAAGAACAGGTATAGATGCTACCAAAAAATGTGAGGACACATGCATTATATATTCGGAATAAGATAATCCAGAATTAGAAAAGATCAATAAAGAAGACTTTAAACGAGACATAAACAGAATACATGATTTTTAAAACAAACAGAAACCTCTATAACAATAACAATAAATTTCAAAACTAAAGGACAAATAAAAAAAGTAAATTACCTGGGTCTGACTATTCAAGAAAACCTAAAATGGAATGCTCACATAAACAAAATAAAAAAAATTCTTCAACAATAGCGGCTGTAACAAAAATACAAAATTACCTACCAAAAAACTCAAAAAAATCAGTTTATTATGCAATATTTGCATCATATAACAAGTACCTAAACCATATCTGGGGAAACACAACTAAATAAATATAAACAAACTACAAAGACAACAAAATAAATTTATCAAAATTTTATACACACTGGACAAAAAAACACCTTCAACTATACAAGGAAGAATTAAATATAAATAAAATGATACCCTTGAACAATATAAAAGGTTTTCCAATAAGAAGTTTCATTTTGAGTAGCAGGTTATTTGGGAGCTGTCAATTTTGAAGTTATTATCTTTTGTCATTTGACAAGTAAAAACTACGCCATTATTAAAAATGGAACGATACACGTTTTAACAACGCATTGAAATGATTAAAATTCACTACAAAAATGGTGAAAAATTTTCAGTTACAGTTTGCAAAACTAAAGCACTGTTTGGTCGTCATAAAGCACTTTCTCGGCCGGCAATAGTAAACCTGGTGGAACACATGCGAATATTGCTGATGTAGCCCATAGTGTTGAAGAAAACTCAGGTTTGTCGATCTTTGAAACTAAACATTACACAAACAACATTACACCGTATTTTGCATAAATGCATAAAGACTTAAATCTTAAAGCTTTTAAAGTTTAGTAGCACAAGAACTCAAGCCGGTCAATCACCATAAACGTCGTATCTTTGCTGATTTGGTCTTTCAAATGCATCAAAATGATCCGGAATTTCATCGAAAAAACATGTTCAGTGATGAGGCCCATTTTTATTTTGAAGACTACGTTAATAAACAAAATTATCGCATATGGGGCTCAGAAAATCGATGAACAATTGTTGAAAAGTCTTTGCATCCTCAACGCGTCACTGTTTACGGGCTCGCGGTGTGATTGGACCCTCCTTTTTTGAAAATGAGGCTGGTGCAACTGTTACAATGAATGGATAGCGCTACCGCGCTATGATTAATAATTTTTTATGGCCGGAATTGGAAAATATTGTTGTGGACGACGTTTATTTTCAGCAAGACGGCGCTACGTGCCATACAAGCAACGGAACAATTGCAATTTTGCAAGAAATGGCCACCGAGATCTTGTGATTTAACACTTTTAGACTTTTTTTTTTGGGCCACGTGAAAGATAAGGTCTATGCCAATGCTTCACAATTGATTCTAGACCTTAAAGATGGAAACGTCATGGAAAATTTCATGAAAAGAATGTGGTACTGCAACCGTTACCGTGGCAATCATTTGACTGATATCGTTTTCAAACGTTAATGGCATATCTTTCTCTTCACAATAAAATAAACATTTATTGATTTCTCTTAAAAAATACCCGTTTTTTGTTTTAATATCAAAATGAAACCTCTTATTGGAAAACCTTATACTATTGCTATATAAAATAAATCACAAAATGATAAAAACCAATATAACAATACAATCAAACAAAGAAATACACAAAACTAAAAATAAAACACATGCTACTACATGACAAAATATAAATTAAATAAATAAAGAAAACAACTCAAACAAGCCCTCAATACCGATAGCCTGAGATGGAAAAAATACCCACAAACCTCAGGACGATGAGAGAAGGACAAAATCATTTTTATTTTATTTTTTATATTAAAAATACATATTCATTTTATTTAAATTTTATTTTTTGCTAGAGATAGTTTTAATATTAATTTTTAGTTTAATGTATGTATGTAATAATATTAACAATAAAAACACTAAACATGATAAAAAGGGATGACAAGTTATTACAAATAACAAAAGATCAGTAAAATACGCCAAGAGAAACAAAACCTAAAATACGAAAAGAAGACACCAGAAAATTGTCTAAAGTCCAAATTGCACAGAGTATCAAAACAACAAAAATAGCACAAATAATTAAGAAATAAACAACAAAAATAAAGAATAAGAGTGTTAAAATCAAAGACAAAGAAAGAAAACAAATTTAAAAAAAACAGAAGAATATAAAAACGGTACAAGAATTTTATGCAGACCTATATAAAACGAAGATAACAAACAATATATTCAAACAAAACCCAGGAAACAAAATCATAAACAATAACTCTGAAGACATACGTAAAATTACAAAGGACAAAGTTGAAGCCGCATTACATCATATAAAAAACAAAAAAGCAAAAAAGCAGCGGGTGAAGAGATAATATTAGTGAATATGGTAAAACAAGACGACGTATATTTAAACAACCAGTTAAAAATATTATATATACAGGGTGTAGATTAATTGGCGGATAAACGCCAGGTAACTTTATAGATCGTGCCAAAAGAAAACGAAAATCTTAATTCCAAAATGCTGAAAAACTTTTCGTTTGGCCTCACGAGGTCCTCAAAGTTTTGTTACGCTTGGCAACGTTGCAAACTTTCTAAATTCAAACCTATAATGTAGGCAACTTAATACACATAAAATAGGCAATTTAATACACACATCAAATTTTATTTTTTATTATAAACTACAAATGTTCAAATTGGCCACCGTTTACTTCTAACACGTATCGATATCGAATTTATGACGTTATCGCCGGCGTTAAATGTTAAATCTGTCAGAGTTGCTATATTCATGTCAATTATTTTAAATATATTTTCAAACAATCAATTGTGCATTGAAATAATTAATATTTTTATTTATGACAGAATCTAATAATTTATAATAGTTGTATCAGCTGCAATGTACAAATTTTTCTATAATTCAATAACAATTATAGTACCTATTTGCTGGATTCACACATTTATTTTGAAAACGCATTTTAGCCGCATGGTGAAACGACAAAAGTCACCGATGGTTTTTGTCAAGGGTGGTCACGGGATTGACATGGCAACGTAGTTGTTAATTCGAGACAGACATAAGGCAGACCTCCGCATACTAGACGAACGCAACATAATATATTTCGCAAATGCATCAAAACACCATTCATAATTTAATAATGCGGTATGTGTCGTCAATGTGCAACCTCACACAATTTTAAATTAATGATTATCAAAAGAATAAAGTATATCATAATATTTAAATTGAAATTTATTTGAATTTAAAAGTCACTGATGACAAAAGTCACCGGAGATCAGAATTGACCCCCTGACATTTATTGCATTGCCTACTTTATAATTTGAATTTTATAAAAAATTTTGCTACGTTGCCAAGCGTATTTTTAATTTAAATTTAATTTATTCTTCAAACGTAATTTGCACATTTTTCAATGTTTTTTATTATTAAGTTTCAATAAACCTCGTAATTTTTATTATACTAAAAAAGAAAGCAAATTGGTACATAATATACGCATTTAAAACAATATTTGTATTGACAAAATTGAAACTTTGAGGACCTCGTGAGGCCAAACGAAGAGTTTTTCAGCATTTTGGAATTAAGATTTTCGTTTTCTTTTGGCACGATCTATAAAGTTACCTGGCGTTTATCCGCCAATTAATCTACACCCTGTATAAAGGAAACACCAAAAACCTAAAAAAATATAAACCAATCAGTTTGTTATTTCAAATATATAAATTATTCTCAAAATTTATAACAAACTGTCTTACACCAAAGTAAAAGACTATTATTAGTGAAAGAAGCAGATTAAGTTTAGAAAGGAATTTAGTATTATAGAACGCCTACAAACAAAAGCACTAATAGAAAAAGCTGTAATATACAATATTCCTTATAGATACCATTTGTAGTTTAGAGACACGCTGAAAATATAGACTTTACAATAAAACCTAAAACATGCTAAAATTGACCACATATTTTCAAATTTAATGAACAACATTTAACGTCACTCTACAAATCCAGTTACACAAACAATCCTACAAAGTCAAAACTAACAAAAAAGTGCGCCAAAGAGATCCAATGTCATCCAATATCTTTATTCTAGTTTTAGAAAGTTTGTATTTTACAAAAATCAATTGTACTTCCAAACTGTGGTATTAATATCAATTGAAAAAAAAAAACTCAACCAGTTAATGTTTGCCGACAACACAGTATTGATGACCAAAAATAGAAACCTGTCACACTTATTGAATACATGTACAGGGTCATGAACGTATTAGCTTGAAAATTAACTTTAACGCTAGAGAATTGCCGAGTTAGTCGCTCCGTCCTGTTGTGGTGCCACTAGTAGTATTGTTATGGAAAAATATTAAATCCTATCACATCTACGAGAATATCAGTAAACTTTTCTCTCTAGAAAAATATTAACACGTACAGCGCCGTTTTTAAATTAAAATTAGTTCTTATAGGACAAAACGCCAACCAACTCAATATCCAAACGATAAGATTTTAGTCATTACTTTTTTTATATGTTGAACTACATACAATATTCTATGTCTTCATGTTTTTAGATAAAGATTTGAAGTTATATTTAAAGAGTAAAAAAAATAACAAAAAACTAATTAAAAACGTCACTTTTTAAAAATTAATTGCAAAGAAACGACTTATTGCATCAAATTTCTACAAGTTTGAGGACACAGATTGGACTTTCTTCTACAATATGTGAAAATTTTATTCAATTATATTCAGGCGTTTTCTTGCTGAGTTGGATGCTGTAAACCCTTAAAATAGCGCAATAATTCTCCTACCCTTAACAAAACAAAGTACATAACATCAAACAAAGATATGAAACGACAAAACATTATAAGAAACATCAAAATAAAATAATAGAAATACAAACAATAAATAAAAGATTGCGACAAACCCGGGCAGTGTATGACAAAGTAAAAGACATCTTAGCTAGGGACATCACCCTACTTACGGATTACAAACTTCAACCTTTTCAACATCAATACTTGACAAGCTAAAATTTAATCAAACAGCTATTGAAAAGAAAATACTTACCAAACTATCATTAGAACGGAAAACAAACAAATGGATTAAAAAATGATGTCTTCAAAATAGAATTGAGCGAAACGTGTCGCAAGAAATCAAGATAACTGGACAAAATGAGATAGAGCAACGACCTGAAAGAAGCTGCAGGACTGAACTGGTACTAGGTGGCACTTTTGGTTATAGTTATGATTTTCTTATTTTAGACAATCATAATCATAATTATACAAAACAGTTAAAACGCTTTTTGCGTGAAGTTTGAAAACCTCAAAATAAATTTCCCACCCCGCACCGTTGGTCTTTAGCTAAAACTTAATAGTATTATTATACTCAGTTTCTCACCTTTTTTTGTAATTTATTTTTTGTGAAACCAGTAATCATAATAAATAATATTAATATTTAAAAGAGTTTTATTTATAGAATGCTATAATACATTAATTTGCATTTATTTAATAAAATGTAATTTATTGTCACACTATTGTTTTGTTTGTATATTAGTACTTGTGATTGTATTAATTTCTTATTTTTAAATATTAATATGTTAATAAAAAAACATATTAACACGTTTTAATCACTAAATGAAATAAACTTCTTGGCTTAAATAATGTGATTAATGTAAATGTAAACGCATTCAATCATTTTAAATGGCAATTTAAAGCAATCAAACTGTTTTAATAGCCAACATGTGAAGGTTTAATAGTGTAATTATTGATAAATGTTTTAAATGATTTATCAAATCAGACGAGTTCTATGCAAGCATACAATGAAGACTGATTATGTAATTGATTAAATATTTTGAGTCAATCTATTGTTTAATCTACTATTAAACTAATTATAAAATATGATATTTTGTTTATAATGTAGAATTTTTAAACGTAAAATACAAATTGATTAAGGATTTAATTGATTTGTATAATAATATACATCAAACGGTTTTTTTTAAATCTCATTTTAATTATAAAAAAAACATTTATTTATTTTAGTACTTTTTTTTTAAACTTAAATTCAACTACAAATTTTACAACTACTTAATGCCCAATACTCTGTCTGCAAAGTGTCATTCTTTTGAGGAAGTTTTACAAGATATTTTTGCACAGCTGAGGCTCTATCTGGCAAATATCAGCTCGTATATTCTTTTTGAAAGCTGAAATTGATTCTTTCCTTTGCGTAGATTAAAAGAAAAAAGTCGAACGGAGTTAAATTGCTCGGCCAATGTATGTCTATGTTTTGTGAAATAATGCGTCCAAGTAATTTCTCGTGTAGCACTGCAGATGTTTCACGGTTTATGTGGCTTGTTGCCCATTCCTGCTGGAAATAAAAACTGTTTATGCTTAAATTATCTAATATAGGCAAAAAAATCAGTTCGCATTTTATGGTAGTAATACGCATTAACTGTAATTGCAGGACCTTTGTAAAAATAAAGTCGCACCAATCAGTAACTCGTTGAGGATAAAGAACTTCAGATGCGGTGGTTCTGTCTTCTAACAAACCTACTAAGATGGAAATAAACTTAATAAAATTAATTTTTCTAAAAAAACTAGAAATTCTTGCTTGCCTTTCCAGCACCCTAAAAACGTTCAGCGTTATTCAAGATCAACCGGCTTCAATTTCAGCGTTAGCTGTACTTTAAATGCGTATAGGCTAAGATCTTTATGCAGTAGAGACTGTGATCTTGATATTAAACTGATAAAACATTACATCTAAATTTAATTCAAACAATTTGAAAAAAGTTTTTTTTAACAGTTGGCAAAATCAGGTAACAGATTAATAACTACTTTACAATGAAAATTCAGAATTTTAGAAAAACCTACTTTAAAAAAAAAGTTTACTGGGATCGAATCAGATGTGATAACCACTATACAACAAAAAAAAACACATTGAACAATTTAGCTAAAACAAATATTTTGAGGTTAGAAAACACCATAATTCAAATAACCAAAAGAAATCAGTTTGTTTAAATTATTCAATTTGTGTAGGTGATAAATAACAAATAGTTCTAACCGACAGATATCTGCTAAGCCACTCTAAACTGAAAAGAAGAAAGAAGCAGGAAAATCAACGTTGTACATGTTAAATAATGTAAAAAATAGTTACTTTAGTAAAATGTAACTATATGTACCTACGAATAAGGGTATACAAAGCCGATCGCGTGTGCAACGAAGTAAAAACTGAATAAAATAAATAAAGTACTGAATAAAATAAGTAAAGTAGTAATCAAGTTGCAAAGTTAAAAGATTGTGACAGCTACAAATTATGAAAATTTGAGATAGATATTATTTTGAGAGCTTATGGCTTACTCCAAGTAGCAAACGGTAAATCTGAAATTACACCTGATACTGCAACAAATGCACGTGAAGAATGGAATAAAAAAGACGCAAAGCTCAATACATTGTATCGAGAATCTTGAAGACATGTCTGACACAAATGTACAAGAAAATTAAAAACATTTATGAATAACAAGAAGAACAACGTAAGTGTATTTTAATGCAAGAGTTCTTTAATCATAAATATAAGAAAGAAGCTGATCTGGCATTCTTAAGCGAAATAAATAATAAACGAAGCAATAAGTTTTGAAATGCTTATGTCAAAAATTTTGTCAAGCTTGCCCGATCAATTTAAACATTTTGTAATTGCATGGGAGTGAATACCTCAAGATAATAATACATTGGAAAATCTAATGAAACAGTGGCGTTCAATGCTGCAGAACAGCAAAAATGTTTTAAATGTAACAAAAAAGAACATTTGGCAGCAAAATGCCTAACTAAAAATCTTCCATCAAGATGCAACGTCTGTAAGAAGAACAACCATGCAGAAAAAAAATGTTATTACGGTAAGAAAAGTGAAAACAAGCTAGCAAACAAAAGTGAGGTATCGTTTTTGGTCGAAACAAATAAAAATGATTGGATAGTGGACTCCGGATCTACGTCACACTTCACCAATGATTTAAAACTTTTGTGTGAAACACAAAGCTATAGTTCTACAATAAAATTAGCAAAAAAGATAAACACAATGTGCACAGAAGCAATAAGAGTGACAAGGCAATGGCAAAAGAAAAGGTTGAGATATACAAAAATAACAAAAGTGTTAGAAAAAAAAAGGAAAATGACTTTTACAGCATAAATCTCAACAGTGAAAAACAAGGAACAGTTTTAACAATGATATCGGAAACATCAGAAATACTGTGGCATCAAAGGATGAGTCATTTAAGCAAAGAAAACCTATTGAAGTTAAGAAACTTATCTACTGGTTTAACTTTAGACAAAAGACAAATTGATTTTTTGGATGAGATATGCGAAACAAGAGCAACTAGACCAATAGAAATAATACCCTCAAACGTGTGTGGCCCAATAAATCCTATAACGTGGAATGGAAACAAATATTTCATCACCTTTCTTGATGATTTCACTCATCACTACATGGCATTCCTGTTACAAAGTCATAATCAAGACAAAGATGCAATAAAAGAATACATAAATATAGTCGAAGTGAAATGGAATCTGAAAGTGCACAAATTCAGATGTGACAATGGTGGCGAATACATCTCCAATGAAATCAAGGCATGGTCAAAACAAAGAAGAATAATTTTGGACTACAAAGTTCTACATACCTCTCAACTCAATAGTAAAGCAAAACGTTAAAACAATAATTTTGAATAGAAACCAACACAAAGAAATGTGGGAAAAAGCTGTAAGAACAGCAGTCTATCTAACAAATAGAAGTCCTTTATCAACTGTTGATACAACTCCACATAAAAAATGGACAAGTAAGAAACCCGATCTTTCTAGAGTAAGAGTATTTAGAAATGACGCCTTTTCCAAAGTGCTAGGTACATTAAAGAAACTGAATGATTGAAGTAAGAAATTAGTAATGGTTGGATATAGCTTAAATGAATATTGTTGAATATGGACGAAAGGAAAATAACAACCCATAAAGCTGTAATATTTAATGAAATAAATCGAGAAAATGGACCACTGTAATAGAAGAATTAGAAGGGTTAGAAGAGTCCAAAAACAAAATAAAAACCGAAGAAAAATTTCGACAAAAAAAAAACAAATAAGAAAAAGAAGCAGAAGAGGAAATAGAAACAAAAAAGATGAACTAAAAAGAAAGAAAGAATTAAGAAAACAATAACAAACCACGAAGGGCAACGAAAGGTAAAATACCAAAAAAATTGACAACTTTTCTCTTATAACTTTTGAAGAGGCAATCAATAGTTCTAAAAGGAATTAATGGATTAAAGCTATCAAAGAGGAAAAAGGATCACTTTGAGAAAACAAAGTTTGGATAAAATTTGACAAAAATGAAGCAGAAGGCAAAAAAATACTTAGAAACAAATAGATCTTAAAAGTGAAAAATGATGCAAGACTGGTGGTTAGAGGATGCGACTAGGAACATGGAATTGACTACAATAAGATATTCAGTCCCGTCGTAAATAGTACTTTACAGAAAATACTATTTGCACTAGCTCCAACTAAAAATTATAAAATCTTAGAATCTGATATAAAGACAGCATTCATCTACGGAGACTTTCGATAATTTTCTGAAACGAAACAGACTACAAAAAAAAAGTCTATAAATGCCAAAACGATAAATTGGCCACATATGTGGATGATGGAATCATAATTGGAAGTGATCAAAACGAAATTGATAAACTACTAATAAATCTGACAGGAGAATTTAAAGTAACAGTGTATACTGAACTTAAAACCTTCATAGTGATTGAAAAATGTGCGGATGGACTCAAGCTAAAACAAACTGAATTTAAAAAAAGGTGCTAGAAAAGTATCAAATGACCGAAGCCAAAACAGTAACAACCCCCAGAAGCAAAACGTTCCGAACAAGAGATGAAAATACAAAAATGTGCATTTCCGTATAGAAAAGCAATAGGAAGCTTCTTATATCTCTCTACTAAAACCAAACCAGACCAGCTGTAAATTCTTTTAGTCGTTTTGTAGAAAATCCAACTTTATCAAACGTAACTGACCTAAAAAGATGCCTAAAGTATTTAAAAAGAACAATTGCATTGAGTACAAAATAGAAAATGACATAGATAACCTAAATGCATACTGTGACTCGGACTAAGCAGATGGTATAAGCACAACAGGCTACGTAATATTTCTGGGAAATGCTCCGATCAGCTGGTGTTCAAGATTGCACCCTATTGTGGCGTTATTATATATATATATATATATATATATATATATAAAAGGATCTTTTATACTTAGATTTAGAATTAGTGGCCGAACTAACAACTGTACAAGTAAAACTGAATCTACGAATTGACAACTAGTGAATATTGAATATTGTCTTACAGACAGACAAGTCGCAGATGTGTATACTAAACCTTTAGGGCGTCTAAAATTTGAACTGTTTAAAGATGCAATATGTAGTTTAAAAAATGTTTAGTTTGAAAATGTTTAACTTTAAGAATGTTTGTAAAAATTTATTAAGAAGAGAAGTTTACATTAAGAAGGAGTGTAAATGTAATGTAAACAAATATAAATACTTTAGTAAAATGTAAATGTAATGTTATAAAATAAAAAACAACAAGTAGTTGGTGTAAAAACACGGTACAAACACGTCGTGACATTTCTAACAAAAAAGTGTGTCTACTTAATTTACTGCTATATATTTCCACTTGATTATATAAAATACTACAAATATGGTGTTTTATTTAATCCCAATCAACAGTACAGACCATCAAAACAAAAGAAATAAAGACAAAGCTTAGTAGACTTATGCCAAACAAGATAAGTCTAGAAAAAAAAGTCAACTGCAGCAAAAAGCCAAATGTTATGCGCCTCAGAAACATAAGAAAAACTCATAAAAACAAAAAATACAAAACAAAATAAGAAAACCTACAAAAGCAAGCTCAATAAATATCAGCATGGTCTACAAAACAGTGTCACAGAAGGCAGTAGAGGTGATCGCGGCAACACTTTCTGCGGATATAAAAGAAATAACAAAAAAACATTTACAGAGACTACGATACTAAATAAAATTAAGTTAAAGAAAGTGAAAAAAGAAAAGTTGAAAAAACCCAGAATAACAAATATATCAAAGCGACCTTTGAGATGATCAGAAAATTAATCCTATATAAAAATATAAAGATATTACTAGAGACAAAATTTACAAATTTATAACTGCCAAAAGAAATACAATTAATGGAACTGCATAAACTATTTATGAAGAAGAACGACAACAAAAAATATGTAAATAAAGACCTAAAATACTAAGATCGCATTTACGAACAAACCAAACAGTAAAAATGATTAGCACACGGTTTAAAAAAAACAAAAAAATACAAAGTCAATGTCACTGCAAATAAAAAGATACAAAAGACAAAGGAGACAAACAAAAGTAGAGGAAGTAGGAAGAAAAGCTGAGAACTACACTTGTGCCGCAGATGAAATCTGCAAAGCAATAACCACCTCGCTTCTAGTGGTGCCAAATCTAGACTAGATTGGCAAGATCAGTATAACAACAGGATATACGCAGAGACAAAAACTGGAAAGTACTGCGTAAGTTGTTCTCAAGAGCCACTTGCTAAGACCAACACTTTACTACGTATAAAAACCAACTGATGTTGCAACAGAAAACAGTCAATAATTTTTAAAATTGTTGATCCAAACTGTTGTTGGTGCAACTACAAGATATTCAAACCAAAAATTTGATACCTTAAAAGTGCAGTTTCAGTATTGATTGTTTAAATACCTAACATTTTAAAATAGCAGCCACTTCTAATAACCCTGTTAGAATCTTCCAATTTTTTTTTGTCTTTGTTATTTATAATTCAAATTTTAAAAATACAAAGTTTATCAAAAACTATCAAACTTTTAAAAGCGTAAGTTGCATTTATGTTTCTCGGGTCATATTGTTAGAATTAATTTAACGTTATTTTGGGTGGTTAGTATATTTATTAAAAACAAAGTTTTAAGAAAAAAATTTACTTTTATTGCGTTCTGCTTTAACTGTACTGATTAGTCTTAGTACATAAAAGTAAAGTTTTTATAATACTTAATATATACGTGGTGGCATGATGTTTTTCTAGCCAAATAAAAATTACATGACTGGCAGAAAAATGAACATAATTTTGTAATATCAATTATTCTTGTAATAAAAATGCAAATCATCACAAACAAAACAAAAAAATTGCTGCAATTATAAAGATAATTCTAGTGCTAAACAAATCTTATGTTTGCTCTATGACTACAGATTATAAAGCGATTAAACTTATAACATATTTACTTTAATAATTTAATACTTTCATGAATTCCGGTAAAAACTAATAATTATTATACAAATCTTAAACATTGATTGGATTTTCTTTTTATTAGTATACTAAATCATTTCTAAAAATGCAAAGAAAAACAAAATAAGTGTGCCTTTTGTAAATATTGACATGAATAAATAACTTTATCACTTACAATTATTATAAATCTACAAAGTAATTGTTGCCCGAAACTTTTATTTATCTGTTTACTTTTAAATGCATGTATGTAAGTATTTTTTAAGTTTCCAATAACATTGTGCAATAATCAATAATCACAATAAATAAATGTTAAATTATCGATAATTTTAATAATTTAAACTATTTTATGCAAAATAAAAGCTAGGGTCAGTAATCCCCATCACTCGGTTAGTCGAATCACTAACTCAAGTCAATATAAACAATCATTAATTCTGTACCAATCTAACGTATCAAGTATAATAATTTGTACTTTATGTTCATTAGAAAATCATTTTATTTATATCAATTTACCGGGACAGCGCGTACGCAGTCCCGACTACCAAAAATTTCGCGCCCGAGTTATCCACATTAGGGATAATCGCAGGGGTCAGCCCTACCGTAGTGCAATGGAGAGGCCTCACCCTGGGGGAACCGCCTTATTGATCACGGTAGACCCCTACGCCAGGTAAGTATGCTTTAACGACTCGCGTCTAGCTCCTGACCTTCTTCTCCGTCGCACGGACATGCGCACTAAATTAGGTTAGTTTGTAAACAACTAGCTGTCATTCTGTGAATATAATTATACTATAGTTACAATAATACTGACATAATTTTTACTATGACTAGTATTTATGTGAATATTAAATTTAATTTTGATGATATTTACCTAGTATATCTAAAAAAGACGGTAAAAATAAACAAATTGAATGTTAAAGTATTTTAATAAATAACACAATAAATTTGCATGATATAAAAGCTATCTAAACAATAAGAACTATAAAATGATAGAGGCTGATTAAGAAACTAAATAAGAAAAACGTGATGGTATTACATATAACCCATCGCAATATGAAATGAAGCGTGACATTATTATGTTGTGTGGGTTATAACAATAATAATAGTATTAATATTATATTCTACAATACCAATTTTATTTAAAATACAAAACTAATATAAATCTGATTTGAAAAAAAATATATCATACAAATTAATTCTGAATTCAGAAAAAAGTAGATATTAAAATTATTAATATTTTAATAAAATTAGAATTTAATTCTTTTGAACTCGGTATGCTTAATGTATGTAATGTTAAGTTCAGTTTGCATTCTTCTCTGGACAAGATCATTTAGCACATAAACAAAGTACCATTAAGGTTAAATAACATATTGTTCACCACTTCTTATGCCGTAGCAGTCCAATTCACAACTTTCAATACAAATGCTAAAATGTTGGTGATAGTAGTCATCGTGAGTGCATTGTTGCTTAATGTTTTTGCAAACAATATCAAGTTTTAATACTATTCCCGACATTAAAAGTTATTTAATTGGCAATAAAATAATCTAATTTTGCAAAAATAGAACAAACTAGTTTCTGATAAAATTAGCACGGACGTCAATAAATTTATTTTTTTATCAACATAAAGCAACATTTTTGTCTTTGAAATTAAAACCCAATTTAAACGTTTTTTCTGCCGGAGGTGGAATCAAAAATATTTATTATATTTCTTAGAAAAAAGTAAAAAAATAAAATTGATTACAGCTAAATCTTCAATTTAAATTTGTAGCTCCAGTTTGTTGTGTAACCAAAAAATATAATGCTATCAATAAAGTTTGCATAACAACTGGCAACCAAGTCGCAGTCTTTATTTTAAATAATATAAACTAGTAAAACTTTAATTCAATAGTTATATACTAATATCATTTATTTCTTTTTGCGTTGGTTTTGTTAATGTTTTTTTGTTTGTTTCAAAGTTTTCTTTACACTGTATAACCGTTTTTGTAAAGTAATTTTCTGATTATGTGGTGCTTGCGTTGCTGCTGGTAATACTGATTTTGTTGCTCTGATTGCTTTTAATGTATGGTGCATAGAATTTGTAATTTGCTTAGCTGCGAGAAATTCTTCTTCAATAGATATTAAACTGATTTTTTTCATAATTTTTTCCATATATGTCATTTTTTTTACTTCAAGCAACAAATTTGAAGAATTTAAAATTTTAAGATTTTGGAAAATGCTTTCAGATTCTTCCAATCTTGGATCATCAACATCAACATCATTATAGAATTATTTATTTACGTTTTTTATATTATGCTGATGCAACCAAAAAATATACGAGTATATAAAACAATAACAACTCCAAAGTTATATGATAATATACTCATTACTAATAAAGAAAAGAAAATTGTCAACATTTTATGAATGTCATACCTTTTTTATCAGTGTTGAAAAGGAATAACAATGACATAAATCAAATAGTTGATTTTCTAACGTAAAAATTTACTTTACGATTTTTTATCAGATCTGCACAAAATCTTGTATGCAATTTATTTTCAATCATTATAATTCTTTTATTTTGAAACAAATTGCATAAATAACCAAAATAACATAATCCAGAATAATGCAAAAGCCTAAGCAAAATTAACAGTCTATTTATAATTACCAAAACCTATAACATGTCAATACATATTATGATGTCTTCTATCTGTTAGTTATTTCAGAAATAATAATATAAGAATATTTATATAAAAAAATAATTATAATTGTCTTACCAGTGTTAGTTTGTTTTTCTTTGCTAATCATATCCAGATGAATACATAATAAATGAATGTGTTTACACATGTTCCATCGAATTGCAAAATCTATGCATTCACATTCATATTTATGTATACAAATGTTGCAATCAAAGCAAAGCATCCGACATGCACAGTTAACATCATTTTCACGGATGGTATACATGGATCCAAAATTGGTTGCAGATGGAATTTGCCAAATTTTCTTTTCTATCTGAACTACCAATGTTGCATCCATCCCAAGACTGATCTTGTGTCGTTTTCGTAGTTCAGCAACTTTGTATGTAATTTTTCTTCTGTGAAGCAGAATTAAACGATTAAATAATTTGTCTTTAACAAACTTTATTAAAACTTCAATAGCATTATCCAATCGATTAACTCGCTTTTCATAAAAATATATGTGTTTAATTGTATAGTGAATTTGTTCAATGTGCATATTTGTGTTGACTTTTGCATTTAATCTATAACAGTATGCCCAAAACTGTACATTTTTAGTGTAATAAGTTTGGAAATAATTTCCAAAAGCCATATTGTCGGTGTCATTTTGAAGTTCTGCAAGAAACTTGGGCAACCTTCTTTTAAATGCAAAAGAATCAACCTCTTGCAACAATGTAATCAGCATTTTATAAACAGCAGCCTACAATAATTGAAATATTAGTCATAAAATATCTTTAATATTTCTTAATAATACAAACCTTTTTTTCATCCACAGAAACACGATTTTTCCATGCTTTATCCACATGCCAACAGCAATTTAATCTGTATTAAGGTTTTAGCATGATTTGCAACCATGCATTATAATATATATCTGCCACATAAATACTCTTGTTTCTATCGGATGACCCACCTTCTCTCGAACACAAGAAAAAAACAATTTTATAGCTATTTCATCATTTCAAGACAACAAGCGTATGCATTTCAAAATTATAGCCATTCAAACCATGCGTGCCATCAATACAAATGCATTTTTCAGAAAAACTTTTCAGGATTTCTTGTTGACCTTCTGTCATAAAAATTAACAAAAAATCATCAATTTTAAATTGTGGATGATCTTCTAAGAGAGCACCTTGGGGTTTATAAAATAAGACACACTCATTCTTATTTTCTTCTACTCAATCATCCACACAAGTTAAAGCTTTTTTCAATTTTAAATAAATCTTTTTTGTTTAGTAAATGGATTCGTTCCAAAGGTGTACTAGATACTGTGCTGCAAATAGAGTCCAAAATTGTATCAAATGGAATTTTAGTAGCTATCTGAGTTGCCAGCATGTTACATTCTTCAGATTCAAGAAATAAATGAACCAGATCAGTTTGATGGCCAACATGCGTTTTCACAAAGCGAACATTACATGTTCCATTTTGTTCATAACTTAATGTAATCCTTGCCGGGTAATATCCATTTATCTTTTTGGACCCCTGAATTTTAAGATGTCGTAGTCCTTTACTTTTACTTACATAAAACCCTGACCGATGGCAAACATATTATGTTTTCAACAGTACCGTACTACCTTTTTACTTTACAAATTTCGATTTTGTGTCTTTTTCAGTACATGTAAGCCAATCAAAAAAGTCATGTATTGCTTAAAATAAACATTTTATTTTGTATTGGTATTTTATGATGATTTTCTAAATGATGATCTAGGTCTAATTTAGGGAAATTTGAAATTCCAATGTAGCGACAAAGTGGATAAATGATTTTTTTGGGTTGTGTGTTTTTAGTATATGAAGATTGTTCAGTTTCAATTAGATGTGGTTGTGAGCTTACACTAGCGCTGAAAGGTTCAGGTTCAATCGGTTGTGTGCTTACACTAGCGGTGAAGAATTCAGGTTCAGTCGGTTGTCTAGTTATAGTAGATAAAAAAGGTTCAGGTTTAGTTGGGTCTGATTGTGTGCTTATAGCAGTGGAAGGTTTAGGTTTAGTCACTGATAAAAACAAAAATATAAATAATTGGTCATGATCTCTTTGCATATATTATATAAATATAGAAGGTTATGTTATATTTTATTTAATTATACGTTTATATGCAAATTTCTTGTATAAATAAAAATAAAAAATTAGCATATAAAAGTATAATTCAATAAAATAATATAGAAACCTATAAAAAGTTTAATTAAACTTACATGCTACATGTGTTTTCATATGAAAATTTATATTATGCTTGTAATTGAAGTTATTATGGCAGATGGCACAAGAAAATTTAAATGGTTTAGTAACTAGGAGCAATTCCTGTAATAGTCTTGGATGAAACCTCTCCAAATTTATTAAAATGTTTATTGCATATTTATTTATAACATATTAGCCATGGTAATTAATATGTCTTTATGTCTAAATAACAATATACACAATATACACAATAAACACAATACACAACAGATTCAATTATAGTTGTTTATAAAGTTGAGTTGACAAGAATAACAGCGTGCTGTTTTCAAATAATTTCAAACTAACCGTTTATAATGCGCATGTCCGTGCGACGGAGAAGAAGGTCAGGAGCTAGACGCGAGTGCTTTAACGCCAGTTTTCCATTACTATATAAACTTGAATAAGATACAAATACATTTACCGACCATTTTTAGCGCTACCTATTGCAGCATAAAGACACCACCATATAGAAATTTTTCTAAAAACTTTTTTTATATTTGTTTGAAGCAATAGTAAAAAGAAATTTAAGGTTGACATACATGTTGAGAGATGAGAACATGATAACTATAAACATTTTTTTTACTTTTATTATTTTAATAAAAAATTACAAGAGTTTTACATAATATAATATATTCTCTAGTTTGTATTATAAAACAGATTCTCCAATCTGTTGTTGTTATTTTGTTTTGTTAATTTAAAATTATATTATTAAAAATATAATTTTTCTTACTTCTAGTATAGGTCACAATAGAATTAGGTAAAGGTACAATTTTTAAATTGTAAAACATATTTAAAAAATTTAATACATATATTGCATAAAATAGTTCAATTAATACTCAAACTTTTGTTGACATAATTTAATATCATTAAAAAATCAAAACCACATATATAATAATAATAATAATTACAAATAATTATAAATCATTTATTTAATATTTTAACATAGTAACATCATACACATTTAACATTAAAGAATTATAAAAAGCACGTAAATTCGTGTCTATAATACAATTAGAGAATTTTGTTCTCAAGCAGTATGCTTGTAGAGAAAAAAAAATGCTTTTTTTATCCCATGAAAAACTGTTATTTGAATGTTAAATAAAAAAAAAAACTTTTAATCACCACTTCCCAAAATAACAGGTATTTGATCAGAATCAAAATTTTTCATCACTTTCTTTAGTTTGAATTTAAATTCACAGAAGTTATTAACCTGATTTAAATTATTAGTTTGGGTAATGATGCGTAATCGATTGTATGTCCGAGTTATCATGAGTTGCAGCTTTTGTATAAAAGCTCTCAGCGTTTCTCATAATAAATTCATGAAGAGTAGAGATTTGTAAATCTTTTCTGAGATTTTTGTTTTTTATATACCAAAGAGCTCCGGTAATCAGTCTCAAAGTTTAGAATGGATTGGCAAGCTTCGAAAGTTTAAAAATATGTATTTGCTACTGTTCCCCATACCGATGCAGCATCGGATAGTTTGGGCTTTGATTGTCAATTTGTAGAGCGTCATTTTAATTTTTAATTTAATATTTTATGACGTAGTAGTAGTGCCAAATTTATCATCGTGACTTTAGTTTTGTCTCTAACTTTATTCACATGGGTTCTCCATGTTAGTGATTTGTTTAATGTTACTCTTAAGTAGTTTGCTTGAGATGCTTAAGGTATCGGTGTGCCATCAAAGAAAAGTTTTTGTAAAGAGTTATTTGTCTTTTAAGCAACCCCTGGACGTTTAACATTATAGTCAATATATTGCACAATAATTGATACTGTACAATAATATTGACAGTCTGTAGATCATATTGAAAGATTGCACAATATATTGAGTCAATCAGAAAAGTTTGATTTTTATTGTACAATGTAACCTAAAAGTATTAGTTTCTTTTTTCTTAACCATTTCTCCATCAATCTGCGCTTATTATTATTTTTTTTAATTATAACTAAAGCAATGGTTACACAACTTGCTTTATTTTATTCTACATGTTCACTGCAAACGTGTCGGTAACTAACAAAAAGTTTGCGCAACTATATTGCAACGTCTAGTTGGTCCTAGCAATATATTCTGCAATATATTGTTCAATATTATTGATGATAATATAGATCGTCTAGAGACACTTTTAGTAAATAGTATTGCCTAGCTTTTAGACGGGTTGTTTTTAATCACCTACTTTTCAGATCATTCAGTGATGATCTCTGCGGCTTTTTGTAGGTGTTTTGTAATAAATTTTGGCTTTAAAAATACAACAATTACGTCATGTTTTAATTTTTGTGGGAAATAACCTGATCTTAAAATGACATTAATGATTTTGGTGAGACTATGGCTTTTCTTAGTAAGTTTTTTAACGCCGCGTTTGAGATGTTGCCAAATTGAGGAGTTTTTTTAGGGTTGGTGTGTTTAATTACCACAACCACTTTGTAAAAGGTGTTATTTTGTCTTCAGCGTTGTTTCATAGTACTCTTTCCACTTTTTCCATAATGTCGACATCTAAGATGTTGTACGGTGTACTAAATTGGTTTTCTAAAGTTAAAGCAATTGCTTTGGCTATCTCTAATGTAGGGTGTGCTAAACCATTTTGATCGTGGATGGTAGGGATGGTGTCGTGTTCGGTTTTAGACATTTTGTCATATGTTTGTTGAAAAAGGTTGTCTCACTGTTGGTTCTTGAATTGTTTGATTTTCTTTTTAACTTTGTTTTTTAATCTTATTTTAATTTGTTTGTCATGTGCAGTTCTAGTTTGTTAGAAATTTTGTGTGGCTGTGTTTTTCTCTTTGATAAGGCGTTTTAAACATAGGGGAAGTCCAAGAGGGTTATTATCTCTTATGATAATGTTGCTTGTGGCTTTATCTTGCGCAGTTTCAATAGAGGAAGTTAGATTTTTAACAGCTGCGTTTTTTTTTAAGTGAGCTAAAATCATTTTCAACAAACAGATAAAACTGTTTCCAGTTAGGTTTCTTTTTAGTTTTGTCCTACAGAAGTTCCAAGTATTGTTAGTAGAACAGAAAGATTATCTGAATTCATTTCTTCGGAATTGGCGGAGTTGTGTTTGCCTTTTGTCAAGGCAATGTCAAGTATGTTGAGCGGGTAACTTACGTGGCTACAGTACGTTGGTGCAGTTGGACTGTGCATGGATAAGTTGTTTTATCCATAAATTTAATTAGAATCCTGCCTTTGGTATTTGTGGCGCGGCAGTTCCATGCCACGTGTTTGGAGTTGAGGCTCCAATAAGTGTTGGAATATTATCTTCAAATGCCATTTTTAATCAGTAATTTTGTAGGAGGTTGATACAAAAACAAAATTTTGATTTTTCTTATAGAGAAAAGGTTGATGATGACCCCAGTAGCTTTCAGGTTAGTTAAGTTTAGAGTTTGAATTTCAGAATGGTTTATTGTTCTCTTGATAAGTATTGCTGTGCCTCCGCCTTGATTTATTTTGTCGTTTTTGTATATATTAAAGTTTGGAAATTTTGGGTCATTTCTGGGTTTTAAATTAGTTTCAGATAATAGTATTATGTCAATATCGTGGTCCAAAATAAATAGTTTTAAGTTGTTTGGGATATTTGTACTTCCATTATTGATTTTGATTTGTGAGAAGAACGGCTAAGCTCAGTTTTAGTAAAACTTGGTTATTGCTGCTAGCATAGTGAGTTTGGATTTGAGGTTAGATTTTATGTAACTAACTTTTTCTGAAGGTTGCACTTTAGGTTTTACTTTTAATTTGATCTTCTGGTAAATCGAACATCTTTTGTAAGACAGTTGGCACAAAGAGTTTTCTGCCTGTCTGCAGAGGTAAGATGGCATTTTGCTGATGGATAGTTTATAGCGCATCTAACACACACCCAATCGTTGGTGCACATTGTTGCAGCGTGTCCATAAGCTTGACAGCGATGACAATAAGCCGATTTGCCAAATTTAAAGTTTTTCTCTGTTTGACTTTGACTTTGACCTTGAAGTTGAGAGTTAAAGTTATATCATAGGTTTTTGTTTGGTTATGCAACCTGAAGATTGCATTGCAATTGTATCTTTTTAACTCCAACACTTCACCCATCTCCTCGCAGGAAACATGTTCTGGTACGTAACGCATTGTCACTTTGAAGGTTTTATCTTTCTCCTACTGGTATGAGTGTGTCTTGTAACTTTTTGCGTCTAGGTATGTTTTTGCTCTTTAGTGGTCTGAGAGCATTTGCGGCATAATTTTTATGGACTTATTTAGGTTTTTTAGTTTAAATTTTATATTTATTTTTTTTATGTTATTTTTAACTTCTCTCCATATCTTTTTATTGTTTAAGGTAATTTGGGGAGGAAGCTTAGCTTTAGGTTGTACCGGTGTTATGTCTTTGTTGTCTAAATCTTCGATCTCGCTGCTACTCGGGATATGAGCTTTCTTATTCCCTTTGTTTTTTTGATCGATTAATTTCTATTTGTTGGTATCATTTATAGAGTAAGAAGTACTTGGTATTTGCATTATTTTAGAATCATCCATATCTTGATTGATGATATTAATTGTAGGTAGAGGTGGCTACTTAGATCTTTGGTTGATGTGATGTTCTTTTTGATTATTGTCTTCTTGTTGAAGTGACCGTTTGTGTTGAGCTGTCCGACACTTTTCCAAGTTCTTAATTTTGCAAACAGTTTATTTTTGCTCTTCTACTGGACGGACATATGTATCTCATAACAATTCATGTCGTACAGACAACGTATTGTTGATAGTATAGAAGAAAAAGAATTTTCAGAGCTAATGAAACATTTGCAAAAGGTTTTCTGCGTGTATTAGAAGATTGAAACTAATTTCATAATCACATTTGAAGATTTGTATAGGTTTTGCAAAATAATTATATAATATAATAATATTTTCTAGTTTGTTTTATAAAACTGATCCTCCAAAATGTTATTATTTTGTTTTGTTAATTTAAAATTATAACATAATAAATATATGTATTATATTTCACTATTGATCTTTTAGCATTGGTTACCATAGAATTACATAAAAGTACAATTTGTAGATAGAAAAAACATATTTGAAAATGTGAATAGTAAACAAATATCTTAGTTGCATAAAATAGCTAAATCGGCATGCATTGGCATGCATGCAAAACCTTTAAAACAACACAATTCCAAATTGTTCTATATTGCAGCTATATTAACCTCTTGCAATTCTGCTTCTCTTGCATTTTTTTCCGGCTTACCGTTTTTGACAAAACAGCAAAAATAAATAGGCTTTTTAATTAATATTTTGCATTTTTTGCGAGCTATACCACATACCAGAACAGTGTAAAAACGCTACAACAATGAATACCGCAAAATTAACGGGTACGTAAGTAGCAGAACTGTCAAATTTGTGGTGCTGAAAATCCTCGTGTAATACTCGAACAACCAATGCACCCGCCGCAAGTTAATGGTTAAAGTTTTTGTGGCTCCAATTAGATCGAATTGATGTGAAGGATGTTATTCCAGCAAGACGGTGCGACCTGCCATACAGCATACGAATCAACGGTGTTACTGTAGACTAGACCAAGTTTCCAGGTCGGTTTGGCGATCAAAATTGGCTACAAAGATTGTGCGACCTAACGCCAATGGACTTTTTTCTTTGGGTCTTCATGAAGGAAAAGGTATATGCATACAAGCCACAAACAGTTGAACATTGTTATGTTTAATCGCAATTATTTCTCTTTACGTTGAAATAAAAATATTTGTTTAATTAAAAAATATGTGTTTTTATTATTAATTAAATCCGGCGCTCTTGTTGAGACATCTTTTATTAATGTAAAGTGTAGCAACTATATCAATATTAACAGTAAGACACTTAGTTACATATGTAATTATTTAAAAATATGCTGCATACATAAATGAAAACTTAATTATTTCCAAATGGGGGCAAACATATTTGTGTGTACAATAATGGTGAAATATAATTCCACGAAATAATAAACTTTACAAAACATAAATAAACATAATACAACAGTAATAATACGGAAATTATAGTCAGTTAAAAAGATTTTATAAATCCAAATAGTATTAATTACAGACTAGTAAAATGTACATTAGAAACACTATTTACAGACTTATAAACATTATTTCTAGAAATGTGATAATTTGGAAGGTTAGATGGTCAATCAGGTATAATAAATATGTTTACGTAAATTATTAAAAAAATACATTAAGATTAACGTCTATTATTTCTATAGCCTTAGTCTTCTCAACCCCACCCGAGCAGGAACTAATAAACGCAGGTTTAAATAGATTTTTGTTACATTACATTTATAAAATTATTGTTTTTGCTTTGACAACTATAGTATTAACAATCTTATTTGTTGTGTAAATATTACTATAAAAATGTATTTTTCAAAAATTTATAATTTGCAATGCTATAGATATTACATCAAGTAAAACATAAAAATATTTTTGATTCAATTTTATATCCATTAATGTCATCACATTTTAGAATATTATTTACGTTTTATTATTTATACATAACGATCAAGAGGTAGCGCCACACATAAGCCATTGTAGTTGTTTGTTACGACATTGCGTTTATAAGCTGAGTTTTATATAAATTCTGTACTCTGGTTTCCCTTTAAAGCAAATAAATCTTTCGCCTTTTACTAAGGATTTCCGTGGATGGGAACAACTCAAATGAGTCTAAAGACAAATTTTTGAGTGCCCGACGCAAGCTGGGTCTATAATAGAAACAAAAACAAAACTTTGTATATACCTGTGTAATTTATAGAATTTTATTATAAGATTGCAGAAGTAGATTGCCTGTTGGTGGTTGATGCAGTGTAAATAACTTTTTTGTAATTTCATAAAAATACAATATCTGCACACTCGTCAAGGTCTATAAGCAATATTTACCAAATATCAATGATTAGTTTTGTTTTATAAAATATAATATAACTGCCTGTTTCAAACATTTTATTTATTCTGATTGACAAAAAAAAAACAACTTGCACAGACTAGAGTTATAAATCACCTAAAATTTATAATATGAGTGAAATAAAAGTTACATATATGAACACAAATAGTTTGTGAACGCAAATACGCTGAAGTTAGTATCTAGCTAAATTATGTTTTTGAAACATTCTGAAGAAGACAATATATACAGGGTGGTCAAAAATGAGGTTTACGATGTAGGTAACTAAGTATATACTTATTGTAAATATTAAAAAAATATATCGCTAGACTGCCCTTGACCATCAACATAGGCGTAAAACAAATTTTGTTTTTGTGGTAATGTAATTATAAACAATTAAAATATATACAAAGTACATAATAAACAATGATAAATTATTTTAAAACTTTAATAAAAAAAAAAACAACAAATTCAATGGTTATAAATAATATTTGAATAATTAAATACACTTAAATAAAATGTTTCTATGAAATAATATATCATTATGAAAAGTAGTAAATGTATATTTTTATTTGGTTAATTATTAATAAAAATATTAATACGCAGTATTTAAGATAATAATAATAAGTAATTGTAGAAAATTGTGAATTGTACGATTAAATTATATGTACACTACAATATACACAAAAACATTTAGTAAACATTTATTATAGCTGTAGAACAATCAATAAATATGGCACAGGTTGTACTCTCTTTAGTCGTACCTGAATCAATTTAATAAAGTTTTACCTTTACCTTAAAATTGGCAACTCGAATACCAATTGAGAGTAAAGATGTTTTGTGTAACTAATAGGGATTGAAAACAATCACCAAGCTTCATCGGTAAAACAATCTTATTCAATATTTCATCATTATTTATATTGTAAACAACCTCTTCAATTACAATAAACAGCATGGTTAAGTGGTTTCTTCTTACAGGTGCATAATTTGTAATTTGTAATCCACAACCTTTTTATAAAAAAATTTGTAGACGGAAAAGCCATCCTCATTGATAGTTCAACTACGACTTTAAAAGCACTCTGTTCTTGTATAAACATTAATAATAATAATAATAATAACTTAATAATTTATTCAACAAGTATGATCACAGGTTTATGACATTTGTCAAGTCAGTACACATATTAAAACAATAAAAATTACAATAATACAATTTTAAAATATAGTACAATAATATAAATATAACATAGTTATATAATAATAAAATAAATTATTTGTAAATAAATAAATATAAATAAAAGAATTAAGAAGAAAAATATTCATCTAATGTATAAAAACAATTTTGCAAAAAGTATTCCTTAAATTTAAATTTAAAATTAGTCTTTCTTTTACACATTTTTATAGTATTTGGAATTGTAAATGTCAATGCATGATAAAGATGGCGACTTCTTATATGTTGATGTTCTGTGAAGTGAAATTCTCAGGTTGTTGCAGTTCCTTGTTAGGTGGTCATGGTTTTGAGAGTTTTTTCCAAACATAAGCTGGTTATTGTAGACGTAGGTTCCACATTTATAAATATAAATACAATAAAATGACAGTACTTTTTGGATTTTGAAAACTAGTTTTGCGATCATCCATATTGTAAATTAGTCTAACCGGTCGTTTTTGTGCGACTTGTATTCTGGTTGACTCTTGAGATTTTCCCCAGGCAATAATATTGTATGCCATATGAGGATAGGCTAAAGAATAATACATTTTCATTAGATAATAATGGGAAAGGGTGTTTTTTAATTTTGAAATTGCATAATATGCACTGCTCAGTTTTTTATTTATATAATCTATGTGGTTAGTCCATTTAAGTTCAGAGTCAATGAAGCAACCCAAGAATTTAGTACTGTTGGTGTTGAATGGGATATCTACTGTTAAAGTTCTATTTTTGAAAAAAAGCAAACTTACTTTTTTTTTCTCTGTTTAAAATTAGTTTGTTATTTTCGCATCATTCTTTCACTTCCTCTATTGCAGTTGCTATTTTAATTTGAAGTTTATCAGCTGATTTTCCTTTTACAATAATTGAAATATAATCTGCAAAATTGACCATAACACAAGTTGTAATAAACTTTACAAGATCATTCATGTATAAAATAAATATTATTGGACCTAAAGTGGATCCTTGCGCTACACCCAATGGATTGTCATATTACTTGACTTACATTTTCCTACATTAACATATAATTTACGCTGAGGGAAAAATTACTTGATTAAATTTAATGCCGACTTCCTGATACCTAAACTCCAGAGTTTGTTTTCAATTAAAATAATATTTAAAATATCAAAGACACTCGACAAATCAAAGAATAATCCGGCACACATGTAATTACCGTTATGTTCAATAAAACTAAAAGTAGCGGTTTCTGTTGATTTTTCTTTTACGAATCCATGTTGGTTAATATTAAGTAAATTATATTTTTCTATAAAGTTCCATATCCTCTGTTAAATTATTTGTTCATACACTTTTGATAATGTATTTAGGATAGATACCGGTCTGTAATTTTTCATATTATCTTTGCATTCCTTTTTGTGAATTGGAAAAACACGAGCTGTTTTTAGTGTTGAAAGAAATACTCCTTGCACTATTGATTGGTTAATTAATAGTGTTAGTGGTTCCTCAATCTCGCTACATACAAATTTTAGGACTTTAATCGATATTCCATCTGGGCCGTCGATTGCTTGTTTTTTAAATTATGTTTTATTGATTTTACTTCTGATACACTAAGTTCATATACTGCCATTGTATGTACATGGAAGTCAGAGGTAGTGCAAACCGATACGTCATTTTGTCCAAACTGGTTTTTAATCTTTTTACTCGCATTTGTTGAAAAGTGAATTCCAAAAGCATTTGCTATTTTACTTTGGTTTTTAGTGGTTACTCCGTTAATATTTAATACAATATCCTTTCTTTATTACGTTTTAAATCGGTGTTAACTAGTTTCCACATTGATTTTATTTTATTTTCAGAAGCATCTATTGTATTTTCAAATATTTTTTTTTTGTTGTTTTTTTGTTAATTTTATATGCCTCATTTTTTTCATGACTTGGACTCTTATTTAAGGCTGCATATTGAAATTTAAGTTTTTCGCTTGATTGTTTTAGATCCTGTGAAATCCATTTTACATTATTAGTTAACCGTGTGTTTCTAGTAATAAGTGGACAGGCGTTTTCAAAATTGTCTAAAAAATACTCCAACACAACGCATCGTCAATCTTCACCATTGTTTTCTATGTGTGAGTACGTCAATAGATATTGTTCCGAAATTGACATTTTTTGTATATCCTGCTCGGAATTATGTAAAAAGTTGAATAATATTGTTATGTAAATATTATTAACTTTAAACTAAAATTGCTATTCCGATAACTATATTTATAATTTCATATAAAATGCATAAAAATATTAAATACTGTAATTGTATATGTTATAACATGTAAGTTTTGTTTCTATTTTGTGTTTGGTTTATGTGAATTAATTTTTATTGGATATTTGACTCATAGTAGATATTTTTATTTTTTGTATTTTGATTTGTTACAATTTAATTTGTTGCTTTTTCTTTACAATTTAATTACTTATAGTTTATTTTAATAGTTTTTAGAACTGTTGGATAATAAATATATTATTATTAATACTCCATAAAGTTTTGAAAAGATTTGTCAACACATTCTGTAATCAGAAATTTATTTTGATTCAGTTTTAACAAATGTTGAAAGTTACTTAAATTATGTTCAATTATACTTCTATTTTGTACTTTTTGTACTTTTTTGCCTATCAATATGATTTGGATGACGTGTATAGCATATTTGTTGTGCCAGGTGATCTGCTAGGCAACAAGTGATAACAGTACACGTAAAGTTGTCTATATTTAAGTTTGCAACTATATAATCTATTCCTGTTGTTGATATTTTTCCGTTTTTGTCACAACATATTCGTGTTGGTTCATAGATTTTTTTTATTAATTTATATGATTAAATAAATCAGGAAGCATATTAATCTTTGTACTATTTATTAAATTGTCAACATTTAAGTCACCGCATAATATGATAGAATTTGCAATTTTAGTAGCATAATCTAAAACTTGTCCTAATCGAAGTATAAAAGTTTGAAAATTACCGGTTGGTTGTCTATATACGGATACAACGCAAAGTTTTTGTGATTGGATCATTATGGCGCAACATTCTATTTCTATTTCTATCGTTAGATTGACAATTTGTGTTATTCCTGTACAATTTAGTGTTGTTTTAGCAAATTTAACTACCCCTCTATGTATATGAGTTTGTATGTTGTCTATATTATATTCGTAAGTCCAAGTTTCCGTTATGCATAATATTTCTGTCAATAAAAATTTCTAAATCATCAATTTTATTTATTAAACTTCTTATATTCAAATGTATAAGCGTGTGTTGTGTAAGGTTATCATACTCTGTCCTTATTTGTCGGTTAGGTATTTGTCGCTGTGTAGAAAATTTTGGTTGGGTTCATTTACTATTGGTTCAGAATTTGAATTTGTATTTTCTTTTACATGTGCGCTATCATTATTGTAACCTGCATTATTTGAAATTATTTGATCAGTTAGAATCTGTTGGCTAATTTTGTGGATAATTACCCTTTTGGCTACATAGTGAAACTCAATAAAATTAGTTTTGAAGTGTTTTCCTATAATACTGTTTGTGTCCACATATGAAACATGATTACATTTTGCATTATGAATGGTTTTTGCCATGTTTAAATTATGATTATATATAAATGAATCTAATCCTTTTTGATTTGTGTATGGGCATCGTAAAACTAAACATTAGTATGACGGCTTACGTTTATAATGTTCTCTAATTCTTTATATGATACTTTCTCATTGTGTATAGCGTTTGATTCACCGGCAAATAAAATTAAATAATATTTTTTACTAAAACTTTGTATATGCTTTTCAAGATTTTCTGTAACATACTTGAATGTAGCGTTTGATTTTATAATGGTGCTAATTTTGTAATTTGTTTTTGGTATATATGTACTTAATAATTCAACAGAATTTCTGCCACTATCAGCAAACATTAAAATGTTAGAATAGTTTGTTTTGGTTGTCGATCTATTGTACATATAAATTAAACATCCAATTCATAGTATGCATAACACATAATTCACACTATTTCAAATTTACACTGCACTTTACAATTTATTAGTAAAACAATGACTAATATATAATTTAAATATTCATTTAACACTTCTGTTCAATCACAGTTTGAACATAACACACTTTACACTACATATTTAAAATTCATTCAATACTCCACAATTCACATTTTATTATAGTAAATTAACCTTTACCTTATTTTTAATAAATATAAAAACTGATGAACGTCTATAAAAATTGACGTTTATTCTAGTGACTTTTAGGATTATTTTGTTCAGGGGAAACATGTTGACAAACTGGTATACACTAAAATCACTAAAAAATTTACCAGAAATATTTGAAAAACCTCATTCATTGTTGATCTCACTGTATATGATCTATTTTAAGTTAAAATAAATTTTTATAAACCCAAGTCTTTTTAGTATAAGTCACAAACATTACAATTAGGTATATCATTGAAATGTAAAATTTACATTAATATGTAGTTTTTTTTTCGAAAAATGTAAAAAACATATTATATGCAACAATACCCGACAATATTACTACCAAGGAACCACCAGAAAAACTCCCATTCTTTAAATTCCCACATATCCCTGAAATTTCTAACCACATTAACAAAGAAATACAACACGATAAAGTAGGACGACTAGGAGTATATAACAGTAGGAAATATATTTACAAAACTAAAAACACAAGATGACAAAGATGCAGTGCAGTGATTGCGAAAAAGTATACATTGGTTAAAGTAAACAACACCTCAGCAAAAGACTATACAACCACAAACAGGATTCCAAACCTATGTATATCAACATAACACAAAAATATTAGGCAGAGAAACAGGTTATAAAAAAAGATTAATTAGCAAAATATTATTAACATTACATATTAATATAACAAAAAAAAAAACATAAACCTTAAAACGGATAAGGATTAATTGTCCAATATGTATGCGAATTTAATACAGATGTGCAAATAAGTAGTATGCAACCAGTACAGCACCAGAATGTAAACAATAAATAAGTGTAGTCATTGTGAATGTTCATTTTAAAGTGTTGTGTTGTAAATTTAATGAAAATAGCAGTTTCTTTTAAAATTATGACAAGTATAGCTGACATTTAAAGGTAAATTCAATCATTGTGATATGTAAATAGCACAAAGAAGTTTTTAATTGTTTTTGTAATTTTTTATGATATTTATTTTTATTTGTTTTTAATTTTAATCAACAATGTAATTTTTAAACTCTTGTTTGCCTTGAAGAAGATAACAAAGCTATCGAAACGTCCGCAATAAATCATTAGCATACGCTAGTTTTTTAATTTCTTTATCCTACTTCCAAATTATATTAATCAAAACATATAAAAAGGATATAACCAAGAAAGTCAAAACTTATATGTAATACAACTTAAATATGATATAATTTTTAAAATTAATTTTTGCATAAGAACCGTTATTTGTAACTTAATAGAGACTTGCCTTATATTGGGTAGTAAGTATAACAATTTATTATACTACTAATTAAGATGACGCTGACTTTTTATACATTATTTTGTAGTGGACAATTAGAGATGCTATGAAGAACTATTTTTTATCGACTATGGTGATAGTGTTGTTGTAGTATGCCATCGATTATTCGTTAATATTTTAAATGGGAAAGGTAGTGAAAGTAAGTTATTAAGTAATAAATAACAGCTTAGACAAAAAAAAGATAAGAGCTAAAGAATAGACATTTTTTTTTTAAGATTTAGTTTATTAAATATCAATGTACCATCTGGGTCCAATCATAAAAGAAAATGTGACAATAAATAACATTATGAATATAAAAAAAATATATACTTTCTAGAGATTATTAGCAATGTCAACAACAAAAAAAGTTTTGATGGTATTTTATTCACTGTACAGGTCAATTGATTTTGTAGTATCGATCATAGAAAATATAAGTTTTACAATTAGTGATATTGTCCAACGTATCAGAAAAAAAGTGTTATTACAAAGCAAACAATTTCTGGTATACCATAGTAAAAAAAAAAAAATCCACAAAATTAATTAATAGTATCATATATATATATATATATATATATATTTTGAAATCGCTCACAGGCACTGCATATTCTGACGATATAAAATCGCTAATTGATTTTATTGTTACAGTCTTCATATTTGTATTTAGGTAGCTAGTTGCAGCCATCACTAGTCTAGCAGTTCTTTTTGACCAAGAATTTATCAGCGTCATTGCTTGATTAAAAACCGGCAATAATAATAATAATAGTGTTGCCGGTTTTTAATCAAGCAATGACGCTGATAAATTCTCGGTCAAAAAGAACTGCTAGACTAGTGATGGCTGCAATTGGCTACCTATATATATATATATATATATATATATATATATGTATATTAATCCGTCAAGTCGGGCTCTTTCTGGGTATGAATCCGGCAAGTCGGGCTCTTTTTGGCAAGTCGGGCTCGTGTGTCACCTTGCCGTTCACTTTCGGGAACTAATCCGGCAAGTCGGGCTCTACGGCACCTTCACCAAAAATATTTTGATATGTGATAAAAATAATTTGACTTTACAAGATAGTATACATACATCCAATACATTTTTTATTTAATTGCTAACAACCCTAAATTATTATTTTGAAAAAATAAATTAAATAAAATTTTTATTCCTTCTTGGAATAGCAATTAATAAGCGCAATTAAATTTATTTTATTATTTTGCGCAGTTTACCTTTAACAACCCTTAATTATAAAATTCATTATTTTTAATTAAATTTGGTTGACAATTGGCTTTTGAAGTAAGCGGATTACAATGATAGTGTTAGATTATATGTATTAGAAATAACAATGTCAAAAAGTTACAAATTAAGTTAAATACTTTAAAATTTTGCAAAATTCAACAAACATGCTTTTTTTAAGTTATTGAAAATTTTAATGATGATTAAATTAGATTATGAGTTATCACAGTAGTAATGCCAACATTTTGACATTAATTATTAAAATAATACATTCTATACCAAATTCACTATTTTGTGTAGAAATGTTTACATTTATGTATGTTGAATATTTTTAGATTTTACCAAAATTTTGCATACAAAGGTTTTACAGTTGGAGGATTACAATGATAGTGTTAAGTTATAAGTATTTTAAAACTGCAAAAATATTTTTTTTGGGACCTTTCTTAGACATTTAAAGAGCATTTGACAAACTTCATTTTTATTAAACTGCTACGGGAATGGAAAACAGAAGCGCTTTACTTCTTGTTAGATATTGGGTAAACTTCATGCTCAAAAATCAAACTAAAACAATTACATTATAGGAAAAAAGCTAAAATTGCTGGCGGATGTCTCCCTCCCCCCCAGGCTACAAGTCAACGCAATTAAATAAAAAAAGCAACGAGAACAACTCTTACAGTAGCTATGGAAACACTGCTTTTGCCACCACTACTTCACTTATTTGTGATGATGGAGGGGAAATAAACAACGTATCAAATATAGATAAACAAACACATCGTAAATCTTGAGGTTCCTAGACCAGCAAACGTGTTACATGAGAAAGAAACACTGAAAATAATATCACACTTTATAAAAAGGTATTGCATAAAAAAATCTTTTCATTTAATACTACCGTCGCAAAGCAAAAGAATTTATATGATATACAGATGGATCTAAACATTACAATAGCATCAGGACCGGAATTATCCCTGGGCAAACATGCTCTTTCAAGCAAAATAGTTATTATTAAATGTAGCTCTAAAAACATCAAATGAAGACAATACTTTAACTGACCAATAACTATCATGTCGCAGAGCTAATCGGTTCTTTAGGCTATACGGTTGTCAGTAATTAAATGCAAACTAGTGATAAACTTCATAAACAATCTGCCACAAACAACAGAGTCCGCCTCATCTGCATACCAAAAGATTATAATCTAAAAAGGCTTACAATACGCAACGTAAAGCCTTCTTTGGCAAGCAGAAGCTAACCAAAGAAAAGCTTAAAACAGTCTATTTCTTAGCAAAAGTTTCTGAAGAAAACTGGATTTACTAAAAAAGTAACAAGTTACACAAGAAATTGTAGTTGCTAGACCACCTCAAAACCAAAAATTTTCAAAATACTATCATTTATAATTAGAATTTTTGGATTCTATTGAAATTTAGCAACCTTGCAGTAATTATAATAAACAATCATTGTAAACTGCACTTGATCTATAAATAACTATTTTGTATAGTTGAATAAATATAATAATATATATAAAAAAACATGCCAATTTTAATTGAATCAAAAAACGTAATTAATTTAAATTTATATTGTTTTTCTTAATTATTGTTTACTTCTGTATCAAATAAAATAATTTAAGATAAAATTATATTATGATTATTACATATTTGAATGAAAACATTGCCGCTTTACGAGCAAATGTTTCCAAGTATTTGACCCTAAATTCTTTACATTTATTTATGATCTTTATTGTAATCAGCCTTCACCACAAACCAACGACTTCGAGATTTAAAATCTACCAGCAAATGTGTATATTGAGTCGTGTTCCGACGGCAAGAAATTTTGTATATTCTTATTTTAAATGTTTATTCTAATTGTTTTATATGCATAGTACTGGAACATTTTATAGCCCAGATGTGCAGTTTCATTTGTAAAAATCTTTCATATTCTATATTTTTCATGTCATTACTAAGCCACAAGCTTTACCATTGGCTAATTATCTATTGCAATCATTTATCCTTATCTTTTAAAAACAATTTGTATTAATTTATATATTTAAGTATAACTTTTCAAATGTTATTTATGTAATAATAAAATATAATAATAATAGTATAACAAAATTAATTAAAATCTTAATATACCTAAACATAAATATAACAAAACTAACTATTTTCACCAACGTTTGTTTTCATTCTTCCAACGCGGCTTCATTATAATACACGTCATTAATTGCCTCTTTGCAATTAAATAGCAATAAGTAAATAAAAAACAAAAAAACTGTTTTAAATATTTATTATTATTCAATTAGATATATATTATAAATGTAAGGATATTAACATTGCATTATAATACGATTCTGTGTCGGACATGAGAAGTTATCACTTTGATTTATGATACTACCTGCTGCTATAGACCCAATTGCGGCCTATAGAAATATTTTAAACATAAATATAATAGAATTATATTACATAATATAATGTCGTGTTGTTTTTGCAATAGCTACACAATTAAAAATATGTTCAACTTTTAGATGATGTGTATCTTACATTGATTGCATTTTCTTCTTATGGGATAGATTAATTT
This sequence comes from Tachinus rufipes, assembly GCA_963932245.1. Lineage (NCBI taxonomy): Eukaryota > Metazoa > Arthropoda > Insecta > Coleoptera > Staphylinidae > Tachinus > Tachinus rufipes. The sequence goes on from OZ010744.1 coordinate 37,030,147, forward strand.
AAATTTCTATCAAAACAGGTTATTGTGCTCTTTATTACAAATGCTCAAAAGTCAGCAGCATTCTGTTTCAGTTATTGATTTTGTTGAAATAATGATATTGCATACTTATATAAAAATATCTACAGAAAGTTCATTATTTTATTGCATGATGTTAACATCTAATGTATGCTTAATTGAGTCTTATGCGGATAATAAAACGTACGACTAAATATCTTTATTTTTCTACCGATTGCATCTATGTTTTTAATTTTAGTATTTTTCAAACTTTTATAACAAAATGTTGTTGAACCACAATATATATTTCAAAAACGAGAAAAATGTTAACGCGTTAGTTTAATTAACATCTCTTAAAGAAAAACTGATTATTAATCTAGAACAGTAGCAATTTTTGATTCTTAGAAAATTATGAAATTAAAAACCAAATTGTTGTCTTGATAGTCCAGTTAAAAAAATTCTTTGTAAAAGTTTTAGTCTTACATATCTAAATATAGTATGTAAGTGGTAAAATGCTTTGCTATGTACTAAGAGTTTGTTTAAACATCATTGTTTTGAATGTTTTTGAACATAAATCATATTTATAACAATTGCAAATAATTGTGTGTACTTAATGCGCTAATCCATCATCACTGCTAAATTTAAGCTAGTTTTATTAATTTTTAAAATAAATTTTGATAATATTAGTTTGGTTTATTATTATAATCCGCATACAGTAAAAGCACGGCCATGTGTATCAAAACATCAAACTGATTCTTTGAATGCTTATTATTACTTTTATATACTGCATAATTTAAAACCAGTATTCTCTAAATATTTTGAAATTGAAATTTTTATTTTTCATTTATTTGATATTACGCTGTTTGTTAAACTTTAGTTAAATCCATACTTTTTAACATACATTTTGACATTTTGACATCATTATTAATGTTCTTTTTTCAGGTCTTAAGTGTATCTTCTTCAGTTTTCTTGATTCTTTGTATTTTGCTTTGTTTACTGTACCTTTCTTTATTTCTTAAAACATCAGTTATCTTGCATCTTTTTCTTTTTCTTTTTCTTTACGGATTTGCACTTACCATTCTTTTGATCACGTTCTTTAATAAACAATCTCTTCTCATTGCATGTACTATCCGTTTTTTCTCTCTTACTAGCGCTCTTTCCTTCCCTGACATTGTTAATACTTCTTTATTCCGGATCTTGTCTGACCACGTAATGTCCAAGCTTCACACTTTATGCTTAACATTTCACAATTGTTATTTGCAAATTTATACCTAACTTGCTACTCAAAATCTTTCTTTTCTTTCTAAAAGCTTTTTCATTATTCCTATGCTAACTATTATTTATCTTTGTTTTACTAATTCTTTGTTGTTTTAGTAGCAGTACTTTCTCACTTGCTCTTTTAACGTTTTTGTTTATACTCAGTTCATACATTGATTTTATTTCTTTCTTCTTTAACTATGATCTTTAGTGCTTTTGTGCTCTCTGCAAACACAATCATATCATCGACAAATTAAATAGATTATATTCTTCTTTCTCCTATGCTACAAAGGAATGATCTTTCCCTTTTCAGCACTTTGCTACCATATTTTTGGCATGCATATAGAACAACGTTGATGATAAACAACAACCCTGTCTCACTCTTTTTTTAACTATAATCCACTTAGTACTTTGGTCATTTAACCTCAATGCTACTTAGTGTCTCATAAACACTTTCAAAATTTCAAACAAATTTTTTCACAAAACACAGTCATTTGCTTTTACTGATTTAATTTAGTCAGACTTCTTTCAATTTGTCATTTTTATTGTAATCCGCAAACCATAAAACTTATGATTTCTAAATTTCAGTTAAATTTAAGATATTGCATATGACCACACATATTGGATCTGCTACTTTGAAAGCTTATAATTCAACTTTACTTTTGACCGCTTGCTTTGAAACTTCTGTATGAAACATTTTTGTTGAAAATGTCAGCTAAGTCTATAGTAATAAAATTGTTGTTAACCAAGTTATAAGTAAATCCAAGATACTGCACAGGTATATCAAAATTTTGATCCTGTTACTTTAAATGCTTATAACTTCACCACATTATTGTAATTTGCATACTTTAAACCGCAACTTTTAGCTAAACCAATAAATGTTGTTATTTTGTCCTACTTTTAATACTCCTAATTTTACAAATTTTATAAATTTTTGTTAAATTTATTAATCCTTAAATTAATATCAAAGTTTTGTCTGCTCATAATTTAACAACTATTTGTCAAGTTAGTAGAATTTATTGTATTTGAACAAAAATATGATTCAAATTATTCACTTAAATATTGATAATTTGATTAAAACTTTGACATTACTTTGAATGCTCTTAATTTCACAACAAACAAACATAAAATCATAAGATGATAGCCATGTAATGAATCACATGACTTAAGATTAAAAACTTGAGTCTCAGTTTTCAAAATGACAAAGATGGTGATTCTACAATTAACAATATGTATAAAAATTATTTTTAAAATTTTCAACCTATTTGTTTTTTGCAAATGCAAGTGGAAAATAAATATTTTCCTTTTGCACTATTACTAATTTATATAACTTTTAATAAATATTAAAATTTATTTAACTTTTATAAATATTAAAATTTATGTAAATAACTTGTTACTATTGCCGCTTGTTATTTTTTGCAACTATCCAGATGTAAGAAAATTCTGAATAAATATCAGGACAATAAAGAAGTCGTAAATTAAAAAAAAAACATGCATCAATAGACTGACCTTAAAATAGTTTTAATGCTTTTAAAATAATTCATCATAAATTCATTGATAATAATAAAAATTAAAGATGTAATACTTTGAATATTGTTTATACTTGTTAAAAAATAATTTAGTAGTTTCAAATACATGCAACTATTTTGTTGTAGTCTACATCATTAAATTATTTGACAAATAAATATGCAAGGAAGTTTTTCTATAAAAGATTATAATAAGTAATATTAAAAAAAATCAAAATATAAATTGTCGATGTTATGCATAAACATTCAACAAAACTTACTTAATTTATATTTTTTTCATCGTAACTGTGTAAGTAAACTTTTAGAAACAATTTAAATTATTATAGATTATAAATATTTTTGTAAAACAATTTCTTATAACTTTTACGGTAAGAGCCTAAGTTGTCGAGTTTATAAACGAACATTCAAATAAACATTTATAACTTTTTTATCACAACTGTATAAGAAACATTTAGAAACAACTTAAATGATAATAGATTCTAAATATTTCTATAAAACCATTTCTTAACTTGGACTAATACGATAAATTCTAATAAGAGCCCACGTTGCCGAGTTTATACACGAATATTCAAATAAACATAGGTTATTTATATTTTTTTTTTCATTTAAGTATTAGCAACGTTTACAAACTATGAAAATAACAATAAATTATAAATATATTTTAAAAATATTATATCCACTTTGAGTTACAATAAGTAGCAAAGAGCCCGACTTGCCGGATTTATACCATTGAGGCTATAACTTTTTTATTTGAAGTAATAGACAAGGGTTTGTTTGTCCCTAGGAGGTTAGTTTGACAAAATACATTAGAATATGACATAATATAAATATATATTTTACGAGCCCGACTTGACGGGTTAACATATATATATATATATATATATATATATATGTAAGTTATGACTTTTAAATTGTTCTCTACACAATTGAAGGACCTATACAAATTTTTGAATTTTATTATTAAATTAGATTCTTTTATCTTTGTAGCGTAAATATAAAATAAATAATATTAAAACAAGAATAGCAAGCATCATCTTTCGTCTCTCCCGCGTTTGTTTTTGGACATTTCTCCGTTCCGTGTCGTAGCAGTTGTAGCAGCATCCTTGGGGTGCAGTAAATACCTCGTGCTAGGTAAGCCTATTATAATCTTATGTTAATTAAATAATATATTACCACTTAATCTTTATTGTTCTAATTGTATTTTGTGTACTAGCTACTGCATGCTAGTTTTTTTGTATTGTAGCACGTGTCGTTCTTTTTTTGAGAAATAAACAAATTCAGTTTACACCAATACTTTAATTAATTTCGACCCACTACATCTTCTAATACACTTTGAAAACCTTATGCAAATGTTCTAATAAAAATTGTATATAAAACAAAGTATAATAAATATAATAATTTATAAATAAAAACTGATCAAAATAATGCCAAGATAAACATTTAACGTATGCAACCAAATATACAAAAGAATTTAAAAAATCAATGTTATTGCTAGCTAACAGCAAACAACTGAATAACAAATAAAATAATAACAAATTACAATAATTAAAAATAAGGTTATGTATTTATTTAGTAACTATTAATTTTTAAATATGTTTAACAATCTAAAAATTGTACTTCTATCTAATTCTATTGTGATCTATATTAAAAGAAAAAATATATATTTAATACTTTATAATTTTAAATTAACCACAAAATAATAACTACAGATTGTAGAATCTAACTTTTTGTTTATATGTTCTTATCTCTCAACACTTAAGTCAACCTTAAATTTTTCTTACATAACTATTGCTTCAATTACATATAAAAAATAATTTCTACATAGTGGTGGTTTTATGTTGCAATAGGTAGCGCTAAATATTGTCGGTATGTGTATTTGTATCTTATTCAAGTTTATATAGCAACAGAAAACCGCGTTAAAGCATACTTACCTGGCGTAGGGGTCTACCGTGATCAATAAGGCGGTTCCCCCAGGGTGAGGCCCTTCCATTGCACTACGGTAGGGCTGACCCCTGCGATTATCCCTAATGTGGATAACTCGGGCGCGAAATTTTTGGTAGTCGGGTCTGCGTACGCGCTGTCCCGGTATAAATTAATATAAATAAAATAATCTTCTGATGAGTAGTAAACAGAAACACAAAATATTATATTGTTCAGTACGGATTATTGATTATTATAATAACATTATTCGCTCGACGCTGAATCAGCTGAATGTGTTTGGTAATTGTAATTAATCCCCTAAGCATCCTGAGAGATCAACTAGCGGTTATATTTCCATCTCTGTCTATTTTTGATTGTTTTCTGAAACTCACGAAAACGTATTGGTTATAAATTGTTGTGGTAGGATCTGTCAAAACGGTCAATTTTAAATATTTTAATTTGAAAGTTAAAAAAAAAATACTTATTTTTGTTGATTGATGTTTATTAATCTTAGATTAAAATTAATAAAAATAAAAGTAATATACTACTTAATATTTAATCAAATATTGGCAGTAGAGATGTTAACTGAGACATCTACCCTTTTATAATTTAAACTAATGTCCACCATTGTCTACCTCTTCTTTACACATGTTTAATAATTAATTTGCAGGTTTAATTACGAGTTTGAGGTTGTAAGTTGTTTTGATTTGTTTGTTTGTTGACGTTCATTTGACATACCGAACGAAACATACCTCTAGCTAAACTGCTTTCAACTCGGTTTTAAATTCACCTCGCTGGTTGGTACATTCGGAGTCAAAAGTTAATAACCGGTTAGTAGCGACAACGTATCGGTTTAGAACCATTTCATACCACAACATCAAAGGTATCTCACGGCAAAACGCTTATTGTGAGCATTTCCCCATTTTATGTGGCGACCCCCCCTTGTTATTTTCAAGTTCGACTGCTTCTGGGAAGTCCCAATTTACGAACTAGTCGTGGGAAAGACCTGGGGAGCCACAGATCCAGTCTCGTATGAACACTATTGTAATTGTAATAGTAAATATAATAGTAAATGTAATAGTAAATTAATAAATCCAGTGATTCCTCACATCAGAAGTGGTATTAAAAACTACGCAAAACAAACTTAAATAATATTCTTTAAAATGGAACAATTAACTCAGGTTTTAGTGGAAGTCTTAAAGGAATTAAAAAACAATTGTGGCCGTACAGTAATGCCAGTGCCATCGACGTCGGTGGAAATTCCAAAATTCAAGCCGAATAATGGCGATGGAGCCTTAAAACGGTGTGAACATATTGAAAAACTGGGACAAACATTCCATTGGTCCGATTTTGAGCAATTAACGCGTGCTTCAAGTGGCTTTGTTAGTGAAGCTAATGCTTGGTTTTCTGCATGGAATCCTTCAGAGAAGAACAGAAATTATAAGTCTATACCCGCCAAATAGAAATTTGAGTGAGAAGTTACGAGAAGCGAGTTTATTTAGAAGCGACGATGCAACGTCTTACAGTGAGTATGCCAAAAAGAAACTATGTTTGTTAAAAAGTTTAAACTTTAATTTGTCCGACGCTCAGTTAGTAGAGTTGATTATTGGCCATATTACAGATGTTCAAGTAAAAACTGCAGCATTTAATAGTAGATTGACAAACGTTTCTGACTTATTGCTTTTACTTAAAAATTATTTAATGAATAAACGTGAATTCATTAAACAAACACAGGGAGTAAAACGATCATATCCTCCCACTTCCAATAATGATTTAAAAACATGTTTTAATTGTAACAAACTTGGTCACATAAGACGCAATTGCACAGAAATGACAAACGCTCAATATACTGCTGATCAGCAATGTCATAATTCTTGTACTAACTGTGGTAAATTTTGTCACCTTGCTGAAAAGTGTTTCCATAAAACGAAGCAAACTGACTAACTGCTGATAATAAATCCGAAGTCAACATAAAGTACTTTAGGTCAGATTAAGCAAAGATTTTACAACTCAATTTAAAATACAACATTTAACCGTAGATTGTCTGATACATACTGGTGCAGAATGTAGATTGATTTCGGAAAATGTTTCAAATAAAATACACTGTCATTTAAAACCTAGTTTTATAAAGTTAAAAGGTATTGGTAATAATTTCATTACACTCGTGCTATGGCACCATTGATCATTGAAAAAGGCGGCACTGCTTTTGAAATTATTTTTATTTTTTGAACTAGTAATTCAGTAAATCTTATAACCACTGCCGATTTGATAGTCGACAACTTATTTAAAAATTGGAAAATACGTATATGCAAGCCCTATTTTATTAAATAACAAATGTGTCAGAATGGTCGAGTGTTACAGTAAATTGCAAATTTGAAATACCACAGTACACAAGATACAGACTTTAACTGAATCAATATCGCAAATAACCGTTAACAATGGCAATTTGGAAAGAGATCGTAAACTAACATATGAACGCACTAAGAAAAATATAATGCTGAATAATCAAAGAAATTGTTTGATTAACATCGAAAGTCAATAAGAAAATAGAAGTTGTTGATTTTGTATTCCACCCATCTGGGAATTCACACTTATCAAAACTGTATTGTAAATATGAGGGTCCATTCGAAGTTTTGCAGCTACTGCCCAATGATTGAATAGAATTGAAAAACCTGACCACCAACCGGAAAAGAGCTGTTGCTACAGATATGATTAGAATTTGGCCAGGAGAATTTTCTGATGAATAGTTAGTAGCAAGTAAATGGCTTGTGTGAGCATATAATAATTAAGCATCATTATAGCAAGTATATAAACAGTATAAATTAAAAAAATAATTATATGTTGAAAGTCTGAGAGACGCTTTGCACTTTCTTTTTTTATGTTGAAAGCCCCGAGAGACGCTTTACATTTTGTTTAGTTGAAAGCACTGAGAGACGCTTTGCATTTTGTTTAGTTGAAAGCCCTAAGTGACTCTTTGCTAAATGCTAATAAAGATATTGAAAGATCAATAATAGGAGTTGCATAATTGTTATGATCTTGAAAATATTAGTTTTGAATTTGATACTTGTGATTCTCTTTAATTGCAGATTGATCAAAGACTGGTTAATTCGAAAACGAATTAAAGTGTCAGGTTGACCGTATGAGCATTCACCTATTTTATGTGGCGACCGCCCCATGTTATAATCAAGTTGGTCTGCTCCGGGGAAGTCCCTATTTACAATTTAGTCGTGGGAAAGACCTGGGAAGCCGGCCGCCACGAGCAGGACGTCTGCAAGAGCGTCAGTCTGGTCCTATGGTCTGGTCCCGTCTGCCACAGAGCGGGTCTCGTATGAATACTATTGTAATTGTAATAGTAAATATAATAGTAAACTAGTTATGTTATAAAATAAACAGTTTTTTATTTTATTATTGTATTAATAAATCCAGTGATTCCTCACATATACAAATTAAAAAAAAAAACAAAGTTATTGTTATTTTATATAAATACATGAAACAAACTGAATAACAAAGAATAATAATAATAAAATAAAATAATAAAATAAACAAAAAAACAAATACTGATTATTAAATTAAAACTGTTAATAGTATGAATATGTTATTATTCTTTTAATAGAACAGTTAACTCGTACTAGTATACCCTTATTATAAATATTGAAAAAAAAACCTTAGACTATGACAATAGGCGTAAGACAATTTTTTTTTGTGATAATTAATATAATTATAAATAATTGAAATAAATACAAAGTAGATAATACATAATGATAAATTATTTTAGAAAAAAAAAAACAACAATTTTAAAAAGTCAATTTAGTTTCTGATGCCGTGTACTAGTGTGTGTGTCTAGGTACTGTCCATGTCCATGCTTTCCTTTGGGTAATTTGAATAGTGTGTTAGTAGTTACCACTCTTGTTCTTGGCAAAATTTAATTAATCTATTTGCTCTTGAGTTTCTTTGTCTTAGTCCACATTTCTCTATAATGTCACTCACTGCACCTTTTTCAATTGTTGCATTAAAATAGCTGGATGAAAAACAGTATGTAATACCAATATTTATAGACAAGAGGAAAGCTTTTGACACCATCGACAAATACAAATTGATAAAAAAAATGGAAATTCGTGTAATAAGAAACACAAACTTAAAACTACTAAAACATATATTAAAAACAGAATACAAAGAACAGGAATAAACGACATACTTAATTCATCGACAATAGCAGAATATGGGCTACTACAAGGTGGAGTACTAGCCCCAATATTGCATATATTACACATAAATGATATATATGAGATAAAATTGACTGGAGAAATATATACATATGCAGACGACACATGTATTATATATCACGGAAAAAAACAAAGAAGCAATAGAAAGAAACATAAATGAAGACGTTAAGAAATTAACTAAATGGTACGACAAAAACTTATAAACAATAAATGAAGAAAAGACGACGTATATGGTAATAAGACAAAAAAATACGAAAGATATTGACATAAAAATTAAAATAAATAACATACTAATTACTAGAACAAAGCAGACAAAATACTTGGGAATAATAATAACAGAAAAACTAACATGGGATACACAAATAAACAAAATATTAAAAGAGCAGCAACAGTAGGAGCTGTCTATAAAGCCAATGTTAAATTAAGATTGAAAAACTAAAATCAAAGACAAAACCAACAAGAATTGCCATAGGAAGATGTGGAAATAAAAGATTAAATCAAAGCATATGTTAACGGAAATATACAGAAAGCAGCCGTAGACACACTCCAAGCAAACAACGTCAACACAAAATGGAAAACTATAAAAGAAGCGCTATTAGAAAGTAGCAAAGAACTTTTAACACCAGACAAAGAAATGCCAAAAGAACAATGGATGACGAGAGAAATACTGCAACTTATGGAAGAGAGACGGAAGAACAAGAATGACCATATGAATCACAGAGAAATAAATCAAATAACCAAAAGAAAAATCCGAATAGCAAAAGAAGAGTGGCTATCTGAAAAGTGCAAAGAAATTGAGAAGCTTCAAAAACAATATGACAACTTTAACTTACATAAGAAAGTTAAAGAACTAACTGAAATAAAGAAAAAGTGTACACCTTCAGTTATAAAAACCAAAGAAGGAAAAATTATAACCGAGCAATCACAAAAACTGCTGAGGTGGAAAGAACACATAGAAGAACTCTTCTACGACATCAGAAGCCCTCCAAGAAGACAGTAATTGCCCGCAAATAACAAAAGAAGAAATGCAGTACGCCATCAAAAACATAAGGGGAGGCAAAGCTGTTGGTCCAGATGAAGTACCAGTCGAGTTATTAAAACTTGTAGAAAATGAACAAAATAATGTCATAACGGATCTGTATAATACCGTATATAAAACAGGAATAATACCAAAAGAATGGCTAAGATCGACATTTATAACAATACCAAAGATGCCAAATGCTAGAGAATGTAGTGATTACAAAACCATAAGTCTCATGAGCCATACCCTTAAAGCATTTCTGAAAATAATACACAAAAGACTTCACAATAAACTTGAAGAAAGTATTAGTGATACCCAGTTTTAAAAATGGATTGGGCACACGTGAAGCACTATTTCGCATTAATGTATTGTCACAAAGATGTATGGACATGAATATTGAAGTAAATGCTTGTTTTATAGATTATGAGAAAGCGTTTGATAAAGTCCAACACGAGCAACTAATAAACTTACTGAAAACAAAAAAATATTGACAAAGGAGACATACGCATCATTGAAAATCTATACTGGAACCAAACAGCGACAGTCAGAGTGGATGGAGAATACACAGAAAACATAAATATCCAAAGAGGCGTGCATACTATTACCGATGCTCTTTAACTTATACTCCGAAGCAATATTCCAAGAAGCAATACCTGAAGAAGAACAAGCAGGACAAGTTGTTAACGGACGACCAATCAACAATCAGATATGCGGACGATACGGTGATACTAGCAGACAATATAGTTGATCTACAAAGAATGGTGGAAAGAACAAATGCTATTAGCCTGCGATATGGATTTAAAATGAACCTGAAGAAAACCAAATATATGATCATTTCCAAAACAGTAACACCTAATGTCGACTTATTCATTAACAACACCCGTATTGAAAAGGTAACGAAGTACAAATATCTAAGTACTTGAATAACAAATAGTAACGACCAAGAAATAGAAATCAAAAGCAGAATAGAAAGCGCCAGAACTGCCTTTCTTAAAATGAGAGACCTCTTCTGCAACCGCGATCTAAAGCTGGAACTAAGAACTAGGATGGTGAGATGCTACGTGTTACCCATATTAATGTATGGCATGGAAGCATGGACACTAAACTAAAAACTCACCAACAAGCTCCAGGCTTTTGAAATGTGGATGTATAGGAGAAAATTAAAAATTTCATGGAAGGACAAAATCACAAATGTCAAGGCATTAAGAAGGTTGAAAAAGAAAATGGAAGTGATCCATACCATCAAATCTAAGAAACTAGAGTATTTAGGTCACACTATGCGAGGTGACAAATATAAGATACTGAAGCTAATAATGCAAGGAAAGATCGCAGGCAGTAGAAGTGCGGGAAGACGCAGAATTTCCTAGCTGAAAAACCTTCGAGACTGGTTTCGATGTACATCAAACGATCTGTTCAGAGCTGCAGTATCGAAAATAAAGATTGCCATGTTGATTGCCAACCTCCGAGTAGGAGACGGCACATAAAGAAAAAGATAGAGCCAGGAAATGCATACTAAAAGAAACTGCTTTAAGTATATACTACTCACTATATTTAATAAATATATGGGGTGAAGACAACAAAAAAAAACTTAAGAATTTAAAACAAAAATAAAAGAACACTATATAATAACAAGAACAAAACAAACAAAAGTGGGAGGAAAAAAAAAATTAAAAAAAAAATGCTGTAAATATGTAATTATATTATAATAAAATTAGTTTATAAAAAAATCAAAAGATCTAGTAGTATCGTATCATCTGGTTCAACATGTCACCCGCTGCATTACAACACATGTTTCCTTTTCGAATAATTGAATACGTAGTTGTCTAAAGACTATCTGGGTCGTTTGATATTCGTATTGTAGCTGCAGCCATAATATTTTGAATTAGATTATCTCTGGTTTGTGGCAAAATAACCTAAAAATTAATAACAAAAAAGACTGAGCGGGAGTAATAACCATAGTAAATAAAGGATGAATCTTAGAATAATAAACATGTTTAAAACATTCAAGTCACCACAAGCTAACGGGATCTTAGTGACAGTCACAAAAACAGCAACTGCTAGCCCATCACTTTCAAATATACTAAATCTAGAAAGTATTAACTACTGGTATTTATATCAAACCCACGCTAAATATTGCATACCAATCAGTCTGACATTTTTGTATGCTAAATTTATTAGAAAAAATACTACAGGGTGATTATAAATGTTTAGGATTATAACCATCTAATGTACGTTTGTGCCGCTCTAGTGAAAATGCGTAAATAAAGTTGGCTATCTTAGGATTCAATAATAAAAATATTTTTATATGTTTACATGTTTATTATTTTCAGTTGTAAATTCTCAAACACAGTCCGGAATAGAATAGAGCCATTCCCTATTATCAAACCGCCCATTCCTAAAGTAGGATTCAATAATAAAAATATTCTCTTCATTTGTATACAATCTTATAACCTTGTTTGCTTGACAGTTGTCAAAGTTGAACTGTCAAAACAAATAGCATAATGAACAATTTTAGAAAGGCGGCATAATTAATGTGATTACATAATCCCATTCATTTATAAACTCCCTGTAGACTATAATAGTGTATACGGAACAAAGCACTAAAGGTTCTGCCCCTGCATACCAATCAGGCAAATCTTACAAACTAACTATACGTCAGCTACTTACCATTCAAAAAGTCGATACACTGCAAAATTTTTTTTCTGGAAAACTTCTTAGATGATGAATGTTTTTGACAAGAATACTTTGCATTCAATCTTAACTGTGTAGTTACTGAATGACATAAGGATCTTTGTTTTAGGCTATGTAGTTGATTTTACCATCCTTGTAAGCAGAGAGTTAGGGGCAATTGTGTTTAACATAATCTAAAATGCAGTAAATAAAGGGTATCCCAAAATTAACGCAAGTTATGAATTAAATAGATAACACAATTTTTAGCCTTTATATTGTTATTTTTTTATTAAATCATAAAGTATATAGAATAGGGATATTTATGAAATAACACATCGGTCAAATGGCTTCCACGGCGTTGCTGGTACATACGCACTCTTTTGTCGAAATTTTCTATGACCATTCTGCATAAATGTGGTTGAATTTTGGTGATGCATCGTTTAATTTCCTCACACAAATCACATAATCTATAGTTTGTTTGCGTTAACCTTTAAGTGTGCGCGCTGGTGTATTTCAGGCACCACTCTGACTAAATCAACAGCCATTTTTAGCAAAGAAGACTCATGCTCTTGCTGCATTGATGTAACCTATCTCAGATGTGTTAGTTATAAGCCCTGTCAGTACTGCTCCTGTTGTCGCAGAGGTTAGTTTGCAATTGCGCAAAATCCTAGTTGCGGTTTCGAGTGGTGCCTAGAATACACCGCGCGCATATGATGCGTGTTGTAGAAGACAAAAAAATAGGGTGACAACCACCTGGTCCATGTAACATTTTTTCTTAACTTGTAAGAAATGCACTATTGATGATGATAGCAAGGAAAATAGCAAGTAGTGTTTTTAGATAAGATTTTTTTTGTTGTTTCAATTATAATTTGTTTTATTTTTTTTATCTATTAGTTTATAAATATACAATATTTTTGTAAAAAATAGACTATTTATTTGAAACAGCAATCCTATAGTGCCATTTTAGAGCTGGTGCCTGGAATACACCTCGCGCGTAGTTACGTTATGGTTAACTGCGCGAGTAGTTAAAGGTTAAGACTGCAGTAGTATTTATTATAGCAACTGGGAAACAATGCTCTGGTTGGCTTAGAGGCCTACCCAATTTACAATAGAATATCTACCAGATTAAAGCAAAGCTACTTGTAATTGAATAAACTTAGTTAACAATTTTTACTATTTAATATTTATCAATTTTTTGCGTTATTGTAACTAGGTTAAAGCATTTGTAAATAATTAAATTATAATTATAATTAAAGTTTTTTTTTCAGGGTTGCCAACAACTTACTGCTCAAATGGCGGCACATTCAAATCTTGCGTTAATCGTCCCTTTTATAAAACAACAATACATCAAAGACACAGAGCCACACTGAAGTGGTGATCAGATCCAGCAACACATATGGAGCCATCGTATGAAATAAAAAAAACGTCCTCAATAGCACGGAAATCAAGTATAAATATTGTTATAATTTCTGATAATGAAAGTAATGAGAACTTCTTGCTACTACTACTGCACTTTTGTTGTGATGATGAAAACAAGACACAGATAAAAAAAAACAAATATGTTACACAAAGAACTCAAAAAAGAGACATTAAAGATGAGATTAACTCTTCATAAAAGGTTATTGCATATAAAAATTATTTCTTGTAATATTACCATCGCAAAAACAGTAGACAAAAAATATCCGGCACAATCAAAGCAACCAACTCTCTTCAAGTGGAAATAGCTGCAATTGAATTGTGCGCTAGAAACATAATCAAATTAGGACAACACTTCAACAAACCGTCCATCATGTCCAACAGTCAAGCGGCACTATACGCTTGCCAGTAATAGAATCCAAACTGATGACTAGACTGTTTGCCAATAAGAAAACCACATTCACTGTACTTTTAGAGATCCTATCTTCTTTAGGTGCTATCTCCGTTTCAAAGGTTGACAATCATCAGGACTCTGCTCTGAATAATTGGTTTGTTAAACCATACTCTAAAGTTTCTTAGCCAAGAGTGTCTTCTTCTTTTCACGCTTCTTTTTCCTTGGATCTTTTCCTGCATTTTTATTTGTATTAAATGTTATTTTTCCTTTCAGTATATCTCTTAGATACTTCAGTTTTCTGCTGTTAACTGCTATGATTTTTTTCTTTCTACATTCTCCTCAATAATTCTACATATGTAACTCGTTAGATTCACGATATTTTTTGGGTTTTGCTATTTGTTTTATTTTAAATTCTAGACTCAGGTTTTTTCTGCATAGCAATTTCTTAATTTTAGTGAATACTGAGCAGCCGTTATTTTTATTGATGACTGTACCTAGATAACTTTTCTGTTTACCTTTTCTACAACTTGATGGTGAAAATATAGATTTTTGTTGTTTGGTGTTGATTTCGTTATCATCAAAAATTTGGCTTTCTTAATGTTTAAAAATATACCGTATTCTTTAATTTTTTTTAATAGTTTATCGAGTATTGTTTGTTAATTTTGTAGCTTAATAGCTACTAGTGTCGTGTCATTGGCGTACCGTTAGATTTACCGTAAACACGCCACTGCTGGCGCATTAACCTCTTCTCTGCCCGTAATGCTAAAAACTTACATTACGAGAAGATCTACAGTTGTGAGTAGATTCCGAATCAATGGAGAGATTATTAGTCTACTCCGGAAAGATTTTAGTCATAAAACCCCACGCTGACAAGACGGAGTGGGAGAGCGTATAAATCTTTAAAATTATCTTAGTTGTGAAGTTTGAACCTACAATCTTTGGTGCAGCAGTAGGATGTCTAAATTACTGCACCACGCTCCCCCCGTCGGCGCACTTTATGTTATTAATAAGTACCCCGTTTACTTTAACGTCTCTAGTTTGTAGTCATTGAAAACAGTTGATAATATCAGGTATCCTTGTATAGCTATTCTTTCTATTTCAAACTCGTCTGTGGTGGTGTTATCAACAGGTTTTTGGTTGTAATATAGCTTAGCAGTAATGTTGATGAAATTCTTTTCTTTTAGAATTTAAATTAATTGCTGGTGTCGGATTTTCGGATTTTATCAAGAGACATACATATCCTGGTTAACAACAAAGCAAATTTTTGCTATAATATCGAGTGCAAATAGCCAAGACCATTTCTAAAACCAAACTGGGTTTCTATATATATATAGTATATTAAAATAATGGGGAAAAGTCCAATTCAATATTTGCTGTATAATTAACCAGCAATAAAACAAGTTATGTTTATGTTGACAATATTTATTCGCTGACGTTTCGTTTATTAAATTTATACATCTTCTGAGCCTAGAAGCAGTTATGACATAAAAACACAGGAAACAGTTACAATATTAAGAAACTAGCAATAAACACAAACAAAGAATCAAACTCACTTACTTTAGTCAATTACATATTACACTATTATGTTGTTAGGGACATATGCACCTCCGCATTCCTGTTCTTTATTCCACATGGTTTTTTTAATTTTTAAAATATATATGGACATTACAACAAATTAAAAATAGTTAGTCAAAAGACTAAAACTAACAAATATGTATATGGGGACAGCACAATGTATATGTAAAATCACAAATGGAACCCCTTTATATGAGGATTACTTTTTGTTCTATGTAATTCGTTTGGCTAGTATGTCTTATTGCCATGTGTTTTGTGAGTCTGATTTTTGTAGGGTTAACCGGCTCCGAGCTACGTCCGGTCGGTATTACAGGAACCTTTATGTGGGAATTGTAAATACAAGGTAGTGCAATTGTACATTATTGAATTATAAAACAAAAACAGACAACATCAACTGTATAACCTATGAAAACAAGGTAAGTAATAACCATATCATGCTATTCATGAGCTCACAAACATCCATTGTTATATTATAAAATTTGCATTGTACATTATTAGTTAGTTATGGACACGACTTGTACCATTATTAGGATTGCCACGAGTAGTCTGCTGTGAGATATATATATATATATATATATATATATATATAAGACTTATTGGGCGGTAATCTGTGCATAAGCTTGCGTTCTGATTTTTGGGCAAGATGATGAATGTTGATTTATATTAACCATTCTTCCGGTATTATGTCCGTTGTGTTAATAGTATTAAACAGCTTCTACCAGTATAGATTATTTTTTCATCTGTTACATTTGGTCCTTTATTCTGCGTTTCTTTAATACAGGTTTAGCAATCTTCTAGTTGTTGTATGTATAATTAATTTTACATCTTTATTCATTAATATGATCGGCTTTTTGCGTTCTTGTGTCCCCGTTAGTTCTTTTATATTTTGTCTAGATACAGCAACCTGTAGAAAAACTGTCAGAAAATGAAGAAGGCTATTCCCAACAGAACCATCACAGCAAAAGCTTACAAGGCTCATAACTAGACATTGTAGCCTAAAAAACCACATGCATAGAATTAGAATACAAACGGATTCCTTCTATTATACCACGGATGTCAGTATGACAAAAAAAAACTTCGCTACATCTTCTGAGCGAGTGCAAAGCTTACAATGCGCAAAATAGATCCTTCTTTGACAAGCACAAGAGGAGTTTAAGACAGTACGTTGGTCAGAGGGGTCAACATTTCTGCACGTTATTGAAACCATATAGATCCACCTCAAAAAGAGAAAATTAATGATAAAAGACGGTAAAACAAAAAAGACTTTTAAAACTATATGCCAATTAGTATTTATATTAATACAGAAGTGAAAGTTTAAAAAAAAAACTTAGCAATAAGATTTTAGAGACTGAACCATTATAGACAGAACTAGTTTCCAAATTTGTAGTACAAAATATGTAAACAATTTTTGCAATTCTTAACTTCACACACATCACACACGTCGACAAAACCCTTAATATGTTTTCTTCCTTATCAGTTTAAATCACCTACTCTGCACTTTCTTTTCTTCCAGTTTTTTCTTCCATACATTAATATACGTTTTGCAGTCATATGTAAGAATCGTGTTACTCCAGTTTTGTTCTAAAGAAAGCTAGATCATTTGTTTAAGGTATGCATAATGTTTTACCGCTTCTATGGCTGTCTTCTCAACCATAACTATATTTTCATATTTATCTAAACAACACATTTGCAAATAATGGTTTAGATTTTCTGTAATAAGGAAATATAAGGTTAACAGTAAATTGATAATAATAAACCTGAATTATTGGATTTATATTTTATTTGTTAAATGTACAGATATTTGTTACAACAATTGCATTTTTTGTTTTTTTTTTAATTCTTACTTCATATATTCAACATTTTGTGTATTTGTCAAACAAAACATCCAAGGCACCAAACTTCCATCCTATTATATTACAGAATCTGCCTTACTCATTTTTGTTTTTATACATATTTCATTTTGTTAAAAACAATCTAAATCTACAAAAAAGACTATGTAAATGTATCCCAATTGTAATAACTAATATTAAAGTTACTCTATAGGTATTCATTTTCATCATTAAAACTACGTCTCTTCAACTACTTCGTCAATAAATTACAGAATTTACAATGACAATGATTGCAATTCGCATATATTTGTATAATATATCCAAGTTTTTGTTCGGCTAGCGATTAGATTTTATAGATATGGCTTGATTACCGGATTGATAAAATCCCGTTCACACCCAGTTTTGTACTTATTTTGAAAAATTTACACACACGAATCAATCGGATATCAAGCCAAATCTCATTATTAATTAATATTTTTTACAAATCATTTTTGAAATTATTTACAAATTTATATATTTATATTTTTATACAAAACCCTATCAAACTACAAATATATTATTTATTGCTTGTTTGAACAAAAAAAGCGAACAATTTTTTTAACGAAATAAAGTGCACGTAATAAATATTCAACAAATTATTATTAATATTTTTTGTTCACAAAAACATTTTTTGTTTTATTTTTTTTGTTTTAAGTATATTGCTTTGGATTACTAAAAATATCACCTTATTATTTATATTTATACTTATTATTTTTTTAAAGAAGCTGTGTAAAAATACGTATATTTATTGCAAGCATTCTTTCTGAAAAAAATGCTGTGTTTAATCGTCTTGATTCGAAATCAATTTAATCAATCACAGTTCCAGCTATTTTTGTCTATTTTATTTTGTTTAAAAACATTTTTTTTTAGATTTTTAAAATTGTTTTTCTTTGATTTAGAAAACTATGAGGAGAATAATGGCAATGTTTCCTAAAAGTTATTATTAAAAATTTAATCATAAAATTTCCCCTTTTAATTAAAACATTCTAAAACTAAATTAACATTAAGTTAATTACAAATTATTGATACTATAACTATAGCACCCAATTCTTAAAACTATTAGGTTGATGCATAATTATCCGCCATTTTTTGCCTCGTTTGAATTCCACATTACGCCGTACCACTTGGAAACAGGGTAGAACTCGTTCCGTGATGCAACTATGAGCTAAATGGTGTTTTTGTTTCAATGCTAGTTATACCAGCTTATATGATAAATCAGAAAGAGGCCAAGTTTTGGATTTTGATGACCACATCCTTCAGGCGGCTGTGGAAGCGGACAAAAGTTCACCTCAATCAGTCCACAATTGTTCATCTCAAAAAACTCGGTAAAGTGTAAAAATTGTGTAGACAACTGTTAAGACAACCAAATCCAAATTTTTACAGATTTGTTATTGCTAAATCCTAAAACGGCAAATATTTATGCACTAACTTAATACCAACTATTTTACAAAACTATATTATAAACAAAAACAAATCTAGTTGTGGAATTCCTAAGTTATAAGACTTTGTGAAGATATTTGTATCCATATCACACGTTTTAGTAAAACGAGCGTACATTTAAACGACTTCAATAACTTTAAATCAGCAAGTTCTAATTATATTATATTTTTTTACAAATATTATTTTCAACCCTTGTACTACCAATGCAATAATTTGGATTGTAAGTTGACAAAAAAACTGCTATACCTATACTTTAGTTATTTATCAGTAGGCAATCAAGCAATTTCAAATGGTTTCATTTTCCAAGAAAATTTGTCAACTGTTATGTTATAATTCTGTTTTGTTTCCTTACAAAACTTTGTCATTTCATAGTTTGTATTTATCTTCAAAAATAAAAAGAAGTCGCAGTGTACTATGTCCGGAATTTAAAGCAGCTGAAGCATCACAAAAATGATGATGCTCTAACATTCAAGAAAACAATTTGCTGCAATTTTGTTCATGCCTAAAACATCTAAAAAATTGCTTGGCATAAGCCAAATAATATTCTAACATTATAAGCAATATTGGTAGATAGGTTAGTCGGCAATTTTGTACATAATCACTTTTTCGCCAAACACACCAAAACAACTGATATTCAACAATATAGTAAATATCCACAGATACCAATGTTAAGAAGTGTACCGACGCAGCAAATTGAAAATTGTTCTTAAACAAACCGCAAACTTAAGAAATACTTATCGATAAAACCTGATATAAGAAGAAGCAAAACGTATTTTTGTAAGGCAAACAGGTGAAATAGTTTCTGGGCCTATTAAGTTTTAAACTCAACATAGAATGTAAGCAATATTCGGTTTATAAATAGCATCATTGTTTCTATGTTATTGATAAATAAACTCCAAGAATAATAAAGAATGGAATGGTAATATATTCCATAAAAACTGACATAAACAACATTGCTCTTTGTAAGACTGGTATAACTGCAAAGTAAGATTCATTCAACTACATGTTTTCTAGATTTCATTCATCATCGGTATCACAAACAACAAATCAAGTTGTAATCATCGCAGTAGCTAGCAGCAGATAACATCCAGCATCCTAAAAAATATTGACAATTCTCTATTAATAAGATTCAGTATCCTTGCCAATTGTGACAATCGAAGGGCGCATAATAAATATACGCTTAAAAAGCCCAATAGACTTGTCTGTTTATGAGTTCCTGTTGAATCTTCTATATGTGGTTCTTCATATAATTGGCTGACAATATTTGAAATAGATCATTAATTGACCAAAGAATAGACACTTGAAAGTTACATTAAGTAAGAAGAAGAAATCAAGCCAACTGATTCACGACTAACCCAGAAAACTAATCATATCGGTAAAACATCACAGCACCAAGTAATAAAAAATTCTAGAAATAACTAATAAAACCACCCAAGACAAGAAATGCAGAGCGCACAACGTCAGTTTGGGTAGGATAATTTATGTTTTCTTTTTTTGACAACTTTTGAAATTTTTATTAAATTCACAAAAATACAGACTTAAGGTCACTAAAAATACAGTCGTTTAGCTGGCAAATCTAATATATCAAGATACCAAACGCCACGACTTTTTTACACAAAATTAAGGGATTATTTTTACATCTTAAAGGCCAAAAGTTATCTACCTCTAGTTCAATCTGTAGAATGCAAACTTACATCCAGCATAAATTAGTTTCAAAAATATTATTCAGAAGTAAATTATGTAAATCTCCGGAAGTATAATATATCCTGCGGCTTCTGACGATTACAGATTTTATGACAAAATTACCAAGATGGAAGCATTTCAGGCACTGCAATCGGCAGTATTAAAAACTCCATCTAAACTGGTTATGACCTGCATAAACAGTCTGGAAACAGTAGCCACAACCAAAAGACCAAGGAATAAAAGAAAACCTCATGGCAAATCAGCTCGCCAAAGAAGGAACTAAAGGGACATTAACTGAACCGGAATCTGCTTTGGCAATAATCCGCAGTATACTTTAGGAAAAACACAGCAACTTGTAGAAGAACTGTAAAGGATTGACACATTCAAGAATATTAATAACTGGACTGATAATCAAACACTGTGGTCCTTAAAAGCACTTACCTAGAATGGGAATAGGAATGAACCCCATATGCACCGTGTGTATGATAAAAGATGATACAAACAACATGGAACAGCCATCTTTGGTGGCAAACACAACTTTACCGAAAAAGAGCTAAAAGCAACCCATTGGCAAAAGATACTGGACTTTATCAAAGAAACAAAGGAGCGAAAGGTGTAAAACATCAGAGTAGTACAACAGGACCGCAATGCAAAAAAGAGCGCCAAGCAAACTACCTCAAGGTAAGGAAGGAGAAAAGTAAGGTTTTTAGTGAGTAAATACTTGACACTACTGATTTATAAAGTTCCAAATTTTCCAAACTTTAAGACCCTAAAAATAACAAAGTAAGTTTAGAGTAATCTAAACTTTTTTCCAATTCAATTTTTAAAATCGAGCGTTAAAATTGTTGCTTTGTTATCTCTCAAATTTAAATTCAATAAAAATCCAAAATACTTCAATTATAATTTCCAGAATAAAAATATCCATACTAAACACAAAATCCTAACATTAACAAAATGCATGAATGATGTACATAATTAGTCATTTGTGCGAGGTATGTTAAGTTGATTAAAGTCAAAACAACAATTAATTTCTAACATACAAAACACAAATAAAATTAAAAAAAAACTGTTAATAAATGTTATACTCGGGACAAAACAAGCATCATTTCATAAT
Source organism: Tachinus rufipes (assembly GCA_963932245.1). NCBI lineage: Eukaryota > Metazoa > Arthropoda > Insecta > Coleoptera > Staphylinidae > Tachinus > Tachinus rufipes. Next base: position 37,052,248 of record OZ010744.1, read on the forward strand.
ACTTGTTTCATATAATCCAAACAAACACTTCAGATATTTGATGTTGCTGTTGAATAAAACGTTTTAATTTAGTAATTACTCAAGTATACTAGTAATTTTGAATTCATGTTTGATCATGTTAATCCACAAACTGATCATTTTATTCACTACAAAAAAGTTATAGCTTTAAGCCAACTGACACTAAATCATATAAATAAACACAGTTTAATAAATCAATTAATCAATTATAAAAATTATAATAATAAATTATAACAGTATTAATTTAATTAATGCCATTCTCCTCAAAGTTTTCTTGAATCAATTTTATTCTAAACATGGCTAATTTTTCGCATTAAAAAATATTGATATGTAAACTTTACATTCGGAAAGGGTAATCTCATTATCAATAATAAATTCATCAAAAGAAAATATAACGCTCCTCTTGTGTTAACTTTAATAATTGAATGCGTAACGAGTTTCCGGAATCTCAAAAGAAAATCCCAATTAAGAAAAATCAACCATGTTTACATTATAAGATGGGTAAGGAAAAAAATCCTAAGATATAGAGTGAGAGAGATAGAGGGTATAGAGCTAATATAACATTAAATGAGGAGAAGTTAATCGAGGTACCTTATTAAATATTTAGATGATTTCATTTTGCGTTCATTTTTTAAATATATATTTTTGGTGGATATAAGAGTTATGTATCTAGAGAAGAAGTGAGTTCGGGTTATTCGTTTTTTTTTTCATTATAAATTGGATTAATCACAGTTTTATATAATATTATTTTTTACTTACGAGATAGACTTTACAGGGGTGTATTAAAAAAATTGTGAGGATTCATTCGAAATCTTTTTTACCTAGTTAGTTTTTTTTACACAACCTAATTCCATCCTTGCCGTTTTACGGTGTCGGATTTATTATTTTTTTATACGTTTTACAGTCTCATTTCGTTTTTTTTTCCTATAACTCTTCTATATGCAATCATCTCTGGGTGTTGTATAGGATGTGGATGATTGTGAGAAGCAACAGTCCCAGCTGTGCGATTCCAATCCTGGCTGCGACGCTCGTCTCTAAGCATTTTCCTGCAAAAAAAAGTATATATAACAAAAAGAATTAGATAATTATGGCTTTCGTTTTCCGTATAGAGAGCTAATTTCATATGGCTTCCGGCTGTTCGTAAAGTGAGTCGACTCCAATAAACCGCAGCGCCGATTTTCATTTGAATGCCATTCAAATTTGCAAATGTCTTTTTCACCCGGCGCTTTGTGGACTGGATCTATATCACAGTGGTTAAGAGCATTTTATTTGTGAGTTTGTGGTTATTTTTGCAAATCAACTAATAAATTTAATAAAAAATATAACATCAAAACAAATACTACAAGAATACTACACACCAGCTTTTTATTATTAGTACACTTTTTTAACATAATCTAAATCAAGTATATAGTATTTATTTGTTTCTAGTTCTAGTAAATATCACTAATTATTTTTCTAGTCTATGAATTCTTATGATAACTAAGTTAAGCATTTATTATGAAATACTTCAATAATTTATTCAAATACAATTTAACGATCGCTGTGATCAGTCAAGAGTCAAGCACAGATAATTGTTTTAGTTCTACAAACCTCGTGAGTGAGCCTTGTATGATTACGGCATCACATGACAGTTAAAAACAAATTTGAATAAATAATTCTGTGCTTATATACACAATGGATGATCAAACAAACGAACGAACGAATCTAGTGCAATTTGTTACTAAACTGCACTAGTCGTTTGTTTGATTATTTAAGCATTGATTGTTTTATAGAGACGCAATCTAAGTTGAACAACTGGATTGGTTTTAAGAACTACAAAATTTGGAAAATGATGTTAAAAAACAAAAATTATTCTTCTCTTCTAGTACTGCATATATCCATTAATGGATGTTTGCAACCACCTCCTCCATCTTGTCCACAACCCTCAATGTATAAATCAAACTCTCGCAGTCATGACATTGCTTCAATTTTACCTCGATTATGAGTTGGATAAACTGGTACTTTTGGTTGTGCATTTGGTAGACTTACTTTCCTCTCTTTATTGTTGTCATCAAAGCTCTTAAATCTTCGATAAAGTCACATCTCCATAGCTTCTAGTTTGTCCGTCTGCTTAAGGTCCATTTTTTCATGCCGTAAAGAAAAACTGACCAAATATAGCATTTGACAACTAGCACTCTAAGGTTAAGGTCAAAGTCAGTGTTGGTAAAAGCTTTCCTAAACATCATGAATGCATGTTTGATTCGTCATTTGTATTTGAATTTATTGACTCATTATATAGGTAGATCGTCAAATGTTAATGCAGCATCCTTTGTCGTTTACAGGTCTCGGGAGAATCCCATAAATTTAATCTTTTTAGTATTTATTTTATGAGTTGACTTTGTTCTCCTACAATATCGACTAGTTGTTGTAGATTGTTGATATTTTCTGCAATGATTATTGTATTGGCTGCATAACAGATGTTGTTTAACCAAACTTCATTTACTTTTATGCCTATTTCTAGTTCACTCAGTGCCGCTTGGATGATGTAAGCAGAATATAAATGAAATAGAAATGGTAATAGCGCAGAACCCTGTCTTACTCCTCTACATATTTCAATAGTATTGGTTATATCATTCTCTATTCTGACTTGAGCAGTCTAGCTCCAATACAATCAACGGCTTATTCAAAGTCTATGAAGCATAGCCAAACATTTTTCCTTTAATTGTGAATTTTGGACAAGACTTTGAGTTGCAGTTATTATTTGTTTTGTGTCCATCCCCTGTCTGTCAGTCTAAATACAAACTGTGTTTCACTTATTGCAAGCTCACATTTTCTGTATAGCCTTTGATCTTGAAAACAAGTTTTAAGGTGTGAATTTTTTCCATACATATTTCTGCTGTTGAATTTCAAGAATTAGTTAACTATTCTGTTTAGTATTGATTGTAGTGTGAAAAATTACCGCAGTTTGTTTCAGTTTTTTTTTAACAAGTTATGCAGGGCATTTAATTGTTCAATTTTTCTACATTCCCGCAATAGCTACTCATTACTTTCACCACCTGGCTTTTATGTTTTCTTTGTTCTTCCATTATGTGTTATCTATTAATATGTATTTCATTTTTCCCATACCTAAGTTATTAGTATTTTTCGATGTTTGTTGGTATGTTGTTCTTCATTTTACTGTTACTGCTTCTTTTATCTCGTTTTGCTTTAGTTTTTCCAAATCCATCTTGCACTTAGTGTTTGGCCTTTTTGGTCTTGATATTGATGAATGCCACTAAGAGTACATGGTCAGACAAGACATCTGGTCCTGCATAGGTACATGCTCTAGGAAGATATCACCCATAATTATACTTATTTCATGTTTCTTGGTGTGTCGTAACAAATCTTTTAGTTCGGAATAAAAGCTCTCAATCTCTTCGTTTGCCTTATCGGCCGTCAGAGCGTATACATGGATTATGTAGAGGATTCTAGGTTTGAATAAAATTAGTGACATATATTTCTAGTTGTAACAACTATAGCTATAACAACTAATACTTTCTTTCTATGATGATTTGTCTTAATTTGCCAGAGTAGTAAAAAGTGCCGACTGAAGTTCTACAGCTTCCTGAATTGGGCCATCAAGTTTCTGCTACTATTATTATAACTAATTTAAGGCATTTCATTTCTGCTTAGTACATTCCATGTTCCTGTCTTAATTTCATTTGTTATGTATAATTTAAGGCTTCAGTCAAAACCGGAGATCCGATCAAGAAACTAAACCAGTAAGGTTTTCCGTTGCCTTCTTCCATGAGATGTATGTACGTATCTATATCTTTCCTTTTAGCAGTGATGGTCTGACCTTACTGACAATCCTTATCAACTTAGCATCATAAACCCCGCCACTTAAAAGCATGATTACGGTCATTTGATACATCTTAGTATCCTGCTGCTCAACAGTGTTCGATTTGCAGCTTTGGACTGGACCTTACTAAATTCAGGCCTAGCAGAGTCATAGGTTTTAGTGGCTCTCGCACTTGCTGTGTTTTTTTTAACTGGAAAAAAGTTAGCATTACAAAATTTTAAAGAAAAGTAAGCGCTATTGATTCCTTTATTTAAAGTTATAAGTTAAAATTAAAAAAAAAAAACAAGTAAAAACTGTCGATTCAAGAGATTATGTTTAGAAAAAAGTGTTTCCTAATGATCACACAACACAACAATCTTACAAATCGTAAATCTTCAAGTTGTACCTTTCCTGTCATAACATATCGGCTACAGATAACTATAAAAATGAGACAGGTACAAAACATTGCCGTTTCTCTCAAAGAAAGACTTCGTACGAGAATTTGAATTTATACCACCTCAGAAAACTTTACTAAATTCCCGCGTTTGTTAGCGAAGACCCAAACAACCGTGCAACAAATCAGCCGATTCTTGTTAGCCAATTAGGACTTGAATTCATGTTGTCAATCAATGTTGTAAAGTGAGTGAGCCATATTCTTTGTAATGACTCGCATAGTGGAAATTATCAGAAATAAGTCTTTTTCTTGATATGCTTAACTAAGGCATCTTATGATCTCAAGCTAGTTATCCAAGCAACATTCCTCAAGGATGATGAGGTTGTGTTTGTTGATAAAGGCATTATCATTTGTATCTGCGATTAAGTTATATTCGCCATTGATACTGTGACATAAATAGTCGCTTTATCAAAATATTGCTTATTATTTTTTTAAGCTGATATGTCAAAAATTTAACTAACCTTCCTTCGCTCAATGGTTATTAGACTTTGTTGTTGTTTCATACTTGATGTTAAGAGTTGTAGTCAAACATTAGGACTGGTATGCAAATGAACAATTTGATAACGTCGTTAATACTGTGACCTAGTAGGTTTCTGCGACTCTAGCTACTGTTTTTGTTAAACACATTTTGCTTAATACTGTTTAGGTTTATCGGGATATGCAATCTTTGACTCTTGCTGTTTATTTCAGTTTTGGTGGACATCATATCTACTACAGTTTTGTTAGGTACCCGCATTATTTTAGCTAAAAATAATATTGCGCAAAAGTATTTTTTGCTTTCCTTTGTTCAAAAATAATCATATAAAAAGCACAATCTGTAAATAGATACTTAATTCAACAATAGAAATCATAACTAGTAAAAATTGGTTAACAATTATGTTCAGTGTTGTATCCTAGTACATTCAAGCAAGCTGACTTTCTTTAATTTGTTCATTGAAGAGAATTGTGTTCGACATAAGAATCAAAATAACGCAGTTGGTAGGTGTTTTGTCTTCCTGGTTTGTTCAAGCTGATATTTCTTTTCAAATTGTTTGTTGAAGAGAATCGAAATGGCTCAGTCGATCATTTTGTCTTAAATGAATATCATGTCTGATGCAGTTTAATTAAGTACCAAACCAATGTTGTCTGAAACCTGTGTCTTTCGGTATTTGTTTTGGGTAGCATGAAGTATCCTGTAGTTAAACCCAAGTATGATTTGAGGTAGATTGTTGTGTCTTTACTGTGAGCAGGTAATAATACTCTTCACGACGATTATTTGCAGTGATCTTGGCAGATTGACGTAGTCTTGGCTTGTTCCAGGTTCACTGACTTTTATGAGTATTATACATCATTGTAATTGATGCTTGGTACCATAGTTCGTAGCTGATTTCTTGTTTGGCAGTTATTACTATTAATAAAAAGCAGAAACCATTTCATATTAAACAGCTATGACTAAAATATGCCATCATTTGTTTTTACTTGTTGGTGCAGAAAAGTGTTGATTGCTCTCAACAAATATTAAAAGCACCGTCAGTTAAGGTTTTTAGTTGGCTTCGGTTTTTTTAAATATAAATCCGGAATCAAAAGCAGTATGCTGATAAAAGTTGTAATCACATACTATGCTTGACCACTGCTCAGCTTAAGTTTATTGGGTGCTAGTCTTTGAGTGCTGCGGTTGTTACTGTTAGACATATCTTGGCAGCACCGTCAATACGGTGATTGACCATTGTATAGTTTAGATTAGTCCGAAGTCATATCCCTCGATGATCAGTCCTTCGAGAACATATCTGTTGGTAGGCAATCTCTCAATTGCCGTGCATTTTGTAACGTTTAAGATAATAATTTCTTTGAAAAAAATATCTTTCAAATTGGCGTAGTGGGTAGGTGGTGTTTCCATTGTCAATACAATTTTGCATCCTGGTACGTTTAAGTTACTGCCTTCTTTGAGAAAAATATAGACACGCAATCGGTAGGTGGTGTTTTGTTCTTGGAGGTTGACAGCGTTGCTGATAAAATGATTTTCGTATCATTTTTGTAAGTTAAACATGAGTTGTTACTTTTTACGGTTTAGGTTTGCCCAAATGCCCATCAGTTGGTGGAGAATGTTTCCATTGCCGTTGTTCAATTCTTTAATAGTAATCGTATCCAAAACTGTCTTCATTGAAGTAAATGAAGCAAATTCTTGTAACACACCAAATTAGTACAAGCAGAGGTATTATTTTCGTTCAATGTTCTTGATAAACCGGTTTCTCATTTTTGAAAGTTAAATAATAGTTAAGGACATGGTATTAACTGATAATAAGTGGAAATTATCAAAGAAAGCTCGTTCCAGCCCAATGAATGTACGGTAGTTAAAGCGATTGAAGTGAAAATTTATGTAGGTTCTCTAACTTTTGTAAATATAAATCCTACATATTTTTCAAATAAGTGTAGACTGGGCACACTTACTATCGTAACATATGTCGTCAGGAGTCTCGATTTGCCCTGGTTGGTCGTGGTCTCCAACGTTGATTCTAATTTTGGTCAATTTTGACATAAAAAATCATGATCCAAGTTCCTTGAAAGTGTTTAAAAATCTCATATCTTCACCCTTTGCACCTTCTCTGAGTTTATTCGACATTCTGTAAATATTTGAGACTGTTAGTTCTTTCTAATGGTTTTACTCATAGGATATTAACAAGCCATTGGTGTACCCTGCAATAACTATTGTTAGAAATATTGTGCTGAAATTGAAAATCAATATTTTTTTATTGTTCCCATATAAGTTCCAAGCCTTTTTTCCGATTTTATGGAAAGACGATGCTGCACGAATCTTCAAATATAATGTCAGTCCAGCTTCTTCAAACTTTAGAAGAAGAGAAATGGCAACTGTTGTAGGAGATTCAGAAATTATATTACAGCACTCGTGTGAAAATTGTCGTAAAATTGCAAATTCATGTCATAGTTGTCATGATCGACAAACTTAACTAACGTTTTGAACACGTGCGGTCACCAATATATAGTGAAGAAAAGACGCAGAATGTTTGGTGAAGTTGTCTTATTTTTGCAAAATAATACGCCAGCACAAAAATCGCTCAATGAAAACAGTGTCGCAACATTTATGGTAGCTCTACACTAGAGTTTATTATACAATGCTTAAAACTTCTGTTAAAAAATAGAACCACAATACCAGTAATAAATGTTACGTAGATTGATGACGAGTTAAATAAGAACCTGTTTTTACCCTCTTTATTGCAACTTTTTACACAACTCACTGTATTGTAAGCGTATTGCTATTTTTTAAATTAGATATAGGTTCATTTTAAGTTGTTTTGGTCGCCTAATGACGTAATGTTCAATATATTATGTTTTTTTGTACGATCATGTTTATTAATTACAAACATTGTTGATAAATAGTAATATAATAATAATAGTAATAATAAAGAAAATTGTAACTAAAATCAAACACAGTGCAACTAGCTACAATGAATAATAAAATGGAAATAAACGTCACAAATCATTAAGAAATAGATAATCAAACTGAAATAAGTTATCGCTTTGTTTTTAGATGCGAGGTATTATAAAACACTCTTTCTAAATTACGTATACATAATATGTTACAATCTAAGCTAAAATTTTAATTATAAAAAAAATTCAAATACTACATACTCTTATTAACCTATTTAAAATATTAGTTTTGATCGTAAATATGTTAATTTGTAAAATATGTTAAAGTGTACTAACAACTAGTGCATAATATTCAGTGGAAAATTATGCAATATGCAGAATTTCAAGTACTATTTTGATATTGACATGAGTGCTGATTATTTGAACAATTTCCACGAGATCATTTCGCTGGAACTAATCACATTATGTGTAATCGGAGTATAATTCTAGCCATAAATTGCTCAATAAAAGTATAATGAACAATTGCGTATTAATGACTTATTTACAATTAAGCCTTGAAAGCACACACCAAATTACTGGAAAATATTTGTGTAGGACCTTACCAATACTTGTGACGTTAAATACAAACTCGCCAGTAATCCCCGGTCTAACAGAACGATCACAATTATCGACGGACGTGGAGAAGACCACGAGATCCGGTGGATACTCCTTATAAATAAAACAGGAGGTCCTTGCGCCGTGTGAGGACCTGCTCAGGGGAGTCGTTATGAGATAGTTCGTACCATTCTCTTCCCATCTGCCATGGCACGAATACGCTACAACACAAAAAATAACAAACAAACAAAACATTTTCATTTAGTCACACAACAGATGCAGTGGACATACTCAAAGTGGTGTCCAGGGCGACGCAATCCGTCCTGAACTCCATTGTATCCATCGAATTGCAGCCGATGATTAAATTTGAAAATCCGGGATTATCACAGTCACTCTCCTGATCCACTCTTTTAATTCGTCTGGTGAATACCTCCTCCCCTCCTGCGGGAATTCGCTCGAGGTGGTGCTCGAAATAGTTATACTGCCTGCCCTTCTGTGTCTTCAGTGATCGGGAAATGCGTTCGTTGTGGATTATGCTGTTCACGGAAAACTTTCCCATATAAGGGCACTTCCTCGGCTCAGGACTATTCGCTAGAAAAAAAAATTATGTTAACCAAAGTTTAATTAATCATGATAAATATTTTCTACATTCCTGGGTTTAACCCAAATGGCACATGCAACAACCTATCTAATCAGCGCTTTAACTATCGGTCTGGAAGGACTGCTCTAAAAGGGTGGATAGAGCCGAACCATTTGTCTGAAATCCACCTCCCTTCGGATACATACGAAAATTTGGGCCGTTGAATAATTGGCGAAAAGCCCGAAAATTGTAGTCACACCACTGATCTTAACACCCTGCGAAGGGGTAAAAATATTCAGTCAGTGTCAGTCTGGCATGTTTCAATTTCCTTCGCTTGTCGCCGGCTAAAAAGTGCATATTTAGAAAATTCCATCCAGGCCAATGGGCAGGATTTAATGGAGCGAGAAACGTACGCCCCATTAATCAATGAATATTATATAAATATATTATATTTTCACTATGTTTATAACCAGTCATTGAATTAATAAGAACGTAATTTTAAAGCAAAGAAGATTAAAACACATTAATGTATTATAAAATTAAATGTTCATCAATATTTAATATAATCAAATCGTTTTATGTATGTATTTAATTCAGTATATACAATTAAATCGTCATTAAATATAATAGAATAAATAAATGAAAACCATTTAAATTTAAAATAAAGTATATATATATAAAATAAATATGTACATACAGAATGTTTAAAAATAAAGTTTAGGTAATAAAAAAGCTTAATTACGGAATGACAGCTTTAAAAATTGCAATAGTTATGTTATTGTGGCAATCATCATAAAGCATATTTGTAAATTTGTATATAAATAATGTAATTATATTTGTTAATATTAATCCAAAGGTTATATCACTAACGGCATCTGGTAAATTGAGGAACTCTACTAAGTATGCGGTCAAACTTTCCGACAATGTAATAATCGTATTTTTAATTATGTTTTCTAGAAATGCTATAAAAATGTGTGCAACATCATTGTATAAAAAACTGTTGGTTAAAATTTTAATTAAGCGCATCAAAAGCATAAAACGATCAGAAAACATTCTACCCTTAAAGCACAAGAAAATGGGAAATAGATAACTTGCCAAGGCCGTTCATCGTAGAATGCTTTGTACACTTTAAATCAAAAGATTACAAATATCAATTCAAGCTGTGCTTGCTGCTCACAAAAACCCAATCATAAAAATAAAAAGCAGTGTCTTGGCTAGAATTTTTGAGGTCTACCGCAGAATAATAAGAAGAAACGGATGGAAAAAAACGTACAAGTTTCTTAATTTTTATACTTTTTGTAACACCTTTTCCCCCAGGTTTTGAAATAAACGTTAGAGCGTTAGTGGTTTGTGGACCTTTTCACATTGTAGGCTCTTGCTTATAGGCAGCAAAACCACTGTTCCAGGTTACTTATGTTATATTTTCTGTTAACATTGTTGTTTTAATGTAATGTAAGTTGCTCTCAAAAGTTACCAGTAGCACTTGAACTGTTCCAAACTATACTTGAAGTATATTAAAATATTGTCACAAGTAACCAAGAAATGGGCATAAACTGTTCAAAACAGAAAATTTTATCTATTAAAAATCAAAAATGTAAAAAAGCAGATCATAAAAAATTATAATAAAAAAAAAAAAAAAATCTTGAAAGTGCATAAAATGTCAAAAATTGGAAATGTCGGCCTTGAAATATCAAAATGCACCAAAATTTTGCATTAAACTAAAAAATTGAAATTTGTTTTTATAAAAAGTAAAAATCAAAATCCAAAAACGTTCTAAACATGATTTGTATAATTTGATTAGAAATAACAGGTACGACTATCATAATAAACGGTGATTTCATAAACAGATAAAATCTTCTTCTTTGTATACATCAGCGAGCGTTAAGTCTCAGTCTCTTCAGACAATACAAAAAACAATGCCAAACCTATTTTTTTAATTATGTGACCTTGATTTGTTGATATTATTGAATTTAACTTATTATTTCTTAAGCATAACGATCCAAGCCTTTCAGTTGGTACCATACAATCTTGGTGAGAATTGCTATTTACAGTTACAGCGTTCCAGAAAAGTATAGGCTTACACGTTGTTATCTATAAATTTACAACAAATAGTGGCTCGGGAAAAAGCAAAAGTGAATTAAACTTTCAAAAAATTGCATTTTATTTAATTACAATTAATCATCATCTTTAATCCGGAAAATGACTCAGTTGGCTGAAGTGCCTAACTTGACTCTCGGCGCATAACTTGTCGCAGTTTCGACCCACAGCTCTAGAAGAAAATTAAAAAAAAAGTGACATTTATTAATTTAGGATATTAGTCTTAACATGATTAGTGTCCAATGTAACTATAATTACTACATTTAATATGAGAATGGTGTGGGATTCCTGTAGAATAGCAGATAATCCAAATCCTTTTTTATCATTTTGTTTAATTGTAATTAATTTTTCAATTGGAATAAAAATGTTTGTTTAGTAGATTAGATTACTTCTTGCTGTAGCCATTCTTTAATTAAAACCAAAAATAAACAACAATTTTGTCATATTGCCACAAAATGTCGTATTTCAAATTAATAGATAGAAAATAGGCGAATCATGCTTTATGGCTTAAGTTTAATTAAACAAAGAATTTCTAAGGTTATTGGTTTCTACTTAGGGTTCCATAAGCTACTAACAATTAAAAAGAATGAGAACGGTTAGGTTACCTCGGACAATACCAATATTGTAAAAAGCAAATACGGCTGTAAAAATGGATTGCGGAAGTCAGTCGGTTTATAGTCAATCAGTTAGAAGTAAAAGTTCAACCGGGTACCTATCGAAGAACGCTCCATTGCTTTATTCTTGATTCTCTTGACCTTTCGTGTATAGCTTAGCTTATGTTGAATAAAACACTGGCTGGTAGATGTTTTAATTTACCCAGATACCATGAAATCAAATAACAACTGTTTGTGCTTTTTTTCTCTTTCTGTATACGGGTGTTGTGATAAAGTTCTAGGATTGCAACATATTTGCTTATACAATGTGCGGCACGGCACTCTTAGAAGACCCCACAGGAATCGTTGTAATTAATAGAACAATCAACAACATCCGATATGCAGACACGGTCGTACTAGCAGACAATATAATAGATCTCACACGCATAATGAACAGCATAGAAGCAAAAAACAAAGAACACGGCCTCCAAATGAACTTGAACAAAACAAAAACTATGTTAATTTCAAAAACAAATCAGCAAATCCATTTGGTAATAAACGGAAAACGCATTGAACAAGTCTCCAGATATAAGTATTTTGAAACATGGATGAATGATACTGGACATATAAACAAAAAATTCTAACCAGGATAGAACAAGCAAGAGCAGCATTTGTCATAATGAAAAACATGCTAACTTCTTGAGATCTCGGTCTAGACTTAATGCTAATAATGGTCCGATGCTACATTTTTCCGATACTCCTTTATGGCATGGAAAGCTGGACTTTACACCAGGTAACCACCAAAAGGATAGAGGCTTTCGGTCAATAGCCGCATGCTGCGCATATCATAGACCGACAAAACCACCAACGTCAAAGTGCTTCGGAGGATAAGCAAAGAGACCAAAATTCTTTTCACTATAAAAAAGCGAAAGCTTAAGTATCTAGGCCACATCTCTAAAAACCAAAAATATGGGTTACTACAACTTATAATGCAGGGGAAAACCCAAGGAAAACAAAGTGGGAATGGTTTGGGGCATCGTTGGCGCACTTGTTTCGCTCGGCAATCACCAAAGTTAAAATTGCCACGATGATCAGCAACCTCCAACGGAGAAGCTGAGCCAAGAAGAAGAGAAGGCACGGCACAACTGTCTCCCTTTTTCAATACGGTCTCTTAAATCCAGTCGGCGTCGCAGAAAAGTGGGGTAGTGTCAGAGGAATAGACAAAAAATATTATTTGTTTCAAACAGGTTTTAGTCTAAAGCACTATGATAAACTGCAAGCAAAATGGGTCCGTCATCGCTACACAAAAACCGTTCGATTTGATAGTCTTTTTAATCAAAAAGTCTCGGAGCAAAAATCAATTGTTTTGTAGGTAAGAATTTCAGAGAATGTGGATTTGTTATCAAGAAAAGAAGAGGAAGTCCACGGACAGCTGGGAGACCCAAAATCATTGATATAGTTAGGCGTTCAGTGTTACGGTCACCTACCCGCTCTACACGCAGTGATGCTGCCATTTGAAATCTTCATAAAATTTTTAACATCATTCATACAAGATGATTCTTGCACAGAAATTGTTGAAATATGATTGTTGCAAGCTTTAAAATTCACCTTAGAAAGCAGTTTTTTAATGACAAAGCACATTTCCACTTGTGTGGACGGGTAAACAAGCAAAACTTTTAGTACTAGTGTGACGCTAACGCCATGTCAAAAATAGGGATAGTCAAAGATAGTTGTTTGAAGAACAGGGAGAATCGGCTGTTACCTTTAGTTCAGAACTGTACATAACAACGATTTCAATTATTTTCGCCCCATCTATGCACATTAAGCAGAATGCCAAGTTTGAACAAGATGGGGGAACAATCCACACATCATTTGCATCAATGCAACTTAAAAAAAATATTCCCTGGGCTCCCCGGTTTTCTATGAAAGGTAATCATTCTGTAGGGTTATCTTAAAAAAAGCAATTCGAATAATGGTGGAAAACACTTGACAGACATTCTTTTCAAAACCTCCAAATTCAAACTATATTAATTTTACTCTTAAGACACTAAAATCACTTTATTGTATTTCAAACGCATTTGTTTTGTTAAACTTTAAAAATAGGAAAACAGTTATGCCTCACCTTGTATTACAGCTGCATTTTAACTTGATTATTAGTTAATTCATCTAGCGTATCAAATTCTATAAGATAACAACTGTTGGTTCCAATAAGTCAGTCTTATCATCGTGTAAGAAAAATTTAAGTGTTGTAATGCTCTAAAACAGTTCCAAAAAATACCATTGATTTGTGTTTGTGTTTTAATTTAGTTGTCGTGCAGAAGCAGAGTTTTTTTAGCATAATTGTACAAAACATTCCCCCTTATTAAAATTCTTTTTGACATAAACTCAATTAAAAAATCTACATAACATGCCAGCAAACTGTTGTCATCACTTTTCACGCAGAAAATTACATCTTTGCCTTCTTGGGTATTAAAGAGCCCTTATAAATCCATTGCATAAACTCTTCTTTTGTAAAAAGATCCTAGTGATGTATTTAGGTCCCATGACCAGTTACAATTCTATAAAAGCAGTCTTGCATCTTAGAGTTAAGCAGTCAAATTCTCCACCCTTTATCGGCTGCAAATCTTTCTGCAAAATTGTAAGAACACTTGTTTCCGATATTCCAATTTCTCTATCAATAACTTAATCTCCTTCGTTCCACAATTCTCTCATGGATATTATTCGGGCTACTGCCTGCCTTCTTTAGATACAAACTTTATGACGCTTCTGTTTTCAAGCAAATCACTCATCTTCACTTCTTTAAACTCATATATAAATTACAAATATTAAGAAATTGTAACAAAACTTGAATAGGACACTATAATGTCCAATGTTTTATATCCATTATGCAATTAAGTCTGTCACTATAATATAATTTAAATTCCTAAAAAATGCATTCTATTGTGTATACTTTGTTTGGCTACTTGTCTACAACTTTGAGTCGTCGGGAGGCCGTAATGCAACCCTTTGGCACGTCGCACCGTGCAAGCAAAAATCCAACCACGCCGTCATTAAAAAAAAAAACGGAAACCTCAATTTGCTCTCTTCAAAATTACACACTCACTACTTTTCTTAATTAAAAAAAGTTAAATCATCTCAACTGAAATTTGACGAGTATTTTTAAAAAACAAATTAGTTATAAATTTTAAATAATTTTAGTGTCTAGAGTCTAGGTATTTATATGCCAAATTGTTGTATGGGTCATAACGGACTTTGACAAACTGAATGTCCTAATTTACAAATAGGAAACGCTGTGTTAATACAATTTCATTTTAGATCCACTTATATAGACGCGTTGAATGGTACAGTAAATTTGATATTTCAATACTTTTAGCAATTCGTATGGTGCTTCTTTTTTATTTTTATTTATTGAATATTCAACTTTGTGAATTGTAATGTTTTGTATATTCATATTAAGAATTACAATTCAAAAACTGCAAAATATATTTAATTAAATTAATCACTGATATAAATCTAGATTTAACATTTTATAACCATAAACTTAAACCTAAAAGCTAAGTGACCAATACTTACCAATTCAATTTACTATAGCTTCGTTCAAATACACTACAATTAATTTCAAACAAAAGTATTCGTAAATTAAATTTGCCTTGTAAGCAATGCCCCAATTTAAAAACCACTACTATTTCCTGCAGCGAAATAAAATGTACCGCAGCAAAAGGGGTAAACGCAATTTATTTCATAGCAATTAAAAAAAATATCTTAACGTCTAACCCACAACATCCCATCTATTCATTTATTCAAATCAAATTCCTTGCCCTCAGATTTATTGCAACGCCACCCTGTTTTTTTTCCGCCCTCTATTTTATTAATCCAACTCACGCATTTGAATATATCACGGGCTCGTACAGATGTCGGCCTTTAAACAAACACAAGAGTTAAGTGAGGAATATATTTTTGGCACGCGGCTGTTTATTTCGATCGAGGACCACCAACACCACAACCCATTACGTGTTATTAATGACATTTTGCCTGACACATGTTAACAATTAACGGAATTGCAGACGACCTAATGGTGATATGTTAAGTACCATTCCGTAGCAGAAATAGATCATACATTAAAGATACAAAACTATAGTCATCTATTTATAGCAATTTTGACACCAACATTAATGCATCCAACTAACGTTGATTTATATTTATTTATGATTAATTGCCGTTTCAGAATAAATTGACTTCAGCCCTAATTCAGTTCTGTATATTTCCAAGTTAAAAATAAAATTAATACAATTATATTCCAGTGTCTGCTTAAGAGCTGTTAAAATTAAAATAAACGATTATGGCCGAGCCATAAAAACCCATAAAAGAGTTTTCCAACGTCCAAATTAAAACTTCATTGTTTGTTTTGAAAAGTTTCAGTTTGCTTTATCGGTGCCGTTGCATCCAGTGTGTTTACCATCTGAAAAGTATCCTTAGCTATTTCCAATGTTTGTGTATATTAGATGGATACACTTCATTCCAGTAGAAAACGATGTACAAATTGCCCCTGAGATAAGTAAATTAATTATATAAACAATGTAAAGGTTATTTGAAGTGGCAATAGGTGCACTTTGTCTGCGAGTAAATTGTTTTACTTTAATGGGGTAATGGATGAAGATTGAATTTGATGCAGTTTGAGAAATATGAGAGATGATTCTAAATTAAATTACTTTTTTTATTTATATACGAGATTCTGAAAGTAGACATAATTACTTAAATATAATTACAATAAATACTCTAAACTGCTTTTATCTACTATAAATTATTCATTATTCTATATCTATTAAAAATATTTTGAATTAGGATACAATAGTTAATAACTTTGCAAGAAATTTGGCATTTGAAAAAATTCAAACTAAAATTGCAATAAAGATTATTGAAAAAAAAAATGGAGTTTTACATATCACAATTAAAATTAAATCTAAATGCTGTACCGTATTGTTTCAAGACATTGTATCAAATCTGTTTATTACTGCCATAACTAACATTTTGAATCTGCTTGGCAGATAAACTTCATGAGATAAGTTTTTGACAGAGTTAAGTATAATATTCTTTTTGTACTCCTTACTGCAATATATCCATTGTGCAACTGTTGTTGCTACGGAAAAATATGCAATTTCATACGGTTTATTACGTACGCATGTTGCATGCAAAAAGTAAACATTACGTCAAATTTCATATTATAACATTTAATAAATAATTTTTAGTAATGGTCTTTATCGAAAACTAGTCGCAAATAATATTAAAAAAATTTGGAATGAGAATTTATTAATTTATTAACATAGCTTCCAAATTATCGTAAAACTTCTACATATAAATAGTTTATTTTTTTTGTGTACATGCTCTTACGGTTAACCCTCAAAAAACCAAATAGCCAACTAAATCTACCAAAACACCTAAACATCCCATTAATGCTGTCAACTGAGTCAAAATACCTGGGTGTAATTTTAGACAACAAGCTCACACAAACCACACCTAAACACGAGATGTGAAAAAGTGTACATGTCGTTCTAATAATGTAAAGGGGCTGTTAGCCAAAGTTGAGGGCTGTCTACAAAAACAGCACTACAGCTCATACGACTAACATTAGACCTATGCTCACCTATGGGCCACCAGTCTGATAGCCAAAACCAAGCTATGGTAGACATCTACGCCAAGAAAATAACAACATTAGCAGTACTGCGCCTGAACGCAACAGAACTTTAGCACACTGCAGACAGTTTCGGCAATCACTATTCCCTCCTAGAAAATGTGGTAAAAAACACCTCTGCCAGGAGCGCAAACCGATGTCATGCCACCCTATTTTGTATTTAAAAGAATCTTCAGTTAAAAACAAAAACAAAAAACAAATACGAGGGTGTTCGGCACGCAATATAATGGGCGTGTCATTAAAGTACACTCAACGTATGAAACTCATATTTATATCTCTTTCTGGCTGCGTTTGCTCACTCTGATCTAGTTTTATATTCTTGGAAACTCGGCAATTTTTTCGATATTGTAGATTACCATTAGTGTGATTATTATTGTTTTATTGTTTCTTTGTTCACGTAAATTTCACGAAACATGGGAAAAGTGAAAAATAGGCTAGGAAAGCGCAAATATAATATTCAAAACTTAAACTGGCATCCCGTAAGTAAAATTATATTATAATACAAAATAAAATTCTAGAAATAGTCTGGTTTATTATTTTCTATTAATCGTATTATAATCGATTGTGTAATAATTGCACCTAAATCTATTCTCGTGTATTATTTATTTTGTTTTAATCACATTAGTATTATTATTTATTACTTTTTTCTCGAGTTTTCTAAATTATATTTATTGCGAATCATTATGTCAAATTCACGGTTGTTGTGGTTCCCCGTTTTATCTTTACATACTGCTGGCAGAGCTGGCTCGTTTGGAATAAGTTTGTATGGAAGGCCAGTGGCGTATCTAGAACTTTTGCCGCCCTGAGCGGTCTCCAATTTGCCACCCTTTCTAAGCCAATTAAGTTATGGTTTTTATAAATTGATATTTGTGTCCGAGCTAAATTTTTAGAGATACTATTTACAAGCCTACATTGACTACAGTGACGATGAGGAAAAATATTCGAAATTATATAGTAATTCATAATTTGTAGAATTAGATATAAAAAATGCCGCTACAAAATATGTATAAATAAGTGTTGACTTGTGTGTATGTGATGATGCCAAATTTCAGCCCTTAAAATTCAATCAAAACACGTATTGCACCGCCTTTGCAGTTGCAAAGGTAAGGGGTTACTTTCAAACATAATATGTTGAAAAGGATAAGTTTTTAATTTTTTATTGCAAAATTCAAAAATTTTAAATAAATTTATTATAAATCACTTAAATTAAATTTAATGTTGTTTTGTTAAATTTTAAATTTTATAACTAAGTTTGTGGACAAAAATTATTAGATTTGGAGGTCTGAATTTTCAGAAAGGACCTAAATTTTCTGAAAATTTAGACGAATAACTTTGAAATAACGTATTATACTTCTCATTTTGATCAAATTTGTAGTTAAACATTTTAATAGTGTTTTTTAAGTAAGGTAAGATTTTTTGTAACTTTTAAAAGCAGTTGGTTTATTTGATTTTTAAGGTGCATAGCTAATTATTTATACGTACGTGCAAATATCCCTACCCAACATTTAATAACTATTAATATTGTAATATGCATAAATGAGACTATAAAATCAGCTTGGTGACGATTTTGTCATACATTATTACGTAATTTTCAGAGATTTTGTAAAAACATTAGGATACCATTTATAGAAGTGCATCCTAATACTACTAACATTAACGCGGAATATGAAGATAGCCGTCAAACCAATGAACAATGTATTGCAGAGGATATTGTGCAACATGAGACTTATAATGATTTGGTTGAAGAAACACACCTACAGGAACCTATTAGCAAAGTACCAAACAAATCAATTCAACCTTCATTTTTTGAAAATGAAAATGAACGGCGCATTATTAATATTTGGTATTTTATCAATCAAATAAAAGTTTTATCTCAACATAATAATGCGTTTGGGTGCACTTTGAATAATTTGGTACCTATAAAAGAATTAAGACATGGGTTGCATTCAACAATAATGTTCAAGTGTAATATGTGCAATAAAGAGATGAACTTAAATACTTCCAGCGATGACAATATGATGGATATAAATACGGCTTCTGTAACCGCATTTATGGCTGTTGGAACTGGATATTCTAATTTGCACAAAGTTTTTTCCATCTTAGGAATTCCTTCTTTGACTCAAAAGCAATATAATAAATATCACGAGTCTGATGCTAATAGTTGGAAAGTAACAGCTATTGAGAAAATGAAAGAAGCTGCTATGGAAGAAGCTCAATTAGCTATAGAAGCATCAGAGGTATGAACATTTATTTAATTGTGTTTAAAATTGTTTACAAATAGATATTTATTATTATTAGGTTGACCCAAATGGAGTACCTATAATTAGTGTTATATGTGACGGTTGTTGGTCAAAAAGATCGTACCGGACTAATTATTCGGCATTGTCTGGAGTAGCTGCAATAGTTGGAAAAAGAACCAGCAAGGTTCTATATATAGGAGTAAAAAATAAATTCTGTACAGTATGCGCAAGAGCAGTGGCAAAAAATACGGAACCATCCGCACATACTTGTTTCATGAACTACACAGGTGGTTCCACAGGTATGGAGGCTGCCATTTTAGTCGACGGATTTAAGGATAGACAATATCAAATATGGAAAAATGATTGCCGATGGAGACAGCAGTACGTATAAAAAAATTTTAGAAGCTCGGCCATACTCCGATTTAACAGTTGAAAAAGTTGAGTGCAGGAATCACTTGTTGCGCAACTTCTGCAACAAGTTAAAATTAATTAGTAAAAACACCCAGTTTTCACACCATCTAAGGAAACTAATAAACGCAAACACTATTATGCGACTCAGACGGGCTGCTGTCGGGGCTGTGCGCTATAGAAAAAAAGAAGAAGATTGTTCTGAAGCCATCACTAATTTAAAAGCTGATCTGGAAAATAGCTTGGATCATGTCTTAGGTAGGCACACAAAATGTGATAGCTATTATTGCAATAGAAAATCTACAAATGAAGTTGACAATTTAATACAAATGGAATTGTGTTCTGCTATGCTTATAAAACTTCGTGGTTGTGTAAATTGTCTTTCGTCAAATTCGCGAAGTTTAATTCAAGATGTGGATAGCAACATTGTCGAACAATTTAATAGCATTATTGCAAAGTTTGTAGGTGGAAAAAGAATTAATTATTTATTTCGAGGTTCTTATCAAGCTAGATGTTCAGCGGCTGTTGTGTCTTTTAATACCAAAATGGCAGTGTCTAGTTTGCACAAACAAATGCACGCAGCACCGTCGTTTAAAAAAATCATTGCACATACCGGTAAATCGTATAAAACGCAGACAACAACCTGACCCAGACTATGGAGAAAATTGTCAACGACCAGACATGGACTTTGATACGTACACTTCTAAAAAATCGATTTTTTTTAAATTCTTTAAAAGTGACTATTGAAGACAGAATTAAACTTCAACAAGATACAGTTTTGCAAGCAGGAAGTAGCATCTGGATAAAATATCGACAAAAACCAGTTAGAAGTTTTCGTCGATATTTTATTGAAATTTTTACAAAGTTTGCAAGCGAAGACAAACAACAAGTTGTGTAAAACTCGTGGAAACACTATTATATTCTTCTTTGAATATACGTGCCCCAGCTTTATTGCATGGTAGGCGCAATGAATCTATTGCAATTGCACAATTAGAAGTCGAGCAAAATATAAAAGTAAAATCTGCCGGATTATTTATAGATGAGGAGATTAGTTTTCTTGGTGCAACGCCAGATGGTTTATTGGATTCTGATTCACTATTAGAAGTCAAGTGTCCTTTCTCAGTACATAAAATAAATCCTGATGAGGCTATTCGTGCTGGAAAAATAAAATTATTAAGTTTTGATGTCGACACTTTAGTCATTAATAAAGAATGCGAATGGTTTTACCAAATTCAAGGTCAACTCCATATTACGAATATGAATAAATGTTTATTTGCAATGTAGACTGGCAATGAATTTCCAGTTAAAACTGTATGGATACAAAGAGAACCCAACTTTTGGGAATCAAAAATGAAAACAAAATTAATAAATTTTTATATGGACTGCATTTTGCCTGAACTAGTGGACCCGAGACATACTAGAAGTATGCAAATTCGTGATCCCCAATATATTGTAGATGCCATTCAACATAAATTACAATTAAAGAAGCGGACATAAACTAAACATAAACTTTTTGACTTTTTTAATTTCGGTCAATAAAAAAGAAAAAGTTTTTCTATCATAAACATTACAATCGTGTAGATCGAATTCATTTCCTGACTGAAATGTTGTTTTGCGTTTCTTTACATTTTTTATTGTTTATGACTTTTCAGGATTGCATTTTTAAGAAAAAGTTGTAAGAATTTTTTTTTTAAATTTATCAAATAGATACCCTTTTTTCTTGTGCTCCAACGAGTATTTACTGAAATTTTGACTAAAATCGACATAAGGTGACAGCGCTTTTTGGGACCTAAAAATTACAAGTTTTGAAGATCGCGAAAATATGTGCAACTTCCTGCATCAAAATAGTGGTGTATACGTATTGATTCTATAAGTCTTATATGATCACTTTAAAAAGAGATAAAACACGAACAAATCTAGACCTTGTGGATTAAATTTTGTAAAGATTTGACAAAGTTAGAACGGTTTAAAGAAAGCAAAGAATTGCAATTCTGCTAAATTTACGGGTTTTTTTGGAATAATGTTATTATTTAATTTATTGTTATATTAAGCTATATATTAAAATGACTGCCACGATATTAAACATAAAAATATGGGTTTTAAAGTACATGTAATAAGAAATAATTTGAGACATCGTGGACCTTTTTATCTTTTTCCAGAAGCCCAAAAATTGAGATACAAAATAAGCTAAAAGAGACGTTTTATTGTAAAATTTCTGACCTTCAAATGTGTGTCATTTTGAACAGGCATTATTCTAAGATCCAAAATTTTGGGAATCTCATTTTTTTCATCTATATTTTGATCCCTGAAAATTTGAGCAAAATCAAAGAGGTCGACTTTTTCAAATTGGTCGAAAAGTAATGGAATTACCCATATATACAGGGTGTAGATTAATTGGCGGATAAACGCCAGGTAACTTTATAGATCGTGGCAAAAGAAAACGAAAATCTTAATTCCAAAATGCTGAAAAACTCTTCGTTTGGCCTCACGAGGTCCTTAAAGTTTCAATTTTGTCAATACAAATATTGTTTTAATTGCGTATATTATGTACCAAATTGCTTTCTTTTTTAGTATAATAAAAATTACGAGGTTTATTGAAACTTAATAATAAAAAATATTGAAAAATGTGCAATTACTTTTGAAGAATAAATCAAATTTAAATTAAAAATACGCTTGGCAACGTAGCAAAATTTTTAATAAAATTCAAATTATAAAGTAGGCAATGCAATAAATGTCAATGGGTCAATTCTGATCTCCGGTGACTTTTGTCATCAGTGACTTTTAAATTCAAATAAAATTCAATTTAAATATTATGATATAGTTTATTCTTTTGATAATCATTAATTTATAAATTGTGTGAGGTTGCACATTGACGACACATACCGCATTATTAAATTATGAATGGTGTTTTGATGCATTTGCGAAATATATTATGTTGCGTTCGTCTAGTATGCGGCGGTCTGCCTTATGTCTGTCTCGGATTAACAACTACTACGTTGCCATGTAAATCTCGTGACCACCCTTGACAAAAACCATCGGTGACTTTTGTCGTTTCACCATGCGGCTAAAATGCGTTTTCAAAATAAATGTGTGAATCCAGCAAATAAGTACTATAATTATTATTGAATTATAGAACAATTTATACATTGCAGCTGATACAACTATTATAAATTATTAGATTTTGTCATAAATAAAAATATTAATTATTTTAATGCACAATTGATTGTTTGAAAATATATTTAAAATAATTGACATGAATATAGCAACTCTGACAGTTTTAACATTTAACGCCGGCGATGCTTGAGAACGTCATAAATTCGATATCGATACGTGCTGTAAAGTTTTTAGAAGTAAACGGTGGCCAATTTGAACATTTGTAGTTTATAATAAAAAATAAAATTTGATGTGTGTATTAAATTGCCTATTTTATGTGTATTAAGTTGCCTACATTATAGGTTTGAATTTAGAAAGTTTGCAACGTTGCCAAGCGTAACAAATCTTTGAGGACCTCGTGAGGCCAAACGAAAAGTTTTTCAGCATTTTGGAATTAAGATTTTTGTTTTCTTTTGGCACGATCTATAAAGTTACCTGGCGTTTATCCGCCAATTAATCTACACCCTGTATATATGTATGTTTGTGTATTGTTAATAATTTTTATTGTTTTAATGGTATGTTATTGTATTTATTATGTATTTATAATTTATTTCATTCTTCATTTAGGGCCTTGTGCCAACGGTTGTTTAGTTCTTTGATATATTATATTGATACATACATAAAAATATATCATTTAGCTATTTTTAATATATTCTATTAATATTATTTAAAATTATTAAATTTTATTTGTTTTCAGTGTCCCATATAAAAATATTCCATGCACATTTATGTAGGTTTATGCGGCATTACAATCATTGCTCTGCTCATTACAATATAAATATATATATATGCAATCCTATTCATTATTCGTCATTTAAGGACAATAGATTTAACCATGTGATGTGTTACATTTTGTGGTATTTGTACTTATAACATAGATATATTTTTATTTTTATGTTTCATTCTAGATAAATTAATCAATGTGTTTCCAATTATGGTGATTTTTAAATGTAATATATCTGTAAAAAAGGTGAATACCGTAAATAAATATATTATTACTATTATAACATATTAGTCAATAAGAAAATAAACCGGACATATTCATTTAGAACATATTTACTTCTCTATACATCAGCATGCTCTCTCCCAAATGTGTGCTTACTTTTACGTCGTACTGTACCAACAAAAACACGATAATAGTTCCGCACTTACTCACCTTATAGCGCTGAAATCATAGCAATAAATGCTAAATATAGCTGTAAATACAGTCTCAGAATTACATCGATTACTCAGTTATAAATTAATATTTTGATTTGAAACTTGCTGTAGTCACAGATAAAAGATAAACAAACAAATCTGTGCAGTTAATTATTTTCTAAATACAATACAAATCCTTTAGTAATTATCATAAGATGTGCAATACTCATAGAACAATATTCTCTAAAAAAAATTAAAAATCAAAAAAATAAATTGACAGATTCAAAGATATATTCTTTATCTACCCGCTGTAAAAATTTCAATTAAATATCTTCTTAAATATCTAAGTAATCTTTGAAACCCTGAGCTCTGTTTTGGATCACTTTTGCGCACCGGTCGAATCCTCTTAAGAATGAATGGGTAGTAAAAACCAAAACATGCAAGCATATCTTATTCTATTAATTTGGTATTAGTAGAAATAAATTATTAAATTAAAAAAGTTGAAGAAATTATAAAAGCCAGAATAAAAAGTAAGAAAATAAATAAAAGTAATAGCAATCTATAACAATGGTAAGCTTAAAAAATCTCGAATGAAATCAATAGACTAAATAAAAAACAAAAAAAAAAACAGAAAACGATAGTAGGTGCTCATTAAATTGTTTTCTATTTTAGAATATATTTATGCTGGACACAACGAAAAAAAAAATGATAAAAAATCCAAAAACAAGTTTTAAAATAGCGATTGAAAGAAGTGGCTAAAATATTTTCTATTCCTATTGGATATTATGAATAGATCTATTAAAAAAATAAGCATAATGAATCAACTTATATTGCAAGTAGAAAAACATCAGTTATTGATTCCATCTATTCTATTAGCCCTTTTTGATCTGTTGTTGGATGTAGGCTTCCCTTATATCTGTCCATCTTTATCGGTCCTGTGCTATCAGAAAAATCGCATCATCTAGTTTGCAGTCGTAGGACCATGGTCTTTTCCCAAGCCAAGGCCTTCATTGCTAAATTATGTTACTCTAGCAACGGTCTAAATACAGTGTACAGTAAATTATGTCTCTCAAAATTCCACATCATTCTGAGGAACAGTTCGGCTAAATCGTAGTTCTTTTAAAGTCTCTGAGGGTAATCTGTTACATTCTTTGAAGCATTGCTTTTTGTGTTACTAATAACTTAACCAAGCCGCCTTTAGTAAAAAATAACGTTTGCACCCCTTAGGTAAGTACCGGTAAGAGGAATTGGTCAAACACTTTAGTTGTTAGGTGTTGCGGTATGTTTTTACTCTTCAGTAAAAAAAAGCTTCCGAATGCTTTCCAACTTTGTTTTGTTTTTCTTTGTATATCGGTTATTGATTATATAAAAGTAAAAAAAGACTCAAGATCGGTGCTAAAAAGTATACACCTAGAACAAATAAATAAACAGGATTGTGCCAATACAGTTAAAATTAGAAGACAATGAGACAAGAAAAACAAAATGTAATATTTAGCAAAATATGAAATTATAATGTAGAAACTCTTAACAATTAAGTGTTACAAGTAAAGTATTGGCTAAATAATACTAATAATTCAAAATTTTGCATCACATTAATGTATTCAACATATAAGCTGTACGCAAAGGTGGTGGAAAGAATCTTGCCAGAGATAGTTGAAGGGAAGAAAAGAGATACAACTAGTTTACTCCACCACTAATAGCAGTTATGCTTTTCGAGAATGTTGTTAAATTTTGATTTTATAAATAATGAAACGAAAGACTAATATCGCCATCTAGTGCAATTATCATTAAGCATTTATGCAATTGGCAGTCATTTTGAGGCCTTTATACAATTTTGAATCGTCAATAAATTATGAAATGTATTAATAATATTTATTCAAAATCAGTCTAACAATCACAGCGGCCAAGGGTCAATGATACCAATTAATACTAGTCTTTCGTTTCATTATTTATATCATCAAGATAAGTCAGTTATAGAGCGGTAGCGTGGCACGCTGTCCGGAGTTCGATCCCCGAAATATGACTGAAATAATAACTTGCTCTTTATCCGCCGGGCCGAGGTGATTCGGAAGTCACATAATAAGTCGTTGGTCCCATCAAACCCATTCAAACAAGTCGTAAGACTTTTGGGGCGCTGCAAAAAGCTGCAAAAGGCACAATAAAAAAAAAATGTGTTTATTAGGACAGAAATATTTATTAAAATTTTCTTTGCTATCATGCAATTATTATATTATACAAGACATGCTAACGAGGTTTGTAGAACCGGAATTAATTGCTTAAAAGCTTTATATTAATGACTATTTTTTTTTGCATCCCTTCAGTAAATAGAAACAATAAAAACGGAGCAATTTTTATATTAGTCTCGGAGTTCTTCAAAATGCACATTCTTTGAAAATATAAAAGAGAAATTATCGAAACTAGTGACGCATCAATAGTAATGCTGCAGTTAACAGTCGCTAGCTTTCTCTCATAATTTTAAATTTAAGAGCATACCGACCGCTACCTTGATTTGTAGTATTTTAACAAAAACGGCATCTTCCCCTTTATCGCTGTTTCTACAAATAATTTGATAATCGATTTATTTTTTTACTAGTACATTTAGAAAGGATTAAACTATGATATGTCGAAGTCTTTTAGTCAAATAATAGTTAGGAAATAGCCGAAAAAAAACCATAAAATTTAGAAATAAATGCGTTGTTCTGTATTTTTGAATGCATTTTGTTGCTATTTGCAAATATAATTTCACAAAAAAGACTTTGAGATATCATAGTTTAATTCTTTTTAAATGTACTGGTAAAAAAATAAATCGATTATCAAATTATTTGTAGAAGCAGCGATGAAGGGGAAGTTGCCGTTTTTGTTAAAATACTACAAATCAAGGTAGCGGTCAGTATGGTCTTAAAACTTAATTTTTAAGAAAACAATAAAAAATCACGACAAGGAAAAAAGCTTTTTTGCTTTTTTCAAGATAGCAAAGAAAACTCATGAAAAAATCTTAATCGACTATTTAAGATTAAGATTTTCTAACTTCTCCTGTACCTTACAATATAAAAAAGGGACTTTTTTAACTATTTGCATTTTTCTGCCTTTATTTCGGACATTGTGACTGGAATAATAATGTAGCGTGTAAGGTGTCTACAAGTTTTCAACACAATTCTCTTTATTATTTAACATAATTATGGCAAATCTAGAAAATGTTTTAGAAAATGTACAAAACAGTGCAGTGATATAATATGTGAATCATGTTGTAATTTTAACATTAACAAGTTGTAACATGTGTGAAATAGTATATAGTATACCAAGAGCCAAAAATCAGCTTTTGCAGCCCGCCGCTTTTAGCAGTTCGAAGGAACAAATCGACTGTTAATTATAATCCGTCATTACTATCAGATTGTAAAATCGTAACTTACAGCCAATCAAATATTGCAAATGATGACCTAAGGGCCTCTAAAGCGTAGTTTCGGCTCACATTGTATGGCAAAAACAGATGGTTTTAGTAAAAACAAACAAAACAATTTTGGATGAGTAACGAGTATAATAAGTGAAATCTGTAAGGATTAAATAGAAGAGCAGAGAGTCGACTGCTAGCAGTCGACCAGACCAGTCGTCACCAAAAATGAACCCACAGCAGCATCCAACTAAGAAACCCAACATCGGATAACTACAATTTTCAGTGCAACTAGGAACTGACGATTGATTGAGTTAACTACTCAATCAATTATTTACCCACAAATTTTCAAATTCATTTTTTTCCCAGCATAGACGATAACAACATGAACGACAACAAAATCCTCTAGATGATGTACCGGCAACTGGAAAACAACATGAAGCTAATCAAAAAGCAAGCTGCCAAAATCAACTCCCTCAAAGCCTTCATTATTACCCTGGTGGAGGGCCAATCCAAACTGATTGAGTCTAAACAAATTAAGATTTAACTAGCAAGAAACTTTACAACATCTCTAATCTCTGCAAAATAGACTCCCAAGAAAATCATTCGCAGCAACTGCAAACCAGACCAGCAAACCAGCAAAAATCCCGGCCCAGGCCTTCATTAATAGAGTGGCATCCAATCAAAAGAAATAAAAATCTACCAGGACAGCAACGTCCACCCTGCTGAGCTCAAAAACAAAGTCAATGAAATTGAAGAAAAAATCTGTTGAGTCTTCTCTAGTTTATTTATAAAACAGGCCATCAGCCGGCCGATCAAATCAGGTGGCTTCAGCGCCACCAAGGTCAAAGGGTCCTCGACCTGTCCAGCAATGGGTTGCACACCGCTAGTTACAAGGGCTGCCCAATTTATCACAAAGTGAAAGCAAGCCGCAACATCAAGGCCACGGTAAGAGACTTCTGCTCCACCCAGGAGCACTCCCAACTCTCGGCAAAAGCGCAAGCTACGAGAAAGACGCAAAACTCACCACTTTCAACTAAGAATCAGTTGTTACTCCGCTTGTCCCAAGCATGTGACAATTATTTTATAAAGATATTCTTATGTTCATCATAGCTTCTAGCCAACTAGATGGCTAATTTATCAAACAAATGCAAAAGCAGACTTCTGTTTCATCCAGGACTACTCCCAACGCTCGCAAAGAGCAATCCTATGCGCAAGCTACAGAAAAAGCGCAAAATCCAAAACTTTCAACTAAGAATCAGCTGTTACTGTTACAATAAGCGAGTGACAAAAATTTTAAAGAGATATTCTTATCGTATATTCAGACGTAGTAGAAATTCTCCACAAAACCCATGCAACGCCTATAAAGCAGCACTATAAATGCATTATGTAATTCAAACCCGTAATAAAAATTCAGTTAGACAGGAAGAGAATGTCACAAATTGATATGACAAAACTTCCAGTATTCATTCGGAGAATAGAAGGGTTAGTCGTTAGGCGCTCGTGAAAGTAAATCCGACACAATTGCAAGCTTTTAGAAAAATTCCCCACCTTGCTAAAAAAAGTAGAAGAGTGCAAGGGACTGATTTGAAACGATATAATACTAAATATACAAAAAAGTTGTTAAAAAAATAGACTATTTTAATAAAAAAAGGCAAAGTGTACTCTAAAAAGCAAAAGTAAATAAATATTTAAGAAACAAATTGTGTATTAAATTTGATTTGTAACGGATGGGATTTTTGTTTTCAATCTAGAATAGAAGCTAACGAGTACATACATGTTTCAAATTAAAAAAAAATATTTTTTCTCGCAAACATAGGTATTATAAGCCTATAGATAGTTTAGATTAGATCAGGATCAAAAACACTAAACAGAAAAAAAAACAGTGACAGAAATTGCGAGAATATCATATGCGTTCAACTACCAGAAACAATAGTCATACTATTTTCAAATATTCGAGATAAAGCCAAAAAGATTGTGTTGCAAAAACAAAAGGGCTTATATTCTTATGCCAGGTAATATAATGAGACACATACTGCTAGATTGGTCGAAAATGCCAAAAATAAAAATATTAATAAACAGAATGAACAAAAATAGAGCCTAAGAACAATATTGCCAAAGGCTCGTGCAACAACGTTTATACTCGTAGAAAATAGGTATCATTACGTGCTAGTTCTACAATAGACTATATCCAAATTAAAAAAAATAGACTAAATTAAATCTATGTACAAAACAATTATATTACAAAACTAAATTAAATAGCAGTTAGAATAAATAAAATTCACGCTACCGATAATCATAGGAATATAACAAAAAAAAATATGTCGGTAATAATAACAGCTTCAATATAAATGTTTTAAAACAAACTCAATTATATTATTTAAGTCACACTTATAATATAATTACCTGCAAAAAATAGATATGGATTTCATTTCTATATTCCATGGTCAGCAACTGATACAATTCAGTAAAGTATACAAAAAACTTTTCATAATTTGTAACTAAAACTTAAAAAAAGTAGTATAACAACTATAGATGCAAAAAATTAACTTTAAGCAGATCTCTAAAAGAAATTATACAATCTTCAGATTTTATTTTTTATTAATAATGCACCTTTTCCCATATGTGTTTCTGATATTCTATATTTACTAGTTTAAATTGTAATATAAATTGAATAAATTAGTTTGAAGGAGATTGCATTATTGTAAACAAACTAAGAATAGCAAATAAGTCTAACCTACAAACAAATAGAACTACTACACAAAATGATAATTATTTATAAATATTCAGTAATACTAGATAATAAAACAAAAGATATCAAAATGCAGAAAAAAAATTGTAGTTAGTGATCATTATTGATTTGATAAAAAAAAAAAAATTGCACAAATAATTTAAAACAATAAGCATTCACAATTTAATCTTCTGGTTGTCTTAATGTATGTAAAGCAAAAATTGATTCGAACAATTAAATAAATTTTCATACATTATATTGTTTTATTAAATTTTAAACCCCTTTCTGTTGTTTTATTATTTATCACTTGAATGAATTAATCGGTTATACAAATGAACTTGTATAGCATAAAACCCCACGAAATTACCAACGGCTATGAAAAAAATCCGATTAAATAAAATCACACAATAGGAATATCCCAACATAATTTACTTTACATCGGCAATAAAATAAAAGCCAAAGGAAAAAACTGAAATCATTTTTCCGTATATTAATAATTCCTCATAATCCGAGCTCTCCAGTGCAACTCATAAAAGATTCAAATCTACTTTACAGAGAAGACAAGCTCCCGCCGTGAATAGATCCCATCTAAATGCGAAACTAAAAAAAAGTATCGCTCATACTTTAGAACGAACAAGCACTTCATAAATAGATCCCGCTCTAAAACGCTTAAACACTCCAAATGTACTTTGTAAGGTAGCCTACCCAGAGATGGATCTACTTTATGAACCACCTAACATTTACAGGTCATGGATGCATGTAGCACTTAACATAAAACCTTTTGATAGGTTGGATGTCATCATATAAACATTTTACTAAATTCCCATTCGTGAATTTAATGGTCGCAATCATGAGTGGGAACAAGACATAACGCCGGTTTACTGCGGAAAATATTATACGAAACGACGCTAGCTTATTTTATTGGTATCATCATATTTGTTGCGCTAATTCTATTCATTTTATTAGATTAATCTGTTGCGGTAAATATTGATTTTATAGTTGTTGGTGGTTAATTGACAAACTAGTTTTACTCGCGTTACAAAGGGAAGATAACAATACTTTTACAATGTGGTTCAACAAACTACTACTACATATTGCAGTATTGGTTTAACTCCGACTCATCTAGATTAGTTGGAAATGTAAATACATTTACTTCACACAACTAACTTGCGCGTATGTATAGGAAACTTTCATATCTCTTGCTGCAAAACCCATTTCATTAAAAACTATTCACACGATGAATGTTTTTATACGTCAAAATCAACGTAACTAGAGCACGTTTTGTAATAAAATTGACGAGGCTTGTAAAGGGTATATTAAATGAAATTAATTCTTGCTTAGTTCTTATAAAAATATTAAATGTTATATAAGTACGGATTTGGTGGCTGCAATTCCGTTGCGTTGATTGTATTTTAGATTTCCATTTAGTGATAACCATTTAACTGTAACACGTTGGATAAACCGCCCGAAATTGCAGCCCATGTATTTATGATCACGGTGCATTTTAATGAGGAAACGAGCAGCAACCAGAGAGCAGCTAAAATTGAATACTTACTAACTAACGTAACATAGGGCAGATTAGTCCTGTTGAAGTACGTGGAGGAGCAGGCGTCTTCCTGTCGCTTCGTATGCAAACCCGATTGTACTTCCATAACATCGCTGTCTCGCCGATAGAAGGCCATACAAGCGAATCCACTTTGACTGGAATAAATTAATACGTATCAGTAAACTATTCATGTCTGATTTCACCGTCGATTAACTCACCAGCCCATTGTGAAATGTGTCAAAAGCATAACCGAACTTTCGTCCCTCGTCGTGTGCTTAACTTGAGCGCAAACTATTTTCATTTCCAGGCCCGATGAATTCGTTATACGCAGCGTCGAGTTTCTGTGGTGGAAGCTGTAAGTAGCCGAGTAGTCCAAAGTATGCCAATAATTATGATTCGCTATCCATGCGGGAAAACGACACTTGTTCAAAGAAGGCGCTGCAATTAAAAACACCCCATTAACTTGATATAAAACTTTCACGGAGGCGGCGCGAGAGCACCAGGTGAAATTAGTAAAGCGCAAACATCACAGTGGCGTGTTGTAAGGTGGGAGACACCCCTTAAAAGGTTCAGCTGCTTTGTTGTCGCACACAGACAATCAATGCAAATCGAGGTGTGTTACTAACTAACCCCAAAACACCCACCGAATATTAAATATCAGTTTAAAAAGTAATAAATGTAATCATTATATTGAAATATAATTAACAACTGGATTTACAACGTTAAAATTCTGTATATTAAAACGTAGTTATTTAATTTATAAAAACAATAAATTTTTTATAAATTTTAAATCAAAGATTGTAACAAGAAAAATCAACTTTTAACTTTTATTTGTCAATTAGCGATTTATGTGTATTAAGCAAACAAAACTATTGATTTATTCAAACTCAATTTATGTACAATACAAATAGAGCGCATCCATTCGGTTCATTATGATATATGTTATAAATTCACAACATAAATAGGCAAGCAAGTTTCAGTTACAATATGTATGGTGCTAGGAAGTAACAAATACATTTGTTGATTTGATATAATGTAAAGTTAAGAATAGTAGACGTAAACTCTAAAGGTGATAGCGTTAACAATTGTTTTGTCCATTATTTCTTTAAAAAAAATCTTTAAAAAAGTATATATGATATATGCGCACATTAAAAAACACAATGCTGTTTATCGAAATAGATTTGTAGCGGTTTCAAATAAACAACTAAATTGAAACAATTTTCCACGCTACTGTATCTATTGTTTTCACACTGTATGTGTATTGATACAATAGTTTGAACGTTGAACTAGATTTGAATTGAATCATATTTTATGTTTAACTTTTTTTTAGGATAGTGGGATCTTTTTAGATTTAATAAATTATATTTATATATGTAAAGTTAAAACAACGTTAAGATTTCTGTAGTATAAAAAGAGTAAAGCAACTGAAGGCAGCTCAAAGCAAGCGCTTTTTAGAGTTGGCATTTTGTACTTTTGTAGAGTTACATACAATAGCATTTAAAACCATTCTAAAACCAAATCTAAAAACATGATACAATGACACTTAACTCCTTTGTTACTTCTGGTGTTCAATTATTATAGTAAACTATGCCATTAGAAGTCAATCGTCAATTTTTTTATTGTGGTTTTGGAAAAGCACTACTAGCATGTGCGTGAAGCTGTCCCCTACAAAAACCCTATTTCCACTTGACGTTTTATTTGTTCATTTCTAGAATCAGCAAAAGCTTTGCATCAGAAAAAGTACGCCCAAACACGCTTTCCTTATACCTGTCATGTTCTCAACCTGCCTATCTATTCTTCTTCCTCCATTTTTCTCCTCTTTTCATGCCATCTATTGCACTTAAGGATTACATGTTCCGCAGTGTCCTTCGATTCAAAATGTATGCATCTACTGACTTCTCTAAGTCTATGTGAATAAGCCTTAAAACATCCGTGGCTTTTAAGAACCCTATTAGCTAGTAGTCGATGTTCCCGCGTTTTTTACTTTTCCATTTTTCTTTGGCTGTATCTCTTAGCGATTCCATTTGCCATTTATTTATCTCCTTGTAGATTCTTCTTTAACTGTCATCCTTGCCTTGTGTACGTTTTCTTTGCTCTACCATGTAATTTATTAGCTTTACAAATGCTATAACCTTGATCGCCTCCGTAGTGACAGTTCGGTATCATCATAATATATTATGATGCTGTGAATTCAGCATATTTTTATCATTTTCGTTTTCAGCACCGTTTCCCAAATTTGGGCTCCGTACACAATCATCGAGTGTGCTTGGCATTAGTTTGCTAAGAGCATTTATGACCCTATCGGCCTTTTCCGTAATTTTGTTAACAAACTCATTTATTTCTAGGTTTTTGTCAATCAGATTCTTTAGTACTTAATTGCATCCTTTGTTTTTATCTTTATATTTCCAATTTGTATTTATATTTCTTTGACTCTTCTGTCCCTGTAGAGAATCACTGTTTCCGTTTTATTTTTGGTAATTTTTAGTCCTTTTTTTATATCTTTCTAATGTGATATTTGCATTTACAATTAAGTTTGCTTCTGATTTAAAGGTAATAATTAGTGCGGTTTCATCCGCAAAACACTCATTTGTACACCGCCCTCTTATAGTTCTAACACTAACATCTCGTTGACTTAAATGTTCCATAGAAGCCAAAGCAGTATAAAACCTTTTGGGACCATACACATCAGTTTTTCAGTCACCTATTAATAGTTTTTTTGTCAGTTAAGTAAATTCTTTCAGTGTCTCTATTATGTCTGGCCCTAGCACCAAACTAAACGCATTTTTAACATCTGTTATTAACAGACAAAACTTCTTTTCCAGTGACTTTTTTGACGGCGTTTATGACATTCTCCATATCACCAATTTTGGATCTGTCTTTTATGAATCCAAATTAATTTTTAAATATTTTACTTTTATCCTCACTTTTTACCTGTAATAAGGTGTTCAAACATTTTACCAAAACTGTTAGTTAGACACAATCCGTGTAACTAACTAATTCTTCAATATTCACCGGTTTCTCCGTTAAAACCAACGTTGCATCTTTCCATATCTGTGGAAAGTTTCCATTTTTTAGTTTTTGGTTTATCACATCTATAATTAATTCAGGAATTGTTTTAACTGTTTTCAGCGCAATACTAGGTAGAATTGTATCCTAACCCAAAGCCTTGTTTCGATTAAGTTTTTTTACTGCATCTTTCAGTTCCATTATCGTGAATTCTTCTATCTTGCTTAATGTTAAGCTTTCCCATTCGATTTGTAAATAGCTCAAGAAAATAGCTGTTTTTCCACAATTGTTTAGCCCAAACTCCACATAGCATTCTCCAATTCATTGCACAAATCCTTCCATGACTTCTTTTTTACATCCATAATTGCATGCATTTCTTGCTACAATATAATTCCATTTTATTTATTCTTTTTCCACCTAAATTGTATTCATGTTTATTATCCTTAATTTCCGTCTTAGTGTGCAACACACACTTCTTTTTATTTTCTAGCTTCAAATTTCACCAACATATTTTTCTTTCAATTTGTATTTCTTTTTATTTTGGAAAAAAACAGCTGCATAGCTACCTCTATTTCCTTTTTAAGTATTTCTAAATTTTTAACTTCGTATTTATCTAAACCAGATAACAGGGCCTCTTTGTATTTTTTAATTCCTGCTTTAGTAAATTTCGAAACCTACTTTTTTACATTTTACCCTAGATTCGTTTCTAGTTACAGATATTTCATACTTATTATTTTGGTGTACACCAGGTTTTCATCTTTTCATCCAAAAACATCAAGATACTTTTCAAATTCTTGCTAGGTGATCAGTAAAATGAAAATATTACTAAATTCAACAGATACAAACCCTACCTGTTCCTTTAGTTTATAAATTTTTATTGTAAACTCGAATGGCAGCATCCTGGCATTTGTCCACTATTTAAAAACCACTCATCACCGTTCTCTTATTAGGCTCTGCAATTATGCCTATGTTTATTTTGTTTTCCATGCCATTCTTGTAAAACAAACCCATGACTGATTTCCCTATATTAGTTTAAAAGATTTTCATTTTTCTTTCTTTTCCGTCGTTACTTTTGTATATATGTCGGGCACCCTCTCACGTTAACTCTGTATTCTTAGATATCACGGCTCTGCTACAATGCTTTATTTGGGCATGTCTTTACCATATGGCCTACTTTACCAAACTTGTAGCACTTCCTTTCGTGTTTCTACTCTCTGCAAGACTTGAGACAGTTGTAACACCTTAGCAAAGACACTAATTCTTTGTCCTGCCTTTTATCCATCCATCCAGCAATGGTAGATTTAAGGTCGTTGCTCCAAACTGTTCTGAGACCCAGAAGAATTATTAATTAATTATCTGACAATGAAATCGTTCTACCATACCATTGGAAAAGGGGTGATACGTATTCGTGTAGATATGTTCTATTTCAAGATGGGCGTGCAGCACCCTAAACAAATTAGATTTAAACTGTTTGCCTTGGTCAGTAGTAATCCGCAATGGTACTCCAAATCTTGCAATTCAGTTGTCAAATATAGTTCTGGCAGCTGTTTCCAGACAAGAAGTCTTTGCTCGCTGACATTTTAAACAAGCGCGTGTCCATCTCTTGATGTGAGTTTTTATAAAAAACCATACGTATCGCTCAGCTACTAACTTTACCGTAGTCTTGATGCCTAGATGTGCTAAGTAATGTAGAGAGTTGAAAATATATTGTCGAAAGGGTTTCGTGACAAATGGTCGAGCTGTCGAGGTAAACACGTCGCAGTAAGGTTAATATTTGTTCATGGGAGTGTCACTGTTTTAAGTTGAAGCGCTAATCCCGGTTGTAGGAATTTTTGAAGCTGCAAAGTTGATCCCTTCGGAGGCTCCTTCAATTCTAGACAGTGTGTCTGCCGCAAGGTTTTCACTCCCAGAAATGTGACTAATGTCGGAGATAAATTGCCCAATAAAATAAATTGTTGGAAGTAATAAGCTTGTGGAAAAATTTCTACCTTCCACAATATTTTACAGCCTTGTAATGGCAAGCAGTTCTCGATTATAAGCATCGTATTTCTGTTCGACGCTTGTCAACTTCTTTGAAAAGAAACCCAGCGTTTGCCACTCGATGTCTACAAACTGCTGTAGGGTTGCTCCAACTGCAAAATCTTATGCATCGATAAAGATAGCAACTGAGGCTTCTACTGCTGGATATGTTAGCAAGGCAGCTTTGGCTAAAGTATTTTTACATTTGTCAAAAGCTATTCGTGCCTCTGAGTTCCACAAAACCAATGCTTTCCCTTTTAAATTTCCTCGTAAAAGATTATTGAGAAGTGTTTGCAGAGCTGCTGCTTTTGAAATACTAAGTCTGTAAAAATTGATAGTTCCCAAAAAAACGTCGTAGACCTTTTGCAAATTTAGGTAGTGAAAAATTTCAAATAGCTTCAACTTTCCCATGGAGTGGTTTGATCCCCTGTTGCGTAACTTGAAATCCAAGGATTTTAATTGCAGATTCTCCCCAGATTCATTTGGCAAGATTAATTAAAATTCCATATTATTTAAAACGTTTAAACACTTGACAAAGATGATCTTTGTGTTTTGTTTCTAAACTGGGCGCGATTAAAACGTCGTCGATATAAACGTAAATCAAATTTAAACTTCTGAGGACTTCGACCATAAATCGTTGACAGGTCTACGCTATATATCGGAGTCCAAAAATCATAAAGGAAACTAAAATAAACCAAAAGGTGTTGTGATAGTCGTTTTTAGAATATCCTCTTCGGTGACCGGGATTTGGCTGTAGGCTCTTACTAGGTCGATGGTAGGAAAAATCTTTTTACCATGGAGAATGTGAGCAAAATCCTGTAGGTGTAGTACTGGGTACTTGTCGGAGACAGTTCTTGAATATAACCTTCTATAATCTTCACAGGGTTTCCATTTACCACCTTGTTTGGGTATCATGTGCAGTGAAGATGCCCAACTACATTTTGAAGGTTTTGCTACACCCATGTAAATAATGTCTTAAAATTCTTTCTTTGCTTCTTTCTTTCTGTCAGGAACAAGGTGTCGAAGTTTTTCTGTAACAGGTGAAACAGGGGAGACGAGTATCGCATGTTTTGTTGAATGTTTAGGTTGGGTGAATACTTCTGCTGGGCGTGTTATCTCCGAATATTGTTCAAGAAGTTGGTGCCACATGGAAGGTTCTTGAACAACACGGATTCCTACCCAAGTATCTTGACAGAGCAACTATTCCCGAGATAGATAGTGTAGTAAGTTCGTTGACCAAACGTTGATTTTTGATGTCTACTAAGAGTCCATAATGGGATAGGAAATCTGCAGCAATAATTAGTTTGCTGACGTCGGCGATGACAAAACGCCAGTTAAAGACACGCTTGAGTCCCAAATCTTACAAAAACGATTTAAATCCATACGTTGCAATTGCGGAATTGTTGTCAGCTAGCAGAGTATAGTTTGTTTTAGGTGTTTGTCCGTGAGTTAATGACCGTGAAAACACGCAGATATCGGCTCCTGTATCAATCAAATATTGTATGTCGCTGGTTTCCATTAACGACTGCCTCTCTCGTTTCCCGGTACATAATTGCATGGCGGATTGCATTTTTATATAACACCAGCACATTTCATTTTGAGGTGTACTGCGTGAACGGCTGCGGTTATTATATCTTGATCGACTGCGAAAGCGAGAATGGTGTTGATTGCTTCTTAAAGAAACCTCTTGTGAGGTTGCTGTTACTTCGGCAATTCTTGTCGTTAATATGGTTAATTGTTGGAACATGGCTGCATGGCAAGGGTGACAAAATTGTTGTTTCAGCAACGCTGTGTTGTAGAGATGTGTCCAGAATAGCATCGGCGAGATCGGCTAATTTATCCAGCTGCTCACCTTATTGTGTGGTAAGAATGACTTGCACTGATTTTTGCAATTGCCCGAGCCAGAAAAGTCGTAGAGCGTCTTCTAAAAAAATTCTTCCGGCTAATCCCCAAAAGTGACGTAGGAATTGGGAAGGTTTTCTGTCTCCAATCTCTTTGTGCTCCAAAAGTCGGCGAACTTTTTGGTCTTGTGAAACATTTAACCGGCGTATCAATTCCATTTTTAATTTCGTATATTTTTGGTCATCTGGTGGGTCAAAATGTCACAAACTTCAAGTGCAAATTTTGAATCTAGGTTCCCGGTAATGTAGTTAAGTTTTGTCTCTTCCGTGATAATACCCGCAAGCGCAAATTGCGTTTGAACTTGGGCAAACCATAACTCAGGGTCCGTTGACCAGAATGGTGGTATTCGGACCGCTAGACAGTCGATTGATGGCGGTGCAGTTTCCGGCATTGTTTAAATCGATGATGAGTGTAAAAAAATTTATACCGCATTAGGAAAAACCAGCCATTAAGTATCCTGGAATTCCTTAATGTAATCTTCTTAATGTGGAATGCTTCGAGGCATATTTATTACGGGGTACAACCCTGTCCATCTGGATAAGATTAAATTAATAAAAATATGTCTCGACAGTCGCCACATTTAGTTTTAAAATCTTTCAGCCATAATATTATCATCCATTGTATTTTTTTTAGTTTAATATTCTTTCATAATTTTTCTCTTTATTTGTAGTTTTTATTTGCTCATTTTCATATATACAGTTGAAACCTTTTCTAACTTCCAATAAAAGTTTCTCTAGTTATTTTCTGTTGTATTTGTATTATGTGAAAGTCCAACCCACTTATTGTACCTTTATTTGTGTCTTGGTACTGGTATGCTTCTTTATACTTTCTATTATTTCAAATAACCTACTTAGGTAATTTAAATCCAACTCTTCCTCTTCTACTTCCATTAAACTTTCATCAGTGACCACCTGGTCCATCCTTTTCGTTTTGTTCTGTTTTTTCTAACCCATCATCCTGGGGTTCCTTATTTTCTGCAACGTTTTACTCAGTAAAATTAACTTGCTTTTTTGTTTACTTCGCTTTTGTTCTCAATTGCCGGATGGTTTATAGTCACATTTCTACTGCGTTTAAGAGTTCTATCTCGTTTTCTGTGAGTTCGATCTGTTTAAAGTTTCATCCACCCAGATCCTCATCGTCATTTACGTATGACGCTCTACCATCTTTACAAGAACTATCTCTAATGTTCTCACTATCCTCAAATTCTTCTCTATGTTTTGTCGTTTTATTGCACCCCTTAGAAACTCTAGAGCTATTCGGTTTGTAATTGGAAAAAGATTCTCCTACTATTAGTAGTACCTCCCTAGAGTTTTTTTTTGGGCCGAAAATCAAAGTCTAAAGTAAAGTACATTTCATAATTAGTAAGTAGTAGTAAACAAAAGTTAATTAAGAAACTAGTAAAAATCTTGTAGCCATTTATTTAAACTACTTGCCATATAAAAAAAATGTTATACCGTTCTTTCTAAAATGTATTTTAAAGTTTTTGATTGTGTCAATAAATTCTGTGCCTGTTTATGATATGTATGTATCAACGCTAAAATTAACTATTTAAGTTATGCATTAAGCAATAAATATTAAATATCTTATTAATTGTTAGTTTTTAAGCATAAACTATATTTAAGTAATCCTGAAACTAAAATTTTATTGATTACTTACATGAGTGAAACATTTTTCTCAATTTATATTGCAAAAATTTGAAACATAATATAATTTTGAAGTCAAACTTAAATTAAATTGCAATATATCCAGAAATAATTAGTTTATGAATAATAAACATAATTATTTAATTAATATGCTTTTCTAACATTAAATTAAACAAAAACGTTATACACGTTTTAGTTTTAATAACTAATATTATTTTCTCTTTGTTATCAAAATCATGAAAATAGAAATTTGTTTCAGCATTTATGAAATTCTCTTTAATATGTAATAAAGAGCGTTTGAAACCACATTTTGCGCTTATTATTCTTAACGAAACTTGTGAATCCAGCTAACGTTAAGTTTTATATTAAGCTTTAAAAGTTGAGAACGTTGATTGTAGAAGATATAATTTTATTACTTACTTTCAGTAATACCCCGAAAACATAAACAGTCTGAACCCTTAACTTAAAATATACATCGAACTTTAAAATAGATGGTGGGGGCACTTTAGCAAATGCACAAAATCCCCCCGTCCTGAATAAACTATACACACCCACCTTTTTTGAGAGTCATGGTTCGGCTGCCCTCCGTCGCGCTCAAGAGTCCATTACATGTAGCGTCGCCGCTTTGAGCCACTCTATAATCCACACCATCCACAGCTTCTGATGCAGCTGATGCCTTCTCATACACAAAACACCTGAACCTGTCCTCGTTCGAAGTCGCATGATTGTGGTGAACCCGTCCGACCAAATATCGGGAACTGCCCTCTTTC
Source organism: Tachinus rufipes (assembly GCA_963932245.1). Lineage (NCBI taxonomy): Eukaryota > Metazoa > Arthropoda > Insecta > Coleoptera > Staphylinidae > Tachinus > Tachinus rufipes. The sequence goes on from OZ010744.1 coordinate 37,093,381, forward strand.
CATGTCGCCAAACATTGCAACTCCTCCACTGTAACAAAACAAGAGAAACAATTTCAATTGTAAACTAGAACTAATCGAATCGAATACAAAGCTATTGTAAGAACTGTTTACTATCTATAAACAAGAGTATGCAGGTATTATATTCGATAAACTAGGACACACTATACACAGCATTAAATTCTGATTATTTCTCTATTATCCAATACTATGTCACAAAACTACTAAGATTGTAGATGTAGGATATAAAATTAAGTAATCTAATTTTTATTTTAAAATAAACGTGAGATTTATTTATTATTTAAAATTGATTTCTGAATTTAACATTTATACAAAGCGGATGTATTATCAAGACCAAATTACTTTCAATTCAACAAATATTTCCCATTAAATAAGGGATCAATCAAGCCTAATTCCTCATCCTGTAATTTGTGTACAATAAGTTAAATAAAGCAGAAACAATTTGACGACTTTAAACGGATTTGAAATTCATTGAATTTGAGTTGAGCGGTTTTCAGAAATGCGTGCAGAAGCCGATGAAAGAGATTTTACAAGATCAAAGATGTTGTTGTCGCAATGGCATTCTAGTGACATGTTTTGCCGTCATATCGTGGAACTAATACGGTGCATTTAATGTTTGAGTGGTCGGTTTATTGCAAGTAGGAAAAAATTGTATGCTGGGAAAATCGCACGAGGCAATATGTTCAGTAATTCCCAAAGGAGAGTCGGTGGCATATTAGAAAAATTTCTCCTTTGCTGTATGAGGAAGGAATGGAAAATATCCAAGCGGTTTAAAGCTGCTATTAGTTGGTAGCGCAACAATGTGAAATCAATTGTTCAGTTATATAAAATTTATTGCAATTCAATTTAAAATCATAACAGTAAGTTAGTGTACAATTTATATTATTATTTAAATAAATTATAATTCATTTTTATAAAATACATGTACAAATTTATAATATTAAAAAACAACTTTGTATACGAATCAAGTGGAGTATCATTAATCTTAATCCTAAAGTATCAGACAACAGTAAAATATTAATATATGCCATAAGTTAAATTTAATTTTTATGAATAACACAACAGTTAACGTTTATGCAATAATAATAATGGTTATCAGTTATGGATTATGTTTTAGGCACTCGCTAAAAAAATCCTACTTGCCAAGTTTATATATATAATATATAATATCTAATTTAACAAAGAATGGTTTCTTTATCATTTGTTAAATACTGTTATAAATATCATTCGGCTTATGAGAGACAATAAGCCATTAAATAGTCTCAAAATCCCAAATAAGAAGGCTAAATAAATGTTGCAATAAAGTAAAACATTTTAAAAACAACTTTACACAATTGAAACTATTTGAAAGTTTTAAGAAATCTAGAAATTATTAAAAAACTATAAAAAATCTTAATTTACTGACAATATTACAACTATAAAAGTGTTGCTGGTCCGTTTTTAAATGTTGATAAAAACCCACTGATAAAGCCAATTGATTATAGAAGTCAAGTGCATTGGAAAAGCGGCGTGAATATTTGTTACAAGTGGCCAAGATGCAAAGTTAGTAATCTCCAGAGTCTAACAAGTCATACCACGTGGCAGTACAAAAGTCTTCCCAATTGACTCTAAGTAAGGGCTTCAGGGTCTATTGCAAAAACACTTATAAATGAAAGTCGGCAACTGATAATCCAACACTAAAACAAAAACTTGTGTTGCGACTCCCTCTACTTACTCGACGTAGCTTAGTTTTGATAGTGTTTCTTTATCGTTAATACCACCGTAATCTGAGTTGTAGTATAGAGTCTACGTAATAAAACATTTCCGTCCCGTCTCTCTAGTAGATTTGGTGCTGATTGACTGTGGTAACTTGTTTGCTAGATGCGGTTAATTTTTTCTTTGACTAAGTGATTCTTAATTCGTTGCCTTACCAGAGTTGCACAAAATTAGTACTACAACTATCGCTGTTTTACATTAAGATTCTGCTGTGCTGCTATTTGTCCGAAAGTAACTTTTGCAAGATTTGTCTCGACAAGAAATGTCAAGTTTCTGTTTATATATCAAGTTAATTTTGTTACTTATTAGCTTGTTGTAAGAAATGTGCTCTTCAGGTTGCTTGCAAAAGTGCAAAAAATCATTCAAAAAAATAATACTCTGTGTTTACTCAGCTGCGGTTGTCAAATTCATTTTGGACAAAAACAAAAAAAAAATTGGCACTAGCGAGAAAATACAGGCCGTTAGAAAAGCCATATGATTAGACAATGACCCTTGTTTCATAGATTGGTATCAAAGCAAATTAGAACTAGGTCACTTGGAGCGTTAGCAGTTGTGTCAGGAGGAATGACGCCGGCAGTAGAAACCAAGTTCCAACCAACGTCTTTAGACCACCATGAGTGAATACAGCAAATTCGTCTTGAAAAGATACCGCTGTGCTACAAGATAGCAGCAGTAATAAAACTTAAAACAGTCTGACGGCATCCTCACAGATTACTCAATATATCAATTGAAGTGGTCCACAAAAACGGGAGAAGATAAAGTCTTTGAAATATTATTAGTAAACAAAACAAGAAATCACAACTGTAAAAAAAAAGTAGAGACAGCTAGCTTGAGCCTTCAAATAAAAAAATCATTGCGTCATAATCAAAGTAGATGTGTCAAACTCTCAAAATCTTTTAACTCGTTGCATGTTTCTTTTTCTACTGGATATAAACTAAGGTTTTGTTTATTGCTGCTTGACATAGTTTTCCAAAGATTCTTATTGCTTTCTCATATTCCGAAGCATAAGAGCTGTTTACGGCCAATGCTTATTCTGCCTTCTATGACCAGTTGGGGTATTCCGTATCTCGGCCCTCATAATATATAGCAACCCAGGTAGCTAATCGTACGCTGTTTTATGTGGTTGAATAGAGATCAGTCCGCAGTTGTTCTTCTTAGCATCTCTTCATCTTAATTGATGGATGACGTAGCACTTAACCATTAACTAAGGCAAATTTTTAAGTTCAGGTTTTGGTCACTCAGTTGGGAGCGTAATTTGTCGGATGCTACAGTATCCCATCTGTCATTCACTAGTGTGCCTAGGTATCTCGTGATCTCAGTTCTTTTAACCGTCTCACTTCTTACCGCAACTGAAGCTCCTACTTGGTTATTACAACTTATGACCATACATTTTATTATGGCTCTGTTAATTTTTAGTCCAGCTTTTGCCCCTTGTTTGTTTATGTTGTTCATTAACAGTTGTACGTCTGGCTAATTGCTCGCTATATTCATAGTGTCGTCCGCAAATCTAATAATTTGATTGTGGTTCCGTTCACCTTCATGCTAACTTCCAGATCATCAAATTCTTCCGAGAATAATCGTTCGACGTAAATGCACCCTTGACGTACCACTATTTTTATTTCGTGTTTTTCTATCGCGGTTTTGGCCTGTAGCCAGTACGGATTCTAATACTTTTCAAGTATTTAATAAGACGTACGTGGTTGATGCTTCAAACGCCTTCTCATAGTTGATGAAGTAGTTTTGTACTAAATTGTTAAGACAGAATGTTGGTTTAAGTTTCTTAAATAGTCTAGAAAAAAAAAATTAAGTACTCGGCTAATCAGCAAAATTGGTCTATGGGTTTTGCACTTGTCCGATGTCTTGAATGCGGTTTTAAGCTATAAGATCAAATTGCGTTAAACTGTTTCAATACTCTTAAAGTGTTCTTGCCATATCTTACAAAGATTCTTCTTTTGTTACTGGTTTATTTTAGTCATTTGTGATGTGAGGCGTAGTTCCCCTTCCGCCCGCTTTTTCTATAATTTTTTTGTGCAAAATAAATAAATGTCCTTCCTGTTGTAAGTTCCCTACTTCTTTGTATCATTGCTGCATCCATAATGTGTAATTAAAAAAAAAATAGTTAACCGGGTTATCTCCAAACACAATCCTTGCCAACTATCCAAAAAACATAAATGTACAGTCCAAAAAAAAAAGAAAAAAACTTCAAAAGTCAATTCTTGGAGTACTCATGCAGACTGTTTTCATGTACGGCATCCTTCAAATCAAACTAACTGTTTGCTGACAACCTTGCAACACTGGTAAAAACAAAAAAACTACAACAACTCCTCAAGAGTATGCACCGGTGCTGCTAAAAATCAAAATTGGCTATGAAAAATTTTTAGACCAAGAACACTCAAGATTGCCAGAGCGGTATCTACGGATGCCTTAAAAGTCTTGGTATAGGTTATCCCAGTCAATAAATTGGTCAATAAGACAGCAACAATTTACAAAAATCAAATGCCAAAACCTATTTCCAGAACCTAATCAATTGAACGTTATCAAGATCAATGAGTAGAAGCAATTAAAAGAAAGTGGACAGGACGCCTGATCCCTGAAGTTAGAATTTCCGCGGTTTTCCAAAGCAAATCAACAAAAGCAACTGGTATTAAAAAATTTGCATAATATAAACACATTTTGTAGCATAAAGTCGCGAGTGCTAAGAAATAGGACGCTGTTGCAAGTTTTTAACAGAAAGCACTTATAACTAAAAACTTCCTAAAAAGCGATAAGCAAAAACTATAACAAGCCTATGTACACGTACGAGTGATAAAAAGACGCGGACCTGTGTTGATGTCAAAGCGGTGTAAACTTGTGCAATTAGACGCTATTATGCGGATCAAGAAAGTCCTACTCAGGTCACCGAATACGTACGATAAGAGAATTGTCAAAAAAAATACCATAGTGATGCTATAGCAATTCCCAGAATCCACTTGATTGGTAGCCACAGCGTATTCTACGCCCCATAAAAGATTCCTAAAAACACACTTTACTTTTCTTATTCTGGCTTGTGGTCATCCAGATAATCGATTGTAAAATCAGACCAAACTTGTTGGAAATCTCAATATCATGCAGTAGGTCAAACTTTAGATAATACATTAAAACTCACTTGCTGATAATTTTAAGTCTGTTGCTGAATTTCGACTATTGGTTACAGAGTATAAAAAACGTCAATTACACACTATTTTTCAACTAAACCTTATGTGGCTAAATCGCTAGTGGCTTTTTGGAAATGCATAAAATTGTCTTTTAGTAGCAAGTTAATAGCCAACAGTTGAGCTATGACTTCCAGAACTGCAGCTATAGTAGGTCTCCAGTCAAAAATATTATTCAAAAGTTTTCTCTCGGCTAATAAACATCAATGTCATTAGTCTAACAGTTGAAATCATTTGCAACGTCGTTGTCAGTGTACTCATCGCCCGGCGGTTGTTTGGCTACATTGCCGACAGTTTTAAGTTGTAGCTACCATGTGTTTCAAAATTGAGCAAAGACTGCAGCTGTAGTTAACATAAATTAATCATTAAAATTTTTTGATTGTGCATAATCTCAGTTTTCTAAATTGACATTCCGTTCTTCTTAGATACGTATTCTTGAGTGATGCAATAATTTGACTAGCTTATATTCTACTTCAGATATTTAGTTGAGCAGAAAAAAATAAGAACAAATGTTAACAAAATCGTCTTAGTTGGACAATATTGAGTCTAATGAGATTTAATACATCAGCAATGCAGGTGGGCTAGAGGTCCTCCTCAAAAACACAAACAGATGATCAAAGATGAGGCAAAACGCATCGACGTCCAGGAGAACAAGATGAGAACAAGATAAGAACAAGATAAATAAGGCCAAGAGGGATCTGACAATCAACTCTTCCATAAAAAGATTCTTTGCAAAACTACCGGAAGCTCCATCCTTTACCAACAATATACCCACACAGCTTCCTGGTATATGTGTGAGTCTGAACATGTGGAAACATGCGTTACAAGTTACCAGGTTTTTGTTAAACAGAGAGCTAGCCGCAACAGCCAGGCCCACACTAAGGCACCTGATCATCGTCAGCAGACTCCTGCTCCTCCCAAGAGAACACCCAACGCTAACAAAAAGCAATCAAATGCACAAGCAGCGGAATCAGCGCAAAACGCATAAATTTCAGCTAAAAATCAGCTGTTACTGCGCACAAGCAAATGCCATAGATTCTAAGAAGATTATCATATTTTCTGCAAAAATTCTAGCCAACTAGATTAGTTGGGGGAGTTAGTCCATATGCGCTAGTGAGAGTGAATCCAACACTCTGCAATTCAAGATTATTCTCCTAGCCCCCTCCACCTAATAAAGAAAGTCCTGTCAATCATACCAAAAATGAAATAGATCTAATAATATTGAAAACTGTCCAAAATGTAACTGCCTTAAACATATTGGCACTGACCATAAAATGATCAAAGCATGCGAAAAATCAACAAAATGAAAGAAACATCAAAAATAGAACATGTCAAAAATATTGAATTGTGTTTTTACACTCCATTACATAGCAAACCAAGTATCCCAAGATTAAGACCAAAATTAAAAATCCAAAAAATTCTAAACCAGGTTCTGAAGATTTACCAGACGTAACACTCGATGAACTAGCTATTATCGTAATTTTTCACAAAAAGATGGCTTACAAAAATAAAAAATTACTAACCGATTAGTTTGATTTCCCATATTTAAAAACTGTTCATGCAAATAATCACAAAACAAATCACCAATAAGCTAGATCAGTAGCAACCATACAAACAAGTAGGTCTGAGGTCAAGGTATGGTATAAATAGCCACCTTCAAGCAATTAAAAATTAAACTAGCAAATGTACAAAACACAATAAACAATAAATATACTTAAACGTATACGAAAAAGCTGAGACTAGCGTAAAATCCAAAAAAATAATAAAAACTTTTGCAGTGCTTCTTTAAAAGAGTATACTTTGGAAACATGACACAGCAAAAAAGCTTATACATAGAATAAACTGCGCTTCCACAATAGTGAGAGAAAAATAAATCCTAGTAAAACACAATACATAACAAACTTAATTAAAAGTGCAACATTAGCGCATATAAATATCTAAGACTCAAAATACGTATTAGAAAAGACAATCAAACTACCAAATTGTAACGCAGAATAGAACTTGCATGAACAGCATTTAGAAAACTAAAAAACGTCTTTTTAACTTACCAAATTACTCAAGAAAAAGGAATTTGATCAATGCGTGTCGCCCATGCTTACCTTGAAGCAATATCAATTACCCTAAATAGAAAAACCGTAAAAAATGCGAGTAACAGAAAAAAGTATGGAAAGAGCAATGTTCTGTTTCTTAGAGACAAAATCACAAATACAAGGCCAAAAAAATGAACGTAAGTAACCAACGGTATAGAACGCATAACGACACTAAATGCAACTAAGCCGGACATGTTACGAGAATAAAAAATGGACAAAAAAAATCTGAAATAAAAATCACGCTAAGACGCTCTTAAAAACAAAGATCGTCCACCGACAAAAGAGATAAACGACATTAATAGAATCAATACAAAGTGATTTAACGTAATTAATTTAATTTTAGATAACGTATACAAACTTCGAAAAGTCAGCAAAAATGCTCAATCTCCTGATGTCGTTTAATCTATGTATAGTTTAAAAAAATAATTAAAAAAAAACTAAAGAAAGTTGCAATAGTTGCATAATTTCATAATAAAAAGCGATCCATTTATAAGTACTTATTTTAAACTAAAAAGAAACGAAAAAACATTTTTATCGGGCAATTTTATGATCATACAAGAGTACCATTTCAAACAATTATTTTTTTCAAATGTTGGCTGTAACTACGGCGAACATGGTCCATTTAGAAGTTCAAATTTTCGATGACGCGTTTAAGCATTTTGAGTAGTATTTGGCAAATGACGGAAGTAATGTTGGTTTCCAATTTCCCAATCGTAATCGGCTTATCCATATAGACTTTGGACGTAGTGCCAAAAGAAAAAATCTAGAGATGTATTACTTCAACTGTTTACCAAATCGTTTTCGCAAATAAAGCCATGGTTTTACGGGCTATGTGACAAGTAGCGTCGTTTTGTTAGAACCAAATGTTGTCGAGATTATTGGTTTCAATTTTAGGCAGCAAATATCTGTTATCATTGTGCGATAACAAGCGCCATTCAAAGTTAAGTTCCGGACGGCCTTATTTAAAAAAAAAATGTTGATTCTGTCCATAAACCATACCAAACCATGGCTTTGTTTGAATGTAATGACAGCTCTTAAATCTCATCTGGTTGCTCTTTAGCTCAATATAACACAAAATTTTGGTCAAAAACAGTAGATCTTCTTGAAGCTTTTCAAGAGCCCAAAACCTGAAACTGTGACAATTCAGAAGGTTGGCCGGCTTCAATTCTTGCATGAGCTAAATTTTATATGCTTTTAAAACAAGATTCTTACGTAAAATAAGTCAAGTTGTTCCATACGACAAGCCAAACTGTCACACTCTCAGCTACCGCCGGTATATTTTCTTCACTACGTGCTGTATGTGGTCTATTTGAGTTTCAAATTTTTCAACGGTAGACCGATTATGTAAAACATAAGTTGCTCTAAGCGTATAAAACACTTTCCTCGTAAAGCGCTGATTTTCGTAAAGCAGCTAAATAATTAGTAGACGCTGTGTCCGGGCTAATTCTTTTTATGATGAAATGACAAACAGTTTGACTTAGGTCACGCTTTTTCTAACATAAAACCCCTACTGAAAATAATACCTCTAAATCAATCGCGTATTATATATTAAAATTAAAATATAATAATTTAAACAAGATCAAGGCATGTTAAAAACGTTTTCATATCTACTAATATCATATATAACAATCATAATATTTGGCAATTGTTAAAACACATATGATTCCTGAATAACACCAGAATTTAAAATATAATAAAAAAATATCTACATAACAACTTCAATCATGTCCAGTCATTGAGAATATGCAATAGCATAAAAAATAAAAAGTATTTTAAAATTTTAAACTTTACAAAGAGTTAGTCAATAGATTGGATGAACAGATTGGACAAGTCATGATTTTAAATAGCGTCGCATAAATGTACTTTATATTGTTTAGTAATTTTTTGTGTATGCTAATAAAGGTTGTGCATAAAAAATCAGAACAAGTCAATGAAATCATGAACGGTACATTTCACCGATAAGGTTCAGTTTCTTCATTGTTACACAGATTACATTCAATGCGACAGCGATAAGGAATATATAAAGAACGTTTTAATCGAGCGGGTCGTGTAAAAATCGTCCGATTTACTTAGCCATTATGAAATAAACATTACATTTCTTTCAGTCATAAATATAATCCGGCTGGTACATAAAGCGGGCCATCATTTAGTGTGCGAGCTGTGTGTGCCCGGCGCCTCCACCATTTGCCGAAAGAGGGGACGTGAGCGCCAATCGTTACCGGCCCGCTATTTTTTCTTCGTGTAATTTTTATTTACGACACGCATTTATCGTCCTAATTCATTTATAACGAGCAACCATGAGGAAGAGAGAGAAAAAAGAAGCAAAATTATCATAATAGAATAATGCGAACTAATAAAATTCAACGCTTGGTATATTTTTCCTACATTAAATTTAATTGAGTTTTCTCTGATGTAGTTTGGTGCGTAAATATTTAAGTTTATTAAAGGCATATAAATTATAGATCGTAATGATGATGGTGAACATTTTCAATGATGAATACATTCTCCGTGCGTATGTGTTTGCACAAATGGGTAAATGCAAAGAGATAATATTGAATGTGTATTTTGCATTATTGGGCCTATGCCTGTTTGGTTTTCTGAATGGCGAGGATGCCCCATGACCACAACAGGCTATAAATAACCGAATAATCTCGGACCTCGGATCAATATTTACATGGAATCCGCGCGGCGCGGACCTTTTTCGGTTCTTCGCCTGGGCTTTAATTACTTTTTGAAACATGGAGTTTCCAGCAACTGCTCTCCGGCTCACCTGGGGACAAAAACTGGTAAACTCTGATTTATGCCCGGGGATCTGATAGTAATATTCTGATAAATAACAGACCTGCTCGTACTGGAACGGATATTAATATCAATGGAATGTACATAGAGGACCTTATTTACCCTGCCAGATTATTATATGCCTCCAGCGGTGAATTTAACAAAGCAAATGTGTTTAAAATTTGAATACAAGGTTGTAATTTAATAATGGAACATACGTCTGTATGTCTATCCTATTAGAAGTTACAGTAAATATTAAGTATGTCAATCTTAATTAGAATGTTTGTACATTAATTCGGTGCTATTACAGAAATCAATTATTTATAGTTTTGAACTATTCAGTTACATCAGTTTTATATTATTATGATGTCATTTTCAATTACATAAGTTAAACCAACATACATTTATATAAAGCTGCAAATGACGTTCACAATTAATAATAATAATCAAGCAAAACAGTTTTAAATCCAAAACTTTCCCAAACAATACTCTCCACGGATACGTAAAACCCAAATACAATTTGCACTAACAATTCTTCCTTATTCTTACTACAAAAACAGCCGACGTTAATCAATTTAATCTGCTTCCGGTCCATCTACTACAAACCTATAAACAAAACCAACTAGAGTAACATCCTAATTGGTCACCAAAGCTACCGTTAAAGTGAACCGTTTCGACACACCAAAACGACATTTTTGGTTGCTCCCCAATTACCCAATAAAGTTATCCTATGACACCTACATGATAAAAATTAAAACACTAGCATTTCATTTGGTTGACAACGCCTGCGCCTCGGCAAAATTTAGACCATTAACAATTCAAGAATGTCGCTAGATTAGAAAATGTTCCAAAAGATGACCTTTTTGAAACTTCAACAAAAATAAAATGTTTACAAAATCGATTTAAGATAAGTACATCTTCTTTTTATATTGTTGCTATGAGTGTAGAGTTCCTCTTGTATGTTTTTGCAATAATATTTCTACACAAACAAAACCTACCATTTATCATGAAATCCGAACCACTATACTGAAAGAGTTTACTAAACAGATACTTCGCTGGTTTGCTTTTGCGCATCAAAATATATTCGACAAATTACATATTGCCCCTGCCGGAAATCGATCTCATGCTGCCTGCTCAATAGTCCTCGCACTAGACCATTAAGTTCCAGATGTTAAGTCCTAGAAAACCCCAATGAACAATAGCAAAAATTATAAATTTTTTCTAGACCTTTTGACTCAACCAGCAACAACAATGTTACCATTAATTTATTATTGAACACAAACTCACGGACAAACACCATTGCAAGGTAACCCTACTACAACAGTAAGACTATCACCATCTTTCCTTCTTCTTTCCATTTTGAAATGTCGGCCTCCCTTGGTTAAACTCTTCGGTTTAATCTAAATCCCACTGTCGGCTATCGACAGTATTAAGTAACGAGAGCTAAGGAACCACAAATTCCTTATACACTATTTCTAATAAATAAAAAAACCTGTAAGCAAAAAATGGCCCTTTATAAAATTTCTGCAAATACTAATAAGTACCCCAGGTGGGTAGCACTGATAGTGCAGAATTTCAGCCCGGTCACAAACAGGGCAGCTCCGTCAATTCTGTGAGCAGCAATCATCCAATACATTTTAAAAACAACCAAGCAAAGACGATGAATCCGAAAACCCTAAATGCCAAGAGAAAAAGAATAAGGCTAAATACTGGTTCTGTGACCATAAGTTAATTAAAAGTACTTGTTACTAATTTAGTAATTAAAAAATATGAGCAAAGTCTTAGATTTATCATAACAACAAATTTTACAAAATATAGTTACTACACCTCTAAAAATAATAATATTCATAGATACTCTGCACAAAATATGCATGCAAACAAAATGCAAAAAAGAAAATGCAATTATTGCTAGTGACTTCAGTGCAAAATTTCCTCAGTGAGGTATGCACCTTACCGATATCTATAGTGAGAAGGCAAATGTTACGTTTAAAAAACAGGACTACTTCTAAATCTTAGACCTAACAATAAATAATCACTGCATTTTACTAATCACGCAATGAAAGGTTAGTGAACAAGAATCTTTAAGCAATCACAACTAGATTGTTTTTAACATCAAAGAAGAGCAGCAGATAGCATTTTTTCAGGAAATAAGACACAGATTAGCAGGTTAACAAACTAGACAAAAAAAACTTCAAGGCGCTCCAAAGGAAACCGAGTTCTCAACAACCCTAGCAAAGGTCTGTGACAAATCTATGCCAAAAAGAAAATTCAAGCCAGTATATTAGTGAAACGCAAAAATCACTGGATTACGCCGGTTGTAGTGTAACAAAAAAAAAGTACACTAAAAATACCACACTCAATTTATGGGAAAAATATATTGATTGCAAAAAAAAAACTGAAGGACGCCACAACAAAAAAGGCTAAAAGATTTGAAAAAATATAGACTCCGACATCTGAAGCAACAGCAAAGTTTAAGCAAAATAGTCAAGTTACTAATGTAAAATTGCCAGTTCAAACTCGAACCACCAGATCAACTCAAAATATTGCCGCTAACTGTGTCGCAGAAAACCCAAGTTTGTCTATTCCAAGACGTTCATAGAAATTAAAGATCTTAAAGTCCAGACCTTATCGCATACTGAATAAACATCTTAGCCTACATGCTTATAAAGTGGCTGGAATTGAAGCCGTATGATCATAAACAACGCCAAACTTTCGATTCTTGGGTGCTGAAAATACAAACAAAAACTTTTTTAGAAAAAATATTTTTAGCAACAAAGATGGAAACTATAGACAATAATCGGAAAACCTCTTTATCCCCAACAAGTTACTGTTTGGTACGGTTTTTAGGTCGGCGGAATCATCCAGCTTTAATTTTTCAAAAACAAAAAAAAAGGCTGCGATTACAGTCAATGCGTATCGTAACCGTAGAATGCTAACTGACTTTCGTTAATTACACAATTTGGAGATAAAACAATATTTATTTCCAAAAGGATAGCGCTACGAGCCAGACAAGACGTAAAACATTTGTAGTCCAGTATCAGAAATAAATTGTCTCCAAATGGTGCAATTTAACTTCGCTAGCCTTTTTTTTAGGACTACGTAGAAGAAAAAGTCTACACTAATGTCCCGCAAGCAATTCAAATCCTTAAAGACAATAATCGAGCTGTTCTTCGCCAGCTAGAGCATTAGTTGTACAGAAATGTCTTGCAAAACTTCCTTAAAAGAATGACCTTATGCAGACAGAGTCAGGATAGGCATTTATTAGATATCATATTCCACAAGTAACAACAAATAAAGGAAAACAACTGCAACTAGACACTGGCTGGCAAATTACCGGTAGTGTTAATAACTTCAGCAAAAAACGACATTGAATACCACTCAGGCTCTAATTAGAAGAAAAATAAGCGGTTTTTCAAAGTTAGAAAGGCTACAAAATAATATCATAACTTGCAACCAACACTAGAAGCCTAAACAGAGTTATAAATTATCAAGCAAAACAGTTCTGTTAATGCCCATCTACTTCTAAGACAAAAAGAAAAAAAAGCAGCTTTGCACGCTTTACATCAAACTACGATAAACTTTGACATCAATACCTTCAGCAAAAAAACTTGCTATACACATCTCCCACTAGCTAGAAACGTTATGGCCATTAAGAGCGTAGAACTCCAGACCTATCATGGCTATCAGCAAAATGATAACTTAAACCGCTCACTCATTTAGCTCAGCAAGTCAAATCGAAATTGACACAACCACTTTAGCAACCCTAACAATAATAAAATCACCTCTTCATAATGTGCTGTGTGAGTTAAAGTAAATTAACAATCACAATAGCTTAAATGAAAGTTGAAGATGTTACTTCTATGTCATTCAAACTACATTTTTATAAATATCAGGACTAACAAGCGCTCCAAAGTTTACTATGTACGTTTACATAGCAATTCAAACATTTAAACTAAACATCTAATAACAAATTTTGTAATTTTTTTAAAAAGTCTGGATTTTATTTAATGATGTGATAAAATTGTTGCTTCGCATATAATTGATTTTTAAAATCTTAGAATTCATAATAAAAAGCACATTGTTCTTGACATAAGTTCTGATATGATGCTTTGTTACTTATTTCCTTTAAAACAAACATAAAAAAGCTACTGCACATATTTATTTATTTCTTTGTATGTGATTATGTGATCATTAAAAAATATATTATAAAATATTTATCTAAAGTATAAAAAATGGCAATCATATAACGCCAACGCTACTGGCATAAATAAAAATATATTTTAAACTACGTTTTGTGTTTAATCGTTTAATTTTGAAGTACTTTTTTATCTACAGAATTAAAAAACATTATTATTTACAGTTCTGTTATGCACTCATTCAATGTTTATTAATCAATAAAACACACATCAAAACGCTAATATGTCTCCAAACAATTATTTGAAAATATTTTACTTTAATCATTGGAAACATCGATTTTAATCAGAAAAATATATGCACACAGCGCTAACCATCCAATCGCTCAGCAAGTATTAAAGCATTTATACTGTCAGTACGTCATTTATTTTACACAAGCATTGGTTTATCCTTAATATTCTAATATCTCTGCCAGTGAAATATTTACGGAGAGTTTAAAATGGCCCGTCACTTCTCGAGGATTTAGTTGGAGCAGTCGTTAGTTTTCCAAAGAGTCTTCGACTCAACTCTTCCACACATGCATTCATCTCTTACTTCAAGATTATTTTAACCTAATATTATTAAAAAATCTTACCTCCATGCTAAGTTTATTGTATATATAATTTAATTTTATCTATGACTGATAAATTTATTATTAAATTTTAAAACTTTTGTCTTCAAAATTAAGCCTAAGACAAATTTTCACATATTTTTCTCATGGCTTCCTCAACCCCTCAAGGAAAAGCAAATCCCTTTCCATTCATATCTAAAAATAAAATAAAACAAAATCTCCCGTCTCTTTATCTATCTACACCTCTGTTATTTTTTCTGCAAAGTTTATCCGGGGGCTCTTACGATACAGCTTATCTCCCTCTTTTTTTTTATCACAGTCGGTCACTAAGCTAACGGGATCAACGAAATGAAACATTATTTATGTATTTTTTTTCTGTTTGGCCGACTGAAAACAACTATTATGAAACAATGCATTGAATCAAAGCAGAGGTAAAATATGTTAAATATTTTTCGTGGTGTTAATAACTCGCAAAACGTTTTAATTTCAACAAAAACGTTGTTTTAATAGATTTCAGGCCGTATCTAACTCTTAATAAACTATTAGCAAAATAACCTATTTTTAGCGTCATGTATTTTATTGAAACCATTGAAAAGCTAATTAAATATATGCTTAACACAAATAAAAACATTAAACATATAATTTATTAGCTGCTGAAGAGTGGTAACAAAATAAAATAAACTAATTAGAAGTTAGGTTATTAACAGTATATTAAGTATATTAAGAAGTTGGTAATTACAATCTTAAATATGTAATTCGCATCAATTTAATAAATTTGGTCAATTAATTATAAAACAAAATTGACAAACGGCAACGTACATCAACTGCAACGCTTAGCGGTGAGATTGACAGAAAAACACTTGAATTTATATGTCTCATTCAACAAGTTAAAAAAATTAAGTTTATTAAAACTAGAATATAACCGAGTACAACAGATATATGTAATTGGGCATTGAATAAACCATTACTAGCAAGATCCAAGATCATAAGATTATTTTTTTCAAACATTTCGAAAATATAAACATTACTACAAATCCATAAGTTTCCGGCCTAGTTGTAATAAGAAACCTATCAGAGAAGAATTATAAAAAAAACAAAATTTTATCAACAAAAAACCAGATCCATCTTACCAAAAATTGTTCAACACAAGTGTAACTGTAAGTGACACTATAAACCATATAACCAAAAAAAGAACTAAAAGTGAACAGACTAAAACTATTAGAAAAACTTGGAAAAACAAATAATTTAAGACCCTTGTATTTGCTCAACGCGATTTCCAAATATCACAAACAAAATATAAATTAAAAATGTTGAAAAAAAAAGGTACGCTAGCGTATGCTAAGTTTGGTTTCAGGAAACAGCTTTCAGATGTGGATGCAATAGTATAGTCCAAAACATCGCAAACAAAATGAGAAAATCGTCCAACAAATCTGTAATCATGGTAACACTAGCTGTCAAGAATGCCTTTAACTCAGCAGAGTGGTCGGAGATAACTCAAGAATTAAAACGTAGACAAATAGAACAATAACCGACTAAGCTAATCCGCAGCTACCTAAACAGACAAAGTCCAACGCTGTGCAACCTATAATATGATGTCTTACTCAATTTTAACACATCTAAAAAAAGTTTATTATAAGCTACGCAGACAATCTAGCCCTGATAGTATGCACAAAAAAGTCGTAGAAAAACTGATTAAATAAACTAGATAGAATAGATATATGAATGCACATGAAATACATAAAACGGTAGTGTAACCTTAAAGAAAATAACAATAAAGCTAAGCAACCTTCTTACCAAATCCAAAAGTTGCAGAAATTGAAAAAAAAATTATTCAAAAGAGCAAAGAGCAAACATTATTTATGGAACACAATTTCATTCATGTGGCTACCTCGGCTGTTAACCCAGTTTTCCAAAACCTTGGTTTCTGGCTCTATCTCAGAAACGGCTTGCTCAATATTTGCCTTAAGGGCCCAAATCGTTAATGGATTGTTTGATTATAACATAGGCTGTGTAGCATGGCGCGCCATCCTGCTGAAACCAAACATCGTCCAAATTCATGTCTTCAATTTCTGGCTACAAAAAATCGTTTATCATGCCTCTATAGCGCTTACCGTTAACCAAAATGGCATTTCCAGCTGCATTTTCAAAGAAAAATGGGCCAATGATGCCACCGCTCCAATATCCTCATCAAACTGTTACTCTCTGAGAATTCATTAGCTTCTCGACAATCATGTGCAGGATTTCCGATTACCAGATGCGACAATTTTGCTTGTTAACATAGTCGCCGAGATAAAAATGCGCTTTGTCAAAAAAAAAATGTTTATTCGAGCAAAATCGTTGTCCATTTCGAGCTGCTCTAAGGCCTAAACCAAGAAACTGTAACAAAGCGGATGATAGTGTGCCTTCAATTGGACCTTATAAGCAAATAATGCGAGGTCATTGTGCAAAATTTGCATCAGGCTGGTGCGTGAAACGTTGAGTTGATGAGATCAATGGCGAATCGATGTTCCAGGATTGAGTCGCACACTCTTGGCTACGGTAGCCACATTCTCGTCAGTGCACATAGTACGACGGCAAAAACCGTGTGTGTTAACCACTAGTAAGCCAGTCTCACAAATTTTTTGTACAAGCTTGGCAAAACATTTTGGCCAAAACTCTTCTTTTCAATAAAGACACTGTTTGGGGGCTACACAACATTGACTTTGGAAATTTCCAATATTTTCCAAAGTAGTTCAAGCGTAAAGCAATTTATTTCGTTCCGCAAAGATATGATACTACTTTCTTTACAAACAGGACCTGTCACTGTCAAAATAACAAATGATTAAAAAGATACCACTGGATGGACCGTCGCCATTGACATCGCGCAAACGTGGACAGGTTAGGTACCACGCAATTTCAAACCGTCCATGAACGTTTTGTACCATATCTGCTAGGTTTAAAGATAACTGAAACTGATAAGTACAACTACTACGGTAAACAAGATACACCAACGCACAAAATGTCGCAGAAGGGCAGAAATATGGAATTAAAACACAAAAAAGGTTTTACCAAACCACCAAAAACATAATCGTACACATGCTAAAGATTAATGTTTAGTCGTGGACAATCAAAAACGCAATGATAAAGATAATAACAGAAAAAAAAAACGAAAACTCTGTGTAAGCCAAAAAAATTAGATGCAGTAAAGCAATTTTGCAAGACCTTTTCGCTGCATCACTATAAAACATAAAACTCATTATGCGTATGGAAATACATAAAAAGGTTCCTTTTCTCCTCCTCAGAAAAAAAAAAAAGAAAAACATAAAAGTACAATACTAATCATTTTAATTAAAGCCAAAAATACGTGTTACGACCACCTGATCATCGTGACTGTCCGTATTAAAAAACCTGTACAGAAAAATATCAGTAAATTGATACAAAACAGACTAAATAACCAAAACTCCTAGACTCATCATTTGAAAGTAGCAAGGGGTAGAAGCCCTTTCCAGTCGCTTCCCAAGATAAGGGAACTGCACACGTAATCCAACACCATTGCGCGGTAGCTTTGCTTCATCAATAAGACTACCACCACTTTTTCCACTTCCTACTTGCGAAAACTCTCAACCTCCCTTAGTCAAACTATACGGTTTAATAAGTAGCAATAATAGTGCAAAATCTCACCCCTGTCATAAACTAGGTAACTCTCAGGATTGTAAAGGGAACAATCCTTTCTTAACACTCAACACCACTTCCATCAACTGCAGGTGTGCAAACAGAACCACCTCTCCTGCAGAAGTACGCAAACCACTAGCAAAAAAAAGTCATCATCATGTTTTTAGGAAGCACACATAAATAGAAATATCCTAAAAATCTTAAGTTGTACAAGAATAGTATTTTTTAAAGAACGCCTAAAAAAGCTGGATTCACAGTGTCTTAATTTATTAAAAACAAATAGAAAAACATAGTCGATCGTCTGTGGTGTTTCGTACCAGGTAGAATAACTGCCACAGGATGCAAGAAGTGGAGAAGCTCAGCAGCGGCAAGAAACTTCAGATAATTGGTTTGACAGAACTGGCAAATCCAAGCAGAGTGTTGTATGGATACCGAACCCACAACTGCAATCGAGCACCCTGTTAAACAAGCTAAAGGAATAAGCATCAAGCCTTGGCAAGTGGTAATATCAAAACTGGACCAAAAAGAAACTTATACTTATAGACAAGAGATCAAAGAAGAGAGTTTGCCAAACGACGACAAGATTTGTAAATGAAAAACGTTGAAATGTGCAAACCAGTTTACATCACTGCAAGGGAGCCTCTGCAGTCCTCTACGTATACATTATAGAACATGACACCAACATCGTTCAGAAACCATGAACTTAAAAAATAAAACCAAGCATTCTAGGCATATGGCTCTTATCATAGCAAAACGTGCCAAGCCTAATACCATTATAAAATCTTTATTTCAGAAACCAAGTGACAGCCAATGAGACCATAAAAAATAAAGTAATAAAAAATAAGATTATTCTTAAATCCAAACATCTACCACAAGAAAAAAATCTGAAGCTGATCAGTAGCGAAAACAATACACCACTTAGGCGCAATAGCAACACCTTATTGCATAGGAGAGCACCAACATAAATCCAAAAAGTAGGAAACATCTAGAATATGACATATTAGAAACTAACATAGTCATTAGAAATAAAAGTTCAAAAACGCAACGCGGAGTAAAGTTACAGACTTAAGTGGCACGTGTCAAAAAAGCTTTCGCTGTTTGACCACGCATACATCCAAATTAAACATTAAATCTAAAGGAACGTCCTACAAAAATACTAAAACCCAAAAAAAAAAACTAGGATTTGTATAGCAAAATACTAATTATTCAAATTGAGAACTGCCCAAAGGCATACTGGAGACATCAGCAATTCCATTAAAAACTTCCCAATCATTGCCAAACATACCATAACAAAATACTTTATAGAATAAAATACTTGACAAAGTCTGTAAGTAAGTAGTAATTGTTGACAGAGTCTCATACAAAACCAGCCTTGCAGCATATATCGATTCTGGATCAGATATTGCGGAGCTTTTAAAACAAACCCTCATGTCTTCTAAGTGCTAAGTCACATATTAGATCCCTAATGACAAAAAAGGAAATTACATAAAGTCGGTTAAAAAAACCCTGCAAGAGCTTTTGATAGTATTTATACCAAAGCCAAAAAACCCACTTATACCCTTAGTAAATTCTACAGACTACTATGAAAAAAAGTCGGCAGATTTCAATATCTTCAATTAGTAACAGATGCAAAAAGACTATATACGGCAAATAAATAATTCTGAAAGCTTTGTTAGATACTAAAAGTGCTATCAACAACGCTACTTTTGCAATGTATACAGAAACTTATTACTTCTCGTCCAATATTAGGAAAACTTGATGCTCAAGTATAAAAGTAACAATTACATTTACGGTAAAACTGTAAGAACTAATGTCACTGGCAAAACACAAAGCGGTATGTAATCAGCTCCCCTGAAGTGCCTTGAAATGGACGGCCTACTGCAATGGCATGAGCGTCTTCGCTTTATGCTACGTCAATGAATTTACTTTCTAACAAGGCTACTAACTAATTAAAGGCTCTGTAGCTCAATACTCGTTTCAGTGCCTCAAGATGTGTTCAGTGCTAAATATACAAAGAAGATATATAGAACATGTAAATAGCAAAAGATTTTATTTGAAGTTTTAAAAAATTAATTCAAAGTGTGTAAACAGCGCAACAAAACGCAATGTAGTCAGCAAATCTCTAGACTTACCAATAGAATGTTTATTCTTATATATCATTTTGCTATTTGTGAACATCTACATATCTAGATTTTACGATAGCATATTCACAGCGTTTTATGCATAAAAATGTATTTTGCCTATTTTGTTTTAGATAAAATGTATATCGACTTACTTCTGTATGAATAAGCTCTATAATGAATTGGATTCAATTTATTATTTACACACTCACTTCATTGCATTGACTGTGTTTTTAATCTGTAAATTTACCTTGAGCTATTTAAACTGTATTATCTCTCCTGCTTAACAAAAGACTTAATTGGAAATTAATTTTAACCTTAATTTGAATCATAAGGCACGGTATCTTGTGTCGCAAAGAAGAATCTTTCAGTTTCTGCCTTAAATGCTGCAAAGTTCTTGCATACTGATATGCAATCCGAATGAATTAAGTAAGAAGAGGGTATAAGTTGCCTCTTGGCAGACAAGTCAAAGCCTTTCACTGGAGGTTAAACTAGTATCAATATTTATACACTGTCTATGTTCCAGTGAACAACTTCCAGTGGCTTTGAAGTTGGTTATATTTGATTGTTACTCCTAGAGTTATTGGCAAAACTCTCCGTAGAATGTTCATAAGATTGGGGTACGCATAGATTGCATCTTTCCAATAGAACTTATTTTAGACAAGCTCTCAACGTTTAAGTATAGTTCAAGACAAACAACCCCCAACGTATAATATTGCGCAACACTGCACTTGTTAAACAATTAAATGTTAATCAGTTTGCTGAAAGATGAGCTGCAGTATGAGTTAGCAATTTGCCATACACTTAGAAACGTAAGCTGTCAAATTTAATTAAAAATTATCATAACAAAACCATTTAGTTTTAATTTTGCTATCATTAAATTTCGCTTTGAGAATAATGCAAAGAAAATAAAAAAAAAAAGTTTCAACTGGATGGAAAAATTAGATTTAAGACACGGCAAGTTTACTGAAGTCAAACAAACCTGCTTATTTAAAAATAAATTATATCCTCTAATAGTATAGATACTACCAACGTCAATTTTGTTGATTGGCAAAAATGTCCGTAAATGCACTTCTCTAACATATACTAGTTGTATTCTATGTTTTGGCAATTGAGTGGTTTGATAAAATATGCTCTACTATGGTTTAAAGCTCAGCAAAACTTCCAATTCTGAGTAAAAATACCAAGTAAAACTCAAGGTTTTGACAGGAACATAGGTCTTATTATATAGTAACCACTAAAAACCTATTTTCGCGCTTAAATCATCGTTTTGATGTTTTGAGTTGTTTAACGGTTGCGTTTGAAACGCCAAATTAAGACTAAGAAACCAACCGTGTGTCATTTAACTGTCTTTAATTTGACTTAAAAGTAGACCTAGACTATAAAAAGACCACTGAGCATTGTGCATTGAGCATTTTGATATAATGGCGCCCATCTAGGTAATTTTTACCGTTCTGTTGTTTTAACTGTAGCATTAATTTTTTCCAAAATATTCAAAATGCAATACAAAGTTATAAAACAATCACACAAAAAGTACACAGATTGCTATACTAAAAATTTATTATTAACACTTTCAAAGTTGATTAGATAACATTCTTTAAAACAGTTAACAACAATGAGCAAATAAGTTTTTTTTGAATTTCAGAAATTAATTAATAAAGCTTCTTTAACTTTTAATAACAAAACTCAATATGACCCACATGTTTAATCGGTATTGTAATTTCAAGATATACTTTTAAAATTGATAATACCTTCAAATTAAGTTGTGTTGTAATTTTAACACTATAGAAAACAAAACAATATAAAATCTCCTGCTAGAGTCAAACATTTAAATATTTTATTGTTTGATTTTCGTTCTGCAAATTGCTTACTTACTTGGCGGCTAGTGTTAATATATTATTCTCTAAATAAAGCAGGCGGCATAAACATTAACTTGGAATATTATATATGTATCATGTGGGGTTGTTAAATTAAATGTTAGTACACATTTAACAGCAACGAGAAACACGATTTTATACCAACAATTACATTCAATATTATGCATGATAAGTGAGGGAACGTGAGTTGGTAATTAAACGTAAAGCCGGTGGAATAAATATTAGTGATTATGTTATCTTGTATGCTGAATTAATCGCCCACATTGCTATTTAAACAATGAAGTAATACATTTCTTATTAAACAAAAAAAAATTTATTAAATTATTTTATTCCTTATAATTTACTCAGTGCCTATTGTAATCCCAACCGTGTATTTAGTTGCACGTACTAAGATAATTACGTACATTTTTCAGGCACCCAATGAAACATTCACTAAGTAGTCGACTAGAACAATGCCTTAATTAATTCAGGTTAATATTTCAGTTAATTCTGTTGATTTTGCTCGAAGAGCTCTCGCTCTATCCCTTTTGTTTGCGTCATCCCTTATCCTACATCTTGTGCGCTAGTTACATAATCAAATAAGAGCCGAGTCAATAACTCACCTGTACTCTCAGAAGCCTGAACATCGGGACATGCCTGATAGCTGAGAAGCAATCTGCTGTCCTCCGTGCAGATATCGATGCTTGAAACGGGCGATTTGCATTCACCGTACGTAAAAGTGAAGGCGCCCCGAAACGGACAGGGAACCGACGGGGCGTTCTCTCTAAACATGGAATAGAGCAATGCGTCTCCGGTGATTAGTGTGCACAGCGTTGGTAGGGCTTCTCTTCCCTGACAGAAAGCTGAAATCAAAACAATTGTTAATATTTTAAGAATGAAACAATAAGAGAATGAGTTGCCGGGGAGGCGAATACGTGGAGGGATTACAATGGAATCTTTGTTGGGGAAAAAGAAAACACATAGAGTTACATGCGAAAGGGATTGGGAACGCTTCAACAGGGTGCAAGTGGAACAGCACGAGCGAGTTTTACTAATTAAACAAACTTTCACACGCTTGCTATTTTCTTCTCTTGCGGATTACGAGAATTATACTAATCTTACTTTTAAATCAATATTTTAGGACACTTTTGTATATATAAATAAATTTATTAACTTTATTCAAACAACTTAATAAAACTGGCTTAAGCTTGGCGTATTCGTTTTAAGAATTAAAAGTAAATACTTAATTACTACCTACGTGATATATATTATATGTATTAAAAAGCAAATTTTCCTTTTAAATAAGTATACTATGCTATATGAATGAATAGAACTGTTGAACATTGTAGAATATATAAGATATGGTAATTTAAGTCTGCGTCGTAATTTTGAATTTAGTATTAACTTTTATTCATTTTATATTCGGATAACTAACTGAATATCATATAGAAATATTAATTGGAATTTGAGGAATACGTTTTATAGGATTCCGATTTGTTTATAATTGGTTGACCCAATTTATCAAAATATATAAAAACCATAGAGATTTATTGCTCTAAAAATAATTCCGCTTCTCTAATCGACCGCCTCCATAAAATCTTTTCACATTAAACCTACTAAAATTTTACAACAGCAAATTAAGTTTTATGATGGGATGAAGATATATCTTAGACTATTTTATTCTGCGGAAAGTATCCCGCTTACTGGCAAAGCATCAATGTTTACAAAAATTGTGGCACTTCTAAAAGTTTTTCGTTATATACTCTCCTCCCTCAATTCCACAAACGCAGCCCGTGCAGATGCTATCTTATTCAGATCTAAATATCATACTAGACTTGATGCCGAAATTGGACCACCCGAATATCATAACATCTGCAGTTTATGCGATCTAAGCATTCCTCCATGCAAATCGTCAGAGGCATCACAATCATAAAACGGAATGTAAATATAAAAATGAAACGAGGAAAGATGAGATTGTACAATAATGCAATATGTAACAAATTGTAATAATAAATTTTTCTTAAAGTTAAATTTAAAGCAGTACTGGAAGTTAGAGCTTAGTAAGCTTAATAACGTTTCAAAGTGGATTTGATGAGGCTTCATGGATTTATTGGTTACATTTCATGATACATGTCTAAAGAGATGAAGCTTAGCTCAACTTTATCTGACAAGTTCTCCCCATTTATGTCAATCTCTTTATTCTATATAGTAATGTCTGTGATGATAAAATCAATAATAATTAATAATACTATTTATCATAATTAACTCATATTTTTATTTGTTTTAAATTTAACTAAACGGTCAAAAAGTTGGTAAAAAATAGAGCAGCTTATTTTTATTCAAAATAGTTTAACATTCAACATGCGTCATATCAGTATTCGTCTTCAAGGTGTTACATTTAAAATAATTTAACAAAATAAATAATATTTTTTAGTTTACGTTTAAAATTAAAAGTTGTTTAACAAAGCAAAAGAGCTAAACTATCAAATGTCTTATTATAAATTTTATAATATAATAACATTTGCTGGTTTTAGTTTTTATTTATATAATTAATAGCTTTTCATCAATAATACCATCAAAAGTAGAAACAATATAATTATTTCTGTAACAACAATAAACATTATTTGGAAAGAAAAGTTATAGAAATTAATACTTATTAGTAAGTAAAAATTATTAATTAAAATTATGTATTGATTTTGAAACAACCAAACAGAAGGCAATAGTAAACAAAATATAATAAGACAGTTTATAGTAAAATCTATAATTTAATATTACAGTCGTCGAGTCCACATCTCAAAGAAGACAGACTTCATCATCACACGGAAGAAGCAAACACACTATTGCTATCCAATGTTTGGTTTATTTATTAATTTTATTAAATCAATTTAGTCTCAATTTTAAATAATTAATTAAATTGATATTTTCAGAGATGGATGACCACATTTCACCCTATGCACCAAGTTGATAAAGCAGATGAGACAACTCGTACAAGTCATTAAACTTCAAAAATCAATAAACCTGAGAAATATGACTAGATAAAGCAGACCGAATCCAGAAAAAAGCTCCAAACCCCAACCAGGCAATCAAGATAGCCTTAAAAACTCAATTGAATCGGCAACTTCCAAAGATAAAGAGGTGAGACTTCCAACAGGTTTTCATGGATACATTCCACCCAATAGCAGAAATACCGTGTCTAAAAGAAGGATGTTAGTTCATCCAAAAAGACAAATAAAAGTCCAAGTAAATCCTCTACTTCTTGCAGCAATAATAGATCATCAGCCAACCCACGCCAAATAATTTTAACAATAACTATTTATAAAGCTATCAATTATCTTGTAAAGTATGTGAAACAAAGGTTGAAGTTTGTTGCGACGAGTTCCAGTGCATAAAAAAAGATGTAATTGGCATCACATAGATTGGACCTGGGAGACAGTAAACTCTAGACACAGACAAAGTTCTACTGTCTTATTTTTTAATTCTTCTTGATTGCTCGCTGTAACTTGTAACAAAATTTGAATCTTAAAAGAAGCAGAAACAATTAAGGAGCTTCCAACAAGCCAAATCATATTCAAGTGCCACAAGCGCTAGTAAGAGGAAAAAACTTCAATTATCTAGTAATAAAAACCAGGTCATCTCCAAAAGATATATTTGTTAGTATTGCACAACACTGATTTTATTCAGTACGACCACTGTTAAATGCCTTGAGCACTATCACGTCGTGCAAACATTACACACTATGTGTCTAAATAAATTGTCCTACTTTGGAAAGCGTGTAAATTATTATTGCAACCAACTGCGTAAAGTAATAATTTGTTAATAAAAATGCTGGAGATGTCACCAAGTTAAACTGAAACCACCGTGCAAAAAAATCATTTTTTGACAACCCGTTGGATCATAAAAAAAAAACTCAAAACAGTCAAACAGATAACATCCTTCTCAAAAACCCGCTAAGGTTCTAAAGCGGAAATCTTCTAAACTGAACCTCAAAATATCTTTACCACTATAAGATTTTAGAATTAGTGAAAAGCAAAATATCTCGCAAAAATGTTCAAACTCTAATAGATAATAGTGCGGCCCTAATTGCAATAAGCTTAAAATCAAAGCAAACTTTTAAATTTCATCGTGCTCTTACTTTAACAGCCTGTGAAAATAACACCAAGCTGCTCTGGGTAAAATAAAATTCCAACAAAGTAAGACGTGCTGATGCGTAAAGAGTCAACCTTTATGGCGTGTAGACCTGAACCTTAAATTGCTTTAGCATTCAAACGCCAAGACAACCGATAACTAGTTGTGACTGTCTAGAAAAAACGCCAAGACAACCGATAAGTAGTTGTGACTGTCTAGAGAAAACAAAGATCTTGACAGAACATTAATTCAATTAAAAAAACACATGCACAGATTGGTATTAGAAATGGTTCTTTTATACAATAAAGAATCCATATTCTTGAGTGTATGGCTTGACAAAGCCCGTATAAAGAAAACCCGCCCAAGCATTGTACTAGCACAACGAGCAACTGAGAGAGGTCACCACTAAAGGAGGTATAAAAACCCTAATGAAGCCTACGTGCAGTAAACTTCGGTTAGGAACTCAAAATCCAATATCCAAAAAGCTATCAGTTACAAAGACAAAATAACGTTTCATACAGCCTGCCTCTTACACTAAGGCCAAATTGGTCTATTTTCCACCTCTTTGGACCAACAAGCTCTACAACCATTCATTTTAAATTACTCAAGATCGCTCTCCCCCTATAGTAATTTGCAATAAAAGTGTTTATTTTAGAATCAACTCAACAACAACATTCAAACCAATCATTGTAAACAGCACCATGAAAGTGGTTGATCAATCCGGTTAGCAGTCAAACTACTCGGAGGTGAAAAAACATTGTGTAAAAAACAATATCTTTCACTATATCTTCCAATTTAATGATAAAATCTTAATAAATATGTTATCAGAAACACCCGACTGTTTCCCAAATCATTTTGTACAATAAAAGCTCACCGCTTTAGTGTTTGAACTGATATCTAGCAGCCGCATAGAAAGACAAAAAAAACACCTTCCGTATAATGTATGTTTAGCTTCCATTTGCTGTGTGCAAAAAGTTGCCAGTTTATTTTCTTCTCAAACTCCTGCTCCTAATTTAAGCACTTAAATACCCGCAATGAGAAATCGTACGACTAGACCATAAAAAAACATAAAACGCAAACTATTTAACAAAAAATAAATATTTATACTCTAATTGGTCCCAACACACAAAGACGTTTTTAAAAAGATATAGTTATATTTATGTAAGTAAACGCGGTAGTGATGGTGATCAGGGTGTCCGGAAAATACGTGTACAACGTTTGACGACAGACTCCTGACGTCAAAATAGGTCGATCTAAGCCGACTTAGTTATATCCAAAATTGTCTCGTTTAGCCGGTAGAGGGCGTCAAAAATTTGTAAATATTAAAAAGAAATTACCTGTAACAATAATTTTTTAAGTGACCTTGTTGCTATGGCGTTTAATAATTTGACAATTTTTGACAAATTGTCTCCAGTCTATGAAATTTACTCAAGTATACGATCAACATTCTTGAATTACAAGTTCATTTTACCATTAAAAATGGAAAATTATACAAACTCTCAGAAAGTTGACATGCTCCTGGTATACGGGTTTTGTCAAGGAAATGGGCGTCAGAGTGTTAGGGTTTACATGGAGAGGTTTCCTAACCGTCGAATACCAAACCACCAAACATTTGCCAATATTGAGCGTCATCTTCGGGAAACGGGCAGTTTTGAGAAAAAGTTTGAAGGCAGGGGTCGTATGCGAACAACTCGAACTGTGGAAACAGAAGAGATGATTCTGGAAAGAGTTGAAGAAGAACCAAGTACCAGTACCCGTCTCTTAGAACGTGAGTTAAATGTTCCTAAAACAATTGTCAATGAGGTTTTAAGAGAACAGTTGTTACATCCTTACCACATACAAAAAGTCCAGGAACTTTTACCGACTGATCCCCCCATGCGGCTTACATTTTGTCAATTTATTAGAAACAAAAGAATCCTTGTTCCAAATTTTTGTATAAAAATTATGTTTACTGACGAGGCATGCTTTACAAGATCTGGGGTAACCAATCTGCACAACGAACATATTTATTCCGATGAAAATCCACATGCCATTAAAGTTGCACATCATCAGCATCAATTAAAATTAATATTTGGGCAGGTATTATTGATCACTACCTTATTGGTCCCATTGTTATTCCAGACAGGTTAGATGGAAATATTTATTTAAATTTTTTGCAAGACACATTACCAATTCTTCTGGAGAATTTGCCCCTTTTACTTCGGAGGGAAATGTGGTATATGCATGATGGTGCCCCGCCCCATTTTTCCGTTGCCGTTCGGCAATACTTACATCATCAATATCCCAACCGATGGATTGGAAGAGGCAATGATGCACCAGTAAAATGGCCACCACGTTCTCCTGAGTTAAATATGTGTGACTTCTTTTTGTGGGGCGCTATTAAAACAGAAGTTTACAAGACTCCGGTAAACACACGCGATGATTTATTGCAGCGGATTTTAAATGCAGGCAACCATTTTAATAATCCCGAGACATTAGATAGGGTCCAATATCATTTTTTAAAGAGTGTTAATAAGTGTATTCAGCAAGATGGCGGTCATTTTACACATTTGCTTAAGTAATGTTTTTGTTTTACTTAGTTTCTTACAATAGATACTTTCAACTTTATTATACTTTTGTTTTTTTTTGACGCCCTCTACCGGCTAAACGAGACAATTTTGGATATAACTAAGTCGGCTTAGATCGACCTATTTTGACGTCAGGAGTCTGTCGTCAAACGTTGTACACGTATTTTCCGGACACCCTGTATAAATGCCAGCAAAAAAACTTGGCGTTAAAAATGCAATGGGTCTTCAACCGACAAGCCTCTTTCTTGGCAAATGCACAGCTCAACACCTAAAATAGTAATATGTAGCAAAGGCAGACACTCGATCCTAACTACGATTGCACCAATGAAAATAACTTTCCTAAGTGGCACCAACGCAGTCAATACTATTAGGCTCCAACCAGTGTCTTTGCACGACTCTTCTTCATCATAACTCATGTTCTGCTTTTAGCAGGTCCTAAGCGTCTCTCCTTCTGTTTTTTTTTTCAGTTCTCTGTCGTTTTCTTCATTTCACTGTACATTTCTCCTTTCCTAAGTTAAGCCATATTGTATCTTCAAGATCCTTTTTTCAGATTTACATTCAACATTCCTTCAATCACGACCTTTAAAAGATAATCTCTTCTCAATGTACACCCTATCCGTCCTTAGTTTCGTTTTATAATTGTACCTGCTTGCGCTCTTTCCTCACCACTTTTTTATTCCAAATCTTGTCTGACATTTCAAATTCTTCTGTGCGTTTTTATTTTTTTTTTATCGTCTATTTTTCACACCCGTAAAGAAACACATTCCATACAAAACATTTCACAACCTTTTTTTGCAGGTTAATATTTAATTTGTTACTGAAAACAGAAACACCGTAAGGTGCTCTATGCTCCAAAGGAAGCAACATGGATATATAATATAATAATACAAACATTCACAAAAGTTTAGGATATATTTTTGTTGGCCAAAAGCGTAAAAAATAAAGAATCTTCAAAAAGGTACAAAACTTGTCCAGTTAGTCGTATAAGAAAAGATAATAAAACATTCCCTATGCTGATGCACTGAAAAAATACAAAAATAGTCCAAATGTTCAAATATTGTTTCACAAGACCTTGTAACATTCCAATCACAATCAAAATAATTTTATTGGCCAGGCGGCATTCTGGTATGCCTGTGTTTAATGCGTCGGAGATTAACCTTTTTCAAAAATCGAGCAAATTAAAAAAAACAAAAACAAGATAAAAAAGCTGCCCAATTCAACTTGGCTTTTCAGCAGTAGACATTTAAACCAATGAGTACATCTAAAATCAAAGTAAGTAATTTAACTCACAAGTGACAAAAAATTTAAATAAAATGCACCCAGTAAACATTGCGCTATGAATCGATCAAAGTCTGACTAAAAAAATCTCCACGTGCATTAATACAAAAATTTACTCTCTGTGGCATTCTAAATATAAGATGATCAATGTCCTCCTGGGGTATCTTGTTTCAAGAAAATTGAAACTAATGTCGCAAGTCGTCCAAATTGTCCGGAGGCCAAGGTGTCAATTTGATCTCGGCGACTGTTGTCATTGGTGAATTTTGTCATAATTTTTTTTTAGTAAAATCTAAGTAGAATTTTGTCTTATTTTATTAACAACGTCATTTCTATGAGAAAAGTCATCGATAAAAAAAAACACAAAATCGTACTTTTACAATATTCTAAGCCGCCAATCCATCAATTCCAGTCGTGTTCAATCAGTAGTAAGTCTAGTGTTCAAAATGTTGGCAGTGTGTAGTCTTGCATTATCTTGCTAGAAGAAATCATTTGATTTCTCCTCAATATTGGCAAACCCTTAAAACCATCTTTCGCTCAAAAACAAAACTTAAATTCATCACTAAAGATGATTTCATTCTATCGGTGACCCCAGCCTCGCCGCTTTTGATACCATACAAGCCTGGAAGGCAGCTTAAGCAGCTTAATGGAATCCTTCAATTTATGAATAAAGACCAAAAAATATACTCTACCATAGACACAAAATCAATCAAAAGCTCTTGTTCGGTCTATATTTATAAACCTTGTTTTTAAAACTAGTCTCGTGTAGAAATCTGCCAAAGAAATCAATCGTTACAAATATTGCTGCTTCTAGGACGACTCCTGACTGGATAATGTCTCTGTATACCTTCCTTAGTCAATTTTGCAACCTCTCAGGACTTAGTATATTTGTGGGCCTCTTGATGCTTTATCAGGCAGATGCTGTTATGTTTTGGTTTATTATTTGTTTGTTTATTTTAGAATCAACAAACAAATTAAAAAAAAAATCTGAATACTTGCTAATTTAATTTCTATATTATGTAACTGCCAAACTAAACATCTTTTTCTTTTAAACATTAGTAATGACCGTAGTACAATAGTCTAGTGCAAGCACTGTTGTGCAGGCAGCCCGGGTTCAATTCCCAGCAGCGGCAATATCTAATTTGTCGAATATATTTCGATGCGGTCGTCTCCTTTGCAAGGCAATGGCAAACCAGCAAAGTATTTGCATAGTAAACCCCTCTAGTGGTGTGGTTCGGATTCTACGTTAAACTGTAGGTCCAGTATGTTTGTGTAGAACTATTATCGCGCACCACAAACATACGAGACGGGCGCCGAACACTCGTAGCAAGTACTATAAGAAAAATAATTTTCCAAAATTAGAAAAACCTGTACTTTATTGATAATTACTTTGAATATTGTGATTGCAAAAGTTAAACACACACACATTGTACCTTTTGGTGGCTATAAAATCTATAAATCTAGTAATACCACAAGTGAATCTACACTTGCTAAAACTATCACATTGAAGACTAAAAGCAACCAGCAAACATTAACCTTAAATATTGGTGGCTTAAAATATAGAATTTGGAAGTTTATTCCATGTGTCAATAGTACGGTGCTAAAAACCTCTTTTAAAAGTATTGGTCGTACATCTTTAAACTGTCAGTAAATATTTGTTAAAATTCCTATCATGCCTTGAACTACAAGTAAAAGTTGTTTAGATGGCAATATATCTTGAATTTTGTTTACACAAAGTCCATAAAAATATCTAGAGAAAATGCAAAGATCTGCAACATTACGCCTATGTTGTAAAGTATGTAAGTCATTTTGGATCGGCAATAATTCAAAATTTTGAATAAAGTTTAGAAGAAATAATATAGTTTCCTATGCTCCTCCCCATACTTAAGAACAATATTCAATACAAGGACGAATTAAGTCAACAACATGGTCGTTCCAGAAAATATTATTTAATATTGTAACCCCTAGAAGACGAATTGAAGAAGATTTGGATATAGATTCGTTTTTAGTTTAATATTTGGTACTGATAATACCTCGGATTTTGATTTTGAGATAGAAAAAAGTTCAGTTTTTGTAGAGACAAAATTGACCATGTTGAGAGTTCCCCATTCAGATATTGTTTTAAGACGTCTGTTTATATATGCTACAGATTCTAACCAAGAAGATTCATGAAGTTCTGACATATTTGTTGATATTGACTTTGAAATGTATGAAGTACAAAGGGTGCTATCATGTCTAGTTGTTGTTAAAATCTCCAACGTTTGTATTAAAAATGTAACCAAATGTTGAAGCCCTTAATACAAAAATGCGATTAAACCAAGGAAACACATAGACGCAACAAAAAAATCACCAAAATATAAATAAAAATAATTAACCAAAAATATGTAAATTTTCATTTAAGCAAAAACAAAGTTTTATTATCATTATTTCTTAAGACCAAAAGTAAATCTTTGATTTTTTAAATGTTTCAAATATAAATTTGTGATAAAATATCAACACAGTTTCTGCAGATTATCGTTGA
This sequence comes from Tachinus rufipes, assembly GCA_963932245.1. Classification (NCBI taxonomy): domain Eukaryota; kingdom Metazoa; phylum Arthropoda; class Insecta; order Coleoptera; family Staphylinidae; genus Tachinus; species Tachinus rufipes. The sequence continues at coordinate 37,126,072 of OZ010744.1, forward strand.
AAACTCGAAAACCAGATTTTAAACAAAATATAATAAGCGCATAATTGCAATCATTGGCGTGCAAAAAGTCAAAACATTTACAAAATAAAATAGATTATTAAAACACATAAAATTTAGTCGATTAGATACCGGAATAACTGTCAGCAACAAACACGTAAAGCATCTACAATACGACCTAATTAATCCGATTGCAGCAATATTAGTCAACTAATAGTGCTACTTTAACTACTTATACCACTATAAAACAAAATAATCTTTACAGAAATCTGTACCTAAACATATATTCCATAATAAAAAATGTGAAAAACAAAAATGTGTTAAGTATAACTTAAATTGTAAATGTTCCGCAAATCGCCAAATATTTTGTGAATAAAACACAATGCTTTTTCAATATTTATGAGTTTTATTTGTAACATCAACGAGTATACTACAGAATTTTCATGCTAAAAAGAGACTTTATTATTATGTAAGACCTAACTAACAAACCGATCTAAATTAAATATTATCCGCTTAATTGGATTGCAGTTTTATTCAAATTTAATCGCGCAGGGCCGACCAGCACAAATTTCAGACCTTCACAGTCTAGATTTATCTGTGCATAGGAAACATCTACGTTTCACATTGGACAGATTAAATTACGCCGCGTGTTATTTTAGGCCCGCACCTTTGTCCTATCCGCGCAGCCCCCTATTCCGTGTAAATTATTTAATAACGTTGAACACATCCAACCAAACAGTTTAGGAATCACGGCGCAAAAATAAAAGCGTGTGTGAGAGAGAGAAAACCATCGTCATTAGAGGCTACACACGGATTTCACTGGGCGGCGGCAGGATTAACGACTTTAAAACTTTCGACAACTGTAGATCTTAATTTATCAAAATTATGAAAGGGATATTTCGGAAACTATATCGTTAAGTGTGATTTATAGGGTGTCGCTGGGGAATTTCTATTTATGTTGTGTTGTGACAAATGTTATATGACTCACAAATGACTGGTTTCGCAACGTTTTATAAATAATCGAGTTTGCAAGGATAAAGGATGCATATACGGAAGGGTTGCATCATTTTAAATATCATATAATGAGAGCTTAAAGTTGAAAAAATGGTGTTAGTTTCATGCAAATTGGATTTAAAATCAATTTCCAGTGTCGCTCAAAATTTTAAATGATTATGTTAGTGCTTACAACTAATGAATGTTTTATATAAATTTAACATTAAACCGTTGACAAATTAAAAAAATAAAAATAAACGTTTAAAATGTTATTAATAAAAAAGTAATAGCACATGTGAAAAATTTTAATAACCATACTGTACAAAACACGTTGTACATTCCGCATTACAAAGCATCAGAATTAAATTAAGAGACGCAAGTAAATGTTGTAGCCTATGTCAATGATCTAGACCTGTTAACATCTGTCTCAAAATGAATGCAGTTAGCCATATATAGCGTAAGTAACGTAGATTGTATAAGAAAATAGGCAATTCAACGCGACACCAACTATTCTATCAGAAAAAAAAACATAGCTCTGCTAGCAAAAGGTAAAGTATTAAGAACTCAATTGTCAAGCTAAACGACTTCCTGATAGTGCTATTACAATAAATACGCTTATAAGCTTAATACCCTCGTCTCCCTACAGTTATCATCCATCTGATAAAACACAACGGACTGAAATATGCCATTAAAAACATTATTGGATATATTTTGTTAATTTAAAAATTAAACTTCAACATAGCGCAACTTGAGATAGAAATATGATAGTAATAAAATGCAAAGACGATAATGGCATCGAGCAACATATAGTTTATTTATGATAATTCATTAGTTCAAACCAAATCTTTTAGTTATATTTAATTACAAAACAAATTTGATGCAGTGAGCCGAATTAAAGTCGTTCTGCCAATATCCGTTCTATGAAATAAGAGATAATTTAATCGTCTTATGATAGTTGACAAAATTTATCAAAATCTAAAAAAATATAGATGGGTTTAAAAAAATGTGTGAATGTTTTGAAATTAAATTGCTTAGTTAAGTCTAGATTATTATGTACCTTGCCTATAATAACGCACGGCCTTAATTTAGTTCCTTAATTTTTTTTTCAATTACATCTAAATTACCTGATTGTTGAATGTCGTTAGGAAAAAGTGCCATCAATAGTTTAGTTTGTAATATTCATACAGAAGCAACCATAATAACTAATACTTGCCATTTTTAACCATTAAAGTGTAAAAGCCTGCAGATAATTGTACGTTTTTAATTCAATCGCGCGCCAAACGCGTCACGTTTGCACCGGTAGAGACATGCCCAAAAACTTGTACCTTAGTTTTGAACCATATACAAGGTGCGGCAGCAAAACTTGCAAATTTGAAAGGTCAATAATTCTTTTTCTTGCGTTTCTAAACAAGTGAAGATTTAAAATTACACTGTTGTAAAAATTATATACTGCAAGTTATGCTCTTAAGTATCAATATAGTGAGTTACTTGATTTCTAAAGTTCCAGGTAACTCTGCCGAGCTTAGCAATGGGTTTGTGGCCTGTTGCTTATCAAATATTTTCTTTTATATAGGATAAAGTACTTTGGCAATTGGTATAAATAATATATTACAAATATCCCTATAAAATGAAACAAGCGCTGCAGCCACAATTGATCATCCCCTAATGAGATGCCTTGGAAAGTTTTCCCTCAAAATACGCATTACAAATCGGAATGTGTCTTCGAGATTTAACAGAAAAAAGTTCTTAATCATGTTGATATATCGCTCTGAATTCATAGCAACAGCAGACAAAAGTTGCTCGTTCCAAATTAAAAAACCACTCATAAAGTTTGCAGGGATTGTTAGCACTGCAGTATCGCCTGTTTTGTTTTCCATCACCGCTTCACATGCATTCTACCAAGCAACAAAATCGCGTTCAGTGAGTTCTTGCACCACATCTAACTTGTATGAGTAAAAATATAAGTCATCATAAAGAATTCCTCACAGAACAATCAGAAATTTAAAGGGCAGCTACACGCTTGTAAAGTGGAATTCTCACAGACATTAGTAACCCTGTTCTTTTTTAAATATTTCTAGTCCATCTTAAGAACAATTTATTGCCGAGCAGAAACAGAACCTTGTAGAAAATATTGAAATATAAGAAAAATAAACCTCTACAGCAAACAAGCGTTGATCCTTCGGTCAATGCATTTTGTGCTTCTAAGGCAGATAATAAACAAACTTCCCGACCCACCTCAAATAAAATCACCTCCACACGGCGCCCCATTCAAATAAGCATGTTTCATTGCCACACCTTAAACAAACAGTATTTTCTCCGGTTTTAAATCTCTACAAAAAGTTTGCATCACATACATACAATACAAAATATTCGACTGCCAGCAGTCAACCCGTGCACATCGTAGCAAGAACCAGCCATCAAACAGACTAACCAGCCAGCAAGCAGACCAGCCGGCCAGAAAGTAGACCAGCAAGCCAGCAAAACCACGCTAGCCGTGGAAATGCAATCTTATTGCAATTCTTTTAAACCATTATGGATCTAGCACGACGTTAGACGCATCGACCACCACTTCAGCAATTCAAATTAATCTCTTCCATAACAACGGATGCAACTATTATCCCAGAAACAAAAAATGCCACCCATCATTGTCCTCCTAATCCGACGGAAATTCGAGCCCCCACAAAGGCAGCTCAAGTCGGAAACAGAGAAAAACCTTCTTCAATCTATATTTCTGATAAAAATATGAATCTAAAAGCGTCTTCTGCCTTCTCCAGTCGATTTCTAGTTTGATAGATAATTTCCATAAGATTATTCAGATAAAAAAAGAAATTTACTTTTCTTCAGTCAAAGGCCAAAAAAACCAACTCAAGGTCGTTTTTAAAGGCATTCGCAAATGTTTTATTGCCAAGGATGTTAAGGACAAACTTGCCAATTTTGAAATCGTTTCGGTTCGGTTCAGATACCGCTAAAAACCATAAAAATTTTAAGTTCAAATTTTTGTGCAACCTTGATGAAAATAGAGGTTAAACGTATACCGGGCATCATCAGCAAATCATTGTCAAAAGTTGGGACATTCGGCAAATAAGTACAACGCCCCTTACGTTTGCGTACAATGCGTAGGATCTCATCCTACTGACCAGTGTTCAAGAAAAAAATGTAAAGATAAACCAACTCTATCTAAGTGTGCCCTATGTCAAAGAGCTAAACAGTGCCAGTTTTAAAAGATGCCCAATGCACAAATAAACTTTGGCTAGAACTGCTAATAGCAGCAAACATTCAGCTCCTCAACAAGCAACAAGCAAAGCTAAAAGTAGTCTCCGTGTCTCAAAGATTAAATATTCAAGTCACTTTTTCTTAATTGCGCGTTTTACAGCTATTTTACATCGCCCCAGAGTTTTACAACTTGTTTGAAGGAGGTTGATGGAACCAACGGCTTATTAAGTGACTTCCAAATACGCCTAATAAGGATATTCTTCTTCATATATGTTTCTAAATTGCAACAGCATAAACCACAAGAAAGAACTACTTGAAGCGTTCTTCTTCAAAAATAACATAGATGTGATGTTATTATCCAAAACCCTCTTAACTCCTGGGAAACACTTTCACGTATTTAGAAAACACGTTTGAAGTACAGGAACGTAGAACTGCAATCCTCGTAAAAAAGTCAAGTCCGTACGTCCCCAACTGCTAATCTAGAGGCAAATTTGATTGCAATCATTGTGCCTGCTATAGAACTGATACATTAAAATAAAATTTTAAGATATCAGTCGCCAACTAACCAGCTAGTAACAGCAGATCTCAATGCTATACTAGATGACCAGTTTTCAACAAATGTTGCGGGAGACTTTAGCTCAAAGCATCCAGCTAAAGGCAAAATAGTGTTAAAATATGCCCAGAATAAGGGCTATACTGTATAAGAAAGACATGCCACGCTCAGCATTTCCAGGAGTACTCTAAAGATGTACTTAACACCACGTTACTCAAGAACATCGCAGCTTAAACCGCTATTTAGGTCATTAAGGACATAAGTTCAGAACACAACCCAGTAATCTTATATTTTTATGGAAGTTGTGAGAAGAGAGTCAGTCGGTCCTTGGTTTCACATATCCTACAGAAAAGCATCAGATCACTTAGGTAGTCAAACGGCATAAGGAGTTGATAAAGCTGCCGTTGACTTTACTAGCCTTATCTCGCTAGCAGTAAAAAAGTCTACCAAGGCTTTGACAGCAATTGTAACAAACAGATTAGGTCTAGATAGAGAAACTAGAAAGTTCATCCGATCTCAAAATTCCCCAGGACATAAATGAAAAAAGTCACATAACAAAACGGATCAAACCGATTATTAATTCAGATCAGAGTATGACCAGATATTAAATTATATTCTCTAAATAACAACCCTGTACGCCAAAATGTTAAGTCATTTGACTGTTTAAAACATGCCGTAAGTGAATATTCTGATGACCTATGTATTAGATAAAAAAACCTTACCTTAATAAAAAACTTATTGCCAAACAACAGCAATAAGGCTAAACACAAATAACAAACAATATTCCTAATAAGAAATATTGCACCAGAACAAAATAAAGATCGACAAAATAGTAGACAAAACTAGATATAAAATGTAAACAAAGAGGTTACAAGGCATAATTAATAAAAAAGCAACAAAAGGTGATGTGCTCCGGCTATAATTAAATTAAAAAAAAAAGGTTATACTCACAACTATAATTGTTGCTAACCTTAAGAAAGAAAAAACCACTTAACAAAAAAAAAATGGTGGTACACCAGAACAATCTAGTCTACCTTTCATATTTAAGAATTATTCAAACTTTTCAACTACATTGTTATTTAGTTTTTATGTATTTACTGAAAAAACAAATAATGTTCTTAAAATAATAATCGTTTCGTCAGTCGCAGCTACTTCAATCAAATAACCTTTCTATAACTTCACGCAACTTATTCCCGCACTAGCGGGTTTGCTTGTATATAGGTGGCAATTATTAAAACCAATTGACATCTACGATAGTATTAACGGTATGTATTGCCAAATAAGCCAAACACAATATTATTTTATATATTAATAGCACAAACGATTTTTTAATTGTTATATTTTGTTATTATTAATATGACCATTTATTAAAACTCTGAAACTTTTTTTAAATTAAAAAATGTTTGTATTACAATTTAAACAATTTATGAGAGTGGATATAAATTATAAATTACAACTAGCAATTGCAATTTTAATTATTAATGTTGAATTGTAAATTCACCACAAAAGAAACAGCAATATTATTCTTATTCAAGAAAACTTGTAAGCTTGTAACGTTTTCCAATTGCATTGTAACTATTAAAGTTTGTGGAAACTCGTCGCAATTTCTCATTGCAGTATTGTAAGTTCTGCTTAACCCCTGACGACGCCATCGCACCCTATAATTCCAGACGTCTGCAATAACCATCGTTAAAGTTATGAAATAATATTAATTAGTGCTAATTAAGTAGTAATATAGTGGCACTAATTAAGTACTAATTAAAAATGTAATTCGCGCAGCATAATTTATAAAGCGTAAGTAAGTTATGCGGAGAAGCGTCAGGCTAAATTATACAAGTGAGAGACATGTGTGCAATATTTAAAGGGATGAATTATTCAGATAGCTCTGAGACTCGCAACGGTAAAAAAACGAACAAAAAATATACGAGGAAGAATCCAGGAATCTAATTGCATGCATTACTTGTAAGAATATAATTAGAAGGAAGGAAACATATTTATGATGAAAGGGACTGAATTTAGTTAAAGGTGGGCAGAATATCAAAATTGTAAAGCTGAAAGTAAGATCGTTAATATTTTAGGAACGTTATTGATTGTAAGAATGTGAGTAAATTAATTTACATATTATCAACAAATCTTTAGACAAAGTGGCAACTTTGAACTAATTTAATAATATCAAGCACGGAATATGTTGATTTATAAATAGATTTATATAATTAATACACCTCAGTGTATCCATGTATGATGTTTATTAAATAATATTTAATAAGATATTATTAAGATGATATAATGTTAGTAATGACACTATAATATATTTAATTAAAAACCGGTTAGTAATATGTCAATTTCCGACTTTTTAAAAGTTTGAAGACCGGATAACAGATTGATACTTTCTTACCTCCAATTCGTTTTTTATTATGTAATATTATGGATGATGTTACAAATATTTTATATGCATAGAAGTAATTTAAATAAAAATTGCTACAGAATATGTTCATTAGTTATAAATATAGCATTTTCCAATAAGAGATTCCATTTTAAATTTCGTGGCATTTTTGATCTGTTGAGTAGAAAGCCTTAAATCTTTCATATTTAACATTAAAAGCTAAACAATTTAGAAAATGGTACAATACAGGGTCCAACAACGTATACAAATAATAAAAATTACCCAAGACATTGCCGCTGTCGCTAACAGTGTCGCAGAAAATCCAGGTTTATCTATCCCAAATCGTTAATTACAACTAAGGATCTCAAAGTCCAGTGTTTATTGCATACTGCATTAAAATCTTAGCTTACATGCTTAGAAAATACATCTCAGGCAAAAATTGAAGCCAGCTAATCATAAACAAAGTCAAACTTTTGCTGAAAATGTATTTTTTAGAAAAAGCAAATTTTCATTTCAAGAGGTTCGTCAATAGGCAGATCTGCCGCATTTGGAATTCCAAAAACCGTAGAATATAAGTCTTTATCTCCAACAAATTACTGTTTAATGCTGTTCTTGGGTCGGCGGAGCTATACGACCTTACTATTTCAAGAAATACACAATTACTGCAACTACAGTCAATAGAATGCTAACTACCTTTTTTTAGCCTATGTTAGACAATTTGGGCATAGACAATTTTTACTTCCAGCAGGATAGCACGACGAAATTTTACTCCGCTAAACTTTTTTCTTTAAGACTACTTGATGGAAGGAGTCTACGCTAATGCCCTCTAAACACCTCCAGCCCTCAAAGACAATATTTGAGCTGTTATATGCCAAATAAAGTCTTAGTTGTGCAACTGTCTTGCAAAACTTCCTCAAAAGTCAAAGTGATCGTTTACTGAATATCGTTTTCCACAAATTAGTAAAAAGAAGAATAACAGAAACATTTTAGATACAAAATATGTAACGTAGTCTATAAATACCTCAGCATTATATAGGCGTGTTCCAATTCATAAAAGCTTGAATGCTTGTTTATTACAGGGTGAGACGGGAGGAACGGTCCCCAAGAGTGTATTCTACACGTGAAAATAATGTAAAAAAACTCAAAATGTTATCAATTTTTTATTTGTTTTCAAGTTACAGCGTAATTAAAAATAAACTAAATTTCATACATTAACGTTTTGGTTCTTATAATAAATGTTCAAAAATACCGCCATTTACCTCTTAACACTTTCCGCTTCGTCTACAAAGAGCGCTTGTTCTTCTTCTGATAGAGTCATATCTTTGTTTAAGATCGGCTGCAGCATTTCTAATACGTAGAATTAGTCCATCCCTACTGTCCACTTTTACTTTGCACACTTCATCATTGAACCAGCCCTTTAAACAATAATCACATGCTGTGAGGTCTAGAGATCTTGGAGGCCAACTAATCCATCGCCCTAGAAACATTTCGTCCAAATGTTGCTTGACCTGACGAGCAAAATGTGCAGGAGCTCCATCGTGCTGGTAGTACATTTTCATTCTGATGTTTAAAGGAACATCCTCTAGTAGACCGTGTAATTCATTTTGTAAAAAAACTAATTAGTTGGCTCCTGTAAAGCGATTCTCCAAAATGAAAGGGCCAATTAAATAACCACCGACCATACCACACCACACGTTTACCGAAAACTTATGTTAAAAATTACTTTCAACTGTTGCGTGGGGATTTTCATCTAATCATACATGACAGTTGTGAGTATTATTAATGCCGTCACGGGTGAAAGTTGCTTCATCTGTAAGAAGTATGCGCGATACAACACAAGGATTATTATTTATCCACCGACAAAATTTCATACGTTTAGGATAATCTTCCGGTTGTAGGTGTTGTACTCTCTTTACATGGTATGGATGTAAGTCTTGCTCGTGGAGTGTTCTTATTACTCTTGTTTGTGGAATAACGAATTGAATAGTAATTCTTCGTGAGCTGGTCGTTGCATCTTCTGCTACTACATCCAGAATATCTTCTACCTCTTTTAAATCTTGTCGAGTAGCTCATTTAGATGTTATGATAACACTGGGAAGCTTTCCGGTTTCGCATCGTTGGTTAAAAACTCTGATAAATACATTTTTATTAGAATTTCTCTGATATTTTTCAGCAGCAGCTGTAGTATTCCCATTACAAAAACCATAAGCAAACACCATATTTGCATATTCTAAATTTGAATAAGTGTGTGGCATTTTGTAACACTTTAATCGTACAAGCAAAATAAACGTTAAATTACCGTCACACTGACACATTATCAGAACAAAAAAGCTATTAAATGTTTTAGAACGTCGAACATGGCAAACTAGATAAAAAAAATTAATTTTGCTACAACTTGAAAACAAATAAAAATTGGATAACAACATTTGAGTTTTTTTACATTATTTTCACCTGTAGAATACATTCCTGGTTCTTTGATCCATTCCTCTCAACTCACCCTGTATATGTAAAACTCAAAAATATTTATAATAATTAACAATATGACATAACAATGTCAAAATTAATATTTATATTTAATTTTTTGTAAAATATACAATATTGTATGCACTACGTGCGTTACTAGATCATCGGCGACCGAATCCCTTAGGCCATAGGCTTTTGGGCCTGAACATGTCGCGTTCAAGATATTATGATTATTGCATTGCATAATTAACTATTAAATATTAAATATTTTGTCAGATCAACAATAAACTCCGTCATTAGTTAACTGAAAAAACGGATCATACAAATACATCACCGTTTACTATGCAGAAACGTTTCATCCAAAAAGCAAACGTCACAATTTATAATAAATATACATATATAAAATTAAGTTAACTAGGCAATTGTGAATAAAATAGTATACATACTACCAAGAATGTTTCATAGCAGTTTCGCGCTATAGTTAATTAGTAACCTACACTAGCTTTTGGCTACAATGAACACTTTTAATCACGGTTTCTAATATATTATTATTAAAATAAGACGCAGAGTGCATAGAAGTAGAGGATACCTTAATTGATTTGAATATAAACTATGATGAACTCTAAAAAGTGTAAAAATTCTCCATAAAATCTCAAAAATAGCAAAATCCAGCTATGAAATATTAAAAAAAAATTAAAAATTTCACTCACAAAATGTCAAAAACAACAAAATACGGCCCACAGGTTTTAAAATAGACTTTGAGAAGATTCTGAATGGTTGTAGGCAATTTGTGCAATTTTTTTGTAATCCATCTAAATCATTTTCAACATCCATCATTACATTACTTGAAAACTTCTAACCCATCTATATTTCTTGATATAGACAATTTGTGGAATATATCTTTCCATTTCATTTTCAAAGTATTTTAAAAAACAAGTATAGTCTCCACAAGAATATTGTTGTCATTAAGATCTTTGAAAAAGTTCAATATCGTTTCAATACACTGCCAATTAATCTCACGCAAATTTTTTCTGCAGTACGGTTTTGACCTTGAATTTTTATGTTCAACTAATTTAAGTAATAGAAAATATACCAATTTTGCCAAACACTTGTCATTAAAGCGTGCTGATCGCTTGTGTTTTTATCTGTCAAAAATATTTTTATATCGGTTGTAAAAAACAGCTCATATACATACCTATCGATTAAAATTATATAATCAAATATAGTAAGAAGGCGTTAAAATCTTATTTCTACTCCCTTCTATATATTGTCACTTTTATTCACGCCTAACTGATGTATCATATATTCACTCTAGTGTGGATATGATATGCCGTACCAACCATAAAAACAAAATATACAAATTACAATGTTTATTTGATTACGTCGCTAAATACAAATGGTTTTTTTATTTGTAAAATGTCAAAAATAGATTAAGAACGTCTTATTTATTAACTGTTTATACAATAAAGCTTAAAAACATTTTTAATTAAATATTTTAACAGCATAATTTAACCAAAATTATAGGTAGTTAATATGATAATTATGCGAAACGTCAGATGTCATACATAACCTGAATTTATTTCAACATAAAATAATGTTATATGATTAATTAAAAAGTTTTAAAATAATTTTTAGATTTTTATCAGTCGTAGAAAAAGTAACCTGTACAACTCGAGTGGAATGCCCATATCGCACTTAGACGTTTGGAGCACTCCGCCTGCAGCGTCGTGCTCCAAATTCGTCTTCGTGCGATATGGGCATACTATCCACTCTTGTTATACAAAATACTATTAACAGCTAAATTTAACCAAAATTAGAGGTAGTTCTGAATTTGATAATTATGCGAAACGTCAGATGTCAAACATAACCTGAATTTATTTCAATATAAAATAATGTTAAATAATTAATTAAAAAGTTTTATAATAATTTTTAGATTTTTATCAGTCGTAAAAAAAGTAAGCTGTACAACTCGAGTGGAGCACTCCGCCTGCAACGTCGTGCTCCAAATTCTTCTTCGTGCAATATGGGCAAACTATCCACTCTTGTTATACAAAATACAATTTTTTTTAATTTCTCTAATACTTTTTCGCAACATATCCAAATACTTCCCGTGCCCCAAATTTGAGTCGTGATCAGAAGTCAAAACTTACTAATCTAGAATAATTATATTGACAAGAAAATTTCAATATGTAGTAGTTATTACCTCTAACGTTTGAAATTAATATCGTAGCAAACATATATCAAATAAAAACCTATAGAACAAGCAGGCTTCAGGAAAGGGTTTTCCAGTACGGACCAGTTACAAACCATCAAAACAGTTATTGAGAAAACCACTGAATACAACGTGCCGGTACATCTAGCTTTTATAGACTATCGGAAAGCTTTCGACAACATGGAAAAATGAGCTTTCCTTGAAGCATCAGACGATGCTAGAATAGACTCCCGATATTCGACTTGATAAAGAACATTTATAAAAAAGCCACCTTAAAAATTTGCTTAAACGATGATCTCAGGACGGATAAAATAACCCAAACTATTTACACCAGCTTTAAAAAATGTCTTTAAGAAACTCAAATGGGAAAACCAAGGCTTAAACATAAATGGCCTATACTTAAGTCATCTAAGATTTGCCGATGACATAGTCCTGATAAGCACTAACATCGAACAATTTAAAACTATGATAAACAAAAAATCTAAAAAAGTGGGCCTTCATATGAACCTAGACAAAACTAAAATACTGAGCAATAGCTAAGATAACATCAGCATAGATCGCAAAACTCTAGAAAACACAGATCAATATGTATTTCTAGATCACAATATCAAATCAGGGAAAGAGAACCAGACTACAGAACTTAAGCATGGAATACAAATAGCATATGAAAAGCTTAGCTACATACTTAAAACAAAAATGTAGCACTATATCTAAAAAAAAAAATATACAACAGCTGCCAGTAGTCATATACGGCCAGTGGCGTAACTAAAATTTGTAGCCCCCCCCCCCCCCCCGCAAAATATTAAAAAGGCAGTCCCTAGTGTTAAAAATAGCGTGTATTTTATACTTTTTGACACATATCTAATCTTTTATTAAACTTTTTGAGTAGTTAAAGATCTTTACTTTCCGCAAATTAAACGTTCTATGGAATAAAATCGACTTCTAGAAGAAACTAATTGTTGAGTGACTAACATATCAAGCAATTTCTAAAACATAACTGTTATTATAAAATCAAGTATATAGTAATTTTATTCTCATATCTCTTAGAAACTACAACATGTAGGTTTCAACCTCAATTGAATTCTTTAATTTGAATATAATTCTTTAACCCCTAAACAAATATTTCAATTCTATTTCATTTTACGTCATCTTTGTAACTAAAAAAACTTTGCTCTTTGACAATTTAAATAAATTTTAAAAATTCAGTCACACTAAGAATTGGTGCATGGAACATTGCCTCATAGATTAAAAAAGCACAGAAAATTGTACAAGAACTAGACAACACATGTAACATTATTAAGCAGCTAATAAACAAAAAATATAAACCTAATATAACAAACATAAAGTATATCAACTAACACATCAAGTTTGTCGCTTTAAAACTAGAAAACATTAGACATCACAAAACCTAAAAAAGCCTTTTCTATAAACACCATCTAGGCCTCCTGAAAACTACAATAACTGCTAGCAAAACAATCATTATCGGAGACATCAACGCATAAGTGGGTAACACAACTATAGATAGGCTAAAACAACGGTTTAATGAGGATACCTTCAATGAAAACAAAAAAAGGAAATATGTCTAATGAACAGTCTCAAAATTTATAACACATACTTTGAACACCCCATGAAGTGCAAAACCACATGGCCAAATACAATAAGGCGTAGCACCATGATCGATTATACCTAATGAAGAAAATACTAAAAGTCCTGACAAATATGACACGAGCTTTAGCGGTAATTACCAAATACAGGGCACTTTTTTCGGTTTTTCGTTAATATCTCAAGAACTGTAGGTAGAAGATAAAGTTGACTATATACATAATAAAAGATGATAAAATCATATATATTTTTTTTGTATTCACAGCGGTTACTGTGTTATAGGGCGCTAAAGAATAGATTTTTTTTTGTATTGTTACGAGCCAAGAAGCCGGTTTCTTTTGTTTAGTCCTCCGTTCATTTTGACAGTTTTTCCCCTCTCCCTCCACTATCTGCCCTTCCATCTACATAGCGTTCACGACACGCGTGGCATACGCGTCAAATTGTAGTGTTAGAACGGTCTCTCTTTTACCTTCTTTGTTCATGGAGAAAGGTAGTAATCAACCCTTTAACAAAGTTTCAAAAGATAGCTATCCACAAGCAGAGTAATAAGGACTTAAACAACTACTTATAACATAAGCTTGCTCCTTACCCCTTATCTTTATTTGAGGAAACAGGAATGCTAAAAACAAACAAATCTGCCTTATACGATACTTTTCCTGTACTACAAGAAGAAGCCAATCTTTTAAATTTTGACATCGTTTTGGATGGAGGATTACTGTTACACAAGGTGGTGTGACCAAAAATTCTCAATCTCAACATGTTGCCAATGATATGTCGCCAATGTTCTCAAGCATTATGCCGGCAAGAGCTGTACCGTTGCGTTTGATGGCTATTCAGCGGCACCATCCACTACGTAGACAGCTGAATATAACCAAAGTACAAGCTAAAGAGGTCAGCTGACATAAACTTTAAACACAAAACACAAATCACAGAATGGTGTTCTTTCTAATAAACACAATATATCCAGACTTATTTCATTCCTCTTAAGTGCTCTTCACGACCATGGAATTAAAACAAAACAAGAAATTAGTAACGCTGGTAAATTGATCATCCGCACAGGAGTCATAAAATTGTAAACTAGTGACAAAGTAAGAATAGTTGAAAAAGATGTTGATCTTATTGTCCTTCTCATGGCTTTAACCCTATCTGAAAGACAGATACTATTTGTTAAACCAAGCCATGGCAGAGTAGAAAGGAAAGTATATTCAAGTCAGCAATTGCAAAGTATAGAAATAAAAAACTGCATACTTCTTGTGCATGCATTCAAAGGATGTGATACGACTTCCGCTGCATAGCAAAAATAAAAACTTGTCTGTTTCAATCAGTTCAAGAAGCAAGCAAAGTATTACTGATGTAATAAAACTGAAACTGGAAACAAAATATTCCTGGCATGGTACAATGCACCTCACAAACAAACTTCCCATAACATGCATTGTTACAAAGCTTTTATATATCATATCAGTTTTAATTGCTAAACCAGACCTCTCTGCGCTGTCGCCCACAAAAAAAGCAGCAATGCAGCATGCTTTTTGTGTGTACCACCAAATCCAAGTTGGGCTAAGTAACGAACTTCCTCCAGAACAGTTGGTTGAAAATTTGAGCCAGCCGGTTGTTCCCAGTAACTACAGAAGGCGCAGCAGAACCTGGGGCAGTCCTCAATCTTATTTCTCGCAAATGTATAACCCCTCTCCCACAATGATCTAACGTATCCGAAAATGTAACCAAAACATTGTCAAATATTGATTTATAAGTATCTAACAAATGATTGTAAAAAGTACACTTATTTTTTCTTGCTTTGGCATCTTCAATAAATTATGTATTATGCCGTGCTAACTTTTTTTCTTCAAAAAAACGTAATCATTAATGCTCTATAACTCTGTAACCGCTAAGAATACAAGAAAAATCTATATGATTATTTTTATTGCAAATTTTATCAGTTTTCATTAGTTCTCGAGATATTATTAAAAAAACCAAAAAAAGTGCCCTGTTTTTGGTGATTACCGCTAAAGCTCAAGTCATATTTGTCAAAACTTTTAGTATATCCTTCACTAGGTACCTATAAATCAGTGTACAAAGTTTTAAAACTATTGGAATTTTTTAGAGGTGAAAAGCTGCTTTGACTGAACTAAAATTGTAGAAAAACCAATCAAGCACGCTTGTTGTGCTTGATTGATTGTGATTGACATGTGCTTTGTGAAAAGCATTCAATAGCGTGGAACAGAAATATAATCTAAAATTTATTAACACACAAAATATAGAAAGCTGCATAATTGACCAAATTAATGATATAAATGACAATAACAAAACAAACATTATAACGCGAAATAAAAAAAATACATAGCTCTAATAGAAGGAATACAACCAGGAGACTTGCTCAGCAAATGGCTGTATATACTGGCAATATAATAATGAACCAAATAATATATATAATAGAAGAAAAGAGCATAGAATGGTACATTATAAAATCATCATAATATGCTACGTCGACAATGAAGTACTAATAGCAGACAAGAAAGATAATTTGCAAAAACCGCTACAAGTCTTCAACACAAAGAAGTACAATATAAAGATATCAGCAGAAAAAAAAACCTAATACATGGTAATCAATAAGAAACCACATAGAGCAAATTATGACATTTAAAGAAACAGAAATCACCGACGCAAAAAACCTAACAAATAACAAAACAAGCTATAAAAACGGATGCTTAAAAGAATCCATATAGTTAAATAAATATATGAACATAGACAGCAATATGAGAATATAGAAGACAGCGGTGAGACCAAACATATATGACAGAAACTAGAGCAGACACAAAGACGAAACTAGAGCAGACACAAACCAACAGACTAACATATGTAAAAATACTTAACCTTATACAAGAAAACCAGTGCAAAAACCGCCAAAGAGATGAAAAAACAAGCTACAGCCAAAAACAACAAAAACTAAATTAGAAAAATAAAATAAAGTAACCTGAATCCAAATATTTAAAATTTCAAAAATAACTTCAAAGCACCCAATTAAGATATTTTCAAAGCCGTCACATTGTAATGAGTGCAATCAGCAAACAAACTTTTGTATTAACTTTAAATTTTATTAATCGTACAATTCATAACTAGAAAAGTATTTAAAATAAGCTTAGTATTATAAATTGTAATATAAACTTTTTATTTAAATTCAAGCAATTTAAACCAAGTTACCTCTCCACATTTATATTTATGCTATAGGTAAATCCGAATGTTATTCAAAATAAATCTCTTTGCGCACCGAGTCCAGGACATTACGAAAACAACAAGAGTAAGTAGAACAATGAATATAGCTTGCATTCATATAGCATTAGTAGTGACTATATAATTAAGTATATTTTAACTTTAATATCAAAACGTATAAGTCATATTTAAATGTTCAAATATTGTAGTAGAAACGCATTTTAACAAGCAATGATCGAAGAAAAATATACAATGCGGAAATATGCAAATTGTGACTCATTTTGTGAGATTATTCATCTTTCTCCAGACGAAAATAAAACAGTTAAAGTAACGGTTCACATTAAAATGCAGAATTTACTAGAATACAAGAATATCACATTAATAACTTGTAAATAGATAGTGTAATTATATTTGTCAATCTTTAATCCAGCCTAAGTGCAGCCCGGTCGGATTTTCCAATGATCTAATTATTTATTTTTTTCTAATATAACTAGTCGTATATCTAGGAACTAAACTTGTGTACACTGTAATAAAATAAATGGTACCAATTTTGAAGATCATAAATTAAATTAAATTTAGTTTATCAATTTTATTAATGTTTATAAATCCTGTTTTCTAACATAATTTATTAATATTGACTTGTATAGAAATAACCTATATATGTTATAAATCTTGATCATTTATTTTAATTTAGGCAAGCTTACAGGAAACTATTAGAGTGATTATAATTTATAGACAACGCAAATACATAAAGTTTGCTAAATGTATAGAGTCTTTAAGTATGATTGCGTTCGCAATAAATTATTATTACTGTGCCTACAAAACTGGGTCGACACCTGTTCAATATAATAACGATGCTTTATATAATTTATATCAATATACAAAAAAAACTCAATAACAACAGCAATAAAAACTTTATAAATTATAAATTAAATATTATAGAACTTATTAATTATTTTTCAACATATCTTTTTGTTTGTTGTTGTTAATTAGGGTTGATAAAAGTTGCAATAAAGTTTCAGTAACTAATAATATTTAATGACAAAATAAAACATTTATTATCTACACTTGAAAATCACAGTTGCAACAATTTTATTATATCCTGTATTTATAGCAAACTCCTGATAATAGGCCAATTACTCGAATGTAGCAATATCCTTTTATAATCATTGCAAACAATCTTATAAAACAACATCATTATATTTAAATCCAGCAAATAAAGGAATAATATATAATTATGCACAAATTCCTTGATTTTTAATTTCTGATTAATACTAGAATTCATCAATTTAATTTTTTGGCATTATTTTTTTAAACATTTTAAATTAATTTCTTTCACTTTCATACACTAATGTGGAAACGGCAAATATTCATTGTATTTATAGAAAAACTAATAAAAACATAAAAAATGCTTGGTTTCAATTAAAAAAAAATTGACTTTGGTGTTGCCCTAAAACGAGATAGCATCCAGTGTCTTAGCGGACTTAAAACAAAATTTCATGACAAAATAAGCTTTCTACAACATTTAAACTATTAATTACGATAAATGGTACCTCCAAATGACAAATCTTGTAAAAAACATAGTCATCTTCACTCGTAACATGCCCATTGAATGAAGTTGCATAAACATTGAACAATCAACCGTAATGAAGCAATCATATCAAAAAGATTTTAATGTAGTACAGCATTCTCATTACTAACCGAGAAAAAGCGGATGCCTGCCTTTCCTGATAACCAAGTAGCATTCGCACTTAACAACGATCTAGGTCCTGAGTTTCAACAAACGCAATCTTCTTGTTTGGATAAATATTTTTCCAATTATTGCGGAAGCTTCATCATATTAGAACTTTAAAAATTGTGCAAAGCAATAATGGATTTTGTTGTTGAAATAAATGCTAATATTACCAATAGTTATGATATTAGAGAAAAAGTTTTGCAGAATTTAATTGTTATTGTGGCTTCTGATAGACGACCCAAAGATAAACATGTTAAAAAAAAAAAACTTAATAATGTAGATAACTTTTCACATGGTAAACAACAATTTAATTAGTTGAATTCTTTACCCAGTTACTGGTAGTTAATCATAAATTAAAGTTATCCAACTACCCACCCAAATGTTGGTCATCATAAGATTTTTCTGACTTAGAGACTTCTAACGCCTGTAACAAGGATAACCTTTTTGATAACAAAAATTCAGCCGGGTAGGTGGGCCAACCCAAGTGTTGGACATCAAGAGATTAAATATCACTTCTTCCTTCTTGAACAAAAAAAAAACTTTGAACGTTGGCAAAGAGAAAAAATTTCAAATTCTTTTATAACAAACATTCGGTGAGCGGGAAGGTACTTGATAATAATAATAACCGTAATAATGTCTTTATTTAAAGTAAATATTACACATAATAAAAGGAAAGTTCAATGTAGCACTTCAAACTACTCGCTAGTAATCATGGTCTTGAGAGTTCCACCAAACCGCCCAAAACTTTAAACGTTTGCAAAAAAAAAACTTTCAATTTCTTTATAACATACTCTTAAGCGGGTAACTAGGCACTTAAGTTCAAACTTCTCAATGGTAATCATAATTTAAACAAAACCCATCCACCCAGCCAAATGTTATCAAAAGATTAGATTAATCTAATATAGAAACTAACGCTTGCAAAGAAAAAAACTTTCAATTTCTTGTTAACAATCTATTAGGCAAGTACTTGGGCAATGGAGTTCAAACTATTTAATGGTAATCATAATTTAGACTGTTTGTCACCAAGAAATAGTATAACTCCTTTTCCTCTTCTGGCTAATCGACTTTTAACACATGCAGAAAACAGAAACTTCTTTGATATAAAACTCTCGGGAAAGTAGGTCGGCACTCCAGTACAAATTACTCAATAGTAATCATGATTTAAAGTGACCCATCCACTCATCAAAATGTCACTAAAAAATTTGATATCCCCTCCTCCCCCTCTGATAAAAAGTCGTAACTTGCAAAAAAACAAAACTAATTTCTTAATTAACAAACTCTTGGGTTGGTGTGTAGTCACTCCAGTTGAAACTAATAAATTATAAATATAATTTGAAAAGTCACGCTCACCCGCCTAAGTGTTGATCATCAAAAATTGGATATCAGCTCTTCCTCCTCTGTCTAAGATACTTCTAACAATTGCAGAAAAAAAAACTTCCAATCTTAATAACAAACTCTTAAGCGGGTAAGTGGCCACTCCAGTTCAAACTACTTGTTAGTAATCATGATCTGGAGTGATTCAACAACCCGCCTAAATGTACGCCAACAAAAACCTCTTCCTTCTCTGGTTAAAAAACTTCTAACATTTGTAGAAAAAAAAAAACTTCTCAGTAGTAATAGTATAATCTAAAATAACCCATATAAGTGTTACTCTTTAATAGACTGGATTCATTATTCCTTTCTCTAATATAGAGACTCGGAAGCTTGCAATAAAAAAAAACTTTCAGACTCTTGTTAACACATGGGTGGATACCTCAGATCAAACCACTCGCTGGTAATCATATTCTTGATTTACTTACCCCAAATTGGTCATAAAAAATTGTATATCACCTTCTCTTTCTTGAACAAAGAAACTTCTAACGCTTGCAAAGAAAAAAAACTTTCAATTCATTGATAACAAACACTTGGACGGGTGGGCAAAAACCCGTCTCTTCTCAGTTTTTGTGCTGTAAATAAACAAAAAATAATCAAAAATCATATTAAAAAGTGTATCTTATAGAAAATTCAGTAGAACACTATCCCACCCTTGGTTTTCTAAAATTTTATTAAAAACTCAATATCTTTAATTCCGCTACACTTAGCGACTTGAAATGTGAATATGATACTCCTGAAACTTAGTACTTTTGATCGTCCGTTCTGATTTGTCCATTTTTTTAAATTCTCTTGAAAAAAGCCGGACAATTAGTAAAACAAAGCAAGATAGACAAAAAGTGATTTAGATTTTCTGAATTTTGACAATTTTTGAATATGAAAAAACTCTTGATAATGCCCAATATACCATTTTTCATATAAATAACCTTTTATTTGTGGTCTTAAGAGTATTTACTGAAATTTTGACTGAAATCGACATAAGGTGACAGCGGTTTTTCGATACCTAAAAATTACAAGTTTTGAAGATCGCAAAAACATGTGCAATTTATATGAAAAATGGTATATTAAGCATTATCAAGAATTTTTTTATATTCAAAAATCAACATTCGGAAAATCTAAATCACTTTTTGTCTATCTTGCTTTGTTTTTGAGATAGTCAACAAATACAAAATATTTAAAAAACTTTTTATTTAGCAAAAAAACACAAACAAACAACAATACTTTAACAAGTGTGCATTGATGCAAGCTTTTGATACTTGTTAAAACAGTTTTCTTTGGTTCGGTTAGTGAAACTTGATAAAAATGCTGTTCAACATAGAGAATACGCAAATATCATTTTTGTTTACGGACTCTGTAATGGTAATGCCCTAGCAATTGAGATTTCCTAATAGAAAACAACTTTTTTGACGCGTTTTTTAGTAAAAATGTTCATTCATATTATTATCAAAAGTAAAACACCTACAACCAGGCGACGCAGCACAACGACTTGCATTTTCTCAATGGCTTCTTGATAATACCCAATATACCATTTTTCATATAAATAACCTTTTTTCTTGTAGTCTGAAAAGTATTTACTGAAATTTTGACTAAAATCGACATAGGGTGACAGCGTTTTTTCGTGACCTGAAAATTACTAGTTTTGAAAATAGCGAAAACATGTGCAACCTTCTGCATCAATATAGTGGTGAATATAAATTGATTCTATAAGTCTAGTGTAACTACTTTAAAGAAAGATTGAACACAAAGAAATCTAGACCTCGTGGATCAATTTTCTTTAAGATTTGACAAAGTTAGAACGGTTTAAACAAAGCATAATTTGGCAATTTTTCAAAATTTACGTTTTTTTTTAATTTAATGGTTAAAGCTTGATATATCAAAATGACTGCCCCAACATTAAATATACGAATATGTGTTTTAAAGTACATGCAATAAGGAATATTTTAAGCCAACGTAGACCTTCTTATCTTTTTCCAGAGGCCCAAAAATTGAGATACAAAAATGTGCGGTTTGCCGATTTTGACAATTTTTGAATATTAAAAATTTCTTGATAATGCCCGATATACCATTTCTCATACGAATAACCATTTTTCCTGTGTTCTAAAGAGTATTTACTGAAATTTTGACTAAAATCGACATAGGGTGACAGCGCTTTTTTGGGACCTGAAAATTCCAAGTTTTGAAGATCGCGAAAATATGTGCAAATTCCTGCATCAAAATAATGGAGTATACGTATTGATTCTATAAGTATTGTGTGATCACTTCAAAAAGAGATTAAACACGAGGAAATCTAGACCTTGCGAATCAAATTTTGTTAAGATTTTACAAAGTTAGAACGGTTTAAAGAAAGCAAAGTTTTGCAATTTTGCTAAATTTACGGTTTTTTTTGGAATAATGTTTAAAGCTTATTATATCAAAATAACTGCCACGATTTTAAACATAATTATGGGTTTTAAAGTACATGTAATAAGGAATAATTTGAGCTATCGTAGACCTTTTTATCATTTTCCAGAAGCCCAAAAGTTGAGATACAAATTAAGCTAAAAATGACGTTTTATTGTAAAATTTCTGACCTTCAAATGTGTGTGTGTGTGTGTTCGTGTCATTTTGAACAGGCAATATTCTAAGCTCTAAAATTTTGGAAATCTCATTTTTTTCATCTATATTTTGATCCCTGAAAATTTGAGCAAAATCAAAGAGGTCGACTTTTTCAAATTGGTCGAAAAGTAATGGAATTACCCATATATATATATATAACTGAAAATATCCAGTTTTTGTACAACCACAAGACCACAATATATGACAAATTAAACAAATTAAACATTATTTTAAAAATCTGCATTTATTATATATTTTTTATAAATCAATAATTGTATTCTCATACTGAAATTAGTTTAATATAGTATTTATTATTTGTAGTAAACCAATTAAATATATACATCAATTAAGTAATACAGAATTAATTAAAAGCTGCATAATTTATGATTTATGTAGTTAAGAAATACTGGTTGAAAATTAGTGATTCAGGATTGGAGTATATGCAAGTATATGTAAACATGTTCTCTTAATATATTAATTTATTATTATTTTTTATTATTATCTTATCTTTAATGTAAACCGTGTCCATTAGTAGTTAAAAATTGATATTAACGGACTATTGACTACATGATAAAAACATATAAATAAATCAATATTTTAAGGAAACGTTTCTGTTCAATATTTATACATATAAAACAACACTGAAACAGTAATCGTCTACCAGCTATTATTAACAACCATCATAATCTCTAATACTTAATTATATTTTATTATTTCACTAGTTATACTATACTGTATACTATTTTATTTTTGTCGATTATAATAAAGCTTGTTGTAATTATCTTTAATAATAAGTAGTCCTTTGTTATATTATCCTTGAAAAGGAATTTATATTATAATTTTATTACAGAGAAATTCTTGAATACATTAAGTTAAGTAAATAAAATATCTTTATCATAACTTCTTAATTGTGAGCATTTTTTTTTTCGATGCAATTATTAAAAAAAAATATCCATAAAGTTTACTTTAATATTACAATTTTGTGATTGATTCTGCCGCTTGTAATTAATGACGCAATTAAAAATCACTATTTCCATTTTTTATCATATTATTTTTTAATTAAAGCACTCACCTTATTCTGTGCAGAAATCAGCTCTCTACACATTCCAATTAACCATAATAATCAATTAAGTCCCGGACGAATATTTTTTAATTGCATTTTTTGCAGAATTCGGGCAGTAATTACGCGACACCATCGATTAAAAATGCATTTCATTGTTCACCAACAACAATTTGTCCCTCCCGAGGAGTGAGCGGACAAATTGGAGTCCTAATTGGGATCTTTGAAAATAAATCATCTATAACGAATTATGTTAGCGGTGGTGAATTGTTCGCGTTGACTGCAGCTTTCACTTTGATATATAAAATTTAATTGCTCTTAATTTTTAAACTAGACGAGTATAAAAATAACTAAACTAATCCTGAGTGTATTGTAACATGTTATTAATGCATTTGTATTACGTAAAAATAATAGATATATTACATACAATTTTTATTTAAAACATTAGTAGGCTAGAAAAGTACTCCTTCATTGCATTCCATATGATATTTGTATAAAATTAACGTAACATATTACTCTTTCATAATGTATCAGGTAGTGGCTAGATACGTTTTAAGTACGGTACCTTCCAAGTAAGTCCTACTCTCAATGGTGTAGTGTTACAATAAAAACTTTTAACTTTTAAATGAGAAAGCTATCAGTATCGACACATTTTATACATAATAGTTCAAACAAGTTTTATTGCAAGTTATTACAGACCTACAATGTGCCACTATAACCAAATACAAAGCCTATATTCAATACACTCATGTTTCTTCTTTAGGAGTCCTACCTCCACAACCAAGCGGAAAGCAGTCAAGTGTAGTTTATAGACACCCGATACCACATAACCTGTTTATTATAAAAAATCTTGCAAATTTTAGTCGAGTTTGCTTAAGAGTTTTTTTCTTATCTGTCGCACTATTCAGCTAAATAGCAACTGTCACTCCCTTATCCGCCACCAAATATTCAGAATACACAAAACTGTGTCAAAAGAGATATCATCAGATAAATTATGTATGAGTTAAGTTTAAAATTTACTGGCATTACTGGTAAGTTACTATAATACTAACACTAAAGTTCTAAACAATCGGATCATAAAAGACGTTTTCTAACAACTCGCATTCCTAATAGAATCGTTTATATTTAGAAGAACTTCTTTAAACACAAAAAAACAAATAAGTCATTTAATGACTATACAATTAACCAATTTTGCCAAAGGGAGCTAACGCGAGGGGATCAAGTACCTCGCGGAATGCCGTTTGCCGGTTCCAAACCTGGATAAAACAGGAAGGTTTTGATGTTAGGCCAGCCACCTGCTTTATGCAAAACAAAGCCAAGGGCTCATAAAACGAAACGACAAGCCTCGAAACCGGACAGATACACGTTGACAAATTACGCAAGAAATACGATAAGAGCACAAACAACGAAACCAGCACCAAAATCAGCTAAAAATTAGTTGCTGGAACGTAAGGCCACTTAACAACAAAGACCAAAAAATACAATTAGAGCTACAACAACACAAGTTAGACATATGTGGCGTATTTGAAACCAAGAAACTAGGTAAAGGCACATACTGCAGTGACAGAATTCTCCACATAACAATAAAAAGCCTTTAACAACAAAATCTTCACTTAATATCGCTATATGCATCTGATGCAAGCAAACTTAATAAAGAAGCAGCACACTTCTACAAAAAACTACAGCAAGAAGTAAATATCATACCAAACAAGAAGATGATAATCATCTTAGGCAACTTAAACGCTAGTGTTGGAAACTCCATTACCCCAGAAGTTAAAAACAGATTTAATAAATCAACACAGAACAGCAGAGGTGAAATGCTAACTGACTTCTGCGCTCACAATAAAATTAGAACATGCAACACATATTTTTATCATAAAATCCAACACACAAGATTACATTCTGACAAGATAAAAAAACAATAGTAATTGATTATATCATTACAAACAAAACCCTGAGGCCTGAATAAGTCTTTGATATACAAGCACTGACATGCCTAAATATAGGGTCAGACCGTAAGTTGGTTCTAAGAAAAATGTTGCTAGATCTACCATAACAAAGATGACTTTAAAAATGCAAAAAAATAGAAAAAAAAATAACATTGAATTGCTCAGAAACTAAAGTACAAAAAACTATACCAACGCCAACTTGCTAGTAACACTACACAAGAACCCAATCACACGGGCTTGGGGACAAAAAACATAAACAAAAAAATAACTTTAAAAAAAAATCAAAATCATGGTTCACAAATGAAGTAAAAACTATAGCAATGGAAAAGAATAAATGCGGTATAAAACCACAAATGACCCGCACGACAGTAAAAGTTACATAGCAATAAAAAATAAAACCACCAATCAAATTCGCGTCATCAAAAGAGACATTGGGAAAAATTCAGCAAAAAGAGGGAGAGTAATTTATATGGTACTCAAAAAAATATTTGGAATCTTTTAAGGAGTCTCAGAAAAAAGGTAAATGAAATAGTGCAGATAAGCACCATCAAAACGCAAAAACTGGATCAACTCCTAACGCAACTGTACTCACAAGAAAACAACAAACTAAGCAAATTATTAATACCCACAAATAATACCTAAATACTAGAACATACCATTCAGAATTATAGAAACAATAATAAAAACTCTTAAAAACGGAAAGCACCGGGCCCAAATTACATCAAACTCAAACTTTTAAAGTACGAAAGACAGCCACTTGCAGAACAACTAGCAAACCTATTCAATAAGATCCTTTCAACCACGCAAGTGCCCCAAGACTAGACGCAAAGCACAAGCATCGCATCACATAAGAAATGTAGACTAGATCCAAATAACAACTGATGCATCTTCCTGCTTGACACCTAAATAAAAATATTCACCAAACTCCTAGCAAACAATATCGCCAAAAAATATCTATGCAAGAAAAACAACAAGGATTTCAGAAAAACCGCTTAACCACAGCCATCTATTTGGTTCAACATATCGCAAAAACAACATAAGAATTCAATAAACCTACCTACGACGCCATCTTCATTGCAGATTCAGAAGACGGACTTCAATGTTTGCCAAACACATTCAAAGCCAATCACTAATCAGATACCTGAAAATACAAATCAACACATATGGAGATCTGAAAAACAGCGTCACAAAGCAAGCCACCAAAGCGGAAGAATCTCAGGCGCACTGTGCAGAACAATATAGAAGAACAAACACATATCAACTAAGAGTAAATCTAGAATATACAAAGCATGTGTCAGACCCGTACTCATATAAGCAGCCGAAACAAGATCCAACATCGCAGAGACGGTTGAGTACTGTGGAGATAAAGACACAATACAGAAAAAACATAGAAATTAAAGACAAATGCAACACACCGTACATTGCAAGATGGGTTCGAAGCAAATGACGTAAGTGGAACGAGCACTTAACAAGAATAGACAATACCCGCTTAGAAAAACATACATTTATCCTCCTCTTAGTATAGTTTTTGTAAAAAGAAATGTAATACTGGGATAATCCGCAAAGAATAGTAAGTTTCATTTTGAAACTGCATTAGACTGGTCGCTCTTTATATTGCTTTGCGGATATTTTGTACTGTATTCTGTTAAATCTACGGAAAACATAACTTTGCTACCGTTTCCCTAATAAGGGATAATAATATTTACAAATTACGGTTGTTTAATAAAAAAATCGTAATTATAACTACTGTTCTATAACAGTTTCACCAAACAAAACCCTTAAGCTGCCGAATTATTTACGTACAAGTAAACTGTTTGAGGATGTGTTAAAGTTATTCACACATATACAAAGTTAGTCTTAGGAGTTTGACAAAGTTTTTTGAAGTTGAGGTTGTACTAAAGTGTAAAAAAAATGTTATTCATCACTGCTGTTTGAAACCTTGGACTTGTGTGTTAACACCGTATTTAACACTAAAGCCTTGCACTGGTACTTGAAGCCATCTCACTATTAATAATCCATCTAATTAAGTAAATAATTAATTAATTCAGCTTCTATTCCAGCATAATCCCTAAACATGACCAAATCTTGGAGCAATGTACGTCCAACTCTAGAAGCTAAAATATTAGACTTGAGAAAAACCTGCTAGGCATAAAGAAAATCCTCTTCAACCTGCGTAAAAACATTACGCATAAAATTAAAAAGAGCAAAGCCGCCTCCACAACGTCATTCGTTGCCAGGCAGATCCCCAATAACCCACGCCACCAAAAGTTTAAGTCCAGCTACCTCCAAAAATCAATGGAGGACAAACCGGACAGCAAAGTGGCCACAGACAAAAAACCCCACCACAAGAGAATTTACCGCCGTAGTCCAAGAAACAAACAAAAAAATTGGGTAAGTATTCTTCAGTTTTTGCTCCTAATAGACCATCAGCCGGCTCATCAATTTAAATGCCTTCAGCGCCATCAGCCAACAAGGTAAAAAAATCCACAAAAAAGCCGGTTATTAAAACTCCCTAGGCCCCCCAACAAATTTCTTAATTTCGTCAACATCCAATCAATGTAGGATGCATGAAAATTTTCATTGTTTATTTTAAAAGCAACAACGTGTTGCACTACACGTTCCAATTGGGGTCCAAAAAAACCCTAAAATACGGTATCAGAATCAGTGCAGGCAGAGTTAACAACTCTAGAGTATGCTCCTTTTACAATCATGGAAAGGAATAGAAAGTTGTGTGAACTCACTGTAAACGCTGAGTTTAAACGCAAATCCAGGGACATTGTCCATCGTTGCCAGCGTTATGACCACAATGCATCTAAATGCAATTACTCATGTGCAAATTTACAAAGAAATAAGAGCATGTAGCTACATGCGCCACATGCAAAGAACTGCATACCGTAAATTATAAAAGCTGCCCAGCTTGTTTCAAGCTGAAGGCAAGCCAACCTTCTCCTAAAGCCCAAACCAAGTCACCTACCTTTCAAAAACAGACACACGCTTATTCCCGGAGCACTCCCAACACTCGCAAGTAGCCAACCTATAAACAGGTAACGGAAAATCAGCCGCAAAACGCTTATACGTTATCAATAAAAATCAACTTCTCAAGCAAGCAAAGCTGATTTCAAGAAAATTTTAATATCTTCTGTACATCCCCTAAACTACAAACTTCTAAGAATCAAAGAAAGGCGAATTTAGTCGGTAGGTGCTCGTAAGTGTGAATTCTACACTTTTCGATTCTTAAAAAAAAAATCCTCCCAATCCCAAAAAAAGCAAATGTCAGTAATTATCAAACAGCGTAAACTTACGGAATAGTCTTAAACTCTCTCACTACGACACAACCACCGCTAGGTCAGGTGTGTTACCCATGACACCTTTGTTATATATGACCTAAAGGCCTGCACCTCCGCTATAGGTCCTGGAAATCTTATTAAAACTCTACGCTATCAACTATCGCTTTGTCCATGGACTATAAATACTATCCCGCTTCAACCCGGACGACTGACTTCTAGTCTTGCATGGTACCTTCAAGGCCACAACTCCAACAAGCTATGGACTAACCCTATACGCTTGCCAGGCGTCTTTAACCCCTGAGGGACGCCTTTACCAAGCTGCTCCCAATGGATTCCCATCACATCATCTTAAAGTATAAAAATATAAGACATTTTATTGCTATTTATCTAAATTAATGATGCAGCAACATTACCTTATCGTTTAAATCAGTTAATTAGTTCCTCATTTAAATCACAACAAGCTATAATCAACGTATTTTAACAATTATGCAATATCAAATGCGGTAGACCAGTCGGGCTCGGAAAAGGAGGTTTTATTCGTAATTGCTCGACAAATTAACAGAAGTGTCAGTACAATGGCGTAGATGGATCAAGAAATACTACAGAACGTTTTTGGGTCGTCGATCTCAAATACCGATTTTCAACAAGAAGAGCAATTTGAGATAAAATGATGCAATGAGAAACTACAATGGGTCAAAGAAAACAAAGACATTTACAGTTTGCGACATACAGCTTTTACACGCGAAGTGATAGCACTTTAGTGTTTTACATTTGTTTCTAGAACCAACATTATAGAGCATTAATAAGAGCCTCATTTTCCAACAGAATGATGAAAAGCCGCATATAGCTAGCGTAACTATTAAATTCTTGAAACTAGCTAATGTTAATTTAATACCATGATCTTCTAAATCTACGACTTATCATCTTCAGTCACCCTTACTCACTTCACCTAATATTCAAATGTGTAATAAAAAAGCTTGGGAATTAACTCCTCAGGCTGAGATTGAGTGCTCCAGAAATTGTGGCGGGGCAACTCATTATTGAAATAAAAGGAAAACTTATCATAATTTCAATTTTTTTTTGACATTAGTAATATACCTTTGCATCTGAAAAATTAACCCACCCACTTTACCGCTGATGTTTGCATACCCATTTTTTCAAAATATAAAATATGAAATGTTCCCAGCAATAGCTATTTTAAACTGAAAACCGTTTAAAGAAGATTCTTTTAACATAGCAAACAAACAAGTTGGTAGAAATTTTTTTATAAAAAGCTACATAAAACCAATGTGTAGTAGTACACTATATGCCAATGAACAAAAACCCAAAATCTAATCCAACCATTAGAGATATTAGATTAAAATTAAAAAAATACGTTGTCAATAAAAAGTAAAATATATCAACATAAAAAATATAACCAAAAATTACAAACTTAAATTAGTCAACAAGCATGTAAATTATCAAACAAAATTGTTTACTACTACAATAATAGAAATAGACTATGGTAATATTTCAGGTAGTCCAACGAAATAATTGCAAGGATATAGGATATACAAAAGTATGCTACTTTGCAACAAGAATGTAGCCGATAAGAAAAAGCAAAAAGACTTTAAATCATCAGTATTCTGTAATTCTGAAAAGGTCTTTCAAATTTTGTCATTTGAGAAACGCCAATTATCTCAGATTTGTAAAGACACTTAATTTCTATTAGCTTCCAATATTATCCTTGCTATATTTTTCTATTTAAAAAAACTTTAAAAAAGTCTAATCAAGCGTTAGTGATTTCTAATATTTTTATAGTTGCCAAAACTGAATTATTGAATGACGTATTAGTTTTGTAAACTTATGTTATTCAGTGATAGTTATGCTTAAGATATTCAGTATATTAGTTGTTTCAATTTGACAATAGTCTATAATAGCTTCGATATTAAGAATACTTTTGTTAATGCCGCGTATTAATAGCTAACATAATTGTAAATTGTATGAAAGATATATATAGAACAGTTATTCTACTTACGAATTATTGCTTATATATTCTGATTTTTGCTAGCATTAATTGCCAAACTGGTAACAATAACTAAATATTAACCCAAATATTTATCTAAAAAAAGTATTTACCCAAAAAACCAATATTTGTAATATCAAAATAATAAACACATAAATATGTATCCAGTTCAAAAAACATAAAAAAATGATTTGCGTCTTAATATTGCAATTAAATCTTTGAATTTATGAATAAAAAACGTCATTACTTCATCAAGAATTTTATTACTATTTGAGCTGTATATATTTTTTCCTGGTTGATAAGCATAACAAAGTAACGTTTATCGCCGGATATTAAGTTGTCGAAACGCTTGTCCCCTTACATGCCTTACTTATTGTAATCTATGCGCATGCATGAAAAAATAAAGAAGTGAAGACAATAAAAGGAAACGCAAACATCCCCACCGTAACAATATAATAAAGCATAATAACATTCATGTTTATGTAGCATTATTGCACACTAAATATTCAGAAAGTACATTTTGCGAGTCGTGGGGGTACTGTAATCTAGCTAAATGCATGGTACTTACTTTCTTTGTACTGCAGCACATTCGCGTGTTTCTCGTGAATCACGACGCAACGATAGCACACCCTTTTACTGCAACAGACAAGGGAAAAATATTAATATATTAAATAAAATGTCATAATATTTGGGGAACAATATTTTTATTATGGATTATATACAGGGTGAGTGAGTCATTGCACGATAAGACAATGTTGATTGCATGCTTGCATGTGCATTACCAGACGTCCAGACCTGGGTTAACTTTTAACTGAAAGAGTTTATCTGAAAAATAACGCAAGGTAGGAATATTTTTTGCACACTTAATTATATTCATTAGATACAATATTTTTCAAATGATTGACATAAACAATTAAGAGAAAGCTACCAACATTGTAATTTTATTTTATGATACAGTTCCTAGAAATCATTGAATTAAATATCGCAATCTTATAGAAAATATGATATAAAGTTAATTAAATTGCACATCAGTTGATTTTTTTAACTTTAATAATACACATATTCAGAATTTAGTTTATAAGTTTTTTTTTTTTTTTTATTATATACATGCAAATCCAGCTCTTATAAATAAATATAAATTACCATTCGTTTTTGTTGTACAAATAAATAAGTTATGTATGAATTAATTATTGATATACGGCAAAAAAAGTTCTGTTAAAACTGTTTAATTATAAATGTTAATTTTTCGCCACTATTTTGTTACTTAATCAGAACATACTATAAACAAATAGTCTAAATAGTTTAATATCGTGCGTATATTAAATAATCACAGTCAAGTTAATTACAGATTGGGTTAAGATATAATATAACAAGAACAGCCCAAGATTTGATCCTTAAAGAACATCGAGGTGTATTCTTTCTATTGTACAGTTTGTATACGATTATTTAAATATAGAGCAGATATTATAATCATTTAATTTAAATAGTAAGATGAGAATTTTGATTAAACATCTTAGATAGATCAGTATAGCTTTGAGGTAATTTTTGAAGTTAACTAATATACTTTAAGTAATATCTAGCAAAATTGTTGTGTTTCATAAACCCATTTTGTTATTGAAAAATATTTAGTTAAAACTCTTTCTAATATTGTCGGCCATAATGAGACGTACACGTTATTATAGGTTATCTGCTAATAGTTTGATTAAATTGTATGCTACTAAATTATTATACAATTTTCTGATATGCAATAAATTTTGCAAACATTTTTGTAGTTGTGTAATCTACTTTAGAGATCCTGATGTGCAAAATTTCTTTAACCTTCTTTAAAGTTTGTTTCAGATGCATTGATAAAATTTGAGTATGCTACTTTCACATTTATTTTTAAATTTTTCAAGTCATTACTAATTATGCTACCTTTGTGTCTCGTTTTATATTTAATAATTCTCATTATCAAAGTTAAACTTTAAAGAAAATCAATGTTTGGTGTGTTTTTACATATTAGTACATGTTTCGCAAAACAAAAATATATTTATGAAATAATAAAACAATTTACAATGTTTTTTTCACAAATTTATTTTTAAAAATACAATACTGGTTTTGGCTCTACTAGAGCCTTCTACAAATGTAGTGGTCAAAAGTAATACATCAATAGCACCGAGTTTAATAAATAATACTCCTAATCCTAATAACTCGCAAATAGCAAATGTAGCAAACATATCTTTACAAGAAATGACTGAATGCAATAAATTTTCGAAAAACTGCAATGGGTCCTTCGTAAAACCCAGATGGCGCCTTCATGGAAGAACCATGCTACTTAAATCATGCTACTGGCCCGCTGCCTTCACTTCTGGCAGCACAGGTGGTGAGATATTATGCATGTCAACGTAAGTTTTCCAGCAAATTTAATTTACTTTGCCAGAGGTTTCCGTAAACCCTTAGTTCATGGAATCCCACCAACTTTTACTACCATTTTTACTAACTTCATGTATGCTACCGACTATCCTAGGTATCGACTCACTGCGTTCTTTAAAAACACAATAAAGTTTTAGCAATTCAAGAGGTAAACTAACTTTATTGTTTAAAGCCACTCCTCACAAAATTATAGAACTGCCCGTAGTTCACAAACTATGTCCTCCGGCAACCTCAGATATATTGCAAGTAACGGCAATTTATAAACCGTTAAAATCTGACATGCGGCCTTTAGAATTGAAGCTAGTTGATCCCATGGTTATACAACCTAAACTTGATCTTATCGCAATTCAAATCGGCCTACTTCACAAATTGTTGCGCAGACACCCTAAAGTGTTTTTTGAACGTCCGAGGTTAACCACCATGTACGAACATCAAATCCTACTCTCGAATATTACGTCTTTTACTGCAAAACAATATCCCATTCGTGAACCGCCGTACAGGAGTAAATAAATAGGATAAAGAGTGGGATATTGTAAAACGATTAAATACGAAGTTTGCAAAACCTTTAATAACGGCCGTAAAAAGATAGCACTGTACGCCTTTGCTGAGACGCTCAACGATTAAACTCAAGTTGCCCAGACCTATTGAGAACTTGATGTTAAACTTGTCAGAGGAACTTAACTTTGTCCAACTGATAAATTCCCATCAAATTCAAACAACAATATTACAGTCAAGTGCAGGGCCTACCAGTTTTGCGTTTTGCAAATCTTCTACTCGCTGTATAGATAAAACCTTAGAACCAGAATGTGACAAATTTTTTTAACCTTTTGTGGACAACTTGTTTATTAACTCCTGTTAGATTGAAAAACATCTTATCCATCTAGTTTTTTCCCGACTGAGAAGTGCTAGTTTTTTTTAAGTACAATTTAACTTCTACTGAGTTAGTGCCTTCTTTTCGGAATCTGTTCAAGCTCACCAAGATTTTCTCAATCCTGAAAACGTAAAAAACTCTATTTAAGTATTCCAAAAAATTTTGTAAAAAGATTTTCCACGATGACCGCCCTGTTAACTGTTAAGAAAAGCAATCTAATAAAACTAGAGATCCAAACAAGTTATTGTTTTTTGAATCATCTATCCCAGAAAGTTTTGTTGCACTAGCTAAATTGTACAATTTTATAACACATCTAAAAAAATAAGACTTCTCCTTGGTTTTATCATCCTGCACGTGCCGTGTAACAAGATGTCTTGTCTCACCATCCACTGGCTTCCTAGACCGAAAACCACAAACTTCATATAGCTACCGTTAAACTAAACCGCACTATTGCTGCTCTTTTAAGCCGTTTGCTAATCGAGCAAAGTGCTGACTTCAAACCGCTGAGCATCCAAATCAGTTTTTCCTTTAGACGAGCCTTCGTATTTGTGTATCCCAAATTCTTTAATATTCAATTTTATTATTGCGTATCACGAGTTCTACGGGTACTTTGGCATCTTCAAAACTTGGTGTGGCACTCCTTAAAAGTTGTAAGTTGTGTCAGAAATCAAAGTTTTGTCGTTTACCAAAACCTCAGTTAGAACCCTTCATTCCTTCAAGTCCACAAAACTTTGTATCAATTGACGTATATATCAATGATAGTTGTCGCAAAGTACCGGTGTGGTTTCCTAACTTTGTTTTGGTAGATGTTTTTTTCAAAATACGAGGTGGTCCTTTACCCCGTTAAGC
This sequence comes from Tachinus rufipes, assembly GCA_963932245.1. Lineage (NCBI taxonomy): Eukaryota > Metazoa > Arthropoda > Insecta > Coleoptera > Staphylinidae > Tachinus > Tachinus rufipes. The sequence goes on from OZ010744.1 coordinate 37,160,829, forward strand.
AAATTACATTCTAAATCGTCAGCAAAAACACTATTTTTTAAAAATGAGAATGCCGCTTTGCATCACTTTTGATCACGGCACCCAATTCACGGCCATGCGGCAAATGTCTAATGCATTCTCTCTTCGGTCCGCTACGGATAAACGTTTGACTCCACGGCGTTTGCCCCTAGAACTAAGGAAGTGAGCTAACCGATCCTCTGAGGCTTCCACTCAAATTACCCGTAAAGCCAAGGACGCTATCCTTAGAAGTGATGTGGAGTTGTGGTGTTCCGTTCACGACGGCGACTCGTCCCACGTTGACGAGATATCTTGTCTACCACGAGTACGGTGTTGCCGGGGACACTCTCACTATCACAAGTTTTTGAGTGAAAGGTTCACCGCCCAGATTTAGTGAGGTACATGATGAAACCTGGAACGGTGACTTTTCTCTGTAGTTCTTTGGTTTGAGAACTGATAAAAGTACTGAGAAAGAGCAGGAACCCCACCGGTTCTGGCTGTCGGTGCCTGCTCGCATGGTGTTGGACTCTCAGTGGCCGTTTCGCTACCTTTAGTAGATAGGGGGGTCGGATTTTTCCACTAAATGTGGGAGCATGACCCTTAATTGGGCGGGAAAACTACCGCAGTACGACTCGGTCCCACCGCCTCTATAGCCAAAACGTGCCCTGTCCTGAGGGTCACATCGAAGGAGGCGGCCTTGCTGACGGAGGACCATTTCAGTCATAATAGTGAGTGTAGGCCTATAGATGAGACTCTAGTGTAACAACGTTTGAAATACCGGCCGGGAGCATGAACAAAAGCGGACCTAACTCACCCCGGTGTAACGGGGAACCCGCGGTTTGAACGTTCAGCCTAGCATGTAGGTGAAACGGCTGCCACGCCAGGGGAGGCGATAGCGGGAAAAACTAGGAGTTCTTAGCGACTAACATGACAGACTGTTAAACTCGCGCGTTCCGTTTCCTTATCAGTTCGTACAAAAAATAATCAATTTCGGTATACATACTGCAAGTCATCTTAATACATAGGTAAAGTCCAGCGGCCATCATAAACATGCTTCCGCAACCTAAACACACAAAGATAAAACTCGTCAACAACCAAAGCTATAAAAACCAGAAAAATAGCAACGTTTCAAAAAAAATACCTACATCCTAAATGAATGTGAAATCTGTATCACATTTTTAAGTAAAATAAATACTGGTTATATTCTGTAAGTAATCCGTAAAAGAAAGTAATTATTGTCTTGATACATAGCTTTATATCTTGTTTGAGATTAAAAAAATCAATCGGTGCAGTTTAAAAAGGTCTCTGAAGTAGAAAAACGTAATGATAACGCAAAAAGACTATTACAATAAGAAGAAAACTGTTAAAACTCTCTATGGCACTTGATTAGGTTAAGTGCACCTCCTCTCGATCCTCTCCACATAAGTAAACCATTAAGTCCGTGAGATAAAAAAATCTTTACCAAAACTGAAAAAAACAATCTTAAAAAACAGGCGTGCTTTAAAAAACTCGTTTTGTTACCCTAAACGCCGATACTGCCGGCAAGAATGCAACAAGAAATGCAAACTTAAGCCCAAGTCCAAATGCAAAAATTTTAATATAAAAATTCTAGCCAAAAAAGTCATCGTTTAAAGCCCTAGTCCAAATGCAAAAGTTTTAATATAAAAATTCTAGCCAAAAAAGTCATCGTTTAAACAGAAAGCAGTGTACCACCAATGACTTCATACCGCAATAATATAACCAATTACCACGACAACCTTGACGGAACAAACAAAATAAAAAAATCAATAATCTCTGCAGTAAAAAACCTATTCGAGTCTACTTTAGGAATCAAAATACATATTAAAACCGTAAGTATAGACAATTATACTAACAAAAAGTAGTATTCTGAACAAAGACTCGAGAAACCTGAAAACAGTAGTTTCAACACCTCTATTTACTAAAGCGGAAAACAACTTGAGCCTTGTACCATTCCACGTTACCGAAACCTCACAAATTTATAATACAGGGTGTAGATTAATTGGCGGATAAACGCCAGGTAACTTTATAGATCGTGCCAAAAGAAAACAAAAATCTTAATTCCAAAATGCTAAAAAACTTTTCGTTTGGCCTCACGAAGTCCTCAAAGTTTTGTTACGCTTGGCAACGTTGCAAACTTTCTAAATTCAAACCTATAATGTAGGCAACTTAATACACATAAAATAGGCAATTTAATACACACATCAAATTTTATTTTTTACTACAAATGTTCAAATTGGCCACAGTTTACTTTTAAACACTTTACAGCACGTATCGATATCGAATTTATGACGTTCTCAAGTATCGCCGGCGTTAAATGTTAAATCTGTCAGAGTTGCTATATTCATGTATATCAATTGTGCATTAAAATAATTATTATTTTTATTTATGGCAGAATCTAATAATTTATAATAGTTGTATCAGAGTATCAGCTGCAATGTATAAAATGTTCTATAATTCAATAATAATTATAGTACCTATTTGCTGGATTCACACATTTATTTTGAAAACGCATTTTAGCCGCATGGTGAAACGACAAAAGTCACCGATGGTTTTTGTCAAGGGTAGTCACGGGATTGACATGGCAACGTAGTAGTTGTTAATCCGAGACAGACATAAGGCCGACCGCCGCATACTAGACGAACGCAACATAATATATTTCGCAAATGCATCAAAACACCATTCATAATTTAATAATGCGGTATATGTCGTCAATGTGCAACCTCACACAATTTTAAATTAATGATTATCAAAAGAATAAAGTATATCATAATATTTAAATTGAATTTTATTTGAATTTAAAAGTCACCGGAGATCAGAATTGACCCCTTGACATTTATTGCATTGCCTACTTTATAATTTGAATTTTATTAAAAATTTGCTACGTTGCCAAGCGTATTTTTAATTTAAATTTGATTTATTCTTCAAAAGTAATTTGCACATTTTTCAATGTTTTTTATTATTAAGTTTCAATAAACCCCGTAATTTTTATTATACTAAAAAAGAAAGCAAATTGGTACATAAAATACGCAATTAAAACAATACTTGCATTGACAAAATTAAAACTTTGAGGACCTCGTGAGGCCAAACGAAGAGTTTTTCAGCATTTTGGAATTAAGATTTTTGTTTTCTTTTGGCACGATCTATAAAGTTACTTGGCGTTTATCCGCCAATTAATCTACACCCTGTATATTTCCAAGAATTATAATTAGCAATTTTTCAAAATCAATCAGACAGCTAAAATCACCTACAAACACTAAATTTAGAATTCAAGGTGCAAATGTTTATAAATGCATTAAACAAAGTTAAAGTGCGCTAAACTGCTTGAAATTAGGTCAATTTTCACAATTACCGTTTTCAAATTATCTAAAATGTTTTATGATATCCCTTGCATTTTTTTTTTTCATAAATCTAATTAAAAGTATTTAATTTATTTACAACTAATTTTGTCGCAGTTCCGTAACAGTATGTGCTGCCTTGATTGTATGTACACAATCTTAACAGCACAGCCTAGAGAGGGTAAGCTTCAATTATTTAATACCACAATAATGAATATTAAAATCCGCCCCAAAAAGCTAATATTATACACATTCATGCTTATCTTACACAAATAATAATTTCCTAAAATGCTATAAAGACATTACCATAAATATAATCCCGAAACTAGCCCTATACCATCGGGCGGCGGGAACCGAAAATATAAAATATTATATTAACATGAATAGGGGTAATAATTTTTCGGTGAGCATGCATGGCGAGAGGCCCATAATCCTTTCCGCGTATATCTAATTCCACGTGATATTTCACATTTTTACCCCGTTTTAAGCAAATATACAAATTAGGACCTTGCTCACCAACTACTGTTTTGTTGTCGTGCATGCCACCACGACTCCCGTTTATTTTTATAGTTCGTGTTACAACTTAATTCGTGGAAACGTGGTACCCACGGCAGTATGCATTAAAAAGCCCCGACAAAGATTTATATCAAAAGGTTGTACGTAATGTATAAAAGGGGTGTATTTGAGAACGGGTCCTTTATTAGTCTTAAATTATTAGTTTATCAAAAGGAAAGTTTATTAATGTAGCTTGATATAATGCCTTGTTTACACGAGGAAGTTATTCTTCGAGTAACTTGCCTATTAGGCTAACATGTGTGAGATAATAATAGTGCCAATAGGGTATTTAATCGCATCGCAGCAGCTCCCACATGTAATAAAATAAATTTGCATTTGTAATTTTGGTGTAAGGTATTGATGGTGTAAATTTGCACTTCATGTTTATGATTTCCAATATCCATAAATTATAAAACAATGATTTATTATTATATTTATCTACATCAAATTTTAATTGATTTTTATAGGCAATAAAATTAAATCAAATTTACCTAGATTCAATTATTTTATACATCAAATATGTTACAAACTGATTCTATGTCTGCTTAAAGTTGTTAATTATTAATAAATAGTGATATCATGATTTAAAATTGATGACGCGTTTAGTTTTAGTTTTGTAAAGATAAAGATCTGGTTTACTACACAGAACCCAGACTTAGCAATTTTTGTATAAAATTAAAAAAAAAAACTTGTTTGTTTTAGCAGTCAATTGGAAGTTAATTTCTGGATAGCTCTCACACAAATAAAAAACATGATCGCAATATCTAACTTTTTCTAAATTTTTTAGTATGTATACAAATTAAAAAAAAAATGTTTACAAAATCTTACTTGGTTTGTGTGATAGATTTCCACAATTCCAAAACAATGCATAATAGTTGAAAGAAACCTTATATATACAAAAATGTACGCTTAGAAAACCTTAAATGACATAAAATGACAATTTTGTTTTAAATCAAAATATATTTTGAGATATTATAAGTGATTAAAACTAATCTTGCTGTTCTTAGGCTACTTTTAACCTTTTTAATAACAGCGAGAAAGAGTATTTTTCGCATCAAACACTTATAAATTTTAAAATAAAATCATTTTTTTGATGACAAATCAGCACCTTTTTAAATAATATTATTTGTTTCTATTAACTGGTAGTTACTTAGAATTTTTTTTTTTATAAATATTAAATCCTTTAAAATGAAAAAAAATGTTTTGATTTTTATAGTATTTTTACTTTGTAGATGAGAAGCATTTTTGCCATTTATGTTTTTTACTGTAGTTCACCATATGTATGAGTTTTTTTAGCAAACGTAGTATAAAAAACCCTTTGTTAAAACAGCATTAAAATATCTTCTGACAACAAATATAATAAAAAAATTACGCAGTGGCTATTGTTTTTAGTAGGCAGTCTCACAATCTCTAAATAAAAATTGTGCCAAAATGACATTTTAGTTTTTTGATAAAACTTATTTTTTAGATAATTTTAATTTTAATATTAATTAATATAAAATTAAAGACATTAAGGTATGTGTGGAACAAAACATCTGAAAAATGACCGCATTGACTGTGGTGTTACATATTAATTCCTTAGATAAAATTTTATATAACTTGTTGACATAATTGCGAACAAATGTCAGCAATGTGACGCCAAATTTTGTCTTTAAAATCCTTAATGATTTGTGGTTTGTTGATGTACACTCAAGACAAACCTGAGAATATCACAACTAGATTTAGTACTAGTAAATATACAACACAAAAACAGCAGCACATTAGTAAAGACATAAACAAACAAACATAATCAAAATATAACTTAAAAAAAACTGAATAACCCGGTAATAAAACATATCTTAGAAGCCGACTTAAACAAACAACTTGCACCTACAATGGATCACTTAATTGAAAAAAACATTAAAAAAAAAATTAAACAAAGTAGTGCAAAACATCAAAGACAAACTCCTACGACCAGATGGAAGTAAAAATTACAGTGGATGACAAACAAGGTCTTACAATTAATAAAACAAAGATGGCTCAACAAATACAACCCAGATCAATAAAAAAAATCAACAGAGAAAAACAAACCAAAATCAGAGAGACCAAAAACCAAAAAATGCAACAAAAGTATGAGAAATGCCAGAGAAGATATGACGCTTCAAATGTTTATAAAAAATCAAAAAGATAACAGAAAAATGTAAATAAAAAAAAGTTAATAAACCAATAGATAAAACAAACAAGGTAATAATTAAAAAAAAAAGAAATAAAAACAACAAGAAAAAACTACATAGAACAACTATTTTATGACAACGGAACAAGTAAATCCCAGATATAAAACAAATCGAAACTAAGTATTCTGATAAATAAAATGAATGACATATAAGAAAACATCTTAAAAATCGGATTTCATCACACTTCTTAAAATTATACACAACAAGATAAAAAAAAGTGAAGAATATATCTCAAAAACTCGATTCTGGTTTAGAAACGCATAAGATACCCGCGAAACCTTTCTCAGTATTCAAGTACTCTTCCAAAGACTAAGAAACGTCAATAAAAGCATTTACGCGTAGCATTCAGTCGTATAATAAAATTAATAAAATAAATAAAATTAAAAAAAAAAAACAGAAATTGGCAGAAATCTTAAAATTATTACAAATCTTTATTGAAACCAAATCGCAACTGTCCTGGCACGTACCAAAAAAAAAAAACAACATACTTACTCAGAGACGTCTGACAGAGATTCATCCCATCGCCAACACTATTCAATATACATATATGTAAAACAAATCTTCCGTATAAAACAATTCTAAGAATAACTCAAAATGATAAAACCTTAAATAACATAAAATATGCTAAAGACACTGTAATATTTGCTAGCTCAATGAAATACCTGCAAACACTAACAGATAAAATAGTAAACAAAAGCCACATATATGGCCAAGATATAAACACAGAATGAACAAAATACATGGCCATCAGTTAATCTATCTAACCATAAACCACAAACCAATAGAAAGAGTGAGTACCTACGTACCTACAGACAAATATTAATGACAACCTATAATTAAATGAACAAAATATTTAAAAACCATTACCTGATTATAGACACAAAGCAGAGAATGCTAAACTGTTAAATACTCTCAGTGCTATTATATGGTATAAAAGCATAGACGCTAACAAAACTAACAGTTAAAAAAAATTAATCTTTTGAAATATGAGTATCCCTAAATATTAAAAATATCATAAGTACAACACGTAACAAATGAAGAAGTTTTACAAAAATTACTAAAATCAAAATGCTATTAACAATAAAAACCAGAAAGCTCCAATATTTTTGACATATTATAAGATATAAAAACCGATACTAAAAAGTGTCCAGGAAGTAGGGACAAATAATAAAGTGCTATAAAACTTACAAAACTTATTGAAAATGTAATTTTTTTTACAAACATACAGGTGATAAGTAACATCTCTTATTTATGTATGAAAAATTATATCTTCCATATGACCACCCAAGGCCGCGCGGCAATGAGCAATGCGTTCATTGAAGTTTTCGATAACGCGTTCACAAACATCTAGTTGGATGCTGCTAATAACCCTTTGAATTTCTTCCTTCAATTGGTATATTGTTTGTGGTGTTCACGTACATTTTTGATTTCACAAATCCCCACAAAAAAAGTCGCAAGGCGTAATATCGCATGATCTGGCAAGCCATTCCTGGTTTCCACGCAAAGAGATAATTTTTTGAGGAATCTTTTTATTAAGCAGAGCAATTGTTTCACGGGATGTATGACATGTCGTACCATCTTGTTGAAACAAAGAGTCGTCATCTTTATCCACAACTGTTTTTAGGACTTCCTCATTTTCAAAAAAGTACTGGCCAATCACTCCTCTTGCCCAGAACCCACACCACACAGCCGTGCGTTGTGGATGCATCTTATTTTCTACAGTCACTTGCGGATTGTCGGTTCCTCAAATTTTGCAGTTATGCTTATTGACAAATCCACTAAGGTGGAAGCGCGTGTCATCTGTAAAAATTATTCTTTTTGTAAAGTTATTGTTCTCCGTTTGTCCAGCCAAGACCCACTAAGCAAATCAATGTCTCTTTCCATGATTTGCAGGCTTCAACTCTTGTGTAAGTTGAGTCTTGTACGCATGCATTTTCAGATCTTTTTTTTTAAATTACATGCAGTAAACTTAGTAATAAATTTAGTTGTTGGGCTCGTCGGCAAACCCATATTCTGGGGCTTACGGTAGCATTATCCCGCACGACAGCAATGTATTCTTATGTTCGAACTAAACGCGGTCGTCCCGTTTTCTTAACATTTGGAGCAGAACCCGTGGTCTCAAACTTTCGGATTAACTTACCAACTGTGGATTTGACTGGAGCAACGTTACGTCCGAGTATCACATGCAATTCAGGAACGGTTTCCGTAGGACTTTTACTGTTTTTGTCATAACTTCTTATCACTTGGATACGTTGCTCCGTTGACATCTGCTCCATGACAAAAATAAACAACAAACAACAATGCTCACTAAACAAAAGCGATCAAGCTACTAATAAAAAGGTTATCAGGTAACAAACATAAAAAACTCAATGCTGCCAACCATCACAAAACAAAATGACGCTAAATTCGTCCCTACTTCCTGGACACCCTATAATTGCTACACTATTGTAGCAAGGCAGGCAAAGCACCAGTAAAAAAAACTACAGGTTAACATCGTAGTCAACTTAAGAACATGGCAATGTAAACTGCAGAACTAATTAAAATCGCAGTAGAAAAGCAAAGAAGAAGAAAATGTATATTATCTTTAAAAGACCCGCAGAAAAAGAAGTGTAAGAGTTGTCAAGTAATGTAATCTTAGCAAATTATACAAATTAACAACACCTTGCTGTGAGACAACATGACCATTAAATTTTGTTAACATTAACAGCATAATGTCATTAGCAATGTGACATGCTGAAAGAGTTTTCTTTAACACTTTTTAAACTCGCAGTGGTTTCATTCAAACAAAAAAAAGACAATCACTAACTTAAATTTATTATCGATTGAATTCAACACGGTGTTACAATATGGTTCATTATAATGAGTAAAAAAAGTATGACATTTGTCAGCAGTTTCCACATATTTTTCACCATTTTAACAACATGTATGTTCAATTGTTGATATAATTTAGTTTTGTTTACTAATGACAGCAAGTAGAAACTTATACACTTGTATCGCTGCAAAAATGTCGTTTTATAGATGCAGATATTTTTTGCTTTATTACATATAAGCTGACTGTTTTTTAAAATATTTTTTTGTATTATTTGCAATAGTTGTTGTAATTCCAATAAAAGAAAAGATTTAATTTAGTCAAATAACCGATCAATTTCATGTTACAAACTCAAAGCTTAAATACTCAAAACAAGCAGTCATAGTCAAAACAACATATAGTTTTAAAATTCTTATTAAAATGCCAAATCGGAAAGATTGCTCAATGATAGAGCATCAACTTAGCACATTAACACTCCTGGGTTCAATCCCCAAAATATAACTCATTATCCACCAGGGTGATTAGAAAATCACCTAATAAGCCGTTAATCCTATCAAACCCAACCAAACAAGTTGTAAGACTTCTGTAGCGATGTAAAATGTAAAACGCAAAAAACAAAATATGGAAAATAAGCTCATTAAAATACACTACAAACAGTTCTAAAAGTCAACAACAACAAGACTAAAAAGCTCAGAATTAAAAAAATACATTTAAAATTTTGTATATTTTAAATAGGCACTATTTGCAACTTATTAAAAAAGGTTTTGTCATCGTCATTTGTGTACCATATTCCAATAGTTACTATAGTATTAAATAAAAAAATTAGATAATTTTTGAATCTTTTTTATAGTATGGAGTGTACCTTAAATCAACTGGAAGCTTTTGAAATGTGTGCATTTTAAAGAATTCTAAAAAACTCATAGACCAACAAAATAACTAATCAAAAGTACTTAATGAGATTAAAAAAAGAGAGATTTTACCTCCAAACAAGACAACCTGCAATATCTAGAATACATTACAATACATTATTAAATATGTTTAAGTACCTAGTGAAATCAAACATTCTACGTCTCAAGCCATTGTTCACAGAGATGTTCATTATTTGAGCAGCGCCAAAAACGATTAAAAAATCGCCTTAATCCACAAGACTGCAGATATTATTATATGTCAAGTTTGAATAATGTGCACTTAACTAAATCAAAATTGTTTAAATTATTTTACAATAATCAGCATATAATAAAAATTGATTTTTAAAAATTTTGCTAATAACATTAATAAATATACTAAATATTAATAATAAGTTGTATATCGACGGTCTAAATCCAATACAGCGTATCTTTAAAAAAAAGTAAAATTGAGATTTTGGTTGCAATATATAGCTAAGATCCCCATCTACCAGATACTTAATGAATCTAATTAAAAAAAAAACTCAAATCTTAAAAGATGGCAGAGACAGTAGTAAAAAGGAAAAAACGAAGAATGGACAAGAGAACTAAAATTAAAAATTAAAAAAATAGTAGAGAATAAACCAGCAACGTGTTACTATACAACACAACTACTCACCGAACATTGAACTTTTTTAAGTATTTACAAAAAAATAAATAAGATAAAAAAAAAGAAAGATATATATTCTGACAGAAGTGCGTCTCTTCTGACGACGCAGAACATACGTTAGTAGAGTGCTAAACTTGGGAGGAAGATTAGAGAGAGTTAGAAAAGGTATTGAAAAACAAAATCAACACATCCACAATCATTAATATATGCCTGAGTGACAAAAACAAATGGAGAACACTAAGAAACTGTACTGAAAAAAAAAATAGAAGAGTTTGAAGCTTTAAGATTTAGATAAACCAAAATGGAAGAAAACACACAGATCAAAAGCCACAAAAGACATAGAAAAAAAAAGCGAGAAACTGAATGAAAACAAAAAAAAACAAAGAAGGCCAAGACAACTATGCCTATCAAAAGAGATACATTTAATATATCGACACAAAATATTTATAAAAGAAAGAAGATACGAAAATAGAATAATGAATAGAAAAACTAAGAAGATACCTAAGGACAAAGCAAATATCTAAGCTGAATATGTCATTGTAAGAAATAGGACAAAAAAAAATATAGGAAGAGATGAGTCGGGGACAGCATGTGTTGCCGCAGCAAACTGTGTGAATTTCAAAAGACCAAAACTTGCTCACCTCAAACTAGCACCACATTAGTGACAAGGACAAGGACAAATTAACAGCAGGACCAACGCAGATAAGAAAACCAAAAAGTATTGCCATGTCATTCTCAAAACTTAAAACGTCAACAAATTGGAATCGATCAGCAACGATTGTTATCGCATCAAGCAGCTCATAGTTTGTCCATTGAAACCCATTAAAGGCGTTGCTGATCTAGGTGTATACTAGATTCACTTGCTGTTGCATATCAAGAGTAGTAGGTACAGAATGTGTAAAGCATTATATAAAATAATAATTTAGATTTATTTCTAAACAGTAATGTTATTGTATAATTAAACGTTATGTAAATATTAAAAAAATCTGTTTACAATTTTGTGTTGATTTTAGGTCATAACTCTATAATAATTAATAAATAATGATACTCTGAAGCTTTTTTTTAAACAATTATAATACTTTACCAACATTAATTTATATTACGTTTTAATTTTATCTTAGCATAGCATTAATTGCACAATGGATACATTTTTGTACTAAATTCTACAAGAATTTTAAATGTAAACGGTAATTTTTGTTTTGTTTTCTGTAACATTTTTATTATTTTAAACTTTGTTCGTACAACATGATTTCGTAAAATTCTTTAAAGGGTATTGTCTCAAATACGTTTGAATGATTTTTAGTCTAGAGTTTACTTGTGCTGTGTGTGCATTAACATGTTTACCATTTTTTTGCAATTAAACGATTATTAATTAGAAAAATAGTTTTAAAGTTTTAGTGGTGAAACGCCAAATACGCCAATAAAACGCCTATGCAAGCTAAAAATAAACACAACAACAAACTTATATTGTTAACAAAAACAAGAAAAAGCATATAAACTCAAACCTAACATCACTAGACAAAATAAGTCCAAGCGCAGAATAGAAGACAATGTTGTCTAACCAAAAGTAGTCAAAGTCGGCTTTGGCAAGTTTGAGATAAATAGATAAACGTTGAGAGGGCAAGTTCTTGCGACAATAAACCAGAGAGTAAAAAGTGCTTTTGTCATTGACGGCAACTCATTTCTCTGCCCAAAAAAGTGCCAGTGTACACTACAGCTTTGGATAAAGCATTGCTATATTGTGAAACATCATCTTAAAAGTTTATGCCCTTTTATGTCGCAACTCGTTAAGTGCCATTATAAATACAAAGTTTATCTACTTTGCCAATTTCCTGGCCCATATCTATTTTAGACAAAAGATTATCTTTGACTAACCTGCAAAAATGTAGATAATAAAGACAACAAACTGACCAATAAAATCGCCCGTCAAGCAATAAATTATGTCTGTGGTACTTATTTAATAAGTTGTACATTATTTGATAATAAATGTTTAAGTATTTAGTATACGTAATCTGAGCCAAAACAAGCAACATACTTAAAAAATAGTTTGTTTAAAAAAATACATGCTGTTTTAAGAACAATAAGTAAAAAATGTCGAAATTGTGACTGCCATGCAAGAACTCTATTAACTTATATTGAAAAATCTTAAATCAATTTAACCTGTTTTTAGAGCGTTGTAAAGAAAACCTAACATTTAAAAACTTGAAAAGTGTGTAAAATTCAATTTTAAAGTTTGAAAGTCAAAATGAATGCAAAAAGTAGCCTTACATTAAGGCAAAAACATATTCTCAAAAATAGTTATTGATTGCCCTCTGTCTGAACTAAGCTCAAATGTCTAACTATAATCTAAACTATAAAAAAATATATCTAATATTTCAAAGACAAACCTTTTGTACTCCACACCAATATTCGCAAACTGGCGCAAAAAATAACTTTACAAAATGTGGCCTTTTAGTTTAAAAATTTAGTTTTCAAGCACATTATATTTTAAGTATTAAGAATTACCGGCCTAACCCTAAATCAGAGGCAAAACTACCTGTAAAAAAGGGTCGGCAATGCAGAAGGGCCCACAAGCATAGGGGTCCCCAGTCTTTTATTTCAAAACCTGGGGCCCCCAAAATGTCTCTTAGTGGTCCCTTTTCCATATTTTGCGGTGGGGCCCAAAAATTCTAGTTCCGCCACTGCCCTAAATCAACAAAAAAAACCATTGATGTTGGGCAAGCAGGTAAGCAGGATATACTACCAAACATGTTTACAAATACAACAACTTAACAAAATGACATTTATAAAATAGTCCAAAAATATGAACAAAAATACCTTGTCAGATATGAACGCATTTTTTTTAATGGAACAATAAGCTGCTAGAAAAAACCAACTTAAGTTAGCGGCTGGGATAGTATAATAGTTGATCCTAACGTCCAATAAAGATCAATAAATGATGTAGTATACAATAAACACTTATACCACAATAAAACAATCAAAGAGATATATATCGTTAAATAAAACTTTAAAAAGATAATCAATTTGACGCACGTTGTTGCCGACCATGTGTAAGTAGAGAGCAAAGAGTTCTATAACTAAAGATTCCAAGCCAGCCTTTTGCCGTATCTTTTTTTTTTTTTTTTTTTTAATACATTTATTAAAATTATTTATACATACATATATTTATACAAAATTGTTATATAACATTCCTGCAGTACCGCCATCCATCCGTAAGGAATCCAAGGGCCTGGTATTGGAAATTATTTGTTTTTTTTTTCGTATCGTGTGGTGTTATAATGTGTGTTAGTTTTAACTTTTATATTTGTTTTTTATCAGATATTCTTTTAGTTTCATTTTAAAATTATTTATGTTGCATGTATTTTTAATTTCTTCTGGTATATTATTGAATTCTTAAATGCTTTTGACAGTTATACTTTGGTTTTTTGATGTCGTTCGGTTTACTTCCATGTTTAAGTGTCCTTTTCTTCATGTGTTGTGTGTATGAATTTCTTTTCAAGTTGTTAGTTTTAGTTCTGTTTTAGTTAGACCAAGTTGTATCTTTTTATTAAGATAATACATTGTTGTGAGATTTTGTTTTTTATTGTAAGTTGGTTTGTTTTTTTGTGAATTTCATTTGTAAGTGTTAGTTTGTCCATTTGATATAGTGTTTTTATTGCCTTGTTTTGTTGTCGTTGTAGCTTGTCTATGTTTCTTATGTTGGTTTGTGACCATACGGTCATCATGTAATTAGTTTGTGAGCTAAAGATAGCATTATAGATAATGTTTCTTGTTTTTTGTGTAGTAAAGTTGCTCAGTTTGTATAAGGCTTCTATAGCTATTGTGTTTTTTCTTATAAGGTTTTGTATGTGTTTGTCCCACTTTAAGTTTTTGGTAATTGTAATTCCAAGATAGTTTGTAAGTGAGACTTCGCATAATTGTTTGTTATTTATAGATAGCAAGATGTTGTTATTTCTTTTTTTTTTTTCGTGATATTAACATAAAATTAATTTTATGTTCATTAATTGTTAATAGGTTGTTATTATACCAGTCATTAATTTTATTTAAGTCTTCTTGTACTTCGTGTTGCAGTTTTGTTTTGTTTATTTCTGTATGTACTTGAGTTGTGTCGTCTGCGTATATGTATAGTTTTCCATTTAGCTTTAACTCAAATATGTCGTTAATATATAAAATATATAGAAGTGGTGCAAGCACACCACCTTGTGGTATACCGTAATCACTATATTTTACAGCACTCAGTGTATTTTTAATTTTTGTTTGTAAAGTTCTTTGTTTTAAATAAGTTTGAATTAGATTTAGTTTTTTTTTTTTCGAATTCCCATTTTTTCTAGTTTTTGAATTAGTTTTTGTTCACATACAGTATCAAACGCTTTCTGCATGTCTATAAATATTGTAAGACATTATTTTCTTACATCAAGTGCATATGTCAGTAGGTGCAGGGCCTGTACCGGTTTGTTTTTGGAATGCGTATTGCCGAGTGTTTATAAAATTATGTGATTCTACATGTTTTAATATTCGTTCATAAATTATTTTATAGACTATTTTGGCTACAATAGAGAGTAATGCAATAGGCCCATAGTTTCCGGTAGACGTTTGTTTCCTTTTTTAAATATAGGTATAGTAACAGTTGGTTTTAGACACTCTGGATATATACCTTGTAATATTGTATTGTTGATCAGTTTAGTTAGTAGCGGTATCAACTCATTTTTTACAGTTTTAATAACTTCTGTTGTTATCATATCTTTTCCAGGTGCTTTTAAATCTATAAGTTTGTTTATAATGTTATCAATTTCTACGTCCGTCGTTGGATTAAATGTTACGTTTGAGTCTATATTCTTTTGTAATGTAATTGTTTTGAGTTATGTGGAATTATTAGGTTTTTTGTTTGCAAGCTTTTTACAATGTGTGCAAAGTATATATTAATTGTATTGGTTATGTCTTCAGGATGTGTGAGTATTGTTCCATTTTCGTCGGTGATTGTTGATATAGCTTTGCTTATTTTTTATTCTTTATAATTTGATTTATTTCATTCCATGTATTTTTTTGGATTATCTTGTATACGTTCTATTCTATTCTGATAGTACATTTTTTTCTTTTCATTTACCGTTTTATCAACGTAATTTTTCATTGTAATGTAGTTTTGTTTGATTATAGCGTTTGTTTGATTTTGTTTATATCTTTTATATAAATCATTTCTCTTCTTTATGTCGTTTAGTATTTCGGTATTAATCCAATCATTTCCTTGTTTATATTTAAGTTTTACTTCTCTGGTGTTATTTTCTATTAGTTTTGTCATTATTTCAATTAATGTATCAAAAGTTTCAATTTGTTTTTCTTTAATATATTTAGCAAATGTTTCTTTAATATTAACGTAATTTATTTTATATTTTTTTGTTATTTTATATTCAATTTTTTTCTCTTTGATGTTCCATGTGGTCATTATTGCATAGTGGTCAGAGTATGGAGCATATTTTATTTCAAAACTTTCCATTAGTACAGGTTTATTTGTTATTATATGGTCTATTATTGATATTTTGTTATTTATGCTTGTTCTTGTACTATCAGCCGTATTCATTAATTGATATCCTTGTTCTGTTATTATCATTTTATATGTGTTAGTTTTATTTGAGTTTTCTGCTAGATTTATATTCATATCTCCCATAATAAAGTGTGTTTTTTTTTGTGTTAAGTATATTGTTTTCAAGAAAATTTAGTAGTTCTGTATTTGTTATTTCTGGTGGCTTATAGATTGATGTTATGTATATGTTTAGCTCTGTTAGAAATATTGTAATTAATTCTACAAAGTTAATTGTTTTGTTAGTTATTATTTTATATTTTTCTTAATATACATGTTTACACCTCCACCTTTCGTTTTTCTTGAGTTTTGTACGCTGTTGTAGATTTTAATTCATAGTCTTCCTGATCTTCATATAGCCATGTTTCTACTATCGATATTATTGATGGTTCATTACATAACTTTGGGATAATTTCTAGTTCGTTTAGTTTTTGTTTAACGCTTCTAATATTGTGAAAATATAATGTTAAAGTGTTCATTTTGGATGGGTGATTGTTTATATAGTGTAATGTATATTATTTATTTTGATTTTTTATGTTTTAGTTTTTTTATATCTTCTAGACAATGAATTTGTAAGATCTTATCATTTTCAGATTTTCTAACAAAGATTTTTCCATTTTTTGTCCATATGTATTTGTATGCTTTTGTTGTTTTTAATTATCTACATTCGTAATATACTTTGCTGTTGTAGTTAGTAAGTTGTTCATTTATGTAAATGTTATTATTTTTCTTTCCTTTTAGTTCACAATCTTCAATTTTGATGGTTTTAATTTCTTTTCATTTTTCTATAATTTGTTTTTTTAGATCTTCAGTTCTCATCTCAACAACGATATCTCCTGGCTGTTTATCGTTTAGTTTTCGGTAGCAATTTTTTATATCATTTTTATTAATTTTCATTCCCATTCCATGTGTTATTTTAGTTATTATTTCCATAGCATTTTCATTTTTATCTTGTATATCAATACCTTTAAATATTAGATTGTTTTTGAATTTTTCTTGTTCTATATCATTTATTTTGTTTTCAATTGTTGATATTTTATGTTTCAGTTCTTGATTATCTTGTTTTACAATTTTTAATTCAACTTTAATTTCTTTATTTTGTTTCATCAAATCATCGAATTTTATGGACATAAATTCAATTGATTCTTTTAGGTCATTTATCGTCTCGGCCAGTCCTTCAATTGTATGTTCTTTTTCTTTATTTTTTGCTGTTAGGCGTATATTTGCCATTTTCTAATCTATTTTATTTATTTTATTATTAAATAGACAATAAAAATAAGAATAAATGCCAGGGCTTAAACTCGCAATTTGTTTTAAAACTTTGCGGTCCAAGCGGTACTTTGCATTGAGCTACTACGGTCTAAGAGATTTGATCGTCAGTTATAATGTGCTCTGCTTCAGCGATGAGAAGATGATTGAATATTTTTATTGTTTATGTAGAGATTCTAACCTATATTAATTTGTTTATGGTAATTTGTTTAATTCGCTCACCCGATGCCCCCTTCAAGCTATCTTTACGGAAATCGGACTGTTAAGGAGCCTGAGGTTCTGTTTGTTATATCTAATGCACTGTATTTAGAGAGATAACACTAATAATTTATTTATTTAGGTACGATACGTCACGACACAATACGATACTTTATTTTTAATTATATCTGTTTTTGTTGCACAACACTATAGCCTCTTCCTCTCTCAACTAATGATCGAGCGGCTATACGTTGTAAGTGATAGAATAACGTCATGGTGTGACAAAGACGGAGATACCGAGAGTGTATGCTGCATATACATTCATTAAACGGCAGCTTGAAATCTCTAGTTATAGAACTCTTTGGTAGAGAAACACACCACTTTATCCACAGCCAACTAAGTAATAAATAAGAATCAAAGGCTCCTCTAGAGTGGTCACAATATAAACATTAGGTTTGGTTTTCCCAGAATTCACTTCTTAGTAAAAAAAACTATATTAGCTATTTAAAAATTATTATTATGGAATAGTTCTTTAGATAATGTGTTAAACCATTCCCTTAGATTGTGCAACCAGAAAATTCTATGCTCACCATTGTTAAACCTGTCTACTATTTTTTCCTGCATGATCACCTGGAACAATTCAAACTTCTCTTCTTTTACCGTATGACCAAAATATTGTAACTTTGTTCTTTGTATTTTTCAAAAAATAAAAGTTTTTCATGTCTATTTGTATTAATGTCCAGGCCTCCATTCCATAAAGCAGAACAGAAAACACGCAGCATCTCACCATTCTTGTACGCCAATCTAATTTAGTCTGCACATAGGAAAGTGTGCATTTTAAGAAATGTATTTCTAACCATTTCTAATAGAGCTCTAATTTTGGTTTGGTGTTGTTTTCTCAGCTCGTGTATGCCGCTCCTATAAATGTAACTATCTTCCTCACACAATAGCTAACGACTATCCGTTATCTTCGAGTCTCTTAAACCTTCCTCAAGATTAGGTGATGACAAAAAGTCAATAGCTAGTATACAAAAAAAGCAAAAACATCTATAGCTGCGGCTTACATAACTACGCACAAATGAATTGACCTTGCGCTTCTTTCTAAAACTCAGTTACTCAACGGTTATTACCATGTACTTAATCTTTTTCACGTTCATTGTCACAGTCCGAATTGTAAATTAGATTAACATCATGTTATAGTCTCTGCTACAATAAGCTGACAATATACTACAACGCCGGCTTTTTCTTTGTTTAGATTTTCCTTAAATATTATCCCGGATTGCATGTTAATTAGCATAGAGGATATTATACATCATTGTCTTACTCCTTTTTGTATTTGTATTTCCTTTGTAACTTGAATGATGGCTGTTTGCCACTAATATAACGCTTTAATAATTTGTACATCTAGCAATTTGATGTTTTGCTGTAAGTAGTGTAAGTTTATTTGAATATCATGCAAACTTGATCAAAAACCTTCTATAAAATAGACGTGCATATCTTTGTTGTCTTAAAATTGAATAGCACTTCTCTTGTACTACAACCTTTCCTGAAACTAAAAGTTACTGATATCTTCTTCTAGTTTATTATGGATAATATTAAAGAATAATTTTAGGGTATAGCTCATCAAACTATTAGTTCAACAATTACTGCATTCTCTTGCAACTGGTTTCTTTTGCAAAGTTAAGATAGATGTCATTTATCAAAAGTTTGCCTGTAACTACTATATAAGGGTCAAAAGCCTAGTACACAAACCTGTCGGAGAGATGTAGTAAACACTTAAGAAAAAAAGGAATATAGATTACTTATCACCAAAAACTTACTAAAGTTGCAATGCTTCAGAATATCCGCTTGCACAACAAGTAATAGTAAAATGTTTGATTTTCCCTAAAATAGTGACTGTCATTGTTTTATTTGAGTTAATTAGAAAACAGTCCAATAAAGCTAAACTGGTAACCGCAAAAAAATACAAGTAGATAAAAAAACTTAAAATACAAGGCCATCATAAATAGCTAGCGCAGCGCCGCCTTTGATTAGAACGCCGTTCTTCCATAGTGCAGTGCTATAGTAGAATACTTTTAAACTATTTAGATGTATTTCTGTAAATTTGTAACACAAAGTTCCGTTTGGTGCAATTTTTAGAGCACTTTTAATGTTTTCATTTGATTTTTGCCTTGCATTTATATAAAGATTCTTAATAGTTATAAAGACTAAAAACTCAAAAAAGAAGTAAGATAAGTTAAATCTTTTATTGCTTCCATTAAAAATTATTTGAATATAGAACACTGATATGTTTACAAATTCTTCGTGTGCTCGTTGACATACTATGTTCTAACAAATAAGTATTACTCATTCTCGTACAGTTGATTTAAAACACCATTACACAAATTTTGAGTTTAAGAAATTATGCACTTTATTCTCTTCACGCAACAAGAACGTTAACAAATCAGCAAAAAATACCATAAATGCTACACAGTTAAAAGATTTAGAATACGGCGAATCAAGTTATTATATTCATAGGTGTTCAGTACTTCTCATCGTCTTTTGATCGGTATTTTTGCATCAATTCCAGTTATATCTTCGTAACCATTGAGAATTGGACACATGTTTATAAAAACTTTTCGACTTAAAAAAGTACATACTATCACTTCCTAAAATATTTGCTATCTCTCCCCGAAGGTTTAAAAAAGTTAGGTCTTGTTACTGATTTATTTACGTTTGTATCAAATAACTTATTTATAATTTAAGTTATTAAGATGTTAACTTTATTAACCTTACTGGTTTCAACCAATAAGTATAATTTAAATAGCTACATATGTAGACAGTTAAGTTTTGATTATTTAAATGAATTTAATTTCTTAATAAGAGTAACATATTTACAATTACATTCCAACATCAATAAAATTACTAACAAAAACAAGTAAGATATTATTTTTAGAAAAAACCTTTTTACAAAACATGAAAACTGAGTGGTTAAATACAATCTACATTATTGTATAAACTTGTAATTTATTATTTTAAAACCAAATAATTTTATGAACAATAAATGCGTATAGTGTTTTTAAAACTTACTCGTCTACAACAAGGAACTTCTCCCCTTCGGAGCCGAGGCATCGCCCTTTACTGCTGAGCCTAGGGCCCTCGATAGTGATGGGCTGTCGGACACCGGACTGAAACCAAGTACCCTCCCAGCGCTCCGGGAAATAGCAGCCCCCTGAAACAAGGAAAGAAACATACATTAAGGGCACATGTAAAATAGCCACCACTTAAACCAGATTACACCTAATTGATCGCAAGTGAATACTTAATGAGTTATAGCTCCGCATCTCTCAGATACCCTTTCCTATCCGAGAATTCATCCCTTTTAGTGCTCACATATATATTCCACCCTACAGGTTCTACTTTTTTTTCTCTCTAAGGGGCGGATTATATTTCAGACCACATAACATATATAAAAATATATTTTAATTATATATAAAATATATTCAGTATCCGCTTTCCTAGTTTATGTATTAAATTTTACCCTAATTAATCGCATACACCTTAAATAAAATTCACATATTTTATTTATATAATATTTAATCGGGTTTAATAAAGGTCTAAAATTAAAACCGCGGAGGTTGTTTGATTAAATTTATCAAATATTTTGTAATACAAAAAAGGAAAATTATCGGTTGGGGTTTTGTTGGATTTCAACAAATAAATCCAATCACAGGTACATAATGAACTAATTTCACATGCAATTTTAGAAATGCCCATTAAATAGCAGAACCCATAAATAAAATTAATTTATAACGCGCGATTGCGTAATTGAATTACGCCTGGAAAATCGTTTTCCCGGACGGCATGAATTATTAAATAAAATATATGCAAGTTTTATTCATTCATCACTATAATTGTTATGTTTTGCAACAATCAAATAGTGCAATTAATATTTGATATTCTATCAAAGATAAAATATTCAATCGATACGAGGTCAGTTAGATATTCCAAAAGTATTTCCTCGCTATTAACTTATGTAAATCAATCAAAAAATGAAATAAAAAATAATGTAATATAATATTATACAAGACGTATCTTTAAGTATTCTGTTATTTATAGACGCATTGAGGCATGTTCTATGATCGAAAAGTTTCTACAAATATATTAGAACGCCTTTGTTTAAAAAACAAAGTTGAAACTAACATGTGTTAAATGTTCATAAGTAATATTAGTAACAGTAAACTAGTAAATGACATACATCGTAATTAAATAGAAATATGCTATTAACAAATTTGTGCAAAAATAACGTTAAAAATGAAAACGCAGGGCCAGCAAAAATACGAATAAAAAAATATAAAGCATTTTTAAGTATCAAAATCAAATCTCAACTTCTTCCGTACATAAATTTATAATTCGTCGGTGCTTAAGTGAAAATTTATTTGTACAATTGTATGTAGTCATGATAATTTTCTTTTTATTTTACTCTAGTCCCTTGGGATTTTTGAATATATAAAATTTCTTAAGAAACCCAATCCGTAATCGCCAAAACTTAAATGTTGCTGTTGTGGCTGACAATATCGTTGAAAGCATGAATTTTTAAATACTTATTTAGGATATGAAATG
This sequence comes from Tachinus rufipes, assembly GCA_963932245.1. Classification (NCBI taxonomy): domain Eukaryota; kingdom Metazoa; phylum Arthropoda; class Insecta; order Coleoptera; family Staphylinidae; genus Tachinus; species Tachinus rufipes. The sequence continues at coordinate 37,182,957 of OZ010744.1, forward strand.
AATTAATAATTTATTCAAAATCAGTCAATCGAATCACAGCGGCCAAGGGTCAAGCATAGACAATTGTTTCGGTTCTACAAACCTCGTCAGTATGCCTTGTACGACCACGGCATCGCATGATAGCAAAGACAATTTTAAATAAATATTTCTGTTCTTATGAACACAAACCAGTCTTTCGTTTGATTATTTATATTTAGGATATCTCAAACTAACTGGTATAATTGCATTTTGTAAATATTTTAATAAACGTTTCCTGATAACTTACAATTTTGCAATTGGCAGAGTAAATTCTCAAAAACTAGTCAAGAACTTTCATATATAACAGCCTGAGAGCAGTGAAGTTGGTATTTATACGAAAGCTAGTGCAACCCACGCATGCTCTAGCCCTAACATCGTATCTATTGAAATTATTTAATAAATAGTCAACAATATACCTGTCGACTATGTTTTGTTAAGACGGGGTACTAAAAGCTGTGGCTCTGCAGGGGTACCAATATACATACTAATAAAAAAAAAATTGTCCATACATAAACTAGTAACAACCTTTTTAAATATTAAATGGTTATTTGATAACATAATATTCGGATCCAAAATAAATAACATAATCATATTACCTTTTGTTCATTATTGAGTGAACTTCATACTCAAGAATCAAACTATAACAATTTTATCATACGGTAAGACTATAGAACCTAAAGTCGCTGGCTGATGCCCACAGGGCAATGTGTTATCACCTCTAAAATACTGTGATGGAAAAGTGTCTTTGTTCTTACCATCCTGGTAAACAAAAAGTTTATTGATCCAACTTGATGCAGAATAACACAGTATAAACACAGTAGAAGATGTTGCAAAAAAAAAACAGTAAACCTTGGATAAAGCGGCAATCTTTCCTTTTAAACAGCGCAAAAAAAATGTAGAAATATATAAAACCACACTCCCAACTAACTTGATACATCTGAATAATATGACTAAAAAATCTTATAAATCTAAACTAATAATTGGATAAACCAATACCCAACATTACTAGATAAATGTATACTATAGTGATCAAATCTATTATCACATACAAAACGGGCTCAAACGGGGTAAAAAAACCACACTCAAAAATACTTATATTAACATATATATATATATATATATATATATATGAGACCAATAAAAATACAGCTCTCGGTACTACCACTTAGTTGTGATGATTGATGCAAAACAAGTATCGTTCCGACTACAGATAAAAGCACACAATAAATGTCATACCAACTACAGATATCAACACACTAAAAATGTCATTGCTCACATACCCTCAATAGCAAATGTGTTACATCACTAAGAGACTAAAGATAAGATTTTCTAATCTCTACGCTGACAAAAACTCCTAATCAGGATAACATTAAAATAGTTATAGAGCGAAGACAAAAAAAATAGTAAATAATGGCAGTTTAAATTACTAAATTGACACGTTTAAGAGATCTAGTAACGTAAAATCCTCAGAACTAGCTTAAAAATTCCATATATACCAAACAGCCAAAAAAATATCTTTTAATAAATAAAATCCGGCTTTCGTTTGTTGAAATCTTACAATAAAATTCGATTATAAAATATAAAATCTTTACTTAAAACAAATTAGACGGATTTAAGTAACTTAAAACAGGTTTATAGACTTTTTGAATCTACAATTGATCTATTTAACCATTTTGTTCTTTATTTGCAATATTATTATTTAAGATTAAATTTCGTTATTTTATTATGATAAAATCCAATGTTTTGTATTTTTTTCTGGGTTTTTAAGTTTTATCGCCAGATTTTGTAAGGTGGGCAAAAACCCAATTCAATTGGAGGTCATTAGTTTTACCCAAGTGTTAGTAATCCAAAAATTGGATATATTTCTTGTCTGCAAATGTAATTTGTCATTAAATTGACGTAAGATGTTGATAAATCCAATTTCTTAATAATTAACAGTTGGGTGAATGAGCGGTGCTCTCAGTTTATTGATTGAACGGGAGTAGTTTTAATTGTAGTGCCCCACCTACCCATCCAAGTGTTGGTAATTCAGAAATTATAAGTTTCTCTTTTCTAAAAATCTTTCTTCAAATTAAATTAAGAGAAGCATTTAGTAAATTCAACTGTTTGATAACAAACAGTTGAATAAACGCTGGGTGCTAACCATATAATACTTTAATCTAATAAAAAAAGCCGTAAGGTCTCGAACTTCCACTTGGCATTCATTATTGGGCGGTTTTTAGTCTGTAGGCATTTCAACCTGAGGAAATGAATCCGACACTTGCCAGTCTTAAAAAAGATTTTACCGCATAGCCCCCAAAAAAAAGAGTTTTAATTGGAGTACTCGATCACCGACAAAATAGTTTTTTTTGTAAATGTAAATTTTTACAAAACAAGGAAAGAAAGGTAACAGATCCAATTTCTTAATGACAAACAATCGATTTGGTAGGCAGGTCATACAGTACAGTGATTGCGGGCAAAATTGGGTGTTTTTTAATAAATTAGAAAAAATCAGTAAAACATCCAACCATTTGTTAACAGTTAGGTTACTTATTCAAACTTCCATTATATTTATTTTTACATTACACTCTGTGACTACAACATCAGGTCTGTTGGGTTTGTGACATTGCAAAAAAGATCCACTTAGGGCCGACTTTTTCCAACACAGAGCCTCAATGCAAAACATTTTTGGGATTTTGGTGAATAACATCTTTTCCCCAATAAACTCATTCATTCTCAGTTTGTGTTTAAAGCTTAGGAGTCACGAAAAATGATTTGCATTTAACATCATCTGCCAATAAATCTTATTTTGAAGCCCCTACAGGCTAATGTTCAAATGCCTTGCATATCCTCCCTCTTGTGACCGGTCCAACCAATCAGAAAAATACAACAAATTGTCTATGCATTCAACAGGTGCAAAAAAAAACTAAACACTGCTAAGAAATTTATCTAAAAGCTTTTTTAGATTTTAAAATGGGTTTTCCCAATAATTTTTTCGCATCCATAACAATTAACATTATCATATCACCTCACGTCCAATGTTGACTAAACTCAAGAATCGACAACGGTAAAGAAATAACGTTGCTGGCGGATGCCCACGGGGCTCTACTCTGCTGATCTTAAAAAAAAACTATCGCTAATGTTTATTTGAAAAAATCACAAAAACCTATTGTTGTTTCTAACTTTTAGCAATACTAAATCTGATACCTCTTATTTTCAAAGTATATTATGCCAAATAATCTTGCTTTGTTGCTGTTATTAGCCATAAACCGTTTTATATAACAATATTGCTGCAACTCTCAGCATAAAAGTTGTCACTACTCATTACACTATTGCCATACATTTTATGGTTTTAAAGTCATTTACAGTAAATTTACTTTAAAAATAGATTAAATAAATGATCACTACTATTCCAATAAGAAAATAAACCAGCAGTGTTGTGGCGCTTTGTCATAAACGGAGTACTAAAGTGAATAACATGGGCATCTTTGCTACGCCAATGATCTTAATATACTGATTGATCAGCGTTATGACAATTGTATCTAACTTGATTCAGAATGCACCAAAGACCGTAAAAATAGTCAAAAAAAAAAGAAAAGTTTAGTATTAATTCATGTGTTCTTACAATGTTTGACGCTTTGATTATTTCTTCAAGATTTAGATCTGGCCTAATGCAATAACTTTAGACACTAGCGTTAAATAACTAAGTGTACACACCAACACCATTCAGTCTCACTACGCCGGATATGGATTTTGACACCCAATGTCTGAAATACAAAAAAATTCATCTGCTGAGCTAGAGCAAGAGTTACAATACGCAACAAAATGCCTTTTTCAGCAAGCACAAATTAACCAAAGAAAAGCTCAAAACAGTCCTTTGGGAAATGTATCTAAAGTTCTTTGAAAAACAAAACTACTAAAGAAGCAGCAACAACAAAAGATCACAGGTAAGTAACTACGACGTTCCAACCTCAATAAAAAAAATCGTTAAAAAAGCGCAACGGTTTCAGAGATTCCATATCATTATTTATTATAATTATTCTTTTTCCTTCCATTTTTAATTTTGCAAAAACGTGCATTTTCTTATCATAGTTGACTGATGTTTTGTAAAATAAACATTTAGTAATTGACAGTTGTTGTTAATGCACAAGTTTTCATTGCTATGGCTGATTACTATAATGCAGAACTAGCCGACATGCATTTCATGTATGGTCGTGCTAATAGGATTGCCACCAAAGCAAGGCGTCTTTATGTAGAAGCTTATCCAAATCGCCAGATTCATTAACATCGTATGTTTGAAAATGATCACTTCAAAAACAGTGCTATCTTTCCGGCAGACCAAGGTCGGTATCTACTCCTAGAGCAGAACAAAAAATTATAGCACGGATAGAGCATAATCCAGGGACAAGTGTTCAGAGAATATCAGACGAAGTAAGAATTAGTGCTACTCTTGTTTGGAAGACCTTCCACGAGCAGCTGCTCTATCCATACCATGTACAACGAGTACAGGCCTTAAATTTAATTGATCATCAAACACGTTAGGTTTTTTGTCGCTGGTTTCTACGTAAAAATGCGGAAAACCCGCATTTTCTTGCCAAAATTCTTTTTACGGATGAAGCCAAAGTCACACAAAATGAAATTGTTAATTTTCATAATGCACATCGTTGAGCCGGCAAAAATCCCCAAGCTGTAATTAGATGTGAACATCAGACACGTTTTTCATTAAACATTTGGATGAGTATTGTAGGCGCCAGGTTTCTAGGTCCTGTTGTTTTACCAAACCGGGCGCTGCTTACCTCAACTTTCTGCAAAACACAATGTATGATCTTTTGGATGACATTCCTTTGGCCCACAGGCAACAAAAGTGGTTCCAGCATGATGGTGCTCCAGCTAATTTTGCGATTGCCGTTAGAGAGTATTTAGACCAAACTTTTCCACATAGGTGGGTAGAAAGAAGCGGACTAGTTTTATGGCCAGCAAGATCGCCTGATTTAATTTTTTTTTTCTTTAGGATATTTGTAATTATTAGTGCATGCTAGTCCTGTAAATAACCTAAAAAAACTGCAGTTAAAAATTAATCAAAAGTGCCAAACAATCCAAGCCAATGAGGAGGTTTTAGAAAGCGTACAAATGTCCTTCAGACAAAGATGTTGTGCCTGTATAAAAATAGAAGGAAGGCACTTCAAACATCTTCTACAACTCTGTTCTTTGTAAAAATATATAAGAATAAATAATGTTCCATATCTCTGAAACCGTTGCTATGACAACCCATATTTTTTAAGAGTATTTGTTTGTTGTGGTTTGTACTACCACCCGCTTAAATATTTAATTCTTTTTTAAACGCCCTGTATAAAAAAATACAAAACAGTTCTCTGTTTAGATCGATCATAGAGCAAATCATGCCAATAGAAGTTTGCAATTATAAAGAAGTCGTTATCGTCCATACCGGTAGCTCTTAATATATACATAATTTTATTGTGTTGCACCTTTTCAAACGCTTTATCAAAGTCAACAAAGCTCAAAAAAACGCATGGTTTATCTCTGCATCGCTGTACCAAAACGTTTTGATCCTTTTCTTGCAGTACTTATTTTATTTCTGAGAAAATCTCTGCCCAATAGTATTTTAGGTTGTTCGTTCTTATAGCTCTTACAACCTCTGGTGTATTTATAGAACAAACAGTTGAAGTACTTTGTGTATCATGGTTCAATGTTTGATGTCTAAAATCAAATCTCCATTGCAATCAGTTAGTCTGTAGTCTCAAGTAAACCACTGTGATTTGGCAATTTTTATTTTCCCCCTAATCTCCAAATTTATTTGTTTGTATTTGCTTTCCGTGTTTATTTTTGTGTTTCCTTTTTACCTACATTTTATTGTTGTATAAAATGTAGGTAAAAAGGAATTCATTCGTCATCTATCTTTTTTTTCCTACTATTTTGTTTGTGATGTTCCCACGCTTATGTACTTTCCTAATTCTGTTTCTAACAATTTGCCTATCTCTTGTCTTGTCCTGATATCTTGTAGTTTATATATTTCTAATTTTTCTGATGCTTTGGGTTTTAGTACTTTCTTTAAATAAACGCGGTTATTTGCCAGTAGCAAATTGTTATTTGAATTTACGTCGGCGCCTACAAAGGTTTTTACTGATTTTATTACATTTCTTTATCTTTGCTTTATCGTGATGTAATCTATTTAAATGCAAATGATCTTGTGTTGAATGTCTGCAGCAGCTTTTTATGTATATAGATATCGTTTTGGGTAAAAAACGTGTTGGTTATGACTAGTTTCTTTTATCTAGAAAATTAAACAAATCTACGTCCTCTGTAGTTTCTTACGCCTAGCCCATGATAACTAACCACGTTTCCTTTTTTCCAAAACCCAATTTAGCGTTTAAATCTCTCATAATGATTGTAATGCCGTTACCCTTGATATCTTTAACAAGATGGTTTAACTCATTATAAAATTCTTCCATTATTTCTTCCTTGCAAGCTGATGTTACATTGACGTTAGTAGCTTAAATTTGTAACATCATAATTCTGTCTAAAGCAGGAACAAAATTCAACACTTCTCTAGTAGTTTCGCTGTCTACGGGACTCTATTGCAATGCTGTGTTCTATCATTTTCTGTGTAATATATGCTATAGTCATCAATAATGCATTTGCCTAATTTTCGCCATCGTATTTTGCTAATATAAACACTCTTAGCCTTTTTATTTCCTTCATAGTATTGTCTATTTTTCCAGGCTCATAGATACTCTTAACTCCAAGTACCTATACTTTTCTCGCTCAATTATAATATCTTGATTGTAGATGTTCGGGAAATTCTTTGCATAACTGTATTATCTTAGAGACGTTCATACGCAGTAGTATCTAGTTACCTTCAGCATCCACATGCTGTTGATCGGTGGTTGATTCATCCTCCTTTAAAGATTGCTCTGTACAAAGACAAATGGTTGCCGTTGCTGTTGTCAGCTCTTCTACCTAAAGTGTTTGCTTTTTCCGACGGGTAAACCTTGTTTTGCTTTTCTTCTTTACACCCCATAAATACATAGTAAAGCATTATGAAGTTTCACATTTCAAATTATCAGAGAGGTATCTGACTTAGTAGATCGACGCAGTCGGTCTCGTTAAGTAAAATAAACAATAAAGTTTATTTATAACACGCTGAGTCTGCGACTGCAATACTGGAAGCATTTCACAAATTCAAACAAACGGTTTCAAACCCGTAAGAACAACTGAAAACATTGACTGCAGCATCAACAGTCCAGTTTCCAACGCGGCCTGTTCGAAAACATTTTTCTGCACTCTGGATATTGCTTTAAACGATAAGATAAAATTTTGCACACTACTTTATAAAATTATAATTGTTCAAAAATTGAGTCCAGCAGATTGTGTAAAACATAAAGATTGCTGTAATTTAATCCTTATAGTTGTGTTTCCCAACTGTATTGTGTGGACTAGTGACAAAGCAAATTTCTATCTATCCGAGACAGTAAACATGCAAAATTATCAATTCAGGGCTGCTGATAACCCCGAGAACTTCACCAACAACTTGTTCACATCCCAAAAGTCACCGTTTAGTGTGCTTTGTTCCTTGTAGCCATCATGAAAGCTTATTTAAAAAAGTGGTTTCACTGTTACTGCAACTTTCAACCGATACTGTGACATGTAGGAAAATTTTTGTACACCTAAAAATGTTTAAACATTATCCTTAAACTCTATAAGAACTCAAAAAAACTATTTCTAAAGAATTCGCCAGAATTCCTCTGGATATGCTAGTGAGAGTGGAGGCTGTAAATACATTGACCGTCAACGTCAACATTTAGATGCTATATCGTTATACAATTATAATATTTAAAACCTAACAAAAAAATCTTATTATATGTACTTTGAATAAATAAACAACATTTTTTTTCATAATTTGTACCCTTTTTCAAAATTTACCTTGGAAATTTGGGACTTTTCCCATATTATTGTAGTTTTAATTTTCTCTTTTTTGTAGGCACACTGATGATGAGTGCATACCCTAAAACACTAATGTTAGGCTCGTTTAAAACGTATGCGGTTCGATTCAGTTCGGTTCGTTTTCGGTTTCTATTCGGTACCTAATAGAAACAGTATAGCACCAAATACTCTCACGTAAAGTGATGAAAAGGTGCTCCCAATAAATTTCTCCTTCATTTTTTTAATTTTTCTATAGGAAAACAACATGGCAACAACTTGACTTCTCTTCATTATGATTACTACTGAGCCTGTGTACAAAAAAAAACACTAAACTTGATACGAACCGTGTATGTGTGAAAAAGTTTCATTCGTTTTCGGTTGCAATTCGGTTTTCAATTTTTAATCCTAGATTATTAGATGTTTTTCAACATATTATAACATATGTGTCGTTAGAGTGCACATTGATCATTTAATGTAATAATACTGCGTGACTCAGAGTAGATTTCAGTTTTTAACACGTTATAATAACAGTATAAAAAGTGTTGGAATAATTTTAATATTAAATTAAGAAAGTACAGAGATGCGGATTTCATTTTTTAAACACAATGTTGTCCAAATGTCGACCATCCTTCTCATAGCACTCCTCCAACACTGCTCTTAAATGTTTAAATATGGGGCGACGGCACACACTGCAGCAGCATCATTGGGCACTGTACGTGAATTGTTTTCAGGAACTGTTATTTCGAGATTTAGGGATATCTCTTGGCCGCCAAGATCTCCAGATCTTACGCCCCTTGACAACTTTTTGTGGGGATATTTAAAGAGTGTCGTCTACACCGATCCTTCAGCCACTACGGAGCAGTTAAAAAACAACATTCGAGAGGCCATTAACAATATTCCTATTGAAATGTGTCGGCGGGTACACTTTTTATACTGTTATTATAACGTGTTAAAAACTGAAATCTCCTCTGAGTCACCTTGTATATTATACAATTCCCAAACTTTTATTTTCTATATATAAAATTATTTAATACTCGTTATTGCTTATTTTAGTTTCTTGTGCTTCGTAATGTCCAATATTTATCAATTTCTTTATACTCGCCTTAGATCTTTTGCTTTAATTTAATTTCTTATCAATTCTTGAGTATTTAATGAAAACGTAACAATTTACAATTATCTCGCATCATATATTTTGTAAACTTTATACAATCAATACATACCTCCACGTTATCAGTACAAGGTAGTTCAGCTTGTAGATTTTCTCTGAAAGTCCTTTAATTATGTACGGTGACATTTGTGTGTATTTTATCCTACATTATAAATTGATAGCATGTAGGAACAAGATGTTATAATGCCATTGATAAGTATTAACAATTCATGGGAAGGACGTATAAAGCATGCGTTAAGCCGAACAATTAATAGGATTATATGGTAGACATATTCAAATGTGAGAGACCTATACAACAACGTGCATAAAATTTACTATGTGATTCGAATTTAATGGTTCGTATAAACCTAACTCAAGCATGTTTAATGTCTATTATAAATTCGATTATTAGGAAACGCAGTTTATCAACGCTATACCATGCAATTCGTTTAGCCAATCATAACAAAAACATTTAAATTTTTTGTGATATTTTTTGGTTGGAAACTTGCCATTTAAGCAAGTTATATGGTACTGAGGCAGTACACATTAGAAATATTCATATATGGAATTAGTTTCATATAATCCATTCAGAATTCGATGCAGAAAACATAGTTTCATAAAATTGATCTAATTCCAATTTAATTTTATCTTTTTTTTTAATTCCCATTGACAAGGTTTGTTGAACCAAAACGTCTGTACTTAACTATTGGCCGCCGTAATCATTAAGTTTGGATAAATTATTTATTTATTTCATAATATGTTTTTGTCAATATTAATGATTAAAATTAGTTTTGGATAAATATACACTAATTTTATAAGCAAACCTCTCAAATCATTTTATAGAAACCAGGATTATTAAACTTTCGTTGTTTGCTTGTTTGTTTGTTTGTAAAAAAAGAAAGATAATCAAAAGGCTTTTGTTTAATATTATTAAAATATTTACTTACACTGTGCACTCATTTAACTAAATATTATTTATAAATAAATATATTTACATATTGTTATTAAGGAAGTATAAAATTTAAAAAATATTCTAATCACAATTAAGTTTTTATATACATATATATTTTTTTAATAAACTTAAATTAAAATACAGAATCTAAAAGTTAATTATATTATAGTTTAAAAATAGAAACCAATTAGCATACTTTCTCAACCTTCCGCAAATTCATTCTTAATTTAATTTTGTCTATGCATATGGAAATGGTAATTTATAGCGGAAAACGGATCAAAATTACGTGATTTATTGCTTCCTACCCATGCGGGAATATTAAATTTCGAATGGGAATATTCAAATCAGGGTCCGAAATAAATGTTTAATATGTTTTGGGTGGACCTTTTTTTTCTCTACACTGCACAGTAGAGAAAAAATTAGGGCTGTAAAAATTAAAATGTAAAAACGGACAATCCGAAAAAGGTGATATATTTTACTGCCTTGTCGAGATTTTCACGATTGCCGCTCAAACCTTTTCCCATATATAATATTTTTCCCGCCGCAACTTTTCATCCACGTCTCTTCGCCCCGTCCTTCTCGTTCCGACATATGCCCCACCGTACGATAATAAAGGAGCACCACCCCAAACATACTATAAAGAAGCATAACGCAAGTGAAAATGCAAATATGAAGGTAATCGAGGGGCCAGGCTAAAAGGATTTGCGATTTTGTATTTTTCCCCGGTCTCGTTTTCAATATTGGATTGTTCCATCTCGTTTGCATTTTTTTATCTTTTCGTTACATCTGTACGTCAATTATTGAATGCTGCAGGGAGTAGAGATGAAAAATCCCATCTATTATTCAACCCCTAAATATTTATTCAGGACAGCAAGAAAAAATAAAAATAAGAGAATAGCGATCAGAGGCGACCGATACTTAAAGGTTGTACACCGCTTCCGCCAATGTTTCCTCGATTGCAGGAGCTGTGATTTTATGAATAATAATCACATGTATTGAAATGTAAATTATGTTTTTAAGAACAAAGCAATTCAAAACAAGTAGATGCAGTGCATATTGGTTATCCGTAAGACAATTCACAATTTAAACCAAAAACAAATCAATCTTATTTTATCATCATCTACTTTATATTTGGAAACTATGCAAAATGATTTGCATAAATGTATTATTACTTATTAAATAGAAAATAGAAAATGTTGAATAAGTTATTATTATTAAAAATAAAGCATCTACCTAGTTACACCAAGCAACATGTATGTAAATAGCATGCAACATTCTATGTGTTTCCTTAAAGAGCCGTTTATATATAAAAACAAACCCTAATATAAAATGCCTTATCATCATAACATACATGTCACTTATTTGTCTTGAGATAAGTTGCTTATATTATTTATAACAAAAAATATCTAATAAAATAACTTAAACAATCTCGTTCAAATTACTAAGTTTTGTTATCAGAAAAATTATAAACTTCAAAGTATCAATAGCCAAAAACATAGAAGATCTATAGTTAACAGAGTAAAGATGCATTGTAATCAAATGGGATTGAACGTTCATATCGGAAAAACAAAGTATATAGTAATTAGGAAAGATTTAACAATTTACCAATTGAACGAGTGAGCAAGTTTAAATATTTGAAAACAAGGCGTTCAAAAAAATAAACAACAAAAAAGACCAACATAAAATAAATGAAAATGCACGTAAAGCATTCATAGTTTAAAAAAAATCTTTACCAACATTAACTTCAATATTAACCTCAAGCTACAATTCATCAAATGCCATATAAGGCCAGTACTCCTCTACGATATGAAAGAATAGACTCTGAAACAGCAACAAAACTGAAGCCTATGAGTTGTGGCTGTATCAAAAAATACATAAAATCCCTTGGACTATAAGAATTACGGACAAAAAAGTGGTTAAACAAGTTAACAGAAATCGTAAATTATTAGTTACAAATAAAAAAAAACTGCGTACCTTAGTCATTTAATGCGAAACCAAAATCGTATATTGGAGATGATATGCGATCGTGCAGAAACAATAAAAAATCCGATTTTATAATGAATTTTTAAAAATAAATGACATAAAAAAATATTTAACTACGTGAGAAGAACAAAAATTGTAGGAAAAAAAAACACGCAATTATTAGCTTCTAAATCAATACAATGTCATGATATCTCACAATACAAGTAAGGTAATCTTTCCTGTTAAAAAGGTATACATAATATTAATTTTTACGTAACGGATGCTAAACTATTCGACGTACTTTACAAAATTTATCTGGCTAATAGTCATGTGGAAAAGGACAAAATGTTAAGAAAACTTCCAATCAAGTTCAAAAACATTACTCGACAAAACTTTGAACTTTACATTCATCATTGTAAGCCGATAAACAGAAAGGTTAAAAAAAGTGTTGTGGTAAAACCTATAATTTTTTTCTGAATTCTCAGCCTAATAAAGAGTTCAAGTTTTTAATGGTATATCAAGACCACCTCACAAAGTTAGTGGTCTTTAAAAGTCTAAAATCAAAGAGAGCAGAAGAAGTAGCCTACAACCATATTGATAAATTTGCGCTCTTAGAAGCTTCATCAATCAGATAATGGCAGGAAATTTGAAACAATGTCGTAAACAATCTAAAAGACATGTGGCCAGCATTGAAGATTGTACACAAAAAGCCACGTTATTTCCAAAATCAGGAAAGTGATGAGAAAGCAAACCAAAACATCAAAAACATATTTGCTACATGGATGTAAGATAAAAATACTGACAGATGAAGCGAAGGCCCGAGATTCGTCCAACTGATAAAAAACAAGACTTTGCGTTCTAGTAACAAAAAACCAACGTATAAGGCTTTATTCGGCTGCAAAGTTAAGGTAAGTCTTATAATTTCTTCCTTACGTTAGGATGTGCTAAATTCGATACAAAATGAGGAAAAACTAAAAAAAAAAATTTAGAACAGATTGAGAAACGAACTAAGAGCAAACAAGGTAATTAAGCAAAGCCTCAACAACAGCAAGATGATCAAACAGCCCTCAACTTCCAATATCTACTGCATAGAAAAACCTGTAGTGTCGAGACTGTAGTCAAAACATTCACCAAAACAAGTTCTAAAAGACAAAAAGAACATAGAAGACTATAGGGCCATTGTTCTTTGCACGTCTTTTTAAAAGAATAAGAAAGTTTTAAAAAGTAGAATAAAATGCAAAGCCAATCTAGAAAGCTAAGCTAAGAAAATAAATATGATATCGAACAAGAAATATTCTCCAACCGGGTTCCTATACCTGACGTTGACAGAAGCATGGCAAAATGTCACAGAAGATAAATTTTACCAAACCGGCATATCGAAAAAAAACTCTAAAACAACTGTATGCATCGTTAGTTACTAGTTTCAATATTTGTTTAGCACAATATTATTAATTCCATGCTATTCTAGGTCATAATTCTCAGTGTGTCAAAAAAAATTGCTTAAACTTGAAAAAATCCCATCTCTAAGGTCTGCTTCTATCAACCAGTCCACAGAAAATAAACAAAGGTTTTATAAAGTGCTGCTGCAAAACAAAGTGCCAAAATCAAATGAGCCTTTGATTGAAAAAAAAAAAATGTAGCTCAAAATCATAGTAATCATCCCTGCTGCAATAAATAGGCTAGATTTAAGTTTTGTTGCATAGACTTTTATACTTAGTAATTCTATAAAAAGCATAAGAAAAGTTTAAAGCTTTAAAACTCAATTAAAAATCTTCTAGGTTTTACACTGTGCTAAAAAACCTCAAGTATTTTATACAATGCCTAGGTATTCTATATAATACCTCTGTTCTATACTTTTCCGGTATCATACACATGTAGCTAGGATTCGAATAGAAATTAAACCTGTGGTCGCAAACATCCATTAATGGCAGAACTAAAAGAATTAGGGCTCAAAACTAATAATTCCAAATTGAATCCATAATATTAAAAAAAAAATACTGAAAAAGATCACAAATATTCATTTGTAATGTTAAGTAATAAGATAACTATAGAATTAGCTGATTTATTTATTGTAACATTATAGATAAATATAGCAAATTACAAAAACTTATACTAACTAAACTATATCCTTATCATGATCAATCAATTGCAAAATGTTTGGCATATTTAATATTGAAATATCTAAGAAAAATCACAACAGAGCAGTAAGCTTCAGAAAATTAGAAATCTAGTTCCCAAAGTATACTGCAACTTCGTAAGCAAGCAAGCAAGACCATTAATATTCACAACAAAAAAGTATTAAAATTTTACGCCAAAAAGATAGTTTAGCTGCCTCGCAAAACATTAACAATCTGTCTAGTTCAAAATGCGTCAGTCGATAAAAAAACCCTGTATGGTACAACATCTACAGCAGCAAACTTTTGTAATATTACATCTGCAAAATAATATAAACAATTTCTTTTCACACATAAAAGCGGTCAGAAAAGTAGTAAAGTCTAACCACTTCTTCAAAAAAGTTTCACAAAAACACCAATTCTGCTAAAATTAAACCAATATTTAACTATTAAAAATGTAGCGTTATATCTGGCCCAGCAAACAAGCTAAATGAGATTTATTCAAATCTACAATTATGTACCTGACTAATCCAAGTACAGACGTAACAATGTCAAAGTTTTACGGGTAAAAACTCAGATTCTCGCAAAACATTCACTTATTCAACTGATGGAGCTTGATCAGTTATATTTGCTTATGCAACCAAATCAGTTGTAAAACTATTTATTACATTATTGCATTTTCTGAAGTATTGGCTTTAACTAAATTTAAAAAAATATATTTATAAAGCCAAAGTGTAACCTATAAATGGAGAGGTTGGTAAACAATTGTTTATGGCACAGAACTGCTAGTAAAATTTCTTTCAAACAAATTAAACCAGTTAGCTCTCTTCGTGATCCAGAAACTGATAGCAAACGTACACAACGCCCAAAATAGTTAGGTTGAGTTAAGTCTTAAGAAACAGCACTCTTATTGAATAACTAATATTGTCTATGTCACAGATCGCAGTTTCCTCATAATCTTGAAATACAAATATTGGCGGAATAATTATAAATCAAGAATTAAAAAAATTATTTTTAAACCAGATATAGCAAACAATGATGAAATGCAGCAGTTCCATTATAATCATGCTACGGCGGCATAAAAAAAATGACTTTAAAAATGCATAGTATTGACTAACAAAAAGCACACCTAAACCAACTTTGGTCCGAAGCACTTCTTAAGCAAGAAAAAGGTGCAAAGAATGCCCCCGTCAACCACAATCAACAAAAATAATAACAAAAAAAAAAGAATAAAGTATAAAGTATATAAGAAGTCTATTTATAGATAAAAAACTCGTAAATGTCAAATCTGAAATAAAAATATTGAATGTAAACATCTTGAGATTTAGCAAGATCAAATAGTCTAGATCTTATACATATTTACTACTCTGACAGATCAGATAGTTAGCATAAACATGAGCAGTGTTTGTGACACCAGAAATCGCCAAATCAGTCGTAAATTTTATACCTTTATGTTACTAGACTACAAACAACGCAACAAATAAAAAACTTATAAGAGTTACAAAAAATAAGAGAAACCATATTTACGCTAAAAGATTTTAACTCAAAGATTAGCTGACGGCAAAATCATAGGCAAATACGGTATAGGTGAACAAAACTCCAGAAAAGACAGACTACGCCAGTTCTGTACTGAAAACAACTATTAATAGCTAACATGTTCTTTAAAAAGAGCGTGGCACAGTGGATTATCCTATAAACTGTAAAATACATAATTTTACGATCTCCCACTCCCCAACCCGCCTTGCAAGCGTAGGGTTTTACGGTTAGAACCTTATTTGATGGAATGATAAACAATCTCTCCAGTAGATCGGAATAACTCACTTAAAACAGTAGGTCCCTCGTAAAGTAAACTGCCAGCATTACGAGCAGAAAAAGCTAAATCGCCAGCAGTGGCGTATAAATAGCTGACAAAAATATAAGAAGAAATGTTCTTTAAACATCAGAAGATCAGACGGCTGTATACAAAAATAAAAAATAAAACATTATAAAAAACCAGATTAACTTTATATTAGCAAACCAAGATCTAAAAGATATATAAAACCGATCAAGACATATCCTGGAGCAGAATAAACTTTGATCACAATCTGGTCATTGCTGACTTCAGAGTAGAAAAAAGTATTAACATTTATGTAAGTAAATCAAATAAAGTTTCGTAAAAACTAACAAACAGTAAAAATGAATAACATCAGATATTTTAGACCTAAAGGAAAAATAACAAGTACAAAATATTCAATCATCAGAAATATAAAAAAACTTAACAGCAAAATACAAAAAAAAAATATAAAACAGCAAAAGAACATTGGATAAACCAAAACTGCAAAAAATATAAGAATTACAAGAACACATGACACCTTTAACCTACAAAAAAAAAACTAATAATTAAATCAGAAACATCAAACCTCAGTTTTAAGAAAATACAACAAAATAATAATCAATGCAAAAAATAAACTTAAAAAATAGTAAAGTGTGGTTAACGATTCGATTAGAATCTGCACGGATGGCTCAAAAATCAGTAAAAAAGTTCTAAAGCAATACTCACAAGACCTGTACATAAAAATATTTTTACAACTAGGAACGCAAACGACTATCATCCAAGCAGGTTCATAAAAATAGTGAACTACAAATATCTGGCAAGAATGTCCAAACGGATAGTAGAGCAGTTTGAGCCAAAATGCTATAAACAAACCTAAAATCACATCTAAGCTAATTTTAAATGTCACAGTGTCCAAACTTTGACAGCTTGTAAAAATAAAATCAAACTGCTCAGAACAAGAACATTTCGAAAAAATAGGTAACATTAAGTCAACAAACACAACGCACTGAGAAGATGTTGAAATGACACTACAGGCCGCAAAACAAGCAAAAAAGTCAATAACTGCCTCAAACATCAGCCGATTACTACTTGCAACTGTCCAGAAAAAAACCTGCTAAACTATAACAAGGATCTTGACAAGACATTGCCAACTAAAAAAACACATAAACACGGTTGGTATTGAAAACCATTCAACGTGTAAAGAATGTGGAACAGATGACATCACAATCAAGCACGTGCTACGCACGGCCTTCTCATACAATAGAAACTCTTGTTCTTGCTTGAGATGACCAGTATAAAGAAGACCCCTCCAAGCGTTGAACTTGCATACATCAGCCACATATAGTAGTTAAATGCCAAGACAACGGAGTAAAATCAGCACAGAAGGTAGTACAAAACTCCTTATAGAGCCTAAATGCAGTAAACTTTAGTTTACCCTTCAACACAAAATCACAAATTCAAAAAAATACGTAAAAACAACGATTTTTCTGTAATAAAACTACAAAAAACAAAAAGACTATCGGCTAAGACATAATCAACGCAAAATTACTCGACGTAATAGTAGAACAAGAAACGGCAGTTTAAACCTTCTTACATTTTATCTAATCAGAAAATACAGTACTGATCTTCGAATGTCTCAAATCAACTTTCGTAACAATACCAAAGAAGACCAGCTCCTTACGCTGTGATAACTATAAAATGATAAACCTTGTGTCAGATGTAATAAAAGTATTTTACATAAAAATGTTCAGAAAATGCAATAACCAATTAGCCCATACACACTTCGGCTTTCGTAATGAAGTCGTAACACAAGAGTAAACACTTATACATGCTTTATCAACTAACGCAAACTATATAATAAAATAAAGTATTAAAAGCCACCAGACCTTTATTATCGACAATATCAACTAAAATCAGAAACAATAAATATCAAGAAGATAAGACTGCATTTTATCACTCAAAAATATCGATTCCTAGAATCAACGGAAACATCGTCAAACAAGTAACACCTTGGTAACACAGTAAGCCAACACAATGACATTAAAAAATAAATTTGATCACATATCGAACAAACCAGACAAAAATCATAAAGAAATTTTTTATCAGGTCTGACTTTATGCTTATGAATAAGAATGCTGAGATGCTATGTGTTTCTAGTGCTAAAGCAAAAGCTAGATTATAAACTTTTCCATAAAAAAATCAAAATGTATCTATATCGACATGTACTGCAAATATCGTGGGTACAAGAGGCCACTAATAATGTTCTCAAGTCCATAATTGCATTAAAAAGAAAACAGAATTTCTGATTACGGATAAAGAGAGAAAGATCCGGTATTTGGAACACATCATGAAGAGAGATCAATACAAAATTCTAAAACTCATAATAAAAAAAAAAAAAAAAAAAAAAAACAAATGCGTCAAAAAGCATTATTTTTGTGCTATAGTGTGTTAAAGTTAATATTAAATTACTTGTTTTTAATTTTAACTACTTAAACCTATCATGTTAGCTTCAACTCAATTATAAGCAGTGGCATAACTTGAAGAGTATACCATAAATTATATTTACTGTAATCAATCATTGTAAAAGAACGGTAGGCAGGCGGATCGAGTAGCCCGATGCTGTCTTTGCCGGTCCCAAGCCCGGATATAAGAAGAGAGTTTTGAGGTTAGGCCAGCTATCTGCTTCATAAAAAAAAACTAAAAAAGCTCAGAGGACCAAACGACAAGCCTCGGAACTGAACAAATACACTTTCACGACTACGCAAGAAATACAAAAAACGCCCAGGAAACAAGAAAATAAACGCAAAACACCCAACTCAGAACAGGATGCTGGAGTGTAAGATCTCTCAGCGGCAAGGACCAGGAAACCCTAATAAAACTACATAAACATAAAATAAATATTTGCGCAGTCAAAAAGACAAAAAAGCTGGGTAAAAGTACAACACAATACCCAAACTATGTGATTTTTTCAGGTAAAAACAAGAACCAACGAGATGATATCTGGCACGAGGGTACTTATAACAAACAAACTGGAGCAACTAATCACAAACATAACATACACGAATGACAGAATACTCGAAGTATCAATAAAATCCAGAAAATATCAAAATCTCCACATAATATCTGTATACGCACAAGATTCTGGAATGCCAGACAAACAGACAACGGCTTTCTATGAAGCGCTGCAGGAATTAATGGACACAATCCCATATGAAAATCAACTTATAATACTGGAGAATTTAATAGCCCGTGTAGAAAATGACATCATCCCTGGTGTAAAAAACAGATTCAACAAGCCAACGCAAACTGGAAGAGAGAGAAACTAATAGACTTCAGCACACTTAATAAATTAAGAATTTTCAACACATTCTTTGAGCACAAGCTGCAGCACAAGATAACATTTACAGGTACAAGAAAGCAATCCATGATTGATTACATCATCAGCAACAAACATATAAGAAAAGAGCAAGTAGTAGACATCAGAGCAATAACATCTGCTAACATCGGATCAGATCACAAACTAATCGTAAAAAAGTTTGCAATAGAAACACCACAGTATAGAACAACCCCTTTTGCAGCAAAAATCAAAAAGTTGAATACAAAATCATTCAGAAATGGAAGTACAAAAATGCTCTAACAACAAAGACTGGCTCTTCAGATAAGGCATAATCCCATCGTAGACTGTAATACGCTTGGGAAAAGAATAATAAACAAGAGACCAACATACATAAGAATACCCAAATCCTGGTTCAATTAGGAGGTAAAAGCCCTGGCACAAGAAAAAAAAAACAAACCCATCTTATTTATAAATCGTCAAATTCCAGAGAAGACTTTGTAAAGTATAGGAAGATAAGGAACAGAACTAACAACCAAATCCGCACCATAAAAAAAGAGAAATAAGAATAATTTAGTAAGGAAATGGAAAAGAACCTATACAGCACACAAAAACGGATCTGAAAGTTCCTCAAGAGATTTAAAAAAGAAACCAACAGTACAAATGAACAGCGTTTACTTGGACAAACTAAAGCCTTTTTTCACAAAACTATATCATCAAGAAGAGACAGAACTGGAAAAAGTGACAATAACAACAACACCACACCATCCTGCATTTGAACAAGTAACCACCAAAGACGTCAAAACCATCCTAGCAAAACTGAAAAACGGCAAAGCGCCTGGCCCTAATGACAACAAAAACAAAATGCTGAAATACGGAGCACAACCACTTGCTGGCAAAGCTATACAACATAGTCTTATCAACGACGCAATCCCCACTAGACTGAAAAGAAAGTATAACACTATACTAAAAGGCAGCACCCCAACATACAACAACTGAACACAGATACCACGACCAAACTAAGAGGGACAAACGGGGAGGAAACTGATATCCGAATCAGAACTGAGATACAGCAAGGGGACAGCCTGAGTCCTCTAATGTTCAAACTCCTCATGGATAAGATTATAGCAGCTATCAATCCAATAGAACATGGTTACAAACTGGGAAACAAACTCATTAACAGTGTGCTACGCTGACAACGCCGTACTGATCGCAGAATCAAAAGACGGTTTACAATGGCTACTAAACACATTCAGAAAGGAGTGCAAGACAATAAACATGACAATAGCCACAGCTAAAACCGAAAGCCTAGTCATCGCAAAGATCAGGTGCAAACTAGCCGTGAATGACATCATCATTGAGCAAGTCCAATACCTGGAAATAACTATAAACCCGTAAGACCTAAAAACCAATGTCCTGAACCAGGTAAACAAAGCGTCCAAGATATCAGAAGCACTACAAAATTCCGTCTAGAGGAATAAAAACATATTAACTAAGAGCAAAGCAAGCATCTACAAAGCCTACGTGAGACCCATTCTCACCTACTCCGCTGAAACCAGAGCCGATACGGCAGAGACAAAACGCCGCCTAAGATGCGCAGAGATGAGTACCCTCAGATCCATCACTGGCTACTCACTTGGCGATCAAAAAACTAACATTGAAATACATGAGAAATGCAACGGAATATTGTGAGATGGAGGCAAAGCTGAAAAAGACAATGGAACGAGCACTTGCCACGCATGCAAGACGATAGAATCACCAAGATAGTCCAAGACGGTAAAACATACACAAGGCGCCCTCTCGGCAAGCCAATGAAGAGGTGGAAGGACAGCTAGACGTCGATATCACAGAAGCAGGACCTGAGGTAGGAGTTTAACCAAAACAAGCCACACGGCTTTCAAAAAGGAGAAGAAAAAAAAAGAAAAAGAAGAACTATTGTCTTAAACTATTTTATTTACTTGTTATTGGATATAGTTTAATGCCATTTAATCATTTTTGTGTTATTTGTGTAAAATCCGTGATCGTCATAATTTTTCTTGAGTCACTTTAATTGATCCTGCAGTGTGAAGCACGTGTCTGTCTTACTTTTGATTTTGCTCTTTGTACTTTCTACAAAATTGCAAGTTAAGTAAGTAATTTATAACTTTCTACATAAAAAACTTCTTAAAGCAACTGCTATAACAATAAGTATTATTTTAAAGATGAATGAAAAAGAAAAAATGTCTTAAAACGCTATGGTCTATTATGTTCCAAAATCTCAATGTCGTGATTCCACAATAAGAAAGTAAAATTGTCTAAATTAAAAAAAAAAAAAATGATTCACCTAAACTTGAAGCACAACCTAAGCCTACCATAAGATTTTGATTTTTCAAAACTATGCAAATATCACTTACTTAACAACATTTATGTTAGACCAAATATATGCTCTAATACAATGTTAAATTTTAAATAATGCACGTACAAAATTAGGAAAAAACTAAACACAATAGAAAAACTATAATGAAGGTCACCCCCACAGTGTCAACAGCTCTGCACAATGTGTGTGACTTTGACTTAAATATAGTTAACACCAAGTGTTAACAGTAGTAAATTATTTCACAAGTTTTTAGAGTTAAAGTAGTACAACTTAGTCGCGGTTTGCAACTCATTTAAAGTTGAAATTAAGCTGGCCAAATCTAAAACAGTGAGTCACAGAAGTCATAACTTATCTAGAAGAGCCCAGGTTTGCACCAAAATCCCAGATACCGCATTCCTTTTGGAGAAATCTTTCTCTGATTACTAGCTGTACACCTTTTTTACGGCGTAGACACCACGCCATACAAAAGAATTATATTATGTGTACAGTAGACAAGTACACTTTAAGCTTTGACGCCATCAATCAAAGACAATACATGTATAAATAGCTATTCTAATAAATATTCTATCTTCTACTACCTACATTACCTACCCTGAATTAATTATGCCACCACTTACCAAACTAAATGAGTTCAATTAATATAATAATTTAACAAATGTTATTTGTCACCTATATTGTTTGTTCTTGTCTACTTGATTGATAATGTTAATTAATATCTATTTAAATATTCATTAATACTTTAATAACTAACTGCCTTTGTCTACCACTATAACTACCGCAAAAATTACTATAAAACTATAAAAGAAGTAGTCTACCCAGCACTGTACAAGTATCTCAATATTGAGTCGGTTATACTTTTAAATTGTTCTCATGTAACTTAGCTTTAGTTAAAAATTTTAATATATCAAAAAATTTATAATAATTAAACACATAAGTACAAACACCTGTTCACAATGATAAAAACCCTACTCAGTTAAATTTTATATGAATAAAATCAATTCAAAAATATATTCATACTTATTTTGTCTAGTTGATGATTTTGTTATTTTGAGTACTACATTAGTTTTAAGAAATATGTTATCTTTTGATTTATAATTTTGTATTTTCAGTTCACTGCTTTCCTATTTTGTAGTTTATTATAGCAAATTATAAAATGTTTTTGTCTTCTCTAGTTGATAGCCTACTAGAAATGTGTTATGTCATGTTAGGTGTGAAATATTTACCCACACAAAACTAAAAATCCCGACGGCCCACTATAAATAACAATTAAAAAAGTTCTGCGGCCGCTTTTAATCATGACTGATATCACTCCGTGTACAATTCCTCGGGAAAATTGTAATTTTTCGGAATGGGACGCACATTACTGTGTTGCAGCAGCAACAGCAGCTTGCCCGACCTCCTTCATCATTCCTGTAGCAGGAGTAATCTAGTTAATTAAAATTAATATGATATGGAAATCACATTTTAGACTATTAAAATCGGTACAAGGTAAGGAAAATTCATTATTTTAATGAAATTATGAAGCAACCTCTTTAATATCACGTCTGTCATCTTCTCCCCATTCCAGTGCTCGCGGAAACAGTGGGAATTACGCGGAATTGTGGTGGTAACAATGCAATAAGAAAACAAGGAGGTGGGAAAAGAAATCAGTTGCGCTGTTCCCGCTGTGAGCGATGTGGGCTTTCCCCAGGAAAAACTAATGACGCTCTTTTCCGCGGACACTTTTATGCACGTAGCTGTGATTAATATTTCCACATTTAAAACCGCCCTCATAACAATTACAATAATCCACTCAGATTCACGCCCCTTCATAAAACAATTAACTCAACCGTTCTCTGCTTCCTTGTTTCATCTATCGCCTTAATTACATGTCGAGCAAATTGTCCATCATTTTTATTGATACATTAATCAGCAGCAATTTTATTAAACTATTTCTTTTTACTGATTTGACATGTTTTGATTAAATTGCACTTCAGACGCACTTCTATAAGCGTAATTTAAATCTTAGTACATTCAAAAGTGATGTGTTTAGGAATTACACTATTTATATCATAAAGACATACAAAAAGCTTTGAATTTAATCGAATGAAATTACATTTCTAGATGCATTCATAATTTCATATGAATTAATTGGAGGTAATTTACTTCTATGCTTACTCATACGTAGTAAGTCAAAAGCAATTTTACAATTTACACATGTTTTCAATTTTTATTTAAACTTAACAAATTACAAGCAAAAACTGCATTCATTACATGTATTTTTATTCATTTGAAGTGTTTTTTGTGGGTAGAGTTAGAATTTAATTAAAATCCTTTTTAATTTTTTAAACAATATATTCATAACTGTGAACTACATTAAAGCTCCAGTAAAGAATTATTATATTTAGATTAAAAAACAATTATACATACATATCACTTTTCAGTGTATAAAAAAACTTCATAAAACGCCTAGTGGGACATGCAGTCTTTACCAGCAAATTCCGTTATAGATTAAAAAGGAGGTCCTGGTATAGATTAACAACAATGTCAAAAAATATTTTTCTCAAATATTCTAGAGAGACCTGTGAGTCGGACAGACTACAGCAGTATATAGCAAAAAGCACAATTAAATTTAAAAACAAGTTTCCGTTGATGATCTTTCAATTCATTTTATTGCCTAAGAATTACTCAGTTGAAATTAATAAACTTCTTGTTTTTCCATATCACTTGAAACTGGTAGATCTACCTTCCTCGTGTTAGCCGATTTACGATTCTTTCCAAAGTCTACCAATTTTTCTCCAATCAGCCAAGTGTGGAATAATATGCCAATTAAAGATTTTTCTACAGCGTCCACAAACATTAAAACCTCTATACTACAAATGACAGTTTTCCTTTTTTAATCTCTATAAAAACATCACTAAAACAATACTCTAGTTGCAAAAAAACTTATTTAATACTTTCTAATTATGTAAAATACTATAAAACAATTCAGGGTGACCCTTAAACCTCCAAACAAACAAGGCTAATTTTTTAAGTTTAAATAAGATGTTTTGTCTATAAATTTATTTTTCGAGCTAAAGTTAAAAGAAAATTAAGAAAAATGCGTTATGTTTCAATAAATATAATTACGAAACAGATCAATTTTAAATAAATGCCACCATTTGTAAAGCAAAGCTCACACCTACAAACAACTGACTGCTAGTGTAATCTACCGGACTGCAATTCTTTGTGTTAGCAAACTCTCCATAAACCTTTTACTTTATTGTACCCCATAAAAAAAAAAAAAAAAATTCCTCCGCATAAAATCAAAAAAATCATTTTCTAAAAACAAAATGAAAAAAAGCTGAACCAGCGGACGCTAAGGTAAAACAAAAAACAATGAGTACACCGTTGCACAATACCAATCAAAAATTGATATTGATATTAGTTATTTTAAACGGCGATTTAAATAAAACGCGCCAAAAATGTCATTGCCTGTCCGTGTAGAATTTAACTGTATTACAGCTCTAATTCACACACAACATTCAGCGTTTCTCCTAATAGGGGGCATTGTAAACTTTTTTAATGCTCACAAATTATTTAATGACAATCAATACCAGGAGTATTGATTGTCATTAAATAATAACTGTTTTTTTAAATAAATTATAAAAATACCTCGACGAAGGTAAGACCTGTGTGGAAATATTTTTGGACTTGAGCAAAGCGTTTGATTTGGTTTGCTGAAAAAGCTGCATATGTACCGTACATACGTGGTCACGCACTTAAATGGTTTGAGAGTTATCTAAATGAGAGATATCACTACGTAGAAGTAGCAAACAAGAAATCAAATATGTTGCCTATGTCAAAAGTAGTTCCACAAGGATCGGTGCTTCGTCCCCTACTATTTATTATCTTTGTAAATGACTTAAAATTAGAAAATATTTTTATGTTTGCTGACAATACTTCCCTTTTAATTAACTTTACAGATAACCAAACTGCCTTAAACGCTACCGCACATGTTGCCAAACTTAAGCAATGGTTCGATGCAAGCGGTTTGCATTTAAATAAGGAAAAAACCGTGTTTCTTCGATTCTGCAAAACAAATATAAAAGATGACAGTAGTCTTATTCGATGTAATAAGTCAAGTATAACACAAAAAACAAACACAAAATTTTTAGGTGTAATTATTGATCTGGGATGCAACTGGAGTGCTCATATAGACTACGTTGCAAAAAAACTATGATCTACTTGTAATGTAATAAAACAACTACAGCAAATTTTAGATTTAAATGTACTTTTAAAATATAATTACGCACATTTTCATTCAGTGTTGTCGTACGGAAATATTGCATGAGGATGTTCTAACGAGTCAGAGTCAGATTATTGTTATTGCAGAAACGAGCAATACGCTCTATGTTAGTTGTAAATAGCCGCACTTCATGAAGATCATTGTTTAAACAGCTAAACATATTAACTGCGCCGTGCATTTTCATTTATCAGCTATTAATATATGCAAAACAAAGAAACGGCGAGTTTAGACCTTTAAACTTTTCTCACACATACAATAACAGGTATGGTTCAAGCATTTTTGAAGTACCACAACATAAAAGTCCACAATAACTAGCTATAAAAGCATACAACAAAATACCAGAATCTTTGAAAATGCTTAATTTAAATTATTTTAAAATCAAACTCAAAGAGTTGCTAACTTGCAAATGTTATTATTCTTTTACGGAATTTTTGAACAATACAGCACTGCATGATTGATTGATAAAAAAAATAATATATACATATTTTAACTTGTTTGTAATTGTATTATTTTTAATTTTACTATTTTTATTTTATACTTAATATTATGTACTGACGTATCCCATGTCTATAAAGATCGAGAGGAATAAAATTATATTATTATTTTTATTATTATTATTGCGTTAACACCTTCAACACATTACTAAACATAAACTGTTTAATAATCACTGTGATATTATGTAAATTGTCTCTTCGACCAGTGAGATAAGAAGTACACTGATGATAGGTGCATACCCTAAAACCCTGAGTGTATGTGTTTTACTGGATGAAAAAGCAATTTACATAAAATACATCATTTATTATTTTTAAATAACACAGACAATCACAAGTACAAAGTCGGCAGCATAACTTGATTTTTTAAAATGCGCGCTTGTCAGTCGGTTGATGTCGTAGAGAAGCGCTAGTAGTCTCGTTCGAGAAGCGAGACTATAAAGTTTTGTCCCGACACAGTTCATTCGCCATCATGCATTGGAACAGTGAAGAGGGTGCTTTAGCCGTTGAGGCTTACTTTTCGATCAGATGTTCTGTGATTGCAACCCACTGCATCAAAAGCCTTTACATTTACTTAAAGTCACAAATTTCCTCAGCTAGAATTATTGGTCTCTGGTTCTTTGTGGAAAATAAAATCACAGTTACAGTGAATTCAGACCGGTATTTATAACATGTTACAGGATTTTTTTCCACACTGCTAAATGAGTTGAACTTAGAGGACATTTGGTTCTAACAAGATGGTGAACGGCACACACTTCAAGAACATCGATGGCAATTTTGAAGAAACACTTTCCAGAGCGCCTCATTTCAATTAGGGGAGATTTGGAGGTCCGCTCTCTTGATTTGACTCCTTGGGATTTTTTTAATGAGTTTATTTGAAACCCCGTGTTCATGTAAACCGTCCAAAAACCCTACAAGATTTTAAGGCTTACATCCACAAAAAAATTGCCAACATAACGCCTAATATGTTAGCAAGCGTCATGAGTCATGACAAACGCCAAAAATCGGTTTACACAGTTTATGAAAAATAAGGGATGTCACCTACCTTATTTGATCTACAAAACTATTAAAACAAAACTTTAGGTATGCGCATACATTATAAAAAACAAATAACAAATTTCTGATTCATACAATGGGTTTTATTAGGTTTTAAAAAAAGGAAGTTATGCTGCCGCACCCTGTATATACAATCTATGTTTGCTAAGATAAAAAACTATCATAATAAATCTGTATAAAAATGTTTGTTCAGATTATTCATTTGTATAGAAATTAAGTAAACAAATTTTGTCATTTTTCAGAAAAAAGAAACACTTCATCAGATGCAGGAACAATTATGGCAATCAACAAGTTGTCCAATTCCAAGAATGGTCGTTGCTGCACGGTCTCAAAAAGTAACATTAATAAAGTAGAAGATATGCTTAAACCCCATATTAACAATTAATTAAAAAGTTTAATAATTCAAACATACAATTTATACTTCATTAATCATTATACATAACAAAATTAAGATTGCCCATGCTACTAACATCGGCAACAGAATTCATTTGTAGCTTGCCAGTATTGCCAATTTCAAGAAAGCAGCAAAAATCCTTAATAACTTCAAGCGGAAATTTTATCTGCTAACAATGTTAATCCATTAAATGTAATATGTAAATCTACTTAAATACGGTAAAAGCAAATATCTTCTCAACAATTTGGTCAATGTTAAACGTAGGTCAATGGACATTATAGATGCAAGTGCTCAAAAATTTAAACAGACCGGTTACCATTCGTTGAATGCGTATCCTACTCGGACCGCTCACCACCTTATTTGCTAGCAAACAAATTAGTATTTAAGAAATACATCTAGCAATGCCTACATAAACCAACGCACATATTTTATGTTATTAAAAAATATTGATAATTTTTAGTTTTATAGCTATATTACAAGGTTGTAAACCTACTTGGCCAGTCCTTGTAATAAATAAAGGTATACCGCAAGGATCTGTTGTAGATCTCTTTATTTTTATTATGCAGAGTTAATTAAAATTACCGAAACACTTAAATAATTCTCCAACCGTAAAAATTTAAAAAAAGTTTCAAACTAAGGTTTTTTGGCTTTAAACAAACTTGTTTGAATTTATTTTTAATTATTTTTTTTTAAATAAAACACCCTGTATATTTATATTTTTGTAAAAACATCTTTTTTATAAAATGGACAATTTTTGCAAAGCAATTAATTCAAACTCTTTAACTTCAAACATTTTGTCTTTATTGTGCGTTTTAGTGCTTTTTACATCGCTCTTGAAATCTTACGACTTGAAAGGGTTTGATGGAACCAACGGCTCATTAGGTGACTTCCGAATCACCCCGGTGAATGCTGTCAACAAATGATTTATTTAAAAACTTCAATTGCAAAAAAAGCATTTTGCCAAAAAATTATTTAAAATCTGATCGACAACTTTTGCTTATTAAAACTAATTGTTTTTAATCACCAAGTTGTTATTGATAGTGTCACCTTGAGTGTAATACATTTTAATAATGAATAGCAAAACAAATTTCTAAGTAGAAGACACAGTAAGAACATCAACTTTGCTGAGGGATATTCAAAGGGTCACGCTGCTAATGTGATAGAAAGAAACCATTCCAGCATACAAAAACCAGGACAAAAGCAAAAACGGTGTACTAATCCAATAAATTAGCGTTTTCTTAGACTATTATCTCTAAAAAACAGGAGAACGACTAGTAACATCCTAAAAAATGAGTTCGTAGATGCTAATAATCTTTTTATATCTTCTCAAACTATTAGAAGGTGTTTAAATAAAGCTGGATTGGACAGCAGAAAACCGACCAAGAAACCCCTGCTCATCAGAGAACACACAAATCAAAGATTGCGTTTTGCAATAAATCATCAAAATTGAACTCTTAATGATTTGGAAAATGGTTTTATTCTCAAATAAAACAAGGATCAGCCTTAAAGGCCTTAAAAAAGATTTGCTAGTTGCAATATCTCTAAAAATCCCGTTTGGTGGTGGCTCTGCAATGTATTTGGGAGGGATCTGTTTCGATGGCCGCACATAGTTAGATTATTATCTTGAGAACATCGTTGTTGCCCATGTAATGCCATCTGCTGGTTTTGAGGGACCAAATTTCTTGTTTGTGCAAGATAATGCTCGTCCTCATGTAGCTAGGCAAGTTATTCGCTACTAAAGAGCATACTGACAGCTACCTTGATTTGTAGTATTTCAACAAAATACTACAAATAATTTGATAATCGATATATTTTTTTACCTGTACATTTAGTAAAGGATTAAACTATAAATATAAATAAATAGAATTTTTGTTTGCTTTTTGCAATTAATTAAATATAAAATAATTAATTCTCTATACTGCAACTTTTACTCAATTTTTTACTGAATTAAAATAAATATAAATATTACTACTTTGAAGGTTTATTTCAATAAAGCGCATAGATCATTTTACTCACAAATGTGCTGCAACTTCTATTTAATTTTTTATTGAATAAATATAAATATTATTACTTCAAAGGTTTATTTCAATGAATAACATAGATCATTTCACTCACAAATGCTTTTGTAATTTTCCGCAATAACGTTTTGTTACAGCTTATCGTTCCGATTAGCCAGTTTTTTTAATCCACAAATTAAAATCAAATCAATAAAACAAGATACGAATATAATTGACAAATAAAAAAACAATTAAATTTGATTAACAGACAATGCAGTAATTAAAATCGGAAAATTATTTATTGCGTTGGCAAATATACCATCCAATATAAGTTGACTAATAATTATTTTTCTTCTTGACTTAATAATCACATGAATTGGTTGTCAATTAGCCATTATATCCTGTTCTAGGCTAAAGTATTTTTTTTTATAGTTGTTCATTCATACAACTTCTTTAATTTGTCATGTCCAATCTTGGTATTTACTTCAGCCCTTCTATAGCAACAACTATTCTGGCATTACGTTTTTTTTTTAATTTCAAAATGGAATATTTAAGGTTTTATTAATATTTTACATAAAAATACATTTAAATTTCAACGAGTGAAATCACACTTGCTGAAACTATCATATTGAAGACTAGATTTAAGCAGTCTGAACATTGACCTTATAAAATATGTGCGGTTTATTCCATGGATCAATAGTACAGTTCAAAAAATCTCTCTTAAAAGTTTCGGTCCTACATCTCTGACCTACCAAGGAATATTTGTTAGAGCCTTGTATTACAAGTAAATATTTGTTTAAATATCAATATGTCATTTATTTCATTTAAACAGTGTCTATGAAAATATAAAAAATGCAGAGATCTGCAACATTACGCCTGTGTTAGAAAGTATCTAAATCATTAGTCAATTTTGGATAGGTAATGATCCAAATAACTCGTGTTTGAATAGAGTTTAGATAGTGTAGTTTCCAATGCTCCTTCCCATACTTAAAAACAATATACAATACAAAAACAAATATAAGTTTTATACATATACAATAGTTGAACAGAAGCAAAAAGCTCTTTAAATCTAATATTAAGAAACCCTAGTTCTCTAGTTTACAAAGCTTTAACAACAAGATTATGTGAGATTATAACCCCTAGAAAACAAATTGAAGAAGATTTAGATATGGATTCGTTGTTTAATTTAATATTTGGTACTGGTAATATCTTGGATTTTCATTTTAAAACCGTCAAAAGTTGAGTTTTTTTAAGTTAAAATTAACCATGTTGAGAGTGCCCCATTCAGATATTGTTTTAAGGTCTTTGTTTATAGATGCTACAGATTCTAACCTAGAAAATACAAAACGTTCTACTATACTTGTCGATATAGTCTTTGGAAAGTATGAAGTATGAAAGGTGCTATCATCTGCAAAACTATAAATAGGACTTTTAGTTAATTGAAAAAATTCATTGATGTAAATCAAAAATAAAGCTAGAGTAGAACCTTGAGAAACACCAGTAATTGTGATTTTGGGGTTAAAACTATCAAATCTAACTATAATTTTTCTATTGTCAAGAAAACTATTGATATGATTTACCGACTTATGATCAAGACCTATACAATGAAGCTTCTTGACAAGATTAGGATGCCATACTACGTAGAAATTTAAATATTTTTCTTAAACTTTTGACAGATTGGACAATACTGCAACTGATCTATAATTTGTAGAATAAAACTGGTCTACCTTTTTAGGTACAAGTTAAACATTTTCAATTTTCCAGCAATTTAAGAATGTTTAATTTTTGTATGATAATGCAAATATTTTAGTCAAAATAAAAGCTAATTCATTTGCAAATGTTTTAAGAATAATATTAGTAATTTCATCTATACCTGATGCACTGCTGGTATTAAATTTAAAACAACTCCTAAAATAAATTGAACCCATTATTTCACCACTAGCCGGCATTGTAATTGCAGCAATAGGAAGATTTATAATAGTAGAATTAGATGCAAATTTTTTTGCAAAAATATCTGCTTTTTCTTTTGGATTAATAACTAGATTGTTTTGAACATTTCAAAAAAAAGGTATTGAAAATTTTCTACCACTTTACAATAAATTTATTGTTTTATAGAATATTTTGTTGTTTATAAAAAGCTGAAAAACTCAATTAGCTTTGTTTCTTGTATCTTGTATCTTTTTCAGATCAAATTGGATTGTCACAATGTTAACGAGCTTTTATATAACCCTGTTTAGTCTATTCGGAACAATTACTGACGTGTTTCTTAAATGCTTTTTGCTTCTTATTAACTGCCTGTTTTGGCTGAATTAAAAACAAGTACATTTGTTTTGGTTTAATAACAGAAAATGGAAATGGAATGACATTCTAAATAGTTTTAATGAAATTTTGTGCTGCAATATGTAGATCCTTAGAATATTGTTCTAATACTTTCATTATGTTTCCTTTTTCTTTAGTAGAATTATATTATAGATGCTTCTATTCGTTGATTTTTCTCTTTTCCTCTTGCCCAAACCTTGCATCCATACAATACTACTTTTTGCAAAATTGTAAGTAATAATCTAACCCTATAATAAAAGATTAGCTTTATCTCAGAAAGCTTGCTGAATACCATGACGTACAATTTTACCGTTTTGCGGATCTGGATTGGTTTTTGTTTTATATCAAATTATTATTTTTTTACCGTTTCGCACTATAAAAACTATTTTATTTTAACAAAACTACAAATTCAGTTAATTATGACTAGTTATGTTAGAATTTTACAGTGAGTGCACTTTAAAAGCTCAAGAAACAAAAAGCTAAAAATATACTCAATTCATATAAATAATTTGGCCTCTCCATCACTATGTTTGTCTTGACTTATGACAGAGTTGTTGCTTCTCTAGTCTACACAAACTCTCTTATTAAAAAAATAAACAAATAATTAGTACTACTCTATACCAAATGTATCATTATTTTGGTTCATACTTTGATTTAAAAATTTATTTTTGTTCTCTGCCTTTCTTAGGCACTTTTTTTAAAATTTCAAAATGTAATATTTAGAAATTACTTAATAAGTCACAACAATATCAAAAATACCTTTAAATTAAAATACTTGTTCTTGAGATATCATGAAGTCTTTGATGTAATAGTTTCCCCTGACCTTCTCCATCTCTATATCGTTGATCCCAAGTAATTCATCTGCTTTTAAGGGGTCAAAAAAGTACCCAGACTTTACAGCCGCTTGTCCGCTCTCCAAAGACACCGTTGGCACTTAATAAGAAGGTGACTTCTTATCCCAAAAATCATTCAATCGCCATTGCCTTGTTAGTAGTAGCAAGACGCACCACTTAAAAGAAAAGTTGATATTTGAGTAAGAAATGCTATTTCATAAATAAATAAAAAAGCTAACACCATTATATATATATATATATATATATATAAAAACAAAAAGTAGCCGAACAATTTCCTGAAGGAATAATCAGCTTGGTGGTGCACGAAGCAAAAATATTGTTGAAATTAATAAATAAAAAAACCTGTAAAAATCATGGAAGAAAATAAAACAAAAGAAAAATTCTGAAAAAGGAATGCATCCTTTCAATTAATATAAAAAAGATAATTGAAAAAAAGTACTTAGAGAAAGACAAAACTTTAAATGTGTTTATTAGACTTAGTAAAAACATTTAACTGTGTTCGGTGGTAATTAATTAATAAGACAACAAGTAGCAATGAGCTTAAATAATAAAAAAGAACAAATGGTATAAAACTAAAAAAGAAGTAAAACAGTAATGTTGTTTATCACCAACTTAGTTCATATTATATGCCAAAAAGATAGTGGCGGAGTGCTAGAAAAGGACAAAGAAGTGAGCAATAGAATCTATTCAATTTGCCGATGATATAATCGTGTTTACAGACAGCACAAAAGAATTGAAGATCTGGTTAAAAACTTGACGAAATGAAATAATTGTATAAACTGAGTATAACAAAAACAAAACAAAAGTTATGAGAATTAAAAAGCAGAAGAAATGGACGTGTACGTGAACAAAAATAAAATAGAATAAGTGAAAAGGTATAAGTACCTTGGTACAAAAATTACAAAACAATGGTAGAAACAAGAAAGAAATTAGGGTGTACACTGTAATAACAAAAAAACTTTTAAGAGACAAAGCAAGATTTTGAGTAGAAAGTTAGATATAAACTTGCAAAAAAAAATTGTAAAATTCTTCAATAGAGATGTGAAACTTGGGACAATAGGAAAAAAATGAAAAACGCATAAAAGCATTCAAAATTTAGCTCTGGAAAAAATTAATAGACATTAAATGGTGAGACAAAATTTGGAATAAAAAAGTGTTAAAAAAAGCAAAAGAAAAAAAAAAAGCGCTAGCAAGTACAATCATACAAAGAAAGAAGAGATAGATAAATAAAGTATGATGCATTTGAAAAAATTTTGTTTATTAAAGGAGGTGATTGAAAAAATAGTAATTGGAAATCCAAAATTAAAAAAAAGAAGATGCAAGATAACTGACTGATGTTATAAGGAAAAAAGAGAGGCACGTAGGATTTGCAAAAAACAGAACACCAATAATAATGACTTAAACTTAGACTACTAACTAGTCCAACTCCGTTACTATTGTTATGTAGTCCAAGTATATCTATTATTAACTCGTAGAAGTGTTTCTTGGTAATTTATGCATAAACATATTAAAAAAGCAACATCATATCTTACCTAACTATCTGTAAGAATATAATTAATTATCTACTCATTCCAGTATTTACTCATTTACTTTCTAAAGCCGTCATTGAGTAAGGTTAGAAAATTTCCAATTTTCTAGCTTTCTTTTCATATTCTGCAAAAAGCCCATTTAGTTTTCAAAGTTTATAAAGTATATGGCTAGAAATTTGTATTCATAACATAAAAAAAATTTAAACCAATGGCTTGACGTATCAGTTATCCATGCTTGAGACCGGTACAGCAATACACATTATTATAATGATAAGCAAAAAATAACAAACTTTATAATAGTAGATATTAGATATTATAGCTTAACCGCACCAGTTTTGATCAAAAATGCGTTAACCGAGATCACTCTTTAATACCTGAAGAAAAAAACTTGCTAAAATTGCTTGAGTGACTGCTTAAAACAAGTAAAATAGTTTGCACTTTTACTATCAAGATTATCTACTATAATCTGAGTTTATGTTAAACCTTTTTTAGTTTCATGTTCATGTAGCCATAAAAATGCTATACACATTTTACACAAAACTTATGACAGAATCAAATAGGTTATAATCTCCTTTGCAGGAGTGTCATACATTCTGATCGACTGTGTCCAATATCGCATAGACAGCATGCATGGAGTCCTAATTTCTTTGGCCAATGATTAAGTCCTACCTATAGTAATTGCCAAGTTGCACTCTACTCTAGCTGATAAAAGAAAAATTGATTATTGATATGCGCACTGTTTGTTTGCAAAAACATAGATGGGCAATTCCATTTCAAACGGACCAGAGCTGGGGGGGGGGGTGCATTGAGAAACTTGCTTATGTATTTTTTTTTTAGTTTCTATAACTTATAAAAAAAATTACTGATGAAATCAATCTAAAATTTTCCGAAGAATCTAAATCTGGTGCCATTTCAAGTCTATACCCTGTCAATAAGCCGCAAAAGCTATAAAACCATGTTTTTGTTCTCAGTGGGCTGGGCAAAAAGGAGCATTTTTTAAAAAAAATTTAACCGCTAAAGTTGACGTATTTTGATGTAAATTAATTGAAAAATATAAATATGTTCTGTGTATTGGGTTTTAAGAGTCTAAAACTCTGCAAATCTGCAAAGTAGGCTTATTCTTCAACATAAACTCTTACAAATGCACGTTTAGCCGCGCTCAGAGGAACAATACACCGAACATTATTAAAAATTTGAATTCTGGAGACAATTTTACATGGAAAATAGTCAGTGTTGTACTTATCGTCTATAGAAAAGTCCATCTAGAAAGAAATGTTTACAAAATTTTCAGACAAAAAATGCATTAAAAATTAATTATTTTTTATATTCACAAAAAATATTATAAACACACTAGGGTGTGGTTTAAAACTTTTTTTTTAACAAATTTTGATAAGCGTCATGAGGATTTATGATTGAATGACAATAATAAAAATATTTTCTAATTTTCGCGCCGATAGATCGAGTCTAAATTTGTGCCGCAAGCGCAAAAACTATCAAACAAAGAGTAAAATGAACCAAAATTGGTTCAAACAACAAAAGATGACTTTGTTAAACTTTTGAAATAAGCTTAAAAAAATATAATCCAAATAATCATTAAGAAAAAAAAAAAAATTATAAGTAAATGTTGAACAATTTTTTTTTTCTAGATGGGTTTTTCATCGCCAGATAAGCACGACACTAACTATTTTTTATGTAAAATTGTATGCAAAAATCAGTTTTTTAATAATATTTGGTGTATAGTTTCTCTGAAAACTGCTAAATGTGCATTTGTAAAAGTTTATGTGGAGAAATAGGCTTATTTTTGCAGTTTTTTTGTGTTTTAGACCTTTAAAACCCAAATACACAGAACAAATTTATATTTTCTAATAAACTTACATCAAAACAAGTCAACTTAAAGCGGTTAAAAAAAATTAAAAAATGCTCCTTTTTGCCCAGCCCACTGAGAACAAAAACATGGTTTTATGGCTTTTGCGGCTTATAGACAGGGTATAGACTTGAAATGGCACCAGATTTGGATTCTTCGGAAAATTTCTGATCGATTTCATTAGTAAATTTATTTTTTTGAGTTAAAATTGCGGTTTTTAAACAAAAAATGCGATTAAGTTAAAAAACGACAAAAAAACTTAAAAAAAAGGTAGAATTTTTTTTATGGGTTTTATACCTTCATATATCGATCAAAAGACTATTAATAAGTTATAAACACTAAAAAAAAATACATGAGCAAGTTTCTCAATGCACCCCCCCAAGCTCTGGTCCGTTTGAAATGGAATTGCCCAGATACAAAATAATAAAATTACACACAGAAGAATCCAAACCAATAAAATGAAGAATTGATATTAGAGTAGTGTGACAAATTCTATCAAATGCTTTACTGTAATCCAATATCACCAATATTGTTACATTTCTATCATCAGTCGCTTTAAGAATGCCATCAACTACTTGAGTAAGTGTAATTAGACAAGTTATTATATTGCTCAAAATGTTAACGCAGTTGCATTTCTAACACTTTCTCAAGTACCTCTGACATAGTAGAAAGAAGGCCAATAGGCCATAAGTTATTGAATGTTAACAAATGATTAATTTTGGTTATTGGGTTAACAATAACTTCTTTCCAGCACTTTAGATGTTCTAATGCATAAATTGATTATTTAGGTAACAATTGAGGAGCATTCACGCAAAAGTTAATATGTTAATATGTCTATTTATAATAGTTTGGAGTTATACATTGTAACTTGGTTAAAAATATCATTTAAATTTTTAATTAAAATAATATAATATTTCTACAGTTAAAAAAGGTTTATTCACAAAAAAATTATTGAAACATTTGGATGCCATTAATAAAATTAACTTATTGAAAATATCGAAAAATAAACATACTAACTTTTGCGTGAATGCTCTCAATTACAATTAGCTTTCCTGAGCAAATGTTTAACATTTTTGATGTTATTAGCACATGTTGCATTAGATTTAAGGTTTTTGAAACAGTAGTAGTTTGAAACTTTAACTTTGATAAAAAGTTTTGTTAAAAAAGACTACAGAGTAAAAAAAATTATTATTTAAAACATTAACATTTTTCAAATTATTTGGTATAACAGACTGTTTCTTTTAACAAATATTAAGTTTCCTTAGTTCTTTCCATAGAGTAGGTTTATTACCACTGTTTTTTGACACTCAAATTCTAAATATGTCTTTTGCTCTCCGGGAATGGCTTTTGTAGTCACATTTCGCATTTATTTATAGAAATTGAAGTATTTGGCTAATTTTGCGTGCTTAAAATAATTTAAGCATAGATTCCTATCTTCATAATTTCTTTAATTTTGTATGTTAGCCAAAGAGCTAAAACTCTGTGATAATTAAAGTACAATGATAATCGGCAACTACTAGAGAATTAAAGCAGATAATTCATAAATAATAAACTTATACTCATGTCTGAATCGCAAATATGTTAAAGCTCAAATATTTTGAAACTTGAACAACCAACGCATCACGTTCCACAAACTCTACCCGTATTTTCAATTTAACTGCAATGCAGATAGTAAATAGTTGGTTAATTAATAGATAATAAGTAAATATTTTCATTGTTAAATGCATTAATATTTTAATGAATATTATATAAAAATCATAAAGAATTTATAAATTCGTCAAAAAATATTTTTTCTTTAGGCGTTGAAGTAAAGTAGTTTCATTTAGTACTACACAATTGTTATAATTAGATCTAACAATGATATATATTTTATTAAAAAATACAACATAAATTTTGATCAAAACAAATAAAATAATAAATGGCATTTATTAAAATTTAATAAAATCACTAAATATTATACTATATACTATAATTACATAATATATAAAATTGTATTACTTGGTTGCTCACCTTGTTGCTTAAAGGTGTCCGTGTGTTGAAACAAAGTAGTAAATATGAGGTGAGGGAAGAAAAAAAGAAAGGACCATCGAACATCCATAGCTGGGATTATTGCTGCGGTTACATTGTAGCACTTAGTTCCTGAAACAAGCAAAAAAAGAAACCTTTAATAAAGGGAATTACCGACCAGAATATTTTATTAAGCTCATTAAAGCCGCCGCTCTTCGAGCTATCTTTTCTCCACCACCTCAGCTTTTTGCCTCTCTCTTTCAGTTAAATAGAGCTAGATGAAAATTTTTAATGGCAACAGACAGATAATATTATGGGGGTGCAATGCACTTCTTTCTTTTCTTTTTGTGTGCAGTGTTACTCGCGCTGCTTATTATTAAAATATCTCACTGGAATACAAAATAATAAGGGTAGTTCTAGATTGCTGCAGGCACGTTACTTTTATGTGTGTTGGAAAATTAAAAGATTTTATTGTTATTGTATATACCTATATATAAAAGTTTATTTATTTTTTAATATTATAAAAAGTTTTATTTGTAAATAAAATTTTTAAATTAAATAATAAAAGGAGATTAAATTTATTAATCTTAGTTTAATTTTTTTAACTTTATTGGCTTAATATTTATCCTTAATCTTAACTTAAAACCTGTTTCGTTTAAACAATTGCAATTTATTCCAGTTATGGTTAATTATTAGATTTTTGACATATGCTTAACGTTTGCATATTTTCCATACAAGTGGAGTAATTTATTATTATACATACACGTAATTTCCAAGAACGAGTCGGTGAGGCGCGTTCCGTAAGCATTTAGTATGTTAATATGCGCTACCATAAATTGGAAAATATTTTATCTGACCCAATAAAAAATTAAATAAATAAATTACTAAACTTGGCGTTTTAATAATAATATTACAAAATGTTTTTTTAATTAAAAAAAAAACGTTAAAAATATATTATTTATATTCAATTTTTCTGCTAGAAAATAACAGTAGTGCTAAATCATATTACATTATAAAATCATTATAAAAGTTTAGAATTATGTAACTAGCTAATGTACGTATATGCCACTCTAGTGAAGTTGAACTATCAAAACAAAGTAAATAGTTTGGTGCACAATTTTAAAAAGGCGGCAAATTAAAAGTGATTACATAATCCCAGACATTTATAAATACCTTGTATTTGAAGATATGTTTATAGCATTGTGAAATAAATTGTATACTTTAGTAAGTAGTTTAAAGTTTTATTAAAATGACGCAAAACTGAACATATTGAAACCAAAACATAACTCAAACATTGCGTCATCTAAAATGTTTTTCTTTGTAGAATAATTTAATTGATTTAAATTGCAATTTTGCAAAGAAAAAAAAAGTTAATAAATTAAAAACAAACAATAACATAATTTTCTATAAATATTAATACAGAAAAAAACTATGAAAGTTGTATTGTTAAAATTCCTCATTTAAAAGAACCAATTCTGTAAACTGTTAAAATTGAACACAATACACAAAAATGTTCAGCTAATCTACAAAGTTCTAGCAGCTTTTATACACGTAGGAGTTTTATTTACGGAAGCATCAATTTGATTTATTTTGTAAGACACTAAAACTATTTAATAACTTGTCTATTAGTATACCTTCTTTCAACATCCTTATACAATCATACAAAGTTTGTGTTGTGTTGTTGCTCCAAACATCAACAACAATTATTTGTATGGGCAAATACACTAATTTATTTCCATCAAAATGTATCTGCCTCAATCTTGCTGTAATGCCTTCAATTGTTTTGTAAACAACCGGTTTTGCACAAATTAGTTTTTAGTAAAAAAAAGTAGTGTTTTTATGTAAACAATTTTGTGCATCTGGTGAGGCAAAAAACCGTAATCACTATCAATTGATTCCAAAAAATATAAACCTTACTTCTTAGGTTTATTTCAAACAACTCAGCCTCAAGAAAGTTGCAATCCAAAAAAAAAAAAGAAAACTTATCAAGTAATTTGGTCCACATCCAAAATAAGAAAAGGATTAAAAAAATAAAACACTGATTTTTTTCATAAAACATCTTTCCAATAATCTTAAAAAAAATTATCTTATACGCTAACAACAAGAACAAAAAAACAGCTTTTGCAGCAGCCAATGTAATAATGAATAAAAAACAAACAGTTGATATAACTACAGATAAATACTGTAAATCTCAGTGCTCACAAACCGAGATTAACAAAAGTTTTACATGAGCACAAATCATTAAACATCTCTAATGATTCTTTCTCATGTAACACGTTTCTCATTTTCATATCAGATTTTATAAAAGGTTATAGCATGACATAGTGCCGTCAAAAAAAGAAACACCCAATTCAAATTCAACCAGCTGGTATACAAAGAATGCTAAAGATTAATAACATTAGAAATCAGGAAACGTCGATAACGTTATATCAGGGCAAATAAACCTCAGTTTTTGAAACAAAAGTAACATGATTAAATCTGGAACATACTTCAACATACCAATAACCATCATATCGGTCAGCTAATTGGCATTATAAGCAATATGCTTGCCAGTAACAAAATTCAAACTGGAAATTAGACTGCGAATGCAGTCTGGAAGCATTAACTACAAACAACAAAGTACGCCGGATCCAAACACCAAAAGATCAGTTAACCTTAAAACGGACCAAACAGCCCAAAATGGAAACCACAGAGACATTCATAAACCTGCCTTCAAAATCCCATACAAAACCGTACAACAAATAATCCATAGTAAAATTGAAGTAAAACTTAAGAAAATTACAAAATCTAACAAAAAGATATCAGCGGACAAGCTAAAAAACAAACAAATACAAACCAATTCTAAAAAACCAAATGAAAAACATATAAACGGTCACAAAAAATAAAATAAAAAATATATCAGAAAGGTTAAAAAAAAAAACACCTTAAGCTAATACACATAGCAAAAAGTAAAGAATATATGAATGAGAAAATCTTTAGCTTGTTAGAAAACATAAGAAGTACAAAGCACGTAGATAGAACAAAATACAAAACCTCAAGCACGATAGTTTTAACCTGCAAAAAAAAGTAAAGAAAGTAGCAGGTTCTTATATACCAAAAACATCAAGAAAACTAATTAATCAAAATATGATCTGTGAAAACGTGAAAGAATTTAAATACATAAAAATACCATATCAGAAAAAACTTACTATTGCTTCCAGAATACTATGTAAAGAAGTAGAGAAGACATATATGTACAGAAAAAGTAGCAAGTTCTGACAAAGTGTTTTTGGAATTAATTAAACTATTTAAAAAAAAACGCCATTAAAATGTTGACAAAACGTTTCAATAATAAATACAACACCAAAAAATCCCAGAAAAACTATTCTATTCCTATTCTAAAGAATCACTCCTCAAAATCTTGTAAAAAATACATAATAATATGCTTAATGAGTCACCTGCTAAAAACTTAAAAAAAACAATAAATCGATTATACCGCTGATGTAAAAACAAATGTCCAAACCCAGTTCGGTTTTAAGAACGGTATAGGGAGAAGTAACGATCAGTATAAAAGCACTTTTTCAAAAATGTCAAGATGTAAACTGAGATATCTATACCTTTTTCATAGATTACAAAACGGCCTTCAATGCAGTAAAACACTCCAAGCTAATTGATATCCTATGCTTTTCATCTTTTAACAATATTTAAAGATGCTCTACATAACGTTGACCAAGGAATAACAATTAATGGTAAATTAATAAAAAACTTAAAATATGCTAAAACACATATTTTTGCAAGTTTTATAGAAGGGTTGCAACATCTCTTAAACAAAATATAGCATTAAAAAAAATTGGAAAGTCAATTGGACTGGTAAAATGTTGATTATAAACTATATGTTTCCGGCACTCTTAAAAGAAGTTGAGTTTTAGACACTTGCGGAAGCTACAACAAAAAAACTGAACGCTTTTGAGTTGTGTTGTGTAGAAGAAATCTCAGAATCCGTTAGATAGAACATGTGCCCCATAAAAAAGTCCTAAGGAGATTGATCAATGGCAAAAGTTATATATACCGTAAAAATAGAAAATTGGTGAATATCGGGCATATAATAAAATATCCTAAAAATATGTAACAGACTTCAAGAGAAGATGAATGGTAGAAGAAAGCCTAAAAGAAATAGAAAACCTAAGAGCGGGGATCAATACAACAACAGAGAATTGTGTCGTACGGCCTATATCTATGAAGTAATTCTAACAAGACTAACACACTGTACCCAAATTAGTAGTGCTTTCTTTGGCAAGCACAAAAAACCAAATAACCCTTGAAATTATATTCAGTTTATATGTTTAAATGTAATTTATCCTAATGTTGTTCACACTTTAATGTTATTTATGCTGTAACTATAACAAAAACTACTTATTGTAATTTACATCTTGATCGAATTGCAGAACAAATGTATAAATCAAAACAAGCAAATATCTATGTAGATCACTGAAGAAATTTACTCCAAATTTGACACCATATATCTTTAACGTCGGTTTAGATCTTTTCCTTCTCTATTTTTGTTTTATTGTATATTTTAGTAAAAGCCAGAAACATTTTTTTCTGTCAAAAATAATGTTTTTGTAACAAGATTCTTTAGAAACTTTCCAACTGTCAAGCAACAACTGCACAAAAATAAAAAATAAAAAGTACTCTATACGTTTTTGCTGAGACAAACAAATCGTAGCAGCGTGTATTAGCGTTTGGGTTGCTAAAAATAGCAACATACAAAATATGTTTAAAAAATGCTAACCTAACTAACAAACATTACAAAAAAATATAATTAGTACACTGTATAGCACTAGCTTGATCCAAATTTACATATTTTTTACAATAGTATAAATGATTCTAATACATACAATGGAAAGCAAAAAATAGAAGTCACTTTAAAATTATGACTTATTTTTGGATTTTTTTATTTTAACTTTATGTTTGCTGTATTAACTTTATGTTTGCAAATTGTAAACCAAAGTATGCGTTTAATAATTCATTTCCCGACAAATTTTATCTATCTGTCAGTTATTATCACCGTGTTACAGACTTTTATGAAACAGCATCCATTTCGCTCTAACTGAAAACCTACATTTTGTTGTGGTTTTTTTACTTTTTTACTTCTCTGCAAAACGTCATTCACACGGTGTACTGTACTAAACTTAACAGGTCATATTGCCTTTAGACCCTATTGTTGTGAAGAGAATTATAGCGTCGATTAAAAATGGGCAAGAAAAACGTAAAACTTCAAGGATTGTTGGTAAAAACCTTTGTACTGTATTAAATGTATATCAGCATTACTTGAATACTGGTCTGGTAACCAGAAGATCAAGATCCAGGCAAAAAAAGTCATCACAAACAAAAATTACCGCTTTTGGTGTCCACAACTTTTCGGAATAGAACAGCTTCTGCAGTTTATCTACGAAATCAACTCCATAAAGTTAAAGATGTAAATGTTAGTGAATGGACCGTTAGAAGAAAACTTCGGGCAGCAGGATTGTCTTGTAGAAAGATGGCTACAGGTCCATCTTTACAACGCCGACATCGTGTTGCAAGATTAGCTTTTTCCCAAAATCACCGAGCTTGGAATAATGAAGAATGGAGCAAGGTACTGTTTAAGATGAGTTGCGCATTTGCCTCAATAGATCGGACGGACGTCGGAAAGTGTGGAGAAGACGCAGAAAAAGATACGTTTCAGTTTGTATTAATGAGCAACTTCCATTTGGAGGTGGGTCGATTATAGTTTGAGCAGGAATTTCTACCGAAGCACGCACAGAGTTGGTCTTTATAGAGAATAACTCCTTGACAGCTCACATATACATTATAGAAGTTCAAAGATCATGATATGACCTTCATGTTGAGGGCAAGCGTGGCCTTACGTAGCCAGAGTTGTCAGAGATTATCAGGATGAAGTGGGAATTTCGCGGTTCAATTGACCAGCTCTTAGCCCGGACATAAATCTTATAAAACATGTCTGCGATGAGTTGGGACAACGTATCCAAAACCATACACTTGCTCCAAGAACTACTTAGGAGCTAAGACAGTTGATGTTGCAAGAATGAAATAAAATCGACAAAAAAAAATCATATTTTTTGTTCCATATTAGTCTTAGGAACAAAAATTCGAACTTCGTCTGAACTGTAAATTTGTGATATTTCCAAAATACGCAATAAAAACAATAAATATGCTTTACAATTCAACATTAAATTTTTAATAATAAGTGTGCAAAAAATAGTACAATTGTTAAATTACTAACGTAAGGTTAAAACATTAAATTAAAAAACTAAGTCATAATTTTAAAGTGCCTTCTATTTTTGGTAGCCAGTGTATATTATTTTTACAATTTGTACATGTAA
This sequence comes from Tachinus rufipes, assembly GCA_963932245.1. Classification (NCBI taxonomy): domain Eukaryota; kingdom Metazoa; phylum Arthropoda; class Insecta; order Coleoptera; family Staphylinidae; genus Tachinus; species Tachinus rufipes. The sequence goes on from OZ010744.1 coordinate 37,227,716, forward strand.
TCAATCTAATAAATTTATGTTAAAATCCCCAAAGCTCTTCCAATATTAGTGCAAAAATTGACGTTGCTTCAAAATAATTTAAAAATCAATTAGTATGTAGGCGATATTAACCCAAAATATATTTTTTGTTTATTAATATCTAATTCAATAATAATAAGTTTTTACCTAATTTTGATATGATGTAGCAGTCACTCCAATACATTAGCAATCCAACCGCCTGATCTATTTATATGCGTATCTATCTATCTATATGTAGTTGCTTACATTTAACCTTAACATTATGCCTAAAATATTATAACTTATCTTTTATATTTTTAATAATGTAAATATATATTACAAAACGTAGTCGCGTAACAACAATTTGTAAATTAAAAAGTACTGATTAAATTATAAAATAAGCATTTGCATATGATTTTATTTATTACTCCCATATTTAGGTAGATATTTTCATTTATTGTCCAAACATTATTTAACTCGTATTTTTTTGTTGCTTCTTTTTTAATCGTAAAATTGCTTTGCTGTAAGATCTTTTCATGTGATAATACTTGTATGAAAGGTGCGTTTTTTTTTATAGAAAATTATATTTTCAATTTGTTATTATTAAAAAGATTGCTTCATTTTTTACTTTGTTCTTTTAAACCTTTGCGATATAAACTCTCAAGATGATTTGCATTTATTTCAATATTGAATCTATTTTCAAATCATTCTGATACTGAATTTTTTGTGTTCATCTCTTCAGTTATGCAAATATTGTTTCAATGTTTGTACTGTTCAGTGAGAGATTAGCTCCTTGTATTTTTACATTACCAATATTTGTTTTAAGCTTTGCATAAGTTTTTCTATTTTTACTTCCTAAAGACTGAGCTATGTAACATTTGGAATCTGAACTACCGTTTATTTTGTTTTTAAAGGTAAATTGACATTTATGAGATTTAGTTTTATGTTTGACATTTTACGTAAATAATAAAAACTTACTTCCAAAGTGGTCTTCTACTCAAACGTTAAAAAAATTTACAAAACAAATTTGATAGAAACGAAGTGCCTTCAACGCAGTTTGTGGATCAATTTGTAAAGCGAGTTTGCAAAACTAGATCGTTAGTGGATAAAACAACACGTTCACGTTCTCATCCAGTGCGCTTAACCAAAAAAAGTAATGCTGTTGTTCAGAGGCTGCGTGAATCGTCATCCAACTGAACATTTCCCACACTTCTCTGGAAGAACATTTTTCATAAAGACTTCGGTTTGGAAGCCTACAAAGTTCAATTAGTCCAAGAAATAAAGCCTCATGACCATCCAATGCGTTTTCAGTTCGCCCAACAATCTAAAGATCGTTAAGCCAAAGATAAGGATTTTGATAAAAAAATCGTGTTTTCAATGAAGCTCATTTTCATCTCGGAGGCTATGTCAATAAACAAAATTGTCACATTTGGGGATCAAAGAAACCACACATGACTATTGAACAGCCTATGCATCCACGTGGTTTTTGGTCCAGCGGCATTATTATATTATTTTCTTTAAAAATAAGCAAGGAGCCGCCGTTACCGTCAATAGCAAACGTTACAGTGCCATGCTAAACAAATTTTTGTTTCCAAAAAATAGATGACAATTGGTTTTAACAGAGCGGGGCTACTTGCCATACAGCCAATGTAACCATCGATCTTTTGCGGATTGTTTTTGAAAATCAAATAATCAGCCAAAATGCTGATGTCAATTGGCCGCCTACGAGCTGTGATTTAACCACATTAATTTTTTTTGTGGGGAAACCTTAAGGATAAGAGTTACGCTAACCATCCAGAGACGATTAATAAAAAAAATAATCACTATTACTACTATGCCAACCGTGGCAGTCATTTGAATGATGTTGTGTTTCAATCTTAAATTTTATTTCTTTAAGAGTCATACGTCTTTGAACATTAAATTTAGTAGACTATTTATTGTGCTATAAATTATTTTTCTAAAATTATTATCTAACAGTTTGGTACTCCTGCTATATTAATTAAAGTCTAAACTAAAAAAAAATAAACTGTTTACGAACTTATACTCAATTCATCAAATAAAACAACAACATTTTCATAAAAAATAACGAGTCAATTTTTGCCAAAAACCTTTGAACATTACCAACAAAAATCCATATTTTATTGAAAATATTCTGTGGAGTGGTGAATCTATTTTTACAAAAGTACTCATAATCTGCATAAATTGAAAGAAGAATATCCTCATACAATCCGTATCATCATATCATCAAAGATGATCATAAAAACTTCTACCTAATTCAATTGTTCATACATCTATTTTATAACAAAAATTTATCTCTACTACTGCTTGATGAAGTTCTGCTAGCAAACAGAATAAATATTTGGTACCAACATGACGGCGAACCGTAACATTATGGTAAACAAGTAAATCATTACCCAAATAAAAACTATTTTAGCATGTAGATTAGAAGAGACATTATGGCCTCCTACATTGATAGATCTGAATCTTTTTTGAAAAAAAATGTTCACCACAAATCTGAAAATTTCATAGCTCGCATTCACGGAACGGTTTCGTTAATTGCCAAAAAAATGCTGCAGAGTGTTCGTGTTTTAATGTTAAATCGTATCTATGCCTTCAAGTAGAAGTTAATCTATTTGACCACAATTTGTCACAAAATGTATAGATATTATTGTTACATTTTTTATAAAAAAAAGTAAATGTTCTAAAATTGAATGTTTTCTTAGTTACTCGTTAAAATGTGGGGAAAATGTTTTCTCTTAATTTTCGATTTGTTTTGGCCTATATAGAGTTTTATTATGATTAGTATCAACTTTAATAAAAAAATATTAATAACTAAAGCGTATTTGTTTTTAAAATCCAAGAAAGTGTAAAAACTAAAAATTTAAATTGTAATAAATAAAATCATAGTCAATTATTTTCTTATATCATAGTCACTGCATTTATTCGGTTCCTGCGATAATGAAATTGTCATTAATGAATTTTCTAGAGGATACATGAAGAAAACGTTGTTGTAGCTATGTGAGAGTTTATTATAAATAGCATTTAATAAATTTGCATGTTTTAATTAAATATTAAATCAATTTAACCGTCGGAATTTTATTCCAAAATTTCCTCACTAAGCAATTTTCATGTGGCACGCCGTCTAAATTAAACTTTAATATGGCAAAGACCAAGTAACTCGCCCCATCCACTAGTTTTCTTTATGGCAGCAATTAATCGAGCGCACACAGGCGATAACATTAATGGTTACCTGCATTGATGAATTAAATATTTTCGATTTGTTGTTTCGTTACTGACGACATTATTGATAATCCATTTTCTCATTAATTATGGTAATAATAGTGAGTATGGTAATCAGTTCATAATTAAGGGAAATAACGTACAAACATGCGATGCAGTATTGCATATTGAGAACATTATATGTAATTTTCATTTTAATTAACAGGAAACTTGTATTTTAGACCTGAAAAGAACATTTAATAGAAAAATATACCTCATCAATTTAAATAATGTGTTACGCCATTAAATCAGAATTTATACATTTGTAATCGCATAAAATATTGTATATTTACCTACTAACTTCAATCAAGGATTTTAGATGATTTATTTGATTGAATTCAAAGTCTTGGATAGATATCATTTTATGCGTTATCTGCTATAAGTAAGGTTGAGTAGGTTGAAAGGGTTTTCAATAATAATGGGTTGTTTGGAACAGCTTTCCTATAGATTCTTAGGAGGCAATATGAAGTGGCTTTAAAACTGATTTAGGATAGTTCGGATTTAGTTACAAATGTCCCAGATTCGGCAAAAGTTTCCGCGACGAATCGCGTGTGCTGCGGTGGCCCTTTTTCTACCACCCGAAAAAATGCCACTTGATGTAGTGCGAGCTATTTATTCGACGGCGCGCAAGGTTTTAAAGTAACAATTCGCAAAATTTAGTTAAAAACTTCTCCGTCGCTTTTCTATATATATATACGTTTCAATCGTTCGAGGAGGGAAAACTTATGTCATTAGTCGGAATTGTTTGGGATGATCGTGATGGAAGCTGGGAATCTACTAGGGATCTACAGCCAGGAAATTCCTCTTATTTCCACATGATCGGGCCAGCCTTACGCGCCGACGAAAATAAATGTAAATACAACTCCCGGAATATTTGATTGTAAATGAATAAAATGAAAGCGCTTATATTAAAATATAAAATGCGAGAATTAATGAAAAGACTTCACGCTTTTTTGCAATTTTCGTAACAATATAATATGAAAAAACAACAGCGTTTAGTAATGCAAAAACCAATCTCGTTCGTCATTATCTGAGAATATAACACCATTGAAAGAAATCCGCCAACATGTTATTAAAAATCAATTTAATTGTATATTTAATTAAATTATTTATTTTAATTTTGTAGCTTGACATTTGGTTATATAAAACGTTAAAAACGAGAGCGTTGTAAAAGAGTTCAATTGATGAAACATTTAATAATAGCAACATTATTAGTAAATAACTTGTTTTAAATAAAAAAAGATAATTTTTTTAACAATATACAGTAGCAAGTAAAATATGTTGATTTTGTTACCATCTATCAAAACATATAATTCGACATTTACAAGTAAAGTTTGTAAAGTATGTCCATGTCATTTTGTCCTCTTTCAAGTGTGTATAAAATTCAAATTGTCTTATCTTCAAATATATGTTCAGCAGAAGTAAAATGTACTTATTACACAAGACCTAATTATTTTTTTGTATCTAAATTTGTTATACACGTTTACATACATTAAAAAATATTTTTTCTTTATATAATTAAATCTACAATAAAGCTTTTAATACAATAAAATTATCACATGATGACCTTTTCACATGTTTGTTTATATATCACTAAAAGTTATGATAAAATAAATCTTAAAATAATTGAAATCAATAAGTGTTTTTATTTTGTTGTTGAGAGGTCGGGTTTAAGGTTTTCTGGAAGTGTTCTTTAAATGCAATAAACCTGATGGACCCGACTATATACAAGGTCCTGCAGCAATAAGGTGAATCCTTGTGATTGTCTACAGGTGCAACCAATGAGCGCGTTGTGGTAGATTGACCTTTACCATAATTTAAGCTGGTTTTACTCTGATGTTGAATCGACTAGTGTCTGACTAGTATAGTGACTGAACGGTCATCCATTCTTTTTTTTTTTATTAATCATTGCAGCATTAATTCACAAAACATTCAAGACGAAGGCAGGTAGATAATACCTGCAGATAGTGTGGTTTCGTAGTATGTCGGTGATGCTGATGTGTTGATGTCTGTCAGTCTTCAAGCTTCTAATTAAGACTGTGATGGTTCCGAGTTTTTCAATTGTTCTGTCTCTGCACTCAGTATAGAACTACGGCAATTCCGTATGAGTATATCCGCCGGCACAACTTCACTTTTCTTGGTTACTCTTTGTTCGTCCAATGTTTCCGAGTAGGCAATCTTCTTAATGTGTTCACATGTGCCAAGTGGTTGTCATTAGATCTTTGTCTAAAGTCGTTGAGGGTAACGGTATTTCCCTATTGTCAATCATCTTCCTACGTAGCTAAAGAAGCATGTTCCCTATTTTGCCAAAAATGGCGGTCAAAAGTTACTCTTGTAGATTAATCGGTCAGATGATGCGTTGTGGCCAACATAGTACTCAATCACCTAGATTTTCCAGGTCGTCATTGGCTGTGGTGTTATCTAATACCTTATTATCTTTTCTTTTTTTCGTTCATCTTCTCGACTCAAGTTATAAAACCGGAAATAATACAAATATAAAGAAAGAAAGACCTCGAAGAGAAGGAGACCTATAGTCGAAAGAGCAAGGTAATTCCTATAAAATGGCATTTGATTTTCGGTTTTACAAAACCCGGTAGTGTAGCAAAAAGCATTGTAAAGTTTCTCAAATATCCAATGCCTTAGGAAACTAAACTTGAAACAAAAAAGCCCAGCAAAAAACCCAATACTTTTCATAAAATAAAGTACAAAAATAAACCTTAAAAGATGTCAAACAAAATAAGCAAATCAAAGAAATTTTAAAATGCACGGCTGATATTGTTAAAGAAGTGGCACAAAATACTAAAGTAAAAAAAAAGGAAAAAATAAAAAAAACTAAAAAAGCTGGAAAAAAGACAAGGAAACAGATAACAAAATTAAAAAAAACCTTTAGAAAAAAAAAAGCTGGAAAAAATGACCCACAACAAACAGAGGAATTGAAAAGAATAGAGGATCAAAACAAACATAACACTAAAAAGCATTTGACAAGAAGGGAATTACACAATAGTGAGCAAGAAAAAAAGCTAGATTAACTACGAATTGTAAATAAGAAACGTAAAAAAAAGCAAAATAAAGCTGAAGCTGAAAAACCGATAGAACACCAACTCTGTATTGATGGCATCAAAACCTTCAAAAAGTTCAAAAATCAAATAACAGTAGAGCAAACTTCAAAAGCAACCCTGTCGGAAAAGCAGTCACTAACACAAAAAAAAAAATAATTACGACCATATTAAAACGTAAATGCATCAAAAAAGCCATAAAAAAAACTATAAAACAATAACTATTAAAAAACTAGTAGCAAAGAAAATAGAAACCATAGTCATACAAGATCTAGATGCCATGACCACCCAACAGAACATTAAATTAATCATACAAACAATTGTAGTTGAAAACTCTCAAAATTGAAACACTTAAAAAAATAATAGAGGTAGCCAAACAACAACAATCTGCCAAAAACAAAGCAAACAAGCAGCTAAGAAAAAAAAATCAAAGTGCTTACTCAACCTTTACTCTGAAAAAAAATCAAAGATGCAATGATACAGACAAGATCAAACTATCATATAAATGTGATAAGGGAGATTACACTATAAACAAACGTAATAACGTTGACTAGCCATAAAGCAAGCACCGGGTGACGCTCAGTATTCCAAAAAGTTATAAAAAAAAAAAAAAACAAAAACGCTAAGCAAATAGCGAACACAGAAGAAACACCGAATATAAAAATGTTACATTGCAACATCGGCAGAGCCAGACCAGCAATGGGTCTTCTGCATAAGACGGCACATAAAAACTAAGTAAATATGTGCATAGTTTCCAAGCCAACAAAAACATTGTATCAGAGAGCCTATAAATAAAAGTTAGAGACAGAAACGTAAGATATATAACAAGAATTCGACTACAACAAAACAGCAAAAGATTTGGTTAAGAAAAAGTGCAAGAAATAATCATATAATCCTGCTACACACATAGAGTGTTCAAAGGATATAAGTGGGAAAATACAATACAACGTCAAAAAACCATAGAAATACACAAAAAGCATAAAATAAAAGAAGGAAGGTTAAGACCAAACTTATGTCTGCATTTATAGAACAATTTATTAAAGATATTGCAATGATGGCAACAAAATGCACAAAACCTCAATGCAATCCATCAAAACAGGCATTCAAGCCAAACAATAGGATATACAAATGGTCTGAAAAACTCGAAAGAACCATGAAAAAATCCAACCAAGCTAGGCAACCCTCAACTAAGGTAAACAACAAACACAATCACAATGCAGACACAAAAAATGTAGCTCCTAGTGAAAAATATTACAAGAAAAAAAAATCAACCTTTAAGAAAGTCAAAGAAAATGCATAGACAAGTGTCTGTAAAAAGATAGAGCAAAACACTAAAGGCTTAAGTTAAAAAATCAAAACCAAAAAAATAAACGTTGCGTAACAAATAGCACTAAACAAAAAGAACAAACGCAGATATCACAAGAACTATTTCCCATACACCAAACTAACGGCAAAAAACATAGAATCAAGTACAGTAAATCACTTTACTATAGATGAATTGAAAAACGTCTTAAAAGCAAAAAAATAATAAAGCGTCTGAGCCAAACTACATACCCATAGAAATTGTTGATTATTGCCAAGATTTATCCAAAGTTAATACTTAAAATTGCAAATAATGAATATAAACAAGAAAACTTTCCAAACAAATGAAAAAAACCAGATTAATTTTGATAAAAACCCAAGAAAACAAGTAAAACAAAGACAAAATACAAGCCACTCTGTCTACTAAATTCAATAAGCAATCTGTATAAACAGCTAATACTTTAGCTACTAAGAAACAAAATAAAAAAAATAAGCTCCATGAAAGAAGTTACAAAGGCTGCCAATGCAGCTAAAGTCAAACTACCAACAAGAACTTAAGTAATCTGCTTTGCAATCAACACAGCAATAAAAGTATGAGGGAAAAATGAAAAGAAAATCATCGACCTTGCCAACCATGCAATCCAGCGCTTAAAAAATAAAATTCCAAATCGAAGGCACCAAAACAAACAGACACAAAAGCAAAAAAATCAGTATTTGCATTAACAAAACTTATGCCCAGGATTAAAGTCCCGACAGTTGGTAAGAGAAAAATATTGAGCACTGTGGCTTATCGATAATGTTGTATAGAGCTCTAATATATAAAAAAACATAAAATTTGCAAGTTATTGTAAAATACTAAAAGCACATTAGAAAACTTTAGCAATAAGAATAGCCAGCGGGTACCGCACTGTGTCAATGAAGACGATAAAAGTGATAGAGGCCATCATACCTATAGAATACATAGTAGAACAAAAAACAAATAAAAAAAAGCAAACAAGTAAAAAAAACATTAAAAAAAGCTTGACAAATGGCAAGCGACCTGGAACGAAAAAATTGGCAAAGCAGTTTGAACCATAAAACTGATTAAAAATCTTGACAGTTGAATAAACAGAAAAGTTGGTAATGTAGATTACTACAATATGCAATTTTTGAGTGGCTAAGAATGTTTTATGACATATCAAGCGATTTAAAATAGAGACAAATAATCGGTGAATGTTCTGCAACGAAAATAATACTCCGCAATCTACAGCCAATTACGGCAAACCAAAAGATGCAGAAATAGACCTGAAACTGACACTTGACAATATTGTCAAAACAATGCTAAAAAAAAAAGAATGGTAAGCCATAAAAAATACATTCACAAAGTAACAAAAAAATTGGAATCGGATGAAAGAGAACGTAAGTAGACAATCTGATATCTCTGGTAAGCTTGCTAATCAGTACGATCCACCCTAAAGATAATAATGATTCCAGAGTAGGAATCCGCACTAAGTGAATTAGGAAAATAGTAAATGAAAGCTCCACACTTAGGCTGACAGAGCATTCACTAACAATAATAAAAAAAGTTAATGCAAAAGTATAAGGTACAACATTAAAACAATATAGTGGAAATCAACCTCCATTGCAGAAAGTATATTAATAAATCAATAAATAATAAAATTAATACTACTTCCACTGCAAAATATTTATAAACTGTGTTCCAGCCCACCCGCCCTAGTGTTAGTTATCAAGAAATTAATAACGTCAACTTTCTTTTCTAACTTAGTGACATCTGTTGGTCATTCTCTTTTGTGTATTAGCTGCAAGAACACGTTCGGTGGTAGTAACATTCAATTCCTAAATGACTATCACTTAGGTGGGTGAACGGGAACACTATATCAAACCATCAGCTCAATATTCATAAACTATGTTTATGCCTCCCCGCCCAAGTTTGAATTATCAAGAAATTAGTAACGTCAACTCCCTTTTCTAACTTAGTGACATCTGTCAGTCATTTTGTTTTGTTTGCTAGCTGCAAGAACACCCCAGGTAGTAGTAAGATTATATTAAACCACCGGCTCAAAATTCATAAACTGTATAGTGTTCCCGCCCACCCGCTCAAGTGTTAGTTATAAAAAAATAATTAACTTTCAATTCCTGGATGACTAACATTTGGGTGGGTGAGCGGAAACACTATATCAAACCACCAACTCAATATTCATAAACTATGTTTATGCCTCCCCGCCCAAGTTTTAATTATCAAGAAATTAGTAACGTCAACTCCCTTTTCTAACTTAGTGACATCTGTCAGTCATTTTGTTTTGTTTGCTAGCTGCAAGAACACCCCAGGTAGTAGTAAGATTATATTAAACCACCGGCTCAAAATTCATAAACTGTATAGTGTTCCCGCTCACCCGCTCTAGTGTTAGTTATAAAAAAATTATTAACGTCAACTCTCTTTTCTAAATTAATGACATCTGTCAGTCATTCTCTTTTGTGTAATTGCTGCAGGAACATGCTACGTGGTAGTAACTTTCAATTCCTAGATGACTAACATTTGGGTGAGTAGACAAAAACACTATATCAAACAAACGGCCCAATATTTATAAACTGTGTTCCCGCCCACCCGCCCAAGTGTTGGTTATTAGAATGTTAGTAACGTCAACTTCGTCTTTTAACTTAATAACATCTGTCATTTATTCTTTTTTGTTTGTTAGCTGCAAGATCACTTGGGCAAGTGGGTGGGTTACAGTAGAAAATGTAACTTGCCCACAAATTAAAGTTTGTTGCAACCCACCCACCCAAACGTCAGTTATTAAGAGATTTATTGTTAAACAATTTTCTTATATCTAAATTCAAGCTCACAAGAGGTGGGACAAAGAATAGTTCTTTTGATGACTAATACTTGAGCAGGTGGGTGAGTAACAGTAGAATATGTAATTTTCCCACAAATTAAACTTTGTTTCCACCCACCTACCCAAGCGTTAGTTATCAAGAGATTTATTGTTAAACAATTCTCTCATATCAAAATCTAAGCACACAAAAACTGAGACAAACAATAGATCCTTTGATGACTAACACTTGGGTGGGTGGGAAGGTAACAGTAGGAGAAGAAACTTGCTTACAAATTAAATTTTGTTTCCACCCACCTACCCAAGCATTAGTTAATAAAAGATTTATTGTTAAACGATTCTCTTATATCTAAATCCAAGCACACAAAAAGTGGGACAAAAAATAGTTCTTTTGATAATTAACACTTGAGCTTGCCCACAAAATAAATTCTACGGAACCATTTACAACTTGTACTTCAACTTCAAGAATCAAACAAACTAAATTTAGCAATAATAATACTAAGTATCAAATAATGTTTTATTTATAATCAATAATTACAAATAACATTCAGTTTCAAAATGTGTTTCCTTTTTTTATGTTTTAAGAAAAAAATTTGCTAACAAATGTTGCCCGTAATATGGTTCATTACTCACAGAAACACACCCGTGAGTAATGGTTCATTACTCATAGATGCACATGCACTGAAGTGCATATGTCATGTGTATTAATAGATCTTAACTACTTGATTTTAATAGCATAACACTCAAATTATTGAACAATTATAGATAAATATTATTTAAATTTAAAAATTTGTTTGTTTTTTTTTGCTCTACATGTTTTAAAACATTCTTCATTGTTAATTTTTTGTGTCATTGTTAAAACTGTTATAATAAGTTTTTGTTGTAATTTTTTACAATATCTTGTGAATGGTTTTGTTAAGCTGTTACATAAAAACTGTATAATTTCAATTTTATAAGAATTTAAATATTCTATTGATTGTTTTTTTTTTATATTTAATAATATGTTATACAAACTAGTTTTGCTACATAAATATAAATTCAAATATATTAACATTGAAAATGCTATTCATATAGCAATAAATATGAAATTGTATGTAATAAGTTTTTGTTTAAATGTTTATGAGATAATAATGACAAAATCGTTTTGGTAATGATAAAACTATTATAAAACCATACAAATTTTAAATATTAAAAAATATAGTATCAAAGAATTTTAAAAGTATCTCATCAGAATGTATATAAGAAAGCTACCTTGTCATACCTTCGAAAATTATTTTAGTACCAATTCCTCCAACTTTACTGTTCGTTTTAGATTTAGTATTCAATGATGTAAGACCCATTGCATACAACAGAAAGCAGAAGCTAAAAAAAATGTTACATAAAATATTATTGCAGATCTCACGTCGAACATAAAAGAAAATTGAAAATTTTTGGCAGCACATTCTAATCCCGTTATTATTTCCTCAGCAGTGGTGAAAATATGCCGCCACCAAGGAAATAAAGCTCGATTACCTAAAGAGAACACACAATAATAAGTAGTTTTATTATCGATGCTGAGCATACAATTTTTACGGTGATAATAATACGTTGCTTTTTATTATGTTGTAAAAGAGATGTGGCGAGAGGAGGAGGCGACGAAAGACAAGAAAAACCCAACCACCTCGAGTAATTCAGAATATAATAAATACGTCTCGCTGAGTGCGACTTTATCTCGGCATTCAACGAAAATGATTTGAGGCTTTTGTCTATAAGCTTCTTTGTCCTTGCGTGTATAATAATATTCTCTCCCAGTTTGGTTGGGTTGGCAAGATATCTAAGTGGAGTTTCATGCCGGCCCTGAGGGTTGCAAATGTACGGAGTATGACAGGGACGAAGACACTGAATTATGCGATAATGCGTTAATAATGTTCAGGGACTTGGGACAGGTAGAACTTGCACAACTTGGGAACATCAAGGAGTTGTTTATTAATTATACCTAGTCTAATTGGCTAGCCACATATAGTTATTGATCACTGCCTAAGGGCTCTTAATATCATGCCCAATAAGGACGGGCCCGCGTGACATATGATTTATTACCTCCATCCCATGGATTATTTAACCAAATATTAACACCCAATTATCACCCAATCAAAGATCATGTCTGTCGAGTGGTTTAGGGTTAGCTTAATTGATTCGCAACTTAGGGTAGAGATCAGTATGTAGCAGCAAACTTTCACATCAAATCTCAAACTTTCCAACTTATCTACTTTTATAGATTTTAATTAATACAAATATACCATAAATACATCTTTGTGTAGAGAGACAAGTTTTAACTAACCATAATACATTGATGTTATAAAGTTTGAAACCAGGCCGCCCCGTTACGCACAAACGAAACTAGCGGAAATAGAGTGGAAAATAACTTCTAGTTTTTAAATTTATTTTACTATTTTCCATTTTGATTTAACATAATTGAAAATACACATAATGACCAAGAACATAATAAAAAATACTCTTTGAATTAACAAGCAACAGCGTGCGTACAATATCTGCATGCATTATAAATCCATTATTAAAAGTTGTAACGACTCATGGATGGACTTCCATCAATTACTTTCAATGAGTACTACACGTTTATAAAATGCTTTATAGTTTTTTAATCCTTTGTCTAATTTATAAGTGAAAAGAAACGTTGCATAAATTAAAACTGTACTAATTGCATTGCATTCATTATTTAGCAATATGTTCTATCCGAAATCTTTTAATTATCAGAATTACGTTAAAATAAATTAAACGTTGACATATTTTAAATCAAATAATAATTAAATACATTATTAGCATGTCAAATTTATAATACAATTATATTATAGATATCAAATTAAGTTTCTAATGTTATATCTCAAATTAATGTAATAACGATTTAACAATAATTCCATGTATTTGATACTATTGCTATCCATAAAATGTTAAGTATAGTAAGTAGGTTGTCCAATAAAATATCAACAGGTTCAGATAAAGTTGCTATAAAAGTTAATCTAAAAGTTGGCTTCATAGTGTCATAAAATATGCGACTCAACTAACATTGAAATTAATACTTAAATGCACTTAAATTTTTAAAAATATGTGTGATTGTTATTTTAATCGGAATTGAGTAAAATAAATGTAATATTTATAAACAAAATTCACAGAGACTAACTTAGATTATCTTAACTTAAATTAGCTCACGCTAAATTCAGTTTCAAATTTTAGATTTCATGTTTATTTATTTAGCTTATCAAGTTGTTAAGTGTCGTTTCGAGAATATATTTATAGAAACAGGTTGAAACTCCACATTAGATCAATAATTAAAACACACGTTCAAGTTTCAAAGATTTATTTGATATGTCGTAGTATATTTTACAAAGTGGTATCATCAGACAGATAATTAATGGAACAAAATTAGGGCAAAGTAGACATTATCAATATTTGTCGGCCATTACTAATAATTACAGCATTTCGATTATTGCCCGTAACATATACACAAATAATTAATAAACATGTAAATTCAAATTATTTCTTACAACACTGCAATTTCCAAAAACGTTTAATAAAAATGAATCAGCCCTACCTTACAACAACTTATTAATGAAATAAATGTGCAGTGAGGTGCAGTAAATGCGTTTTTTCGGAATTTTGTGTTGTCAATATTTATTGCTTAATTATATTTCTCATCATTTTGAAAGTCTGCTATCATTTTTATTTCATTTCCCAAATGTACCATAATAGAGTATCGAGTTATAAAGTAGTGAAGATGCTCCCATTGCACCAAAACGCAAAACAAATTGATATTTTTTTGTGAGTAGAAGTAAATGGAGCATATGACTGATAAATAAATATATATAATTGATCCAATAAAACAATATTCTAAACAAAAAAGCATTTTGTTGTTGTCATTTTTTATAGAATGAAAAACAAACGAGTATTAGATAAAGTGTAGATAGATAGTTTATACCAAAACATTAAGATGCATTATATTTAGTATGATACCAAAATTTTAATTACTGTTTCTAAACTACATTTCTAAGTAATTCTTCAAAAGCGCTTACTGTTCAATCTTAAACCAAGCAATTAGTTGGTAAAAATACAAACAGTAGAAAATACGTAATTTAACAAAGAAAACGGTCATCGTTTTAAAATTTAATATCTGTTCAAATTTTAAAAACGTTGTCGTATTCTAAATCTGCTCTTTGCAAATGCATTTATTTTTAGCAATAAAAAAAACTGTCTAATTGCCAGTATATGTCTACTAATAGTAGAACAAGAAATGTCTTTTTGTGTATATAGTAGTCACCATTTGATTCAGTAGAAATGCTCCAATCTATCTTCAAAATTATGTACAGTGATTATTAGTTTAGTCACACAAACATCTTACAAAATAGTTTACCATCAAACTGAATCTTAATACCATAAAAACAAACTCTCATAAATCAAGTTTATTACCTATTATTGTAAAATATCTTATGCTAAAATAATAGCACATTGGAAAAAGAAGAGTAAAATAAGAATGAGTATAAAAATAGAAATACAACTTACTAAAAAACAAAAATGAATAGCAAACAAGACATACATTACTGATTTTTGTGAACTAAAATATAAAACATAGAAACACTTGTAACAGACAATAATAAAAATAAATAACTAGAGAAGTATAAATAAAAATTAAAAAAAAAAAATATAGATAGAAAGATTGCAATCAAAATATGATAGAAGAAACAACAAAAAGAAAAAAAAATTGTGAGGTAACTTATTGTTTGTAGATATAAGATCAATGGTTTGCAAATAAAAGTAGAGATTATATTAGAAATCATTAGAAATCTATTATGCACTCATTTCTGAAAAAAAAAATGTCAGAATTACCACTCTGAGATAATATATGTGTAAACATATCTTAATAATAGTGTGCAAAAATGTATTTTTTTGTTCAAGCCACTTGTTTTTATTTCAAAATGTTATATTTAGCAATTCCCTCGGAAAAGCCTGTAACCCCTTGAAAACGCGTCCCCAGGTGGCAGATAAAGAAAAGCCCTCACCGGCGGGTAGTTGTAGTAGCTGTAGAGAAAGCAGTTAATCTAGGAAAGAAGCTCCAAACAAGAAATCCTGGTCTTCCTAGTAGGGGGTTGAAACATCGAGCAAACTAAAACAAAAAAACAAAAAAAAACAAAGTACTAGCAAAGCTAACAAAAACAAAGCAGACACAATAGTCCTGTCAGAGATAAAGAAAAAAAAAACAAGACTCAGAAAACCTCGGCAAATATGACCACTTCTATAGTGGAGTAGGAAGAAAAAAGCCCAACAAAGAATATCATCCTTATTCGGAAGAAGCTCAAAAGATTTATAAAAACATGAGAAGCAATTAACAAACAAATGATTAAAATAAACCTAACTCTATACAGAATAAAACTTATAATACTAAGCGTTTATTCCATAAACGATGATGCAATAGTCGCAAAAAAAGACAAAATCTATGAACAACTAAACCGCAAAATAATAAAAGTAAACAACACACAAAAACTCATAATGATAGAAGATATGAACGATATGAAGATATACCAAACAACAATAACTGCAGATTAATCACAATATGTAAACAGAATAGCCTCAAAATACAGAACAGTTTCTACCCACACGACAATATACATAAATACACCTAGACTAAAAAAACCAAGAACTTGAAATCTATAATAGACTACACAATAACACGACAAAAAGCAAATCTAGTCATGCAACATGCGGCAACGACCACTACCTGTTGAAAACAATTATCCTGTGCCCGAGGAAATACAAAAAAAAAAAACACAAACATGAACGAAAGAGAAAAGAAAAGAAGACAAGTTTAACTTGGACAGCATAGAAAATAAGAGCACCCTACCAAGAGAACCCAGAGATAAAAGGAAACATAAACATAACAGCACCACCAATCAGAATAAATGTAGCGGAATTAAAACAAGCTTGCAAATAACTAAAGAATAGAAAGGCACCCAAACCTGGAAACATCCCAGCAGAGCTCAGTAAATGTGGAACAACAAAACTATACCAAGAACAATCGGTACTAATCTTTGAATAGAAAGCCAACTCCGGAAGAATGGAACATCGCCATTTTATCTACCATACACAAGAAAGAGGACACGTTAAACTGCGACAATTACAGAGGGATAGCAGTAACAAGCACACAATATAAAATATATGGCAAGATCCTGGCAAAAAAAATCGAAGCAGAATACAATGACATAGAAGCGGAGGAGAAGACAAAATTCCGGGTGGAAAGATCAACAATAGATTATCTATTCTCCACCACTCAAATAATAGAAAAGAAAAATGCGTACAACTAGAAAACCCACCTGGTGTTTATACATCTAAAAAAAAAAACGTATAATAGTGTACCACAAAATAAATTATGGAAAGCACTAGAAGAAACTAACTTAAATGCAAACATAATAAAGGCAATACAAAGATTATACCAACACGCATCAGCGACAATTAAAATAGGGCAAAAACAATCAAAAGGTTTTAATATAACTAAGAGGCTTAACCAAGGATGCTGCCTATCCACGACCCTGTTTAAAATATACCTAGGACAAGCGCTAAAACAGTGGAAAAATATGCAAAAACATGGGTATACCCCTAAACGATAACATCGACTACACACTGTGATTCGCAGATGATCAAATAGTGATAGCGCAAGATCTACATGACATCAAATATATGACCATAAAACTCCTAAAAGAATACAGCAAATGGGGAATAGAAGTAAACATAAAGAAAACAGCGTATATGTGGGAAAGGACAACAACAAGACCTCATCCTAGAAAACGAAAAAAGCATAAAAAAACCAAAAAATGTAAATACATACTTAGAAGCACAGATAACCAACGACGGAACCCAAAATGACAACATAAAAGACAGAAATATGCAAGGTAGAAGAGCAATAAGTATGTCGAATAGAATATTATGGGATAAAGACATATCGAACAAAAACAAACAACAAATATATAATACCATAGTAAAAACCATAGTAACATATAGCAGTGAAGTATGAGATTTAAGCAGTCTGTAAATATTGTCCTTGAATAGTTTCAAAATATAAATCTCAAGATATAATTAATTTAAAAGCTTATGCCATTTGTCGATATTACGGTTACGGTTTCTCTTAAAAGTGGATTAATATATCTGAATGATCAGTGAATATCTTTTAAAATTCCTAGCAAGAAAGACGTTATAAACCAAATAAAAAAAAAAAAAAAAAAACAATTACATATTTATCACAAAGTGAAACCACATTCGTTAAAACTATAACATTGAAGACAAAATTTGAGCAGTCTGTAAATATTAACTTTATTAACTTAAAATATAAATCTCAAGATATAATTAATTTAAAAACTTATTCCATTTATCAATATTACGGTTAAAAAAATTTCTCTTAAAACTAGATCAATATCTCTGAATGATCAGTGAATATCTTTTAAAATTCCTAGCGAGTCTTGTAATACAAATAATATTTGTTTAGATAGAAAAATCTCTTGTATTTTTTGTA
The DNA here is from genome assembly GCA_963932245.1 of Tachinus rufipes. Classification (NCBI taxonomy): domain Eukaryota; kingdom Metazoa; phylum Arthropoda; class Insecta; order Coleoptera; family Staphylinidae; genus Tachinus; species Tachinus rufipes. The sequence continues at coordinate 37,245,730 of OZ010744.1, forward strand.
AACAAAGTCTTTAAAAATATCTATAGTAAATGCATAAATTTCTATTATTACGTCATTGTTGTAAAGTTTTTAAGACATTTGTCAATTTTAGGTCAGCACAAAATAGAATTGTGAAGTTTGCTTTTGAATAAAATTTATAAGATAGTGTAGCTTCGGATGTTTGTCTCCTAAGTTTTATATACAAAGCATGTTTTTAAAGTAAGTAACGTTTTGAAATAAAAGAAAAACAATTATGCTTTTTTAAACAATTTTTATTTTAAATAAAAACCTGATCCTTAATCTAATTTTTAACATAATTGCCACCAACATTAAAGCACTTATTGTACTGTACAATCCTTTTAATCACATCTTCCTTTGACAACCACTGCATCACAAACATTTTTAAATCCACGGAAAGTTATCAGATAGCGACAAAACTTTGTAATGACAGAAAATCGCGCATTTTGTTCCTTGATATAAATACTATACTAAATTGAAAGAGTTTTAATCTATAATGTTTACTTTGGTTTCAATGCTGTTGCCTGTCTGTGTAAAAATTTAACTGTACTACAACCCTTCCTAAGCACAAAAACTGTTTAATCTTTTTTTCAAACAGCACTTCTCACATATTCTATACATAAAATGTATACCAGTTATTGCAATTGTGATATGCAAGGCTCACTGATGATGGGTGCATACCCTAAAACACTGATGTATGTGTCTCTTTCACATTTGATGAAAAAGCAATTTAGATAAAATACATCATTTATTAAATATAATGTCTTGTTGTACTAACTAGTCTTCACTTTCAAGTTAGAAAAATGTGAGGTCGGTTTAATATGGCCTTTTTACCACTCACGGAAACCTGAATTATTAATTAGTTCAAATATTAGCATCTAATAAAACCTTAAAATGTAAAACTTTTTTTTATAATATTACCAAGATTTATACTAACATGTCACAATAAAAGTGTAAATATAGAGTTAATAATTAGTGTAATGTAAATCTAGCCATTACAATCCTTTGATATATAGTATACGCAAGGTCATCAGTCATATAAAGTTCTCTAGCAATGAAAAAGAATATACAGGCGTCATTGAAATTTAAGAGCGCACTATTAAAACTGGATTCCTAACAAGAATCCTAACCGTTTGTGTCACTACTTTCAGTTCACAATAAACATCAATTTAGAAAAAAATCTTTACTTGAGGTTCTAAGAATCTTTTCTATTCATACCGCTTTAGGTCTATTTCTTCTATAGCTTCTACTAAACTAATATGCTTGCTTTGTAGAGTTTTCAATAATTTTTATAATAATAGAGTAAGTTATTAATGTATCGTCACAAAATGATAGTAATAAAAATAATAGTTTTGAATGATAATATTTTTACCTATACAAAGAAAGACATAATCCTGGCTGCTGATTGTAATGTATTTATTTTCTAAATCAACATTCTACTATAACTGTTTACAGTCTACCACTGTCTGTTTTTGGCAACTTAATGCATCCCATATTTCTAAGCCTACAAACTTCTTCAATAGTTTGATAAGACTTAACATGCCTCAAAAGATATCTTTGCTAGTCTAGCTTCATGCAAATTTTGAAGTGCCTCAACATATGATAAATTTTAAATTACTTACTAATAATTAATTTCACAGTCAATGTTTGATACAAGAATTTAATTTTGATCAAATCAGTAGGTTTTATCCGACCATAATAATTTGAAAATGCCCTAATAAGCTTTTAGTTCTATCAACACTTTCAAACAAACGTAAGACTTAGAAAAAGATGTAAAATAAATACTTAATTAAAAAAAAAAAACTTATCCATACACACAGTCTACTCTGTCGAACAAATTCGTACAGACAATCAACATTTGCAATCTGACTATCAAAGACGATCAACGTTTGCAATCTTATTGCTTTCTAATATCTCCCTATTAAAAATTCAATAAAATGTAAGATAACCAAGTTTAAATTGTAGGCGGGTAACTTTGTCTAAATACAGCTACACACATAAAAAAACCTACGTCTTAGTTGCTCTAAACGTGAAAAATTCCTTTAACTCGGCCAACTGAGAAAAGATTTTGAAAGCTTTGGGAGCGTTTCCAAATGTCTACTAAATATTATCAGTAGCTATTTGTGGGACAAGGTTTTGTTAGTGGAAAAAAGTGAAGAAAAAGAAAAGATAATTTTAACAGAAAAGAAAAGATTCCACACAGATTAGTTAGGTGTTACGTTATGGAACGTCCTCTACGACGACGTGATGACCCTAAAACTGCCTCTAGAGGTAGAAAGAGTGGCTGGCGGTGATTGTAGAGAAAAACTAAAAGAAGCAAAAAACCAAAATAACCACTGGGTCCCAGAAAAGACGGAACTTGTGTGGATTTTCCTGTTCAAGAAGCGTGCCACAAGTAAAGTAAAGATGACCATTTTGGGGATCACTGTCAAGTCAACATGTCAGTTTAGGTATTAAGGAGTCAGGCTTAGTACAAATTTGTGCTTGGGAGACGCATGTGAGGAAACAAGGATAATGCCTAACCTGAGAAGACCGCAATCTTTCACAAAGCGCTTGATGTGCTCCTTAGTCTCCTGCATAGTGCTCTATAGAGCAGAAGTATGGAGAAATGCCGTGTGCAACATAGAATTAGTTCTGCGGACTCGGCTGTTGGATCTAGTGGTGCAAGTAAAAAGAGAAGCTGATAAGGTTGCCTTACTAAGTATAAAAAGTAGAAAAATAGCTGAAGAGAAAGGAGAATAGCAGACGAGCAAAACAAATTGCATGTCGAGAAGGAGTGGAAACAAACTTGCATGATCTCTATATGGCACATCACAAACAAAAAACGTTAGACGAGTCGATTAAAAACAATAATTGTTTGTACTATAAGCAAAGGAATGCGGTGGAGCACACCGTGTTCTAATGCAAGAGATAGCGGGAGATGCGTGAAAAAACAGTTATGAGAAAACTTAAACCCAGACAACATAGTGGTAATAACGTTGTCTTTGTTTTAAAAACTGTGTTGGATAAAGATGTTTAAAAAAAAGAAGGTGGTTTAAGTCAGTAAAATTCTGACACTCCATACCATACTCAAGTGTTAGTTATCAAGATCACAACCTTCTCTTGTGACAAAATGATTTATGATGCTCGCAGAAAGGTTTAACATGCAATTTCTTGATTTTCAACAAAACTCGGCAAAATCAATTAAATTTGCGATAAATAATTTAATTATTTCTTTTTCCTAGCACACCTGATAATAAAGTGCTGCTAAAAATGCAATTAACCAGATTTAAAAATATTAATTTAAAAACTATATTTATTTCAACTTTTGGTTTCAGTAACAAATATTCAATTCATAAAACTTGCTATAAAAAACTAATTTGTTGATAAAAATTTATAGATTTTGGTTGGGTAAGACTTGATTAAGTACTGCTTAAGATCTACTTAATAGATTTAAAAAAATATAATCTTGTTCTAATTCTTGAACTCAACAAAAAATGACAAAATCAAATTAAATTGCCATAAATGACCTAAATCAAATTTTTTTTTGCTAAATATACTTAATTAAGTGCTGTTTAAGAAAGATACACTTAAACAATTTTGAAAATAAAAATCATTAATTATTGTTTTATGCACATTGTTGGTTCAGTAAAAAGTATTTTATTCACAAAACTTGCTATCAAAAAACTAATTTGTTGCTAAAAATGTATAAATTTTGTTTAATAAATCTTGACTAGGTTATTCTTAAGATGCACTTAATAAAATTTACAATGTACAAACTAAAGACTTTTCGAATGCCAATATGTGATAGGTACTAAGTTGGAGGTAGAGAAGAGCCTGATAGATATCTTACAGTTTTGCGGTTAACACCTAGCAATTCAAACTTAAACTGCAATCAGTTATTATACACTCACCTAATGATTGATGAACTGACATAGGCCGTTAATAGATATTATAAATAACGTCACTTTTAAAATAAAGCCTTGATGAATTCCATTTTTAGCGTACGCATGCCCAAGCTATCACCTATACATACTTTAAATAAACACAACATCCAAAACTTTATAAATAATACGTATTTCCGTAAATACTGTATTTTCACGCCATGTTATATGCTTTTGTAATGTTAAAAAATGCAGCATGATAATGTTGATTCTGCAAAAAACTAATTGCTTTATTCAAATTAGCTTACATAAAGTAGTGTATAAAATCGACACCAAGAGCAGTATTGTGCGTTTAGATTATGTCGAATCAAACTCTCATTGAATATGTGTCAATTCATTAATCAAACTTAAAAATTAAGTATTACGTGTTCCAAATTTTCAGCTCTTAATATATATATCCCAACTTTTGAAAACCTCTAAAAGTTCAGAAAAACGCCCAAAAATCACATTTTTGTAGTAGTTTTCAAAATTAAAAACATTAAAAAAAAAGTTTACAAGCATTAATTTTTTTGCAATTTCTTGTACTTTGACGTTACATATTTTGTTTAGCAGTTTTTGTTGTTTTAAGTTATTTTCAAACCACGTTCTACGCTTAAAAAAAAATAAAGATTGCTATACAAAATAAATGGATAAAAAATCACAAAAAAAATAGAGAGATTTTAAGCCAATTTGGAAATACTCAGTTTTTAAGTTTGGTCTAAATTAAAATAACCCATATATAATTCATCTTTATCAGAGACAAATAAAAAAATAATAATCTCTAAAAGATATTGACAAAATTAAATAATAAATTGATAATAACCCGTCAACAAGTACAGATACTCTTTATCCAGACTTTCATTCTCACACCTGCATTTGGCTGGTTCTCTATTATAATTTCACCAAGAAAATCATTCTTGGCTGCTTTTTAATAAAATAAAAGTAGTACACCTTTAATCATAATTAACTGCTTGAACAAACTTATCTCAACTAACATATTTTTTTATACAGTTTTGATATTGCTTTTTATGAATTTTATAACAAAGCAAGCAAGCAAATAAATATTGACCACAAAAAATAGGTATTGTTGTCCACTACTAAATAAATTGCTCTTAAAATGTGCAACAACAATAGAACACAAAAATAACAGAACGTTCATCTCAAATTAGTCTTGTAAAAAAACACATATACACGATCAGCTAATAAAGTTCTAAAAGTTAAAGATTTATAATTGCAACAGACACTGTAAGTTTTTGATGAAGTTATCCCCATGCCTTTTAAGACTACCAAAGAAGCTAGAAAGTATTCTTTTATACTACCCCCCCCCCTTTTTGATAGCTTAATTCAAAATAGAAAGTGTACCTAATTATATACAAAAATTATTGTCTTGTTTAGATCTCTACCAAAGCCTGTAAAACGGTAGAAAGTTTTCTTATTAACATGTACATTTCTGTTACCAAAGTTAAACACTGTAAAAAAAGTAGGTATTAGTGTTAGTAGAATATTCTTATTTATGGTGCATTTTACAGCTTTTTACAACGCCCCAGAAGTCTTACGACTTGTTTGAATGGAGTTGATTATTACAAACAACTGTTAGTCAAGTAAACTAAATACTTATTCTAAGGTTAGTTTTATTAGTCAGAATTCTTTCACTTGATAATCTTAAACTGTTTGGAAAGTTAGAAATTGTAAAATCATTGTTGTTATTTTTCATAATTCTTATCAATCTGCCCAATTCTCTATGCAAATATATACGTAAATAATGTAGATAATAAAAAAATCTTGCTAAGTAACATCGAAACCTTTAGCTAGCAATATATTTCTTGCTTACTTCTAGCAATGTGCATAGAGAATTGCAAATTATCAAGTACAATTCAGAAAAGTCCTCAAGATGGTAGATAGTCCCTAGATTGTGTGTGAGCAGTACAAATAAATCTATAAGAGTACACACAAATATATCACCTAGTGCCTATTCAGAAAACTCATTCACTCAACGCTTTAAAATTAATGTTGAGAACGGATGTTATTATATGTGAAAATAGATATAAATAAATTTTAATGAATGTTCATAATGTAAATTAATGTATATACAATTCATACAAATTCTTTCGCATAATAATTTTAATAGCTATAAATAAAACAGATAAAATCAAGAAAGAAAAAAGCATTCTAATAATAAAACAAAATTAGGAATATGTTGTTCTTTTCAACATTTTCCAGTCAATTTCACTTCGATAATTGCTGCCGCTAATGATGAAGGAAATTCTGAAATCAATTAAATTTCAAACAGGAATCAACTTTTGTCTGGGTTGAATTCTTTTGTCCGGCGTTACGAGATCTCTGCGGCAATATTTACATTAATATTTACTAAGCAAATAAACTTTGCATTATTTACCCCGAGGCGGGATTTCCACACTGTTTGCTGATCATTAAAATAAGTACTCGGGGGCGATAGAGAAGCCGACATTAAAAATGATTCCGACGCTCGGATTGTTGAGATAAATACCAACAAAAAAGGACGAAGAATTTTTTTCCTTTAAATTACAGTCCTGATATTACAGGATGATTTGAATAATATCGTGTTGGTCTGAGGGGCTCTTATTATGTATGATATAATGAAAGCCAAAACGACTTCATCATAAACCATTGTTATTTAAATTCATGGACTTTCTTCGCTGCTCGGGGGTTACTTTTCAACGGTGTGGATGGCTCGGCATAAACAGATTTTTGGTTTCTGTATAAAACGGGGATTTATCATGGGAAGGAGAAATAGATACAGTTTTTTTGTATGTGGGTGATAATGGGGGCTTTGTGTGGAGGTGGATAGATCAATTTGGGAAGATTTTTATACATAAGTGGCTTATACTTATAGCACTCAAATATTTTTACGGGAAAAATATCCATGAAAAGGTTCAAATAATATAGTCTAAAAATAAACACAGATTTTATCAAATAACATCAATCAATCCATTTTAGTAATTACAATCGAATTGTATGTTGATATTGCTGTTTGATGATAGTGATAACCGTTGGATAAGACGCAAGACAATAGATTATCGATTGTGCCCTAAGCATATACACACAAGGGTTCGAATAACGTTTGTAGGGTCCATTATAGTCAATAGAACACAACGCTCATGCAAAAGTATTTACCATATAATAATTCCATTGAATACATTCACTAATTAAATTCCAAACTGATGTACTGGCAATTATAATTACCAATTAGTTCAATTTAAATTATACTTTTAATCAATATATTTTTACATCCAACAATACTTAAACTATGTAACAAGTTTTGAGTATATTTGCATAATTGTAAGCCCTGAGTTAATAACTCTTTTACCGCATGAATATTCAATGTACTCACCCCACATCCGCCCATTATTTTATTTTTTATTCTTTTAAAAAATATAAAATCAGATAAGTAAATAGTCTAGACAAGGAGTGTGCATTCTTAATCTAATCACGGCCCACCAAGCCCACGAAATTCGTCTCAAAGTAAGCGACTGAAGGGGATGAAAGTTTCAACAGAGTAAACACCATAACATACACAACAACCCCGTAACTAGAAGTGACTTTTATCGTTCTTGAACTGTCTCCAACAATGTTAGGAACCATCCGACCTTCTAACCCAGTCCGAGAAGAAACCCAGGATCGTCTTATAATACTGTCCTAATAAGAAAATTTACTTGAAAACACATAAGAATTTATCACCTAGTAAACTTTCCAAAGCTTTTCAGTTAGCATGTAAATATATTGTTCATTTAAAGAACTTAAGTTAATAAGGTATTAAAAAATCATTTCCATCAAAATGGCTATAAAATATTTTATTTCAATTGTTTAATTTAAGTAAAATTAATAGTTTCATAGTCATTTCCAAAATTTAAAATTTATAAGATGTATTTAATTTTATATTATCAGATTAGATAGATTAGATCAAATATTTTGCAAAGTATAGTACGTGAATAAACAAGGTCATGTAGCACATTATGGAATAATTCTAAACTTCATGTAAGAACTCTATGAAATATAAATACAAGTATAATATTTATAAATAAGCAATTTTTTTTAACATCTTTCTAATACTTTCTTTTTGCGACTTTAATATAATTCCATGGTATCAATATTCATGATAGTTGCAATAATTTACTCTTATTATTAATAAATTTTATATTAATTATTAAAATTATTAGTCTTGATTACTATTATCATTATTGTAAACAAACTGCATTATTAGCTATTTAAATAAACTTTGAACAAACTGGAACCAAAAGCCTATATTTAGACTTCTGTAATAGAACGAGTGAAAATTTTTGTACCAATTATGACAATACAAACAGTTTTTCATAATTATCTTGTGCCATTCGTCGCCGATAATTACTATTTTGCCCTAGCAACTGTAGTGCAATAAACCACTAACTAGTAAACTATAGAATGTTTCAGCTGCGGTGATGATTCACCAGATAGGTTAGAACAACCACAAACCATAACTGTTCCACTACACTGACGTACTTGCAAAAAGTGCTTTCAATCTTTGTTTTTACGTAGAATATAGCCAATATGTATTAGAATAATTAAGGTTCAGTACAAAGTTTGGAATAGAATAAAACTTTCTCTCAAACAAAATTCAATCACACTTGAGCTCAGTTTTGGAGAGTGAAAACCGCTAATAAAACTGTTGGTTAAACTAAAAAATTCAACATCAACGCTATATTTAATTTTGTAAACAGTTTGTAAACATTAACTTTTAATTTCTCTCAAAAATACAAAATTTTGAAGTTTATTCCATTTGTCAATAGTACGGTTAAAGAAATCTCTCTTAAAAGTTTCGGCCCAACATCTCTAAACTGTGGTGAATATTTGTTAGAATTCCTAGCTAGCCTTGTACTACAAGTAAATATTTGTTTAGATGGCAAAAAGTCTTGTATTAAAATATCTATAGTTAATGCAAAAATCTGCAACATTACGCCTGTGATCTAAAGTATCTAAGTCATTAGTCAATTTTGGATTCGCAATTATCCGAATAGCTTGTTTCTGAATAGAATTTAGAAGAAATAGTGTAGTTTCCAATTCTCCTCCCCAGACTTGAAAACAATACAAAGACAAATATAAAAAGTTTTATATATATATGCAAAAGTTGAACAGAAGTAAAAAACTTTTTACATCAATTAAGAAATTTTAGTTTTCTAGATACTTTCAAAGCTATGTCAACAAAATATTAGTTCCAGAGAAGATTGTGTGAGATTGTAACACCTAAAAGACAGACAAATTGAAGGAAATTTTAATATAGATCCGTTGTTTTGGAAAGTATAAAAGATGCTATCATCTGCAAAACTATGAATAAGACTTTTAGTTATTTAAAGAAGTTCATTAATGTAAATCAAAAATAAAGTTGGCAAAAAAGAAAAACCTTGCAGAACAGCAGCATTAATGATTTTGTTAAGTTAAAACCATCAATTCTAACTATAATTTTTCTATTGTCAAAAAAACTATTGATGAAATTTAAAGCTTGTTGACAAGGTTAGAATTCCATACCCTATCAAAAACTTTGGAAATGTCCAGAGCTATTGCAAGATTTTCTCCTTGTTTGTCTAAAATAGAATTCCATTTGTGACTAACATAAGTCAGCAGATCTGTTGTCGAACCTTTTGATCAAAATCCATATTGAGTATTTGAGATCAAGTTATTTTGTTCTAAGAACTTGACAATGTAAAAATTAATATATTTTTCAAATTTTTTTGACAAATTTGACAATAATGCAACTGGTCTATAATTTGAAGAATCAGACTTGCCTCCCTTTTTAGGAATGAATTAAACATTTGCAATTTTCCAACAATTTAAGAATGTATAATTTTTGATAAGGCAAATGTTTTGGTCAAAATAGGATCTAATTCATTCGAAATTGTTTTAAGAATAATAAGTGAAATTTCATTTATACCTGATGCCTTTCTGGTATTTAATTTAAAGATATCTTTTGACAACCCGTTGCCTAAAATGAATTGAACCCATCATTTTTCCATTAATCGGAATTGTATTTACAGTAATAGAAGTATGTTCGGAACAATTACTGACGTGTTTCTTTAAAGCTTTTTGCTTTTTATATACTGCCGGTTTTGTCTAAATTGAAAACATGTACTATTGTTTTAGTTTGATAACAGAAAACAAACAAAAAATTAAATGACATTTTGAATAGTTTTGGTGAAATTTTCTGCTGCAATATGTAAATCGTTAGAATATAGGCATTAAATATCAAAATCAAAGTTATTAAAAAAATCATTCATTTTTACTATGTTTATCTTAAAATAATGATATAAGGCGCAGTTTGAGTTTGGTAGTAATAGGAAGAAAAGGTTGACAACAGAATTAATAAGTGAATGATCAGAATTTCCTAAAGCAGCCTCAACATTAGTTTTTGTAACTTCTGGAATAGATAAAAAATATAAATCTAATATTCTTGGTTCACCAAAAATCCCATCAAATTAAATTGGTTAGTGAGACAGGTGAGGTCTTGTTACTCCAAATTAACCGCATCAATAGTTTATGTCTGTGCCAAGTCGTTATCAGTTAAGCTCTGAAAATTTAACTTCAGCTGCCCACCATCGCATCAGCCATCCAAAGCTATTGCTGCATTTGCTACAAACTTGAAACTTTATTCCCGTACACCCATCAAGTGTTTGTTATTAAGAGGTTGAATCTGTCACTCTAACAAAAATCTAATTTCTGGATAACTAACACCTGGGCGAGAAAGCGGGAAACACCATCAAATGTTACACGCCCACAAGTTTTAAACTTAGTTTCGGCAACCCACCCGAGTGGGCGTGTGGTCAAGAAACACCAATAAACGCTACACGCCCACAAACTTTTTACTTTGTTCTGGCCACCTACCCAAGTGTTTGTTATCAAGAAGTTGGATTTGTCACTCTAAGAAAAATCAAACATTTAAAAAAGTAACAATTGGGCGAGAAAAACTAATAAATGTTACACGCCCACAAATTTGAGATATCTTTCTAGATAACTAAACTTGAACAAATGGGCGTAGAACCTCGAGAAATAATCAATAAATTTAAAGTTATTTTAAATTAAACTAATATTTTTTAAACAGTTAGTACTAATGATGATGGAGCACATTATTACTAATTTGTATCAATTTCCATTGTATAATTAGTGAGTTATAATTGTTTTATTAATAAGTATGATAATAAGAGCATGAGTGGAGTTAGTTAAGATTAATTAATTTCAGGTTATGTCAAATTGACGTGTCAATTACTATAAATTTACGCAATTGGTACTAAAAATGATAGAGTATATTGGTACCAATTTATTTTAATTTCCAATGTATAGTTGGTGAATTATGATTGTTTTAATAATGTAGTAAGGGCATAAGTTGAGTTAGCTAAAATCAACTAATTTAAGGTTAAGTCTAATTGAACGTATCAATTTTTATGAATATTATGTGGTTAGTATTAATAATAATGGAATATATTGGTACTAATTTGTACCATTATTCAATGCACCGTTTATGGTAATGAGGTTGTGCAAAGTTAAGGCTAACAATTTTTATAAAAATTATACAGTTGGTATACTTAATAATGAACTATATTGATACCATACTGCACCAACATCCAATAAACCTTTTAGAATTTATGATTTTTTAATTCATTCAACAAGCGTTACGTAGAATGTAGTATATGGCCATGTATGAGTCAAGTGTACAGAATAATTTTTTTTTTGCTTAAACCTCTGAAAATGTTATTTCCGTGTAATATGCAATCAAAATTTGAAAAAATCAATTTTTTTTTACGTTTTTTACCTTTTTCATATTTTTTTTTCATCGTTTGTAATTTCTCCGGTATGCATTTTTAGGAAAAAATAATAAAAAACTTTTTCTTCAAAATTTTTCAAAAAAATTGGTTTTCATAGCCAAAAATTTGTTTTCTTAAATTTTAAAAATTTCGCAGAAATTAAAAAGAAAGTTGTTCTTAAAAAAAAGATATCGTGTATTTTCTTTTTTCAAATATCGATTAAAACGTGCTTTTATATATGCCAAAAATACCCTGAAAATTTTAGGAAGTGCCGTCCACTACGCTCCGAGATATTTTAGAATGTATCCACAGAAAAACTAAAAAATTTGAAATTTAAGCCTTTTTCATTTTTTGATCGTTCGTAACTTCTCAAAATTGCGTTGTTAGAAAAAAAAAAATTAAGTACTCTGTTATTCAAAATTGTCCAAAAAATAAGATTTCACAGCCAAACATTTCTTTCTTTAATTTTAAAATTTTTTCCGAGACTTAAGACAGTTTTTTTTTAATGACGAGTATTTTCTTTTTTTGGATAAAAACGCGCATTTATACGTGTAAAAAATACCCTGAACATTTTAGGAAGTACCGTGCACTACAATTCAAGATATCTTGGAATGTATCCACAAAAATACTTAAAAATTTGAAATTTAAGCCTTCTTTATTTTTTGATTGTTTTTAAATTCTCAAGATAGCACTTAAAAAAAAGTTATTAGGTACTTTTTTTTCAAAATTATTCAGAGAATAAGTTTTCACAGCCAAAATTTTTAACATTAAATTTTGATATTTTTGCAGAAATTTAAGACAAATTTTTCTTAAAAAAAATGATAAGTATTTTCTTTTTTTCTCAAATATGGATAAAACGTGCTTTTATATGTGCAAAAGTTACCTTAATAATTTCAGAAAATTCCGTGCACTACGCTCCAAGATATCTTAGAATGTATCCACAGAAAAAATTGAAATTTAAGCTTTTTCTCTATTTTTATGTATTTCTGTGATACAATGTAAGATATCTCGGAACGTAGCGTTCCTGAAATTTTCAAGGCATCTTCTGCACATATAAAAGCACATATATATTTGAGAAAAAAAGGAAAATACCCGACATCTTAAAATAAAACTGATTTAAACATCTGCAAAATTTTCAAAATTTAAAGAAATTTTTTTTTTTTTGTAAAAACTTATTCTTTGAACAATTTTGAAAAAAAAAGTGTCTTATAATTTTTTTTAAATGCAATCCTGAGAAGTTAAACACGATCAAAAAATGTAAAAAAAAACGCAAGAAACATGATTTTTTTTTAAATTTGATTGCTTATTACTCGGCAGTGGCTCACTGAAAAAAATCTAAAAATAACCAGGATTCATGTAGAGAAAGGCATTTTCAGTGGTTTGAGCATTAACAAATTTTCATTCCGTACACTTGACTCAGACATAGTCATATACAATTTTGACAAAAAATAATAATATTTTTGAAATTATTTTGAAATTTTTGATTATATTTCTATTTAGTGATTAAGTTAAACTTTCTAATTCACTAATTTGAAATTAAAATATAAAAAAAAAATAAAAAATTTAAATTTTTGATTATATTTCTATTTAGTGATTAAGTTGAACTTTCTATATGACTAAATTAAAAATAAAATTATAAAATGTGGTGTAGATGTAAATGTAAATGTGGTGTAGTCAGTAGCGTAGAATATATTATTTATAAATTAATATTTTTTTGAAAATTAATTTAAAATTTTTGATTATATTTTCTGTAAATGAGTTAAACAATCAATGTTGTAAATTTTATATCTAAATATTAACAAATGCACTCGCAATAGCGTAGAATGCAATTAAAGAAAAAAACTATTAAAAATAATTTAAAAACTTTGATTAAATTTTCATTTAGTAAAATTAAAATATTAACAAATGCACTTGCAGTGGCGTCGAATGTAATGTATGAAAATTAAAAAAAAAAAAAACAAAACAATAAAAAAAAATAAAAAAATATATTATATTTTCATTTGGTAATTGTGTTAAATGCACTCGCCGTAGAATGTAATGTATAAAAAAACTTTTTTTCAAAATTTGTACTATTAAAAATATTTTGAAAATTATTTAAAAAAATTTAATTCTATTTTCATTGATTAAGTTCAACTTTCTATATAATTTAAAATTTAAGTATTAAAAAAAAACTTATTTAAAAAAAATATTATTTATTAAGTAATCGAATTGAACTTTCTATATGACTGATTTGAAATTAAAATATTACCAAATGCACTCTCAGTGGCGTAAAATGTAATGTTTGCAACTTTGAAAAAACCTTTTTTTTCCAAAAACTATTAAAAATAATTTTCAAATAATTTTTAATTTTTTAATATATTTTTATTTAGTGATTAAGTTAAACTTTCTATATCAGTAATTTGAACAAATGCACTCGCAGTGGCGTAGAATGTAATACAATTTAAAAAAAAAATTAATAATTAAAATATTTTCAAAATAGTGTTGAACTTTTTGATTATATTTTAGTTTGTTGATTAAGTTGAACTTTCTTTATCACTTATTCAAAATTGAAGTATTATCAAACGGACTCTCACAACATCTTGGTAGTGTCAATAAAGAACGCCGGTCTCTTTAACAACAACTGTACCTTTATTTGCAAAAGCAAAAACAAACGTTAGTAAAAGTCAATTTTTTGCTTATTTATGTCCCAGAAAAGAATTGACACATTTGTTTGTATATGCCTTTAATAAAACAGATTCGTGTGAGAAATTTTTTATAAAACTTTATATTCTTACTATTATATTTTATTTTTATATACAAATGTGAAGTATATAAACCAAATTAATCATAAATTACTAAATAAAACATTGTTGACACAACAAGAAATATAAACTACAAATCTATCTATACATTATATCACAGTGTGAAAATTTTGGCTTATAAATGTTGTATTGTCTATAATAAACATTCACGTGTGAAGATATTACCATTATTATATATCTATTATTTTAATAAAATAAATAATCAAACGAAGCCACAGTCGGGCTTGTTACATTAAATTTGAATAAATTTTTAATTCATTTCGTATTATATTAATATTACTATGCTATTAAAAAATACAAAAAATCAAGTATTAAATTTACAATAAAATTGCAACACTATCCGACATTAATATTTCATCATTCTATATATTTCGCTTGATGTTTTGGAATAAACCATATCATATCCAATGCGCAAATCCTTTATCCTTCTAGATATATCTTTGATGGGGATATTGTCACAATTTGGTACGAATAAGCATGCATATTTGAAAAGGATTCGCAGTATCACTGCACTTACAGGAAGCTCTTGATCTCAATAGTATGCTAACTCTGTGTATGCATTTTCTTATCGCAACCAAATCCGCAATGCACTTTTTATATTGGAATATATTATGCAATCCAACCATAACAAAAGTATGAACTGATAATATCTATAAATACTTACTGATAGCTTAAAATCAGGAATTACCTGCAACAAAGAAAATCAATTAGTAAAATTCAATGAAACCGTTTAAAACATTTATATTAATATATTCAATTTGAAAATAAATAAACAATAACCGATTAAATCAATCGATGTCAATGTAAAAGCGGAACAAATAATTCGTAATTATTATACATATATGTGTTTGGAATAATGGGTTTGTGTCGATGTTTTGCCAACAGTGCGCAAGCAAATAATCAAATTATTAACAGTCAGTTAAAGTCCAAAGGCTTATTATATGCAATTTTATTAAACAAATTGAACATTTAACCGATGTATTCCGAACGCATATATTCCAGTTATTCGACAGCTATGCGAACCATAAACAAAACGCTCACGCATGGCTTGCACAATTGCATATATTACAATTTAGTATGGTAGTATTTTTTATTAATAAATATTGTATGTAGAAATTATTGGAAGAAGGAATGCGATGGTATGCAGTATATTGAATTTAATTTGATAGACTATTAATTATAATTGTACATTGCTGGCACAAATGTGTGAAGGTATTTTAGTACCTGAAACAAAAAGAAAAATCATACATCCCTTTAATTATTAAAATTTATTTCTTTAATTATCTTTTAAGTGACATCCAGCAATTAAACTAGACTATTAAAGCGTAATTCGTTGATCACTGAATGCCTCTTTGTGGACACAAACGTAAAAAATCCACTATACAAAACTCAGTCCCATTTCTCCATTCTCGATTTGCCAATCGTTAAAAAAAATATTTGGCAAAGGGGTATTGCATAATCACCAAAATCAAAAAACAACCCAGTAGTGTTACTTGTGTAGATATAAAAACCCAGTTGGTGATATTCCATTTACTACGTGCACATTTGCAACTAGAAAAAAAACTGTTCAAATAATAATAATAATAATAATAATAATAATAATAATAATGTTTATTAGTGCTCTCAAAAAAATGTTACACAAGTCACGTTAAAATACGATTGACAAAATATTTAAAACATATTAAAAATAAACATTGCAATACAATTTAAAATGTACTGAAGAGAAAACATATTACAGTTAAAAACAAGTACAAACACATTATTCTTAAAACTTAATCAAATTTTGCATTAACATAATAAATCGGTAAAATCGTTACTCAAATAATCCTCAAACGTAAAAAAAGCATTTTTTAACAAATACTGTTTGACAACGTTGATAAATGTTTTATTTCTTGTGTAATAGTTGTGTATGTCTACGTGATCAGTATAACTCATAAAATAAAGTTTTACATATATATTCAAGTAATTGAGTGTATCATACCTATCTCCAATATTAGCTATGATGCGCGACGTTGTAAACCAAATATTCGGAAGGAAGGAAACAATATTCAAATTCCTTATATTCAAAACCATCTAGTGTTAGATTTATTAGTCTGTCAATTGCTTATACATTATTTAGTCCTTTTCTAAATCCAAACTGAATATTTTAAAAAAGCTGATTTTCATTAAAATACTGCACAATTTGTTGGTAAAGTAGTTTCGATAGTTGTTAACGTCATCAATGTTTCCTTTTTTATGTATAGAAATAATTAGGGGTGTAAGGGGAGAAGGCAGAATAGGTCCAAATGCCATCCTAAATGTCAACTTTACCTGCACGAGCGGTGGCAAGTCCACCCGGTACTCCCTGCTAGAAAACAAACCAGGCTCTGACGACCGAACCACAGCGGTATAACTGTAACACCTGGAATTTAGGAAATGAAATTCCACTCAGACCAACCCGCCAACCAGCATGGCTAGCGTGGCGGGAAATATGCCAATCACCCTTTAAACTGAATCCCGCTGGATTCTTAACTAAAAATGAGCAAGTTAAATCGTTACAACAATTTACCCCAGAGAAGTAAAGCCAAAAACTCACAGTCTTCCACTGATTCACTAGAAACAGTCAGCCTCATGGATTCTGGGGGAAGCATAGATTTGACAAAGTCAACAAGACACGAAACACGGAACAGACCACCAAGAGAGAACACGTTATTCCTAGCGACATACAATATAATTACCATGAGATCCGAAGAAAACCTGAACCAACTCGAGGAAGCAACGTCAAAAATAAAATGGCACATTATAGGTCTATGTAAAACAAGCTTACCAGGAGAGAAGTTCACCACTCTAAAATCAAACCCTAAAATCAAAACACGGACTGTACCAATACAACAGCGAGGCAAATAGCCGCAACGGATTTAGCGGGGTGGGGATACTGATCAACAAAAACATCCAACACCATGCAAAAAAAAACGAAGATATACATAACATCGGAAAATTCGGATCAGGAGAAAGAAACGATAAAAGTGACATGCTGCTCAACTACTTACAGAACCAACAGTTATTCTGTATGAACACCTTCAAAAAACCAATACAAAGAAGATGGACATGGCTTAGCCCAAATAGCACAGTAAAAAACAAAATCGACTATGTGATATCCAACAATAAAAACATCATTACAAATGTATCCGCATTGAATAGCTTCCACACTGGCAGCGATCACAGACTACTGAGAGCAAGCCTAAAAAAAAACACAAGACTAACAAGAAGGAAAATGTATATAAAGCAGCCTTTCCCCACCGTCGACCAACTGAAACAAAATAAAAAGGAATACGAAAAGGAAATGGAAATGAAAATGGGAATAAAACAACTAGATCTCAAAACTCTGGGTATCAACGAACTAAACGAAAAGATCACAAATGGCATACAAACTGTCAACAAGAAAATATGTATGCGAAAAAGGTCACAAAAAAACAAAAAGTTCAATAAAAACACAATTAAGCTGATGAAAATAAGAGAAAACACAAAGCGAGATACAGAAGAATACCGGCAACTATGCAGAACTATCTGCAAAGAAATCAGAAGAGAAAATAGGAAGCAAAAAACAGAGCTCATACAGGACACGATAGAGAATAACAAAAACAGCAAAAACATGAGAATTCTCAGGAGAACGCAGGTAAACAAAAGAACAAAAATCTACCAGATTACAAACAAGAATGGCATAAGAACAAGCAACAGAACAGAAATCCTCAAAACCATACAAACATTCTACGCCGACCTATATCGATCCCAACTAGAAAACCTATCAAAAAACGAGAAATTATTACAAAACGTAAACTCAGAAGATGTACCAAAAATCGACACCGCAGAAATTAAGAAAGCGCTAAAACAGCTAAAAAATGGCAAAGCACCGGGAGAGGACAAAATAACAGCCGAGTTGCTAAAAATGGGAGGAACAACACTACTAAACTCGGTCAAATTACTACTAAATAAATGCATTGTCGAGAGAGAAATTCCCACCAGCTGAAAAAATGCGGAGGTCATTCTGCTGCACAAAAAAGGGGACAACACCGATATCAAAAACTACATACCCATAAGCCCTCTCTTACATATTTACAAGCAATTGACAAAAACTCTAACAAATCGACTAACCAACAAACTGAATTTCTACCAACCGCCGGAGCAAGCTGGGTTCCGGAAAAAATACAGCACAATAGACCACATACAAACCATAAGAACACTAATCAAAAAATGTACAGAATACAACGTCCCGGTGTACTTAGCATTTATCGACTACGAGAAGGAATTCGACTCAGTCAAATTATGGGCGGTATTCGCAGCGATGGAAAACGCCAGAATCGATTCAAGATACATCAACCTACTTAAACAGATCTATGCATACGCCACCTTCCAAGTGATAGTAGACAAAAACCTAAATACAGACAAAATCAAAATTAACAGAGGAGTCAGATAGGGAGACACAATCTCACCCAAGTTATTCACGCTCGCCCTAGAAGACATCTTCAAAAAAAAGAAAATGACAAAAGAAAGAAGTAAACATAGACGGCAAAATCCTTACCCATCTGCAATTTGCCGACGACATTGTTCTGATCAGCTCAGACCTCAAAGAACTTGCAAACATGCTCGAAAAACTAAACAAAGCATCTAAATCGATAGGCCACAAGATGAACATAAAAAAGACCAAGATCATAACCCCCGAACAACAGCCGCACCAAATAGACGGCCATAACATCAAAAAAGTAAACGAATATACGTACCTCGGGCACCAAATAAGACTTGGAAAAGAAAATCAAGGAGCAGAAAATACCAGAAGAATAACACAAAGCTGGGCAGCATTTAGCAAGCTGAAACATATACTGAAAGACAGAGACACCCCAATCTGCAAAACAAACAAAAAGTATACGATTCCTGCATACTGCCTGTTACAACATACGGGCTGGAGACCATGGCATGGACGTTGAAAAGTGCGAACAAACTGAAAACCTGCTAAAAAGCAATGGAACAAGCAATGCTCGGCATAAGCCTGAGGGACAGGATCACAAACGAGGAAATCAGGCAAAAAACCAAAGTAAAAGACGTGACAGAGCAAATGGCGGAGTTGAAATGGAGCTGGGCAGGGCATGTAGCCAGGGAAGATACCGAAAAATAGACCAACAAAATAACGCACTAGCGACCAAAAACCACCAAAAGAAGAACCACAAAAAAGATGGGTTGACGATATTAAAGAAATCGCAGGAAAAAAGTGGCATCAGAGAGCGCAGGAAAGAAGTGGCATCAGAGAGCGCAAGAAAGACAGCAATGGAACAATTTAAAGGAGGCCTACGTTCAGCAGTGTACAAATACGGGATAAGGAGAGAGAGGAGAGAGAGAAATAATTATTGCATTTTAAAGCATCAATAAAAATAGAATTTAATATACATTTATTAAAGATTTTTCTATTTTTTATTTTCAATTTTCCTTTTTTTAATTCTTTCTCATGTCATTACAAATATACCAAAATAATTAGTTTAATTGTTCATTCTCAGAATGCTATTAACCAAAGCCATTAAATAAAGTCGTTAAGTCAGTATAAATAGTAAATACACCCTTTAAAATATTCACTTTTTTGTGGTGGTAAACGATGTTGATGAAGTAAGTTACAAATCAATTATTAAGTTTAAATAAATAAAGTCATACTGATGAGAAGTAAAACCTCGAAACGCTTATATGGATGTTTTTAGTTTAGAATATTTTTTTCATAAATTTAATTTATAAATGTTATTTATTATAGAGTTTAGTCAATGGACTAACTAGAATATTGGCAATTCTTTTGACAACATCTACTCTCATACCATAAACATTTCTGCTATAACTGTTGCGCAAACTCATTATACAATCACAAACATCGTTTGGTGATACTTCATAAAAATCAAAGAATATGGTTTTATTTGAGATGTTAATAAACGCAAAAGGAATTACATTAGATATTGATAATGATTCAACAATTTTATCAACAACATTAATAAAAAACTGGCTAAATGCTTCTGTGTCAAGTTGGTCAGTAACATTACAACTAATTTTGCTTTTTTAACTATTGATAAAATTCCACATAGATTGGCTTTTGTTTTTGGATTTAAAAATAAAATTATCATTTGCTGCAATCTTAGCTTCTTTTACAGATTTATCATATTTTAATTTGTAATTATTATATAATATTTTGTTATTTAAACTAGAATGTTTTAGGTAAGTTTCACTTATAAATTGGAGAATAAACCGCATATTTTAAACTCATCTGTATACCAACTAATATCATTTGATATTAATTTTTTTACTTTGCTGATTTTCTCAAGAAATGACAATTAAAAATATATGATCATATCTAAGAATGAGTTAAATAATGTGTTTATATCACAATCATAATTCAAGGTTTAAAATTATTGAAATCAGATTAAAATTTACATCTCCAAAATAATTAAATAAACTAAAAAATCCATGTTCCGTTATTGGACAATTCTTTTTAATGACGGTGCTCGCCAGATGGTTATCAATTTCTTTTGTTTTACATTGAATGCCAGTATGATCAGCCATCAACAAGAGAAAAAAGTTTAAATTATTTGTAAAAACATTATCAATGCAATTTTTTCCTCAAGTTGGCATGTTAATAGTGTGCCTTAGGATCATACGTATGAAAATGTACATTAAAATGTACATTAAAGTCGCCACCTAATACAATACAGTTATTAGTAGACAATATTTTATTCAATAACTCTATTAATTTCTCAATAAATACATTGTAATTGAATTTAGGAGATCTAAATACTGCAATAATTATACATTTAGAATGAATTAGTTTTATGCCTGTAAACTCGCAATTAATTTCTATACAATAATCTTCAAAATCTATAGGTATATGTTTAGTATTATTTTTACTTTGCTTTGCTTCTACTGAAATTTGCAGCCATCGTCATATTATTGATTACCAACGACAATGTTTTTGGTTCCTTCAGTCAGTGTTCAGAAACACAGATAACATTATACTTAATCCAATCAATTAGATTGCATGTTTATAAACAGAATGTTTATATTTGTTATTGTTTACATTTTTATTTAAATATGTTGATTGTTTTTATTCCGCAAGAATAAAAAACGCTTTGTTTTTACACCAGTGGGCCATATATTTTGTATATCAACAAATTCAGAGGCACTGACTCGAAAAAAAAAAAAATTGTAATCCGAAGGCCGGCAAGCTGTTAGAGATTCACATTTAAAGTTTACAATGTTTTTGTTTGTAATAAATTCAACCATATTTTCTTTTGAAACATTAAGTGTCAGATTGTAAACATGGCAATGACAGTATTTAGGAGCCGCTTGTATTGAAACATTTCCCAGTTGAGATTGCAAAGTAATTTCGGCCTCTATAATATTATTAATATTGTATTTATTATACGTAACAAAACTCTGTCTATTTAGCAAAATATGCCGACTCATCTTGCTGAGTAACGGTTCCGCTAAAGAGGTAGTAGACATACATACAATTCCGCTGCATAGATGTTAACTTAAAAAAAAAGCAGCACCTTAAGTTGATACTATACTGCTCAAAATTTCCACCATTACCGCAACACTGCCGCTAACATTTCTTCGCGTGTTCAGCAAATTTTCATACGCATTGCCTCCTTTAGTTGTCCACATCCTCTACAGTTTTTTACCAAAACTATTAATTTTAGGTTCAGGACTTTTTGATTAAGAGAAACTTCAAATCGGATACGGAATTATCGTTGTACAGCAACGATAGTCCCATTTTTGCAAATGTATACTTCCGTAGAAAACGTCGTATTTCAGACTAAAACCTGTTTAAAAAAAACTATGTTACTTGCTCTTTTTACTGACAATACCCCCACGTATCTACAACGCCAATCAAATTACGAGACCGTATTAAATACAAGATAACAGTTGCGCCGCACCTTGTATATTTATAGTAAGTTCAAAACTACGCAATTTTAAAAATATTCAACTGAGCATTTTATAGTCTTTAAAAAAGAAATCGCAATCCAGAAAGTTTCTAGACAACTTGTATAATGCCAAAAGTTTATGTACGGGTAAATTCTTCTCATCAGATGCTTCATCATGGTTCATTGTAGACAGTAGCACATATTATTTTTAACGTAAGATTCAAGGGTAATGTTGTTTTGAAAGCCAAGTAAACTTTGTCATTGGCTGTCTGATCTTTACTAACACAAATTTGTTTGGAAGTGCCTCTTAATTTAATTGATGGTGTTTTAGTAGTTTCATAATCAATTCGTAACTTCTGTACCAATCAATTGGAACCAAAAATTAGTTTTATGAGCATCTCAACAATATCTGTTAGAGTTACTAAAACCTTCTGGTTGCCTTCCTGCATAAACTTCAAAGTTTAAAACGTAATAATATTCCTCAATTTTGTACTTTAACACAAAGACAAACTATCAAAAGTTGAAATCAATTCAAATACATCGTTTTTTGCAGAAATATCCACTACAGTTCCATTCGATTGCACCAAGTCTCTGAAATTCTGTCAATATCAATGATGAAATACTTTCATTTCAGGAACATACGTTGGTTTTACAATATATTTATTTTTATAAACCATCGATTTTAAGAAAAATCTTTATATTGGTCCACCATACTAAGTCTATCAAAAACCAGTTTTTACACCTGGCAAAAGTGAAACAATATTTTCTGCTTTTGTACAAATACGTAAATTCAATAAAATGTTCTCTCACTTTAATCCATCTTTTTCGAGCTAAACTTTTAAATTTTTTTTACCTCATGTCTCTTGTTGAGCCTCAATATTCTTCATTTTATCCTCTATTGCTTCGTCCTGATCCAAGTAGCTAATGTACTTCTTGATTCGATTACTTCGTTTTTGTATTAACTTCATCATAAGATTACAATTTCTGCAATTTTAGCGTAATGTTCGGCCGCTGGGATTTGTAAGACTCCATCTATGTAACGCCGGGTTAAGCAATGCTTAAGCCACATTTGCTTCAATTTTGTACACAAACTTTAACACTAAAATATGCCAAAAAGTATAACAAAACAAAGTTTTTAAATCATCTAATAATGATAAACATAGCTTAACATTATGCAACCATATTACTTTCTAAAAGCCCAACAGAATGTGAGTTATGAACCAATTAATAATATGTTAGAATAATATCAATATTACAAGCATGATATTCAACAAGTAACAAAAATTAAGGAATATAAAACCAAATTTTAAAATCAATTATTCAAATCCAATCTAATAGAATAAGATAAAACTACAAACAATTGAACCAATTATTTTAATCCTAAAAAATCTCAAAAATTTAACAAAAAACAATTTCTAAAAGTTCTATTAGTATTAGTAAAACAACAAAATAAATTTAAAAAAAATGTAAATTAAGCCTCTAGTGCATATAGATCACAAAACATCTTATTTTTTTGTCTTTTAGATTGTGCTCCACATATGGAGCATAATCTAAAAGACAAAAATAAACTTAAAATAATATATCAAGTAACGTTTTATATATTTTATTATTAATTCTTAGCCAACATTAAATTTATTTTTGTGCAATATTTGATTGTTCACCGGACAGGAAGCCGAGATCTTTTTATATTTCAAATCTAACTCCAGTTTTTTTACATAATATTCCATTTTATATTATTCAGGCCAGTTTGGTTGAAATAACAAACAAACAAACTAAAGTCTTATATTAACATTTCAAAGCCTGCTTTTAAGATCAGATTTTATCTTTATACCCGTAAAGTGCGATATTTTCATATCTCAAAGTTACATTTATTTTTTTTATAAATATTTCAAACGCTTATATTTTATTAGACCAAAAAAAAATTAATTGCTCATTTTAAATCCTCTTTATATTAACGTATTCCTATAATAATTTGTTCGTTCTATTCAATGGTATTAAGTCAATACTGTATTTAGAGTCAGACTACATTAAGTACATTTAATATTGTTTGACCTGCAATCGCTAATGTGCATAGCAGTATTAAGTTTCAAATGCATTAAATGTATTAAGTCCGCTTTGAGTGTTTTGCTGTGTTCCAGAATTATTATTGAATAATATTACTTGCAATGTAATTAAAAGATAGAATAATATTAAGTTTCATATAATAACCATCCATTAAAATAGAATCTACAAAAATAATTTACTACAATAAATAAATCTAAGTTATTTCGCATATTATCTTATTTCAATTCATATCCCCAATCTATCCGCAATAATTTTAAAATAATATCCATCTCCTTTCTCAGTTAAAAAAATCGACACCACTTGAAGTCACCTGTAATCTCTTAAAATGACACAAATGTAAACCCAACCCTAAAACTTTCTCTCAACTTACAAAATATTAAGCACTGAACTTACTTTGCAGTATACTTACAGTGATCGACAAAAATCTAAGCAATAATAATGTCACAATCCATTCGCTACCATCTTGAAGACAAACTCCATATAAACCCACTCAAAGAAAATGTTTGGCAAAACAATAAGTTTCAAATAATTTGAAGAAGTACTTAAAAAACATCTCAAAATAAACTGTTTAAATTTCCCTTTGACACAACAATTTTTTCAAACAAAAATTTACAAAACTACACTCAAAAAATACCTATTACCCTAAATACAGTAAGATCCAGAACAATTTGTTGATTTTTATTAAACAGAAACTTTTGTATTACTTGTCTTAACACATTAAAAAACATAGGGGTTTTACTCCCTAAATATTGTGTGTGTGCCTTTGTTATCCACGCTCTTTTCCAATAAACAAAATCAGTCCAAACAGATTCTGGAAAATAGTTTCAACTTTATGTAAGATGTTTCTTTTAAACGCTGTGAATCTTTAGGCTTGCACAACAACACATTGCTTTTTAAATAACTCCAAAAAGTTAAAAAAATTAGAGTATATCATATATTTTATATGAGATTTGTGTAGCCGTGAAAAGCAAAATATTGTTATGTTATGTAAAATCTGATCGGTCGTTCTTTAACAAAAAATAACTCCTACTAAACTCAATATAACACAGATAATTACGTTTATTTAACGTTTGAATTACATAATATTGTACGGATGCAATTACACCCTATGCAAAATTCTTCGAGTAATTGTTGCTGATAAATTTAACGTAACCGCATATTGTCTTCTTTATTATTTTTGAACTACAAAGAAAGTTGACATTGTCTCACCCGCTCGTCATTTTCAGGGTTACCTGCAAACCTTCTCTTTCATGTACGAAACCAATACAAAATTATTTCAGTCCGGAACTTCACAAACATCACACTGACAAGAAAATTAACAGCTAGCAATTATAGAACCAAATCTAGTTAAGTTTTCAGCACAAAAATTGCGTTGCTCGATATACCAACTTCTATTTTGACGACTATACAAATATCTACAAAACCTCTTCGTTTGATTGTTGTCATTATTTTTGAGTTGATAATCATATATTTCTTATGGCAATTTAAAAATGAACAAATCATTTTAGCTTTCACTGTGCTGTACTGTAAAAGTTATAGAACAAATCTGTAAAAACAATAATTAAAACAAGGATTAAACCCCCACCAAATCAGTAAATAAATACCAAACTTTTAAAAACAACCCCAACCACCAACAAAATGAAGAATAAATAACCAAAACATAGCTCGTGTACTATTAAAAGACACTTGCGTGCTATTTAGTTAGCATTCCGTTATAAAATGCTCAAAACATCAACACCGTAAAGACATGACATGGTCCAAAAGTAGTAAAGCTAATTTTAATAACAAAATCCTTAATAATGTTTTCTGATTCTACTAACGTAGCTTGCGCTCAAAAAATATCTAACATGAAGCTGTTGATTTAATTAAATTGTGTTAGCTAAACTATGTTCTTAGTCCTGCCAATTACCAAGTATCTAATATCCAGATAAAAGGTGCTAATGTTCAAGCGTTCTGT
The DNA here is from genome assembly GCA_963932245.1 of Tachinus rufipes. Lineage (NCBI taxonomy): Eukaryota > Metazoa > Arthropoda > Insecta > Coleoptera > Staphylinidae > Tachinus > Tachinus rufipes. The sequence goes on from OZ010744.1 coordinate 37,272,184, forward strand.
ACTGTAAATTGTTCTGGTGTAGACACAAATTTAGTCTTCTCAGTTTTGTTCCAAGTTTGTTTATCTCATTTTTTCAAATTTATCTCTGTCAATTACATAGTCAATCTTAAGTTCAAAATAGTGGCTGACTTTATATGTAGTTTAGGTTAACGTCCTCCCATATTGGACCAAATATCACTAACCTGCAAATTTAAAGTAGAGTAGCATTTCTGTGTGGGTTTTGAACGAGTGTCGCTGGTGATCCTTGTTGCTGCAAGAAGAAGTTTATCTTGGGATTTGTTGAAATAACAGATAATGCCAAGTTCTGTCTTACAACATTCCCAAATGTTTCGTGTTACTTTTTCTTAAAGCAAGTTATCTAGCAAAAACCATTGTAAGCGATGACAATAAAAAGAACTAGTAGCAAGAGTAAAAGTGATTTGGCTTTTAAAACTGTTCTCAAATGTTAGTCAAAAGTCTGTAGATAAATTAGCTAGAAACTTATCTAAACTTGCGTTTTAGCCAATAAGACTACTGTAAAAGTGATTGTCAAGATTCATAGATTTAGTACACAGGTACATACTATTTGTTGCCCATGAGAGCATTGCTTGGCAAAAAAGATGTAATTATCTATCCATCTATAAAGGTTAAGCTTTCGTGACGTCCAACCAACATCCCAAAAACCAATCACAAGCGGTATCCAATACTGTAGATAAGTACATTATACTACCGTGCCAAAAAAACAAACAAAAAATGTGCAATATTTACAAAAAAAAAACATATTTTTACCGTCCACTGTGTATAAAATATCAAAAGTAGAAGTAAACAAACACCACAGAAAGCTTTTCTTTTTCTTCTTAATGTACGTACATCTTTATTTATTAAAAGTTGGAAACAATCTCGTAAAGTTTTCCACGGTCTTATGCTTCACAAATTAGGAAGTTAGAGTCTATACCGATCCAACTCCTTATACTTTTAAGCCAACAATATTTTTTCTGTTTAATCCGCGTCTTCCTTCTATTGTCCCTCTATTATAAGTTTTAGAAAGTCATATTTTCTTATGCGCAATATATGTCCTCAGTATGCGGTCTTAGTAAGCTTTAAGTTTAAGATAATTGGTAGTATTGGTCAAGAACTGTAACATACTGTTCAATGTGACTCAAGCTTGTCCGATTCTGTCTCTAATTTCAATATCAGGGTTTAAAATGTTTTTTAACCATACTTCTAAAGATTGACCCCCTTTTCAACTGTCTTGTTCAGCAGGCATTGCAGTGCTTTGAGATTATCAGCAATAATGATAGTATCATCGGCGTATCAAAAATGATTTTTTTTTTAATTTTCTTCCTGCAGCGTCTTAGTGAGAATGAACGCCAAATACAGGTAAAATAAACAACAATGGCAATAGGACGCATGTATAATTTCTGTGCGTCTCTATTTTTAAATATTTATTTTATTTCATCTTTTCTAAAATTTCCTTCTAATTCCGGACTATAATTTTGATCTTTGCTGCAAGCCCTATCTGTTCGGTTTTTATTCTTTTTAGAGTATCTCTAATTTGTTCTCATTGTTTCTGTATACCAATATCATTGTTTATTTCTGACTTTAATAATTCTTTGTTGTTTTTCTTCTGGACTTTTATCAGCATTTCAACAGAGATATACCTTCTAAATAAACAGACACACAAAAACACTTATAGTTTCGTTCATATCCAAAACTCGTAATTGCAGCAAAAACAATTATGTAGCACCAAAGTAGCAACCGTTAACGTGTACTTCACTTGGCTAGGCCTCCAAGCTAGTTCAACATCGTTCAACTTAGCAACTTTTAATTGCGTCCAAAACAGTGCCGGATACCACCGCCCATAGTCACATAAAACCTATTACATCGGAATAACCGACACACTCCGACCCGCGTGGTAGCAACATTTGCAGCAGTTTCCAAAAAAGATGTGCACTTCACAACGGTCACTTGGCTAAGCCTCCAATCTAGATCAACTTAGTTAAACCTAAGAATTTTTGTTTGCGTCCCAACACGTAAACCGAAAAACCATAGTCAGAAAATATACCGTTTCAGTTGCCAAGAACTGCCTTAACTACTCAATTCCACTAGATATCCAATTCTATAAGTATGGCGATCATTCTATCTCATACATACACATATGCACAACATTACACAATTTCTCACTTCAATGCTTTCTATTTTATATTTTAAAATCATTTTTAAAATTGTTATTTCTTAAAAATGAAGATAAGAAGTGCTTAAACTTGTAGCAACACATGTATTTCTACCTTATATAACATTGTTAGATGCATATTTTCAAACATAAAAATGGACACAGAACAAAGACAAAAATGTTCAAACAGTACAAGAAATAGTCGAGATAAAATCAATAAACTTTATACAAGACCCACGCTATTTATAGAAAAATTATAAACTTCATCGAAACTAAAAAAAATATGCTTTTAAAAAGCTAGAATAGAGTCATGCAGTTAACAGTTTACTAATTTAAAGAGGTTTATAAAATATAAAGCTTGATTTTGCGGTGAAACTTACTAGTTTTTAAACAAAAACATTGATATCTAAAAATTAAATTAATAAAAAGTTATACAAGCACACAACTGCACAAAATAATTAGTTAAATTTTTTATTGTATCTGCAGTGCAGTAGTAATATTAGTTAGTAACCATTACTACTACTACAACTAATAGTGTAGCTGCTAATTATTCATAATTAATATTAAATGATTAATACTAATCTAGAATTAATAAGTTTATAATATTACAACATTAAATGATTAAAATTTAAATAATTAACTGTAGAAATATGTTTGAAATGTAAACAAACCTTTTGTTATGAACTTCGCCTCATTCACAACAAAACAAAACAATATAAAAAAATAAATAAAGGAAAATTCTGCCACATCTGGAAAACATTTCTCTGTTTAACTTAGTTTATTTTCTCTCCACCCCCGCCGGCAAAACTTTATTGTGCTAAGTGCGCTTATTTTCGTGGGCATCCTACTCGAAGAGTTTTTGGGTCGCGGTTAGCCAGGCCCCAAGTGCAATTTGCGTTTCTAACGTTGTCCCTTTATTTTTTTCCATTCTTCTATTTTTAATTTAAAACTCTGCACCGCCACCTCACCTCCCCGCACGTCCTTCGGAGACATGTCATACGAAAAATTAATTCAAGTCGTAAAAAGTTTAACTCGACTAAAAGTTCGCTGGCAAAGGGGATGGGAGAGAGGGACATATAAACTTTTTATTTTCGGCGTGTTAAACTAAAGTAATATACTTCGGAGGTATGTTCCTACCTTTGGGAGAACTCCAAGAAAAGATACTTTTTAGCGAAATGTGTTTTTATTTGTTTCTTTTGTGTTTGTGTGTAGAAGGGAAACACTCTAATCAAACAAATCGTCATGATAATAAAGTCGGAGTTATTCAAGACAGAAAAACTTGATTAATTATTTTGTTTCAGCAACGGCTCTACACAATGTATTAAGGAGTTGTATTTAACTAAAAGTTAAAAGCTTAATATTTATATTTTAAACATGCCTTTCGTTTTCATTTTTAATGGAATAAATTAAAACAAGGTAATACAATAAATTTAATTCTGACGTATTATTTTTAGATTTGCACTGTAAAAAAAATGTTTACAATTTAACCTACTACCATATTCTGTTAGTTATCATTTAGAATCAGAAGTTGATTAATTTATATTATGTTATAATTACTAACATAGTAGCATATTAATCATTGTTTTGATAGTGTAGTTTAATGTTACAATCAAGATGACATGGGTCATCATTACATACTATCAATGTTTCGTATACTGAAATCATGTACAAGGAGCACTTAAGTTAGCTACGGAATTGCCTAATATGCATACTAACCAGATGAAACGTTGTATTTTAATCTGGACAATAAACGGAGGCTATTACTTTGTTATGGAATAACAAACAAACAAACAAACAATCAGACAACTGCAGAATAATAAGTTTTAAAGTTGATGAATAAATAAAATAACAGTAAGAAATGTAATTTCAATTCATGTTTATGTACTCAGAAAACAGAACAAAATAAGAGGTGAAAAGAATAACCAAAATAGAAAACAAAATATAAAATTAAACAGTATATTTACAGTATTAATTATCAATTTTTTTTTATGTATATTATTGTTCAATATTGATCAATTTAATTTAGTGTTATAATTACATTATATAATTAATTTTTCACTGTTAAAGGGTTTTTCTTTTTGTCTGTGTGTAAATAAAGTTATTATTAATATTAACATAACATTCCAATCAGTTAAGAAACAAATACCTCTCCAACAAAAAAAAAATCGCAGTAAGACTCCATCTCTAAACCAACCAAGCAACAAATATCAATAGAGTCCCAGAAAGTTGTTTTGGTAATAATCAAAAGTAAAAAGAAATTGCGGTCAGATAAAAATTAATTAGTTTATTAATAAAACTTTAGCGTTAGACTTGTTACTTGAAGAATTACAAAAATCAACTTAGAAAGTCTTTCAGACCTACTTTAGGAGACATAAACAACTATAAGTGAGCTCAGTGTTAGTAAAGACTAACACCTCTTAGAACACACAAAACTTAAGATGATTGAGGGTCTTAAAAATTATATCAATATCATATAATTTTAATAGGAGCTCTTTGAATTAAAAAAGATTATAATCATTAACAAAAGTAAATAAATATATAAAAAATTAGATAGTTAAAAAAATATGTGTGAGTTTGAAAATATTTAAGAAGATTATGAGAAGTCTAAGTTTAATATCTTATCATCAAAACTTTTAACAGTACAATTAAATTTTATTTAATAAAAATGAGCAAAGTGCTGTGGAAAAACCTCTCCCTAAAGTTTCCAGAAATACCTCCTACAGTGCAGCACCTTGTAAGGGTTGATGTAACTACGTAAATTGCGTATGGGCAAACCAAAACCTGCGGAGAGCATTTGCGGTTGTCCCAAGTTTTGCGTTTTGTCCCATAAGTAGAGAATCCTCCTGAGAAGTGTTTCTTTTTTCTACTCTCTAGGTAAGCCTATGCCTTAGCTTAGATGATAAAATTAAAACAAATGGAAACATAAAAAATATTAGAAAGAATTACAAAACCTTATGCTAGCCCACTTGTTACCTATGTAGAAAAAGACAGCTCAGTACGCCTAGATGTAAGGCGCCCAAATAGTGTCATAAAAGCAAACAATGCGCGCTCAATAAAGGAGATTCTGCAAAAGAATAAACTCTTAAAAAATACTGGCAGATCCCATTGTAACCAAAAGTACACAGGATTTGTTCAGTGTACTCAATTATATCAATTTTTCGTCCTTCCTTTTGGCTTAATCACCGGGGTCGCTTCTATTACACGCACTATAGATCAGATCTTGAAACCAAAATACTCTGATTTTGTCACTTATATTAACGACTATACTCATTTACTCAAATACGTTTGAAGAGAATATTATTAATTTGATAATAGTAATGACACGGTAGCCGGGCATTATTTTTTGTTTAAAAAAAAGACAGAAATTTTTGTAAAGGGTTAGCTACACTTTCTAACAGTTAGTTTATTGCATAAAATGAGTGTAAGGTAACAAACAAATACAAGCGTTTGATTCGTTAAAATCTGCAATGTCAAAACATGTTCTGCTGTACCATCTCCATTTCTACGTCCAAACTAACGACTTTTACGTAAGTGTTGGAGCACATCTTTTCCAAGTAGTAAATAGTAAAACTCATAAAGCTTTTGATAGTAAGCTTTGTTAAATACTGAAAAAAAAAAACAACAGCGTTCTCGAAAAAACCTTGATAACTTCTTAGGTATTAACGTTACAAAAACACAACTACCAAATCAGTTACGTTTCTAGAAACAAAAACATCATAACTGAACGCTTGTTTCCACTGTCAAATAGTAAACAACAGATCTTCTTATGCTCTGCACAATAGCTTGCTTTATGTTAGAACCACTGATTGTAACCCCTGCTTTAATGTACGTGCTAGAATACGTTATGCACAAATGGGTAATCACGTATCACAACCACTTCGGGGTCACTATGACGTGGGCGGCAATGCAACAGAAATTGTGATGTTGTAAATAGCGATGCAAAAAAGTACTTAAGGGTTGTATATGCTATACATACAATACACAAACCTCTGACCACTTTGCAAAACTTACTTATGAGTAGTTCTTAATGTATTTACCAAATTTGTGATCTCATATCCGCAACAAACACGTAACAACTTTAACCATATTAAACCGGTTAAAGCAAACTATTTTCCAAAATACAAAAATCCCATTTACTAAGCAGGAACTAACATTTTTTCTTATCTGGTTGGCTTGCAACCTTACGAACTATGGAAGTTAACGTAGTATTTTGTTCAATCCAACATGCTGTAACTTACCCTTAAAAAAAAGGAATAAAAAAGTCAAAAAAGATAGTTTCGCACTTATTGTCACTTCAAACACATTAGGTGGGATTTAAAAGTACCGCGGTTAGCCAATTTTCTGAATAATGCTGTCCATGAGACATCCCAGTACACTCCTGGCAATCTACAATATGAAAACCCTCCGTCTTATCTTCTACGCCTTTAAAATTTTCTGATAAACTTTTTATACAACTTGACACAAAAAATGAATATTAAAAAAATCTGCTTAAAGAGAATTTGCATTAAAAGACTTAATTTTAATGAGAAGTAACAAAATTTCGTCAAAATTGTCAAGACAAACATATAAATTCATGTAGTTGTACAAAAAACCGTTTCGTATGAAAAAGCTAGGGCCTATAAACTACGTTTTGATATTTGATGGCAATAATAAATTGCGTCCGGAAAGTGTTCTACGTTTCTCATCTCATGAGATAATGTAATGTCGTTAAAGTTCCATAGAAAATCAAAGAACATCGATGCAGTTTACGGCAAAACATAGCCCTGGAAGTTATAGAAATGCCTCCGAGGCAAGTGTTAAGTACAGCACTACAAATAACTACAAAACAAAAAAATGAATTACTAAACCACTAAACCATTAACAATTTAAGTACATCTCAAATTACGGTTTAAAACCCAGTAATCACAAGACCAATCAATAGATTTAGGTTATGCAAACCGTTATATTAGGGTGTAAAGGGTGGACGCGGAAACCTGCACTCATCCAAATGACAACCTTCCCTGCTCGCGGTACACCCTGCGTGATAACTAACAAAGCTTTGTCGACCGAACGTCTACTGGAATAAGTAAACCCTCTCTTTCCGGCCAACAGCAGTGGATTGAAGAGCTAGAAAGAAGAAGGGCACCACCATGTCCTAAAGCCGACAAATCAACCCTAAAAGCAGAAGAAACATAAAGCTCAACGGCATGGAGTTGCAAAAGGCAACTGAAGACCATTGCAGTAAAGATCCTTAAGGATATCTATAGTTAAAATCATCATATCAAAAATGATCATCATGGCTCAAGCCAACACTAATAGAAATACCAGACCACCTATAAAGATTGCAACCTGAATCGTAAAAGGCCTGTGCGCACCAGAAAAACTAGAAAACACAGTTCTGAAGTTGAAAAAACTGGGAATGAACATACTAGGAATAAGTGACATGCAGTGGATGTGGTCAGAAAAACATGTAACAAAAAATGAAAGAAAATACTTCTCTGACAAAGCAACAGATAGAACAATACTCAATTTTTTGACAATTTCAAATCGAGTAATGATTACAATTTAAAACTGCATCAGATATAGCCCCCATTAATATTATTCAAATTTACGCTCCAAGTGCAGATACGAACAATGAGGAAATAGAACAATTTTACCAACAACTTACCACAGCACTCAGATCAACTACAAATCATGAAGTAACAATTATCCTTTAGACTTTAACGCTAAGGTCGGACAAGCAACAGTTATGTCTTGCGTGAGAAGATATGAACAGGCTAAACGTAATGAAAAATAGATCGATTGAATTTTGTCAGAACAAAAAATTCACTATAACAACTACCCTATTCAAACTACCAAAGCGCAAGCTAAATACATAGAAATCTCCTGCAGATAATATCAATAACATAGTCAAAAATTAGATTGACTACATTCTTATTAAAGATAGATTCAAAAATTCGATCAAGTATGTTAAGACATATCCGGGAGCTGACATAAACTGCAATCATAATCCAGTCGTTGCAACTATAAAGACAAAACTGAAAAAACTTACACCCAAAATCACCAAGCATTGACGTCAGCAGGCTGAACAATAATTCAACAAAAGACAATGAATAAAATCAGAATCTTCGAGATGCAGACAAGCAAGATACACAAGATGTAGATACAAAATGGAAATCTATTCACGTATTGATATTTGCTGACAAGATGACTTTATGGTCGGCATTAATAAAACCAAAACAAAAATGGATAACTTATAAAATTATAGATCTTATAAAGAAAATTTTTTTTTTTTAAACAGCGATACTCTAAGGTACAAAATTATAAACTGTAACATCATAAAAAAAGGAAGCTAAGGAAAGTTGGATAGTTGAAAAGTGCTAAGAAATCAAAGAGAGTGAAAAAAAAATACGACAGTTTCAATATGCATAAGAAGATCAAAGATATGGCGGAAACAAAAAGAAAACAGCAAACAACCATAATAGACAATGCAAACGGAAATATTATGATAAGTATAACAGAAAAACTGAAGAGATGGTCGAAGTATATAACCAAATTATTTCGGGATAATAGACTAAAAATAGCAAACAATGATGACAAAACGGAACCAGTAATACTAAAGGAAAAAGTGATACATGCAATAAAAAAAATAAGAAAAAATTATACATGCAATAAAACAAATAACGATGCTGTATAATATAATGTACACAACTAGAATAATACCACGGCAGAGGCTGGTGTCCACGTTTATCACGCTACCAAAAAAGAATAAAGCTAAAAATACCAAGGCCACAAAACAATTGAGCTGATGAGCCACGTTGTAAAGGTCTTCTTAAGAATAATCTACAACCGCATTTACAGGAAGATGAACTCGGAAGTTAGCGAAAATCAAATAGGATTCAGGAATGGCACAAGGGAAGCGTTAATTAGAAAAAATGTGTTCATACACCGGTGCCTAGATGTGAACCAAAACGTATACATTTGCTTTATCGATTTTGAAAAAGCATTTGACAAAGTCCAGCATAAAAAGCTAATAAACATATGACATCAGAATTAAATACCACTTCTATTAGCACCAAAAAGCCAGGATCAAAATAGACGATGATCTATCAAAAGAAATAGAGATTACACGTGTCGTTCGCTAAGGTTGCGTGCATTCCCCATTGTTGTTTGATGTGTAATGAAAAGTGGTTAATAACCTAAGTTATGTTGACGACACAATACTATTTCCAGAGAGCGTTGAACATCTTCAAAACTTAGTGGAACGCGTCAATACTTCATGTAACAATTATGGACTAAAAATGATTATAAGCAACAAAACTAATGATCATTACAAAAAATAATACCAACAATAAACACTTGTACATACCTGGTACGAGCGTAGAGAGTTTTTCACAATATAAATATATTGGAACACTGGTCAGCCAATACGCTGAACAATAGAAAGAAATAAAAGCTCGCATTAAAACGTCTACAGCAGTATTAACTAAAATAAAGAAACTATTCTGCAATCGCAACATCGACTTGAATCTAAAGTTATGGAAGCGTGGACCCTAAAAAAAGCAGACACAAACAGACTGGCGGCATTCGAACAATGGTGTAATAGAAAAATACTGAAGATATCGTGAGTAGACAGAGCCACAAACATAAAAGTGCTTAAAAGAATCAATAAAGAAAAAGAAATAATAAATACTATCAAAAAACGTAAACTACAGTACATGGGTCATATCATAAGAGGGGACCGATACAGGTGTTATAGACTAATTATAGAAGGAAAGATAATACGTAGAAAAAGTATAGGAAGAATAAAAATCTCCTAGCTTCGTAATTTAAGAGAATGGTTCAACCTCACATCCAATGAACTATTCCAAACAGTGGCTAATAAAATCAAAATTACTGCGATGATTTCTAACCTCCGATAGGAGACGGAACTTTAAGAAAAACCGTTATTCTTAGCAAGCAACAGATACAAAAATGTTGTATAAAAAACTATCTAAACCGCCAGAATAATTGTTGAGACAGACAACCTTAGCAACAGACCAAAAAACATATTAAAATATGTGACCTTAGCAAGAACATATGCAAAACATACGTTCGGTCGGCAGGTCCAAGCATGTAAAAAATCCAAGTTTGTTTTCAAAAACCATGCTACTATTACACATGTTTTAAAGCATGCTTACGTAACGACAAACATGCCATCACTTAAATTAATAATTCTGAATCGGAAGCAAAAGCCATCATCATAATCAACAATGCAAAAAAAGCAGATAGTCGTATTCGCGTTCCGAGACGTGTGCGGCTAAGTTTTTGGTAATCTTGTAATAAAATTATAAACATCATTTGTCAATAGATAATGTATAACTGATGATTAGCAAAACCCGGTTGTACAAAAAATCGGTGCCGGTGCAGTCAAGTAAGATATTTTAACAATAATTTAATTTAATTATGTTTTCTATGAATGCTCATATCCAGTCATCCAATTTAAAATGTCCATTATTTTAAAGTAACTTTGTCTCATATTTGACTAGAGCATGTGTGTAATACAGTTTTAAATAATAAATTAACATGATCTGTGCATTTTTCATAAAAAAACAAACTTATAAAAAATTGTCTCTTACTTAATATTTTGTTGAATATACATCATATATACTTTTATTAATAATTAGAATTAGGTAAAATTACATACGACATGAGAGAGTATGTGAGACAAAGATGAGCCTTCCTGGTACCTATAGCCCTCTCTTTCTCTGACTGCTGCTATGACAAAAGAAACGTAACTTCATTGTAGAAGTTTGCGTACCCCAGAAAAACGTCTGGAAACTGGATAAATAGTGTAATATGAAACTTAATAAAATGCCTACAATTGTCTCATTCTAAACGTGAATATAATAATTCAAACGTATTTTAGAAATTTTATTTAAATATAATGCATATATTTAACATTTGCTTAATAAAAAAAAATTGTATTTATATTGTAACAAATTATTAACAAATTTCACCTTTTTATACTAAAACTAAATTTAATATAGGATTATTTCGAATAAATGGGTTAATTATGTTTAATACGGCTTATTAATTATGAAAACTGCAATCAAATTTAAAGGTAAATCGATACTAAATTAATTAATATGAATTACCACTGCAACTGCATTATTTAGGTTTATAGTGGCTTTAATTTAATGATTTTTTTTAAATATAATCTGTTCAGCACTTAATTTATGGAATATCCATAAATCAAGAGTGCTTGAGATTGTTAGCAATTGATTGATATCATTCGCATTGCGCTATTACCCCTGCCTGATTGAAAATCCTGTTAATGTATTGGTGACAATAATTGAATCAACTAACCTTTTCTAACTGCAATTAACTGCAGGGTGATTAAAATTTAGCCACCCACAATTAATTTAAATCCGACCGATTTTACAGACTGAAACACAGGTTCTCTCTGGACTACGCGCACGCCGACTGATCGAAGTCAGCTGGACATCGATAAGAGGCTGTTGAGGAATAGTGTTCATAACCCCAAATTCTATACACCAACCCTTTCGTAATAACAACTATAGCAAAATCTATGAAAGTAAATTGAGAAGGCGTTATTTTATTCTTTTATCAAAGTATTGTAATTTAATAATAAAGTAGTATTTACCTCGATTTAAATAGATGTAAAACCAAGCCTGAATTATTAAACAACCCTTGGAATTAGTTAATTAAGTATTGAAACGTGAGGAATTTTTAATCCGATCCAATTTACAAGTTGAACCGACGCACGCTAATATACAACTAAAAAATACTTCTATCAAAAGCACCCTTGTTGCGCTCGCAGTGTATGGTAAGGGTGAGGCGTCTCCGCAAACTCGAAACAACCTATTAATATCGTGTTAACTCAGGGATGAAATTTTAAAATCACATTGAAAGCAATCCCTGTAATCAAGCAAACAAAAAAATAATAATAATATGGTACCCCTTCGGGCGATAAATTTCTAATCATATTTTTCACAGAAAGGGGATGGAATTAATATAGGTCATTATTACATCTCCCCGGGTCATGTGTGTCTCCATTCTCTACGTGTGTAAAATAAGGGTACTAATTGGTTAAATGACCTGAGAAAATTGCGTCCCAGAAAACTTTTTTCTCCTTCTCCTTTTCCCTGCCATTCCGGGAGAAATTGATGCGATTCCATTGCTCGGGAATTTTCTACTAGGAAAATTATAAGTTTTCCTTTCTTATCTGATTTCGTTTGGAAAATATAAAGAGGAAGCAGATGTAGTTTGGTTGGCCGGGCACGAAAAATGCGACAGTGACGGATTGTTTATTAAATTATACATATTACATAACACTCGAGGAATATTTATTGCGTTCGTTAATGTTAAGAGGGTGGGGAATTAACACGAAATTAAATTCGAGTGTGTTTGTGTGGGGAAATGCGAATTTGATATGGTGGATTATGTAATTATAGCGTGTCGATGTTGCCGGCAAAATTATCGTCGGTTTTTATTTTTGGTTGCCATTTTAGACATAATTGTTTGTAAAAAAGTTGATAGAATTGGTAATTGATATTAAAATGTTATGGTCGTAACCAAATGGTAATTGGCCACTAACAGGTTATGGAATAATACAATTTTCCATTATACACATGCAAATGAAAATAAATTGTTATACTTATAGTTTAAAATTTAGCAACTTGAAAAATAAGATCATTTGATTAATTCGTGTATTTTGTTTTTTTTTCTCGTTTTCAGCATTTCATATTAAACATTATGAAAATTCTTTGAATACATGTATAACAAAAAACCAAAAAAAAAATAAATTTGACTCATTCTTCGTTCAACTACTTTAACGTACTGAAAACTATCTGTGTGTTCTCATATTGTCACCATTTCAACTTAGTTGCATATTTTTGTCAATAAATTAAAGTTTTATTAATTTCTCATTGCTTATAGCATCATATTCAAGAAAATACAGTTGTCATTGACTAAACAAAACGGTCAGTTTATTTATGGACTATAGAAGTACGCTCATATTGTGAATGAATGCAGATTCTAAAAAACACAAATTCAACAAATTATTTTAAATATTTGCGTACATTCATAGTAAAAATAAAAAAATTACATTTTCTTAAAAGCAATAACAATTTTTAATTTTTGTTAACAAAATAAATCCAAATCAAACGCAAAACTGATGTGTTGTGTGTCATTTACTATCGTAAATCAATTATTGTTCTAATTTTAAAAAACCATGACATAAAAGTTGTTTTAATTAGCCAGAGCGCCAAAATAAAAGAAATTAGAAATATGTCAGTACAGTAAGAAAAATGCACTATATCTTAAGAGCAATGCTGCTATCTTCTTCTTTTTCTTACCCTTTATTAGTCTACTTTTAGACGTAGACCTCCATACCCGCTTTCCATTTATGTCTGTCCTGTGCCAATTGCTGCCAATTTCTTCTTGCTAACTAGATGATGTCATCTGTCCATTATTTTAGTGGTCTGCCAAGATTCCATTTTAAAATTGCCGGTCTCCAGGATAGTACTCTTCTTGAGACAAACGTTAAGCAGAGTTTTTTCATAGCACGTTGAGTTGTTCTTAATTTATTTGCATTCCAAATGTTGAAAGTAGTTATTTCTAATTCATATGTAAGAACAAAGATAATGCATTTGTCAAAGACTAGTCTCTTTGGTTTGTTGGAAATCTTATGCATATTCTCCTCTTTATCTCTGCACTTTGGTTGTGCTAACCCAGCCTGATGGTGTGTCTTTTTTCTTGTTTCAGTGCCTTGTCTGTTTTCAGACGTAGGGTATCATCAAACTGGTAATTTGGTAATATCTTTCACAGTCATTGGCAGCTCTAACCAATTCTTTAACCAATAGTTTATTCAGATCAAATAATGAGTCGGAACAAATAATATTTGGGTCCACTGTTGATATGCCTAAAAAGTTCTCTTTCGGTTTTCATTAAATTAAGTTTGATGTGTGCATAGTCTATAATATTTTTAGCATTGCGGTAGCACCATAACTCAAATGCTTCCAGCTTGTTCATAATGGCTATTTGCAGAAAGTCTCACAACCATACAGCAAGATTGACCTCAGCACTTTTACAAACATTAAGCGAGTGTTTCTGTTACTAAGGATCAATTTTCAAAATATAAATGAAATACGGAGCATCTCGATACGTGTAAGGGTTTTTTTACCGGATTTATTTGTCAGGCCAACCAACTACCCAAATATTTCTGAAGCGTTTAAGTGTTCAATCACTTAAATGTCGGATAGAATCCTCTTTTATCTTTCCAACTGTCATCTATTAGATTTTAGTAACGTTGATCTTTACCTAAATGAGGTACTAATAGGTTAAAGATCTTTTAAATTTTTGGCAAGTATGGCAAAATCATCTTAATTTCCCCACCAATATTTACACCTTCCTTTCTATCGTTGACAGCATCTTGAAAAATCTTTTCTAAATAAATAAACAGCGTTGAGTTGAGTTCGGTTTAAATCATACTACTTTGATTTTAGACTCTTGGCCGTATTCATGTTCGTTCGTCTAAAAAACATAGATTTGATTATGGTAAACAATATAACTAATATTAATAATAATAATAATAATAATAATTTGCATTCCTTAATACAACAGGAAACTGAACCTGTTTTTTATGTCATTAAACAAAAATATTCTACACAACGGCACTGACAGATTGCTTCTAACAAGAGATATAGATATAAAACAACCGATACATTTATTATCAGAGAATTCAAAGCAAAACTAGAAAACACAGAAAACTACATCAAAAATCTTAGCAACAAAACAAGAAACAAACTCTTCGTAATAAATACCATTTTTAAAATAAAACCAACAAAAAAAAAAATAGATCTGAACATGATAAAACAAAGAAAAAAATAGACGTAAAGACAAAACAGTAAAAAAACTCAATTTCTGTATGTAACAACCACAAAATAACCAGAACAAAGCTAAAATCCCCATTAAACCATCCAAAACAAAAAATCAATAAATGAAATCGCAACTTATGTTTGCTACAAGAACGACGTATGATACTAAACAAACACAACAAAAGTTGTGCAAAATTCCAAGAACTTAACAAAAGAATAAAGCGACAAATCATACAAAACAAAACCAATTATTAATTAAATCTATACAGAACAAGCAATCAAACAAATAAAAGAAAACAAAGCTCCAGGCAAAGACAACGTCTTTAGAGATGTGATAAAGGAAAGAAAAATAAAAACATGCTACAAAATTAATATCTCTCCTAAGCCAGATATACAAAATATTTAAAAAAAATAATTACCAACAAAGTAACCAATAATTAAATAGATACCAACCACCCAAACGAGCAGAATTCGGGAAAAAGTTCGGCAGGATTGACTACGTACATACTTTAAAAAACCTTATAGAAAGAATCCAACCTTCCCATGTACCTAGCATTTATAGATTACAAGAAAGCTTTCGATAACATAGAGCTGTGGGCGGCAGAAGAAGAACTTATCAACAGCAGAACATTTTCAAAGTATAGACAAAATAGTAGTCCGTAAACAACCAACTTAAAACAAACTCAATCAACATCAAGACAAGGAAATACAATATTCCCAAAACTATTTATTTATATTTATTTTGATTTTATTTACAGCTGCTCAAAAAAGTCCTTTAATAAAGAACAAAAATCATAAATTTTAAACTAAAAAATTCTTCTTCCGGTGTTTCTCTTTCCTTCGACTTTCCTTCGTGTTAATTTTTTTTTTTATTTGACATTCTACTAAGTACTTCTATACTGATCACATAATCTTTTCATGACAATTTCAAAATCAAATTCTCAAATGTTTCGAGATATTTCATAGTTGCTTCCGTTAGCATGACTTCATTCCGTACAGTAAAACGGAGAATACATGGCAGCTAATTCTAAACAAAATAAATCTAAATTTTGTGTATATAATATAATCTTGGCTTTTAAAAACTTATGCTATTTTAATAAATTTGCGTTTGCTCTGTCTAGAGGGTTATTCTGGCATGTGGCAATATCTCTGACCGCTTTTAATAACGTCATCTTTGATTCAAAAAAATTCTGCCAGTGATTTTCGTACTACAGGACCTTCTAGTAATATAAACTAAATACCAAGCTCCATGATAATTGTATTTTTAAGCATCAATATGTTTTATTAATTACAAATTTATAATTTAAATGTCAGCTTTCCCCTCCGAAAAGAAAACTCTATGACGTGGCGCAATATCGAAATGAGTTCCAGAATAGTGATCCAGCACTTTGCACTTAATTTGCTATGAGCAATTCCATTAATCATTAATGATAGTGGCTAGCATCAATTGCCCCCCCTCCCCCCTCGCACCTGCGGTACCTTAGCTACGGCGCAAGTCTTACGTGTTCTAATATTATTTAAGCGGCGTCTGTTTAACAAAATTCATTCTTGTTCAATGACATTCGGAGTAAATATTGAGTAAAAAAGAAGACAATACACTCCTGCATCACAAAATATTCACTGTATCTATCTGATCACTGTCAACTCTCACTCTTGCCGTCTAAATAGTATAGATTTGATATAATCTTCAAATATTTATCATCTATGCCAATTTTTTTTTCAGTAGATTAGCACTCTGATTTTATATACTCCACAAAGCATGCACATACGTCACAGTTCAGATCTCTCTGCATTTCTGGAATATAACTTTAACACTAAATAAAGTTTATCGGGTGTCAACTGCATATCCACCTGTTCTTCCGACAATTTGAAAAAAATGTTTCTCCATTAAAATGATTGTCCTATATTCACTACAACAGTTATCTTTTTTGGAAAGTTTATGAATTCCGATTGAAGCCACGGCTGTGTAGTAAATTATATTAAATGTTTTAGATAACCATTTGATACCGTCTTCGCCCCAAAGTTTCTATTTATTTCTGCGCATTATTCTTTCATATCTTTCGACGCTCTTATTTTTGTTTTATTACTTTCTGTGTGTTTTGTACTATGCATAATTTATATTTTTAAATCCTTGCCGTCTTTTCTTCAGTTGCAGAATCTCATTAGTTAGTGTATCTGGTTTTAATAGCTCTATCTTAACCTTTTCAACTATATTATGTTTTATGTTTTATGTTTCTTCTGCACTTTTTTCATTCTAACTACCTACTAGCCAAAATGTATATCTGCGCCTGAATACGTTTTTACTGCAATTACCAATTTCTGTATCTTTATTTCACAAAAATGAAGTCAATTTAGTTCCTACTAATCACGTTTAAAAAAGGTTTTAATATAAGAAACATGTTTTCCGCTGCAAAGACACGTAGTTTTTTTTCCTCTTTCGCTTCTTTCGCACAGACCACGTAAGCCAATATGTACACCAGTTCTTCTTTTCACCATTTTGCATCTCTCATTATTATGGTAATATATTGTTCGAAAAGCTTTTTTAATATTTGCAGTATTTATGAGTAAAATTCCGCCATATCATCTACACTGCACTCAGAAATTAGAGCATATACTTGAATTATGTTTATCAAGACTGACTACTTAATATTTATAGTAGCATTACTCTTTCAGTAAAGTGAACAAAATTAGTCACAAAGTTTGCAATAACATTTTTTACAATAATTTTTACTCTGCTATTGTCCGTTAGATGTTTCGTGGTAGTTATAGTTATATTGATTGCAATAGGTTGCTACAGCTCATCTTATCTCTCTTATCCCATGATCATAATGTCCATTCGTTTTACCTCCTTTATGGCATTCCGTATCTTTTCTGCTTGAGCCTTTGATCTTACGTTCGATGGATGTGCATATCTTGAAGAATAATTTATTTGAAATTTACCAAATAACATAAAATCTTAGCGTAAGTCAGGCTATTTTGTAATTTTAAACAGTTTTCACTTCTAAAGCATTGATTATAGAAATTGTCACAACTGCCTTAAAAACAGTTTTTGTGTACAACTATAAGTTATCATAAAACTCTGGCAAAGATTCATATCATTTCCAATCAACCAATCAACTACATCTAAAAGCATTAAATAAATCTCAATTATTCTCTTAAAATAAAATTGTCGTTTTACCTTAAACAAACTTTCCGAATGATCTTCTAAGTATAAAAAATTTAATTAAAAAAAAAAAATTGTTTATAAATTAAATTATTGCAAAACCATAATGCAACAAAACCGGTTACCTCAATAAACATATCCACAAATAATTTTGAAGAATCCCAACACGAAAACCAAATACGCTACCAACTAGCTCACTCAGCTGCTCTTATTGCTTTCTCTTGCTGCATTACCAGAAAAAGAAATCATTCAATTATTAAATGATCAATAATAAAATAAACGTAATAAATAGTTAAATTACCTCAGTCAGTTTCCAAGATCAAAATTATTAAGTTTCACTCAAACTCAATGTCCAACATTCGTGTCACCTATTTTGAGCAGTGGCCTAAAAATCTGCTAGTGTCGGGTGTATACTGTTCATAGCCATTTTAACAATTATGTTTTTTTGAATTCGGCAAACATAGTTCTACCATTATTTTCTTCGTCTTCTCTACTTGTAGATGTTTTGAACTTCACAGGTTGCTCATACTTCTTTGTTTGTTTTGCAGTAATATCGTGTGAAGCCCCATATCAGTCTGGATTCTATTGCATATGTACGCGTTAAACACTAGTTTTGTAGATTCTTGTTTTGCTTTCTGTTTTCGTGCGTTTATTGCACCATATTATGTTTCGCAAGCATCCCCTTTAATATATATTCTAGGCACATTAAACGCGCGTTGTTACATTCATTTAGTCTTAGAACCCTTTTTAATTCCATTCATTCAAGACCATCCAACGGCAGTTTTTAACAAGCCTCATACCGCTTAAAACAAAACAACATTGATCTTTTGCTTTGGCCATCAAACTAAACCAATTTGAACCCTATAAAACATGTTTTAGATATGATAGACAAACATTGCGTCATTTGACGAAACCTCCAAATACTTTAAATAATTTGCTGCAGTAGCTTCAGATAGCTTGAGTTGAGCTGCATCAAGATGGAAACGATTTATATTTCATGACGTTATTAACCAGAGCTTAAATTATTAACCCAAATTCATATTAAGTTTTATATTTACTTCAAGGCTATTGGCAATATATGACATTAATTACACAACCATTACACTACCATTAAATAAATGTATTATACAACGCAATTTTCCAAATGGAAACCATATTCGAGATACCAATCGAGAAATACAATTTTATAAGTGTTGTAGTAATGCACCGTCGATAACTTTTAATAGCAGAAATAACTCACTCAAACACGCATCCACAGTAAACTTTTTAATAGAGCAACTTGTACTCAATGAAGGCGCGCACACAAAATAAAAAGAGAAAAATTCCCAAGCATGAAAATCGCAACAATTCCACCCGGAGTTGATTTTTAATAAAGAAAATATTTCGCATTAACGAACCGTGGGGGGTTGCGCACTAGTATTTTATTTTTAATGAAAATTACTCATGTAGAATAAATCTGGTTTAATTTGAATGAGAGTTTAATAACATTTCGATCAATTTATATTTAATGATTTCTTTTATTTCATTGAGCGGAGGAGGGGAAGCAGATGCTGGAACGATGCAGTTATCAATTTTTGCACTCTATTGTCGACCGCAGTGGGGAACTCGAATTGTACTTCTCGTAAAAATTTATTCATCTATTATTGCATAAATTTAAACTAGAACAAACGCTATGGCGTGTGTTCCATTGATGATTAAAATGATGAATTGTTATTAGATTTTTATATTTTAAATTGCATAGTAGTGATTTATTTTTATTTAGTTAATATTTTCTTTTTAAGTTAAATTTATTGCAAATATATACAAACGTAAGGTTGTTAATTAGAGTAATTTTTTTTTTTTTTATTTCAAAATTTTATATTTAGGAATTACGTGATGTCACAACAACATGGTTTCAACAAGTGAAACTTTAAAACCATTACATTGAAATCTGTAAACATTGACCTTGACTATTTGCGGATTATAAGTCTAGGAAAATAATAGAAGCTTGTTCCATGTGTCGATAGTCCCGTTAAAACAATTCCTCTTGAAAGTTTTGGTTCTACATTTCTGAACTATATATTTGTTTAAATGGCATTATGTCTTAAATTTTATTTGAACAATGCCTATGGAAATATAAGTAAAAATGCAAAAATATGCAACAATACGACGATGTTGTAAAGTATCTAAGCAATTAGTCAAATTAAATTAAATAACAATAAATAAATTATTAGCAATTTTTACACACATTAAATTTAATCAAAACTAAAAGTGTAATATCTGCCTTTGTTGCAAAACTTTTGCTATACAAACAAAACTTAGGAAAAAGACAATGTTCTCAGTTTCCAAATCTTTCAAAATTGCAAATTAAAGATGACGATTTGTTTGCTTATTGTCAACACTTAACGGCGCTTCATTTGGACCTTTGCCTAAGATTTGAAGACATTCTTTACTTGGATATTCCCGACTGGGTGCTGAACCCTTTTGCAAGTAGTCAAACTCAGATTACAAATGCAGATAAATACATACTAATACAGAAGCAACTTATCAAATTATCTACAAATGAGAAGCTAAAAACAATGTTTAAACAAAGATACGACAATTTCTGGTTACAAAAACTGATCCCAATTTTATATCCAGCATTATGGGTTATTGTACAAAAGCTGTTGATTGCTTTTCCTTTTCCTACTTAGTAGAACGTAGATGTAGTGCCGTTATAAGCCTTGTTACAAAAAAAAAGAAACCGACTAGAAGTTAGTACTCGTGGGAATTTGCGGTTGCAACTCACAAACATTGAGCCGTACATAAATACACTTCTAACATCTCAAAAGGTTCATCCAAGTCATTACTTTTTTTTTGTATTTAAAAAAAAAATAGAATTTCAATAAATACTTCTTCAACAAAATGTTTTATTTATATTTTATTTTTACGTCACCATTTACCATTCAAGACATCAAAGTTAAAACTTTAATTTTTCTATTATGCATTTATGTAGTTTTTCACCCAAGGTCCGTTTTGAGTATAAAAGGGGGTCCGTGGGGAAGTTTTGACTATGAGAAGGGATCAGTGAGCCAAAAGATTTTAGAAACCACTGGTCTACATCATCACTCAATATCAAAATTATGTCGTCTACAAAGCGTACATAGTTTTTAAAAATGTTTCGATTATATCAAAAACTTTCCAAAAGTCTACAAAAACCAGTTGTAGGAGAATATTATATTTAGTAATTTTCTCTATTAGTAGCCGCATGGCTTGTAGCTGATCTGTTATGCTGTAGCGTGTCCTAAACGATTGCTCATCGGATTAGGATGCGACGATGGCATAATAACCTCAGCATTGTACCATTCCTCAGGTATTTTTTCTACGTCCAAGTATTTATTTAATAGTGTTTGGATTGAAACTTATACTGCTTTTCTTCCTGATTTCAGCATTTTGACAGTTAAGAGTTCTTCTTCTAGACATGGTTTTTCATTTGTATCAAAGCTAATCTTATTTCTAGCAGTATTATCTCTGGGACATCATCTAAGCTTTCACTATAATCTATGTCCTAATATTTGCGTTGTTGTCGTACAATTTTGATATATAGTGTTTTGTACAAGTTTTCACTCACTTCCACAATTTCTTTTGCTAGAAAAATAATATTTTGGTCGTTTTTTATTTTGATAATTTTTGGACTGCAATTCGATAATTTGGATCTTTGGAACTTCATCTCATTTTCTTCTATTGTGTTCTTTATTAATTCGATATTGTTTTCAGCAATATCTTTCCTAACTCCTTATTTAATCATGTTATTTAAATTTCAATGTTTGTTTTTTGTGATTTCAATTTAGCGTATGTTTTATCTGTAGTTATACGTATGTCTGTTTTAATTTTCTGTGCTAGCTGATTGACATGATCTCATTTAGATATTTTATCCAATCAAATTTCTTTTCTAGGTCTTACAGATATTCTTCCCCTTTTAGTTTTATTTTTTTGCTTATAAACTATGCTGGCTTTGTTATAAGTTTGCTCCTTTCTAGTATTTATTGAAATTTTTTCATTGGTTTGTGGTCGCTTCTAGTGTTAAATCGACTGTGGCGTCTTTACATATTAGTTTGTTGTTGGAGAGTATATAGTCAATTTTGTTTTAGTCGTCAAAAAGCTTTTAGAAAAAAGTGCAGAATAAGTTTTTGCTTTAAAAAAAGGTGTGTACCAAGACCAAATTGTACTCAGTATCGTTTTTAGCTTGTACCCAATTCTGGCGTTAAATACCTCTAAGATTTGATGTGAGTTTTCCATACAAATAGCAGTTGTTATATCAAATCGTAAAGTTCTTCAATTTCTTCATCCCATACCTTGCTTGTGGCATATATTTGTATTATCTGAAGACTATATCTTTTAAACATATGTAATATTATGTATATTACTTTATTCAATACTGGTTTGTATTTGGTTATAAAGTGTTTGATGCTTATTATAAACAGATAAAAGCTACTTTATGGTTGTGGTAATTAGTATCTGCGTTATTTCCGCGGTTGTGATATTTAATAGTGAAGTTTTTTTCCTTATAGACGTGTATCAAATAGTCAAACAATGTGTTATTTAATATGTTTCAGTTCATGTTCCAGCTCTTCTAGATGTTCGTTAGTACTCACCGTTCTATTGTTGTATATTGTAATTGACAAAACTTTATTTTTCTTGTTTGGCAGTTTAGATTTGATGGAGTTTATTAGAAGCTATTCAATTATACGATTTGTTTTATTTGAATCCATGATTGTTAGATACAAAGATCTTGGCAACCGCAAAATAAAAGCAGAATTGGTAATCTGTTTTTCTGGAATATGCTTTAGCCATTCACAGTCAAGTAAACAGGACAACCGCCGTGTTATAAAATATAAAAAATATATTGTTTCGTTAGTGAGTTCATCCTCAAACTAAGTCAAAACATTTAATAAATACATTGGTAAAGTCTTTTTCCAATAAAATTTGTTTCAATTACTCAAAAATCATAAGAAATTACACCAGACATTAAATTTATTTAAATAAAAATTATTCAAACATTTAATTAAAAAAAATCTCTAAAAGATGCAAGTGCTCCTGGGTTAAATTGAAAGAATCTATTGAATATCAAATAAAACGTAGATTTATACCTTAATAGTTCAAAAAGCTATTTCTCGGCAACTGTCAGAAGAAGACATAAAGTCCAATCATCAACCTAGTCATACAAACAATTCTATATGCATAATATAAAAACTTTAAAAATTACTCACTTATTACGGTTGGAAATGAACACTCACCTGTAACAAAAATATAGATTAATAATAAACTCTTAAGTTTTTAGAAAATCATAAGCAATCATAAATATAATATTCTTTATTTAATATAATAATAATATTACTCTAACCTCGTTATAGTTTTGGTTAGAACAAAGTAATAAGCTTAACTAAAATACAGTTCACGCTACGGCGCAGCTTTAAAAACAACTTAAAAAACGCAATTATGTACCTACTAGAAATGAATTTATAAGTTTTTTCTATATAATAAGAATATTACTGTACGCACTCACATAATATGCGCATTGGCTTAAATATGTTTTGCAACTATTTTAACAATAATATTGCACTTTAATGCACACTAATACAATTCTAATTCAAATTAATTGTAATTGTAACTTCTTTAACAATACTTTCTCATTCTGTTAAGTCTTGTTCAAAATTAAAGTAAGATTAGTTAACTAGTGCTTTTGCAATTCAAATATGGTTTTAAATGCTGCCAACTCTACTAGAGCTGTTGTTTTTATTCAAAATGAGCGGTAACAGTTTAACTCAGGTTGGATTATTGGTATTTTAAAATGCAATGTGCAAAAAAATATAAAACGGTATTACAAAGCACGAAACTAGAAAGACTATTGCTGTTAGTGAGCGGGACAAATTGCAAGAGGAACAAGGTATTACAATTAGTGAGAAAACCGCAAGAAAAAAGTTAGATGAATAAGGCAAGACAACCTGCATATGCTTCACAAAAAAGCATTTTTTTTAAGTACGGTCCTCATAGATACTTCAATAGGTATTTGTAGTTCAATAGACATGACAGACAAACACAAACTGTAATAAATGTGTAAATATTAGGACCAAACATGCCGCGTTTGGAGCGTCGATTGGCACCACGACATGCCGGGTGAAATGCCACTCCTGGCGCGTGATGCAAAAATAGTCAACGCGCCAAACACGACAGCTTGGAGCGTTGTCTGTTATTTGAACAAAAAGTTTTATTTAGCGTTAGCAAATTTACACACACAGTTTTTTCTTACGGGTTTGGCGCGTACGTTCCAAAACTGTTCAAAAAAGGTTCGTGTAAATGGCCCTAATGTCCAAGTACTGCCAAAATAGTTGAAAGGAACAGGTGCGTCAAGTAGTACAAAAATAGTAAAACCTTTCCTTTAATACTAACTACTACCCAATCGTGAAAACAAAAGCATGAATCCTAGATATAATTAGTACCAAAAAAAATCAAATACTCAAGGCAGACTAAAAATAAACGCAGCGTCTGTACCCAAATAGAGCAGCTGCAAAGGGCGTCTGCATCCAGAAAATCGACCAACAAAAAAACTTGACAACTCACAGGGCGGCGTTGCAACTGCAAAAATCTTCTAAACCCATAAAAAATCCCCAGATGTGTAAAACTAAAAACTCACAGTCTCGCTACTATAAAAAATCGGACAACTTAAAGGATTCTAAGAAAAACAAAAAGACGACAATTTACACCCAACATAGAGAAACTAACATACACACATTTTATATCGCAACGTATAACATTATAGTCCGGGAGCCAGCGACCGTTTCACAAAAGCTGGAAATTTTTCCGGAGCTTTATTTGGTATCATTGGTAAGCGAATGGACCTCCAGCTGGCGCACCTCCGGAGAGTGTAGCTGCGGCAGCCTCCCACACACGTAAAATAAAAATTAAAAAAACTAATACCGCAAAAACTGAAACTATGTTCACATGTTGATCATGCTATAAATAAAAGAAAAAACGTATCCAGCCAAATTTAGAGTGAGGGATTATGCCCCAACTTTTCACGTAAAGAAGTGAAAAATATGCGCTGAGTAAACTGATACCGCAAAAGCTGAAATTTAGTAAACTAATAGTTAAATTAATAACTTAAACAAAAAAAACATCCAGCCGTAGCAGTAAAGAGCGCTGCGCATGGGTATCAGCTGGACACTTTCCCTCAATAAACATAAAGCTGAATTTTTTTCTAACGTATTTAGTTAACAGTATTATCAAATTTCAGCTTTTGCGGTATCAGATATCTATACTTTTCTCATTAAACCGTCCATGCAATTATTATACTAACTCACCAGTTTTTGAATTTAAAGTAAATATTTACACATCAAATATTTATACATAACATAAACAGTAAATATGTAGACATAAAAATACAAATAGAAAATATTTAGAAAGCCACTTTGTATAATACTGAGCCAAGATTTAATACAGTCTTATGATATATCGAATAGCCCAAGCGACCAAAATTCCTAGAAACAAACCGCGCAGCGGTCGGTCTATTATATCTAGCATGAAAGGCCCCTTTCTCCCTACCACACCGTCCTCAGATCCGGCATCAAATATACTTGATACGTGCAGATAAATAGCTGTAAATCGGCCCTGTCTCCTCTCCTACTAAAATTTGGCGTCTCTCTGCTTCGAACATACCAGAGTGACGCCAAGCTATCTATACGGTTTTCAAATCCACGTTAGACTAAAAGTATGTAAACAAAACCGCGTATAAGCACGTGAACACATGCAAGCCTGAATGCGATTGGTTGTTCAATGCAGACCCCATTAAGTCAGATTTTATACAATTGTTGTTAGGAAATATTTATAATCATAGGTACCTGGACTTGAACTCTAAATTATGAATGTAATCTTTGTACTTGCATAATATTCATTAATATGCCTAAACCTATACCGAATAAATACCTTTTTAACTAGTGTTAGTGTTTTTTGAGAATGTTCTAAAATACTATAGCAAAAAACAAACTTTTAGATTTTTTTTAACGTTTTGAAGAGATTTTGAAAAGGTTTGAGATATACTCTAGAACTTTTTCAATTTTTTAGAGATTTCCGGAAAAAAGCTTGAGAAGGTTTTAAAATACTATAATAAACAAACAAAAAATTTTTTTAGAACTTTGAATTATGCTTAAAATTAAAAAAAAAAAACTATAAAATGCTACATTAGAAAAGAAGAATGTTTGGAGTTTTAATAGGTTTTAGAAAGTAGTTCAAACCTTCTCAAGGCTTTGAGATTTTTGGAAAAAGTTTGAGTAAGTTTCAAAATACTATAAGAGAAAAAAAGAGTTTTTAAATTCTTTATGGCGCCCATAAAAAACTCTTAGAGTATAAAAACAATATTAAAATATCAGGTAAATAAATACTGCATCTTTGTTTTTAAAAAGACTTTTGTGTACTACAGCGTTTTTGGCGCAATTGAGAGGTTTGAGAAGACTTAACAAGATTTTTTTTAGAAGTTTTATAATAAAGATAACAAAATACTTTGAGAGATCCGGAAAAACTTGTGAAAGTTTTAGGAGGTCAGACATAATTCTTAAAAATATTTTAGAATAGAAACTCTAAATAATTTTGAGCAATCTTAGAAGACTTTATAATAGTTTTAAAGTATCTTTCAAATGCTTTTAGTGATGCTTTTTTTGTCTTTAAATAGTTTCTGGCGCAAGTGTGAAGTTTGGGAAGATTCTAAATGATTTAGAATTTATTAAAAAGTTTGTTGTGTTTAATGAGAAAAATATAAATATCTGATACCGCAAAAGCGGAAATTTGGTAATGCAATAGTTAACTGAATAAGTTAAACAATAAAAATATCCAGCTTTATGTTTATTGAGGAAAAAGTATCCAGCTGATGCAGTCAAAGATACGACGCGCCCGAGCGCATACCCATGTGCACCGCTCTTCACTGCATCAGCTAGACACTTTTCCCCCACTAAATGTACAGCTGGTTGTTTTATTTTTGTTAATTTAACTATTAGTTTACCAAACTTCAGCTTTTGCAGTATCAGTTTACTCAGCGCATTTTTTTCACTTCTTTATGTGAAAAGCTGGGGCATAATCTCCCACTATAAATTTGGCTGAATACATTTTTTCTTTTATTTATAGCATGATCAACATGTAAACAAAGTTTCAGCTTTTGCGGTATTAGATTTTATTAATTATTATTTTACGTGTGTGAGACGCTGCCGCAGCTACACC
Organism: Tachinus rufipes; assembly: GCA_963932245.1. NCBI lineage: Eukaryota > Metazoa > Arthropoda > Insecta > Coleoptera > Staphylinidae > Tachinus > Tachinus rufipes. The sequence continues at coordinate 37,299,584 of OZ010744.1, forward strand.
CCCCAGAGGTGCGCCAGCTGAAGGTCCATTCACTTACCAGTGATACCAAACAAAGCTTAAAAAAAAATTTCAATTTTTGTGAAATGACTAATTCTAAACGGTCGGTGGCTCCCGGACTGTTAGAACAATAAGCACAAACAACAAGCTAAAAAAATTTGAACAAGAACTGAATAAAATAAAGTAGAGCATTATAGGAATATGCAAAACAAGGTACCAACATAAAAAACACTACGTTTAAGCTTAGAGACTTTTAAACCAAAACAACTCCAAAACTGACTACAAGAACGCATAAGTGGCATTATTGGTAAACCGTAAAATAAAACATTTTGTAAGCAAAAATCATGCTGTACCAAAAAATCATCAAATCCTAAAATTAAAAAAAAAAAACAGATGCTGCAATTAACTGATACAATGCTATGCACCAACCACAACTGATGAAGATAAAGTTATAGTATACAAAAATATCACACATGCAAAACCAAAAAAATACCACCCATACTTTAATGACTACCAAAAACTTAAATGCCAAACTGAAAGTGAAAAACAAAACAGGAGATAAGATGATAAACTACCTAAGCAGCAAAACTGCATTCTGGTTGATCAAAAAACAAATTAGATTATATACAATATAGTAAAAAAACATATGCAAAGACGTATCTACTCTGAACAAATTTAATACCAAAAGTGATTACACCGGTGACTATAAAATCAATGAAAGAAAGAAGAAAACTTAACAACCTAGTAAACATGTAAATACAAACCAACTTAAAAGTATACAAATTGAAGACCAAATAAGAAATTGTATATCAGATAAAGCAAAAGTTATAACAAAGATTAAATCAGTCTACAAAAAACTCTATAATTCTACCATACCTATTCCCAACCATCAACTCAACATTATTTAAAATATAGAATCAAAAGACCTGCCCAAAATATCCTCAGCCATAATTAAATATGCTCTCCGACAAGCAAGAAACAAAAAAAAAACACCGGGTGAAGATCAAATAACCACCAAAATGCTAAAATTAAGAAGAAGTACAGAAAGCTAGAATAAAACTACAGCTAAAATGACAAGCAGAATTCAATTGGCATAAGTTGCTTTCGACAAGCTAAGTTTTATACTTAAGGATATAGACTCCCCAAAGAGCATGACTTTAAAGGTACATGACAGTTGCATACTTCCGAGAATAGAATGAAAATCATGGCAATTACAAACAAAACGTTGTAGAAAAATTAAGAGTCTCAAAAGATCAATGGAGCAAGCCATGCTGGGAGTTTATTTTACAGACCAAATAAGAAACAACATTATACAAAATACAACAAAAATAACAGCCGTTATAGAACGTGTTGCAAGTCTCAAATAAAGAAAAGTAAACCACAATTAAAAAAAAATACTAAGGAAAGATTATCCTCCATCAAGCATATCGACGTACAAGAAAATCAACATAGTTTCCATTAATGAAATATTTTAAAAATTGGTAAATTAGACTTATCATTGCAATTTTTGGTAAGAAAACAGAGCCTATTCAGCAAGTGTCCATAACCAAATGCATAACTGAAAAAAAGTTTATAAAGTTTTTTTTTTTCTTCTCATTGCTCAGTAAAATAGGATTCCCAGCTTAGGTTTTAGCCCATCTCTTTATTATTTATATTTATCTATTTATGCAAACGAGAGCAAGTCGTTTCTCTCACATCCTCTTCACTAAGCTGTTCCATTCCTTTCTTCAAATTTTAATATCTTCGTAGGACTTTTATCTTAACCGTCCTAGCCATTTGTTCTGTATCTGTATCTTTCCGCTCTGATATCTGTGGTGTATGTTAGTAGTTACTCTGCTGTTGCAATCTGCCTCTATGTATTTTTTTTTCTATTTTTGTGTCTTACCTACCTACAAATAAAAAGCAAAGCGCTCAAAGACTACACAACTGCAGCCTTAAAACTATAAAATACTATTTCATATAAAATATGCGGTAACAGTTTGTTAATACAAACATTTAAAAACATAACTTAAAAATGTTTTAAGTAAATAGAAGCTCAAACAAAAAAAAAAGTAAAAATACATTATACTACAGATCTCATTAACGTAAATGCACATAGTTGCAAAATACAAGAACCAACTAATAAATACTAAAAACATTTAACAACTTATTCAAAATTGTATAGCTGAATGACAAAAAGTTCAAGCGATTATATTAGATTTAACCATGTTAGGTTTAGTTTTTAATCTCAAATTAAGCACTTAATTGTAAGTAATATTTATATTACTGATTCGTAAATTTAAATTTAAAGTCGTATAGCTCAAATGTCCTCTATATTTTAACCGCTGCTTTCACACTATTGATAATATTTGTCAAAATTATTATATTTTTTGTTTTTATATTTTATTTAAGCCAAAAATAAATTCTTTTTTATAAAATCAAATTGTATTGTTACATCAAATTTTCCAGCCGTTAGCTTTAGGGTAACTTAGCGTACTACAAGAACAACATCGGTACATCGAATCTACAAGTTTACTGCTGGCGGCTATACAATATAAGTGGAATTATTCTCGGCTGTAGCCGTCATATAGCATATCTTTTCAGCTAAATACAAATTCGCCCACATCATTTCAACTCAATTAAATCGTACACTCAGAGCATGCTTTGTGCCAGTTCACAACTGAATGGGTCAAGTCAGAAATATAAACCACCATTTTAATTCATATATATTTATTTTCTTTCTGAATATAGAAAATATGGTTTCTAAAATATCAAATATTCAAATGTATTTCAAAAAAGCTAATCAAGCTAATTAAAGAGAACATAAACAAAACTGTATAATCTTTCTTTTATAATCTGCTCAAATCCCGTTTGATTAATTAATCCATCTGCCTTTAATCACACTTTATTTATCAGCGCTAGATTTGACAAGATAAACACAGTAGATGTGAGAGTATCACAGTGCGAAAGGAATATAGAAGAGAAAATTTGTATTTATTTTAGATATTCGTCGATCCGTTGAAACATCCAAACCGAAACGGGATCAGGTAAAACATGGAAGCACACACACAAATCCCGGGAAACGATGGGGTCAGAGAAAAAAAAGGGATGGCATAAATATATAATTAAATGGGCGAAAGGTAAAAAATGAGCACCTGAGAATGTTTGGGGTGCCTCTCAACCCAGTTTCCAAAACCAAAGGGAATATTCAAGTAGCGTAAAATCGCAATAAAATAAAAACACATACAGCAACCTCTAAACGAATTTATAAAGAGTTTTTTATTATTTATATAATTTATTATGACAGATGTTGCAAGAGTTAAAAAATGTAAAAAATTTAAATGTTATTTGTATTATAAAACGTTAATAACTTATTTTAATTAAATTTATTTGTTTATTGATTGCATCTACATATATTTTAATATTTAATTATTTAATGCAATTAATATTTAATATTCTGCTCCAGCTTTATTTAATAAAATTTATTATATTAGTTTTATACAGATAAAATAAAACAATTGGATTGAATTTAATTAACTGCATAAAAATAATTTGTATGAAATACACTGCATTTCATGTTTCTAAAAATAAAAAGTATCCAAATAAAATAAAATACGAACGTACAATATTATTGACTTAGCTTTTGAGCACCACAACTCAATATCAAGAAATGATTCTAAAAAAATTGCACAGTAATTTTTTTTAATTTTTAAGTAGTTTTCAAAAAATGTTTAAATTACAGGTAAATTTTGTGCGTAAATTGTAAAATTGTCATTAACTTAAAACTAAACGTCGTGCATATACCTATGCAGCTTTAGATCTACATATTTTAGAAAGTATTGAGTCGGTTTTAGCAGCGTTTAGTTTAATCTGTTATCTCTCGAAGCATTTGACCACCACATCAGCATGTATTTGTAACTAATACAATACCACTGTACGAGCGAGCTTATTAGGCTATATCATCGGCTTAAAATGCTGACTCTATCGTATATGTTGTCGGTATTTTATTGATGCAATTGTTAAATGGATTGAGTTCTAAAATATAATCGTAGGGTAATGCCGCTGTTCTTCTTCTTAGAGGCTGTCTCCAAGCAGATGTTAGCTATAATCATGGTAATTCTCACTTTCGATGCAGTGGCTCAAACAGTTCTATACGTTCATATCACTCTCGAAAATTTCTAAGCTAGGAAATTCTACGCCGCTCTCTTGTTCTTTTACCATCTATTTTCCCTTGCATGATCAATTGTAGTATAGAATATCTTTCCTTACTCTATTGATTCTGTTGGTTTCTATAGTCAAGAATATTATTGTTATGCGTCTTACTTACAACCATATACGTTTTTAAAAGTAGATCTTTAAGCATATTTTAAACATAGATACTTGTTGTTATTAATACAGTATCATCTGCACACCAAAAATTGTTAATCGTTCTTTCGTTGATTACTATGCTAGGGTTTGGCTCATCAGGCAAATTGTAGTATAATCTAAGCAGTTTTTAGCATTGTTTTTCGTTATTAGAAAAATAAAAGCACATTTCAATCATTCTTGTGGTATGTTTTCAATGGTATACATTTTATTATATTAATCTTCTAGATAGTATCTACAATCAGTTTAAAGATTTGTACTAGAACCACGTATGTCCTGGCTAAATCTTATAGACCAATCGGCTTGACATCCTTTAAGCTACGCCAATGGTCTCACCAACCTCGTACACAAAAAGTTTAAGACAACTGTATTAAACATAATACAGAGTGCACTACAAAGGTAGTGCAAAAAAGAAGGGTTATCAGTGAATCCAAGCAAAGCGGCCAAAAAGTAAAATACCTGAGATGAGCACGCTTGACACGAGGCTAAACTTCCACACTCATTTGGATAAAATATAACCACAAAGACCATTCAACTGCTTTTGCAATCCTTTAAAAGTACGGCTAACAAACTAGGTAATGTTTAAAGACTAGCAAGTGTATTGATAACAAGAGTAATAGGAATAACGCCCATAAAAATTTCAATAATAAGGTCGAGCTTAAAAAAAAAAATACCTAACTGGTATACAGATGAGTTAAAAACCAGAATAGTACCAGAGCTAAAACTTACAAAAACAAAAACCAGGAAAAACAAACCTTGCTACCTCTAAGCAAACATGTCTAAAATTTCAAGGCGGAAGTGTTTGCCATCGAGTGGTGTGCCAAAGACATTATCAAGACTATACCCCAACAAATAGCCAAGCGGCATTGCAGTCGTCAGTAATAAAATCCTAGTTATAGCCTGCATAAACAATAAGAGTGTCGACTGATAGCAGCCTACACAACTACACCGAGAGCAACCCACTTCACCAAAGGAAACAAAACCGTAGCCCAAATAATTGCAATTTTTATTGCAACCAATTAGCAATTATTTCATTGCCAGTTGAAAAAAATAATTAATTAATTTAAATTTTATTACAAGATGGATCCAAAAGCTGGAGCTGGCTCAAGAGCCAAATTGACAGTTTATCTTAAAAAACACCCAAAGATTCAAGCGTCTGCCCAGCTGTTGCAGCAATGCCACAGTTCATCACGACTCCAGGTGCCCCTATCCAGACCTCCCTCAAGAAACCTGCCAATAACCCGGCTAGAGTCCAGCACTTCAGTGGATAAAAAACCAATAGATATTTAGTCGGACAGCAAAGTTCATGCCCACAAAAAAGTCTCGCCTTAACAGGAGATATATGCTGTATTCAAAAAAGCAAAAAAAAAGGAAAGAATCTTCTTCTAATTCTAATCTTATCAGACCATCAACCGGCCCAACAAGTCAGGCGCCTTCAGTGCCATCTAAGGCCGTATCTCTTGTGTTACCAAAGATATTCAAAGACATGAATGTAGTAATCAATGCGCCTTAAACGTAAACAATGGCATCTGAAATCGCATGCGGACTTCTAAGCTACTAGCACTTACTGTGAAAGCAATGTAACTTATTCTATGACACGTCTCAATTAGCGTACAAAAGAACTAGATGCAAATCTCCCTAAGTATGCGTCAAGTGCGCCGGAGCCCATCCCAGCTCCACGTGCAAATTTACCCAAAAAATCAAGGCATGTATCCAAGGGCCATATACCGCAAGCTATAAAAACTGCCCAACTTATCTTAAACTGAAAAGAAGCCAATCTTCAATGTTCTGTTCCAAGGCACACGCCGCTCACAAGCAGATTCCCGCTCCTCCCCTGAAAGAACACCAGTAAAGAGCAATAATACGCCCAAGCAACGGGAAGTCAGGCGCAAAACGCTAATACGCTATTAGTTAAAAATCAGCTTCTTCTTAGCTTAGCTCAAGCAAATGAAGATGATTTCAAGCAAATATTATTTATCTTCAATAAATCTTAAAACTTAAAAAGCTGAAATCAGTGTGTTTCCTACTAAGATATTCAGTATAGTAGAAAGATCCTGAAAAACTTTTAAGAATCATAGAAAAAAGAATTTAGTCGGTAGGCGCCCGTGAAGGTGAATCCAACACTTTTTAAGTTTTTAAAAAGATTCTCCTCCCAATCCGCAAAAATCGGCAGAATTCGCCTGGATACACAAGATTAGGTAATAAAAACAAACACCATAACAAATCAGCTCGCCAAAAAAGAAGCAGACATTTACTATACCCAAACCTGCGTTCAAAGTCCCATATAAAACTAAAAATTAAAAAACCTACAGCAAACTTGATGCAGAACACAGCAACAAAAAAATGTCAAATGTCAAATCAGGCTGCAAAGGCACACAGGTCTGATAACCAAACACGGTGGTATTAACAAGCACATCCATAAAAAAGAAATAAATATAGACCCATAAGCCGCGGGTCTATAGTGCAAGAAAAAACTTCAATTTACTTGCTGAGTAAGTCCAAAGCTTATAATCTGCAACGCAAAGCCTCCTTTGGCAAACATAATCCAACAAAAGCCGAGCAGAACAAAATTTCTTAGCAAAAATATTCTAGACTTTATCAGAAAATAGAGTTAGTTTGACGTCTTACTCCTTTACCAACATAACATAGGTGCATAGGTGCATAACAAGACCAGCAGGCCCGCAGTGCAAAGGGCACTAAGCAAACCGCCTAAACAAAAACAAAATTGGTAAGAGTTTTTATCATTAAAAATCTGACACTACTAGGAGTTGCCTTGTGTCTTTTGATGTTCTTCCACTTCCACTTCCACTTCCACGCAAAAATGTTGGATAAAATTAAAAAAAGTCTATTGACGTTCGTTTTGTTGTGTTAGTAGTTCTATATAGCGTCAAACCTTAAAATTTCCTACAAGTAATTTTTCTTTACAACTTTTAGTAAGTTAAGTGGATGATTAACTATAAATTTATTCACCGGTATTAAGTGTCGTCAGCAAGTTAGCAACAATAATGTTATTCGTAGGCTCTATCTGTCCAGACACATAAATAACAGCAAATTTTAAAGATCTGATCGACCTTCAGTTTAATTTCTATCGGAAAGACGTCAATATAGCTTAGTCTTAAGATCGTTCAGACTCCAGACAAATAAATGATCTAAATTTTTAAACTTACGTATAATTCCACTATAACAGCAGAGAATAATTGTAATTGTACTGCATCCATTGAATTTAATTTAACTTTTGTGTTTTATATAGAATATTATATCAAAATTCAAAAAAAAAACTGATTGTTGCTAAACGTTGATTAGACAGGACTAAAAGCCATGCTTTTTTCCACAAATAAATTTATGTCTATATATCAAATGGCATAACAGTAATCCTGCTGGCCTAGATGATCTCAGAACAGAGCAAATAAAATAATTCGGAGTAAAATATTCAAGTCAATTTATAGCACTAACAGCATTCAACCAGTCATGTTACTTTGAAATATACTATACAAAGTGAATACTGTTGGTATTTGTGATCCCTTACAGGTTAAATATTTTAAAAAATAAACAAAGCAAAGGTTAGACCAATAAAATCATGCATTGATCAAATCTAAACTTAACCCAAAACGTAAAAAATAAATATTAGCGTTAGCAAACTACAAATGTAACAATCATTTGCAAATAGTTGCTCCCCACAAAACATTCAAAAAAGTTGAATATAACCTTTCTGAATAAATAAGCAGTCCACTATAACAAACTGTTTTTGAAACCCAAGCACGGTAAAACCCAACTATTAAATTAGAAACACAAATAAAGACAAAATGAATGTACATTTCAGACAACAAGGAACTGGAACACCAATTTAGGTAGCTTTCAGATCAAGAATGTCCTTAAACACTTTAATAGAACGTTAAATTCAAGAAACTTAATATAAATTCATGTTTAGAATGCCTGTGCGTATTATTGAGTGAATAAGAAGTCGCTGTGTTCTCACACTTTTACACATGATTGATTATTATTTGTTCGTTTAACTTTTTTTTAATTATATACAGATTTTGTTCGTCAAACTTTACAAATTTCGTTAACATTGTTTAATACATATTTGGTGTTCTGATTTTGTCTGCAATGTTGCAGTGTATTATTATAGTTGAGTCTATTATTTGTTCAATTCAAACTATGATGTTGAGGTTCATTATTAACACAACTTGTGTAGCCTACGAGAATAGCAGATATTTAATATATAATAGCTTTCTGTATCTTAAATATAATACAATTTAGATAAGATTAAGCTAGCTTAAATATAAAAAAATAATTTATCTTCCTTATTTTAGAAAATATTACATAACAATCAGGCTGCCTATTTGTAGATCAATAACAATCCTAATATCCAAATCTATTTTTGCGGTCATCAATTAAGAGTTAATTAATTAAATGTTAAATGTAATATTGTTTTTTTACTTTACATTTGTTATATTATAATAAATTTAATTGATTATATAAATAGCACCAATTAAACAATTATTTTAATAATATTTAAGCTCCAGGTGTTTTAAACTTATCAAAATAATAAATTAATACAAAATACAATTTTTTAGCATTATTTTATTAATGATAAAAATATATACATATACAATGCCAATTAATATTAGCAATTAAGATTTTGATATGCAAGAAGATTAATTTGCTTAATATTGCATTAATTATTCCAATGCAAAGTAAATATATTTTTCACCAAAAACTTAATCCTGTATAAATAAACATTACTAAAGTTATCGTTAGATGTCGATGATTTAAATGGAATTAAAATAAAAGCAGAACTAAACTCGTGCTGCATCGAGCTATTCCCATTTTAGGTATGTAACCGCGACTTTGCCCCAATATTGATTTTCAATTTAGTTGCATTAATATTTCGCTCTGTGAGTTAAGTGAAGTGTGTATTTAGAGGGAAGTCATTATTATTGATGGGGTTGGCACCCTTGTACTTGCGCCACCCTTCCAGAAGTCATTCCTTATTTATTCGGATGAACGTTTCATGGACCTGAAAAATTTCTCTCTAAGAGCAGAAAAGTTAAAAAATTACCCCTTGAACGGTCTCGCTCATTTAACAAAATTCCCTACTGACTAGAGAGAAAAAACTACCCTTGTCATAAATATATTACTCGCAATATATCATTAATCGATTAAATAAATTCGTCCTTAAAGCTGTATCGAGCTAACATAAATTAAGAATAAAGTTTTCCTTATGGTCGTTGGGGGAATTACTAGCGAATCAGTTGAAATATGATATTCAGAGCAAAGGATAATCAGAAGGGACGTTTTGATATTAAAAGGGTGGCTCTTTAATATTATTTCTGAATGCTATAACAATTGCATTAAATAGCTCAAATGAGGCAAGACATTTTTATTTCTATCAAATGAAAATTTAAACGGTAAATTATATATTTTTTTAGAGATAGATGAAACATTTTATTGGATGCAGTTAACATTCTCTCTGCGCTTATTTGTTTTAATTCATTATTAAATATTGTTAAATCTAATTGGATTACAGTTCATGTTAGCTTAATTCCTTATTTCAAATATGTATTTATAAAAACTCCTATACAAATATTTAATTTTTTTTAATTAATACCTTTTTTGTGCATATTTTATTATAAAGTGTTATATAACACTATAAAAACCATTTGCGGTAAGACACGAACATATTTTTATTTTTTATTTATGCATTGCTATAATTTTTTAGTTCATAATTTGTTTCTTTGCATGCAATTTTTGCAATAAATAATTTGATTTTTAAAACTTTTAATAAAATAAAAACCGCAGCTTTATAAGTTATTATAATTATGTTAAAAGTGAATGCTGTCACTTAATTACTGCAATTACTATAAAAACTTGCTATTCGAAGAAAAATTATAGAATATTTTGGTATTTTTAATAAGTTTTAAAAAGACAATTAATTGTCTTAATAAATATTTTCTTTAAACTATTAAACGCATTGTTAAAACTTTATAAAAATTGTCTGTACTGAACTGCAACTTAAGATATATATACTTTTATTCGTAGCTACAGAATCAAACTTGGCGCTAGTTTTCCAACTGTGTTGTATTTAGCTTCTAATACACATAACAGACGGAGCAGAAGTACCAAGGACTTGTGCTGGTCAGTGTTTGGATGAAATTGTTAATAGCACATACGTTTTACTTAATACCCTTGCAGTAACCCCAGCGGCGTAGTTTGAATTGAACAAATAATAATCAAATCAAAATATCAAGTCTCTTGAATTCGACGTCCAAACCTCAAAGACAGAGAAAATAAAGCCACAAACAAAAGTGGATAAGTAAGGAACGTAACAGCGACAATCAACACCATTTTCGCAAACTTGCAAATAGGAGCAAAATGTAGGTACGTAAAAAGTCCTTTTTTAGTTACCGTACAGAAATTGCATTAGAATTATATGTACCCTGACTGCTCTTTCAATGCCAAAATTCATTATGATCGATTGCTTGATAAGATCGATGCATTAAAAAAAGAGCGAATGTTCGAATGACGCTAGTTAAGATGTGTTTTTAGTAGAAAAAAAAAACAGGTGTTTTAGAACTAATAATTACTTTATTAAAACAAGCTTACAATCGTGCGTATAGATCCAGTACTAGGTTGACACTAGTCGCAGAGCGTGGTTGTCACGACACAAGTTTTATCTATTAGCCCTGAAGTAGCAGCACCAAACAGTGTATTGGTATAGAAACTAAAATTAATTTTTAACACTAACCCAACACAGATTTACCAGTCCAAGCAAATAAACAAATCGTTGATAATTTGGTCTTGGCAATTTCTTTGCTAAAACATTTGCTGTCATGTCATCCGCCAAAACGTGACTGCCTTTTATTATTTTATTTTACGTCTCTAACAAAATGATGTCTGATATCTATATGTTTACTCCAAGCGTGATATGTTGAATTCTCAGCAAGTTGTAGAGCTCCCATGTTATCAGTAAATATTTTGACATTCAATATTTTGTCAAATCCCAATTCCAATAAAAAGGTTTTCAAGTATATTGCATCCTTTGTAGTTTCTGATAGTGCCATATGTTCAGCTTTGGTAGACAATAAGGCAACTGTGTTCTGCTTCATAGTGTTCAAAGTTATTGCCCCATTACTCAGTGCAAATACGTATCCACCAGACATGCGGCCCAGCCAGCATCGACGTATCTTGTCAGCGCTTTTCTCGAAGGTTGGAATGTAAGGCCTAAGTTCATCGTTCCTTTCAAATATTGCAAAATAAATTTTGCTGCGGTCCAATGTATTAAGTTGACTTAGTGTGCTCACTGAAGTTGCGATATCATGCCTGGTAGCATAAAAGCACCTACAAGTTCCTAATATGGCAATTTCTTTTCGTCGCTTGCAAGTTCCTTCTCTTCTTTTGTTAATTTAACGTTAATGTCCATGAGTGATCTTACTGGGTCGGATTTATTCATTCAACAACGATCTAACAGTTCTGTGATTTTGTTATATAGTAAGAACTCTATTCCAAAGCAGTATTGTGGTTGGCAAAAACTTTGATTACAAATTCTTTTAAAAGAATTTCCTTATTTTTTTGTAGTTCAATCAGATTTCAAAAGATAGATCTTTCCCTTGTCTCAGATAGTACACACATAGATCTATTTGTGATAGTGTCGTTCAAAATTTTTTCAAGACCTTATTTAATTTTGTGTACCAACTCTATAGTAGACACACTTTGTCCCCAGTTTCTAAAATCTTAAGCATATTTTTTGCCTTAATACCAATTTTGCTGTTACTTCTTTCTTGTCGAGTTATTCTTTCCAAGGAATCTGCCAAGAAATACCATTTAAGTAAACAGTTTCTTTGTCAAACTGTCCAAATGATGTCATATTCCCTAGCTACTAAAGAGGAAGTTTCTTTAAAGTGGATTCCAAAGGAATGAGCAAAACCTCGTGACACAATTCGAGCTTTTCTTTTTAGTAATGTTTCATCTAAATTATATTTATTTGTTAAAACCATGCGGCTTCCAAAATATCACAGTTTTGAAGACGTTCCACCTATTTCCAGGTAATATTCTTTAATATCAATTTTACTTCAGTCGACATTGCTTGATACCAATCTTCTGTATCAGTACCTGTTATTACCTGTTTCAAAAATACCTCCGCAAGTTGAGTTTCCTCAACAATAGTATTCATAGTCTTTATTCTTGATATTGCTTCCTAGGTCTTACCTTTTCTCCGGTTAGAATCTTTCTACGTCTACCTGGTTGTCGTCATCAACATCCTAGTTTTGATTTTCCCTGTGCTCGTTAACTCCATTTTGTTTTTCAAGTTGCACATTCTTTGTTATTAGATTGTTGATTTTCAGTACAAGTTTTCCGACTCGTATTTTCTTCAAGAGTAAAATTTTCGTAGTCGTTGTTAATAAAGTTCATATTTCAGAGATAAGTAACGTCACTAGTTACACAGCAGCACAAAAAATATCTGTTGGTGTGCACCTTGACTATCAGAGGAGATCTTTAAGCTACGACTGTTTGACTTATCACTAAAAAAAAAAATTAGTCTAATAGCCAAACAGTTGCAACGAATAATAATAATAATAATAATAATACATTTATTGTCAAAGAAATACATATACATTAATAAAATTAATATGAATTATATTAACAAAATCAATTGCATCTATGACAACTAGGTTCAGGATTAGATTAGCCCTAAAACGGGTTATCTATTCTTCCTCCTGTACCTAAAACACACACTAACATACAATACTAATATAAACATAAATTAACTTTGATCCTCAAACAACTGGTTTTTAAGTTTTTGCTTAAACGAATTGAGAGTGAGATCAATATAATTAAAAGGGATAGAGTTCAAACATTTAGCAATATTATATGTAAATGACCTTTGAAATAGTGAAGACCTATGGACAGGGATAGTTATTTTATTTTTACCTCGAGTATTAACCGTGTGGATATCTGTTCGGAATTTTATTTTTTCATATAAATAGTTGGGAGTTTTGATTTTAATTATTTTGAGATATGCACAAGAAGCGTGAAGTTTTCGTCTATTGGACATATTCAGCCATTCAGCTAGTGCAAGTGTGTGACTAATATTATCTCGTTTACGTATTCCGTATATAAACCTAAGACACGCATTTTGTACTAATTGAATTTTATGTGATGTCATTTTATCTAAGCATGAACCATATACATAATCACAATAGTTAAAATTAGATAAAATTAATGATTGACATAGCAATGTTTTTAAATTTTGATTAAGGTACGTTCTATGACCATATAAGGTTTTAAGTTTAAAATAAGATTTGCTTACAAGATTGTTAACATGTTTCCTTAATCTCAAATCTGAATCTACTGTCATACCAAGATTTTTAACTTCTTCTACAACTTTTAAGTTTTGGCCCATTACTCTTATGTCAAGACTGTTTTTAATGACAATTCTTTTTTTTTTTTTACCAAATAGTATAACGGTTGATTTATTAGGATTTAATTTAAGATTGTGGTTTTTTGATAAGGTAACTAAATAATCCAATTCTGTATTAATAGTGTTGTTAACTGACACAATATCGGTATTAGAGTCAAACGAATAGTATATTTGAGTGTCGTCAGCATAATAATGATATTTTGTTTGTTTAAATGCTAAATAAAAATTTGAAACATACATTGAGAAGAGTAATGGGCCTAAAACACCACCCTGCGGAATTCCTTTTTTCATTGCCATTGGTTTGGACAAGACACCATTCAGCACAACTCGGTTACTTCTTTTATATAAATATTCCTTAAAAAATATCACTGACGCTTCAGTCAAGCCACTATACCGTAATATTGAAAGCAATATTTTGTGATCTACCATATCGAATGCTTTAGAATAGTCCAAAAGTACAAGAACGGTGTTCTGTCCAGCATCCAATGATGATATTATGTCGTCGGTGATTTTAAGCATAGCAGTTCCACAACTATAATTTTTTCTAAAACCTGATTGAAGTTTGGGAAGAATATTATACCGTTCAATATATGCTCTTAACTGATCATCCACAATTTTCTCAATTAGTTTAGATAAAATTGGCAGTATAGTTATAGGTCTTAAGTCGCCATATTCAACAGGAGTTTTTATCTTAGAAAGTGGAACAATTTTACCTTCTTTCCATGCATCTGGAAATGTAGAATACTCAAAGCAATAGTTTATTATATGTTCTATAAACGGCAATAAAAAAGGACAACATATATAGATCATATCTATTGAAATTTTGTCAGATCCTATTGATTTTGATTTTATGTTGGATATTAATTTTAGTAAATCAGTTTCATTTGTCTTTTTGAAAGTAAACCTTTGTTGAGATAAAGGCTTACTCTGATTATCATAGAAGCTAAGTGTATTTTGTTTTTCTGTTTCTGTAATGATTGAAGGTATGTTGTTAAAGTAGTTATTAATTTCATTAACATTGTGAAGATGGTCTGGAATGATTGAAGATGTATTTTTGTTATGTATGTTTAAATCTGCAAAGTCTTTCCATACAGTTTTACCTTTTGTTTTGTTAAATTTGTAATTAAGATATGCTTTTTTTTCATTTTTTATTGCTGTTAATGTAAAATTGCGCAGCTGTTTATAATAATCCCATTGGGATGCTTTTTTCTGTTTTTTAAATTTCTTATGAGCATCATCACGTAATTTTATGAGCAATTGTACATTATCAGTTAACCATGGTGGTTTAAATTTTGAATAAGTGCTTTTTTTAATTGGTGCGTGTTTGTCAAACAGATCTATTACGATATTATTAAATAGTGAAACTTTGTCATTGATATTGTTGACTATATAAAATAGCATGCCTAAGTATAACAGGTTACTTTCTGGCATACTACAAAAAGAGCAAATACTATTTTGTCTTAAAAGATTCTGTTAAGAAAACACCTCTACTGAGAGCGGAAAGAAAACATTATTTCATCCTACTTTGCATTTTAAAGACCCTACATAATACAAAAATATAAAAAAAAATAGCAAACTGGAAACAAAAACAAGTACCTTAGAGTCTATGTTAATGCCTTAAAAAGTCTCCAAAGTTCTAAAGCAAAAAAATACTTATTTATTTAAGATCTCCTAATGACATATATCTGGTAAAAAAACATAAATCTCAACTATAATCGAGCCTAAGATTGTATATCTAGGCTAATATTAAAATGTCATCATGTGCTCACTTTGTTGGCTCCTTCAAAGCACTAGGTAGAAAACACTCTATTAAAGCAGGCAATACAAACCGTTAAGATAAAAAAATAAAATAGTCCAACAATGCAAACTAAAACCGGTCTAACAAGGCATTGATTGCTCCATATCCAAAAACAGCTAACTAATACTTACAATCTTAAAAAAAAATGCAAATTATAACAAAATTCTTGACTAGTTATATACAACTTATTTCATCTGTAGATGGCTCTAGTAGAGCCGAAACTAGTAATGCATTCGTAAACATAAATTTGTGATAAAAAAGCATAGTAGTAGTTGTATTATTATTTGTTAAAATAAAACTATTTAAATAAGGAAAAAAAATAAATTCATGATGATATATATCGTGAAGTTCCTGAAACTGCTGGTATTCGTAGAAACTAGTCAAATAGAAATTAGTATAATGTTTGTAAAAATTCGGATAAAAATCATAATATATATTTTGTTTTATTAATTTATTACTACTTTTTTATGAAATTCTTTACAGCACAGATTATAGAATTTTACATTTAAAGCTGGCATTAACAAATACACCAACCCTCTAACGATACACCAGCTGAAAGATGACATTCATCGCATTCATGCATAATAAAATCAGTAATATATTAAAAATAAACCTAATATACATATTTTGTAAATACTAATGTGTTTTATTTAAACTTAGTTTGTTAAATAAATATTTTTATTTATAATACAATGTTATTATTTATAATTATTTTCCTCGTACGTAGTTTCATCATCTAAGCGTATATTGTACACACTTTCGCCCTCCACTGTGAATTCAAGTTGATAGAATTTGTTTGCGTTTCGGGATATATTTAAGACGGTTTAATATTTACTTAACGTCGCGCCCCTCTCTCCTAATTTGTTAAATGTATTCAAATCCTGGCAATGTTTGTGTTAACTCTGGGAGGGCAACCAGACATTACGATGTCTTCACTATTTAACCGACTTTGAATACACAAATTGGGAAAGGGGATACAAATTACTTATTCCCTTGTATGTCCTTTCAATTAGTACTTATTATTAAACGAATAGAATTGAATTTTGTGCTTTAAAGGATAAAAAATGAATAAGTTTTAAAGGAAGGGTGCCCAAGTTTGTGAGATGAACTCGCGTCAGCTTGAAAGGAAAAAGAAATGGCAAACTTGTTTCTAGTTAATTAAAATTCGATATAAAGATAATTTAAGTCCAAGGATTAATTAAAATTTCATCAACCCCAAAATAATTTTAAATTAAACTTATATACAGAAAACTCATTGTTTCAATATTTTTCAAACCTTAATAAATTTCATGCAATAATTGTATAGAACGCATAAAAATCAGAAACACTCGGCGCAATTTCGCCAAGAAAATTTAATTAATCCTTTCAATTGTAGTTTGGAAATATTTCCACAAGGAATTAATGTATTTACAGCAGGATACTGCTGGCCAGAAACATAAATAAAAAAATATCTTATAATTTATCAACGAGAAATTCTTATTATTTTTTAACAAGAATGAACCCCCCAAGAAGATTACAACAATGATGTACTAAATCGAACGCACACACTTCATCCTATTTTTTACTCCCGTTGTTGTTACTTTAATGGAATTACTTTTCATATTGATGAGGGTAATTTTTAATGGAAATTCAGTGGGTGTATAAAGAGAATTTTATTGTGTTTTCTTGGGATAAGAGAAAATCTTCCAATCAGGGTTAAAATTTTATGTAAAGGCTTTTCTGTAATCTGTAGATTAATATGCATAAAGGGCTTGGTTTATTCAATCCCTTTAAGTATTTTTTTAATTTCTAAATTTAGATTCTTTAAAAACCAAGGTTGATAATACTTCGAGCTTTTTTTATAATTTTTTTAATTAAAAATTAATGATCAAAATGGTTTACGGTAAAAAAATATTTTAATTTTTTGAGATGATTTTGTTAAAAGTAATTTTTTAGTTTTTTTTTTTGTTTATGTTAGAAAAAATGGGTTGTACTAAAAGCATTTAAAAAAATCACCAATAACTGTTATATAATTATATATTCACAATATACATTAAAACTGTGACAAAGCTAGTTAGTACAACAAAAGGATTAATTAGGTTAAAAACCTTAGATATTTTACAGAAATAGTTTCCGGTTGTTATAGAGAATCGTATTATACTAATGTGTTAGATCAAAATTATCCAAACATAACAGCCTACAAGTATTTAAGAGTCAATGAAGCAAGCTGTTCTCCAACATATAATGCCAAAGTGACAGTAAGTGTATGTTATAGGCATAGATATATGTTATAGGTCTCATAAAGCAAGCAAGTCTGCAAGCAATAATTTGTTTTATTAACAAATTAGGGCTTGCAGACCTTATTAACTATATTTGTTTTTACAGAATTCGTCTGATCACTCTTCACGCTGCGTTTCCATTGTCTGAGAACCTCTTGTTAGAAGGTGATGTGCTCAAACTGACCATAAATAGTAAACTATAATTATTTAACAGTTTTTATGATGTAAAAAAATAGACATAAGTGCAAAAAGCCCAACATCATAAAAGCTCTAAGTAAAAATTGATGGTTTTGTAAATAAGGAAAAAGATAGCTGCTTACATCCCGACGCCGACGTTTGTTTATAACCAAAAAATGTATATCAATACAAAAACCAACAACAAAAACAACAATTAAAAAAAAGAAAATAAAAGAAGATAGCAAGGTTCGCAAACATTAATCAACATAAACGTAAACATACATAACGGTGAGCGTGGAAAAAAATCGAAGTTTTTGAATACTGCACGAAAAATTGTAAGTTCGAACATCACAACTAAAAATCATTACAAACGTATATGCTTTTAATGACTAAGATCCTTTTCTGAAGTAGATAAATAATCTCACCAGTGGTTCAGAATACACCAAAATTTGCCATAACAAACTGATAGAAAGACACAAAACACATTAAAATAATAAGAAACCTATATAACAACCAGAAAGTAACCGTGAAAGTAGAAAACAAAACTAACAAACCTAATCAAAACTCGTAGTGGAGTTAGACAAGGATGCATCCTGTCTCCATGTCTTTTCAACTAATATTCAAAAGCTATATTCAAAGAATTATTAACGGCAAACGCATTAATAACAACCATTATGCAGATGATACCGTCCTGCTAGCAGATAACGTTGATGATGTTCAGAAGATAGTAAAGCACACTACAGCCAGACACAAATACTGTGGCCTCTATAATAGGCAACTTAGTATACACAAAAATTTTGTTAAATGTAGTTAAACTAATGCCTTTGTCCGTTTTAGCACTTTTCATTTGCGCTTACATTTTAAACATTCCATGGGCGACGTTGTTCTGGAATTGAAAAATGTTAAAACGGGCAAAAGCATAAGTTTAACCACATTAAACATAACTTTTGTGTATACTAAGTTGCCTATTATAAAGGCCACATTATTCGTGTCTGGCTGTAAGAAAGTGAGTAAAGATTCTAGCCTAAAAATTAATACAAAAAAAATTAAGTTCATAATATTCTCTAATAATAATATTATAACTTTATTCAGTAAATAATAATTACAAAAAATACATGTAATATTTAATTTACAAAAATAGTGTCTACACAAAAAAGATGTATGTACACATGCTTGCAACATATATACTCACAGAAAAAATAAAATAGTACAATAGTATTAATAAAAGCAACAATAAGTTACAATCACAAATAAAAAGAAATAAATAGGTTTAAATTAAATTATATGAAAAACTCATCTAGGGAGAACAGCACTTTATCAACAAGCAAAGTTTTCAATTTTGTTTTAAACATATGTGAGTTATTTATGCTTCTAATGTTGTCTGGAAGCTTGTTAAAGAACCTACATGGCATAAACATAAAGAGTTTCAGCGGCATTAGGGATTTTAATTACGTTTTTGTTTCTAGTGTTATAACTATGGTTGTCTTGTAAAAAATTAAAACGATGTTGGTTTTTATAAACAAACATGATTGATTCATAGATATAAACACCATATATGGTTAGGATATAATGTTTTTTAAATTCCGGTTTGCACGAGTCTCTGAATTTAATACCCGATATTACTCTAATTGCTTGTTTCTGTATAATAAATAGTCTTTGCATATTTGTCTTAGTACAATTTCCCCAATGGATAATACCATATTGCATTATACCCTGAAATGTACTAAGATAAACCATTCTTTGGGCACTTTGACTATAGTACTGGGACAATATTTTAAGCGCATATACTTGTCTATTCAGTTTTTTAAAAAAGAATTCAATATGGGAATTCCATTTTAATGCGTCATCAATGACTACACCAAGTAAATTTATTTCATTGGCAATCTCTAGGTTTTCTTCAGATAATACCAAAGACTGAAAACCAATATTATTTGTGTTGCATCCAAACATCACACATGTTAATTTGTTTTTGTTTAAAATTAATTTGTTTTTATCTACCAAAGTAGAAAAATTGCCATAAATAGATTAGGCATGTTGTTGTATTGTGCTGACACTATTACCTCTTATTAATATATTGTTATCGTCTGCATAAGATATTAGTTTATGATCATTACTTTGGATACATTTGTTTAAATCGTTGGCATAAATGATGTATAATGTGGGACCTAAAATAGAACCTAGAGGAACTACTACTTGAACTTGGCAACTATTTGATGTGGTGCCACCGATAGACACCGACTGATACCTTTCTGTTAGACAGCTTTCAATCCAACGCAAAGCAATTCCACGAATTCCAATAACTGCTAACTTTTCAAGTAGTTCATCGTGGCTTACACAGTCAAATGCCTTGCTTACATCGACAAAGAAGCCTAAAGTGTAATGTTTTTCATATTTATTAGTTAATATGTAGTCATAAAATTTTGAAATTATTGGCAAGATGTTTATTGGGCGTTAACTTCCTGGACTTGAACAAACACCTTTTTTGTAAACCAGTATTATTAAACTTTGCTTTAACAAGTTAGGGAAAACACCATGTTTTAGAGATAAATTAATTACATGAGTAAGGGGTTTGACTATATGCTCTGTACATTGTTTTAATATAAAAGAAGAAAAACCTTATATGTCAGAACAGTAACTATTTGTTAAAGACATTGAGATTTGAATAATTTCAGTTTCAGTGACTGGTTCTAAAAAAATTGTGTTTGGAATGGTGTCATTATTACTGTTTATGTAGTTTGTATCTACTTCTTTTGGTAATGAAATTGTTAGTTCTACAGCAATATTTGTAAAATAATTGTTTAAAATATTTGCAGATTGAGAATCAGATGATTCTAAACAACTATCATCTAAATAGTTATGATCAGTCAGGTTTATTTTGATTTGTTCGTTGTTTTTAGTTTTTGTTACATTTTTGACTACATTCCACAGTATCTTTTGCTTGTTGTCTGCTTTATTTACTAAGTTATCGTAATATTTTTTTTTTGCTTTTTTTAATATTTCTTTATACAAAGTGTTTATTCTTTTATATTCTGACCTAAAGATTGGGTACGTGTTTGCTAAGTTACTAATTGAACTCAACTGGTTTTTTAGTTCCAATAAGTCCAACGTGATCCACGAGACATGTACTCGCTTTGTATTGCTGCATTTTACATTAGGGAAACATAAGTTAAAATGATATAATATTGTATTAAAAAAGTATTCAAATGCAATATTTGGGTTTTTATTTGATAAGACATGATTCCAAACTACTTTTTTCAGTAGATCACAAAATTTACTTATATTTGAGTTGCTAAAAATTTTTTTGAAGTAAAACTGCTTTGTTGCAGTGTTTTGCGGAATATTCAATTTTGATTGCTTTATGATCACTTATACAATACACTTTTACCAAACATGTTGAGCAAACAAAATTTATTAAAAAATTATCTATGCAAGTTTGGTGGTTATTATAATGAGTTCTAGTAGCATCCTTTATTACATAGTTTACGTTATAATATGATATCAAATCAATGAAACGCTGTTTTTGAATTGAATTCAAATTCTAACTCTAAAGCCCAAAATATTTTAGCAAACCTAAAGGTAGGAATTACCGCAATAGAAAAACAAAGTGTCCACTTTTGTAAACAGAACCCCAAAAGAAAAAAACTAGACCGGACATTTAATTAAAGATTAAAAAAAGTAAACAAAACTTCTATAAATGTAAAAATCAAAAGATATGAAAACAAATTTCTTTTGTAGCAGCAATTGGTATTGCTAAATCTCATACAGCAAAAATACTGAACTTGGCAAAACTGCAGTAAATGGAATTATTTATATTACTCAGCTTGAAAAAAGACATAGCATAGCATGTCTTTTGTAAAAATTACTTCAAGCCTAAACCATTGTGCACTAGACACATTAAAACTGGTTTATGCTATACTTAGTACAAAAAGTAAAAATATGTTTCGTTAACCAAATTCTACTTCAAAATACTACAAGTATAGTCTACTAAATAAGTGTACTGTAATCAACTAAAACAATTTAAGACTTTAAGATTAAATTAAATGTTGTAAATGTAAATATTTGTATTTAAGTGTCATGTTAGTTTAATTTATTTTAATATATTATTGTAATTACTTACTAAAGGGTTTTTCAATAAGAGCGGGTAGATGTTGAAATGCAATAAAACAAGCTGTGTGTGAGGTATTAACAAAATCCTTTTTATATTTGAAAAGCCCATGTACGCCATTAAGTGTGAAATATCACATTGTTCAAATGCCCGCCTCAGCTACTTATGGTGGCACAGATCCAAATGGTTTAATTTTCAATGACTCTTCCGCATAGATCCGGCTGAATTTGAGCGATGACCTGTGTTATGTTTACCATTAGGGCATCGGTCAATTGTGGCTTATTTGCATAGACCTGCAACTTCAAGAAACCCCACAAGAAAAAGTCTAGCGGAGTCATATCGCATGACCTTGGTGGCCAATTCACATCACCCCTGCGAGAAACAACCTTACCCTCAAAATGTTCATGCAGAATGTCAATTGTGGCGTCCGCTGTGTGGCACGTGGCAAGGTCCTGCTAGAACCACATATCGTCTAGGTCCATATGGTTCAATTTAGCGCTCGCCGTTGACGGTTGACGGGTTCTGCTGTACACTTTCACAAACCGCGGCATGTTCTCCTCCGATCTTGCGTTCCTTGAACGTACAGGAGTTAACTGATTATTTACCAAACCCGTCGTCTCAAATTTGTCCACCAAACTTTAAAGAGTCGACTGTGAAGGGCCACCACGTCTACCTTAAAATGAGCGCAATGCGCGCAACGTTTGCGCTAACAAACACTCACTTTGATAATAAAGTTTTATCATTTGAACGTGCTGTTCAATCGTGTAACTTGCCATGGTGATTTGGCATGAGTGACTGAATAATAAATAAAAGATTTGATAAAAATAAAAATGTTTATTGATTCATTTACAAAAATTGTATTACATAGGTCTAAAATCTACATATTAATTGAAAGTATTTAAAAAGTTATGATTTACATATTCTTCAATATTGTATGATGCTAATTTCAACAATAACACTTTTACAGCTTAGAAAACGTTTGAATAGCAGCATTTTTACATTCGGACAAAAAACATGGTCCATGGCTTTGGTCCATAGTAATTATTTAATCGTAAAAAAGCAAGTGTGATGTCTTGTTTCTTTCTAGTATTATATTCATGAAAGCTTTGATTACTATTGTAATTGTCTGTGATTGTTTTCATATATTTAAACATTCATATACAGGGTGTTTCAAAACGTGTCAAAAAATTAAGAGTGGGATTGGTTGGCTAATTATATAAAAAAAAGTTTCCATTAACATGGATCCGCAAAAGCACCGTTTTCAAGGGTGTATTCTTTATTTTTTTAAATTTTTTGACAATATTTCGGGATCCGTTTAAGATACAAAACTCAGCTTTTGTACACATCTTAGCATTAATATTAGCTACTTTTTAAGCGCTTATTAATTTTATTCATGTGCCATTGACGGAGATATTAGCTTTGCGTAAGGATTTTATAGCTCTAATTTCTATGACACTTGGGAAAAAAGCATATTGTGAACTATCAATATTTTCTACACTCCTAGTCAAAAGCTCTAACCTAAACCGTTTTAGAGAAATACGGCATTTTATGATGGAAAACATGAAAAAAAGTAGCAACATGTTTTGTTGTTGATAAAAACATTTGTTTTTGATCTAGCCGTCAGCGTTCATGCATTTGTTTTATGCATTTGAGTTACTGACAATTGTCGTTTAGTTGTTAAATATCCTTGTTTCAAAAAGAGTCAATATCGCGGGAACTTATTATCTTTATTACCCAATTAATTTGCCCATTCTTAGTATTTTGCTTGCGTAGTAATATCAAAATAAATAATTACAGTGATAGCGAGATATACGACATGCATTTTGTTTATGGCGTTGCCGATGGAAATGCAGCAAAAGCTCGTCAAAATTATCAAAAAAGGTTTCCAAAACGACAGGTACCAAATGAAAGAACATTCATTCGTATTCACAAACGTCTACATCAAACTAGAAGTATACATAAAAGAGCTGCAGACAATGGGAGACCTCGCCTGCTTTTTCCGCAAATTGAAACAGTTGTTCTTCAAAAAATTGAAGACGATCCATCAACTAGCACTAGAAGAATAGCTTTAAACCTAAAACTTAGTCACGTTACAGTGTGGAGGATAACAAAAACCCAGATGTTATATCCTCATCACATATAGCAAGTACAAGCCCTTTTACCAGCGGCTTTTCCGCAAAGATTAGCTATGTGTCAATGGTTTCAAGAAAGAATTGCGCAAAATCCCCGATTGTTAGAAAAAGTTTTATTTACGGACAAAGCAAATTTTTCTCACAATGCAATTATGAACTTTCATAATAATCATGTATGGGCCGACAAAAATCCATATGCCATAATGGAAGACCATCATCATTTTCCGTTAGTGTTTGAGCAGGTGTTGTAAGAGACCATTTAATAGGTCCATATTTTTTACCGTGTAGGCTAAATGGTCAATCATATCATAATTTTCTCGAAAAAGAAAAGCTAAGACTTTTAGAGGACGTTCCGGTTCAATTAAGAAACGAAATGTAGTTCACGCACGATAGTACTCCTGCACATTTTAGTTTAGTTGCGCGTCAATTCTTAAATGAACAGTATAGGAACCGTTGGATAAGTCGAGGAGGTCTACAGGCTTGGTCTCCTCGGTCTACAGATCTAAATGTTTTGGATTTTTTTTTTGGGGTTACTTAAAAAGTTTAGTTTACACTACATCAGTTAATACTGATAAAGAACTAAGAAATTGCAGTATTGCATCCTGCAATACGATACGAAACACTCCAGGCATTTTCGAACGGGTACGTCACTAAGACGTAGGTTGGAAGCTTGCGTTACCGTAAGAAGAAGTCATTTTAAACAATTTTTGTGATTATTCTTGTTTTTTTATGTTATTGCTTAGTTTTGTAAAATAAAGGTTTTGTGATCATGTTGCTACTTTTTCTTTCCGTTCCTGAGTCAAAATATTTAAAAAAATATATTTTTTACACCCTGTATCTCGAAAACGGTGCGTTTGCGGAATCATGTTAATAGGAACTTTTTTCTTATAATTAGCCAAGAAATCTCACCCTTTATTTTCCGACACATGTTTTGAAACATCCTGTATATAAATAGTAGGCTTTGTTAAAAGGCTAAGATTAATAAACGCATATTTGCAATCCGCTCAGATAGTATTCGGATAATTCTACGCTGAAATTTAAACAGTCGTTGACTATCCAAAGAATGACCCCATACTGTAATAGCATATGTAAGTTTTAACATGATATATCTATGGTAAACTGCAAGACTAACATTCAACAATGTTATTTTTGCAATATTACGTAAGATAAAAATATTCTTATTATCTGAAAAAGCTATGCTGTCAGTATGACAACTTCACGTAAGCCCCAGATCTAATGGAACCACGAGAAACTTTACTACCTCTACGTTTATTTCCTTGTCGACTGGTCGCAGCAAAAATATTGTATTGACAGTTTTTGAAGCATTTAGACTTAAGAGATTAGACAAAAACCATTCTGAGAGCATCAATTGTATATCCACTAAATCCCGCACTAACTCGTTCAGTATGTCGTGTTTATTTATACTAGCAGTATCGTCCGCATAAAGTATTATTTCGGCTTTTAATATTGCATTTGGTAAATCATTTATATAGATCAAAAACAGCATAAGGCCCAGTACGGAACCTTGAGGCACACTATATTTACCGCTTAAACTTTCTGTCTGTTTATTTTTGCAGCATATTATGTATTATAGATGTCACAAAAACAAAATGACCGCCACGAGCCGCCAAAATCTGCCCGTGCCAACTGGAAAACCGTTTACAACTATGTAAATTATTGCAAATGTACTTGTTTCTAAAAAAGGTAAAATCTATTTAGTGGTAAAACTGTATAAATATTACTATTATTTTTAGATTAATTTACCCATACAACAAGAATCAAATTAAAAAGCAAAGTATATGAAACAAAAGATGCAGTTTACTTAACTTCCTGTAAAAATTGTACAAAAACATGAAATATTGGAAATATAAATCACTATCAAGAAACATTAAAACTGTCAAAGATCCTAGTTTTCAAAACAGCCTACAAGTATCAAAAAATCGGTTCATCAGGTACGTTACTACTTAACTGGGCCATAAAACATCATTTTGACGGAAAACCTTAAAATTTATTGCCACACATCAAAATAATGTTAGGTAGATTAAACAATTTGTAGATTAGTACTGATAGATACGCATAGATGGCATAATCTTCTATACGCATTGCCAATTAATACCAATTTTATATTTAATTATAAACTATTACTCTGTGCCCCAAACCCCAATCCCAGATACAATGTTTGGAAAATTCAATTTATTTTCCATGCAAATTTAAATACGACTTATTAAAATACACAAAAATAAAAACCTAAACTGAAAACTATTATTGCAAAAAAACGTTAATTCCAAAGTATAATCAACCACCAACAAAAAATCGCCACCTAGTACTAATAAAACTTTTAATTCATAACAAACCAAGAAATTGTAAATAAACATACTCCCAGAACACAATCGTATACATTTACGTTTACCGCAGTATAGAATCAAATAAAAAGTACAAGTTACCTCCTAAGACTTTTTAAGTTCTGTAAATCCTGTTTTTGTGTGTTTGCTGTGCTCACTTTTTTATAACAAGTTTGCAACAGCAAACCACGTCATTGACGGTAAGAGTCAAATATGTTTTCTTTTATAACGCCTCACACCAAAGTTATTCGGATTTCATGTTTCTTTATAGTACATGCTACATGTTGCCTTAGTATTACAAGTTTATCACTTGCAGTTAACTATAGCCTAATGACGGGAGTACACCAAAGCAAGAAAGTTTTTGGACTTAGGGTTAAAAAATTGATCCGAAAATGCACATTTAGCAAAAAATCAGGATTAATGTAAAAATTAAGTTCCATAAATTAGGTTTATTAATAAATGGACAAATGAATAAAATAATCCGCAATTTTTTAAGCTTTTATTTTACACTCAATAAAATTATACCAGTTTTATAACAAAACTTTATTCATATCCAAATTCAAATTGTTGCAGGTTGCTCTAAATTATCCACATTTTTCTGCACAAAATTTCATGCAGCAAACATTTTAAGCAAATTTTTGAGCAATTCAAAAAGATTAGTATCTAACAAGTAATTACAAAAATCAACAAAAACAAATTTTCCATAGGTTTTTCAACATCAAAAAATCATCTTGTGTGACTTTTATAGCAGCAGCAACCATTCTATATTTGAACGCATAAGCAACGTTATCGTGGATAAAAAACCATCTAGAGACACTCACCAGCCGTTGCACTCAAGGATGTTCTACTATAACTGAAGAACTATTGGATTTATAACTAAGTAAATAAGGCAAGATGTCAAAATATGCAAAACTGTTGCGTCGAGAGATCAAATTTTTGAAAAAGTTAATCTAAAATGATAAAAGCTATTTTTATTTTACTATCTACTATGCCTATCTGTTTCAGCAAATGATACTAGTACTTTTTAAAAATTGAATAATGATATTTAATAATGCTAATAAAAAACAAAATAAGTTAAATGCGAGTCTATCGTAATGTTGGCTTCCAATTCTTCAATCGTAGCCAGCTTATTAATATAAACTTTAGACTATACGTAACCCCAAAAAAAGAAGAGAATAATCATTCTCACAATAATTCACGGGCTGTGTGTTAAGTTCGTAATGATGACCGATAACGGGCGCCATTCATAGTAACGTTCTGTCCGCCTCATTTTTGAACAATGATTGGTAGAATCAGTCTGGTGGATAGATAAAATGGCAGCTCTTAAACCTTATCTGGTTCCTCTTCAGCCCAAATACGACAATTTGCCTATTAAAGTCAAGCCATTAAGCCAGAAATGGACATCATCGCTAAACAAAATTTTGGGCAAAAACAGTGCATTTTCTTCAAGCTTTTCATAATCGCAAATATTGAAACGGTGACAATTCGAAAAGTCAGTCGACTTCAATGTTTGCACAAATCGATTAAATTTACGTAAAATACGTCAAGTTGTCCCATACGATAAACAAAACTGCGCCAAATCAAATCATCACTATCGCGTACACTTTCAGCTACCGCCACTATATTTTCTTCACTACGTGCAAGATGTAGTCAATTTGCGTATTATCCAATAATGAAAATTGGGTTTCAAATTTTTCAATAGTACAACAAATTATGCCTTCGGTAAGCGGATCGTGACCATAAGTTGCTCTAAGCGCACAAAACAAATTACTCGCAACAGCTGATTTTCGTAATACTGAAAAATTTTTACACTTTGCCGGACTAATTTTTTCCATGATAAACTGTCAAATAATACTAAACAAATATACCATAACGTTTTGACTGGGCACAAGCTGGATCTGTAAAATCGCTACTAAAAGAAGTACCTCCACATAAATCACCTATTATACAGGGTGTCTGGAAAATACGTGTACAACGTTTGACGACAGACTCCTGACGTCAAAATAGGTCGATCTAAGCCGACTTAGTTATATCCAAAATTGTCTCGTTTAGCCGGTAGAGGGCGTCAAAAATTTGTAAATATTAAAAAGAAATTACCTGTAACAATAATTTTTTAAGTGACCTGTTGCTATGGCGTTTAATAATTTGACAATTATTGACAAATTGTCACCAGTCTATGAAATTTACTCAAGTATACGATCAACCTTCTTGAATTACAAGTTCATTTTACCATTAAAAATGGAAAATTATACAAACTCTCAGAAAGTTGACATGCTCCTGGTATACGGGTTTTGTCAAGGAAATGGGCGTCAGAGTGTTAGGGTTTACATGGAGAGGTTTCCTAACCGTCGAATACCAAACCACCAAACACTTGCCAATATTGAGCGTCATCTTCGGGAAACGGGCAGTTTTGAGAAAAAGTTTGAAGGCAGGGGTCGTATGCGAACAACTCGAACTGTGGAAACAGAAGAGATGATTCTGGAAAGAGTTGAAAAAGAACCAAGTACCAGTACCCGTCTCTTAGAACGTGAGTTAAACGTTCCTAAAACGATTGTCAATGAGGTTTTAAGAGAACAGTTGTTACATCCTTACCACATACAAAAAGTCCAGGAACTTTTACCGACTAATCCCCCCATGCGGCTTACATTTTGTCAATTTATTAAAAACAAAAGAATCCTTGTTCCAAATTTTTGTAGAAAAATTATGTTTACTGACGAGGCATGCTTTACAAGATCTGGGGTAACCAATCTGCACAACGAACATATTTATTCCGATGAAAATCCACATGCCATTAAAGTTGCACATCATCAGCATCAATTTAAAATTAATATTTGGGCAGGTATTATTGATCACTACCTTATTGGTCCCATTGTTATTCCAGACAGGTTAGATGGAAATATTTATTTAAATTTTTTGCAAGACACATTACCAATTCTTCTGGAGAATTTGCCCCTTTTACTTCAGAGGGAAATGTGGTATATGCATGATGGTGCCCGGCTCCATTTTTCCGTTGCCGTTCGGCAATACTTACATCATCAATATCCCAACCGATGGATTGGAAAAGGCAATGATGCACCAGTAAAATGGCCACCACGTTCTCCTGAGTTAAATATGTGTGACTTCTTTTTGTGGGGCGCTATTAAAACAGAAGTTTACAAGACTCCGGTAAACACACGCGATGATTTATTGCAGCGGATTTTAAATGCAGGCAACCATTTTAATAATCCCGAGACATTAGATAGGGTCCAATATCATTTTTTAAAGAGTGTTAATAAGTGTATTCAGCAAGGTGGCGGTCATTTTACACATTTGCTTAAGTAATGTTTTTGTTTTACTTAGTTTCTTACAATAGATACTTTCAACTTTGTTATACTTTTGTTTTTTTTGACGCCCTCTACCGGCTAAACGAGACAATTTTGGATATAACTAAGTCGGCTTAGATCGACCTATTTTGACGTCAGGAGTCTGTCGTCAAACGTTGTACACGTATTTTCCGGACACCCTGTATAGAGGTTCTGTGATAATATAGAGAAACTGTATTATTGAAGTAAGTAAAACCTTAGTCCAATAGTATATACATTTTATATATTCATATACTTATTTTATAGACCAGTTTTGGTAAAAAAACAAGCATCAGGCTTATATTTGGTGTAACTTTTACATACATTCCATGTCAACATAGAATTTTTTTTTGTTAATACATAGTATTGCATTAAATAAGGCATATCAAACCTTTAAACATTAAAATTAGTTATTAACAGAAAATAATAATAATTGGATATGAAAACTATTTCATATTCAACAAATTTAACCTTTTATTTTAGTGTAAGCTAGTAAATAAATAAAACTTACGTACTTTACCTTTATAACAAACTGATATTATGGCTTTAAATTTATTTTTCCCAAAATTAAATCTCCTTTAATTCATATAGGACCACAACATAAAAAACGTGTGTACCGTACAATGGCAAGTTGCCTACCCACATATGTTGCCAATACAGTGTATGTAGAACATCCTTGGCTGCACCAAGTTCTACACGACGCACATTCTGGCATAGACGCAACAACAATTATTTATTTAGAAGCGTCTGAATTGCATACCAAAAAGAAAATAGTATATTGTACATCTAACACGTAATAATACTTAGTTCCCACGAGTATAAACGTTGCTACATGAGCCATTCTCGAGTGCTATGTTCAAGTTGTACACTATACTTTTTCTACGACTACAATAAATAAAAACAAATTTTGGAAATTTGCTGGTTCGAGGTTATTTATTTATATTTGAGTAGAAAATGTAATATTAAACGATCTTAAAAATTGCCGACTTTGGTAATTTTTTTATCCCTATATTCCAATTAAAACTTACAGTTATAACACAACAAAATTTAAATATATGTATATAAGTTTTACGTCACATATTTTGGTAATTTTGGTCAAATATAATAAATATCAGTTGTATAATAATTAATGTAATACTTTATTATCAACCTAAATGAAACTTCTTTTAAAACCTTTTCAAAAGTTTTCAATTCAAACATTGTATAATGAATAGTATATATTATGATGTATCAATTAAGTCGCTTGTAAATCTTTGTAAAATTACTATATACCTAATTCGTCGTAAGCCACTTTGCCCCCATAAAATTAATAAGCATTATAAACGCTTATTTCTTTGTTTAAAAACCCGTTAATACTCAGTTTGAATAAAATATAATTTGATTACTTTGTGAATTACATCGTTTTTAATTTTTTTGTTTCGCCCTGTTCTAACTTATCATGCATAAACGTATATAAATACCAATTTTCATGAAAATTGTCTCATAAAATGGTTCTGTAAAAAAATTTCAAAGTAATTTGTAAATTTAACTTATTAAACTAAACTCCAACTAATAGTTTTACTATTAAATTAACTTTTTTCTACCCTTATCCCTTAACTACACGATTTTATATAAGGTCTGGAAAAGACTGGATGATAATCAGTGGGAACGAGCGTAGAGAAAAATCTATGTGCTTGGAACAGGTGCACCAGAAAAAACAATACAAACATGAAGTTTTCGCCTCATCCCTTATTCTCTTTGTTTTATTTTTTTCTGCATCAGCGTTTCATTTTTTCCTCTTTTATTTCGACATTGTCGTCGCCGTTAATTGCCCAGGCCACTTTAATGGATATTATCCTAAACGAGCGCCAATTATTACCTTTTAAACACGACGATCCGGCGGGGGTGAGTAAACATAAAATAAGTTTTTACTACCCTTAATTTTTAAAGTAATTGACACGGGCAATGAGCGAGCCTAGTATGTTTCCATTCGGTTTAATGAGGCCGTATTGAACGGCAGTGTGTTTGTTTTAAAAAGTTTTGCCTTCAAAACTAATATTTTCAAGATGGTGTTTAAAGGAGTTTTCGTTTGAAGTATAAATCAAATTTCCGCGGAGCAGCTACACTAGATGCTTCATGGACTTAAGTGTTATTTAATATTCTTCAACTATCGATATAAATAATAATATTTTAGCTTTTATTATATTATCGCAAGTACACACATGCGATTTGCAATCGCTCGACTCTTTAGCTACCAAATTGAGTTTTTAATAACATATACGGCTAAATATTATTAATGAAATATATTTTACTTTTTTACAATAAATAATACGTACTTACAAGTGTATCCTTAAAAGACATTGCCAACTTACCTAAAACAAAAGAAAATTTAATTAATACAAATGTTTATTTTATGCAAACAATAATAAAAACTAAAACAAATGTTTTTTTAGCGAGAAAATATTTTCGGCCGGTTAGTCACCATGTTAGTTGTTAATCTACTCATACGCTTTGCCTTTTCTAATTTATAGGGTGTCCTTTATAAAAAGATTATATTTTAAATACTAGACGTTTTTGAACAAGATATTTATTTGAGAAAGTTGTTTCTCGGCATATTGATGCAATAATATTTTATTTATTATTATTATTATAAAGTTAGGTAAAAACTCAATCGCAATTAGCAAAATCTCAAATTGTAGTTTAATGTTGGTTAGAGTAAAACAAAAAATATAACTAAACAAATTAAACTTGGTGCAGTTTATTAAATAAAAATTAAATGCTGTAGATGCTGCACAAATAAATCACCTGCAAAACTTTTTAAAACTTTAGTCAAAAACACAAGTGGATTTTATTACATAATATTGTTTGAAATGTGTCGTTTTTGAAAAACAAGTTACTACTTATAACAAAACCTAAACTACGGATTACTCGTGACCTTAGTTTGTGTTGTGTGTAATGTATTTATATGTATAATTTCTGGTCATTTTTAAATAAATATTCCGTCTTCTACTTCTTAAAGTGTCTATCTAGGAATGTTAGCAATTACATTGGTCCGCTTTAATCTGTTTACTGCTGTTCTAAATAAATCCGTTGATGTCATTCCGGTTCATGCTCTTATATTCTTTTGCCATAATATTCTGCGGCAACCTGCTGATCTTCTTCCTTCTATTTTTCCTTGCAGGATTAGTTGCAGTAGATGGTATTTTTCATTCTTCATGATATGTCCAAAAAAATTTCCTATGTTTGACGTTTGTTAAGAAATAAAGTTCTTTTGCAATGCGCCGTAGTACCGTTTCGTTTGTCACGTGATGTACCCATAAAATCCTAAGCATGCGACACCATATCTCAAAAACGTTGATGCGTTTGCAGTAGGCTTCGGTAAGAGTCCATGCTTCCGTCCCGTATAGTAAGACTGATAGTACATAGCATCTAAGAACTCAAGTCGGGTATGTATGCTGAGCGACATGTTACATAGTATGTTCCTCATCTTGTTGAATGAACCTCTTGCCTCTTCGGTTCGGCATCTTATTTCCAGAGAGTGATTAAGGGTACATCCTAAGAATGTAATTGTTTCAGCCATTGGTAACATTGTATTGTGGCAGAGAACCGAAGGTTATCTATGCGGTTTTTACTGATGATTAGGATTCCGTAAAAAAAAACAAAAAATCCACAATTTGATTGTTTAGACTCAACAATTGACCCTTGAGAATGATTTACGCACCTTCCAGTTTTATTCTCCAGTTGCTATGCTCTATGCTATCCTTGTCAACCTAATCGAAATTTAGCTCTAGTTCGAGATGGGCTGGTTATTACGCAGCCCGTCTTACCGTATAACCTCTAGTTTAGTCTGTCTCTTTTGTCTCTTGTCAGTGTTTCTTTCTTTCTCTTTTTCAATATTTTGCACAAATAACAGTGAGAGCGAGCACATTAAAGAGATGGCTCGAAAGGCAAAGTAGTGGGGCAAGTTTAAGGTGTGAAAAAAAATTGAGTGTATGAGAATAAGGTTTAATGTTTGATAGTTTAGTCGGGAGTATGATATTGTATAGATCAGAAATATGGAGATAGAAAAAACAAGAAAAATTAGAAGCAATACAGGTAAAATATTGAAGATTTGTGCTAGGTTTAAACAAAGAAACTCCAGCATATAAGTTAAGAGTAGAAGCAGGAAAAAGAGCAATAAAGTATAAAGAAAGAATGAGATAAAGACACAAATGTAAAATCTTACAAGAATGCATGAAAGAAAAAATGAGAGCAAGAAATGGAAAGCTAAGGAAGATCAGGGAAAATTATTACAATAGAAATGAGTATGCTAGTCAAAAAATTAAAAAAATTAAAGAATCTAGGAGAGAGACATGGCACAAAATTATGGAAAGAGATAGAGATATACAAAAGCAAAAAAGAAAAATACGAGTGAATAAGTCTAGGTACAATGCAAATTATAAACATATTATAGAAAGTGAACTGCCAATGTACCTAGAAAGTGATAATTAAAGTAAAAATGATAAAAAAATGATTCAGATGTGGTAATGAAAAGCAAATGACAAGATTTTGGATGGAAAAAATTTAAAAATGTGCAAAATGTGCGGAGAGACTAAGAAAACTATGAAACAAGTTAAAAGAGAGTAAATGAGAGAAGAGAAAACATGAGATATTGAAAGAACACGGAAGAAAGATAAAATGAATGAAAGCATTTAAAAAACAAAGAAAAGAAGAAGACAAACAGAGAAGAAAAAAAAAATAGTTGTGGTTAATTTTATAAGGATTATGATTTTTTATTTTGGGTTATAAATATGTTTGTAAATGTAATTTTTAAGGCCAAAAGGCAAGAAATAAACGTATTAATAATAGTCTTGACTAATCTTACATACATTCAACCAGAATCACTGCAACTAATTGGTAGTACCCTTAAGTAAATCTCTACAAATTAAAAATGTTGTCAAAGTACGCAAAAAACAGAAAACGCTGAAAGACATTTATTAAACATTTTTGACCAGCAGTGGTTTAATTTAGTTTAAACACTATATTTTTGTGTGTCGTTTACAAAGGTTAACCATTTATATTTGTCATTCAGAGTGTTTCTAGTATGCGTCAAACGCATCCCAAAAGCTTCAAATATTATCAAGTAGCAATTCTCCCATCCGCAGAGAATAATAGGGTCCCCGTAAGATGTCTAAATACCTTAATTTGTTATTAATATTGCTATTCACCTGTTGATCTTAACTAGTGTCTTCACCTTATAACCTTAGCCAAGAGTCAGAAAAAAAGACATCAGGATTTGCAAAAAAAAAAACAGATAAAATTCAACTTTTTTATCCAGCAATATAGTTAAATATTAAAATGTTAACAAAAATTAGCATTCCACAATGATAGTGTCTTCTCCAAAATGTATGCGTCAATAAAAATGCAATCCAAAAGCTTCAATTATTTGCTACATAAAGCAGTTTTTTTGCATCCACAAAAATAACTGAGTCTGCATGTAGTCTACATATCTTAAGTTGTTAATAGTAATATTTAACTTTTCTTTTTTGTTTACCCAAATAACAAGTTCTTAAAAAAAATTTGAAGTACCTCACACAAAAAAAAATTACAAAGTTAATCCTAAAGCTAGAATTCAACTAAATCTTTAAAAAACAAATAGACAAAAAATTTTAGTTTAAATTCACTAGGAAATTACTGGATCTATCCCATAATTACAAAAGAAAACTGAATGCCCAAGAAAACGGATAAAGAGTTGTAAAAGGGGTAACAAAACGCTAAGCAACATACAAATGCCTTATCTAAATACTACATACCATTCAATTTGATATCTTTTATACTAAAACTATTAGAAACAATACTCACCAAGTATTAGTGAGAATGCATTAGTAACACTGTTTAATAGATGCATAGAAGAAGAAGATATACCACGGGACTAAGCAAATGCACTCGTAACCATCATCCATAAAAAGGGGGACATCGCAGACTTTGAAAATTATAGAACGATCAGCCTGCTATCCCATATATACAAACTATTCTCAAGAATAATAACAAACCGTCTCACATCTAAACTAGACTACTACCAACCTAAAGAGCAGGCGGGGTTCAGGAAGGGTTTCAGTACTACGGAACATTTGCTACACCCCTTTTTGTCTTAAAACCAAAATGGTTTAAGATCAGCCAAGCTTGCTGAGTGGAGATGGGAGTGAGATCTATGTAACGTACCAACACTTTGCAAAATAATACAAAAGGGATGCACACAATGAGAAGTAAAAAAAAAGACAAGCACTTACCAAATGTATTACAGGGACTTTCAGGGCACCAATTGTTTTTTTTTAATGTATTTGTGGTTTTAAAATGTTTCCTATGGTCTCGCACTGATAGTGGTTCCTTCTGGGATAAAACAATAAACCAGATGCTATTAGGAATAAAACGGGACCAGGTTCCAAACGCAAAGTTAATACATTCCCCAATAAGACATTTAATAAGCAACTAAGCAAAATATTCACTATAGATTAAAATTAGAAATATATCACCCACACACCATTCACACTTTAACATACAAAGAGAATTTAACATAAATTGACTGTTCCAGTCACAAAGAAAATTGAGTAAATTAATAATTAATAAAAAATTAACAAAATAAAAATAAAAATATAAATAATAACTGATGACGATAGTCCCGCGTTGGGAGGCTTCTTCAAATGGCCGCGCCGTTACAAAATACAAGTTTTCCGCCAACACGTGGCAAGTTAAAAAAAAGGCAATTAAGACTGCTACACGTAGTAGTAGAATCTCCAGCTTTGGGAGATAGATTAAATCGTGGCTTAAATACACGTTTATAAAAGGGTAGATTATTTTTGCAATACTAAGAGTAATTAAAACCTGGAAAAATTGACAAGAATGAAATAGGGATAACAAAAAAGAATAATAAAACACTTACCTGATTCAGGCTACCCAGGGAAAAATCAATTTTGTTAACCGAAAAATACCGAAATAACTCAATTCCGCAATATTGCGATACTTATACATAAGTAATGATTATTTCGAACAAGAACAGTATCCGCTTAAGCGATGTTACTTGTTGAAAGGTATACGGTAAAAGGACCGATCTTCATGGCCGCAACATGATCTGCCAAAGGCATTTCCCCTGCGCATGCCCTACTCAGAATAAGTCAAATAAATAGAGACAGGATACTTTAATAAGGAAAAGGAGATATAAGAATACAAAAATATAAATTAATAAAGGAAATAATAGAACAAAATGAGCAAGATAAAACACATTAATTGAGTTATTAGCAAAAGAAAATAATATTACCATCTGCATGTTACGCCACTGGTAACACTGCCATGACGTTAGCTACACCAGGCTCGGTAACTGTCAAACTGACAAGATTGTGACAGTTTATGTAAATAATTAGTGAATTGTGTATAGTGAATTAAAAAGTAAACAAGGTAAGTACTAATGATAGTGTAATTAATTGAGAATTAAAAGCAATATTAAGTTGAATTTGTAAAGAATTAAATTAGTTACTGAATTAATGTTTTTTTTTTTGTTTTTAATAAAATTGCAGGTTAAGGAGAACAAACAATGGAATAAATAAAGGATGTTGGATTATAAGAAGGTATTAGAGGAGGAAAATAAAACTAGGCCAAGTGAAGGACATAAGGAATAATAGGGAAATTGAAATGATAAGGAAGAACCAATCGACCACAAAAAAAACATAAACCGTAAGTTAAATTAATTAAATTTATGAATACCTATTATTAATAAAATCTCAGTCATAACCATAAAGACCAGATATCACAGCAATACATGTGCAAATCTTTTACAAATAAACTCATCATTGCAACATCCCAAATTGATACTTATGTTATTTTTAGTTGCATCATCCAAGTCGGCAACCCAAATAACATCCCGACTACCAAGGAAAACAACGAACATGAATGGAAATCAATATAAAGATAAGTATTAGTAACATTTATTAAGTGATGTCATTTGTATTTTGTTTTAGGTCCACCACGAAATCTGGACGTAACACATTTCCAAACAATAAGAACACTGATGGAGAAAACGGTATAATACAATATACCTATATGGCTAGCGTTCGTCGACTTCCGGAAGGCATTCGATACGGTGAAAATATGGGCACTACAGCAAGCCCTAAAACAAGCTAGAATCAACCACAGATACGCAAACCTAATTGGCAACATTTATCGGAACGCCACGTTACAAGTCCACTTACACGAACAATCAGTGAATGTCAAACTTAATAGAAGCGTACGGCAAGGCAACCCTATGTCACCTAAACTCTTTACTCTGGTTTTAGAGTACGCACTCAAAACAGAAGAGAGAATCTCAGCCACCTCATATTCGCGGATAACATAGTTTTGATTGCCAAAGACAGGGAAGAACTCATCTCACTCATCAATGACATATACAGTGCCACAAATATAGACCTGGAGATTAATTTCGGCAAAACCAAGTTTATGACATCAAATGTAGACGAAGAACAACATATAACGTTAGGTGACAACACAATGGAGAAAGTAAACACATATAAGTACTTAGAACAAACTCTGACTGTGAGAAAGGCAAACCAGGAACTAGAAGTAAACGAGAGAATACGACAAACCTGGGCGGCATATGGCAAAATTAAGAACATATTGACTATGGACATCCCCCATAAACTTAAAACTGAGTTATACAACCAGTGTATATTGCCAGTAACTACTTATGGCACCCAAACCTAGACCCTCACAAAAGCCATACTAAATAAGCTACAAGTCAACCAGAGAGCTATCGAGAGAAGAATACTCGGCATAAATCTAAGGGACCGTAAAACAACGGAATGAATCAGAGGAAAAACAAAAGTACATGATAAAATATATAAAGAAGAGACGCAATGTCCTCAAATGAGACAGTTGTAAAAGCAATAATTTCGAATAAAGCCTAGTTAAATAGGTAAATTTATACGAATGCCACAACGACATATGTAGCGCGAATATTTTAAAAGGGTGTATTGACTATAGTATAGTCAATACACCCTTTAAAATATTCACTTTGAATTGTGGTGGTGAACAACGTTGACGAAGTAAGTTAAAAATCAATTAGTTTAAATAAATAAAGCCATACTGATGAGAGGTAAACCTCGAAACGCGTCTATGGATGTTTTTTAGTTTAGAATATTTTTTCATAAATTTAATTTTTTAATGTTAAAAGTACATGATGTCGTACACACACAGCCACTCAGAAATGGAACTGGGCGGGACATGTCGCAAAAAACCAGGACAAATAGAGCGGGAAATTATTCCGATAAAAACCATGGGGCATCAGAAGAAGCGTAGGACGGCCGCAAATGAGATGGACTGACGACCTAAAGCAAGAGGCAGGTCTGAATTGGTACCAGGCGGCACAGAACCGAAACGAGTGAAAAAACAAAAAAGAGGCTTACATCCGCAGGGTAGAAAACAGCTAAAAAAAAAAAAAAAAAACTCAACAAGTATACGTATACACATAAGGGACGAGACACTAAAAGCTCTGCTTCTGCAATAATACCAATATTCATACACCAATCAAAAAAAATTTACAAATCTGAAAATGTATAAAGCCACACCCCGAATTGTATAAAAAAGTAAGGGACTGAGATTCCAAATTAACCTTTTAAATTAACCTAGTTAATGTGACTACAAAAGCCATTTAGATACTTCTTTGGATACCCCCACAGAAGTTATAAAAACACTGTACTTGCTACCTCAACTGCACTTAATTGTGATGATAAAGGTAATACAAGCAGAGTAGATACTGAAAGCTCACAGACCGGAAATGACAAAATTGTTATAGAAAAGAGCCACTAAAGATAATATTAGAACCCATAAAATGGTATTGCATATAAAAATAACTTCTTCTTTTCTTTACTGTGCGTTTAGCAGCTATTTTACAACGCCTCAGAAGTAGAAGTCTTTCAAATCATTAGAAGTAACAATACCGCAGCAAAACAAGTGGACAAATAAATATCAATTGGCACAATCAAAAAAACCATCAGGTATACAGTTTGGCTGAAGATTAGAATGGCACCAGGAGCTCCCATCAAATTATCCGCTTGAAACATTATTCAATCGGGATAACCCTTAAACAGATCGATAACTATCATGTCAAACAGTCAATCAGCACTATGCAATAATAAGAACTGCATAACCAGTTTGAATGCATTATCCATAAACAAAAGATTTAAATACCAAACGTTAGTTTAAATTTTTGACATATCAGCCTAAAAAGACTTTAATGCAGATTAATTATATTATTATTATTATTAAAAACAGTAACAAAATATGACTAATATTTCCATATAATGTAAAAAACTTGTCATTACACCTAAACCTGCTATCGGGATCCCATACAAAATACAAATAACTCATATTAAACTTGAAACAGAACACAGCAACCTACCAAAAAACTGTCAGAAAATAATGCACACAAAACATTTTCTAACAGGACAATCCCCAAATATCTATAAAATGTTTTCGTATTCACGGAATATTACAAAAACATCAAGTACGTCATTTTTCCAAAAATTCACAGCCATAGCACAATATTTCAATCTTAAAAGCATAATTAACACGTCTATGTGTTTTGTTTATAATTGACTAAAGAAGTGGTGAGAAATTTTATAAAACATTACTTACATGTGTGTTATGTACATTTATAAAATTATATACAGGGTAATTCAAATCTAAAGTTAAACCATCAAACGTTATTAGCTGATTTTTTTTGCATATTTGAAAATAAAACTTAAGTAAAAATAAAAAAAGCAGTTTAACCATAGATCACCCAGTTTAAATTGTAAACGTAAACCTTGACAAATCTGTTATTTTAACTTTATTAAACTGTCAATTGATAAAACAACTCAATTCGTTTGAAAAGTTTTATATCTTCAAAAAAACTTCTGGGAACTAATTAAATACTTAAAGGTCATTTTTAAAAATAAATTTATAGACAACAGTTTTATTTTAACCTAAAAAACCAGCCCTATACGTTTGGCGGTTTAACTGTAGATCACATTTGACATTTTGTCAAATATTCTAAAACATTTTAGAGCCTGTGTAACCACGTCACTGCTGCCTTTGAAAATGTACCTGTAACCACAAATATATATATATATATATTACCAAACCCGTTAATTGAGAAAATGGACGCGTTAACCAATAACTAGCATCATGTCCACACTCTTTCTCATATTAAATGTAATTATAGACTATGTTATCGCAAATAAATAAATTTTATCGTAATCTATCAAAAGTTAACAAAAAATAAACAAAATTCACCAATAATAAAAAATAAATTTTTGCGATTGGTTTCTTAATCATTTATACTTTATAGTAATTGCCAAACTTAGCTTAATAAAATAAAATTCCTAAGAAATTGTATAAAACTATGCAATTTGACAGATAAATGAATTTATTTATCCATGTTAATGATCCTACTTTGAATTTTGTTCATAACAAATATTAAATATTTCAAACATTACTAATATTTATTTATTTATGTATTTATACCATAGTCCATTAAAATGATTCGAATAATTTAAAAGTAGTACAATCAAATACTGTATGTATTTATCCTTCAAAACATGTATATAACATCAACAAACAAAGTTCGCTCATCACGTTGAATACTACAAACTAAATGTTAACAAAAATAATAACACAGTTTACGTTTACAAGAAAAATATGCCCAAGTTAATTAATGCACGGTTCTAGTTTTGTGAATTACGGCAAGTTTAATTTACATTTAGAGGACGAGCCCAGGAAGAAGAAAACTTTGTACAAGATTTAATATGTCGTGCTACACACTCAGTTTATTTTAATAATTAAATTAGTGAATTAGTTAATTTGATATGCTGATATGAAAAGATATTAATATATTAAATAAACATATTTAAGTTATTAAGTAATAAATCTCAACGACGCCACTGAATACCAATTAATTTAAGTTACGGTTTTGTCAAGGAGAAATGTATAGAAAAAGCAACCAAAAAGGAAATAATAAAAAAAAACTAGGGACGAAAAGAAAAGCGCAAACATACATCGCAATTTCAGTTTCTTGTAACGTCAAGTTTCTTCAAGCCATTGTCGGGGAATAATCTGAAATGAAACAGAACTGGAAA
Organism: Tachinus rufipes; assembly: GCA_963932245.1. Classification (NCBI taxonomy): domain Eukaryota; kingdom Metazoa; phylum Arthropoda; class Insecta; order Coleoptera; family Staphylinidae; genus Tachinus; species Tachinus rufipes. The sequence goes on from OZ010744.1 coordinate 37,341,621, forward strand.
TCCAGCTTTTTGATGATAGTTTCGCTACCCGCATTTATTTCTCACAGTTTCCGATATACACACATTTCGGATAATAACAGGACATAAATTTATTTCCAAACAAAATTGCACGTATTTTAATATAGTTAATAATTTCCACACAGATTATATTTACAACATTTTTTATTTACTCCACTCACATATTTTTTATGAATCATTGACGGGGGATATTTTTTTATTATGTTATATTTATACATTTTTATCGGGAATAAAATAAACGTCACAATTTTAAAGCACCCGAATCACGCGAACGAATGGGAATTTAAAAAATATATTCTACGTTGTAATAAAAAACTTTTATTTTATTACGTATAAAATTGGATGAAATATGCCCGTTTGCGGGTCATAGAAATTATTGCTGGGGTAATTTTAGTGATAATATTATTTTTTATAGTTTGTATTGAGCAGGTTATGGTAAAGGGAAATTGATGCAAAGGGTGTTTTGTTACTTTTTGTAACAAAAAATAAGTGGATGACAATTGCTACAAAAGATATAATATAATTCATACAAATATAAAATAAATAAAACAAATTTTCATACAAATATATTTAATTTATATTGTCAGAATAGTTGCATATCACAGATTAATTTCTTTTTTCATTTGAATATGATAATAAAACAATCTCCTCCTTTGTATGCAAAACAACACTAAGAAAAATATTAAACAAATTATATCCAATTTTGAATATTCATCTCTAGTTCACATATATTCTGGTCAATGTAACCTGCAGTGTAATCTTTTACAACACCCTCGCCTGAGCGCCAGCTTTGACATTAAATGCATCTGTCAACTGTCTCAAGATCCACTATAAAACGTGTATAGCGTGGCGACTTGAACAACTATGAATAAGGGTCAATCCATATTTCCCATTTTTCTATTCTTTTCACTATACATGGTGATTCAAAATATAAGCAAAAAAATAAAAACTGCTATTTTATTATTGTTATCTAAAAGTTCATATAAACATATGACCCAAACGGCATTTAAATTTATTTAAGTTTTATTGATAGTAAATTTTAATTTTGAACCATAATTATTATTTTAAATGACCACCGATAACCTTAAAGTAGTCCTACTAATTGCTGTATTAATTGCAAGTACCGTGCCGTTGAATTTCAAACGATGCGGGAGGTTATTTAATTTGTTTACTGTGACACAAGAAAATTAATGAATTTAAGTCTAAGGACCAAGTAGTTTGTGTTGTAGTTGATTTTCTATCCAACAATTTAGATTTACATCACAAACTATGGCAATAATTTGAAAAATCAGTCACATTTTTTGTCTATTTATAAAATTAACCTGTAAATAAAATTTAATTTTTAAAATTTTTGCTATGTTTGCTTTGGATCATTCCAGTCTCATTGTCCAGTCTCATATAGAATCTCAAAAGCAGGTTTAGATCCAATAAATGTCAAGCTGATCCGTCCTTAAGAAACCTTCTATACCCTGGTCCTTCTGTAACCAGCCCAGGGCTACTCCATTATTTTTTTACAACAATAACTTTTGTTTATACAAATTATAACCAATTTAGTTTTTTTTACTGGAAAAAATATAGCCTGTAATGACGCTTGGCTAGCAGTCATAACGGTTATCAGTTTGTTAAAAGTAACAATAGCAGCCACTTCTGCTTAGAAAACCAATGTTTGCCCAGGAATAATATGATCCGCTTTCACCGGTTTTGTTTTCGTATACAATGTGGTTCTTAACTGTAGGCAAAAAATGAAACTTTTCGCTTCGTTTTCAAGATAATCAAAAAAACACATTATTTTTAGAAAAAAAATTATATAGCAAAATTTAAGTAAAAAAAAAACATTTGTAACAATAGTAACAACAAACAATACAATATTATTTTAATAAGTTATCAAAATGACCACCATAAGCGATGATGCAAGCTTGACAACAGACTAAAAGAAAATGATAAACTGCTTCAAAATCTGTTGTGTTTTGAAAGTGCAATGCAGCATTCGCATTTCTCTCTAGTAGGAACTCCACGTTGTTTTTCGGCTCCGCATAAAGTCTAGGCGACTTTCCGCCCGTTTAGAACTAACGCTGACTCTTGATTTATCTAGAACTGCGTCAAATTTTCTGCCAAGGTGTGTTGTTGATGTGTACCTCCACTACGGCAATTTCCAATTCCAAATTAACGGAGCCTTCAAAATGCGTCAAAAAATACGCTTTCTGTCCGAAATTCTTAATTGATACAGCTAGGGCGTTACCATTACAGAATCCGTAAACAAAAATGATATCCGCATTTTTATCAAATTTTACTAACCGAAACAAAGAAAACAATTTTGACAATTATCAAAAGCTTGCATCAACGCACACTTGTTAAAGTAATGTTGTTTTTTTTTGTTTTTTTGTTAATAAATTTTTTTTAAACAATGAGTATTTTTTTATTACCTTAAAAACAAAGCAAGATAGACAAAAAAGTTATTTAGATATTCTGTTTGAAATTAAAAAAATGTACGTTAAGTTTTATTTTTCGCCTCTAATTAGGAAACAGTGTATACCAACTTCGTCGCATTTTAGTCTTTAGCCCAATCTGCATACCTGATTGTTCCTTTGAATAAGCCCGAGTAGCATTTTTTGTCAATTCGTAAAAATACCGCAAATTATTACAAATATTTTTATTAAATTATTATTTTATATAAACTCACTATTAAAGCCTGTTCTTCGTGCAAAATATTTGTAGTTTTTAGTCTGTAAATCCCGAAATTTAAACTGTGTTCATTTATGTCTACTCTGTGCGCTGCTTGTGTGGCTTCAACCATTACAAAAAAGTATAATAGTGGTAGTCAGAGTAATAGTTCCATAGCTGCTGTATTTGTTAAAACTGCTCAAAATGACTTCCTCAGGTATGTTATTATTATAATTGGTTTACGTTTATATTTATTATAATTAATTCAAGTTTTTGTAATTTGTATTGATTTAATTTAATTATTAAAAATTATGATAAAAATAAAAAATTATTTTGTATAAATCATAATTTTTTTGACAACTCACATTTATAGCTGGCTTCGGTGCACTATTAATTAATCAGTTTTTTGTAGTTACTTTGGTAGTTCCACGGCTCAAATTTAACCAAAAAAATTAAATTAATTACATTTCTCTATTAACAACCAGAAAACAAAAGATGCCATAAATACGTATAAGCCAGAACAACGTCAAAGAAAACTCAAGAACTAGAACACTAGACTCAAAAACACATCATTGTAGCCTAACCAACTCGTCAATTCCATTTTATAAAAAGTCTACCCACCAATACGGCACTTTCAAATGTAAAGTTAAACACACTCCAAACCTGCACCTAAAAAAACTACAGACCTGTACCACGTGAGCTTAAACGATAAAAAGATATTCATGACTTGTGGAACAATACCTTATAACTGATTAAAAAAACAATTACAAAAAAATAGCACAAGAACAAGAAACAAGCAAAACATATTAACTTGTTAGATAATTGACTAGTCACACCTATAAGGCTAACAAACTCATTGCGTGCATTAGCAAAATTAAATAAATAAAAAACAGTAGATGTGACAAGACAAAATATACACTCAGATGCAAAAAAAACAGGGTCATTGGGTAATTTTTGGCAAAAAAAAGGGTAATTTTTTAAAAAACTTTTAGTGTTTCACAATCAAAGAACATTAATAAACACAAATATATATACACAAACAAAAATGCATTTCTGCAAAATTAATTTAACAGAGATTAATAATGAAAATTTTGGTTGAATAAGATTTCAATACTTTGTATTGCCTCCTTGAGCCCTAACTATTGCCTGCCACTAATATCATTTTGTGAAAAATTCTGCCATTGTTCCTGAAGTGCTCATTTATTGTGGTTGGTGTAACTGCACGTCCTCTAACACGCCTACCCAGCATCTCCTAATGACGTGCAGGTCAGCCAAATTTTTTTATTCCACCTGCAACCAAGTATTCTGTGACGCACCTCCTAGAATGCAGTCTTGCGTTATCCTGCATCAGAATAAAACCATCGCCAATAAATTGAGCAAATGGAACTACGTAATTTTTAAAATCCTCCTCAATATACCGCTTTGCAGTCAGCAATCCTCCATCAATGACAATCAATTCGGTAAAGGCATCCATTAATATTCCTGCCCATACCATCAGAAAACTTCCATCATGGCTAAGCCGGTGCTTATAAGTGCACTCCGCAAATTGTTTTCCCGTTTGCCTCCATACTCGTTTTCTTTCGTCTAGTAAATGTAAGCAGAATCTAGATTCGTCGTTTGCAAGAAAATTAAAGTCTGGCTACTCGGTGACGTACAATTAATTTTGGTCCAGCTGCTGATCTACAAGATTTTAAGCCAGCTTCTTACAACGTTCGACAGTCCACACACTCACAGTTGTACTACAAACCTCACGGAGTTGGTTTCTCATCTCTACTGAAGTCACATGACCATTCCGTAGAGTAGAACGAACAATAAATCGGTCATCGATAGCAATCGTTCCTAGTTCCTGAAAGGTTCCGGCCTAAAAAAAAGTGGACATAGAAACCGGTGTCCCACAAAGATCGGTCTTCTTTACCACCCTATAAAACGTAGTTTACTTATTTGTAGATAATCTCGCGTTGCTGTAGAAGACAAAGAAAATTTAATTACATGTACAAACAAATCGATGACCAAAATCAAACTGGTTTTGGTACCAAAAAACAAAAACATTATTAGCAAGTGCTTAAAAACGTAATGTTAAAACTCTGCAATACAGAGGTATAGCTGACAACTTTATAAACATTTGCTCTTTTTTAATCCAAAAACAGCATTTATTTAGTTAAACTTTAGATAACTCTACAACCTACTAACATAAATGCTAAAATAATAAAATCTTTATATAATAATAGAGATCACAAATAAAAACAAAACATGGCCAGAAAATCAGGTTTAGACTGAGACAAAGTTATTGTCTATCACCAACTTTCTTTAAATACTATTCGAAAAACAAATTAACAAAATGCCAAACCATAGGTATACCTTTAAAAAGTATAAAGTACTTATAGCACAGAATATTGAATATATGACACGCAAACTTATTAAAAAATGCGATAAATGTGGCATACAGAAAACCGAGTATATGTAGATATAAGTAGAATAACAAAATCTTACTATCTTGGATAAGCAAAATATCAAACAATGTAATGCATGTAAATGCCTAAGTGTAAAAATATCAAACAAGAAAATACTTGACAAAGCAATAGCTGAAAAAAATCTATAAAGTAGAAAAGATATATCCATGCTGAACAGTATACTATAGGATAAACACAGACAATAAGTACAGAATATACAATTGAATAGTTAAAAGTATAATAACATACAGTTGTCAAGTGTGGCCTTCCTTTAAATAACAAAACAAAAAAAAAACGCTAAAACTGCAGAAATAAACTACTGACGAAAAGCAGCTAAAAAATCTGGAATAGAAAGAATTAGAAATATAAAAGATATAATGACAGTTAAGCATAAAATTTTACGGCCAAAAACCCTCTCTGATGGAGTGATAAAATCTCTCCAGTGGTTCAAAATCCACTTAAAACTACAAGTCCCTTGTAATGTAAGTTGCCAGCATTACGTGCAGAGATAGAGGCCTATATCAAAAAGGATAGAAAACGGCTGATTAAAAAAAAAAAAAGAAACATGACATTGTAGATTATATGAGAACTAGAGAACTCAGATAGTACAAACAGACAAAGAGGATAGATCTAAAACAATTACAAATGAAAGTTTTACACTAAATACAGCAAAGAGAAAAAAAACTAGAAATAGGGGTCCAGAAGAAAAGACTAGAGAAAGATACTTGAAAAAATATATAAAAGTAGAGATTAAAAATCAGAAAATGGCAAACGTTATAACCCAATAAAACAAAATTGTAAGATAATAACAGACTAAAGCAAAAATATTTGAAATATTTTGTTATGTTGATACATGAGTTAAAGTAAGACTACAACAAGTTTTAAAAACAAAATCTCTACTTAAAAAAAGCTACCAACCAAACGGAGTTAAAATTCAAACTCACTCAGTCATCAAAATCTTTACTTACAAAGAAGTAGCAACGCGGTAAAAATAACAAAAACGAGTTCAATTCATATCCTCTCAGTCAAGAAAATCATTGAAGATATAGTTTGCCAACTTCATAGTACAACCTGAAACAAAAAAAAAACAAAGTTGCAAACTGTCTTTTTGTTGCAGGAAGAAAGTCGCATTATAAACAGATAAAAGATTTATGTTATGTTTTGACGCAAATTAAATTTAAACCAATTTTTAAATTTTTAATGTAATGCCTGTTTAATTTGAAATATTTTAGACTAGTTTCAACATATAAGTCATCGTCAATAAATAATTATGTTTTTTGTATTTTTGTAACATCGAGTTTAAACAAGACAGTAATATAAACGTTAAATTCTAGAACAAACATATAATCAAATAATAGTACCTGTTCAATTCATATTAAAAATTCTGATCAATATTCTAATGAATAGTAAAATAACAAGAGACCTGCATACAGAATTCCATTAACGTAATCTACATGCAACCAATGTGCCACTCAACATCGCAAACCTTGAAACGTCAATAATATCGCTAATTGATGTAAATTATGCATGACCATTTGATTAATATAAAATGCGGATCTCTTGTAATCGCATTTTAATGTATTACACACAAAAATTTCTGTAATTTATTTGCAAAAAAAAACTTAACTTGCGTTCTTTAGTAAAAGTGTAAAAGAACAATATTGTTGTAAATATATTGCAAACAGGGTTTTATTATAATATTCACTAAATATTTTAGATAAAAAAAAAAAATAATTTAAATTACTATTGTCATGCTGTAGGCTATTGTTTCAATTCAAACAAATTAACATATTATTATATAAACATCCACTAAATAAAATATATCAATTACCAAATTATGTAAAACTCCCTTTGCAAGCTGTCACCGTCGCAACTTGATATTTTATCATTAGCATTAATTAATAGATTTAGATCAATCGACACCGGAACCAATGCCCTCCATGTATAGGGAATTCAATAGTAAATGCATTAGGGCATAAAAATTGTTTGAGGAGCAGATGACCCCTGCAGATGGACAGATGGCGATAAAGGGATGCATACTATCCTTTCAATATCTCGATTAATTTGAATATCATTACATAAATTATAATTTAATGAGACATTAATACCATAGATTATATATTTAATAAGCAACGGCTTTGCTATTTAGTAAATCGGTATTTAGATAGAACAATATATTAAATTATAACTCAAATATGTATTAATAGATAATTCTCACTATAATTTAATATATTTGCAATTAATATTAGAAGTTTATAGTGTTCTTGAATATTGTAATTTTTTAAGGAATTTTACTTGTCCAACCAACCTTGCTTGATGCTTCTGTTTGCATTTATAAAACATATTTATTTCATATTCAAAAATTAATTTTATTTAAATTAACTAATAATTAACAAATTGCAACAATTTGCATTATAAAATTCAACTAACAATAGTCTACTAAAACTAAAATATTTTAATATTGTTTTTATTTTATTAATTAAACCTTCCATTCATATAAGAATTATAAACCAATATTAACCCTTATTTTATAATAATTAGATTTAGAAAAAAAAACTGTAAATGTAACCGTATTGATTAAAAAAATTTTAACGTATTTTTTTCAAACTAATATTCATGCAATAAGGTAGTCGACTGTAGCTCAATGATCTAGTCACTAGACAAGTCAACAGTCCTTGCACTAAACTCTAGTGCAAGGACTGTTGAGTAGGCAGCATGGGTTCGATTCCCATTTAGTGGTGTAGTTCAAATTCTACGTTAAACTGTAGGTCTCGCATGTTTGTGTAGAACTATTATCGCACACCACAAACACACAAGGTTTTAGTCACCATAAAAATTACAAAAACTTTTCAAAAGAATAATTTAAGCTCAAAAGTACAATTTTATTAAAATAAATAAAACTCAAAATTGACAGATAAATTGACACATTCAAGTAAATTTGAGAGTAAAGTAAAATAAACAACGCATGTTAAGACGTTTTTCATTCATAAATATGATATGATAAACAATAATCTAGAAAACTACCTTTATCTGGCTTCAGATACAGACTTCTTAACATGCGCAAAAAACTATATAAACAGTTTTTTTATATTATTTATTATTTTCTTTTAAATTCCATAAAACAATTTTTTTTTAAATAAAAAAAAATGTAACAGTCAACGTCACGCACAAAATCCAAACAATAAATCAGAATTTAGAATTTATATTTACATCCTTACAAAATTCAAACAAGGCATGAACCGAAACCTAGAAATCATTTACAGCGTCGTGTGTTTGCCAAATAAAAGCAGCATCAAGGTAATAGGTTTTGGCAACAGATCCTCTTTAGTAAAAAGGCGCATTTTAATATAAGCGGCTGCGTAAACAAGCAAAACTATCGTATTTGGAAATTAAAAAATCCAAAAAAAGATTTTTAAGAAGAAAATGTATCCTCAAAAAGTGACTGTATGCGCCTTGAGGGTCTGGTGGTATAACATATTTAGCAAAACTTCAGCAAAGCTAAATATCTAAAACAACTATTTAGAATTTTTTAACATCTTAAGAGCAATAAAATTGCTTCAGTAGCATATATAAAGTACTAGATTTACAAATAAACTTTACTATATGGTAATCCATAATAATAATAAAATAAATCACTATTTAAGTTTTTTTTAAATTTTTTTATAGTTACAATCAAGTCTTCAACTAATAATATTTGTTTGCTGCCTAAAAAATTATTAAATAATTGTTTAAAACTCATCTGTACAAAAACATGATTGATAATAATTAGTTAAAGAATGTAGTTTCAATATAAACCATCAGACCATGTTATTATGAAACAACATTGGTTGCTTAAATACTCCTAGTAGGTGGATTGGTCATGTGGACTGTAATAAATAACCTAAAAAGTTAACAGTAAATGTCTGTTTTACGAGATAGCATCTTCATCAATTTAAAGTTAAAGTAAGCTTAGTTAATAAGAGACAAAACAGTGACAAATTTCGGTTCCTTAATCCTTAATTAAAAGACTTAAAAAAAAGCGTTTCAAATAGGGTACTAAAGAAGAATGATAAGAACTAGCTAGAAAAACAAAATAACAAATGTAAAAGTAGAACAAAACAAAAAGAAAAAAAAAACAAATAAAGAGTATTACAACCACAAAGAGACAGCATGATAAGACACATTCTTTGAATGTATACAAAAAAAGCCCTCGCCCCGATTATATCATCGCACCCTCGCTCACCAAAATTAAAAATTAAATATTTTCATTTCTATTCCTTTATTTCTGTAATAGTTATAGTTTTTAACTCAATCAATTAATGTTATTAATTACAATGTCACTTAAATGCAGAAAATGCTTACATTTTGAAGTTTATACGATAATACCATGCTAGAATCAGAACAACGTTTGCCGTCGTTTCCGAACATTATGGTCAGAAAAAAAGATATGTAATAAAAAAATAAAACAGAATGGTGTACATTTTCAAGCAATCTATATGATTGACAACTTAAAAAAATTAGTTGAAGTAAAATCTAGTAGAACATCAAAAATAATATTATTAAGAAGAGCCTTAAAGTTCTTAGGTTTATACAAGGAAATACATAGAAAACTAGAAAAGCTTTTTGGTAATTTTTTTATCTGTCAAAATAAAGTTCCTGCAGGTGCTGTAGTTGATAATGTCTAATGCGGAAGTCAACTTAGAAACCCCAAAAGCAAAATCGTGCAGTATTCTAATTAATTGACCATGTAGAATCGCTGGTGACTCTAGGAGTTTCACCACCGCGTAAAGCCTACAATGTTCGTGGGGTTTCTAAAATTCTTTCCACGTAGAAAAGACTTTTGTCGCAAAGAATTCAATCAAAATGCTCTAAATATTCTTACACCAAAGATCGGAGTTGGTGGCAAAGCATAAAAACGGTTTCTTCAGTTTGTAATTACAATGTAATCAACTTTAAAAAAGCTCAGGTTAATGTTGTTAAATGTTTATGTATTGCCATCAGAACTCCATGTACTTTTTGCTATTGTATCTCGTCATTTTCAATTACCGGAAAAACTAATATTATTTCAAACATTAATGTACAATAAACATTTGTTTTTATGACTTGTAGCCAACACTTTGGTCTATAAAAATGCGGGTGTTTCAGAACCGCTTTTCTTGGCCCTTGCCAAAATCAAAAACAATTTTGAAGACTGTGTTTTGTTTCCTAAGTCGTTCTAAATTTAACTTTTTTATCATAAAGCAATTAACCTCAGATATGTATTAAATTTTCATTAATTTTTATATTGTAAAAACGTAGTAACACTTAAATAAAAAAGTTATATATTATTCTACAAAATAGTGTATTTGCAGAAATAAGTAAACTTTTAGTTAAGTATCAAGCTATTATCTATTTTATAATTCTTTTAATTAACAATATTCTTTTTTACGTGTTTAAGTTTTACTCATCATTAATTTTCTTGGTTTTAACTTCAAGTTCTTCGTTGTTGTGCGTTTTACAGCTATTTTACATCACCCCAAAAGTCATTCAATTTGTTTAAAAAAATTGATAAGACCAACTGCTTATTAGGTGATTTCCAAAACACCCCGGTAGATAAAGAGCAAGCTAGTGCTCTATAACTAAACCATCTCACCGTTAGTTAGTTCATAACTCAAAAAAATGTTCTTATCGATGTTCTAAACAAAATTAACCCAAATATCAGTTAATTTATTTAACAAACTAAACTTAAAAAATTACAACGTGTTTTGAGAGTATATAAACAATTTAAATAGCAAAAAAATATATATATTACTGTCTAAAATCAAGTCAATATGAATAAATATAAGAAGATCAAAAAATATATTTATTATGAATTATAGTAATTAGCTAAAAACATTAAAAAAAATATTTTTGCCACCCTAAAATCTACCCTATTTTATTTAACAGATTATTTTTTTTTGTTTTATTTAGTAAATCAAAGTCTATACAAATCCAAAGTTTCAGAATTTTACTAAGCCATTTCTACTTCCATCTCCAAACATCTACCCCAAGTTAATAATCAAATTTTTAATATTATTTTCATAATCACAATCCTAATTTAAACTAGTTTTATAGGTTTTATCAAATTTTTCAGCAAAAAAATGTTTATTCTACCGCACTGTGCGTCGCGTCGTGTAGCCGGTAATAGTTTATGAAAAATCCCTTTTTGTCTTTCAGCTTTGCTTTAAAATCTACAAAGCGTTCACTAGTGAGCCAAATTGGACTTTAATCGTTGTTTTGCTTGATACCCTTGAATCGTGTTATAATCTTTGCAGCAGTTATGAATTTCTCATGTTTAACTTAAGACTTCCTAACTTGGTATTGTTGTATACTGATGAGATATAACACATCTTTACTAAAGTATTTGTTGACGTCAACCTAACGTTTTGTATTCCATACTAAAGTCAAGCATTCTACTGTACCGCGGTTTTGTTAAGTCTTGAGTCGTGTTATAATTTGTGTAGTAGTTGTAGATTTCTCATAATAGTTTACTTGAAATTTTGTAAAACCAGCGGTGTTTCCCAGTCTGGTGGTGTTGTACACTTCGCTAAAATCTTTTTCATAGTGGCTTCTGTTCCAACCGTTAATGTAACTGTTTGCAAATAAATTCTTCACTTAATAGCTTCTTCTTCTTTAGGTGCCTTCACCTATCCGAAAGTTGGCAATCATCACCGCTATGCGTACTTTTGAGATAGCCGCTGCAAATAGTTGGTTTGTATTGCAATTGAACCAGTCTCGCAGATTTTTCAGTCATAAGTGGCGTCTTCTTCCAACGCTTCTTCTTCCTTGTATTTTCCACTGTATTATTATTTGATGCAGATAGTACTTCTCCCTCTAGTCACGTGTCCCAAGTATTGTAACTTCCGCGTCTTAATGGTGTTTACAATTTCCTTTTTTTTCTTCACCTAATTACGCCTGTGTCTGTTACTCGGTTCGTCCATGGTATTCTCAATATTCTTCTGTACATCCACAGTTCAAAAACCTCTAACCTTTTGATGTCCGCATTTTTAATTGTCCATGCTTCTGCTCCATACTATAGAATTGGTTGTATACAACATGCCGTTAATCTTGTTTTTAATTCTAGGCTTAGATCATTTCCACATAGAGCTTTTTCAATTTTATGAAAACTGTTCTAGCTTCTGCTATACTAATTTTTATTTCCACCAAACAATCGTTATCTTAGTTACTGGTTGTGCAAATAGTTGTACTTTGTTACCCTTTCTATGAGTTCATTGTGTACGTAGATGTTTTCGTTATTTTGTAAGCAGTCCAAACGTCGTTGTAACAAATAATCGTAAAGATTATGAAATGAACTATAAAATAAAAACCTTTCTGTGAGTACGTGTCAGAGAAAGCATACAAAACCTATTAGAGGTTAGAAAAGAATTGCAACTGTTGAAATTATAGTAAAAAATAGATAAAACCTTAAGAAACTAAAAAAAACTTATCTAGTAACAAAAAGAAGATAAGCCTATTAAAGATTCTAAAAATTTTGAGTCTTAGTAAACTTGAGTAAACTTTATAAATTTAAAAAAGTTATCCTAAGCCTAAAAAAACTTACTCTAACTTAAAAAAAACTTCAGAATCTAAATAAAAGACTAAAAATGTTTAAAAAATTTAAAGCCTTTTCAAAATTCTAATATGCTCAGAAACATTAAAAAGTTTTAGTTGTACAAAAATTGAAATAAAATAATAAAAAAATAAAAATTTAAAAAAAATAAAAATTAAAAAAAAAATAAATAAATTTTGTTTATGCATTGCAGGCATACTATTTCCACAAAAAGTCTCGTCAGTATCTACAGTATATATTTGTGTTTAATTCCAGGTACATACAAAAGCAGCTTGTAAGGTAGTAACACAAGCGTAAGCCCTTGCAACAACAAAAATAACAAAAATTAGGATTTATCTGAAGGTAACTAGTCATAAAATTTTATGTTTAAGAAACTTTAGAAAAATAAGTAAGTTTAAAGTGATGTTCACAAATTCTTTCATCTGAAACAAGATAGCGTTTTTGAGTCATTGGTCTGATTCCCAAAATTGTTGCAACCTCTTGTCAATTTGCAATGTACTAATGTGGCAATCGATTGTAACAGATGCGTTGCCAGACACACAATTCATCCCAAGCTCGTGTTTTGTAATAATAAACCTCAAGTGTTCTTTGTTAAAAAAGCTGACCAATAAAAATTACTCCCAAAATATACCTATAAATTTTTACTGACTTGTTAAAATTGATGTTTTCCATCAATTTGCCAGACAATTTCGTTGACTGGCATTCAACTAAGTTGTGCCTCATTGCTTTAACATAAATTAAATTGAAATCCATTGTCATTAATGTAGACTTATTACTCTTACAAAAATGACATATTGATTCATATTCTCACTAACTACCGTAATTGAGATAGTTGCTGTTGCACAAATGGCGTACTGGCTCATATCTTCTCTAACTGTCATATATGTAGAAGTTGGCATTGTAGACAATGCTATTATGCCTCTTGTTGCAAATCTTCTTGGCCAACATTGATGCAATACATATCATATACAGTTTATTGCTGTTTATTTTTGGTAGTTAAACTAATAGGACAGGTTTAGAAATGTCGTGCAATTAAAATTCCGTAATTTTAATTGCACATGCGTTTTTGGGGGCTGCCAAATTATGAATGTTTCAAGTATTTCGTGCTTCTAATACTTTGCATCGTCAATAAATATTGGTTTTTATATTTTAATTCAATATTCTTCCAATTTGTCCTTAGTTAAGAAATCAAAAGATAAAGTAAAGACGTGTCCTCATTTATTGCCCCTAATGCTTGTACATTTTTTTGTAAAATTGTTTATGTGATTCCTGATAGATGCCAATAAATTTGTTGACTTTTTTAAAGTTTTGTTTGTGTTAATTAACAAATTAAATCCGTCGAATTACTGCATAATATCCAATTACCAAATAATCCATTGAACGGTGAGATAGCTCAGTTATAGAGCGTTATCGTAGCACAGTCAACCCCCAAAATATGACTGAAATAATGACTAGCTCTTGAACCATTGGGAAGTGATTCGAAAGTTATTTTATAAGCTGTTAGTTCCATAAACCATCTTTAAATAAGTCGTAAAACTATTAAACGAATGAAAAATAGCTGTAAAATGCACAATAAAAAAAAAAGAACTTAGGCAGTAACATAGTTGGAATGATGCTGCTGTGTTTGAAATTCTGGATATTTCTGACATGGCATCGGTAAATGCTTTGAAGTAAGTAGTGTATTTTTTCAAGATTTGTCATTTCTGTACATTTCTATTAGTCGGCATTGTCCATGCTGTCGGTTTCGTTAACTTCAATGTTAGTTTAAATTATTTCAAGTTCTCTCACAGTTTCTTTAAGCTTTCCTATTTCATCTATATTTCAATTTAGCATTGCCGTCATCTAGAAACATATTGTTAAATGTGTGAGGATTATAATTCTTTCAATAATGACCTTGATAGTTACGCACCACAAAGATCCGGTTCAAAGGACCGTTAATTGTTTAATAAAAAGTATGCTGACAGATGTACCTCTTCTGCAGGTTTGATTTTTATTTTGAGTTGTTCTTATCTAAATACCCAGAAACATAAACAAGCTCTCGGATAAAAATATCTGTAATATCATAAAACAAACTGTTCAGTACCCTTCACGGTATGTTTTATGATGCCGGGTTTTTCCCGTAATTGATAATTTTGTATATATATTTTCTTAATTGCATATTTTATGGGTCTATATTGTTGGAAGAATTGTTGTGCAGCTGCATGATTAGTTTATTGGGGTAGCGTCTGGAGACGGATTAGTGTGGCGCGGCCTAATGACATTTTAGTTTCTAGTAATTTATTCATAAAAACGATAAATGTTTACCTACCGAGGGTTTTTACAACCACCTTTTCTTAGAAAATCATCTAATGCATAATATCCCTACTTAGCTATGTTACCCCTTCTTAATCTTTATTTTTGTATATATACTTGTAAGGTTTATTGTAGTAGTCAATTATATTTCTAAATGCAAATAAATACATACAAATAAAAATAGAGTTTATTTTTGTTCGTAAAAAACATCAATCAATACGTATCTAATAAAAAAGCTTATTAGATCATTCATTGGTCCTTCGAACCGGATTTGTGCATCAGTACATACATATTTGTACAACACAACAATTCACGTTTTTTAACATCAATTAACATCGCATCCTAGCAATATGGATAAAGCAGCAATGGCAAAGAAGAGAGCCGTAATCAAGGCTTCATTCACACGATTAAAGAATCTCTTTGCTTCATTTGACGAAGATGTCTCATTACTCACCGAAAGGATCGACAGAGCGCCTGAGCTGTTTAGGCAGTTCGAAGAAATTCAAACCAGTATCGAAGAAGTAGATGAAAAGGAAATTGAGTCGTCAGAACGAGATAACTTTGAAAAATCATATTTCGAATACATGGACGCTGTCAATAAATATAAACTTAAATGGGCAGAACAAAGTACATCTGAACAGATCCCTAGCCGCTCTGGTTCTACAAGCACAACTGAAACAAGCAACGTTAAGCTTCCAACAATTAGTTTACCATCTTTTACGGGAAACTATAATGAGTGGCTACCATATATAGAATTATTCATGGCAATGATCGATAACAATGAAGGGCTGTCCAATGTACAAAAGCTACAGTACCTACAATCAACATTGAAAGGCGAGGCGTACCAAACAATTAAATCATTGGAAATCACTAACGCGAATTACACAGTTGCGTTACAACTTTTGAAACAACGGTATGAAAATCCCAGAATCATAACACAAACACACATCAGAGAAATGTTTGCTATGCCCAGCATCCAGAAGGAATCTACAGTCGCATTACGCAAGTTGGTCGACTGCACTTTACAACATCTTCGTGCTCTTAAGTCACTTGGCCGCCCAGTAGACTCATGGGACGATCTAATCGTGTATCTTATATGCACGAAATTAGACAACAAAACCCGTAGAGATTGGGAACAATCAATAGAAGAAACCAAACCTCCAACAATGAAAAAACTAGAACAGTTTTTGTCTGTAAGATGTCGATTACTAGAAACCTTAGGGTCAGAGGATAACCAAAAAACTGCCAAGTCGGAATCACGCAGAACAATGATTGTGGAATCAAAAGGAAAATGCTCTATGTGTGGATCAACAAATCATTTCGTTTACAAATGCAAAGAGTTTCTTCAACTTCCAATCAGCGGTAGAATTGAACGGGCTCGACGTGAAAGATTATGCCTGAATTGTTTAAAATTCAACCACAATGCAACGTCTTGCAAATCAAGTGGATGCAGAGAATGCGGCAAAAAACACAACACTTTGTTGCATTTACCAATTAATGAAGCAGTTCAGATAGAACCCAATACTCCCTGCACCAGTGTACACGTTAGTTCCAGCAGCCATCATACAAACGTCATAAATTATGTTTTGCTGTCAACAGCAATAATATTAATAAAAAATCAATACGGCAAATATCAAAAAGCCCGGGCGCTACTCGACAGCGGATCGCAAGTCAACATTATGACAACAAAATTAATACGTCAATTAGGATTACCAAATCATAAAGAGAGAACAACGCTGACTGGCATAAATGGAAATCAGGCACCTGTAATGGGCACTACATCTACTAGAATACGGTCAACAACAGAAAACTATGACAGACCGCTTACCTTTCTTATATTAGACCGTATCACGGGACATCTCCCCGGGCAATTAATAGATACAAAGCTACTTAAAATACCCAATAATTTGACTTTGGCAGATCCACTCTTCTATCAATCAGGAGAGATCGATTTACTAATTGGAGCCGAGTTATATTTTGAATTAATGTGTACAGGCCAGATTAAGTCCGGTACAACAATATTACAAAAATCCAGATTGGGTTGGATACTAGGCGGAACTGTGCCTTTACAAAATACAAAGGCATTATGCGGCATAGCATTACAAGAATTAAATCTGAATGTAGAAAAATTTTGGAAGATAGATAACATAGACGATAGAACTTCATGCACAGCAGAAGAGCATTACTGCGAAAAATTCTTCAAGGATACAACTAGAAGAGATGAAACGGGAAGATTCATTGTGAGTTTACCATTTAAAGATGACATTGAAAAATTGGGAGATTCCTATGGAATGGCTTTACGGCGTTTTTACAATATTGAGAAAAAACTTCTGCAACGTCCTGCATTGAAGCTAGAATATAGCGAATTCATACACGAATATGAGGAATTAGGACACATGAAAAAACTTAAAGAATATAATCCTAACGAAAAAGGTTATTTTCTACCTCACCATGCAGTAATAAAAGAAGACAGTATAACTACCAAATTGCGGGTTGTATTCGACGCCTCAGCAAAAAGTACAAGTGGGATTTCTCTCAATGATCTTTTGATGGTTGGACCGGTCGTTCAGGAAGACCTTTTTATGATTTTGTTGAGGTTCCGCACGCATAAATATGTGCTATCCGCTGATATTACCAAAATGTATCGCCAGATTCAAATAGAGCCTAGCCAAACAAAAGTTCAGCGTATATTATGGCGAAACAATATAAATGAAGACGTACAAGTTTATGAATTGAGCACGCTTACATACGGCGTTGCTAGTGCTTCATATTTGGCGACGCAATGCATAAAGCAATTGGCAGAAGAAGGTGTACAAAAGTTTCCCACAGCAAGTAAGATAGCAACTCGCGACTTCTACGTGGACGACCTACTAACAGGCGCAGAAACCGTAGAAGAAGCAATTATTATCCAAAATCAAGTTTCCAAGTTGCTACAATCGGGTGAATTCCAATTAAGAAAATGGAAGTCTAACAACAATCTTATATTAAAAGACATGGACCATTCCAATCAAGAGCATCACATCTTGTCCCTTGATAAAGATAAAACACAAAAAACATTAGGAATATATTGGAATACCAAAAAAGACATAATACAATATATGACAGCTGAACTCCAAAAAAGAAAAAGATCAACCAAACGGATTATACTATCAGAAGTATCGAAATTGTTTGATCCATTGGGATTAATGACGCCCGTAACTATTACCGCAAGAATTCTTATTCAAGGGCTATGGGAGGCAAAAACCAATTGGGACGAATCTGTGGATCAGCAAACTCACACAAAATGGCAGCAGTATTGCGAAGAGTTGCAGCTATTAAATAACATAAAAATCGAAAGAAATGTGATAAAGTATCCAAAAGAGTCGATAGAAATATTCGGATTTTCGGACGCCAGCGAATTAGCATATGGCGCTGCAGTATACATCAAGAATGGAAATAAGCATCCGCACGTACAATTACTTTCTGCAAGAGCTAGGGTAGCACCCATGAAACAAATATCACTTCCAAGATTGGAGCTGTGCGCCGCATTGGTACTAGCAAAACTAGTAAAGAAAATAAGGACGGCCCTGGAAGTGAATATATCAAGAATTCACTTATTTACAGATTCTACAATCACTCTTGGTTGGATAAAATCGGATAGTAGAAAATGGAAGACGTTTGTAGCCAATAGAGTAGGAGAAATACATTCTTTGACCGATCAAAACCAGTGGTGGCATGTGCGAACACACGAAAACCCGGCAGATCTGTGCTCTAGAGGATTATCCCCTGGTGAATTAGTAAACAACGAGTTATGGTGGCATGGTCCAAAATGGCTACTTACAAATCAACGTCCCGAGCAACCCTGTAACTTTGATTCAAAAATCATGCCAGACTTAAAAGCATTGACTGCAATAACGATACCCGAATGCGAACTTTTTATAAGATATTCCAGCGCAAATAAATTGATAAGAATCACGGCATGGATTATGCGTTTCTTCAAAAAAACGCATCAAAAAACAGTTGTGACTGGTACACTTACCTTAAAGGAAATAATGGAGGCTACAAACTTACTGGTTATGCAAGTGCAGAAGGAAGCATTTATCAAAGAAATTTGTTGTTTAAAGGCAGGATTAGAGTTACCAAGAAAAAGCAAACTTCTTTGCTTAAATCCATTTTTGGACAATAATGGCATAATAAGAGTTGGTAGGAGACTACAAAAGGCTTTATTACCAGTGGATCATAAGCACCAAATTGTGTTACCCAGCCAGCACAACTTTACAAAATTACTAATTTCCCAGGAGCATAAATTGCAACTACACGCAGGATTGCAGTCTACATTAGCATCACTACGGGGAAGGTATTGGATTTTATCAGCCCGGAGCACGGTGAGAGGAGTGCTCCGAAAATGCATTACGTGCTTCAAGCACAAACCAAAGACGTTACACCCAATTATGGGAAACCTTCCAAAATCAAGAGTGACATCATCACGACCGTTTCTAATAACTGGTGTCGACTACTGTGGGCCATTTTTGATAAAGGATGGTCAAACAAGAAGTAAGAGAAAGATAAAAGCATATGCTGCAATATTTGTATGCTTGTCAGTAAAAGCCGTACACATAGAATTGGTGACAGATCTTTCGTCAGAGACATTCATGGCAGCATTACGAAGATTTGTATCACGCCGAGGCAAGCCGCAAGAAATTATGTCGGACAATGGAACCAACTTTGTAGGTGCTAACCGAGAGTTGCATAAGCTCCTATCTTTCATGTTAAAGGATCAAGAGCAATTTACGAATTCCATGACACAGGAAGGTATTAAATGGACCTTCATACCACCTCGTTCGCCACATTTTGGGGGCATATGGGAAGCGGCAGTAAAGAGTTTTAAGCACCATTTGAAAAGAGTAGCTAGTGACGCAAATCTCACGTATGCAGAAATGAACACCTTAGTGTGCCAAATTGAAGCAATTTTAAACTCTCGCCCATTAACGCCAATGTCAGAGGATCCAAACGATCTACATTTTTTAA
Source organism: Tachinus rufipes (assembly GCA_963932245.1). Taxonomy (NCBI): domain Eukaryota; kingdom Metazoa; phylum Arthropoda; class Insecta; order Coleoptera; family Staphylinidae; genus Tachinus; species Tachinus rufipes. The sequence continues at coordinate 37,361,616 of OZ010744.1, forward strand.
CGCCAGGACATTTCCTCATCGGGGATGTTATAACAAGCATTCCAGAACCAAGCCTGTTAGACATAAAAGTGAACCGACTATCACGATGGCAACACATTCAGCAAATGCAACAACACTTTTGGAGGAGATGGTCCAAAGAATACTTAAACGAACTGCAAACCAGAACAAAATGAAAAACATCAACCACGGGACTGGATGAAACTCTGCAAGCAGGAAAGATGGTACTCATACGCGACGATAATACACCTTCGTTTCAATGGAAGTTAGGCCAAATTGTAGAAACATTCCCAGGGATGGACGATGTGCCTAGAATTGCATCAGTAAAAATGTCGACCGGTACTACAAAAAGGGCAATTACGAGACTATGTCCATTACCCATCGAGATTTAGAAAGAGGCAACTTTCAAGGCGGCCGGTATGTTCAGTACCCTTCACGGTATGTTTTATGATGCCGGGTTTTTCCTGTAATTGATAATTTTGTATATATATTTTCTTAATTGCATATTTTATGGGTCTATATTGTTGGAAGAATTGTTGTGCAGCTGCATGATTAGTTTATTGGGGTAGCGTCTGGAGACGGATTAGTGTGGCGCGGCCTAATGACATTTTAGTTTCTAGTAATTTATTCATAAAAACGATAAATGTTTACCTACCGAGGGTTTTTACAACCACCTTTTCTTAGAAAATCATCTAATGCATAATATCCCTACTTAGCTATGTTACCCCTTCTTAATCTTTATTTTTGTATATATACTTGTAAGGTTTATTGTAGTAGTCAGTTATATTTCTAAATGCAAATAAATACATACAAATAAAAATAGAGTTTATTTTTGTTCGTAAAAAACATCAATCAATACGTATCTAATAAAAAAGCTTATTAGATCATTCACAAACCCTTGTAATAACGACGAGAGTTTACTGTTAAGTTAACTATTTGCAAAAACTTAAATGATATGTAATAATTTCTGACTAAATATTAAAATTTACATTGCTTATATTCTAAAAATGGTTGAGGTAAACATTCCTCATTTGGATTTTAGCGGACTACTGCATTCCAGGAATTTTTGACGTTTTGAATTTCATAATGTTCTAAACTGTTTTATTACCTATGGATTAATAAGCTAATAAAATTATTTCTGAAAAGAAATAACTTCAAACATAAAATACCTTTCTAACCTAGCATAACTAGTATAAAGTAAACAATTTTTATAGATTGTTTATATTTTATTTTAAATTTGTGTTATAAAAGTTTAGACGATTAGGACAATAAATGTTGCAATGGTTGCTCTTCATAATATATTAATGTTTACATGGTATATTAAAATTATTTTTATTTTTGCAGAAGTTTTAATTTTAAAATTTTATTGTTCAATTATTAATAAATGCGTATCAATTATTAAAAATGATTGTCATACATTTTTCTTCTAATAAAATCTAATGACAAACGTTATTAAATTATAAGTATTTCCTTTGATGTTAAATTCATTGACATTTGATATATTTTAAATCGGCTCCCTAACGAATCGTCTAATATTCACCCCACACTTAATCTTCATAACTCAAATGATTTAATATAGGGTGGGTTTAATACGATACAATTAGCACGAATATATTATGCAAGGTATTATTAGACATTGATATGAATGACTCAAAAGAAAACAATTTCATCTATTGCACAAAAGGTAACAATAGAATTAAAACCGATTTAGCCAGTCTATTAAAAATATGAATTTTGATATTGTGTATTGATTTCAGCAAAATTCAATTGAATCAGTTTTATACCCCATGAAGTTTAAATTCAACTCACCGATCAATCAATTTATCTTGTGGGAAGTTTCGTCACGGATTCACACAGTAGGTAAACCAATCACACACAATTACAATAACATTCTTCACGTGTCGACTGAATGTTAAGGCATAAGTTATTTATAATATAAATGATTGAAAGAGTCACTACACAACGACGTGTCGCGTTGTACTGAACAAAGCACTCAATCGTATCCGGAGAAAAAGTCCCCACTTGTTTTATCAGAGATAAAAATACATATAGGGAAAAAAAGTATGTTTATTTAGATTTTATTTTCGTGTATTAATACATTAAATAGTTATATATAGATGCCCACATAAATATTGATTATTTAAGAGATTGGTTTGACATTTATTATTTATTTATAAGATTTCGAGCTTGACAATAATTAGAACTAACAGGATTAAATTAAATTTTGCTTAATTGTGCTGATCAGTTAGATATTAAAATTAAAATCAAATTTGTTCGCTTGATCATAGAATAAGCTAGCATTTGTTTTTATCGCAATACTACAAATATCAACCATTTAATAAATCTATCTGTTAGTTTATGTAGTTTACTATAAAATATTGAAACAAAAATAACAATTAATATACAGCAATAATTCAATCCGCCAAAATATAAAACAATTTAATAAATGTGGTTAACCAAAATACCTTCACACAATACAATAAATTGATAAAAAAATGCAACCTATGCAAATAATTTTTGTCCCAGCTAGTTTGCAGCTTTGTCGTAACTAATGTTGAGACAATAGGGAAATATGCTGCATGCGACGCTGCCTCAGTATAAAGACGTGATTTCAATAGTGTAACATGCTACGTGTTGTCATTTTTAAATATATATTTTAAATATATGGAATGCTACGATTATAGTTTTTTTAACTTTAAAAATGCAATAAATGTTAACATTGTTATTCGTTAGCATTGTTTATAATATATAATATATTTTTCATAATGTTATTTACATTAGATCAAAATAATAACAAAGAAATCAGAAGACAAGTAAGAAAAACTTATTCTAAAAACAAAAGAAGTTAATAGAAGGCCAAAAGTTTTAATAAAAACTAGCTACGCTTTGCAGAAGATATAATATTTATAGCAAAAAGCGTACTATAATTATCTCTAATTAGAGACTTAAAAAACGCAACCGATTAAACCAAACTAAAAATAATCATAATGAATGATAAGAACTGAATACCCAATGTTGACATAAGAAACAAGAGCCTAGAGGTGGTAGAGAAGTATGTATATCTAGTCTAAATTATTTATTTTGCACAAGATGCTCAAAATAAGAAAATAAATCTAAAAACTACCCGAAACAACTAAAAACAATTTAAAGGTCTTTAACCAGTGCGTTCTCCCAACACAAACATACACCTCTAAAATATGGACATTATTAGAGAATGAAATGAAAAGGATGAGAATAAGATGAAAGAAAGACAATGGGCAAAATAAACCATAAACCACATCCACTGAAATTGAATAGAAGAAGCCATGATGATGATAATGATTTACGTAAAGGTAGAGTATCCGAGTATGTTGAGGTAATTCGCACATAAATCTAGAGCCCATTACACAATCAATATAATAGTAATAATATTAGTTTAGTACTTGCAATTTGTAAAAATGCTTTGTTTAGTTAAAGCGTAGAACATATATATTCAATCGCGACTTTGATCATTATACCAATTACCGTAGTTAAATTAAACATTTTACCGGTCAAAGCAAAAATAAAAGCAAATTATAGCTTAAAATTAAATCATGCGTGACTTCTAACTTGTAGTAAATTAATTGTGTAAAGAATCTTAAACAGGTCTTTTTAAAATCGTAGAGATACTTAACAGCTGTAACATTAAATTATTATTTATACACTGGCAGTTGACGCCTTAGAATTTTGTGTTAACAACGTATCTGTGATTGAAATACATAACAACCGTTGAGAGCAAGCTGTGCACTAGCAATTAAAATTTTGGGATTACACAATTTGACAGTTAAGCTTTGATTACAGTAGTAAAAGCAATTATAAACACAATAGTATTAGAGTAAACCTTAGAGAATTTTAGTATTATGATTTATTTGGTCTTATGCTGAAAAAAAAATTGATTTGATCAACTTAAGCAAGCACCCGAGAACAAAACCCAAACCAAGCAGAGCCCAAACACAACTCCGGGCTAATGTAGTTCTTTTGCTTAAAGACGCAGATTTAGTAAACTATAAAGTAAAACCCTTATGACAGAACTAGAATGACCTCAATATAAAGATGGCGGCTAGTGAAGATGGTAGTCAAAATCTGTCTCCGACCATTTCCAAAAATTCTCACTATTTATGTAATAAATGTGAAAAAGTGGTTGAAAAAAGTAAATCTTTGTGTTATGTGCAGGTGTTTGTTCAAAATACTATCATCCTGACTGTGTTGAGATGAAGAAAAGTGTTCTAAATGTTATATGTGCAAATGTAATCACTAAATGGTTTTGCAATACTTGCGTCGTTACTTACGACAATAACAGTGTTTTATTAAAAGCTATAAAGCAAGAAATCGAAAATAGTGAATTTATAACAATTATAAGAACATTGGCAAAAACAGTTGAAGATCTTAAAATTGAGGTTAGTAGCATAAAAACAATATATAAAAACAATGATAAGATCAGTGATATAAATTTAAACGCGCCAAATTTATTAAAATCAGCGACATCTATTGATAAGAGTTTCTACAGCTCTACACGTAAAAATAAAGTATTAGTAAAGGAAACTGTACCTGTGAGAAAAAAAATTACAACTGAACAACTTAAAGATGCGTTAGATGGTACTCATAAACAGAATTTAGCAACAAAAGAAATGATAAATAAAAGAAATGTAAAAACTAATAGAAATACTAAATCAAATGAAAATAAAAATGTAAATTTAAACAATAAGGATAACTTAAATATTGTACAAAATGATAAATGGGAAATCGTCGTAATTGATTTATTGGTAAAAGAAGTTGCTCCACACCGGCAATTACATGTTTATAGAATGGACCCTAAGCTAACAGAAAATAATTTAACAACACACTTAAATAAAAAAAGTTTTGATAATGTCATATGCAAGAAAATGATGTCAAAACATCCTGAACTATACTCGTCGTTTAAAGTAACAGTTCCTTTGAAAGAAATAAAGTCATTAAGTAATATTAATATATGGCCTGTCGGTACATGCGTTGAGCGATTTTTACAATCGCTTACAAACGTAAAAACTCAAAAAACTTAGAACAAAACAACACAGTTTTAAATAAAACAAATAATACCTTACAGTTGTTCTATGTTCATTTACAATCCGTAAGAAATAATCATTATGATTTAGATATATTTTTGAAACAAAATAAGCAAATATCTGCTGTAACAATTAGCAAACATTGATCTTATAACAATCAACAATTTTGAAGTGGGTAGTTATTATTGCAAAAAATCCACTATACATAAAGGCTCTCTCATCCTAGTCAGAAATGATTTTAAGTGCAAATCAATAGAATGTGTCGTTAATTTATCCATTGAAGGTATATGTGAAGTGAGCGCAGTTTATTTGCAATTTTTAAATATTGTTATTGTATCTGTCTATCGTATACCTCTATCTGATTTTAATGAATTTTATGTTAAACTTGATAATATTCTGTGTTATCTAGACAAGAAATATGAAAATATTATAATTGGTGGTGACTTTAATGTAGATCTTATCAAAACCAAATTTGTACCAAATCAATAAACATTTTTTGATGTTCATTGATTTGGTACAAAGTTGCAATTTTGAAATCACTAATTTCAAAATAACTAGGGGAACACCTATCTCAGCAATATGTATAGACAATTTCTTAATTAATATGAACGTACCATATGAAACAACAGTTATTAAACCCAATCTTTCAAATCATTTTGGCTTAATAATTAATTCAGCAATAGATGTTAACAATACAATAACGTATACGCAGTATAAAGAAAAGTTATTGTCTTTAAAACATCTGGATCAATTTTATGTTGCGCTATCTGAAGTTGATTGGTCTTTTGTTTATAAATGTTAAAATAAAATAAAATAAAATTATAAATTTCAACAATAATAAGAAACAAGTTTGGTATACATCAGAACTAAGGAATCAAAAAAATTATTTTAATTTACTATATTCTATTAAGAAACAAACAATTTCAACTGAACTGAGTGTATTAATAAAAAAAATAGCAAATATAAAAACGAAGTCAAAAAAACTAAAATTGATTTTAACAGTAATTGATAATGGAATTATTAGACAAACCAAAACAAGTTTGAAAAATAATTAATAGAAGCACCAATAGAAACAAGTTAATAAAATTTCATCAATTGTATCTGCTAACAATCATCAAACTTTGTTTGTTAACTCAGTTAAACCTGTATTGTATAGTTTTAATCATAATGATAACAGCTATCAATTTTTATTAAACAATTACACAAGTAATACAAGCGCTTCTTGTTTTCTTGAACCAGTTTTGACAATGGAAATCAAATCTGTGATAGGATTGTTAAAAAAGTACTAAAATATGTGTCAAATGTTATTGTTTTGAAGAGGGAATTTTTCTTTCTGAACTAAAATTATCAAAAGTTATACCAATATTTAAAAAAGGGAATATTAACCAATGTAAAAATTATCGGCCTATATCAATAACACCAATTTTTTTTAAAGTATTTGAAATGTTAACAAAAAAGCGCATGTTCTCTTTTTTAGAAAAATTTATTTGTCCGGCACAGTTTGGATACATTCCTTCTAGATCTACAATAAAAACTGTAAAACAACTTGTTCTTGACATCAAACAGGCCTATGAATGCAAAAGTGTGATGTCTGCTTTTTTCTTAGATTTAACCAAGACATTCAACTCAGTCAACCCAGAGAAGTTGTTGCACAAACTCGAAATCTATAGCATAAAAGGTATAGCATTAAATATTGTAAACAGCTACTTAACTGGCAGAGAACAGATTGTCTTTGATAGTAGTACTTTTTCGGATAGAAAAAAAATGTACTACGGTGTTCCTCAGGGGTCTATTTTAGGTCCCCTGTTGTTTCTGTTGTACATAAATGATCTTGAATGTAATGTAACACTAGCAAAAACATATATCATTATGCCGATGACACAACTCTCATTCAAAGTGCTTCTGTGGTGAATGGGTTGAGTCCTTTAGAAGAAGCAAAACAATGGTTTCATGCAAATAATCTAAAGTTAAATGAAGCAAAAACAAAACATATGTTTTTTTCATTACTTAATGCAAAAGGTGTTAATAAATCAATAAAATTTTTGGGTATTCACTTAGACAATAAATTATCTTGGCAACAGCATTTAGAATCGTTGTTCACAAAATTAAGCAGCAATATTTATTTAATAAAAAAAAATAGCTGAGAACATGGATTTAACGGTTACACGAATGGCTTATTTTGCATTTATTCAATCTTTAATTGAGTATGAAGTGCTGCTGTGGAGTAGTTCTCTTCATGCTAATCGAATCTTTGTTTTGGTTTCAGAGATACGTGTAGGTCTCATTTTAAGAAAATGGTTTTTATTACTGTTGCAAGTTTATATGTATTGGCATGTGTGGTGCATGTGAGAGAAGGTATAGATGCTAAAAATTACAAGCTTCAAAATGATTTGCATAATTATTGTACCAAATCAAGTAAAAACATCTGCTTGCCATACTGCAGATTAACAAAAACATTAAATTCATTTTATTAAATGTCAGTCAAAATGTATAATATTTTACTCTATACAATCCAAAAATTACCAGCTAAGGAATTTAAGTTATCTGTAAAAAAAATATTATTAAACAATAAATTATATCATGTTAATGATTATTTTAATTTAAGTTTTTAAATTGTTTTGTTAATGTTCATAAGTGTGCATTCAAAAATGTTTTCTTTTAATACTAACTCATATATTACTCACCTGACGTTTTTGTACTACATTATTTTACTATTATGTTTATGCAAATAAAGTTTATCTTTTTATCTTATCTTATCTTATCTTATCAGCCTATCTCAGTCTCAGGTGCCCCTAAACCAGAAAATGTTGCCAACAACAACTTAAGCAAAACTATGTAGTTGCAAACACCGACTTGGCGTGCAAAACTTTAGTGGGTCAAACCATAACCAAATCTTAAACGTGACATTACCGAAAATGACGTTCGGATAAGACAATAATATGTAAAAAACTGCGCTCACATACACGTAATCCTACTCTGGAATTCCAGGGGATTATCAATCTGTATTATATTTTTATCACGGAATAATGCAAAAGAGAATCGTGCGTACCAGAAAAACACACAACCTGAAAATAAAAGCGGAGTCGCCAAAGTGAAGTGGACTGAAATCCGCTATGAGCGTAGCCAGGTAATAAACAAAACTTTTCCACAACAAATCTTGATAGCCAGTAAACGTATGAAAAACAAGCACGCTAGGCTTAGCCTGGATTCGGTGCTGCTTCCTAAAGGCGCAAAATCTTTTGAAATTATAGAGTTGAAAAAACTCCTAGGTCTTAAGGTCTCTGTTAAACCTAAAAAACATAGTGGTGGCATTCCTCAATGCCACAAATGCCAACGTTTGGGCCACACGGCTAAACGTTGTTTCTCTAAGATGCCAGTCTGTCGCATCTCTTCCGGGTCCCATCAATCGACACAAAGACACACCTCCAAAGAGTGCTCTTTGCGCGGGTCGCACCCCGCCAATTTTAGAAGATGTTCCTTTTATCAGAGAATGTTGGCCTCGCACGGCAAGGCAAATAAATCAACCTCTTCAACTCCCGCGGCCACTCCGGCCCCGGCTCAGTCATTCTCAAAGCCCGCAGGTCTCCGCAAACTTTTTGTAGTGACGGGCAAATCATTTGCTAACGCGGTCGCTCCACCGGTAATTCCTCCGGTTGCAAGCAATGATCATAGGATGGTCGCTCTGTTGAACGACTTCAACAATTTTTATAAGAAAATCATGACGTCTCTTCTTCAGAAACAGTAATGGCTAACGAAGAACCATTACTTCGTGTTTGTTTCTGGAATGCCAGAGGCATTTTAGAAAAAATAAGTGAGGCGGAACATTTTTTCATCCAAGAGAACCTCGACGTCATGCTGGTGTCCGAGACGAACCACCGTCCCACCTAATTGTTAAGACTACCGATTACATTTACGTATTTGGGGTCGTCGGGAATTAGACTAAGACACGAGACTTTGATCTTTGCAAAAAGATCACTGGACCACTCCAAGGTCGACACCCCCGAGCTAGTCTCTTTCAAATCAAATGCGATAGTGGTCAATGTGCCCGAGGGTTACAAGTAATGGGTCTAGAGGAACCCACCTTCTGTCATAGCGCAGGGCACCTAAGGGACGTTTTTGATGTGGTTGTATCCAGGAACGTCAACCTTGATTACAACAATATGAGTTCCGACCACCTCCCGGTTTTGCTAGAGCTCTTTGAAAAGGGTTTACCTGGGGAGAAAGGAAAGTCATCCGTACAGATTGGCCCCACATCTCACGATCCTGGAAGAGAGTATCGGACGCATGACTCCGGTGAAAACGGCCGCAGACATCGATAGGACCGTTGAACTTTTTACGTGCCAAATCCAGCAGGCTTCGGATAAAACCTCTAAAATACCACCATCCGAGTAGTCAACAATATGAGTTCCGACCACCTCCCGGTTTTGCTAGAACTCTTTGAAAGGGGTTTACCTGGGGAGATGGGAAAGTCCGTCATCCGTACAGATTGGCCCCACATCTCACGATCCTGGAAGAGAGTATCGGACGCATAACTCCGGTGAAAACGGCCGCAGACATCGATAGAGCCGTTGAACATTTTACGTGCCAAATCCAGCAGGCTTCGGAAAAAACCTCTAAAGCCCATCAGGTTTTTGTGGATAATCCTCTTGGACTATCTCGGGACGTAAAAAATTTAATCCGTAGACAAAATGCCGCCAGGCACCTTTGACAGCGGCATCGCGACCCCTTAGATTGTCTGACTTTAAACTTTCTTTATGGTGAGGCGAGAAAAACCATAAGGTCACACAAAGAATTGTGCTTGAAAAATACCTTGGAATTCTTCACGGATGACAACCATCCAATGCGGAGGGTCTACAAGTTCTTAAGGAACAGGCCGGTCCATTCCAGCCATTCCTAGCAAAAATGGGGTACAATACTCGCTTAAGAGAAATGCCGAAGCAGTTACTGACAGCTTAGAACTCCAATGCTCCTAAAAAAATAAGGTGGTTAGGAGAATCCTAAAAGCCGCTGACAACAACGCGCCGTTGCAAAGCGTGAGACCGTCATGAATACGAGAGATTATACAAAGACGCAAAGTCCGGTTCGCTCTAGGCTCTGACAAAATTCCTAGCGCTAAAATTGTTTTCGCACAAAGCGATAATGGTTCTCACCAATATTGCTAATGCAATCTTACGCACTGGGCATTTTCCTACGGTATAGAAAAGCTCAATTGTCATTAACGTCCCAAAACCTGGAAAAGACCGGCGGTTTCCTCAATACTACCGGTCTATCAGTTTACTTTGCACCTTGAGTAAGGTTATAAAGAAGGCTATCTTAGATATTATTCAGAATCACGTTGATTAAAATAATTTATTTCCTTCGCATCAGCACGGATTTTGTTGGAAACATTTTTCAGTCCCCCAGTTGAAACGGTTGACTGATTTTATTGTAAAAGGCTTTAGGTTAAAAAAGGCTACAGAAAAAGGAAAATGCTTTTAACTAAATCTGGCATAAGGGTCTTCTCTACAAACTCTACAGTCAAAATTGTTCTCTACCTCTTATAAGGCTGGTAGTCTCATATCTAAACCGTAGAACCATGGCTGTTAGAATTCAGAAACTCGTTTCTATCACGCAAAATATCACCGCAAGAGTCCTTCAAGGCTCCATTCTTTCTCCAGCCCTTTTTAACCTCTTCGTTGCGGACATGCCTTCGGGACCAAAGCACGGGGTTAAAATGGCACAATACGCGGACGATACAGCGCTTCTGTACTCGTCAAGGTTACCTGTGGTGATCACCTCTAGGCTACAAAAAGCCACTGACAATCTGGAATGCTAGTTATATGACTGGCTAGTAAAAGTCAGTCCAAAGAAAAACAAAGCCGTTCTGGTTCCGATGCTGCGGCAAAACAGTAATCATTCTCTCCGAAATAAAGTCCGGTTATACACGTCTACCATTAGACCCATGATGACGTACGCGTGCCCCGACTGGGAAACCGCCGCAAATACGCATCTAGATAAGTTAGAATTGTTTCAAGGCTTGACCTTGCGGTGGCTCACTGAAGCTCCATAGTTTGTCCGAAATCGTGATATCCAAAGCAATCTCGGGGTTCCACCACTACGCAAAAATATTGAAGATTTGGCCGCATAGTGCTTCGACAATCTCGCGGTTCACTCCAATCCTGATCTGGCCAGACTCGCCAAGCCAGATTAGCCAGAAGTTTCGCGACACAAGCGTCCAGTTAATCAATCAATTAACATTTTTTAAAATTCCTTTCATTTTCCCTCAACCTATAGAGCGCATACTCTTTTTCGACACAGTTTTTGTCTATTTAACTATCAACGAAAGGTTTAAGCTTAAGCTTAAGGTTAAGCTAATGCACTTGTTCCAGGACAACTCATCCCTTGGAGGGTAATGTTGCCAATATCCACCAAAACCTTGCAGTGCCAACTACCGAGCTGCAACACACCTGGAGCAATATGCCAAAATCGTGAACTATCTTTGACAACCTCCTCCCAGCAATTCAAAATTAACCAACCCAAATTGCAACCTTCTTGCTGCCTCCGATAGAACTAGACTGCAATATTTTTGTCCAAACAGTCAGTTTAGTCAAAGACAGCAATCAGTTTGATTCAAAGCTCCTGAAAAAGTCAACACTTACATCTACAAGCAGCATAAAAATCACCATCTTTACTGAACTGAGAAATAATTTAGTAGAAAGTTACTGCCCAGTTTTGACCAAAACTGTACTAAACTACCGGTAGTAACCATCTACGAGAACATGTGAGCAAAACTTACGGCAAAAGAACTAACACTGCCTAAACCGTATAAACAAATGGAACTCAATGCAAATAGCAGCAAAAAAGTTAAGAACAGAGAATAAGTAAAAAGAAAACAGATAAACAGTTTTGCAACCACCAACAAGTCATGGTAGAAAACACTGCTACAGCATCACCAAAAAGTCATGGTAAAAGCCACCGCTACCACATCACCGACAAATTGCCACCATTGTCGTAAGGAAACCACACTACCAAAATCGCCGCCAGACATAGCACAATCGTCTAAATTTTTAATAAGAAGAAATAGAACTGAGTAAATACGGTAACAGTTATAATTATTAGAAATTCTCAATAAAACTTCGTTCAATTAGAGTAAAATGATTTTAAATTGTTAGTTCATTTTACAAATAAAAACTGTAAAAAACTATTAATCTAACCATATTGTGTATTAAAATATAATTTAACAAAAAAGTTTTAGTCGGTTAAACTCTAATATGATGATAGGTCTGTTGCTATAACAGTAAAAAGCATCGCAAACAAAATTTGTGTTTTTAAAACAATAAAAAAATTATTATCAATTAAAAAATAGCAACCTTAAAGAATCAAATTCTCACCTAAACCTTAGAAATTTTACGCGCATATACATCGCCGTTTCATATTAATAATTTTAATAAAAAACTGTCTTTTATATATATAGTACACACTATATAACTGGAGTAGACTACTGTGTACTTTCAAATAACTTATCAATGCATAAAGTTATATAACAAAAAGCTATTTTGGCTTGTGAGTACTCCATTACAAATAAATGTTAACGCCATAAAACTATCATAAAAATCCATCAGCATTGTAAAAAAATTTATGAAATTATTTCGAAACATGTATATATTTTATTATTTCTATGTTATAATTTCATACATTGATATTTATATAAAATACAATTCATCAAAAATGTTAAAACTAGAAATAAATGGGTTAATCCGTAGCAATTTGTATCGGCATAGTGGGAAAAAATATATAACTATACATATGGCTCGACAAACATTTTGTTGAGTAAAATTTGCCCGATAATATTTCAAAGCAAAACATTGACCGCTCAAACGTACTATAAATGGATAAAATTGATTTTAGATTTCGGCCCTTCACTGTAAAAGCAACGCAACATTGATGGATGGGATTAAATCGTTAGTTTTAAAGCTCGTCCCTTTTGGTCTTATCAAATAATGGGGAGTTTCCTGTTCCAACTTTTCAATACGTTTCATATATAATTAGTAAAGGTGGTTTTATTGTAAATTCTTGTTAAAATAATTAAAATTAATGCATTGGAATAATTATCAATTTTAGCACACACTGCTCTTATTATTTACAACGTTTAATGATATATAATCCCTAAAGTTGGGTAAATATGAGTAATTTAACATTCAATAATACAAACAGAAACACTTAACAAAGCATTAAATATTAATCGTGGATGGTTGTTTAGATGTTGAGGTAAATAAACGAACAATTCAAATATTTTAATTCAAAGGCTATGATTCTATATATACTAGGTGCGCTATTTAATTAAACATTTTTAATAAATTTTCTGTACACTTACCACTACGATATGACAAGAAAATATGGACAAATAAAATGTTTTGTTTACTTTGCTAGACACAAAGTAATTACTGTTGTTATAACATACTAATATTATTGTGTGTAAAATCTGCAAGCAACCAAAAACTGTTCATATCTCTTATTAGAGCAAATGGGTAGTAGAATAAAAGTTAAATACATTTATTTATAAATTAAGTAGATCAAACTACATTTTTACAACTTAGCTTAAATTGGTTAGTTAAGACTCCATAAATATCAACTTTCTTTGCAACTTTTAGACTAATGGCCTGGTTACACAATACGAGTTGCTGACCTGACAGTAGACAGCTACTGCGAGAGGCAAGTAATAACAAAAAACGTTACTGTAACGTTACTGTAATTTAGATGCTAGGTACCGACTTGCACATGACAGTAACTCGTGATGATGCGAGTAGCTGCACTGCAGTAACTGACTAGGACAGCTCGGATGCTAGCTCGCACTGTGTAACCAGGCCTTTACTTAAGATAAAACCCAAAGAATTTTGTCTTAGCAACAACTACGCAAATAATATTATCTAAATTTACTCTTGCCTGATTTCAAACTCATTTCAAGCTTTTACTTTTTTCATGATTAACTAAAAAACTCAAGCTTTGTCTTCATTACGCTCAAACATATATATATATATATATATATATATATATATATATAACTTAGTCTGATCAAACCAATTTGTAGAATTTGCATTAGCATATGTTACAAACTCTATGATATACATAAAAACCGTAAATTCTCTAAGTTACAATTTCTAGTTTTTTGATAAACAAAATATTTTAGTATTCATAGTCAATATCTATTGTTTTATAAGTTAATAATGATTACTCACTTATTGTAAATGCATAAAACATAAAGTAACCCAACGTTTGCATTTGCAAATGTGTTGTGGTTACATGTAGCGATTGCATCCTGTTAAAACACGTTGATGAAGTGATGTTTACTAAAAATATGTTATTAAACCGCAAAACATTATGCAGTCAAATACAACAATTTTTCTTTAGTAATGTTTGTGTGATTTTGGTTTGCACTTTTCTAGAACGATGTAAAACGTCAGTTGGAACAAACCACACGCGTTAAGTTGTGCAGATTGCCAAGTACTTTGTTAATGATATTATTTCTGTTAGTACTAGTTACTAAAATTACAATAATAATTGCAGTTCTGAGCTCAATAATAGTTTAATTGTTTCTACTACTAGGTTTTAGTAGCAATATTACATTCCCGTCAATAGTCGCCTGAGAGAAGTGGATCTGAGTTGATCTTAAAAGACAGCAATTTAAAAAAAAAATCCGAAGAGACGAACACTTAGAAGAAATACATCAACAAACTTTTTGAAAACAGTATATCTCCGGTACAAATAAGCTAGAAGACAATAACAACATAGAAAGTCACAAATAATAAAACAACTAAAAAAGGGTAAATTTCTATACCAGAAAATACTTATAGCAAATTTATCAAACTAATTGATGCAGAAGGCATCCAATATCTAACGATTGTGTTTAACAAAAGGTATGCTAAAAGATAAATACCAAAACCATAATTGTCATCAACATTCATTATTTTTCCAAAATACAGAATGCTAAAGACTGTACCGACTATCGAACTATAAGTTTAATAAGTCACCCCTTCAAGAGTAATCCACCAAAAAATAAATAAGATATGCAATATATTAGCCACACCTAATTTCAATTCAGAAACGCCCTAAAAACGACAGTCTCCAGTTCTGGTACAAAGTTGCAGAGATATAAACTGTAATGTTCATCTATGCTTTA
Organism: Tachinus rufipes; assembly: GCA_963932245.1. NCBI lineage: Eukaryota > Metazoa > Arthropoda > Insecta > Coleoptera > Staphylinidae > Tachinus > Tachinus rufipes. The sequence continues at coordinate 37,376,829 of OZ010744.1, forward strand.
TCAACTACCAGAAATCTTTTGACAAAGTATAGCTGTACTAAAAACAAACCGTCTCAATACTCCTCCAAAAATAACAATCAAACAACATCAAATTCAAGAAATAAAATAAATGAAAGTTATAAACTGTTTACGATACGCGTACGACACAGTACAAAAACTAAAATAAAATAATTAAAGTCAGTCAAAGGTATAGTCTCACACTCAATGTAAAAAAAATACAAAGTGCATATTAATATTCAAACACAACAACCATGCCGGACATGTTATAGCCAACAACTAACTGATTAAAAAATTCCAAAAATATTCTTAGCCAGAGACAACAATAAATGAAACATAGAACCATACACTTGACGTCAAATGTTATTTATGTAGAAAAAAGCAGATCAGCATTCTTAAAAATAGCAAAAGTATTCAAAGCACAAAAATCAGACAATTAAAATGTTACATATTTTCTGTATTTTTATATAGAGTAGAGTACTAAAAAACGGTTACCAAAAAAACTTAAAACATTATAAATGTGGATATACCACCTAATTTCTTAAAGAATCACATCACCTTACAGAAAATTCTGGAAAAAATGGGTAAAAAAAAAGAAATTGTAATATCAATTAAAAGACGCAGATATGGCGATTCATAAGATCGCAGAGAAAGGAGGTCAATAAACTCCTAGAACCAACCCACATAAAAAAGAAAGAGTGGATCAGATATCTAACCAATCTGTTTAAAATGGCAAACACGGCAGACAAGCCTAACACACCAAAAATAGCTATTAACAAAGATGCCACGATCAGTACATCTGACATAGAAAATGCACTACAGAAACTAAGAAATAGGAAAAACGCCAGACAGTATACAAAACAAACTAACAACTTTAATACAGAAAATTATATATTAACACAAAATCCCAGATGAATGGCGAAACAGCACTACTATCCTAATGTTCAAAAAAAGAGACACAAAAATACCAACAAATTATAGAAGAATAAACTTTTAAAGCACTGCCCTAAAACTAACGACCAAGGTAATTACAAACAAAATCACTAGTCTTACATCGTTGGCGGATGAACAACATAGATTTAGATTGGGAATATCTTGAACAGACGCCGTGTTTGTCTTAAGACAAATAACAGAGAATTAAATAAGTACAACAGGCCAGCGTTTGTATGTTTTGTTGATTTAACCGTGTCCAGCTAAAAGACGTTTTGCATCATCTCTACAACAGGGAAATCCCTTACAATTTTATCAAAAGCATAGAGAACATATATACAAACAATAAAATACAAGCACAAATAGAAGGTGACCTTACCGAACCAATACCAGCGGGCAGCGGTATTTGTCAGGGGGATTCCCTGAGCCCTACCCTATTCAATTTAAAAATGAAAGAAATTATTAGAAATGTCCGAAGACAAAAGAGATATAAAATGGGGGATGCAGAAATCAAAATATTGTGTTATGCTGACCGCTCTTACTGCAGAAAATTAGAACGACTTACAAAGGTTATTACACTTATTCCACCTAACAGCCAAGTTTCTAAATATGAAAATATCATCGACCAAAACAAATTGCTTAACAACATCAAAAACCCCACTAAGATGCAAAATTGAACTCGACGGTAAAGTGATCAAACAGAAAATGAAAGTGAAGTACCAGGGTATAGAACTTTCCGGCTTCGGTAATATTAAAGCAGAGGTGAGAGACCAAACAACAAAGACAATTAGAAAAGACGGCTGCTTAAATACAATATAAAGCAATAAAAGTATGAAAACGGACACTAAATCTAAGATCTATAAAACCGTAATGAGGCCGGTAATGACAAATACCGCAGAAACCAGACTAAAAACAGCAAAAACCAAAAGATTCCTAGAAACAGTTGAGATGAAGATACTCCGCAGAATGACTGAAAAGACACTGTTGGATAGAGAAAAAAGCAAGTCTATCACAACAACATGTATGGTCAAAAACATCAACGACTGGGTAACGGACAGAAAAAAAACAAATAGAACAAACACTTAAGCAGGATGGATGACCACAAAAATTGTTCGCGACAAGTCTCCACTGGGACAAAAAGACGTTGGGCGCCCCAGAAAACAATTGAGCAATTTGCCTAAAATTAAAAAAAAAGAAGAAAAAAAAGAATAAGAAGATAAAGAATTAAAACAAGAAAGTTTGTATCTTGACCATGTAATGAAAAACGGTGAAAGATATGAACTGTTGCATTTTATACTACAAGTAAAATTAAATTTAAAAAAACACCAGAAAAAAGAAAAACCCCCTCAAAGATGAAAACCAACATAAAAATCGCCTCCTTTAAAAGAACTGCAGCTAGTCCAACTAACACCGCATCCTCCAAAAAAAAAAAAAAAAACGTCAAAGTCACCACCGACTACAAAGCCCCGCTTCAAGAAGAGAAGGAATTCATCTTAGTAAAGCACAAAAAAATCCAAGAAATTTAGAAAGAAAACGGGTGAGTCTTTCTCGATTACTTTAAAAACGTCCAATAGAACGGCAAAGTCACCACCGACTACAAAGCCCCGCTCCAAAAAGAGGAGGAATTCATATTGGTAAAGCACAAAAACATCCAAAAAATTGAGAAAAGAAGAAGTCTTTCACGGTTTCTTTAACTAACAGGCAATCAGCTTGCCCTTTCCGTCGGATGCTTTCAGCGCCTTCTAGGCATTAACCACCAAAATCAAAACACCAGCTACTCAGACGCAGTTGACCAACTTGATTCAACTACCAGTACCTTAGGTCTTCCCGTAAATCTGTCGCACACAGAAGGCGACGTCTTCCGCCTACCACTATTCAAGATCTATTTATAACAGACTGTAGGCAACGTTTAAATTATTACACGTAACCATCACCCGCACAGTAAACGTGGCCGATAGTATGCGCAAGCTCCGATTCTTGCAGTTAAAGCCTGAAAAAATTCTTAAATTCGTTATCAGAAATACACTCAACTGCATCAAAGTTGATGTGATACAAGTTGAGTTTGTCGATCAAAGGTACAATCCTACCTCAACTACTTGCATAGAAATTAACAGAAAAATTTTTCCAACCCGTTTCAATACAAACTAAAGAACGCAGAAATTGCACAATGCCACCCCACCGTTGCAAATCTTGCTCCCAGTCCGCAGATTCTTTTTGTATGCGCAAGCAACGGGACCGACGCCAAACGCACTTTTTTCAGCTAAAAATGAACTATTACTTTGCTTGTTCCAAGCAAGTGACAAAGATTTCATGAAAATATATCTATCTTCAGCTATCCAACTAAATAGCTAATATGTTCAGACAACTGTCCAACAATCTGAAACTCCAATTTAGACCTAGTAGAAATTCTCCACAAAAGTTGAAGCAAAGCCTCTAAGGTAGCACAGTAAGTGCAATGTGCAATTCTAAACCGTAATGAGTATTTGTTAGACAGTAAGACTATGTTACATTAACTTTCAGCATTCATATGGGGCGGGTTTAGTTGGTTTAGTTGGCAAAGTTTTTTCCCTAGTAAAAAAAAATAACCAACGGCTTTAAGACAAACAAGAAAAATTGCTACAATAAGCAAAAATATGATGAGTAAATAAACAATGACATAAAAATGCTTAAAAAGTTGAGTAGTAATACCAGGCTAGAAATAATTAGAATAAAACTAGCTACAACAAACAGAAAAACAAAGGAGCTGTTTATCATTTGTATAGATGAGATTGGTCAAAATATAAGGAAATGTACAAAACTATTAATAAAAATAAAAAAAAGTTAAAACAAAAGAATTGTAAATCAAGGTGTATTACAAAAGTTAACAATGAGAGTAAAATATTTAAAATTGCACTTGCCTACGAGATAAACAGAAAATCAAAATTAATAATGAAGACAAAAAAAATAAAGCCACAGATAAAAAACAAAAGTGGCAAAAACTAAAAAGTAAAGTCAACACCAATTATTATTAAGCCAAAAAAAATAGTAGAAAGTCCTACGCTAAAAAATTAAAAAAATCTAAAAAAAAATATTAAGTCTTCACAAAAATGAGAATCAAAGTACCTTTCAAACTAATAAAGAAAGTGTAGGTAGAAAAATTGATAGCAAAAATGAAAGCAAAAACTTATATAAACATTGCGCTAAAACAATAAGGAAAGAAACGTCTGTTCAGCTTGCCACTGAAAGAAAATCATGTATCTTGATAGATTTACATAAAGTAACCAAAAAAAATAGTAAAAGTAACACCATGTGATGCACTAGAAAAAGAAACAACCCCAATCAAATGAAAAATTAGAATTTTAGACAGAGCCAACAAAAATAAGTACAAGTATGCCTACAGCAAAAACAGGCTACTACAATTGAGAAAAGTAAAAATAAGTGTGGACCAAGAAGACACTTAACAAATTTGATAACTCAGTAAAATGCTACAGCTGTCTTAAGTTTAAACACAAAGCAAAAAATTGTAGAAATTGTAAGGAGGATAAACTGAAACTGAGATGGTACAAGTGTTTTGAGATAAGCCATTTTATTAAAAATTGCAATAACAAACGTCCAAGTTGTAAGATTTATAGACACATAACAAACAAAAAAGATGCTCAACATAAAAAAAATACTGGAAGATTTGATAAGAACAAACAAAATACTAAAAAAAAATTAAAGTTCCTCCAACTAATTTGAGTAGAAAAAAAGCAACTAAGGATTTATTCCGACATAGTCAAGAGGAAAGAAAACAACAAGTCACAAGTAAAGCAAATAAAATCGTAAATAGATAATGCAAAACATCGACAGCCCACAAAAATCAAGCGAAGACTAGAAATCGATCAAAAAAAGTATCCCAGAAGTAGCCCAGAAATACATAAAAGTGCAAACTAGTAAAATTGAATAACAAACATATTTTTTGAATCAGGATATTAAAAAAACCAAGATAAAAGTCTAGAAAGATCTAAGGTATGCATAAAAGTATGTGGCGTACCGGATGCTAGACTTTGGCTGATTCTACAATTGAGCATAATTGATTGAGGTAAAAGCTCTACACCCTCGCAGCGCTTTTCCTAAACAACGTAAATCAAATTGTTTTAGGCAATTACGCACATGGCTTATAATCATTATTATAAGTGTCACTTTATTTCAAAATTAAATAGCGTCAAACGGCAAAATGTAGGTAAAGCTTATAATGCTACCTATAACTTATTGCGTTGATAGTTCTCCATTAGAGTTGCCTGCAGTTTTGCATATTTACATAAAATTCCTCTGTCATTTTTGACGCTGATTTAAAGCACAAATTTTGTGGGGTAGTTCATTTGATCTTACAAAACGTTATCAAAGTTATCCAGCCAGTTCCTGTGCAATGTTAATTTTTGTTATGGGCTTAACTCCTGTTTTTTCTAAGATTTCTTTTTGACATACAAAGTAGTATTGATATATAGTTAGTTAGTCTACAATAAAAGCAACAATAATTAAAAATCCAAAATAATATTTTTTTAACAAAATCTTCTTTTAATAAAACAGATTAACTATGATTTTTCTTAGTTTTACTGTGTACCAGCTATAGTTTTTTTTTACTAACATAATCAATTGTGGATACTACACAACAATTTCAAAAAACTAAGAATCTATTTGGTTGCTTTCTTCGAAATCAACGTAAACTACATATGTGATAAATATATTTAAATTCAGTGGCTCAAATATTCGTTTTAGTTCTTTTTGACAATCTGATAATATTATATCATAAAATGCATCAATTCTTTTGGGATTCTATACAAAAATTGGTCGTTCTGGTCTGTTTTAATTTTTAATAAAAAATTACTTTTTTTTAATCTAAAGTTTAAAGAAAAATGTAAAACAATGTAACATTTAGTTGAATGAAAAGTGCAAGTATAAGTCGTTTTAAGAACTTGATCTAATGTCCTTGTTGTTATAAGATCCTGTAGATAAGTAGTTTTCTAGGGTTTTGTTCAGTGGCTGCATTAATCTGCCAAACTACTATAGAACACAGTCAACAAAAAGTGTCATTAACCAGACAAAAACTATACTCAAATAACCTGCAGGTGCTCTTAATAAACTTGAAGTGTCTTTGCTCCAAGGAGTTTTTTTAGAAACAATTTATAGTACTTGCTCCTATACTATACTTGTTCCATAGCACAGCCATTCTCAATTGGTAGTTTGTCAAATTTTTGGCAGTTTTTAAGATAAAACAAACTCTATTCAAACTCTGTTTTATCTAGAACCTCCACATGTTCAAATATTTTACAAAACCACCTGCAACTTAAAAACAACTGAGCAGTACTGGCTCTTTAATATACTTATAAAGTGATATTTTACAAAATTCCAGAAAGTAGAGAAAAACTGATATTATAAACTATTTCAAATGTCTATGTCATAACAACACAACCATCTTTAACACATTTAAAAACTATTTCTTTTGAATACATAAAAATGCAAAAGATGCTCCAGATTGCAAGTGATATTTTACAAATAAGGTAGCATTTTTAGTAGTATTCATTAACAGTACTAGTTTGTAGCAGTAATACTTTTGTAATGTTTTCAGTTCAAGTGTCTGCATTACGTTTTAAAAAAATAGCTATTTTATCTAAACAGTTTAACACAATTTAGAAGTAATGTAATTAACCTCTTTTTATATCTTTATAAAAAAAGCAATTTACAAAGAAAATATTTATAGAATTAATATCAGAAGTAGTGTAGAGTATTAATAATAACTGTTGTAAACGCAATTCAAACATTTTTTAATAGTATATGTAAGTGACTAAAAAGTCTCCTATGTAACTTAAATTCATCAAATTCTATTACATTCAGTCGCAGTCAGTCCCAATTTCATTAATCCAAACAAAATAAATCAACTAAAACTCTACCAACATATACACACAAGAAAGAAACTCCGGACCAAATCCACTTCCACCCCGTCCACTCCAAATTAATACATCACAGTTTCTCCCTCTATTATTCTTGTTTCTTAATTTATTCTCTTACAAAACTTTTTTTCATGATTTATTTATATAATTTTCGTCATCTCTTATGTATTTTCCAGTCCACTTACAGCGTTGATATAATTTCCCCGTTCAATGATTTTCATTCAGAGATTAGATCAATCAAGATCCGACCATTAAGATGTATGATAACCTGTACATATGTTGGAACCTTTTTTCCACTCGGTTCTGCCCTTATCTACAGCAATTACGATAACGAAATATTCTAATGGACCTAAAAAAGGGGAAATGGTAATTCCGCTTAATGTGTTTAAGTTTATTGCCTCGGATTCCATTAATCAAATAAAATAATTTTTGTGTGTTTTGGAGTTTTATGGGATTAATAAAAATACTAATTTTTTTATTAGTATTTGCTTTATTTATTTAATTTTTAATAAACTAAGTATACCGAAAGAAATTTATTCTATATTTGCTTTTAATTTATTTAAGTATTTGGTGCTGAGTATAATTGTTTATGAATACACAATCAATTAAATTTAAATAAATTTTGCCATTGTATATTTTTGACAATTTAAAATTTTGTTGTAAAGTTTTAATCATCTCGATTCAAAGTTATATTTTCAGGAAAATGTTAATTAAAACTGCTGGCTGCGAAATTCCGGCCGCAATCGCACTTTATTAAGTTCTCTCGTATTTTTTTCTTTTTTGAAAAATTAACCTGCGATCAAAAGTTGCGGATGTTAACCGCCCCAAGGGACTGCTCGGCTTTCATTCATCCCAGAAATCTTAACCGAATGAGTGATAATGAGTTTGTTGGCGTAATAAGTAAATTTCCACCCTTATATAGAACAATTTTTTATAGGGAAAAGAGAAATCTTACCCAGAGCTTTAAAGTAATATTGATGAACTGCCACCGGGGGCGGTTGGATGCTTTATTATTTCCCAAACTTTTTTTTGGGCTCTAATTTGCTGAAATATTCATTCTCTAGGGGAAGGGGCAAAAGGAACGAAGAAGTTTGGAATATATTTCAACCCCGACTGGAAAGTACATTTTTCCCGTATTATTAGATTAAGGTTATACATTTTTTTCTTTTCTTCTTGTTGGGGTGAGGTAATTGATGGCAACTTCTTTATATGATTTGGTATTTATCCTGAATTTTCCGCAATGTAACATGTGGCGGTGACTTTTCGGTTTCGATTGCTACTTCGATTCAAGAACCAAAAGAGGGATGATGTTGTCACGAGCAGATGGCGCCCTGCGACATGAAATGCGATAGAGATGTGATCTGACAGTTTAAGGGCTTATAATTTTATTATTTTCCTCTCTTTGGCGTACACATACGACATATTTCTCTCTGGCTATACAATGTGACCACCGACTACTTTTGTTGAATGTTTTTAATTTATTTATGTTATCAGTATAGTAAAGTTCACAATAAAAACAAATCAAATTATATATTTTACTTATATAAATATAAAAAAATCACACGTGTTTCTATACTTTTTTAATCAATTAATTTAATAGAAAACAGAATATTAGTTATGTTGAAATAGATACATACCTAAATAAAATTATTTCCAAAAATTAGAAACAGCTGTTTTGGAATACATAGCAGTAATATTTCAAATTATTAATTAGCATTGTTGTAATTATAACATTCAAAACATAATTGAAAACATGATTAGAATAGATTTAACAAACTATTAAATTTGTGGTTTCAAATAAACTCCCAATTATCTGGATTAAATTGTTTAACTAAAGTTTAAATAAACTATTTAACAACGTAGAGAAAATATAATAGCTAGTTATGTAATGACGACTTTAATTATAATTGTGTATTGATGTATAAAAACTTTGTGCTTATAGTACAAAACAGTTGAATTTGCATAAATCATTTATTATCTCATACTCAATATAAAATTTAAATTAACTACGTACATTGTTTCTGTTTTGTATATAAATTGTATTGCATATTAGAAGATCAAAGAGGTCAAACATATATCAAAAAAAAAAATGCAAAAAACTAAAAAAAATATCCGCTCAATAAAGCAAAAGTAGCAAAATAAGGAACTTTGCTAACAATATCATTTGTTCATGAAAAAGTACAAAAAACTGGAATATATAAATCAACTTCAGAAAATTGTCTGTTTTATTTTCAAAACTATGCAGTCATGAAGCATAGCACGACGACAAGTGTGTAGTCTCCGATGCACCATCACCTTGTCCCTTAAACATATTTTAGAGATTGGAACAGTACTACGACAATCTTTATTCAAAGTCCTCGCAAAACAAACTAATTTAATTTTTATTGCAAAATTTATAGTAATGCAAAAAATTTAGACAATAAAATTGAAATGGGACAAAGTTACAGTAGTCTTAACAAAATATCCAAACAACCCAAAAAATTTGAAGAAACTACACATTTTTCGATTAGTAATCATGTGTAAATGGGTTTTGTAATGCGAATGAAAGGACACCAAGCTAAATTGTAGCAAATCACAAGTAGCTTAAACTTAAAAAAAAAACAACTAAAGCCTCACAAACGCCAATAAAAGATATTTCCTGATAGACAGATAAAATTTGTTATTGTTGGAACCGTCGACATAGAAATTTTACAAAACAAATAGAATCTAAGAAGTTCAAAAATATCGAAAATTTATCTGACAATAGGTTTCCATAGCAAATAATTAAACTTCAAGAGGTTAAGTTAGGTTAGGTTAGGTTAGGTTAAGTTAGGTTAGAGGTTTAAGACTAACACATCTAAAAATTTTGCCTCAAATTTAGAAATTCCAACCTAAATCATTAGGTTCTTTAACGTACACGCAACATCGAGGAAGTACACAAGATCTACTAAAGTATTTTTTCTTATCCGAAAAAAAGCGTACTCATCACAACACAATTTTTCTTATCCAGAAAAACTGACCCTCCAAATAGAGAACTCAAACTCAATACCCCTAATGTAGCAGTCTAACCACTACACCACCTGGGCGGTTTAAACTTTAAGAGACACATCGATCAAAATAATTATAGACATAATTTTGTTTACTTGCTCAAAATGGTTACCTCAACCACAATCACAACAATCTGTGCTTGTAATACAAAACGGCAAATTACTTACTACAAAAAAAGAAGCAAATTAATACTAAAATTTGCAATATAGATAAAAACAAATTTGACAAAGAACTTGGAAGTAGATACTCTTCATTGAGTCGACTTGTACGTGTTATTAGTTGGATTAAATGGTTTGCTAATAATTCACCAAAAAAGCCACCACTGACATCCATTTAGTGAGAAGATCAGATCACCTCTGAATTGATATGACCTATATCCGCAAAATCTCAAAACTAAAAACTTAAAAATAACTACAAAAATTCAGAACCACATTCATTAAATGCAGGATACCAACCACAACCAAAACGGTCTACCACCACATTCGACTAAACCTCTACGTGCTCCAAAGTACTCATACAGTGCTCAAAAAAGTTTATATTTTTTAACCAAGTGAAAATTCTTTTGGCAACCAAGATTGACTATTAATGCTAGTGCTAGTGGTGTTAGTACAAAAAAAGATAAAACTGTCCGTTTCTGTATTAAAGCTAAAGCTTTAACAAAAATAGATTTACATTAAGCTATTATCAAATTCCAATAAAAAAGTTCTGCAAACTATTTCAAATGTAATTTGGCTAAGTGTGTCTTTGGGCAAAAAAATGTAAAATATTTCACAGGTTACAAGTAATATAAACAAGCTTATAAACCACTACCTAGAGTTGGTTAGAAAGCACCCACGCCCAACCAACAAGAAACTGGTAAAACGTTCTATGAGTGTGTGCACTTGAGTGCACAAATACATTCCCGATTTCACTCAGTCGAGCATCGTATAAAGCTAACCCTAAAAACGTAAAAAAAACTGAAAAACTAGCTTTTGCAATTTGCATGCTTATAACCTGGAAATTTGAACGCATGGCAATAGTCTAAGCCATTAACAGTATTGTGCTTATCTAGATAAAAAAGCATTTACCCTGCAAACAAATAATAAAACACGGCTGAACTCAACCAATAACTAATCCAAATTTACAAAATTGCTGCTACTAGAAGAACATGGTAAAATATGCATCAAATTACATCAAAGTGTTTTGCAACTTTTTATCAAGATAACTTAGACCTAAAGTAACCAAAAAAAATGCCTTAAAAAACACTGATAAAACGATGAAACCTTGATGAAAACCTTATACCTTAAACTAACCAGATCTCATTGCGTCAATCAACACTAAATTACAATACCAAAAGGAGGTCCATCAAGTAGTATAGTTTTAATCATTTGTTATTTTGACAGTGACAGGTCTTTCTCGTAGGAAATCTTTACAGAAAGTCAGTATCATACCTCCGCGGAACAAAATAAATTGCTTTACTCTAGAACAACTTTGAAAAATGTTGCACACTTATTCCCAAAAGCAATGTTGTGTAGCCCAAACAGTGCGTATATTAAAAAAAAAACGCAAGCTTGTGCAAAAAGTTTGTGAGACTGGCATGCTAGTGGCCAACACACACAGTCCCCGCCGTCGTACGGTGCGCACTGACAAGAATGTGGCTGCCGTAGCCGAGAGTGTGCGACTCAGTTCTGAAACATCGATTCGCCATCGATCTCAACATTTTACGCACCAGCCTGATGCAAGTTTTGAACAAAGACATTGCATTATTTGCTTATAAGGTCCAACTGACTCAGCAGTTAAAAACACACGACAATCCGGTTCGTTATTGTTTTTCAGATTGGGCCTTGGAGCAGCTCGAAATGGACAACGATGTTGCTCAAAAATTCATCTTTTCTGACAAAGCGCATTTTTATCTCGACGGCTATGTTAACAAGTAGAACTGTCGCATTTGGTGTTAGAATACCCACACGTGACTGTCAAAAAGCCAATGCATACTCAAAAAGTGACAGTTTGGTGCGGATTTTGGAGCGGTGGCACCATTGGCTCATTTTTGTTTGAAAATGCTGCTAAAAACGCCATTTTGGTCAACGGTGAGCTCTACAGAAGCATGATATACAAATTTTTGTAGCCAAAAATTGAAAACATGAACAAAACAATCTCAGTACCCGCAGCAATCAGCAAAGTTACTGTATTGGTTTTTTAAAAGAATTGCTTTCTTTACTGGGTTAGCCCAAAGTTTATTCTCACTGAAGTGAAGTAGGCAACTTATCATTTGCAATCCAACTCAGTAGAACAAAGAAATGCATAAGAAATCAAGAAAACAAAAAATAAATTGATACCCCCAGCAATGTTTCACAATCCTACTCACTAATTACAAGCCAGCAAAAAACCAATGTGCGTATGTGTGATTCATATGGCTACGGTTTACTAAATAAACTCCAATTTTCCAACAAAATGTCAGTCTGAACTCAAACTTAGAAAAAAGCAAACTTGTGGCCGGACTATCTATATACCAAAACAGAACCAACAAATAAAATAATCAACAACACAGCCGGCAATCCCAAAGCAAACCAAACGCTCCACTAACACTACATTACTGCCAAAAAGCTCTTCTATTACCAAGTGCTTACAAAAAATGTCATTTACAGCTTTTTCAAAACTACTTCAACACATACAAATACAAATAGTCAAAGTGGTAATGCAAAGTTTGTTTGTGTTGTTTGTAAATGTGTGTAACGTAAAGCTTAAAATTCGTATAAAATTTGTTTTATAAATTAAGCTGTGTATTTATATATATATTTATTCTGTTTACAAAAATAAATAATATTAAAGAACATGTGCAATATTAGTTGCAAAGAGTTCTATAAATAGAGATTCCAAACTGCTGTTTAAACAATGTATAAGCAGCGTACATTTACCGGTATCTCCGTATTTGTCGAACTATGACGTTCTCAGAGTTAGCAGAGAGATGGAGATGGTATAGTGTTGTGCGACAAGAACAAAAATTGTACGGCATTGTACGGCAAAACGCTGGCTTAGAATCTCTAGTTATAGAACTCTTTGATTGGTTGACGTAAAGTATGTCTATTAGCATGAATAGCCAATGTTAAATGCGTAAACCACACAGTACACATAACTTGGCATAAAAAAACCAATAAACGCCCATTCTTCCTGTGTTTGAATGTTTTTTGAATTTATTATGTTATAAAGCGTGACAAAATTAACTACAATCTACACGGTTGGTTAGTTTTTTTAGTCAAAATAAAAAAGAAATTCAGCCTTTTAGTTGATAGTTTTGGAAAATAAATATCTTTATAACAATTCTAATTCATTTTATTATTTTTAATAATAATTTAAATAATTGTTAACTCTCAAGCAACATTTGCCTAAATCTATGTAGGTTAGAACGGTCCAGCAAAGAAGGTGTAACCCTTATTGCAGAGTAGTCATTGTATCAAAAACGAAGCAATTTGTTCCTTCTTCTTTTTACCTATTTGAACCTATTTTTTAGTTACCATCACCATTAGGATAGTAACAAAAAAAGCTTTCCTACTTTTCTATCAGCAGTAAAACCCAACACTTTAAACTATAAAGATGCGCAGCTACCAGTTAGCAATAAAATGGACAAGCTGCCATTAGTCTTAAGATAGAAACGTAAAAAGTTATTATAAAATATTATAAAAATACCCGCCTTCACTGATACTCTAAATGTACAGTTTGCGCAAATCCTGAGATTATAAAGTAAGATACACATTAGAGATACTAGCAAAGCAGGGTATAAAGTCGGTCAATTAAGAGTCATTAAAACCAGAAGTTCTAATAAAGATATAAACTAAAACATTGCAACGTGAAAGCAACGCACAGGCTAACCAAAGAAAGACATAACAAAGAAAAACCTAGAATTAAAATCAAATAACAAGAAATGGAACTGAAAACTACAAACATAGATTAAAAAATATATAAAAGGAAAAATCCACACAAAAGAAGAAATAAAACAACTGAAAACAAGACTAACTGATGACGCGACAACTTTCAAAAAGATAATAAGATACTCAATAGATAGCACCTTTAAAAAATACAGAATTATAAGAAAAGAATCAAAAAAACCACCATACAAGTGTTGCATCTTTTAAACAAAAAAGAAGTTGGCACGGACGTAATAATATAGGCCTAAAAGCAGGAAAAAAAAGAAAAAGAAAAAGATACTCCAAAAATACTGTTAGAAAAACACCCAGAAATTGCGCAAATGAAATATATAGAAATAGTAGAAGCAATAAGCTTTAGTAGAAAAGAAAAAAAATTGCTTATTTTTATATGCAAAAAAGAAACAATTTTTTTTTTCATAATGACTACACTGACAACTTATTCTTTTTAAATATTGCTGTAATGTATAAATAAAAACAAACCTTAATAAATGTGACAAATCCTGGTAGAAAACATCTGTAACAAATAAAAATGTTTATTAATAATCAAGTTTATTTTTCTATTTATTTCATAATAGATACAAAGTTAAAAGTAAAATGATTGATAGTATAAAGCAAACATACTTGCAGTATAAAAAAACCAAGGTATAAACAAATAATTATGGTTTGTTTTTATATCCATTTTTTATTAATTTGAAAAAAAAAAATTGAGATATCAAATAAACAAATAATACATTGTCTATAGAATAAATCAAAATAATATAATAGTAGTATATTTTGCAACAAATATTATAAACGATATTATATAAGTTTTACAAGGTAGCTAAGCAAGTGTTAAAATAAGTTGCATTCTATACTTTCTCTACAAGCACAAAATTAATCAACACAAAAAACTAAAAAAATAATTTTTGTGTATTAAAAAATGTTTAGTTGATTGACAAGTAATTAAGTTGTGTCATATCAGAAACTGTTTAAACTATACATCTCAAACAGTGAATTAAATGCACTTATTTTATAATTTATGTAAACAAAATCATTAAGTTGCAGTAAACACTTTTTAACATAACATTTGTTATGTTTTATGGCGCTCCAATATAGTATAACTAAACCTGCTACAAGAGATATGATTATGTTCTGGAGAAAGCACAGCAAAGGGCTGCAATTAAAATTGCCGAGGTTTACCAAACTGTGTCGACTAGAGCAATACAGGTAGTGGCGAGTATAATCTCACCTCCTGGCCAAAGGCTAAGCAATCTCAATGTTTAAAAACAAGCAGAAATACCGGCCAAAATTCCATAGCTAGCTAAAAACTAAATGAAAGATGTTTTAAAAAAACGGACAAGAGGAACCAGACTGTGCCCAAATAAATACTCTAAAGCTGCTATGTGTTAGGTAGACAACTATTAAAAAAAGAGTACCAAATATTAAAAAAAAAGTTAACTTTAGATAACATCTTAGATATGCTACAAGTAATAAAGCGCAGAAAAAAAGAAGGCAAGAAGAATCTGCAGGCCAAATAAGAACGTAGTCCAGTAAACAACAAAGTAATACCAAAGAAGATTCCGCTGCTGTCCCAAGTATACTAAATAAAAAGTTTAAATCGGTGGGCGTCTGGCGGCTGGAAAACATCCCAAGTTAGTCCGGAACAACGCTTTATGAAGCTTTTCCAAAACTTTCATTAAAAAAAAGATGACTGCAACTTCTTATTAAAACGTTATCTTGTATCCAAGCTCAACTAAATTTTACCACTTTTCAAGAGCTTATATATATATATATATATATATATATATATATATATATATATATATATATATAATTTAAAAGAAAGACAATAATTTTTGATTTTGTCAATCGTGGTATGTTTCAAGCAAACTTGTTTTCTTGTTATTAAGTCATCTTTAGTTCATCACCCAGCCATTTGTGTCTACTGCAAGACATAGGCCTCTTCTAAACTTTTTCATTTGTTTTGGGTCTGGGCTACGTTCATCCAGTTTCCCGCCAAAAGCTTCAAGTCGTTCTTCTATCGAGTTGATGGTCTACCTCTACTTTGTTTATCCGCTCGTGGCCGCCATTCCAGGAGTCTTTTTGTCCAGCGGCCGTCTTAGAATCTAGCAAGGTGTCCTGCCCATCTCCACTTTAGTCTAGCGACTCTGTCGATTATGTCGCAAACACCAATTTGTATTTTGGATGTGGAGGTTTGGATTTTTGTCCTAACATTGCCCGTTCCACATTCTTTTGTGTCACTTTTAATTTCAAGAACGAGGCTTTAGTTAGCATTAATAATTCTGCGCCATACGTTAATACTTGCAGAAAACATTGGTCAAAAACTTGCCGTTTTAGACAGATAGGTAATTTTTCTTAAAGAATATGTTAAAGTTTCCGAACGGCTGCCTATCCTAGACCTACTCTACGTGTTGTTTTGCAAGTCTGGTTGTCTCGTCCAATTCGAATTTTGTGTCCTAAGTATTGGTATACATCAAATCGTTGTATTTCTGTATTCTGCACTGTGATATTTTCACTGAGAACAAAGTTTGTCATTAGTTTGGTTTTAGTCATGTTCATCTTGAGACCTACTTCCTCAGATGCCTGTTTCATTTCGCTGAGCATGGTCTTTGTTTCATCAATACTGTCAGATATAAATTCGATGTCGTCTGCAAATCTCAAGTGACTCAACTTTTCGCCATCCACCATGATTCCGTAGTTATGCCAGAAGCAGTGTGTGCATTCAAGGACAAATTAATAGTTTGGGAGAAATAGTATTGCCTTGCCTGACGCCTCTCTCAATTCTAAATTTATCTGTATCTTCATGTAGTTTAACGCTTGCAGTAGCATTTGAGTAAATATGTTGGGTTATTTTTGCGTATCGATAGTCAATTCTGCATTGTTCCAGAGCTGCTAAAATTGCGTGCAGCTCGACGGTATCAAAAGCTTTTTCAAAGTCGATAAACGTTAGAATCAGGAGTTTATTGTACTCAACGCACTTTTTTATAAGCATTTTAATTACTTGCAGATGGTCGTTTGTACCATACCCCGCTCTGAAACTAATTTGCTCTTTGGGCTGATAAAGGTCAAATTTGTGTGTTAGCCGTATAGTTATTATTTTTGTAAAAAGCTTATACAGGTGTGGTAAAAGGCTAATAGATCTGTAGTTTCCAAGTTCAGTTATAACTCCTTCTTGTATAATAGTATGGTTATTGCGTTGTTCCATACGCTGGGTATAGTACCATTTTGTAAACATGCATTGAACAGCAATCTTAATGTTTTTAATAAAGCTTCTCCCCCAACTTAACTGCTTCTATAACTATCTTATCTTCCCCTGGCAACTTGTTGTTTTTAATTTTTTTGAGTACGTGTTGAATTTTGTTTAAGGTTATGTCCAGCAGTTCTTCGGAACCTTGATTTATCACCCTTCTGTTTTGTTCTTCCATGTTCTGATCTACACGTTCTGGTCTGTAAGTTTTATATAAAAGTGTGTAAAACTCATGTGTAATTTGTAGAAGTTTATCTCTATTTGTGGTAATTTGACCCGTTCCATTTCCATTCATACTGCCTTTTTGCTCTATCGTTCTTTTTGTTACTTCTATGTTGTACGTTTGTATATCTTTCCTCATTTCTTTTGAAATTGTCCTGTTTAGGTTTCTTAGATTTGTGAGTTTGCCTCTTCCATGTTTCTTAGTTGTCGTCTTGTTGCTATTAGTCCATTTGTGATGTTGCTAAGTTTGTCGATTTCCATGGTTTCTAGAATTTTATTGTTTATTTCTTCAACTGTTTTATTTTTTGGTCAAATTGTTTTAGATCAGCCGTTATAAGTTCCTTATATTTATCTTTAGTTATAAACTATAAAAATGATATCCACGTGCAACGGCATACCATTTTATTCTATGCTAAAATAAGAGTAAAACATATTATTTGTTTTAAAAACAAACATTAAAACACTATACATTTATGATACGCTGTTTAAATCAAATTTATAAAACAGGTTTTCAGTAAAAAAATTTTTAAGTAGCAAAATAAACTCCTTTTTTAAAAACAATTTTAATGAAATAAAGTCACACTGTTAGGTATTCCTTTTAGTTTTACGATTCACACATTACGTATAGTTTAGCACAGTAAAATCCTTCTGTATATCCATCGGTAGTTGTGCAAAATTACCAACAACTGCCTTCTTGGTAACAATGCTGCTACCAACAAATCTACAATCAGTCGAGTAATATCTACGCTTGTCGGAACGGTACTGACCCATTATACATTATGCAATAATATTTTTTTTGCATGCCCACTCTGAAAAACAGTTTTTCCGCCCGTATTTTAGGGAGGGAAATGAGCTTACTCTCCCTAGGGAGCTAAAATCCTTTGCCTCAAGCTAAGGGGTTAGCTTTTAAAACACAGATAGCGCAAGTTAAAAAATTAATATTTTTATTCAATAAAATTCTTAATTTTAATTATACAAAATTAACAGTAAGTATTATTTATTAAAAATTAAAATTAAATTAATTTATTACATAATTTAGCAATAATATTTTTTGATATTTGCTTGATTTGATAATATTATATACAAAAGACAGAACTATTGACATCTAGTGTAGAGTGATTGTATTACAAGACATTTTTTTAAAATAATATTAATGAAGTTGTAACATGTTATTGTTTTCTTACAGCGGCAGGCAAAAAACAGTCGTACGCACCACGGGCAAGAAAGTGTTTGTAGCACTTTGATGCCTGCCGCCCTCGCTTACTCGGGTGGACAAACAGCGGCGTGCTGCAAACAGTACTTTCCTGCTCTTGGTACTTAATGTACTATATAGACACAATAGAATCATTTAGAAGGACACAACGGTAAGATAGTTCAATGGTACAGCGCTTGCATATCATGCAAGCTGTCTGAGGTTTGATCCCGATATCACACAATGATAATTTGCTTTTTTATTGGCACATAATGTATATGTAAAAACTTATATAAAACAATTTTTTAATTCTATTTCTAGGTGGTAAAATAACAGCACATTTTAAAAGATAATCTCATCTCAATGAATTAAAACTACACTGTTAGGAATTTTATAATTTTGTAATTAACAATAAACTAGATATTCCTTTTAGTTTTACGATGCACACATTACGTGTGGTTTAGCACAGTAAAATCCTTCTTTATTGAAATTTGTAGTGCGGTTTAAGTAAAATAAAATTCATTATTTCTTATAAAGTTTTTTTGTTTAAATTGCATGAATAATATTATCGTCCCCTTTGATATTTTGGCGGTTTGTATTGTATAGGTGTTGCTTTGCTTGGATGATTCCTTTCCTCTCAAGACAGATAGAAATAAAAATAAAACCAACAAGAGCGGCGCCGCTCCAAAATGGCAAAGTTTGTAAATTCCGGCCCGAACTGAGCCGCTGTCGAGCAGCACTTTATTGTTCGTGCGATCCACTCATCTGAAAACAGTGACAATCTCTAATCCTTGTAGAGAGTGTTTTGTTTTGTCCCTGCGTGACTTCTTGTAGGTGTCAGGGACTGCGGGATGGGGAGTGTAAGAGGCGGGTGGGTTTGGTGGCGGTGCGGAGAAGAGGGTGGAGGAGCAGACGGGGCTGCCGCGGGGGATAGAGCGGTCGATAATACCGGGTTTTGGCTAGGGCGCCTCAAAAGGTTTGCATTATTACCTATTAAAATCATTACATTTATTGCCGTTTCGCATTTTGCGACATTCAAATTGGAGATTTTATATTTCGGGATAACTTTAGGCAAACTGTATAAGGAAAGTAAGAGAGCGCGCGGTTTGCAAAAATTCCTACGGAATCAGAGGGTTGTTGCCTCCCTTTTACACATATCGATTTCTCTTATGTGTGTTATTTTAAATTGTATTACTGCCTCATAATACCATACTACACATGGCTTCAAAGGGTATTTATTTAGCTGGATTAAGTTCAAAAGTTATCTGCCCTACATCAATTACAATCAAACAACTGGTTCACTTTAATATATGATTTCCTTTAACATATTCATATTTTTTTAATGATATACTTAAGCATTTTTTAAGAGTTAGGATTTAGTTCTGCATAATTATTAGATCCATTTATGCTATGTACGTACTTGTTATTTTTTAATTTAATGTTAATTAGTCCAACTTATACTAGTTTATTCTTAGTGCGTAATGCTCATTCTTGACTAAATGAGGATACGTAATACTTAATAATTAATAAACAAAATTTAAAAGATAAAAAGATTTATCTCCATATATTCTGAATACTCTTCTCTACTGTACATTGCATTAACCTTTGATGATAAAAGTAGTTTGTATTCAATAACAAATAAACAAAACAAGATTCTAAGTTCAGAAAATAGTTAAACAAAGAAAAATTTAGAATACAAAGAAATAAACTTGAAAAATAAGCAAATAAAAATAATCACGCAGCAGAATTTACACGAAAATATTTACATAAAATGTTTACAAAAAAATAATTCAAATAACAACTTCAACTTAGTTTGTTATTATTTGGATACCAATCTGTTGATATAAATATCTAAAATGGAGACTACATTGCGTTACTATACAGTAATTCCATACATTGAAAGCAGTAAGTTTTTAAAGAAATCAGAGCATCTTATTACCTTTATTACAAAATCAATATGGAGATTGAATGACAATTTGGAATAGATCAAAATTTCTAGTCACAAATTGAAATCAAATTCTTCTAAGCAAGTTATATTTCAAATATAATTAAAATTGTATGTCTGCTTCTTAAGAATGCAACAAATTAGCATTTTTTAGCACTAATAATTAATTAAGCGCATATCATTCTGTAATGCTTAACAATCAGTGTAAAATATTCTTACGTCATATTTAAATAAAAAGTAGGGACAAAGTAGGTCAAATATGTCGATAATAAAAATTAAAAATAGTTATCTTAAATAATTAAACAGACAGATGAGATTTTAACTAAGACGCGAGCTGAAGAAGAAGAATTTAAGAAAGGTCTAATATGTAAAAAAGAAATCTGTTAAGTTCTCTAAAAAAATGAAAGTGCTTTTTAGTGGTTTTACTCTTGGTAACTTGTACCGTTCTAGAACATATACTTTTGCACAATTTCTAATAATATTTAGAAAAACAAACCAATTCTGTACTTTCTAGATAAAAGTCAACCCATGTGAAAAATTGCTGACAACCCAATAACATGACAAACAGTTAACAAAACATCATAAAATAAAGATACTTTAAATGACAAAAAACGCCTATTAGCCAATTGGCAAATAATTTTTTTCCTACTTGTTGGTCTGTTCAATGAGTTTTAAAGTAACGCATCGCTACTTTCTGTTTTAATAGGCAAACCTTTCCGGCTGCAAAGCAAACAAGACAATAAAAATTGCTGTATATAATTGCAAATACACACCAACACCTTTGTTACTTTTTGAGTCATTGCTTAAATATTTGCAGATTGTCATTACACAATTGACAAGTTTAATGCATTGTTCAATTACGTTAGCAAAGTATTTAAACATGCACGTTGACATGTTTAAGAAATAATGCAACGTTGAGATAGTTAGATAACTTTCGCAAAATTAAAATCCAACTTCTAAAAAAAAATATTGCTATGTCGTACAGCAAACAGTTTTTCTGATTGTACCTTCTGGTGACAATGAGGAAGGAAAATGAGCAGACAACTGAACTTTACAGTACTTTTAATAAAACAAACAAAAAATAGCGGCCATAAACAAACAACTAAAATGACATGCTCAAATACAAAAAAAAAGTCAAATGATAAAAAACTTGCTAAAAATTATATTTAGAAAGGAAAGCACTAAAATTATGATGTACGGTAAATAGACAAACGGAAGAGATAAGATGCATATCAAACGCAAACCCAAGAAAACCGTAATTATAAAACTTCGGACAGAAAGGCTGAATGCTGAGGTGATAGTGTCACCAAAACGGCCAGTAAAAATGTACACCTTAAAATAAAAGGCAATAGAATAAAAAATGGCGAAAACATTCTGAAAAACACGGACAGAAAAAATAAAAGCAATGACAGAAGTGGAAGAACAAGGCGTAGAACTGATATTGCTCGACAACGACAAGTCCAATACCAAAAACAAAACGAAAGCCAAAAGTAGAAAGAAAAGCATAGAGTAAAAAAAAATAAAAAGATAAAATCTGGTATAACTGTGGGGACAAGATGCCCAGGATAAAATAATGCCAAAATAAAAAGATGTGACTGTCTTATTTATTAAAAGATAGTTCAGAAGCTAAGCGACAAGAAAGAAGATGCAGCAAAAAAATGTTTTTTTTTAAACCAACTTATTAAACAAGAACAAAAAGGCTATAAATCTGTTTAGATACACGTATTTTTTAAATGGATAGACATTGTCCTAGTAGCTGAGTCAAACTAGAGTGTGGCAAAAAACAGCAAAATCTTGCTTTCGGATAAAAACGACAACGAGGTAACTACATTCTACGTACCAATAGCAAATTCACAAAGAAATGTAAGATAAATGGTTTTGTATAAGTAGAAACCGGTTACACAAAAATCTATTGTATTCTATTCTGTTATATACCACCAAATACCACTATAACGCATTTTAGAAGTTGAAAGCAACAAAAGATAAAAACCTTTGTAAGCGGTGATATTAATGCAAAATGCAAAATGCAAAAAAAATTATGAGAGAATTATGAGGCACCATTTAGACAAACAGTAATCTGCCGAGTTAGACAAAAAGTAAACTTAAATAATCACAAAATATACACCCAAGCATCACAGTAAAGAGAAAAAACCTGACAAAATTGATATACAGTACAATTTACAGAAGCTTTTAAGCACGATTGGTAAAGACACCAAAACAATACAACGCAAAACGTGCATTTAAAACACTCAGAAGTGCACAAATTTTAAGCATAGGCCATAGAGTGTAAAAAAAACCTGCAAAAAAAATAACCAAGATCTATAAAAATATACAAAATACTATACTGGGATTGCAAAGCCTTATTAGACTAACTACAATAAGGCAATTACATGTCACAATAAAATTATGCTTTAAAGTAGAAGTTGTAAAAGCAAAAAACAAGAAACCTACGTGATGGAGAATGGGAAGACCGACAGAAGTGAAAAACCTGGCTAAAAAAATGAAAGCAGTGATACAATGTAATATCCTAATAATAAAAACTAAAAAAAAAAAACAAAAAAAAAATTACAAGCTGCTAGACCAAACAGCATTCCACTAGAAGTATCAAAAGCCTTAACAAAAAAAACACAAGGTTAATAACAGACGAACTCAACGATCTGCTAACTAAAAAAAATGTTCTATACAAATGATTTGACCAAACTAAAGGTACTGGAAAAACTAACAAAACTGCCACTAGAAAGGTGGTGTACAGGCCACTGTGCTAATACAATATGTAAACTCTTTGTGCATACATTAAACAAACAGTTAATAGAAAAAATAGCAAATTGCAGTAGGTCGTCAACCAATTAGAATAGCTTCAATTGTAAATGCCATTAAGACAATCAAAACTGTGACAATAAAAACGCATAAATGCCGCAAAAAAAGATAAACCGTTTTATTGACGCTATACGTAAAAAATACGGTTAATTCAGTTCACTGAAAAAACATAATTGATATCTTAAAAAACAAGCGAGGTTTTCTTCTTCTTCTACTTTAATTAAATCTTTCAATCTGTTAATTCTCTTGGGAAATCCATTGCCAACTGTCCTTCCATCTCTTAGGTGGTCTTTTTGGGGGTCTATTTCCCGCTGGTCTGCTCTGGAACGCTATCCGTTGGTAGTCGATCTTCTATAATTCGGGCTACATAATCTTGCCATTGTCGTTTCCTTTGCCTTCCCCATCATTCCACGTCCCGCACTTTACATTCATCATCTATGCCCACGTACTTAAAATTGAATACTTGCTCGATAAGTTGATCATGAACTATGAGCTTACACCTTATAGGTTCTCTGATTAGAGTCTTGCACTTTGATTTTTCTACTGATATGTTCATATTTAGTTTTGCTGCTGTTAGATATAATTTATGGAGCTGCCGTTGCAGGTTATCCTGTTTCTGCGATGAAAACTGCGTCGTCGGCGTAGCATATTACAAGCAATGTCCAAACTAAAAATACCCAAATGCGTTGCAGTAATAGGCTATAGATGACTTGGCAATAGTCAGTAGACCAGACGGAGTAGCAATCAAAGAAAACTGAGCTATGGCCAAAATAATGAATTGACTTGGAAAAAAAAGTTTTGTAAAATTACTATAAGAACCTGAGATTAGGAGACAAGTCAAAACAGCATATCATACTTAAATGTAACCTATAGTAGAAATCTGAGTATGGAAAAGCACATCGTCAAAACCTCTAAAAACATGCTGTGCCATACAGTAAAATATAAATTTGTCCAAAACAAAACCAAATATAAAAAACTGCTTAATAGAGCACAAAAAAAAGTAGGAAGCAGTTTGAGTTGCCAGCGTCTACCGTACATGCATTAACTGGCAAGGATGTGGTTCTTCAAGCCTGGGGGAACAACATACATAAGAAAGAACTGCAATAAAAAAACGTACCATTAAAAAATAAGAAGTGGAATAAAGTAAACTAAGCAAGACCGGTCAGTAGGACGCTAACATACAAGATAACAAAGTGGGTACATCCCAGTTTTTTACAGAATATGGCTGCTTAAAAAAAACTAGAAGGTTGTAGAATCAATGATCAAAACGATAATAAGCAAAAAAAAAACAGAGAGAAAGACAAGTAATAGACGTTTCAAAAAATTTACAATAGAAATAAACTTGTTAAACAAATTCGTTCATTGCAAATGAGAAATTCTCCAGATATTGTAAGGTAAGCTATTCGATCAATCTTACGCAGAGCCAGTCTTTGTGTTAAAGTTGCGAGAGATAATTTTGAACAAAATTTGTAAATCCGTTTCAAATAAACAAGTAAAATACATTTCTATTTACATTTTATTAATGAGTGTAGTTCTATTAAGAAGCATTTTCGGACATAAGTTTATTAAGCAATTTTAACTGAATAAATTAAATAATAAGTCCTTTAGCTATAGACGTCGAGTCGTAGAATACACGGTATGAAGACAGCAAAATAAGATTTAAAAAACGCGACTATTGATAAAATCTGTCTGCATATTGTATTTGTATGTTTATTCTGAAATAAATTAATCTTACTTTACATAAATACTCTTGACAATGTGCAATTTTATGCTGTCATTCATTGAGCACTTCATATTCCTGAGTCAATGTATAACATAATTTATTGATTCTAACCATTTCTTTTTAGATATTCCGTCTTATGTATATATTCACTGAAAATGTTACAGGGTTCCTTTAACAAATAGCAGAAAACATATAAATCGATACAGCCATCACTCGAACGCTGCTGTTTCGGGCCAGCTGTGATCGTTGCGTGCACAAACGAAATTCTTCGGGCATGTTTAGTTTGAAGGGCTTTCAGGATAAAATAAATCCAACACAAAACGCAATTTCAATAATCTAAACAGAATAGAGAAAGCGCACGGTCGGCCCGACGCGCGGCGGCAAGTATCGGCCGGCATTTCGTTGAAATCCAGCAATTTCAAACTTTAAAGTTTTTTAATTAAAGCGCGATTGCATAAAGAGAAAGGCACTCGTGGAGCTATTGGCAATTAAACCGCGACGAATTAATATCGGAGCGTTTCGTTCAGTTCTGCCGGGTAAATAAATGCATATAATAAATTATTTTCTAGTGCATGAAATAGATGAGGAAAATATGCTTTGAAATTTCATTGCAGTAGCATGTTATTTTAAATATTTAGTTAGTTAAGTTCAATTTTAAGTAATTGTTACAAATTAGTATCAGTTTTTATTTGATTTAATAGATATTATAATGATAAAATTGAGTTTTATAAAATGACAGTATTTGTTTAAAAGCTTTGTCTTTGCAACATAAAGTTTCTGGTCAGGTCGGTAACTTCTCAACGCATAGGAGTTCTCGTATAGTAACACCTAGTCCGGGCTTCTTGCCATGAAGTTACCACCAAACATAATTTCCTAGCGTTACTGACAACAAAAACCACTTACATCCTCAATCAGGCAAAAACATAAAATACAAAACGTAACGTTTAAAGTGACCTAACTGGTTTTTGTAATCTCTCTAAACAAAAGTAATTTTAATAGATGCTTGTACTGCATGTCAAAAAATAAATTGTGTAGCAGCTTGCAAAAATATAAAATTATTACTAAAGTTCAAATAAACTTAATTTTAAAAACTCAAAAATTTAAAACAAAATCAAATAATCTCGGTTTTAAATTTAAAACAAAATTGAAATTATATTATAAATACCAAATTTAAACGCATTTCAGAACATTCAAAATCAAGAGTTTTTCAGAATTTGGACTATATTATCGTGTGGTATCGTTAAAAATATGTTACAAAAAATTTATCTATTACATTGCGAGTGTCTCAATGTCTGTTTTAATGAACTTTTAAATCTCACAAAAAAGTGTAGATCAGATAAACTTGCATTTTTTGTGAATACCAAAACGTGACCTAGTTGGGTAAAGGGCATAACCCGAACCTGAATTGATAATTTATTTCAGTTATTACAGTTATGGCATTTATTAATTCAGAACAATATCCTGATACACAATTAGTGTTCATGTATCTATAATTACATTTAATATGAAGTGTGGGTAAACCAGATACTAGACCTCGTTAGTATCTGCTGTGCTTCCATTCTCTCATTTTACGGGTCCGATTGTTTTTATGAATTTGCAGGTGCATATTCAAAAGTAATGAGGTAAAATAATAGCCCTTAAATTAAAAATAAAAATTTTATGAAGAAATAAGAGCACTATAAGGAACTTTTAAAATAATAATAGATTATCACAATAGTAAGGCAAAAAAGTTTCCTTTCATTCTATGCTTTAAAAAAAGTCGGGCAAAATCTGTATTTTCTACATTTAAGTAGTTGCTGTACCAAATCTAGTAATCTAGTAAATATAGATGCCACTTTTCAACTTTTTAGTTTTATTTAGTTAGTAATAACCTGAGAGTAGTTTGAGCTTGTCAACTACAACAATATTTTTATTCAGATAAAAAACAATTATTGTATAACGTTTTTGTGTACATAATTTAAAATAAAAAAATATCATATTGTGTTGAAAAATAATGTGATAAATAAATAAAACTGAATTATATAGTTAATTCATGAGTAATAAAAATAACCATTAAATACTGCTTACTACTACTACAATTTTGTAACAAACAGACAAACATGTAGCTAATAATACTTCTTTACGTAACAGTCAGTTAAGTAATAAACATTAGGTACAACGTTATTTTGTTTAGACGCGTAATAGTATGTCGAGAATAAAATAAAATAAAATTAATTTTTGTTAATTATTATATACTTAAACTATAAAACAAAAATTTGTTATCATGCAAGCAATTATTCACTATTATAAATTAGGTATTTTTATAATCTCTAAATGTTTGCATAAACAAGCTTGATATTGTTAAATCTATAAAAAAAGCAGTACAATTCAAACCCAATTTTTTTTTTAACTTTTGAGAGATTTTCATAAAAGAAGTGATGTTTTGCTGGTTTTATAAACAAACAAAAAATGAACATTCAAAGATATATTAAAACTAATATCGCAACTTCCACAATTACATTATATAATTTTAATATCCAAAATCCTCGTTCAGATAACCTAAAAAAAAAAATACGCGCGGTTGTCTAATTGAGGATCTTTTCGATCAAAATAGCGCCGTTTTCCTCAATATGGGTTTACCCACTTATTTTAAAAGTAAAATTACATTTTTTGTCAGTTAATTTGTCGCCCACACGTTTTACAATAGCTTTATTGCAACATGTTTACAAAACAGAGAAGCAATACCCCAGTTCTGGTCAAAAGCAGTGGCAGCATTAAATGCTTGGACTAATAAGTACAAAACCCAGTCTATCGTAAACTGTAGTGAAAGTAGCATTAATTCACAAAGCAAACCGCCCATACCGCCTCAAGCTGGCCGGTCTGCCCGTTTCCTAATGAATTGATAAAATTCAAGTAGTTATGAGACAAAAAGTGCAAAAACTAAAACAACTTTACATAAAAACTACGGTAGCAACAAAACAAACAACTTATTGGATAATATACCAAAAATTACAACTTCAACTTCAGACTTCAGTGACATAGCTATCTACAAAAAAAAAAACAATACGTTGAGCCAAAAAAAATTAGTTTTATAAAAAAAAAGAAATCATAATAAACAAATATATTTGTTACCTGATGGCAACTAACTTTTCAGTGGCTAAAATTGATGGTTCAAGAGACACCAACAGATAATTGTTTGCATCTGTGGCTACATCTAAGCTACTCTAAGCTGCCCCGGCGTAAGCATCATGCACCAATGCTGCAAAAATTTAGATTGGCTAAAGGAAGCACTCAGACCGAAAACACTTTTTATTTCCAAAATCTAAAGGACTACAATATATTGGTCAATGAGAAAATAACAATCTACAAAAACTGGATGCCAAACTCTAATGCCGAAAGCAAATCAATAAAATGTTGGTAAGATTATTCGAAAAAAACAAAGAAGAAAGAATATACACAACACTTGATCTGAGTCGTGAGTTAATACAATAGAAGCTACAATTTATTATCCTACAGGCTCTTAAAGTTTTTACAAACCACGGGTGTTTTTGCAGTTCGGATCGGAAAAACAACAGAAATTGTAGAATGCAGAGAACGTGCTTTTAGATTGTCCTAAATAAGAAGTAAACAGACACACACACACCCACTCTACTTTGCAAACAAGTTGCACATTAACGCATATTAACATTTACTCTAACTTAAAGTTAATTATTGCAGCTTGCTAATCGCAACTTATAATAAGCTTTCTACGTGTTTGTACACTTTGGTGTCATTAATAATCGCAAGTGCAAGCAAGTAGAATACTGTTGCAAGCTTTGCATATGACGTACTTACGGTCAAAAACTTCCTCAAGAGCAGTTAAAAAAATCTACCACAATACAGTTCACGTGTGGTTAATAGTAGATCGCAAGCTTGTGTTGATGTTACTGCGGTATGAACTTGTTTTTTGCTCACATTCTTAGTTAGGTCACCAAGCATATCAATAATATTGCTAACAAGAATACTAATGCTATAACAATTTCTTGTTTACAAAGTCCACTAATATATTTGTGATAAAAATATTTTGTGGAAATTGGCATTATTTGTACAACGCTATACCAAAATCTCTATAGCTTTTGTTAGAGGTACAGTATTGTAGGTTTATGTGGAAGAATTTTGTCTGTTTTTAGTTCCGAAGCCAAGGTTCAAAGAAAACTAGGGCATAAAATATGTTTATATGTGTAATACACGTTCTAACTTTACTGTAGTATACTTTCTGACCGGGTGAGTTAACTATGGATATTATAAACAAGCACAATTCGTTATTCCAGTCATTAGAATTAAGTTTTTGTGCTGATGTTTAAACTAACTATGCGATTTACACCAGCTGACGTTTATTATATGATTGTGTTTCCTGTCTTCTAGGTCAAGATAAACCAACATTCTACATGTATGAACGGTCATACATAATTTATAAAATATAAATTACTATTTATATTGTTGAAATTAAATTAAATTAAAATAAATTGAATTTATCCTTAAACTTACATTTTTACAGAAACTTTTTCTATAATAACAAGCCTTAGTTTTACGTCTAAATGTGAATATAGTTTGGCAAGACTTCCAAAACCTTCAAATCAGGTATTACGGTGATACTAATCTCTGCTTTTGTATATGTTTTCTCATATACAATGCAGCCGTATGTATTACCTGATAGATAGGTAGGATTAGCAGTAGATTAATACCACAAATTACCTTAAAGGTTTTTTTTGTAATACTTACACACACATAACATACATAAACTAAATCCCCGCATACTAAGAAAGCAAGTAGATGAATTTAAACTGAGAACAGTAAGTGAAGACAACAACATGTTTTTGAATTTCACCCACCAGATCTTTCAATACAAAAATAGTCTTTGCCAGCTTTTTAAAAAACTAATGTACATAAAATTATTATCAGTCTTGATACTTAAGATTTGCCCTAAGGATAAAAAGTAATAGATTGCAACAAATTTGACTAAATATCAACTATAGTTATTTATAACCATTATGAAAGTATTGCATTATCTATAAAAAATAAATTTATTGCTCATACATACTCTGCATCAATAGACTTTTGGAGATGTGTCTGCTACGCCTGGAAAGCACCCTGATACTCCTCAACAGGAATGTCATTTAATAACCCTGTAACATGCTTTTGGATGTTTTCCACGGTTTCCCAATGCTTTTCTTTCATCTCTCTCTTCAGTCGGGGCAACAAAAAATATATTGACGGAGCCAAGTTGGGACTTTAGGGGAGCTGGGAAACAACCGAGATATTGTTTTGGGCCAGGAAGTTGATAACGATGACGTCCGTTTGACTGGAGGCATTGTCATGGTAGAGCTTGACCATGTCTTTGATGTCAGTCCTCACGTGCGCGATCCGGCAATTCAATCTTTTGAGCATCTTAAAGAAAAAGGTTAAGTTGACAGTTTCTTTTTGCGGTACAAACTGAAAATGGATATTTCCTCGGACGTCAAAGAAGATAATGAGCATTGTTTTGATGCAAAACTTGCTCATTCGCGCTTTATTAGGAAAATAATTTTTTGTTCCTTTTTGGTTCTGGGTGGTACTCGAACATCCTTGACTCGTCTCTAGTTACGACAGAGTTGAGAAAAACCGGCTCATTTTGAATCAAATCCAAAATGTTATTGGCAGCGCAAAATTGCGCTACAAAATCGTGTTACAAAATCAAAAAACACACTTCACGCGGAGACCACCATATTTCCCGACCGGTTTTACCGGGCTAGTATGGATAGTTGCGTCACAATAAAATCATGAGCATTATTTTCATAATAGACCCTGCATATGCAAATTTAGTTTTTAAAAATTATTAAATATAATTGGTCCTCCTGACCCCTGATACAGTCTGCATTCTTCTCAACAATTCTAAACAAACATTCTTTCATTAAATAACTCATTTTCAGAACGCCTCTTATAGACTTTTTGCTTCAGATATCTCTACAGAAAGAAATCGGCAGCCATCAAATCAGAAGAAATGTTATGTCACCAAACCTTAAAATCAAGTGACCTGGTGGGTATCGCCTTGTTAAAATCATATTTGGTTTAGACTAAATATGCGTTAATCTAGCTTTAAAAATGTTTTCAGCATATTAATGTAACGTTCAGAATTAATGGTAACCTTTTATAATTTTTTCAAAAAAATACGGTGATTATACTAGCTACTATGCTTTTTAACATATCTACTAAGATAAAAATGAGCATTATCTGTCATTAAGAAAAAAAAAATAATTATTTTTCAAACTATGCAAAAACCGTCTGTAGAAAGCCGCACAAACTGGTTTATCAAGATCTTTTAGCTTGTGAACGACTTTTTAATAATTATTTTTTTAGGGTGAAAGTGCAAGTCAGAATGCATAGTTTTTAATAAGTAAAAAAATGCAATGCAATTGAATATCTTGTTGTCCATTAGATTCCTTTCTACAGTTTGTCAGACAAACTGTAGAAAGGGGCGTTTGATGTTTTTGGGTGTTCTAACTATACGTTCAAGTAAATTTTGAGCCAAAGTTCTTACTAATTTCAAAGCTTTGCACCTATTTCATTATTGTTTGTTGTTTTGAAAATTGTTCGTATCTTCAAACATTAAACTTGCGACAAAACTGCTTTTGAGTCTTTACAACTGATTGATTTTGTATGAAGCTTTTAACCATGTATGCGATTTGATTAATTAAAAACTTATCCAAGATCTATTAAACTGCATAAAGTTTTTGGACTAAAAAATGTAAATAGAAAAAATGTATTATTTTAGCATGTGAATTTTGGTTTTGAGGTGTAAACTGTGGTTTTTAAAAAATATATTTATGCTGTTGAACGGAGCACTTGCTTTATCGATTCTACTCTTGATATTTTAAGTGTTATTGCAGTTTTTATTTACAATGATGTCTAAATATGTGGTTCATCTCACTATTTTTTTTGCTTATGGACACACATATTAACACGTTTACTGCGGCACCAAATTCATACTTTGTCTATGACTGCGTTACGTACCCTTGGAGATAAGTAATTGGTTATTACTCATGTGCGGTACATACTATTAAATATTTTAAATATTTTTATTATTAAGTTTTTATTAAAAAAATGTACTTAATTTTTTTTTCGATTTTATTGCTAGAATATGTGAATATAAGATGTGTATCAATATACCACTTATAAGATGAAGAATAAGCTTTATGTAGCTACATGTTACTTTTAGATATACTAAAAAATTCTATATTTTATTATTATAAATTTAGTTTTATTGCCAATACAAGATACAAGATATATAAATACTTGAAAGATTTTTAAAATTTTATGTGTGCAAGGATAACAGATATTTTAGATGATTGACACACTGAAATATGCGTCTCTTGCTAGTATTTGTTTACTGAAAGTTGATAGTCACTACAACTTGTAAACCAACTGAAGAGTAAAATTGTATCCAATTAGTTTAACCTAAAGTAACCTTTAGTTAGTAAATATATAATTGCGGTTCTTTTTAAAGATAAAATCTACCGCTGATTATTATGTTTGGTACTCTAAGTTGGAGTACCAATATGCAGCTTAACAGTGAGATTGTCTGTTTATATAGTTTTTTTTTTGCTTTGCAAATATGATTAAATGTTCAGAGCATTTAATAAGTTTACTTATTAGTATTTGCACAGAACTTAATGTGGAAATGGCTAACTAAATTATTAAAATAAAATTTACCTTATTTCTAATCTCCCAACCATCAGTTTTTAAGGTGGTTTTTCCAACGTCTTTGCACTGCGGTATTTTGGTTTAATTGTGCTTCTCTGGTTGGTAGTAGTTTCCTTTCTTTGATAAAAACCATAAACTTTTGCTAGGTAATTGTTTTGAGCACATTTTTAGTGATGATAAAAATAGTCTTATTAAAAATAACCTTGTAAGTTTCATTTCTTGACAGTTTTGTTACAAGTTTCTGTGTTTTGTTTTGAGTTTTCTACTAATTATTTGTTTTCCTGTCTACTATAGAATACTGAAAGCAGGTTCTAGTCCAGTAAACGTCTATTCTATGCTTTAATTTGTTTGGTAACCAGATCAGGCGTATCTTTCTATTATCTATTTGGATTTCATGACAAGCATATTCTCTGTGGTTGCATTATTTTGTTTTAAAATGCGAGTTTCAAACTCTGCGTATTCAAACCAAATGAACTAATAAATACAAAGTTTAGTTTTTTGTGGGTAGTGTAGAAAGTGACACTAATTCACTCAAAGATTTTGCACCACTGCCAATTCTGTTTTCGGATTTTATATTTATCATATAGAGAAAAAGTTTTGATGGCTGTAAGAGATCAAGAAAATCGAGAAGGATAAGGAACAATTTGAAATAATGGGATTTTTCAACCTGAGAGAGCAGATGTTGTAGGCAATAAACTAAGCTATAATGGGACGATTTGGACACGTGTTACACTAGGTTGTTTCACTAGAAGACAATGCCAACAAAACATACTTTGTGTAAGCAGGACTTACAGGATTTGCAATGAGACAAATTATAAAAGATTCACCTGTAAGCGCTTACAAACTTTTTATTAGTAAGTCAATTTTACGTTTTTTTCTAATAGGAGATAGAAACTTGCAAAGTTTTCAATGATGATTTGTGGTCTGAATCTCTACGGGAGCTTGATGCATTTATTATAATTTTGTATGATAGAGGGGCATATGGCGCAAGAACAGTCAAGGTGCCGTGGAATAAGAACTGTAGTCCCCCGTTTTTTTCACATATTATGGCGAAAAATAGGTTTAACAAAATACTGAGTTTCCTGCAATTTGACAAAAAAGAAACACATGCTTATAGAAAACAATCCGACAGATTTTATTTAGCTTATGAACTATGAAACAAACTTATTGATATTGATATTACTCATCAATAGTTATGTTTCCGTTGTTATTGTTTTACTTAGTACATGAGTAGTAAATCAGATAAGTATGAAGTCAAATAGTGGCTTGCTACAGATGCCAAAGTCAGATCTCTAGGTCAGCATGTAGTTTTACGTTTTCTTGAACCCTTTCTAGATCAAGGAAGAAATGTATCTATAGACAATTTTTTTATTGTAGCTGAAAAATAAACTCAAAAATAGGAAAACTAGTGTAGTGGGTACTCTGAACCAAAATTGTAAAAAGATGCCATACACGCAACCCTCTAAAAACTATTGTTATATACAAAACGGGCTAAATTAATTTGTCAAAAAAGTTTTTGTAACAAAAACAAAACAAAAAAAAATTTATTTAAAATGCAGACAATTTATTTGTAAATCTTATCTGTAGAACAAAAATAATTTGCAACTGGAAATTATTATGTATATCTAAAATAAATAATTCTATTACAACTAAAACTAATTGATATTTTAAAAGAAAAAAGCTAAAAATACTGTAGCAGCCATATGACTGCTCACGGTTGTTATAGGTAGAGTCCTATTTTGGCACTTCTAGTATTAAATTGTCTTCTTAAGATTAAAAAAAAAATACAATTTCTAACAGTTGCAAAACTTTGTATTCTTTGTGTAATGAAAGGCCATGGGAACAACGTTTTTTGTTTAAATTCAAGTTTAAAATTAAAGAAAAACATGGTTTTAAATTATATTTTTACTTTTCTGATATAACTTTATAGTTGGATTAGGTTCTAAATTATTTATCAAACAGTACCGCAAAAAAGGGATATTAGTTTTTAATATCATTCAGAATTTTTTTATGTATTTTAAAATAAAACACTCGGTTTGTTATTGTTAAAATTTATAATTTGACAACTTTTAAAGATTTTTTAAGGATATTCTTGATATAATGAGAAATATTTTAATATTATTAGAAATTATAATATTATATAGAGGGTGTTGTTTACATAAGCAGAATAATTATTTGAATAAACAGAGTAATTTTTAATGTATATTGATTTAAACATAAAGTAGATAGAATAATGAATCAATTTTTTCACCGAAATTAAATAACATAATAAAATTGTGGTTAATATCAATTTTCTACTATTTGCTGACCAGTGGTTTTTCATGATAAATTGATAGTAAAATTGTAATTGTAGTTTACATCTTAATTAAGTAATAAAATTCATTAATAACTTCTAGCTGAATCGTTTATAATAGTAAAATAAATACGAAAATTTAATCTACACTCCAACCAATAAAATGGTTAATTTTGCTATTACCAATTTGCAAATAGATTAATATTATTATGTCGATAATATAATTAGTTAGTTATTTAATTTGC
Organism: Tachinus rufipes; assembly: GCA_963932245.1. Taxonomy (NCBI): domain Eukaryota; kingdom Metazoa; phylum Arthropoda; class Insecta; order Coleoptera; family Staphylinidae; genus Tachinus; species Tachinus rufipes. The sequence goes on from OZ010744.1 coordinate 37,411,979, forward strand.
TTGTAGTATACGCCACTATATTTCACGTCTAACGAGTTATCGAACAAACTAAAGCTGTCGTATAAATTGCACACATTTCCGTTGCACCATGACATTTATACTCTATGGACATAGCCAGATGAGTATGTTAACTTAAAGTTAGTTCACTGTTGTTCCATTATGTCATCAGCAAGAAATTATGTTGTACACTTTAGATTGCCATACTCCCTCGAGTGTTATTGCACATTGTGTCTGCCATATACAGACATCCTCGTCAGATACCACTAATCAATATAAAACATATACAGTCTAGACTAGAATCTAGAAATTATAATGCATAACATTTAATGCAGTCAATCTGATTATTTAAATGATATGAAATGTTTTTGAATAATTATCATAAAAAAATTAGAAAAAAAAAATGATTAATTTGTTTTAAGATTAGAGATTGCTATTTAATTCATCAAATATATCCTCTTGTTTGTCATTTATATGGATGGCATGCATAGAAAATTTCCCTGTGGCGACACAATGCTATAAATAATTTTTCTCATTTAATGTATTGAATATTTATTATTGACAGACGTGGACGAAGTTGATTTTTGATAAAACACCGCCCCGGGAGTGCGAGACAACTTCCAATACATAATTTACATTCATTGTCGAAACATGGAATTTATAAATTGAGCTTTTCCTTCGTGGAAAGGAAAAAACCATAAAAATATATTTTATGTTTAGCCGCCACTCATTTGAATGAATGGAAGACGTAAAACTAAACGCAAACAAAATAAAATAGAGAGAAAAAAATGTTGTTGCCGAATTGTTGAAAAATACGCAACTTCAGCAAATTATTATTCTTTATATTTGTTCTTGGTTATTTTTCCTTATGTTAATCTGAAGTAGTATGTTATTGGGAAAAGGATGTATTAACTTAACGATCTCAATAAATCTACAAGTTAAAATACACATATTTACTTTATATAATTGCTGTAATATTATTTATTGATTTTCTTGAGAATTTAGTTTTAATACTTTTATTATATTCATTTACTGAATGATTTATTATCTAACCGTTTTGATTTTTATATAAGTTGAGGTTACAAACTTTAAAGTTAATTCATTAATAAGCAATTATTTAGCAAAATTCAAAATATTTGATTCGAAAACTAAGCGTTAATTATATTGGGTAGTGCATAGAACCAATTAAAAGCAACCAAAGTTTAAATATTGGCTAATAGTAATCGTTTTTTTAACTTTAGAATAAAATCAGTTCGTATGTTTAGAAAAGGTATTTATGTAGATTTGCACCAAGAGCGCAAATAAAATATTTTGTCTAGTTCCTTCACAAAAGATAGTACGTGTAAAAATCTTAACTACAAAAGTAATGCTTTAAAAGTAAAGTTTGCAATAGAATAGAATAGAATAGAATAAATTTATTTATGTTAGAAGTCAAAACAAATACAATACAATGTTGATAGTATTTGTTTCTGATTATTGCGCAGTTTAAAATATTTGAGGTTAGGGTATTTTAATAAAATTTATATATACTTTATTGTACTGATTTTAATTTTAATTTTTATTAACACCGGTTTTGGCTGTTAGGCTATTATCAGTTTTTTTCTTTTCACAGGTGTTGTTGTGTATATTGACGATACTTTATTTTGGAAAATACACATCCAAATTTTATGTAGTAAATTATCTTCTATAACTTATGCGATTAGGGTTATCACATATAACGTTTATAATGATGTTATACGAACAGTATGTTACGCAAATTTTTACTCTAGTTTGAAATTTGGAATAATTATCTGAGGTAATTCACATGATTTCTACAAAAATTTTATATGTCAAAAGAGGGTTATACAACTTATTTACAAAATGGAATATTTTGAAACTTGTAGAGGGGTATTCAAAGCTAAGAAGTTATTGACAGTACCAGCAATATATATCTATAAATGCTTAAAATTTGTTTTTAAAAATAAAAGTAAGTTTTATTCTTGTGTACAAAAAATAATATGTTCTTTTGTTGTGACTTGTTTCACAGACTATTTGTTCTCTGTTGAAATAAAATATTTACTTACTTACTTTAATTACTTTGTTTACCTAATTCAGGACATTAGCTTTTAGATCTCCGTACAAGTTTATAGTGATTCCCAGGTATTGTAAATCTGAAACTTGCTCAATAATGATGTGAATCACGGTTAGCTTACACCTGATTGAATTCTTTGCAATGACTAAGCTTTTGGTTTTAGCTGTAGCTATTGTTTTACAATCCTTTCTGAACGTGTTTAGTTGACATTGTAAACCGTCTTCTGATTCCGTAATCAGTACGGCGTTGTCAACGTAGCACACTGTTTTAATTAGTTTGTTTCCCAGTCTGTAACCATGTTCTATTGGGTCAAGGGCTATTATAATTTTATCCATGAGGAGGTTAAACAATAGTGGACTCAGGCTGTCCCCTTGCCGTATCCCAGTTCTGATTCAGATATCAGCTTCCTCCTTTCGTCGCTCTTAGTTTTGTCGTGGTAACTGTGTTCAGTTGTTTTATTGTCTAGATTATGTTGGTGTGGTCTTGTTTTTGTCACTTATTCCAGTTCTGTGTGTTCTTAATCATATAGTTTGGTAAAGAACTTTTGTTTCCCATATAGGTCGTTCTCCGTTTCCCTACTAAATTGTTAATATTTCTCTCTTTTTATAGTCGGATTGGGTTGTTAATTTTGTATTTTCCAAAGTTTTCTCTGAAATTTGTCAATTTCTAAATAAAATGGGCATTATTCTTTACTTGTGCTAGGGCTTTTATTTCTTGATTGAACCAGAGCTTGGGTCTTTTTGTGTATGTTGGGGTCTTGTTCATTTCCCAAGCGCTTCTGTTGCAGCTTGGTTGATGTTTTGACATAGTTTGGGCATTGTGTTGTACTCTTACCCAGCTTCTTTGTCTCAGTGACTGCGCAAATATCAATTTTATGTTCATGTAATTCCATTAGGGTTTTCTGGTTCTTGCCGCTGACAGATCTAACATTCCAGTATCCTATTCTAAGTTGGATATTTTGCTTTTGTTTTCTTGTTTCCTGGGCCTTTTTCCTGTTCCTTGCATTTGTCATCAGCGTGTATCCGTTCGGTTCCGAGGCTTGTCGTTTGGTCCTGTGAATCCTTTTAGGTTTTTTTTTACATAAAGCTGGCCTAACCTCAAAACCCTTTTCTTTTATCCGGGCTTAGGACCTTCATCATCCACTATAAATAGCTCAATAAATATTAGTACCACTTGTAAGATTTTTTTAATAATTTAATGGCCGGTTTTTGGTCAAATTTGTTAAATAACAAATTTGTAACTTTTGAAGTAGAATTAAATATTTTTTTAGATAATTTTTTATTTTAAAAGCCGGATTTCTTACATTAAAAGTGAAATTTCTTACTTTAAAAACCAAACATTTAACGTTACTAGTCTAGAAAAAAAAATTGAATTGTCATTACAATGGTTATAAATGTTTATAAATTATCAAATTAATAATAGAGTTTTGTACAAATGATTAATGTAAATAAAATATACATTCTTTGACTCATTGGTTTATCATTGTCGATTATTAACAACGTATTACACATGCAGTTTAAAATACTTGTTTGATAAATCACCATCAATAAAAAAAATATTGATATTAATAATCAAATTCTTAGTATAGTAGTAGTGATTTATAATTAACGAGTGGGGATTAGACTCCGCAGTTAACTAATAACTATTGCAATTGCAACTACATATCAGTCAACACTCAAAATGTCTATACAATCAAATATTAATACCGTTCAAGTGCAACAACCAAACCCAAATTTAATTCGTGTTGAAGTATACGATTATATTTCCCCAGATGAAATAATAGCAAACCCTTTGATTTTCAACGTTAACAACAAAACTGGGAAAATTTTAGAAGACAAGCAAGGTGATAAAATTGTGAAAGCAGATGCAAAGGAAGATGCGATGGGAAATACAAAAAGAAACACAAAAGAAGATGCAAAGAAAGATGCAAAGGAGGATGCAAAAGATAATACAAAGAAAGATAAAAAAAAAGATGTGGAAGAAGAAGCAACAAAATATGCAATAAGGGATACAATGGAAACTGCAAAGGAAGATGCGAAGAACATACAATTGATAGAAGTATGTGCATTGACAACTAAAAAGCTTGCAGATAAAAAGTTGCTTGATAATCGTCGCATACTATCTCGTCAGAAGATGATCATCTTTACCTGTTATTTAATTTTTTCTGTGATCGGTATCTTGTTTTTCATTGTGTGGCATGCAATGTGGAATTAAAATTGTTTGCATAATGTAATGCTTTTTCTTTTATTAAACTCTTTGTAGTTTAATAATATTAAATAAAATAAATAATTTGTTTTTATTTTACATAACCAATAGTCATAATTATTACTTTACAGCACATCTTTACAAGAATAGTGAAATGTTTTAAATTAATTTGTTTATAAAAATTGAGTTTTTAAAGAAAGAGGGATCAAATTACCTAACCTAAAAAATAAATAACAACATCTGTGAAAAGAAAAAACTGATGATGGCCTAACAGCTGAAACCGGTCTTAATAAAAATTAAAATGTTGAACTTTACACAAACTTAAATATAATCTACTAAAAATACATAGAACATATTAGTAGAAGTATTAACACAATATAGATACAAGCTTAGAATACATGTTAAAATTATATAATACAATATTAAAAAGCATAGTTTAAATTTTCATCAAATGAAAAGAATGCTTTCTGAATTAATAAAAATTTAAGTTGTTTTTTTAGTTGGTCTATTGATAATTGTTTCAAAGCATTGGAAAGTTTGTTGTAAAATTTTGGCTCAAAGGAATTTCCTGCATTTATAAAAAAATGTTGTGTTGTGTTGTGTTAAATTCTGGAAATTAAGTTGCAAGTGTAAAGCTTGTCGCGTAAAATAGTAATGTATATCTGATTTTAAGTTGTAAGTAGAGATATTTTGTTTAACAAAAATTATACTTTTTAAATATATATAAATTAAGAAACGTTAAAATACCTAAGTTTATAAAAGCTTCTTTTGTATCTGCTCTATATGTAAGACCAGCCAATATGCAAACAGCTTTTCTCTGCAACCAAAAAATGTCTGTAATATGTGAGTGTCCCTAACACTGCATATTGCATATTTGATTGAAATAATCTATAATATGCAGTTAACGCTACTTAATTTTCTTAATAAATAAACTTGTTTTGAAACTTTTTGGCACAACTTATTCACATGATTTTTCCATATTAATTTCAAATCAATTTCAACGCCTACAAAATTTATTTAATTTTTACCGTAATCATGTTGTGGCTGTGAAAACATTATGTGCAAAGTTTTGTTTTTATTTAGCATTAATTGGTTTGCTGAAAATCAACTATTAATAATTTTTAGCTTGAAATAGAGTATTTCAAAAACTGTGGATTTTTATTTTATAAAATTAGGCTAATATATGCATACAGAATTGTCGTACATGATCGATTTTTAAATTATTGATATAATTTAAAAACAAGGTTGAACCTAATATGGAACCCTGAGGTACGTTATTTGCTATTTTTATTGGAGCAGAATGTTTACCATTAGTGTATACTGATTGTTTTCTATTATACAGATAGGATTTCAATCAGTAAACACTGTGGAGATTAAGCCCTTAGTGCGCAAACATTTCTATTATTGTATCTTGAGCTACGCAATCAAAAGCTTTAGACAAGTCACAACAGATAACATCAGTGTATGTTTTACTGTTAAAACCTTTCGTAATAAGCGCAATAAGTTCATTTGTTGCGGTTACTGTACTTCTGGCATGTCTAAAACCAAATTGTGAATAATAAAAAAAAAAATTTTGTTTATAACAATCATGTAACTGCTCTTTTATGGTATATTCTAATATTTTTTGCAAAAACTGGTATAATGGGACAATAATTTTCACATTTATTTGTAATATAGGATATACTTTGGCAATTTGTAAGCAATTAGGAAAAGTGCCTTTTTGGATGCATACATTTAATAACTTTGTGAGTGGTGTTATAATGAGATCTAACATACATTTGACTAACATAATGTTAAAACCATATATATATTTTCCCTTTTTAGATTTTGATTTGTTTATAACATCTTTTGTATTTGCTTTAGACATCATTTCAAAATTAAATCTTTTTGCTACAGATAGATAAGTCACAAAATAACATTGGGTTACATATAGATGTTCTTATTTGTGTTATGATACTTTTTACTACACTTGCAAAATATATAGTTGGTAATAATGTAGTGTTTTGTATTGTCAATTTTGAACGGGAAGTATTTATGACATCTCAGAACAATTTTAGTGTATTTGAAGAATCGTTTATGTATTAAGAATTAGCCACAATTTTTTATTGCACAGTTTCGTTTCTGAGGTAAAAATTAATGATAGATAAAAGTTTTAATCAACAAAATAATTAATTTTTTTGCTATTATATGTAAATATCTTTTATTATAACTACAATTATTTTTAGTCGTAAATAATTCAAATAAAATGCTTTAACTAACTTGCATTCGTATTATGTTTCTCTTATAAATAATAAGCAATTTATGTTGAGCTTTCACATGGCAAAGTAAATATTTTTTAAACATTAAGTTGTATGTTAATGTTAAACGTTGTTTTATATCCTGATAACATGAACAATCTTAGACATTGTTAAATACACGACAAAATGAAACATTAAAGTTGTCCAAGCTCATTATGAAAAAGAAAGGTCAAGAAAAAATGCATTTTGTGTTACACGTGAGTAGTTTAGTGCTCAAAATTAACTTTCCGAACGCAGAATTTGAAATTCAATCCATGAGTTTTAGTAAACTGTGTTCGGAACTAACGCCAAAGAACTTCAACATACTCGTTGCTCTGTGCAGAATATCGCCAATATTGTCAGGCCCCAATATAGATTTTTTCTTTTGTTGTTGTGGGTAAACACGGAAGTAGGTTAATAATTGTCAACAATAGTATGGTGTTTTTTTTATAGAAGTATAACTTTTGCAATTTTGAATACTTTGGTCAATTGAATTATTTATGAGTATTGTAATAGATATAATTAAATATTCCGAACACCCTCTTTCCAATATTCAAGTAAAAGCTAATTTCTTTTATTAAGTTGTAAGTTTTCAGTAACTATTCTATCATTTGAAAGAAAAGTTGGATGAAAAACCGTTAAACAGACGCCGTGCTACTCCTGATGCGGTGGTGGTAGCCATGTTGGTAATAACTGTTTTCAACTGTTGTAGGCAAAAGTTTCATGAAGCAAAAATCTATGCGAGTTTCTAACTATTTTTTTTTTCACGCAGGAACAGTTGACTATAATTTTGTGAGCTATTTGATGACTTAAATTAAATTGCCAATGCATTTGCAATTTTTGTAACTTTACGTTTGTTAACAATAAGTTTACAAAGAAAAAAATTGTCTTTTGATATTGCTCCTATCTTTCTCTACAATATGTCAACCGACGTAAGCCAAGCCATAATATTTGTTTCTTTTAAAAAATTATTTTTTTAGTAGCATTACATTGATTTTTAGTAGTATAACAAACAGCAACTTTAGTGTAATTTTAACATAAAGTTTGAAAATAGATTTATTTTTTAAATATAGTTTAATTCTTTCTAAATACACTATTTAAGAAAGATTAAACTATATTTTGTCAAAGCATTAGAGTCAAATTACAGTTGGAAATAGCCAAAACAAAATATAAATACAGAAATAAATGCATTTTAGCTACTTTTAAATGCATTATAATTTGACTTAAATTTAACAAATCAAGGTAGAGTACTTAAAACAGTTGAAAGCTTTTTTGTTCTTTTACAACTATTTTTGTATGAGGCGTAGATTGCGCTTTGAATACCAAATACTTAGAATTATTAATCATTTGTCACATCCTATAAAAACATGACAAACAACAACTTCTTCTTTATTGTGCGTGTTACAGCTATTTTGCATTGCTCCAGAAATCTTACAACTTGTTTGAAAAGAGTTGATGAGACCAATGGCTTCCAAACTCTTCAGAATACTGATCAAGTTATAAATCAGTTATAATTTGGGGATCAAACCTAAGACTGTTAACGTGCTACAATATTGCTATACACCTAAGCTATCTTACCAACTCAAAAGCTTAAAACGTACTAACAGTATTTTACTTTTAAAAACCCACTTCCTAACAATCTCTCTAAATGACAAACCAAAATCTTATTAGTAATTCAATGTAAAACACCCTTAAAGTTATTATAAAAAACGCAGAAGCTTTCAGAGTTAGTTCACACAAACCAATTGATACGCACAAAAAAATTGAGTAAATTAGGAAACTAAACCTACTCCACGTTTTAATATAAAACGTAAAACGGTATTAATTATTCTGGAAATGTCTATAGACTGTTGGCAAAGAAAGTGTCTCTAAATATAGTTCTATAGTTTGTATATACTTAACTGTTATACAACCTATGCTCAAACTAAGCAAAAATAAATCTGCTAATGTGTTACAACAAATGGCAGGCTACCTGCATCGATAAAAACAATGTTCACTAACTTAAAATAACCAAACCACGTAGACAAAAAGGTCATAAACAACTTTTGTTGGTTTTTTGATAGTACTTACAACTCGCAAATAGTTTTTGAATTGCTTGCGTGGCAGTTTTGCGGATAAGAGTCTGGTACAAACGTAAAATAACTTACAATGAGTACTTGCAGAGATGCTAAAAAAGCTACTTCTTGTTGTGGTGTGCTTAGTGTGCCAATAAAAACAATAGGTTTTTTAATTACTTGTGTAGATCAAGTGTTTCAAAGGTTTTGCAGAAAAGGGTTTCTTATAAATGTAAAAAAAAAAAAACGTGTAATAAGCATTATCTCTGCTGAACATTTTTCTGATTAATATTGACTTAAGTAGCTAGAAGTGCTAAAGAAAATACTTCTCGTTATGGTGTGCATTAAGCACTAAAAGTTTATAAGAAATGAGATGCTTGATTAAGCTTTGTTCCTAACTCGCAATCAAAGTTATGTTGTAGTCTTTTGCGTTAGAGCGTGTGTGAGCGGTTGAATTAATCTTGATCTCTTATGACGGATTTTCACATCTGGTAATTTACTATTTTGTGTACTTTTTTGACTAGGCCAGCAACAACATTTTTGACAACGTCAAGTTGGTAATAAAACAAGTTTTGAATAAATTAATTATATTAAACATTTCTACTGATTACCTTTATTTTCAATATTTTTCAGAGTTGGTTGGTTAAATATTGTAGAAACAGTTGATATACACTTGCGTGCATAGAAATCGGCCCACTGTAAGCTTTTGACTTTAATTAGTTTTTTTTTAGAAACTATTCATCAGATCAAACAAAAAATATGCTGCTTGAAAGACAATTCAATTTGCTTTAATAATAGTTAAAATTTATCAATAGTGCTTATCGTTTAAACCGGAAAAAAAATTAAACGTATTTGTGTGGTGATTATAACAAGAATAACAAACTTGTGAAAGATTAATATTATTGTCTTTGCAATTAAAATTTGTAAAATATTTGTTTTTCATAATTTGATTAGTTTTCAAGTGTGTTAGTGAAATGCATACTGCATCAAAAAAAGCCGCCTAAGTAATTGCCTTAATCAACAATGGACTTAGCCAGCGAGCAGTTGCTCAACAACTGAATATGACACGCAGCGGTTTGAAGAGTGACTCAACAATATAGGGAGACTGGATCTTTTCATAGGCAACCGGAAACAGGCAAAAAGCAATTTACAACGACTCGTAATGACCGCTTTATTGTGTTAATAACATTAAAAAATCGTAGCTTTAATGCGGTGCAAGTGCAACAACAGCTCTGTGAAATACGAAGAGTGGCTATTAGTCAGTGGACAGTAAGTTAAAGACCGCAGGAAAGTAATCTGACCCCTAAAACACCTGCGATTGGTCCAAAACTTACCCCAGCTTATTGTCAAGCACGCCTGCGTTTTGCACAAGATTATCTCAATTAGTCAGTGGAACAGTGGGGGTCTGTTCTGTTCTCAGATGAGACTAGGATATGCTTCTATGGTAGCGACCAAAGAAAAAAGTGTACCGTAGCCCAAGAGAGCGCTTTGCAGAATGCTTCTTTGAAGAACGGATTGCTCATTGAGGTGGTTCCTTTTTTTTAGCAGTCCATGTGGTACCTTATGTCGACTACATTGGAGACAATTTTTTTTTATGTATGATAATGCGAGACCGTACAGAGCAAAAATCGTGGAAGATTACATTACAGAAGTTGATTTTTGGGTTATAAAGTAGCCATCATGCAGTCCCGACCTAAACCCGATTGAACATTTATGGGATGAGCTAAAATGAAGAATTCGAGCTAGACTTTGTGCCCCAACTTTGATCCCAGAGCTTATTGTTGCACAAGAAACAATAGCGAACTTGATTCGATCTATGCCTAATCGTATTAGAAATGTTATTAGTGCAAGAGGGGGTCATACCCATTATTAAAAATAAAAAGTTAATTTAGATAAGTGTTAATAACAATATTTATTTTTGCAATAAAAAAAGTTAATTTGTTTCATGAATTAATTTTACTATGTTAAGCCAACATACAGGGAGTTTATAAATGAATGGGATTATGTAATCACTTTAAATATGCCACCTTTTTAAAATTGTCCATCATACTATTTGTTTTGACAGTTCAACTTTGACAGCTGTCAAGCAAGCAAGGTTATAAGAATGTATACAAATGAATTGAATATTTTTATTATTAAATTCTACTTTAGGAATGGGCGGTTTGATAATAGGAAATAGCTCTATTCTATTCCGGACTGTGTTCGAGAGTTTACAACTGATAATTATAACCATGTAAACAACGTAAACATATGAAAATATTTTTATTATTGAATTCTAAGATAGGCAACTTTATTTACGCATTTTCACAAGAGCGGCACAAACTTACATTAGATGGTTACATAATCCCAAACATTTATAATCAACCTGTACAATTTAATAAATTTCTCATATTAAAGCATATTAAATTGTTTTTCAAGCAGCATTTTTTTTATCTGAAGAATAATTAAAAAAAAAACTAGTTAAAGTCAAAAGTTTACAGTTACATTTTTATGCACGCAAGTGTATTTGTGTTTTTACTTTGATATTGTTTTTCACTACTTTAGTATCAATATGTCGCATCGCGATAACAATTGGTGGATATATTATCTCCGCCAATTTTAATATAATTGCTTTGCAACTGACATATTTATGTTTTGTATTCTGGTATTATTGTGAGCCATTTTAGTATTAATAAATAGCTTTGCAATATAATTATACTAATATATGAGGATTTGGAAAAACCGAAACAATTGTCTGTATTTGGTTGACCGTTTTGGAGTTAGATTGAGTTAAAGTAATTGATTTTAAAATTTTGTTTTTAATTAAATTATATTTGATTTTATACCTCTTTAGACATTGAAATTTGGTTGCCACTTGTAATACTGAAGTTTTATCGATGATATTCGGTTTCTTTAGATGAAGCAACATGATGGAGCTACAACTTCTTTGCACCACCAATGATATATTTATGTTTTGCACTTTAGTATTATTGAAATAAAATAAGTACTTCTTTGAAATATTTGTTAAAAAAGTAAGTCATTATAAAATTAATAATAACAAATCAAATGTTGACAAAATTGCAAAAACATAATTATAATATGTTAACTTAAATGTTGATATAAAAATATAAAATAAACATGTTCACTACTATTACAACATTCAGAAATAAAAGTTTTACTTTACAATGTTATTCATATAATAATTATACTTTTATTTTTTTTAAAACACAGAAGCCAGTTTATTAATTTAAAATAAACAAACCAATAACTTTACTAAAATTATTAATGCACTTGGATTATTTGAAAAGTATAGATAAATCTACTTTACAAAATATAAAACTTCCTATAACAATAGTAAAATGCAAATCAAATTTGAGCTACCCTTGTCCACTGCAAACTGGATTCATAAGCTGAGTTCGACTCTCCTTCTCGAATCACTTTTTACTGTTTTTACTTTTTAGTTGACAATATAATATTTTATTTCTGTTCCTTTAGAAAAGAAAATATAAAATTGAGTAGTAAAGATTCAAACTTTTGATTCTTTTGGATAGTAATGTAATATATCAAATACAATAAAGCTACAACTTGAAAAAATTTGTAAGTTAACATATAAAGAAACTCTATACTAATATTCCAAATTGTTTTCTTAAAACCTATTTAGGTTTTAAATGAAACAGCGCGATGCTAATGGTCCCTGGGCGCTGATGTAGTGGCCCATCTGTATTTTAATTAAACCAGTCAAATGTGGTAAACCGGTAACTACATAATGTACAAATGTGATTCTAAAACATTACATAACTACATTCAAGTTAAAGCAAATACAGAAACTCCGATTAAGCCTTACTGGTTCAAATTCTATTTATTTGAATTCATACCAATCATTTAGTTTAAGCTTTATTATATTTCACTATTCAATTCTTAACGGATATTAAAATATTAAATCACCTTTCAGCAATTTTCTTATTTATTAAATTTTATATACTCAACAAGCTTATCCATTCAAGGCGCTCAACTTATTACACCTTTGCGACGCTATATATTTTTTGTAACTTTCTCAAAACTAAAATATCGCGTGCGGTACTGGCACTTTTTAATGTATTCTATTCGTTCTCCCTCATTCTTTGTCCATTCGTATAGAATGATAGAAAGAGAAAGATTGCAAAAAAGTAAAACAGAATTGTGAGAGCGGAATGTTTTTAATATGCTTTCAGATATATAGCCGGCCCGTGAAATACACTCATTGCACTTTTGGGAAAACTCCTCTTATATTAGTTGAAATATATTTTACATCTCCGTGTCAGCATATTAAAGTCGGTTATAATGTTCCAACCGTTTTAATAATGGCCGCGGATTTTCGGGGTCGCCCTTAACGTCTGCTCTTCTCTTAATTATCGATCCGCTTAGAAAGCGAGATTAAAATTCGCACTCGAAGAATAGCAATCCATCATCAATTGCACTTCTTCGCGCGTTCATTATTGGATGGAACGGGGTATAATGAGTATAATGAATGAGTACTCGGTGAATAGGCGTAATTATTTTAATGGCGGTTTTTTTTTTTATTTCTTAGCTTATTGCTTTGTGGGGTTCTCTGAGATTTTAGCTTTTCAGCTAAGACAGAACCATACCTTCTAGTAATATAATCAAAATTACATTTTTTAATACATAAATATTGTACATATTATTGCATTTGCAACTATGTAGTAAGCTTACACATCACGGCATTAGGTAACAAATAAATAGCAACTGGCAGATCGTAATATCATAACGGTCAGTTTGCATTACAGAACTTTGTTGGGTTCTAGTATTACATATTGACAGTTGATATAGTAGCTGCTGTTATAATAAAAAAATAATCAAAGGGTTTTATAAACTGTATATTATACAATTATTGTCGAGTAAAGTGAGCCAAAAGTACATCATTTTATAGTTAATTTTATTGATCTCATATAGTTAAAAAATAAACTTATTACAATACGGTTTAAAAAAAATAAAGAAAGAACTGGTTTGTTTCACATTTAAAATACTCTACATAATTCAATTATAACTTGTGTATAATCAGCCAGTATAAATAAAAGCAATAAATTAAAAATTAAAAACTATATATTTCAAAACCAATATTTGCTTTTTTACAGTAGTAGTTAAAACTAAAACTAAAATAGTGAAATTAATATAAAATATTATTTGTAAAAAAATATTATCTTACAATAAAATAAAATAAAATAAAATACTTTAAATTCAATCTATGTATATGTTTAAAAGTCTATTTGATAAATTAATTTAAAAAATTGATATACAAGATGTATATAAGTAGATAATTTTAAGTATATATAGAATTTAGATTATTAATGATTCAGTGAAAATTAAGTGTAATTTTTCAAATTCAGAAGTGGTCCTGGACTAAAAATACTTTTCTTTTGCCTTTTTTTTACTTGGTATTTTTTTGTCCGTTATAATTAAATAATAAAAATAGTCAAACAAGCAAATAATTAAAATCAACCCTTAATAATATTTAAAATGCAATTTAAAAAACTTAACATGAATTATTTATTTGTTAGCAAGATTATTAGTATACAACACGATGTAGCTTGAAAACAATGTTTCTGACAACCGTTCACACAGAAACTCCAAATTACTATCTAAATCTTTCTACGTTCCCTACGTTCCAAATAGTAACAAAACTTCCCTTAAATATTTAATTTCTTTATTATACTTCATGATCCCTGATAACAATTAAAAATATTTATAATGTGCGTGATAGTATTCAAATTGGAGTGTTCCATAAACTTGATCTAATTATGTCATAAACAGGATTCGTGTTTGCTTAAATTTTCTCTTTTTTAAACCACCCGGAGTTGTATAACATTATGGGGTCGTTCCAGATTTATCGTGGGTCGATTAAATTTAAGCAGCATAAATTACATAATTTCCTATGCAAATTGTATCTAATTTTCAATAATTAGAATTAACGACCTCTTCATTTGCTGGCTTATTAAATGCGCTTAAAACGTGTAGGTGTAATTAGGGTTTGGCTGATTAAAAACAAAAGAATAATGATAATAAGAAAAACAGTTTTATCCGATTGTTTTATAGATAAATTTAAAATTATAGTCGATTATTATTCTTAACATATGGTTGGTTATTTATAAAGAAGCAATTTAAGTTTGAGCAGCAGTTAATAATATAATAATATAATACAAAACCGTATTAAGTAATACTCCTATAATTTACGGTTAGAAGCATAGTCAATAAGTTGTCATATATGTCTTCTATTGAACGTTGTGTCATAAAATTGCATCTATCAACAGAACCAAGATCTCGGTCAGTGTTGCCATCGCAAAAAATCGCAAACGCTAGAAAATTCTAACAAAGACTAGTAAAAACTAATAGCCCTAAGACTCTTCAATAACACCAAATTTTATAATAAAAGAAGTGCATATAAAAGAATACTTCAAAATTGCTTCCCAGCAAGAAAAAAGACACAAAAAACAATAAATGAAATTAAAAAATCAACAAAGTAAAATTGTTGCTTTGTAAATAAAGTTCCCTAAACAATACACGCTTTTGCCTAAGATATATCTCAGAAATACAAAAAAAACTAAACTTGTCTTCATGCTCAAGCAAAACAAAACCTAACCAACCCACTAAGGTACGTGTGGGCGTGTCTGTCCTGTTTTAATTGCAAAATGCAGTTTGTTTTTGACAGTGCCAACACAAAAATCTTGCAGGTAATCAATGCATTTGAGTGAATAAGATAAAAACAGTAATATTAGCCTGCTAGATGTCTCAAAAAGATTTTGTAATTCTTTAATTGTACACAGTGTGTTTTATACTCTAAGTACTGGTTTTTCTTCTTAACTATCAAGCGAGGCATAACTGTAGCTGTACTCAACTTTGTAAACAGCGTAAAAACCGAAGATGAATTATATTAATTATAGTGAGCAAAAAAAAAACTTTCACAAAATACAAAAATTTCAATATGTTAATGGGTATAGCACATGATAGCACTTGCTAAAAAATGTTTGCTACAAATGCAACATAACGGATACTACAGCCCAAGATAGATTAATGCCAAGTACAAAGTCAACAAATAGGTTTCAGTACAAAACATTTGCTTGGTTCAATACAAAAAAATAAAGTAACAAAAATGACTAAACTAAAAACTACGTAGTAAATTTTCAGTTAATTGAACTAATAAAGTGGCAACTAAAAAAATTAAAATGTCAGATATAACACTACCGTTCCAAAAAGCTATACAGTACATGAGACAAAGTAAGACTAAGACAAAACAGACACAAAACAACAAATACCATCAAAAACAATTTTATTCATATTGCGTTACGTGATTGCACTATGATAGCATCTCTTATTCACAATTTGAACCATGTTCATAAAAACACAGTTTTAGTGTATATAATTTGCAGATGCATAAATGAATATAGAATAAGATTAAGAAAACTTTAAACGGATCCTTTTTAACCAGATCATCGGCAACAGCGTTTGCAATTAGGACAAGCACATGTAGATTGGAGTGTTTATATTCCTTACGGTTCTCTTTTAGCCAATACTATTAACCGTGATGTTTCTCTAAACTTTTTTTAATTTGGTTATGACAATTTTTGTTTTAATATAGTTTTGGAAGTTATTGTAGTTTATGACTGCTTTGACTGCCAAGTTGCATATTTAATAAATAGATCATTTTTACCGGCTCTACTAAATAGAAAAAATCATGTATAGTAAAATTATTTTTTTAAATTTTATGTGCTTTATAGGTTTCCTTGGGGTTTTTAGATTTGCTCAAACTAGATAAACAATTGATTTTAATAAAAAACACAAGTTTATTGTACAAAATATATTGCACTACAAATTTATTTGAACATTTTGTAATAGTTCGAAAAATTGATTTTAAATCTTTATCTCTAAATTTAACTTTTTTTGATAGCCTAAAATTACAGCTATTGTTTATTTTTTTACCCTAAATAGAAAAACACAGAGTAATAATAAAAAACTTACATTTACAGACTTTTAGTTTCTAGTTTTATATAATAAGAATAAAATAATACTTACAAAAACACAGACGTCCGGTAATTTTTACCGGTTGCGATTCTAAAATTGTTATAAAACAAAGGGTTTTCACACAACACTTTTTTTTTCTTTTTTTTTTTAGGACGTAGTGAGTTGTTTGGCTCTCAACAAGTGGCCCTTAAGAATAATTTACGCATGGTAATACCTTCCGGTTTTCTTCTCTGCGCAAATCCTGTTGTTTTAATGTCCCTGTCTAAACTAACCTACATTTGGTGCTAGTTTGAGGCGGGCTGGTTTTTGCTTCGCGGATTTTCACGCATCATCTGCGGCACGCATGCTGTCCCCGGCCCCTCTCTCCCTATAGCCCCTACCTTTGTCTGTCTCTTTATATTCTTCTATTGTCAAACTCTTCAATTTTTTTTTTTGTACACTTGTTGCAAAGTTTTTTAACGCCCTCCATTTATTTTCATCTTTTAAGCATTTGTTAATGATTGTTCTTTTATCCACTTTGCTTTCTAGTATATATTCTAGTTTTTTTCTATCTTCCTCTCACGCCTCGCATTCTACTAGAGTGTGTTCTGCGTTATCGTGTGTTTCTTCCTGACAAAATGTACACCTTTCTTCTTCATTTATTTTTTTAATTTTTTGCAAGAATTTTCCAAATGCTCCGTGCCCGGTCAGTATTTGTGTTGTATAATAACACGTCTCGGGTTTCTTCTCTACCCATTCTTTTATGTCTGGGATTAATTCTCTCGTCCATTTCCCCTTTTCTCCTGTATCCCATTTTCTCTGCCATCTTTCCATAGTCTTCTCTCTTGCTCTTATCTTTGCTTCTTTTTTACTCGTTCCTTCTTTTACAAGTTTTTTTATTTCTATTCTTTCCTCCACCATCATATCCGCGGGAGGTGTTGCCGCAATTACCTCTACTGCCTCTTGTGACACTGTTCTGTAAGCTCTACAAATCCTTAGCGAGCTTGCTCTTGTGGCTCCTCTTACTTCCTTTCTGTTTTTCTTTGTTTTCATGGCTTCTCCCCATGTTTCTGCGGCGTACAGCAATTTGCTTCTTGCTGCCGTTGCTATTAGCCTTCTGCTTTCTTCTCCTGGACCTCCGTTGTTTGGCATAAGTCTACCAAGCTTTCTCTTAATTTCCTTTGTTCCAATGACCGCTTCCTTAACCTGTTCATTCCATCCCTTTGCTTCGAGTGTCACTCCAAGGTATTTGATTTTTTTCCCTATGGTTATCTCTTGATCTCCCACCTGTATCTTACCTGTTCCTCTATTATTCCTCTTAGTCGATAGCCATGCCCCCTCAGTTTTTTGTGTTGCTAGTTTTAAGCCCTTACATCTTATCCATATTTGTATCATATCAATTGCCAGCTCTAATCTTCCTTTTAGTACTTCTATTTCTACGTCTCTACCTACTACTGCTATGTCGTCCGCAAATGCTGTTATTGACACGCCTTCCGGCATCTTCATTCGAAGTAACTCGTTATAGACAAGGCTCCACAGTTTTGGTCCCGGTGCTGAGCCCTGCGGTACCCCTCTAGTAAGTTTGAATCTTCCATTTTTGGTCACTAGATTTCTGTCCTGTAAGTAGCTCCATATAATCTTGATTGTTTTTCTGTTCAGTTCTTTCTTCTTTGCTGCCTCTATGATTGCTGCCCATGATACGCTATTAAACGCGTTCTGTATGTCCAACGCTATCATTACACAGTGTTGCCTTTTCCTCTGCGTTCCGCTGTTTGCTTCTTTTGCTATTGCTTTCACTTTTTCAATAGCTCCTAAGGTTGTTTTTCCTTTGGTAAATCCGTATTGTTCTTTTTCCCATCCTCCTTTTTCTTCTATTTCTTGTTCTATTCTCCGTACAATAACTTTTTCCATTATTTTAGCCAGTGTGTTGATTAAACATATTGGTCTGTATGATGTTGCTTTTCCTGCTTCTTTTTTTTTCTCAATCAGTACCAGAGTGGCTTCTTTCCAACATCCTGGGAAAGTTCCTTCTTTTAGGCACCTGTTGATTATTTGAGTTATTTCTATCTCGTTTCCGTCTAATGCTGCTTTAACAATCTCTGTTGTTATTTCGTCCGGACCTGGTGCTTTGTTGTTAGGCAATTCTTTTATGATCTCTTTGATCTCTTCCAGTGTTGCCATAACTGTTGCTTCTTCTTCTTTTGTTTCTGGTTCTTCTACTGGTTCTCCCTTGGGAAATAGTTTTTTAATTATGACCTCTTCTTCTTCGTCTTCTTTTAAGCAGATTCCTTTTGTTCTTCCACCCAATTTGTCCATCACTATTTTGTACGGTTTTCCCCAAGGATCCCCATCTATAGATTCTATCATTTCTTTCCAGCATCTTTTTCTGCTATCCCTAATTGCCTTTTTTAAAATTTTTCTGTCGTTTTTTAGTTTCTCTTCTATTTCCTCTGTGTTCTCTCCTCTTCTTCTCAGCCGTTTGATTTTCCTCGCTGTTTGTATTGTGTTTTTCCTGCATTCTTTTATTTCCTCACACCACCAGTATGGTCCTTTTCGTCCGCCTTCCCTGTACCTAGGAATTGCTTCCTCCGCCGCTTTTCTCAGTTTTTCTGAGTACCTCTCGCATCTTTTCTCAATATTTTCGTTTTCTGTCACTTCTTCTGTTTCCATGCCTCTCTTTATCTTTTCTTTGTCCATTCTTCTTACGTTCCATTTACCTTTTCTCGTGTGCTCCTGTTTTCCTTTCTCCTTTGTATTGTATTGTATATGTTTATGTAGACTCAGTGATTCTTCTTCAGTCACGGTCCATTCATTTATTATTTTTGCCATTTCCCAAGTTGCTATGGTGATGTCAATATGCGATTTTAAGCTTCCTCTTACAAACGTCGGTTTGTCTCCATTGTTGCAGATTGTAAGATTTAACCCTGTTATCATCTCCTCTAAGATTTTTCCTCTTAAATCGTTCTTGTAGCCTCCCCATCTCGGTGATTTTGCGTTAAAATCTCCTCCTACAATAATTTTTTTGTTTTTCTGTTTTCTTAAACTTCTTTCTAATTCTTCTATCCACTCTCGATAGTATTCCAGACCGCAGTTTGGGCTGGTATAACAGCTGTATACTATCATGCTTTGTACTTCTGCCCACACTATTCCTTCTTTTGGTGTTCCCCATCTTTCCACCTTGTCCCTACACTTCCCCCTAGCTAAAATTGCTGCATCTGTTCCTTTGTCTCTTATCCACTTACCATTTAGTTTGTTTTTATTAGGTTCACTCACTAGCATTAGGTCTATTTCCTCTCTCTCCGCTGTTGCTATTAGTAAATCGTGAGCCTCTCTTCCCCTCCCTATGTTTATTTGTATAAACTTATACATTATGTGATACTATTTTTTCCTCCTGTTCTCTCCAGTTATCTGGGTTGTTGTCCTCCATATTCTTTTTTGTTTTCCTCATTTCTTTTTTCTTTGTAGCTGGACATCTTTTCTCTCCCGTTCTGTGTCCTAATACTTTGCATTCAATGCAGTATTCTTTGTTTCTGCATTCGGCAACCTGATGTCCCTCCTTACCGCATTTTATACATAGCGAAGACCTGTCTTCCCCATTGCATTCACAACACTACGCAAACTTTGGTTATCGTAGTTATACTAATCATTGAGACGCTTGAGCGCATAAGTAGTAAAGATCTACTAAAATCGATAAATTAGAAACACCTACCGGTAAAAATTACCGGTTGTCTGTGGTTAAAGATTAAGTTCACTTTGGTATGCTGCATATTTAACTTATAAATAACTATGTTTTGTTGCAATAGTATTAATGATTTGATATTTAATTGGTATATTGGTATAAAGTATATTAAATGTGATAAAATAATGAAGTTAAATTTTTTTTAGTGTTAGGACTTATTTAGTCTTTGTAAAACATAATTAATTTTTAATTTTTTTATATGATTTTTCTTATTTAGATTATCGGATAATGAAAGCCCTAAATATTTTATCTGGTTTGTTTGTTCTACCACAAAAAACTCTTTCTTAAAATGCATCTTTAAAAAAATTTAAAAAAACCACCCTTGATTGCCATAATCTCCATCTCACACCTAGCTACTACCCACGCTAAAGTTCTGACACTAGTTTCTTTCAAAAAAAACCAAAAACTCCATCGTCTATCCCTGGAGCCGCAGTCCTAGTCCAGCTCAAGAAGACAACAGACGCCCCGGTCCAAACCTTTCTCAAAAGACCTGCCAACAACCCGGTTAAGTCCGTTACCTCCAAGAATAAAAAAGCGATAGAAGTCCAACAAAATAACAAAATTAAGTTCTACCTTAAAACGCTATTAGAAATAAACTTCACACTGTTAGGCTAGAAGAACATAGTCAATGAAGTAATTTTCTCTTTGACTATATCATCTAATAATCAAATAATATGGTGCAAGTAGAATTTACTGGTTTATAGTAAGCCGTCTTATCAACCAAGCGCATAATATAGAATAGAAAACCTGTTCCCATGCTCAATGTTAAGATTCCGCAAAACGCATTATGGTAACATGTCATCAATATAAAATTCCTTCTACGTATGCTAAACATCTTCAAAAACCCCAACCATGAAACCTGCTTCTCATAGACAGAATCCATAATCTCTCCAGAGCGCACCTAACGCCCGCATAGAAATCCTATGCACAAGCACTGAAAATCAGCAAAATCAACTTTTCCTTTGCTTGGCTAAAACAAGTGAAGCTAATTTTAAAAAAATATATCTATCTTCAATGTATCTCCTAGCATAGCATAAACACCTAGACACAGACTATTTGTCCGTTAATCTGAATCCGGACATAGACTTAGTACAAGTTTGCCACTAAATCTATGCAACACTAAATGCATTATTAATATTTCCCATTAAGATCATTACCAGTTAGACAAAAAAATCAATACATTCAGAAATGCAAACTTCTAAGGGTCAACACTCATACCCAAAAACAGCATGAGAATCACTAGCATACCATTGGCCAAACTGATGCCGCTTTAACAACATTAACACCTGAAGCACAATGCAAATAGCATTGGCAAATATAAGACTAATAGAAAACTATTCAGATAATTTCAAAATAGACGCAAAGTTTGGTAACTACCTAAAAGTTGTGGTAGAAAAACATCAACAAAACGACATCATTTTTGACACCACCTACTTTGAGGCTAAATATTGCACCCTTGTCTAAAAGCCCATGCACATAGAGATCAATTTCTTGGGTCGTCGCCATGTAGGCCTTGCAACTTAGACATGGGTAAAATGGATTTGGCAAACACCTAAAAAATTCCTTTACCCCTATATCAAACGCAAACAAACCGTTTTACTACAACTCCACCACCTTGAAAATAAGTTAACAAACGTGGGTCAATAGAAAACATGAACCTACTTTTACCTCAAACCCAATTCTTTCAGAAGATTTTAAAGAAAATAACTTAATAAATATTAAACTTAAAAAAAAGCTAGACCCAAAACCCAAGGGCACCTAACAAACTGGAAAAGTACCCAAGCATTTATCTAAAAGCCAACCAAAAAAGAATAAAAACAAAGCACCGGTACCAATAAAGCACACAGCAAAGGAGAATAGCAGCCAACATCTCTCTGAAATCACCATCTCTACCAAACTGACTTACTAAAAAAATACAGCCCAGCCTAACAAGCCAAAAAAACACTCAAGGACTTGCCGGACGTGTACTCCAAAATAAACCCAAAAAACAAACCAGCAGCTAACAAAAAAGCCAGACCAAAAGAAAACTAAGAAAACAACATAATATAACAGAAGTTATAAATGCTACGACCGCAGCCGTGAAGCAAACCACTAGCAAGGGGGTTACTCTTACACCTCAAAGCAGCGTAGAAATCACCATATCCACTGAAATATAAGATACAACCCAGTTTTTTGACCAGAATTTAGACAAGAAACCATCGTTAAGAAGTTGGAAAACCGCTATTGTTGTATTGTATTCACTGAGAACGTCAATCAAAACTTTCAGTAAAGTTTTTAACAAAGCAATGAACATGACAAAGAATCCATCAGACAACAACAACACCCTATCTGCAAGCCAACCTTGTAGAGAATCGACAAAAGAAAACATAAAATAATCAATCCTACCAATTTCCAGCAAAAAATCTACGCTTGCCACTCACCACTAACTTCTAATGCTGCTACGTGACTGGGCGTTGACAAATTATTTGAAATACTTATACAGATTTTGTAAAAGTTTGTTAAAGAAATATAAATGCCAATCGATTTATACGACAATGTTTGAAGAAACATGTAATTGCTTAGTTCTACTTGTCTGCAATAACTTTCTATTAATGCAAGATAATGCTCCTTCATACATTGCAAAAATTGCCCAAAGTAATGTCCACATTGCTCTATTACCTTGGACGCTAAAAAAACTCGAATTTAAATCCGACCGACCACCTTTTCAAGTATGCAAATAACTAGGTGTAATCTTTGAGTTTTTTTTTTTTGGTTGTAGCATAGTTTATACAGTCTAAATCATACTTGAGTAAGACAACTTCTAGTTTACAAATTATCAAATTACTTGCCTTTTCTATGCTCAATATCTCACTTTGATTGCACTGCTTTGGAATCTACCGTCAATTCAGCTTTTCAGCAAATCTACAACAACTAGTAATTTTTTCAAGTCCAGGCTTTAACCCTCTTTAGGATCATAAGCCTGTGCATTAAAAAAAAGTCAACTTCATAATTTTTATACATTGTTCACCACATACGTCACATATTTGTCAATAATGCCCTCACCGGCATTAAAAAGTGCCTACAATAGACCTGAAAGTAATGTATACAACTCTACAAAAAAACAACAAAGCAGGTGATCCACATCACCTGTTTACTAAGTGTGGGATTACGAACGCCGTTTAGTACTACCCACGTTTACAATTAATTCAACACTTTTTTTAATGTGTTATTAAGAAATTACATAATATGCCAAAAAATACGTTTGAATTTCAACAAGTGAAACCACTTTCGCTAAAACTATCACATTGAAAATTAGATTTAAGCAATCTGTAAACATTGATTTTGAATATATGTGGCTTATAAGAATCAGGAAATATTGAATTTGAAAGTTTATTCCCACATCTCTAAACTGTCAGTAAATATTTATTAAAATTCCTAGCAGGCCTTGTACTACAAGTAAATATTTGTTTAGAGAGCAAAAAGTCTTGTATTTGTTTGAAAAATGTCCATTAAAATATCTGTAGAAAATGCAAAACATTGCAACATTGCGCCTGGGCTGTAAAGTATCTAAGTCATTAGTCAATTTTAGATCGGTAATGTTCCAAATAACTCGATTTTAAGTAAATTTTAAAAGAAATAGTTTAGTTTCCAATGCTCTATACTTGAAAACAATATTTAATAAAAGAACGAATCTAAGTTTCATATATATGCAAACGTTGAAAAGAAGTAAAAAACTGTTTACATCTATTAAAATATCCTAGTTTTTAAATACTCTCAAAGTAATGTCAACAACATAGTCATTCCAAAAAAGATTATGTAAGATTGTAACAAATAGAAGACAAATTGAAGAAGATTTAGACGTAGATTTGTTGTTTAGTTTAATATTTAATACAGATTTGGATTTGAAATAGTATTAGTCAATTTTAAAGAATCAGACTTGTCTCCCTTTTTAAGAATAGGTTAAACATTTGCAATTTTCCATAATTCTTCATTATATTTACTATTTTATTAGCGTGCAAAGTTTCAGCTTTTTTAAACTTATTTTACTACTCCGGTGTTCAGCTCATGTTGAGCACCTGTCCCAACAAGAGCTTGACCAACCGTAGTATGTTAATGTGTACCACTACTACAATGACATTAAAAAACTACAGTTTATACTTTTATATTTTTTTTTAGTTCCGAGCTTTTGAACTATAAAGTTAAACAGTATCTCACACTGTTCACATCTTACTTTTTCATACAATGCTTTTCTGGTCGCCCTACATAGATTGAATTGTTTCAGGTTACTATTATTTCCGCACTTACGTAACTGCAATTCTTCTATATACACTTCACTTATGTTACAAACAATTACAGCACAAATACTACGTTACAAGTAGTTTTGATAAAGTCAATTATGCTTGCTTTATAGTTTGAAATGCTAGGTTTAGTACACAATTATAAATAATTACAAATCAAACGAGCAAAATTGAATCAAATCCAGTTAGGCAAATAAACAACCAAAAAGATACTACAACCACTTAGCGGCTAATCGCATGGTTGAAAAAAGCAGCAATAAAATGCCACAACAACAATCAATAAAAAAGTACTGCTAACCTTTATTCTAAACATCCGTTCACCATGTAAAGAAAAAGTACTCTACGTATGCCCACCAATAAGACTGCAAACCAAACAAACAAAAATTTCATTATATATATATATTTTAGTAATCTTGCTGGTACTATGAACTATTCAAAGATACCTTCTTCTTTCTGTCCATAATATTGACAACTCAAATTACATGTGAACCAACAGTTTTGAGTGGATCTACTCCGTTTGAAAACGTTTTCAGTTTGTGAGATTGGAACCGACAATCTTCAGAGTAGCAGTCAAATGTCTAACCCACTGCGCTTCACATAATAGAACGCAATATTAAAAACACTCGTAATTTATACATAACTAGCTAAAATAAACAAGGCATGTATCATTAAGCTTCTATCCATAGTGCGCAAATTATTTAAAATATTGTATATAAAGTATGTAAGTTGTTAATTTCTATAAAAAAAAAAACAAAAAAAAAACAATTTCACTAATTATTCTTCTACATAAACATTAATTAAGTTTATGTTGCAATAACCTTTTCAAGACCATTAAATTTATGATCTCATTAATCCAGTAAGCACATCACTTAACCATTTACTGAATCATAAATAAAATAACCAAAAGTATGTCATATTTAAAATAAAAATCAATTCACATGAGCTTATACGACATTCCCTAGAAAACTGTAAAAAAAGCAAATCCCTAGTCTCCGCCAACGATGATGTGGAACTTAGAAAAATATAACATTTTCACCCTGGCTGTTATTATAAGTAGGGGGGTTTTATATGCCTTTTAAAATTCACACGGCATTTTTTTCGGTGGAGTGTTGTATTTCGCCCGCAGCATCCCCGACCCACCCCTACTCTTTTTATATCAGCCCTTCTCCGTCACCCTTTAATCCTTTGAGGTTTACCCCGTCCGCATTAATGGCATCTTGAAAAAAGTCGCGAGTTCGGTTCCTGTATTTTATTTCTCTATTTTTTATTTCTCTCAGGCGTTTGAAATATTTATGAAAGTGTATTGTCGGGGTGCATTATACGGTGGGGTGCGCGCGACCCCGCAACAGAGCACCACTAGCACCGAATAAAATCCGTATTGTGGAAATTACATTGAATGGGATCGCGACAAACCGCGAGGCGGCCATTTTTTGAATCGAAAATGCGACGGAGTGTTATTTATATATACTGGGTGTTTTTGTATTCATGGGAAAAGATAACAATCGGGTGGGATTTGTTTTCTGACATTGATTCTATTTAAATAAATTTCTTGGTGAATTCTAATTTAACTTGTTAGGGAAATCTGAATATTAGGCATGTCTCAATTCGTTCTTTGTGTATCCATACAAATCAACATTTCTTGCAAAGATTGTAAGAATATATAATTTAAATTAAAGACAATGCCTATAGGGTATAATACCTATAACTAAGCCAAAAACTTTTCAAATTGTGTTAACAATGCCAAATAATAAAAGCTGGCTAATACAGATTTTTTTATAAAGTTTTGTCTTGCAAATCAAATGTAAGACATTGTCATTGATAAATTATTAGCCAATAACTCAAAAACAATAAAAAAACTAATAAACTATTGTACATTATCCATAATCTAGAACCCTCTTATTAACTTATCATTTATGATTATATTTTTTTATTTGCATATATGCGGCAATTCTATTTTGTCTGCTTTAACTTAACTAACGTCTGTTTTGTAAACTCTTTTATAAATAATCATTTTTAGTCTTTTGTTAAGAGCCCGGTTTAAGGAGTGTTATAAACTGCGAGCAGAACCCGCGCATTTTAACTCTTTTTTAATCTGTTTTTTGCAACGTGTAGAGAATGAAATTTCCAGTCTAATGAAATAAATAAAAATCCAAAACCTTCAATTGTCTATTAAATTTTAAAATTAATTTGTAATTTTTTTGTCAAAATATTTGCTTAAACTTTAAGTCATACTTCATTGAACATTAAATTTAGTAAACTTTTTATTGTGCTGTAAGTTATTTTTTTAAAATAACAATTGTTATAGTTCTTCTAGTAGTTATGAATGTATGATAAAAGGTAAAATTTAAAATTCCCGTGTGTATTAAATTATTAAAAAACTGCTGTTACATTACATATAAATCTCGTAAACACAAACTAAATTTAAGGCTCTGCACAAATACCAATATGTATATCAAACAAAAAATCCTCAAACCGGTTATACATCAGTTAATCAACACGTACAAAAAAGCATATACTGTGAAAAAAATGCTGTGGAAAACTTTTGACAACACTACCTTCTCATATAAAAAACGCGATAACGGGTAAACTACATGCTCAAAAATTGAACTGTAACAATTATATCAGATAACAAAAGTGTAGACTGTAGAAGCTAAAGTTCCCTTAAGTATTGTAAAAAAAGTGGTGCAAGAAGAAGGCACTATTAGCAAGCAATACGGCAATCGTCCGTTTAAAAACACAACAAAACACCGACTAAAAAAAAAGCATCTGGTATACATACATATGAAACTTAATATTACAATAGCATAGAAACTTTAACATATAAAAGAAAATGAATTACGTTATTTTTGGGCAAATGTGAATCAGTTTTTTAAACAAAAATAGTGCGCGTAAAACATGATTAAATCGAGACAATACTTCAACAAACTAATAACTGTTTTGTTCCTAGTAACTCTATAAACAATACTCTTGCCATTAATAAAATCTAAACAGAATACGCCTAATTTGAGTATTATACAGGGTGTCCGGAAAATACGTGTACAACGTTTGACGACAGACTCCTGACGTCAAAATAGGTCGATCTAAGCCGACTTAGTTATATCCAAAGTTGTCTCGTTTAGCCGGTAGAGGGCGTCAAAAAAAACAAAAGTATAACAAAGTTGAAAGTATCTATTGTAAGAAACTAAGTAAAACAAAAACATTACTTAAGCAAATGTGTAAAATGACCGCCATCTTGCTGAATACACTTATTAACACTCTTTAAAAAATGATATTGGACCCTATCTAATGTCTCGGGATTATTAAAATGGTTGCCTGCATTTAAAATCCGCTGCAATAAATCATTGCGTGTGTTTACCGGAGTCTTGTAAACTTCTGTTTTAATAGCGCCCCACAAAAAGAAGTCACACATATTTAACTCAGGAGAACGTGGTGGCCATTTTACTGGTGCATCATTGCCTCTTCCAATCCATCGGTTGGGATATTGATGATGTAAGTATTGCCGAACGGCAACGAAAAAATGGGGCGGGGCACCATCATGCATATACCACATTTCCCTCCGAAGTAAAAGGAGCAAATTCTCCAGAAGAATTGGTAATGTGTCTTGCAAAAAATTTAAATAAATATTTCCATCTAACCTGTCTGGAATAACAATGGGACCAATAAGGTATTGATCAATAATACCTGCCCAAATATTAATTTTAAATTGATGCTGATGATGTGCAACTTTAATGGCATGTGGATTTTCATCGGAATAAATATGTTCGTTGTGCAGATTGGTTACCCCAGATCTTGTAAAGCATGCCTCGTCAGTAAACATAATTTTTCTACAAAAATTTGGAACAAGGATTCTTTTGTTTCTAATAAATTGACAAAATGTAAGCCGCATGGGGGGATCAGTCGGTAAAAGTTCCTGGACTTTTTGTATGTGGTAAGGATGTAACAACTGTTCTCTTAAAACCTCATTGACAATCGTTTTAGGAACATTTAACTCACGTTCTAAGAGACGGGTACTGGTACTTGGTTCTTCTTCAACTCTTTCCAGAATCATCTCTTCTGTTTCCACAGTTCGAGTTGTTCGCATACGACCCCTGCCTTCAAACTTTTTCTCAAAACTGCCCGTTTCCCGAAGATGACGCTCATTATTGGCAAATGTTTGGTGGTTTGGTATTCGACGGTTAGGAAACCTCTCCATGTAAACCCTAACACTCTGACGCCCATTTCCTTAACAAAACCCGTATACCAGGAGCATGTCAACTTTCTGAGAGTTTGTATAATTTTCCATTTTTAATGGTAAAATGAACTTGTAATTCAAGAATGTTGATCGTATACTTGAGTAAATTTCATAGACTGGTGACAATTTGTCAATAATTGTCAAATTATTAAACGCCATAGCAACAAGGTCACTTAAAAAATTATTGTTACAGGTAATTTCTTTTTAATATTTACAAATTTTTGACGCCCTCTACCGGCTGAACGAGACATTTTTGGATATATCTAAGTCGGCTTAGATCGACCTATTTTGACGTCAGGAGTCTGTCGTCAAACGTTGTACACGTATTTTCCGGACACCCTGTATAAGGCAAATTAAAAAAAAAAAACGCAAAGACGTTTATTGAAACTAAAGTTTTTAAAATCCCATACAAAACCAGAAAAAAATATTAAACTTGAAACAAAACACAACAACCTGTGGAAAATCGGTGAGGAAATAAAGCACACAATGCTTTACCTGGCAAGACCATATAATACAACTTAAAACTGGACATTATAGCCTAAACAAACACATACAAAAAATTAAAATCTATAGATTTCTTATATCTGCTACATCTGCTTTTTCTACAAGTATATCTGACCAAAAATAATTTCAAAACGGTCTGTCTTTTAACAAATTCTTAGACTTCATACTTCATGGACAATAGAATATAGGAATATAAGAGCCTCTTCCTAATATTCTTCTACCCAACAATAAAAAAAGTGAATATAATCAATTATAGAATTGTCAAATTATAAACTATTTACATTTTATTAAAAGCGTTTTAACTATGTTTTTTTGTTATAATAAATTGTACCCTAAAAACTTCATTAATTTTTTTTTAAATAATACAACATTGATCACAAACAAATAAATTCATTAATTAAAATAAAATTTATTAAACAAAATGAAACAAACGTTTACTGTGCAGAGATACAATACCCATTACCGGTCGAAGACAAAAGTTTAAAAGAAGGTAGGTACCAATTGTCGACTAGCGACCAGAAACAAAAACAAATTTAATAATAAGTAACCTCTCTTTCTTTGTTTTTGTCCATCATAAGATTTCTGTGTTAGTAACATGTCCACATATCAAACGCGTCCAATTTCTTTGAAAATGCGTTAAGGTTCGCAACTACATTCTGTCAAGAGTTCAGTACTCTTGACAGAATGTAGTAACACTTAACTTAAGATTGAAATTTACGATATGATATTTCAAAACGGTGATAAATCTTAAATAAAAATGAAATTACCATAAATTTTGTCTTGAGACCATACCGACTACTTGCTGATGTTATGTTAAAACGTTGTTGTAATCCTTTTATGAAATTTGCAAATATAACCATATCGTCGGCGATCTCATGTTGTTCATAATCTCCCCGTTATAAAATTTTTTGATTACTTTGACGTCTTTGTCGTCAATGCCTGTTTTTTTTTTTGAGAACATCAATTAATTTTATTATGACAAATGATGTCAAAAGCTTTTTTGTAATTTATAAAATAAATATAAACTCATATCACAACATTTATGCAACAGAACTGTGTACTAGAAAGCGTTTTTCTTGTCCTTGTCCTCCTTTCTAAAACCAAATTGTGTGTTAAACATGTGCTTTTTGCAAAGCCACTATGTATAATTTAAAAAAAAAATCTTAAAGAGGAAAAATAGTTGCGCTATTATAAGAGTTCACAGAATCAAACTCAGCAAGAATAGATAAAATTTTCACACATTGTAGAAAAAAGTCCAATCTGTGTCCTCAAATTTGTAGAAATTTGGCGCAATAAGTCGTTTCTAAGCAATTCATTTTTAAAAAGTGGCGTTTTAAATAAGTTCTTTATTAATTTTTTTCTCGTTAAATATAACTTCAAATCTATAACCAAAAACATATAGACATAGAATATTGTATGTAGTTCAAAAATAAGTTATGACTAAAATCTTAGTTAGCGTTTTGTCCCATAAGAACTAATTTTAATTTAAAACCGACGCTGCACGTGCCAAAATTTTTCTAGAAAGAAAGTTTCACCGATATTCTCGTAGATGTAATAGGATTTATTATTTTTCTATAACAATACTACTAGTGGCACCCCAACAGAACGGGGCGACTAAACCCGGCAATTTTCTAGCAGTTAACAAGCAGCTTATAATGCAAGTTGTTTGGTAGACTTTACAGAATTTAGCCCATTGTTTTTTTTTTGTTATAGGGACAAATGTTCTTAACCACTTTTCCAAGATTTTTCCGGTATCATATATATGATTAAATTAACTTTACAATTAAAAAAATGAAACAAATGTAGATATTGGACTAATAGTCTAAGATAGGCAACATCTTTTTTTGTTGTCAATTTGTAAGTAGGTACAGTAAATTGTGCTCTGCAGTGTAAAGGGGAAGTTTGAATTAAAGTTGAATTTTTAAATGCAATTTTGTCGAGTTTTCAGAATTTCTAACAAATTCAAAAATGTTATGAACAGCAAATATGGCTGCCGCATCCGCTGTCAAATTTTTATAAAGTCAAAAAACTATTAACAACAATTTATGCTAAAAGGATTACATTGCAGTATTTTAACATCACAAGAAAACACATATTGCATATTAATTCTTTTGGCAACAAACAAAATTGCTGTCAATTGTATTTTGACTTTATAAAATCCATGTTTAAACCCATCATATATCTGTCTATAACGTTTTTGAATTTATTTCGACGCTTGAAACCATTGTTTCAGTTGACAGCAAAAAACTTGACAAAAGCGTACTTAAAAATTCAACTAAAATTCAATCTTCCCACAGACAATGCAAAGAACAACCCATTATGACTCCTTCAGCCTTTTTCATGCATCTACTTACAAAAAAAAAAACAATCCACGTCGTTTTTGTTTTCCTATCTTAGACTATAACTGACAAAAGCATGACAACAGTAAATGATTTAACGAAAGCTCAAAAACGCTTTTTTATAAAGAGACTCAATATAAATAAAGTGAATAATATAAGCAAGATTTGTTTTAACCAACAATATTTTTTTTAATTTGCAAAGTATTGGCCATAACGCTAATATGTTTAACAAGTTCAAGAACGCAAAATACCACACATTGACAATGCACAAAAAAAAAATTGTATATACTATACTTATCACGTCGAGAACATATATGAACATTCGAGTGTTTTGCTAAAGAGAATTAGATAAAGATATTGCATGTATACCAATCTTATAGAAGTTCTGAAAAAAGTATAAGTAACCATAAAAGTGGCAACCAAAAAAACAAACCAATCTTAACAGCTGCTGTCCAAACAGTGTATGGATATTGATACCAACTAAACTTCCTAAAGAAAGTGTAGACAACAATTTAAACAAATCAAAGCAACCCAAATAGCCTTTCAGTGTGCAGCTAACGCACACAATACAAACATCAATGTCCAAGTCAATAAAACTCACTTCTGCTAAAAATCTTATTGCTTATTTTAAGATATTTGAGCCAACTTGCGACAGAATATAAATTTGTCTTTTTTTTCTAAATAACCTCAAGTTTAAACCATAACAACAAGCTCTAAAGTTGAGAGGGTTCTTAAGCTAATTACTTTGAATAGTGTTAAAAAAGTAATTCTAAGAAAAAAGCAAATTGTACCAATATTAAAATTGCCAATGTTAACATAAAACTATGTGTTTTATGCACACTGCGTTTTTTTGGTGTATAATTGCTTTCAAGTTTTTGAGTGTGTTTTTGTAGAAATTGCCTATTATTGTAGTCCCTTTTGGCATATACTCAATTTCCTCAGCGTTTTAAAAAACTGTAGCCATTACTTTTTGCGCAAAAAATTACGTTTTTATCTTCTTAATTCTTCTTGCTTTGTTGTAAAATCACAGCAGTATACCTAGGTTTTACCTCCAGATACAATTTTATAGAAGAAGTTTTTATCTTACATACATACTATTAAAGTTTTATTTTATTTATTTAATAACTTTTCCATATTTTTAAAACAAATATTTGATTATGCGTTTTAGTAACCTGTATTTTTGTAATACATTTTTCATTTCTCACAATCAAAGTATGTTAATGCAAGAACACTCTACTACATAGAACTGCCGAATTCCTATAATTTACCTTTTCAAACATTTTGACGTAGCTCCAAGTACGCAACATCTGAATTAGTTTTGCAAGTTGCTGCAAACAGATAAAAATCAACCGAAATAGAAAACTTGCCAACTTGTTTAAAATGCATTTCTTAAATACCATGTTAAATGTCAAATGTTACAACAACAATACTGAAGATCGGTAAAATTTTAAAATCAAAATTTTACAAAAATACGTTATACTGCCTCATAAATTCTGGAAAAAACAAAATGTACCCAAAAAGGATAAAAGTACAAACACAAAATGTTTATTGCCACATATAACATAAAAACAATGAAAAAAAAACACCTAAAAAAATTTGAACCAAAACTGCAAAGCATAAAATGAAACATCATAAGCTTATGGAAGACAAAACTTCAGAAAAAAAAAACTAACAAAATCTAGACACAATTTGTATCAAAATTACTGATTACAGCAACGAGGGTGTAGCCTTTATTGTCAATCAAATAATATATCATCAAATACCAAATAAATAGCAGATACCACGTTCAAGTAAATGTTTACATTGCTATGCACCAACTAGCAGTGCAGATAACAATTCTATAAAATTACTGTGCAAAAACATCACTAAAGCCAAAACCTTAAAAAACATCAACTAAACATTTATTAATAAAGATTTAAACGCTAAAACAAGTCAAAAACATTAGCAGGACACAGAAAAAAAATTTAGGGTTGGAGACAAAAATAACAGAGAATACATGCTATTACTATTACCATATAAAAAAATTACTTTTTTTATTTCTTTTTAAATAGATACTACCAAAGTAGAGTTTGCGCATGTATACACATAAATAGAAAACTTAAAAGACAAATAGTAAACAAAAAAAATCCAATATCTGACTTTCTGCTCCTAAACCAATAGAAAAACAAAAACAAGATAGATAAGAAAATAAAACCACAAAAAGTTCTAGTACAGATAAATATAGATGATATTGCAATACACGTAATAAAAGATATACATACATCCACAAAAATGGTCTGCAGTAAATTAAAAAACCAAAAAGAAACCAAAAAAAAAAAAAACACTAATACTAATACTTCCTCTATTGCACCAGTCAATATGCACCAAATTATAACACATAAAATAATATAGTAAAATAAAAAAAAATACCCACAAACATAAGAAGCTATAAAACAAAACAAATCCTAAACACTATAGAATCAAACAAGAACATAAGAAAAATAAAGTAAAAAAATTAAAAAAAGACAAACTATCATTAACATAAAAGTACATTAAGTAAAACTCGTTTCAAACCAAAATGAGATTGTTTTAGAAATTCAAAGTTTTACAAAAACTTGTACGCACCATCCATACCGGACCCAGCATAGAAAAAATATTGCTGAATAATAAAAAAAAACTTCTTAGAAAAATGCAAAATTATTATCCTACACAAAAAAATTTTAAATATACCTATAAGTTCCTAACTCAAATTATTACCAAACGACTCGTTTCAAAACTAAATTCGTATTAACCTTTAAAGTAAGCAGAATTTGGAAAGGGATTTGGTACACTCGATCATTAGACTGTTGGGACACAAAGACAACGGAATACGATAATCCAATACACATAGCTATCGTAGACTACCGTAAAGCGTTTAACAGTATGAAGACTGGGTTCTTCATGGCAGCCTTAGAAGACGCATAAATTGATTCAAAATATTCTACTTAAAAAATAATTATATAAACGTTACCATTTACTTAAAAATATACAACGTTTTCACCGTAAAAATAACTGGTGTTTGCCAAAGTGACACCATCTCTCCCAAACTTTTAACCATATTTCTAAACCACTTAAAATTAGCAAACAATATAACAGTTAAACAAAGTGTTAAACAACATAAATGTAAAGATAAACCTAAATAAAACCGGATAGTGGCTCAGTTAGGTGTAGCGCTTAACTGAAATCTCGGCGCATAATTAGTCGCAGGTTTGAGCCCCAGCTTCTGCAAAAAAATTTAAAAAAATATGGCATTTATTAATTTAGGACAATAGTCTGATATATAATTAGTGTCCATTTAACCACAATTTCATTTAATGAGAGTGTGAGCAAACCAGATACTAGGGCTTGTCAGTATCTACAGCGCCTCCATTATCGCTGTTAACGAGTGAATTAGTATATATTTGTGTTTTCGGATTCACACTCAAAGACAGCTTCGGCTGTAGTAGCACACACGTAAACCCTAAAATATCAGTCCTTGCAACTGAACAAAAGTGAACAAAACGTGACTGTAGATAGCATTACAATAGAAAAAGTTAATAAATATGTATACATTAATCATACAATCAATATTGGCAAAAAAAACAAAAACCACTGTTAAAGTAAAACACAGAGTCCAACTGCATGCGATACTTTTCGTAGAGTAAGCTTTATCCTGAAAGACAAAGAAGTCCCGTTGTATTTAAAGCAAAAGGCATATGAAAGTTGCATTCAGTTGTTGCTATCTATGGACTAAAAATTCTGGCAATAACCAAAAAACCATTAAAACAATTGAAAAACCCAAAAACCCATAAAACGCACATTGCCTAGACATTAAAATAAAATGCGAGCTAAAATAATGCTACATGACATCATGCAGCACACAGGAAGCCTCAAGTGGAAATGAAGTGAACATGTGACACTACAAAGCAAAAAACAGGACTCACACAAAATAACATTTTGAAAACGCCAAGAATCTAAAAGGAGCTTGAAGAAACTCCAAGCAAGATTAATCAAAGCCATTGCAAAAAGAAAGTAGTTAGAGACTGAAAAAAAACAAACATAAAAAAAAATAAAAAAAGTCTATATTCAACACTGAAATAACTGAAGACTAAGACAAAAATATAGAATGTAAAAAAAATTAAATCAACAGAGAATTTAAAGAAACAATGCAGAGTACGTTCAAACTTGTTGGGATTTGCAAATATTAGCAGTTAAAAGCAACAATTAAATACCAAATCAACTGATAATATTAATTAACTATGATACACTTCAGGCCAATATTCTGTAATTTTTTTTTTTAAATAAATATTAGTAGTAGTTTTATTCAATAAATAAGTTTCTTTTTTATATTATATATATGAATAAAAACTAATTATTAATAGCTTTAATTTTGAATTGTTTAAAGTCAAAACCGTTTAAATAAATATTTATGTTAGAATAAATTTTACTTTTTCTGTACTATATCTAATAAATATAAAAAAAAAGATTTATGAAATCAACAAAAGTGTCATTTTTTTTATTAACTTTAAAAAAACAATTACAACAATAATTAAAAACATTGTTTAAAGATTTATATATTTAATTAATTAAGTCTTATAAGTTCTTTAAAAATATAAAATCTTAAAAACAATGCTGCTTTAAGCAAACTATTAATTTAAAAATAAAACTAAAACATAAGTAATAAAACTCTTGTTTAAAAACCACAAAAGCCAATAATTCTAATACTGTAATACAACCTAATCCTTCCTCGAATTATAATCCTGTAAACATTGATTACGTTTCATCCAGTTATTTAGATCTAGCTGTATAACACTATTCAGTTAATCGAGATTATCAATATTGATATACATTATAATTATCAGTATTAGTAGGCTTCCACTTTCCCCGCATCTCTACTCCACTCCAACCAACCACAATTCCAAATTAGCCACAAAGTGGTTGTGTTTGTTGTGCTCTCGGCAGCCCTTAAATCTCATTACATATCAGATTTTGATATTTACGGCCAATTTTACTACAAGTGGTTTATTATATTCGCTATTTACGTCCCATAAACAGTTAAAATACGAGCGGCACTGAAAGAAACTTCGTGACAAATAAAAATGGTCGGGCGAGAAAGTGGCACTTTTATATTTGCAGAGTCAATAGATTCGGACGAGAAAGGAGTCAGAAACGGTGGATATTTGATAGTGGGGGGGGCAGTGAAAGGTTCGCGTGATAATGATTTGGCGTTATTAAGCCTCGAACCGAAAATTGCTCACCACGAGTAAAAAAGTATATATAAATACACATAGTGACGGTGGCAAACGAGGAGGAAATTTATGCCCCATTTTTACGTGTGAATGGACTAATTTATTGTTGTTATAAAATATTTACGGCCACTCAGGCTGCATCTTAATTACAGAGACTAATGGGTTAATGCCGCGATTATTAATGGTCTTTATATTATATATAAAAAGAACGCAAGGGGTGCTTTAAAAATAGAAAGCAATCTTTAAATTGTGTGAAACTGATTAGATATATAATTCTTATTATAATACTACCAAATGTTATTATATTTTATTGGATTTAATAAATCAAGTTGATTGGAAAACTTTAATTGTTAGTTCTGCCAAGCTAGTTTGATTCCTTTTCCTATAATAAATAATCATATGACTCTTTTCCTTAATTAAAATAAATGTTCCGGCAAAAACATTATTGCTTAATATGCAATTTCATTTTAGGGTCGAAATATATAAATCTTAGAACGCAAAGGTAAGGTATATTAAAGCTCTAGATGAAAAAAAATAGTGGTAGGAGATGTGTTATAGGCATTTCACGGACTTTAGCTTCCTGAATTTATTTTTCTGATGGCACACAGGCTAAAAAACTGTCCCCAGAAGAAAGCAGCGGCAGGGTAAAAAAGCCGCGGTCTCCGAGGACCTCAAGTTTTATGCGGCACGGCTCAGAAGAACCGCTGAGCTAAAGCGATCCTCTCACTTCATCTCATTAGTATTATAAGCAGGATGTTTATGCCCGTCCTTGTCTGCGGGGGGCACTTCAACGTTCGGGATCATTAAAATGCGAATGTTGTCCATATTTCATTTTTTTTCTGGTTCTCTTTATCCCTCTCACTTGCTTGCTTTTCGGGGAAAGGAAGATTTAAAAACTTACACGCGAACGCTGAATGTTTTATTTTATCTCCTCGCGGTCGCCTCCTGAACACTTCTATATTTTATTACAATATGTTTTTTGTCAGAAGAGGACAACCCCTTCCTCGGAAAACAAGCGCGATAAATAA
The DNA here is from genome assembly GCA_963932245.1 of Tachinus rufipes. NCBI lineage: Eukaryota > Metazoa > Arthropoda > Insecta > Coleoptera > Staphylinidae > Tachinus > Tachinus rufipes. Next base: position 37,449,917 of record OZ010744.1, read on the forward strand.
AGAAGCGTTTTCTTTGTTCCTGAGAATATCGATATTTGATGCCACCTTATTGAATTATTACGTGGAATATAAAAGGTACAAGAATCAATGGATATATTTTGAAAGGGTTTTAAGATAGGGTAGGGTAAGGTCAGTTGAGGTTAACCTTGTAATGTATTGTACTCTGAGGTAATAAATTACGTCAGTTGCTTAAATAAAAGAAATATATTTATTTCCCAATTGCACAAAAAAGATTAATAAATAAGATAAATAAATTTGAATCAATTGAGCGTAAATGAATTAGACGTTTCTTATTGATTAAGAAAACGGAAGGTCTTTGAGTGGATACATAAATTAAGCAAACCACCCTAATCAGCAATAGTCCCAAGCGTAATACTAATTGATCCTTTAAGAATATATCAAGTAACTTGAAGGTGGTGAAAGCAATAAAACTTATCCAAGATGTATTTTCATCTCCTTGTGGCCGCTTCCCCTCTTCAGAACACTACTTCCTTTATGTTTTATTGCGATATATATTTTTGTCAAGTTTGTGGAATACTTTTAGAAGGGGACTCGACATTTTAAAACAAACGTAACGTATAAATAAACAACCCCGCGAAACATTCCCTTTGTTCCTTGGCCCAATCGATATTCGCTACAAGTTTATTAAATTACATGTAGAATATAAAATGTGCAACACACGGAATTCCACGGCTTTTTATTTTGCAAATGAATTCTGCACGTATTTACCAGCATGAGAGGAAAAATGTACCCCACGAATTCCTTTGAAACATTGTTTTTTTTAGAGGTTATATTGTCATTTTATTAACAAAATATATAGCAGAGAATATTGATTGTATTCAATTTCATTGCAAAGTTATTTTCTGCCTACATTTCATAACATTTAACATTGATATTTGGTATCAAAACACGCATCATATTTTACTTAATATACATTTAGTTTAAACAGGTGAAGGTCTTAATATAATAATATTATTTGTATGAGTTTGTTTTCGAATCATTTCAATAAATATATAGCTACTAGAAGTGATTAAATGTTTCAGCATTTTTGTTCCCCCATAATATGCACAATTATGCAAATGATATTTATGTATTTTATCAAACACTAAACAAAAAAATTAATGAATGTGAATAGATTTCTATACATGATTTATAATATCTATCTATTAATAAGATTATATTGGTTTATTCAATAAATTAAAAAAAAAAAAATTGGGTAATATGTAATTAAATATTATTCACAATAAAAAAGTTATTAACAATTTTAAATCAGGTTTTCAACATTTAAGCAATTTCAAACGCAATAGAGTAATTGGTCTCAGAAAATGAGATTTGTTAATTCGTAATACTGTACAACAAATTAGCAAAATTGTCAGTAAACAGCTTAATGTTAGCGTAGATAGATCAAGGAGAGATTTTCAACAACAAGAGCAATTGGAGATGTCTGAGAAGGGTTTAACTGAACAATTCAATCATTTGGATTCAAACCATACCGCCTTTTTCATTCTTTGCCTTTAACTCTTTACCATAAGAGATGGCGTCTAAAATGGTGCAATAAAGTAACTACAATTGGTTGATTAATAAAATCATGTTGTCTTTATCAACAAAATTTTGTTTGTATGCCCACAACAGTCGTAAGATGTTTAGAAATAGCCGAAAAAAAACAAAAAAATGCAATCCTGAGAAGTTAAAATTTAAATTTAAAGTAAACTTTAAATTTAAATTTTAGCTTTGTTTTGAGAATCTCTGTGGATACATTGTGGGCAATTCTATTTTAAACGGACAAGAGCAAAAGGGGGGCGCAATAAAAAAATTGCTTTATTATTTTTTTCAGTTTCTATAACTAATAGTCCTTTGATTGGCTTATGAGGGTATAAAACCCTTAAAAAAAAATCTACGACGTTTTTTAATTTTTTTGTCGTTTTTAACTTACAAATCTCAAATTTAACTCAAAAAAAAAAAAATTAACTAGAGAAATCAATCAGAAACTTTCCATAGAATCCAAATCTGGTGCTATTTCAAGTCTATACCCATACGATGGACAAAAAAGAGCATTTTTTTAACAGCCAAAGTTGACGTATCTTGATGTAAATTAATAGGAAAATATAAATTTGTTTTGTGTATTTCGGTTTAAGAGTCTAAAACTCAAAAAAATCTGCAAAGTAGCCAATTCTTCAACATAAACTTTTACAAATACACGTTTAACCGCGCTTAAAAAATTACACCAGATATTATTAAAAAGTTGAATTCTGGAGACAATTTTACATAAAAAATAGTCAGTGTTGTACTCATCGGCCGTAGAAAAGTCCATCTAGAAAGAAATATTTACAAAGTTTTTAGACAAAAAAGGCGTTAATTATTTTTTTATATTTACAAAAAATATTATAAACACACTAGGGAGTGGTTTAAAACTTTTTTTATCAAATTTGGATAAGCGCCGGGCGGATTTATGTTTGAATGCCAAAAATAATAATATTCTCAAATTTTGGCGCCGATAGATCGAGTCTAAACTTGTGCCGCAAACGCAAAAACTATCAAACAAAAAGTAAAATGGCCCAAAATTATACAAGCCAAATAATCTTAAAAAAAATATTTTTTAAGTAAAGAAAAAATTTTCTCATTTTTTTTTTCTAGATAAGCTTTTCTACGCCAGACAAACACGGCACTGCCTATTTTTGCAGATTTTTTGAGTTTATACCCAAAAACACAAAACAAATTTATATTTTCCAATTAATTTACATCAAAAGACGTCAACTTTGGCGGTTAAGAAAAAATTATAAAATGTTTATTTTGCCCAGCTCACTGAGAACAAAAACATGGTTTTATGGCTTTTGCGGCTTGTAGACTTGAAATGGATTTAGATTCTACAAAAGTTTCTGATTGATTTTACAAGTAAATTATTTTTTTTTTTAGTTAAATTTGCAATTTTTAAACAAAAAATGCGATTAAGTTAAAAACAACAAAAAACTTAAAAATATACTCTTATAAAAAAAAAAAATACTAAAGCAAATTTCTTAATGCACACCCCCTGTTTTAGTCCGTTAGAAATTAAAAAAAATATAAAAAAAACACGTCATCTTTTTTTAAGAAAAACTGACTTTTAAAGTCATGCAAAATTTTCAAAATTCAAATAAAAACTTATTTTTTAAATAATGTTTAAAAAAGTATTTTTAATTTTTTTCTTAAAAATGCAATCCTGAAAAGTTCCAAACGATAAAAAAATGTAAAAACTCAAACTTTTCAAATTTTGATTGTTTATTACTCGAAAATCGGGATTCATGTAGAGAAAGGCATTTTCAGTGGTTTGATCAAAAACTAATTTTCATTCCGTACACATGACTCATACATGGCCATATATATATATATAATCAGATTAAAAATGAATCGCATTAACACTATAAAAATTTGGAACAGAAAAGAGGCAGAAACTGTAAAATTTTGGATAACTATCTCCAAACAGTGTTTCCGGTTTTAACTAAACTCGTTTGTTTTGACAATCTTTCAACCCGAGCCAAAAGAAAACTTTGTTTAGAACTGTAAAAATGCATACTACGTAAAAGTAAATATAATAATCACTTGCTGTTGAAGCTTTTAGAAGTCAATGTGGGCTCAAGCAGTACACATCCAACAAAACAAACAAATATGATGTTAAAATACTTGCTTTAGTCAATGCTGCTACAATATACTGCTTAAATTTAAATTGAACATCACCCTGAAGATCCTTTAAAATTAAACAAAAATTCATGATCTTCTTAAGATCTTTAATCAGACAAGATATCTGTAAAAAACATTTCCTTAAAATAACTTTTAGTTTGTAAAATGATGCACCAACGTTCATACGTTTATCGACAAAACGCAACAAATTCAGTTTTTGTTTCAGTAAAACACTAAGCCACACCATTACCACTTCCTCCAAATAATATTCTTGGAAACATACAATAAAGCTCTATTGTTCCATTATCTAATTGCTTTGTTTACGAGCAAATTGTAGTCACTCAACGCAATAATCTGAGAACAAAGTGAACAAACATCTTTCACTTGGTAAAACATAATCAAGGAATGCAGATACACAATAACACCAGCATAAAAAGATCTTGTGTATTTCCCAGTTTAACAATCTTGCTGTATTGCATTTTGGTCAATGCTAAGAATATTTAAAATTACTGCTCGGGGTTCATTTTCTGCTTACTGCCTTTTCAACACAAGCAGTTTGCCCAATAAAAGCTAGATAAACAAAACATCAAATTTTTTATTTCTAACTCCAATTTTATAAAAAATGTTTTATGGTTTAAAAAAAATGATAATAGATATTTACTTCAGTGTCTAGTTTTTTTTTTGTCAACAAGTATATTCATTACTCAAAGAAACTGTTAAGACACATCAACTTTACAACACCATCCAAGAAGTTCAAGCTCGTGCACAAAAATATTGTGATTATGCTTAGCTGAAAAGCTGCACATATTACCTGCCCAAAATAGATTCATTTTTGAGGTCGTTAGGAACCATTCCTATAAAAAATCAAGAAGCTGCAATGCTTTTTGAATACTTCAGATTGCTAAGTTTACCACAAAAAAATAAATAACTACGGAACCATAACGGCAGTTTAAATCATATTTCTTTAAGCAATCAAACAAGTACATAAAACAACTAATAAAAAGTTTTAAAAAATTTAGCAGCAAATAAATCAGCAATTATTATGCCACAAACTAATCAATAGACCACAATTCTACCAAACGTCATGACTAAGCACCCACTTAGCATAAAGCAACTACACTAAACGGCACAAAAAACAGAGTTTATTTAAAAAAAAAACGCAATATGTTAGCTTTTGTTAATAAATACTTAAAACTATTGCCTGAAAAATAAAATAACTTGTTTTAATTTATTTTAAAGAATATTAACTGTTTATATAAAGTAAAAAAAAAACTGTTTTCAAGGCAAAAAACTTAACCAAAATTTTGTTCAATAGCGTAAATTGCCTCCACTAAAATTAAGTATGTAATGTCCTCATAAGAAATAAGTTCCCATTCTTCTAAAAATGCACGCTGCAACTCATTCAAAATCAAAAAAAGCAAGAACACAAATTTGCAGTCTTTGACAAAGCTTGTCCCTAATATGAGTAAATAAGATTGGCACTTTGACTTACTACTTCCCACTCCATAACAGAGAGTTAACTTTGTTTAAATATGATGGGTAACTCCTAAGATGTGAGATAATGCATTATCACACATAAATTTTTTTTTTTAAATCTAGCCCAAACTTTAACTGAACTTCTTCGGTAACTGGCTCTATAGCCAAAATAACATTCAGAAAATTAAAGTCAACCTACACGATATCTTAAAAAAAAGTTCTGCACCTGTGGGAGGTTTGCAACAAATGAGATTTCTTTCTCTATCCAATTTTTGTCACACTATTCTCTCGATAAAGTTAACATTCTGGACGTAATAAAAACAATTTATAATTTCTACAGCTATAGAATGACAATTTTGCATATTTTTTAAAATGAAAAAGAGGTCATTATAAAGGTTAATTTGTCGTTAAGTGTTAATAAACCTGCATAAGCTTGTTGCACAGTACTTTTGGAATTATTTTATATTACAAAGCCACAAATCGCTAATCTTTTCCGTTTTAAAGCAATAACAGCCATTGTTTTGAAGTTTACAACTATCGCTTTAGCCTTATTTACGTCACTGCTAGCGGCATTATCTTCTTTTATATTTTTATTGCTGGCAACTTACATTACCATTGACCATGCAGTTTTGAGTGTAATTATCTAATCATTAGTTTGTGTTCGGCATTTGTTCATTTAGTAAAAACGGTAAAAACAATTGAATATGCCACAATAAGTTTGTACAAACGCAATACTTTTTGCGACAATTTTACTCAAATGCAACGTTTACTCAAAACCATGTAAACAAACAATTTAAAAACAAATAAAAAAAAGTTGTTTGTTACAATTAAATCTTAAGTATCAGTTTAAAAACTAAGACATTTCTTAATGATTGAAGTTTGAACGTCTGTATTTGACAGATAGCAGTTAAAAATTAAGTGTTTTGTTTCATTCATTAAAATTCGCTATAAAAAAATGGTAAGAAAACTGCAGAAACAATTTGGAATATTCATACTTTATTACTCTATTATGAAGCACCCAGTTAATTGCAGAGCAATTGTAAAAATATTTTTTTAAAAAGCAAACCAAATCATTTACAATTAAAAATCATTGTTTTTTTGTACTGCAAAAACCCAAGAATATGTACGTATTTAAAAAAATGTATTGCTAATGATCCGGGCAAATCATGAAAAATTTCACCAAAAGAATTATGGTATGCCAGAAAGGTCAATGCGGATATTTATATCATATTTTACACTTCCATGTTTGTATAGCACTTTTTCAAAACTAATTTATACCAATTTTTAAAAATATTTTTATAAAGATAATCTATTGGCGGACGCGTTTTGGTTTTCGTTGCGCATTACATACATCGCTCAAGTTATTCATGTGTAAAAAAACAAAAAATGCGTGAAATAATATTGTATCATAGTTTAGCATGACATAACAACATCTGAGCAACAGCTTCAAAAATAGGATAAGCATAACTACTTGTATTTGCAGAAAAATGGTTAACAACTTTATCTACATCTGCAAAAACATATGCAAAAAAAGTTGCAAATCATCATGACTATTTTATTTTTTACGGCTTTAAATATTTTCACCAATAACATGCCAAACTATTCTCCAAAACTTTTTTTTTATAGAATTTCCCTTGAATGATAAGTTGAAGGTAACAAATATGGTTTATTTGTTACCTCATATGTATTGCAATTTTCTTATTTGTATGGTTAATTTAAGTTTGCAATCTTTATTCATATAATGCAGCGTTTCTTTATTTTTCATTTTGTCAATCCAAATATTTGTAAGTCTCTTATAAACCTACATCACAAAAACATCAAGTTGCTTTGTTGTTTTCTGCTTCAGTGTCCAACCTTCCACACCACATAACAAAATCGGAAAAACAGCACTTTTCTTAATTTCAGTTGGAGGTTTATATCAAAGCTTGGTTAACAGCTTTCTCATTTGTGTGAAAACCGTTCTAGCTTTTTTGTATATCCAGTTTTCATTAATCAGAGTTCCTATGTACTTGAATAATGTCTGTTCGATGTTCATGTTGCCCGTTCTAACGGTTGTAGCTATTCTTTTATGTTTGGTAATGCACTTACTTAAAAAAAAACACTTCAAGTTGGCTTCATTACCTGTGAGAATAAAAATATAGTTTGCGTATTGGATGTTGTTTACATAAGTTACGTTAAGTAAAATACCAGCAGGTTTGTCTTGCAGCGTCTTCCAAAAGATTTGCAAACTTACGTCCGGTCAATAGACTCAAGTATAAAAACAAAATCCATCAGCAAACATATTTTTGTTTGAAGTAGTTTTAAAAACTAATAAAATCTTTATCGTAATAGTTATAGCCCGTTCTCGTATTGAAATACTTTTCAACCACCAAAGATAAAGATGCTTAATGCAAAATACGTTTTTATAACATAGATTTTAGCTAGATCAATTGGGTACACGTTTTTGCTTCCAGGATCTGCAAAGATGACCAAAAACACGAAGAAAAAAACTAGGCGCCAAGAAAAAAAAAACTGACAACAAAAATGAGAGTAACACAAATTTATTTAATTTAACTGATCATATTTTTAATAATGCTCTAAAACATTTTAGTGCTTGTCTCGTCAACTATCATGCCTTCGGTAATGAGAAAAATCGTTTTCCAATTTACATCACAGATAAGTCAAAATATCCAAATGCGTCTTTTGTATTGTGCACCTCACACAATGCAAGAGAACAAAATAATTCCAAGTTCGATAGAAAACTTTTGCAAAATTATTTAAAATATAAGGAAAGAATCTACTACTTTTCTTACCAAACTAAGGCCAAAAGGCATTCTTAACTGTTTTACGGTCAAAAATGTTAAAGACTAATTTAGAATTAAGAGCTTTGAAACGGTCTTAGTTACTTAAATGGGGAGAAAGTACAAAATTTCTTCCACGTTATTCGCTTAACTTCCAATACGGCAAAAAAACCGCAAACCATTTTTTATACAATATCTGTGAAAACACAAAATTAAAATAGAGGTTAAACACAAATATTGACCCATCATCAGCAAAAGCCACCAAATTAAAGGTAATAACATTCGGCAAATAAGTGCAGCGCTTTTTACGTTTGCGTTAAACGCGTAGGGTCTGACAGACAAACGTTCTAGAAAGATCGACAAATATAAACCCGCTTCTCTAAAGTGTGCCCTATAAAAAGAGGCTTCTACTGCCAGCTTCAAAAGGTGTTTTGTGAACAAACAAGCATTGGCTCATTGTTTGATTTCATAATATTATTATTTTATTACATGTTTTTATTTTATGTTATTTGCATTTCATTATTATATTCCCAGAAATGATTCTGTTAATATATATTTGTGTTGCCAGTATTAAACTCATTAGTCGGATTAAATTTAGGGATTAACAAGATATCCGGCAGATATTGCAATTTATGTTTCTTGCAACTATTTAATAAACTTTGTAATATTTAACTTTTTTTTATTGCAGCTAATGATTTAAGTACCTGTAAATATGTTGTATAGTAGCGTATTGTTAACAAATAAATTAGTTATATCTGCATACTTGCAACGACGACATCTCATTATCTTAATCTTAACCATTCTGTACGTTTTTACGCTTTACAACCACTTAAACATACAGAAAAGGGCCTATTAAAATCAAAAATGACTCGTTTTTCCAATTTTTTTAACAAATTTGACAACACCAACGATGCTCACGATCTAATTACTGCGAGATCAAAAGTGCTATTCTTATGGAAAGAGTCGAGGGAGAAAAAGAGGCACTTGAAGAGGAAATGAGACAATTCAAAAGAATTTCAGTAAACTGATAACCAAAACTAAAAAAATCTTAGCTCAAATAAATCAAACTAAAGTTCCTACTACATCAGCATCCAACACTAAAAGCAATCTAGACGCAGTAATATGATTGCCACTCATAGCGTTGCCTAAATTCATGGGCAACCTTAAAGACTGTTAAGGCTTTCAAAATACTTTTACGCAATTAGTATAAGTGGTGACAAAGTCACCCATGAGCAACAACTTCACTATTTAAAATCTTCTTTATCTGGTAAATCAGCAGAAATCATTGCTTCCCTGAACGTCGTCCCAGCTAACTATGGAATAGCTTGGCAGCTACTGAGAGATCGATATGAAAACAAACGGCTGATTGTACGCAAGCATATATTTTTTATCCTCGACATCATTGATTTTAAACGTGAATCGCTAGAACATCTAACAAAGCTTGGAAACAGCATAGCAAAACACAACCGCGCACTCGGCTTATTAGGCTTAAACAAGTATGACGCCATATTGACAAACATAGCAATCCGGAAAATAGACCCCACAACAGCCAAAGAATGGAAGAACTCCATACAAAAAAAAGATACAATTCCTACCGTATCAAAGTTGGTTGAATTCTTCAATCATAAAGCAAATACACTAAAATCCATATCAAAAATTTTGTCAAAAAGCGCGCAACAATTTAAACATAATTACAAAGCAGGGCAGAGCAGCTATCCAAGCTATAACCACCTCCAGCTCAAAAACTGAGACACGCCAAACGTGCGTTATATGCAAAAACAATCATCCATTGTGTTTTTGTAAAAAATTCAAGACAATGGAAACTCAACAAAAAATCGACGTGGTTCAAAAACATAAGATGTGTATTAACTGTTTAGGTATTGCACGCTTTGTAGAAGTAAACATCATACTCTGCTACAATTAAACACAGCACCAGCATCCGAACAGTATTGTAAAACGTTGACTTAGATAGAATAAACTTTATTGCCAACGGCTGAGGTTAACATCATAGACAGACATGGTATGATGCAAACATGCCGAGTTCTGCTAGACTCAGGATCACATTCAAACTTCCTATCATTAACAGTAGTAAAAAAACTGGGATTAATAAAATAAACAATAAATATTAGCGTTAGCGGAGTATCAACGTCAAACTTAAATATCAACTGAAAAGCAAAAACCAAAATTTCCTGATTCTCAACAAGTTGACAGAGAATCTTCCATCAAAATCATATAAGGAAAGAAGTTTACAAGTGCCCAAGCAAATCAGACAGGCCAATCCCAAATACAACCTATCGAATCAAATTGACGAGATATTAGGAGCTGCTGTTATTTTGAACCTACCGATGATAGGGCAAGTACAAACCAAAGACACACTTAATTTCCATAAAAAAAAACTTGGATGGATTGTCTCAGGTCCGATATTACAAGAAAACATCGAGACCACGACGACATGTTACTATTACAATGACATCGATGAAAAATTGACCAAATTTTGGGGGCTTGAAGAGACTGTTCACAAATACCAGACTGCTGCTAATTGTAAGACCGAGGAACACTTCTCTGCAACTACCCAAAAAGACCAATCTGGACGGTTTATTGTAAAACTGCCAATTAAAGAAGATGCACTAATGCTTGGCAAATCCTACAACAGAGTCTTAAAACGATTTTTGATACTAGATAAAAGACTAAGCGCTGATTCAGATAGTATACTTGATCAGTTGAGACTCATCAGGCCGATAATTATAACGGCAAAAATTATAATACAGAAAATGTAGAGATAAGGATAGGCTAAACTTCTACCAATGGCCGTTCAAACTAACTGGCAAAAAGTTTTAGGCAACTTACAACATTTAGAAAAAATTGCTATACTTAGAAAAGTGATCAATTGAAAGAAATTACGGCACGTGCATCTATATATGTACAATCAACAAATTATGTTATTATGTGGAAAATCCAGTTTCCACCGCAAGACTTAAATTTTGCGCGGCAGTACTATCAGCTCGAGTTATAAATCAATTAAAGGTGTCTCTGAATGTGCACCTAGATCAAATATATTGTTGGACAGACTTCACAATAGTACTGAACTGGCTTAAGTCTGGCCGAAAATGGAAATTTTTTGTAGCAAATGGAGCTGGAAAAATCACATCATTAACTAACGCAAATGATTAGAGCCATGTAGGGACTCAGGAAAACCCAGCCGACGTAATATCTAGTAATCCAAACAACTTTAAATGTTTAACGCCGGGACACTTGTTGGTTAGTGCCGCTTTAACAACATTATCTTATCCAAATCTCACACAAGTTACTGATAACAAACTTTCACGTTGGCAACACTTAGAGGAGATGCGTCAGCACTTTTGGAAACGATGGTCAGCAAAGTATCTACACCCATTAAAACAGCGGCCCAAAAACATGTCAAGAAAACCATTTTATTTTATGTTACTTGCATTTTATTATTATATTCCTAAAAATGATTCGGTTAATATATATTTGTGTTGCCCGTAAGAAAATCATTAGTCGGATTAAATTTAGGGATTAACAAGATATCCGGCAGATGATGCTATTTATGTTTCTTGCAGCTATTTAATAATCTGTACTATTTAACCCTTTTTTATTGCAGCTAATGATCTAAGTACTTGTAAATATTTTGTATATAAGTAGCGTGTTGTTAACAAATAAATTAGTTATATCTGCATACTTGCAACGACAACATCTCATTATCTTAACCTGAACCTTTCTGTATAATTGGAAGCAAGTGCTTTACAACCTCTTAAACATACATAACAATACTTCCCGTGTCAACCTTCACTTTTACTGCTAACAGTAGCAAACATTATAAACCATTTCTTCTAAAACCAGCTCTAAGTAAGGGTCACAAAAAAGAAACCTTTTGTATATGCAACAAGTTCTGCCGCTCAACCATCATCTTTAAATTAAAAAATCAGTGCTAAAAATCTGCTCTCAAATCTTCTAATAAAGATGATAATCTAATGAAGAGAATAGCTAAAATTAGCATACACAGTTTTCTTTTATTCTTACCAAAAAAGCTATTAAATACTCTTTACAAAACAAAGTCAAAGCATTTGCTAACAGCCTTGAACTACAATGCAAAGATTTAGACTTGGATGTAAAAAAAGTAACGTAGTGCCTACATTGATTGAAGCAAAAACACCTCAACAATGAGAGTCGAGTGATAAAATAGTAGATCCAAGTCCTAATTGCATTGGCGGCTTCGGGAAATGATTATAATTACTTATGTTTATAAAAAAAAATGTGCAAATTAATATAAAACCAACTAAAAACATTACACTAACACTGCTTTATGTCTTGAATTAGTTCGGACGTCCAAGGTGAAAGATATCTTTGCACATCTTAAACTTAAACTATGTCTAAACTGCATTACAAATAAAGCTTTGAGAGCAGTCTCTCACAAAGCACAATTAAGGCAGGGGTTCCTCAGAGAGTATTATTTCTAATGATATTTCAACCTGTGTGTATCAAACATACTATGCATCACGCCATGTACTGGTGTACATTTCTAAACAACCAAAAGTCCTTATTCTAAAACTTCAAACGTCTTGTGAGGCACTTGAAACTTGGCTAAGATACAAATCAACAAGGTTATTTTTTTTCAAGAAGATTTTTGTTAACTCCTCATAAAAATTTAAATAGCGCTCTAGTTTTGGAACTAATTTTCTCGTACTCGCATTCACTGGCAAGAAGTACTGTGGTAATTATCATAAAGTTTGTTTGTAAATTTGTGAATATTATTTGTAAATAGATGTAATTATTATTGTAAACCCTAATCGACCGTAATAATACTATAAACTAAGCAATTTTTGGTGATGCGCGTTTTAATTTTGTTATGTAATAATATATTTTTAATTAAGTTTTCTGAAAATATATAAATTGTGCTTTAAGGTAGTCTCTTGGCTTTTGACTTGTTAAATACAATAATGCTATCATGCACATAAAAGTATATTTAAATTAAGTGCACATAGCTCAGAGTATTGTCATTAACATGCCGATAGTAATTGTAAATTAGCTCTTGATTATATTGGTTGCATCGTAATGCTTCAGAGTAATTTAATTATTGAATAATGAGCATTACACGTAGCTTTGTCGTTTTACATTGATAACTTACAGACTAATTCTACAGATACAATTTCATTTTGAGGGATACAAAAGCATTTCTTAATTTTTCTGCAATGATATTTTGCCTCCTTTCATTCCTTATCTATGTTGTAAATAACTTATACTTTTATAAGGTTCTAAGTTTTAACTTTGTACATACCGCTTTTGAAGGTTATTTTTCTTTATTAGAATATAAAATATTAATTAAGTTGATCAATATATTATGTATCCTACAATTTGAATTCATTAGTTTGAATCAGTATTCAATATTAAACTGACTTTCCAAATTGCTTAATGTTATAAATATTCTATTTTAATATATAGATGATTAACAGACTATTCTTTAATATTTATTTTATTGCATAACGGGATAAGTCTTCTTAAATCAATTTTATTAAGAAGAAATTTTATAATTTTATAATCAAGATTTATATCCCGTTATACTATAAAATAAATATTCTATTTTATATTAGGAAATTAAATAGAAGCTCTCTATGTTAAACTACAAATAAATATATAATTTTATGCTAATAATATATTATGATATACGAGTACTACATAGACCATGAAAACTGAATAAAAAATGAAATAAAACGATTTCTATGTTATATTTTTTCATGAATTCTTTTTTACCATCCGTTACATAAAACCAAATAAATTAAAAATTTAGTGATATATGTTACTGTTATAAAATTAATCAACAATAAGACTTACTGCATAGTTAACATTCTCAATTTATTATTTGCTCTAACTCACCTGCAACAAAAAAAACATATATTATATTAGTTCATGAAAATGTCTCGTAACTTTTCATAATATTAATTAAATACCAATATCTTATATATCGACTTTACTCAGCTAGTATTATTAGACGTGTGGATGTATATTAATATCGGTGAATGTGTTATTAATTGTAACCATGTTATGATATAACTGTAAATAATTTCACTTTCAACTCTACCAAACGCCAGATGTTATGAATTGTGGAAGTCAGGAATCATATCAATTCGCTATCACGACCGGCTACCCTTTCTTTTATTTGAAAAATATATGAACATTTTCGTAATAAATAAACAAAATATGATCTCTTCCTGTTGAATTACTACAGTTCAAAAACAAAGAAAAAGCATCATCAATCTCTTTATTTATGGTTGAGGGGATGCAGCCGCTGAAACATTTCATAAATTACCCATATGGCTGTTTTGTGGGTTGTAAACGCCGGAGTTAGATGGTAGGTATTTTAAGCCACATAGCTACTAACTAATTTTATTCGAATTACCTACTATAAAGCAATTACTGTGGAGTTATGGGGATGGTTCACAGACACACACCACATACCTATAAACTATAGGATGATCCCGAAATTAAAACGACATAACACTAAAAATCGACCGGAAAAATAAAGAGGATATCAAAAGTACTGACATAATAATAATAAAATTAGCGTCCGGTGGGTAGATATATGTTTCCAACTAAGTTGCTAAACTCACTTATCTAATTCTCTCATTAAAACCAACAATTCCGTTTAATTCAATTATAACACAACACAAAAAAGAACAGAAAAGGAAGAAAAACTACTACTCGATACAAAAGTTGCGGAAAGGAAGATAAAATAAAGGCAAGTAAACAGTAAATTGTTGTGAACAAAGACTAACGATAAAAAAGAAACTTATCATTTTTTCTTCCCTGATGTTTGCATTGGAACTTGAACCAGTTACGGCACTAAATAAGAAGACACCGAGTCTAAACATTTCACTTTTATCTCTTAGTTTCAGTTTCAGGGGAGGATTTAACGAAAAAGTTTTTTATAGCGTTTAAATGATATAAAAGTACATTCCATGTGGGTGTGTGTGTGTGCGTGGAAAGTTTTATTTTATTTTTATTGTTTTGCGATGCTTTAGGTGGTTACATCACAAAAAGAACATACAGTAAAATGTATTATACTATTTTTTTATTTCTTTTTTATATTCTGTAGTGTTTAAATGTAAACTGTTTTAGTACAATTGCACGCAATATCAATTTTATTGTAATATGCTTCGGAACACATTGTTATTTACAATTTGTGTTTAATAGTACAATTTAGTGTATGCTAACTTATCCTTTCAACACGAAACGGTGTTTTAATATTATATAAAAAGCTATAATAATTTGTTTTAAATACGACTATAACATGTGTATGTGACAACTAATAAGTTTTAAGCTTAATATTCAATCTTATATGAAGCATTGCAAGTAATTACAGAAATTGAAGTGCGTACTATTTTTATTCGGTTTCTATTCAATAGAAAAGAAATATAGGAAACTCCATGAATACATTACCAGAGTGAATGGCACAGTCTTGTAACCGATGAAGTGATTGTGAAAATTGATTTTACATAAGAAGCACCTATTAAAGGGACTTGTAAGTAAATTGAAACTAAGCTACATACTTCTTTTGAAGAAATTTAAATGCAATCAGCATCCGACAAAAACCACTCAAACATAATAAAAATGCGCATTGAAGTCATTGTAGCAAGAGATACATAAGATTTTATAGTTAATAAATAAAAATAAATAAAAGTTAATATAAGGTTGCCAACCAAAGTAACATACAGTCAGTAAAAATATAGTTACCAATATTAAAATCAAAAGGCTACAATAAATAGTTTAAAGAATGTTAATTAACTGTAGTAATCAAAAGCCACAGCAATATTTGTATACGTTGCTTTATGATATTGCATTAAATTGAATATTACTGCAAATAACTTAGACCCACTTCTATTAAAGTACAAAAGTAACCATTTCAAGAAAACTATTGCCGTGGTGATTTTCAATGGCAATGATTAAATTAAAATTATTAATTTTATTTGATTTGGCATACCAAGTTTTTAAGCAAGTGTAGCAACTTCTTTGGTACATTAGAGTGTATTTCTGTTAACACATATTTCATGATTGCTGATTATTTAGTAGCGTCTTTGGTTCCGTTTCTTGTGCACTGTTATACCTCTATATACGTACTAGTCGGCAATTAAGTTAAAATGACTTCATAACTAAAAAAACACAAGCGCGTATTGAAAGACGTGTTAAAGAATGGCTTCATACGCATTTCCTTAAGCATTAAAGTTAAGTTAAGAAAGTTCCTGCTCAGTGGCCAACATGCACGGATAGAGATAAGGTTCATGGTGCAGAATTTGCCTCGCAAATCGGTCAAAAATTCTTAAAGCAGACGCATGTTTGCGCGCTAAATGCCGCGGGGTTTACAAAAACTAAAACTCTTACTGCTGCGATGTTCTCAAGTGTTCTGATGGGGCGTGCTTCCTTAGATTTTTTGTTTCTACATAAAACCAGTTTCTCTAAACGTTGTGACCCATGAAAAAATTAGTTTCCGGTCCCGAACAAGACCCAATAGCGCAATTAAAGTAATTTTGGAAAGCGGGTTCAAACCACCAAACTTCCGTTGAAAATATAATCTTTTAGGGCAAACGCACGCTGCTTGTTACTCCAACGCATAATGACAAATAAAACAAGTTAACAAAACTTTAGAATACCCTCTCTCAAACAAAACCATGCAAACCTTCTTGGGTTCAGTGAACTCGTTTCTTTGTGACGTTGTCTCAAAACAATTATAAAAATCAAGTATATGTGCAATAAGCAAGCACCAGAAACCGTAGAATGTTTGTACATATTTCTTCTCATCGGTAAAATTTCCAAAACTGCAAAAGCAAACAATAATTCCAAAACTTCCAACAGTTCATAGACGCCAGCAACAAACAATGTTGATATATTAGTAGGTAGAAAACCTCTGCATTCTAAAACCTACCCCAAAAAAAATGACGTCAAAGTAGTAAGAATTCAAATTGCGCTACTTTACATTGCCAATGCCTTTGATTCAGTATTTCATCAGTTGATACTTGAAACTGCAAAAAGCAGCGACATACCAGCTACTATAGTTGCCTACTTAAAGGTAAATACAAACCTTGTTTCAAAGTTCAAGGAACGCTTACCAAAAAAACGGTGTGGAAGAGGTTTTAAATTAAAGAAATCCGTTATAGCCATTCTTATTTATCATAGAAGTAGATAGAGGTTTATCAGAATTTAATAAAAACATTAAATTTAAATGTGCCATACAAAACGTGGGGGGTAATTGTACCTTCAAAGTTGATTACAATCCCTTTCTGACGTATCAATAAATCTAAACTATGCTGTTTTAGGTAGAGTTTATCAAAGATTACGTTCTTACAAAGTTTTTCTTAAAAGAATTGAAATAATGTAATCAGTGCTAAGCTAGAAATATAAAATTTTAAGTAGTAGTGATCAAAACGTGGTTAGTTTAGGGCTTACGCTGATACCCCACAAACTGACTTCGAATATATACCTGAAAAGACAAATATAATAGTATTCCACTCGTTAATAAGATAATGGAGGAGCTAGTATCTGGTCCACTCACACTCTCATATTAAATGTAATTATGATAAAATGGACACTAACCATATATTAGACTAACGTCCTGAATTAATAAATGCCATAATGTTTTAATTTTTTTTGCTAGAACTGGGGCTCAAACCTGCAACAAATTATGCGTCAAGTATTGAGTTAGGCGCTTCACCCAACTAAGCCACTCTCTAGGGTTACAATATTAAAATTTAATAAATATGTATACCATGGCCGTCAATCAAAATCATCAAAAAAAAAAACAAAAGGTTAAACTAAATCGCAGAGTCCAACTAGCATGGGCTGCTTTTGGTAGATTAAACTTTATACTAAAAAACAAAAAAGTTCCGTTGTATTTAAAACTTCTTTATTGCGCGTTTTACAGCTATTTTACATCGCTCCAGAAGTCTTACGACTTTTTTGATGGGGGTTGATGGGACCAACGGCTTATTAAGTAACTTCCAAATCACCCCGATGCACAAAGAGCAAGTTATTATTTTAGTCATATTCGGGAATTAAACCCCGAACTCTTAGCGTGCTATGCTAAAGCTTTATAACTGAGGTATCCCACCCTTGCAAATACAAACAAATAGTATATGACAACTGCATTTTGCCCGTGAGAGTCACTCAAAAAGATATAAAACAAGCAATGCTAAAAATTAATCTAAAAGACAAAATGCGCAATAGTAACATCCGGGCTAAAACAAAGATATAAGACATCAAGCAGCACACAGCAAGCCCAAAATAAAGATGGGCTAGAGATGTAGATCAACAAAGCAAAAAACGGTCGTTACACAAAATAATCTCTTGAAAACTCTGAGAAACTAAAAAACTCTAAATATGATGGATTAATAACATCAAGACTATAGCAGAAAGAAAGTAGGCAAGAACTATAAAAAACAAATAAATATGAAACTAAATAAAAGAAGCTTTTATCAATCAGTGTTGTAACTATAGGCTAAAAAGAAAAAGAAGACTGAGCAAGGCAACTATTTGATTTACACACTAGGATGTTAGGTATGTAACAGCACAACTTGTTTACCAAAGCACAAATATGTTAAGTTTAACCAGTTACAAATTAACGTTATAGCAACAATTTGCATTTTTTTGTAAGCTTTCCCATAAGCTCATGTATGTTAACCTAAAGTATGTCAAAACTCATAGAAAACGTGCTGCGGCACAATTGCAACACGAGTTCTTTTACAAATAGGTTAAAAAATGTAGGATGGAAACTACGTATAAAACGTCATTACAATACTAAAGTAAAAGTGCAAAAATATTACGGCAACAAAAGATAACAGAACTGTTGTACCAAATGCCCGGTCGCGTTAAACAAGGCCCACCGCAATAGAGTAATAAAAAAATTAGCAATATACATCCAATATACCAAATATAAGAACACAAACTAATAATCTCGAAGTACACAATAAAGCAGTTAAGAAAGTTTTGAACTTTTAAATTGATGACATTCAGTTGAAATAAAATTTTGCCAAACAAATTATATAAAGATTATTTTGCTTGTCTAATTTATTGCTTGATTGTTGTGCAGTTTTTTGCCTTTATGGTACAAGAATGAATTGAATAAAGTTTAATCAGATGCCATATTTTTACGTCAAACTGCTATGTCATCATATTAATTATAAAAACTGTAAAATTCTCTTTATAAAAACCTTTAAAATAAACATTCAAAAACGCAAGGTCTGGGTTTTTTATCCTTGCACAACAGCTTATTCACATTTTATCCATAGTTTTGTACACATAACTTTTGCATAAATGCGGTTGTACTTTGTTAATATAGCACTCAATTTCTTCCTTTAATGCGTAAGTAATAGACTTGTTGGCAAAAACATTAGACTACAACAAATCAAAAAAAAATCCAACGGTATTAAATTGCATAATCTGGGAGGCAAGTTTTGATAATCAGAAATTACACGCCCAAAAAATGACTTATGTAGTAACTGAATTGTTTGTTAGGCTGCATAACATGTGGCATAGGGTATTATTAAAATCACATTTCGTCCGCATCTATATCTTGCAATTTGAGCACAAAAAACCAAATCACCATGTTGCAAAAACAAACACCATTAACTGTTGTTGCCTGATCAACCGCTTTTTTTAAATTATAAAGGCACAAAAACTAAGTATGCAGCACGCCGATGTTTAGCCGCACAAGCAAAGTCGTCAAACATCATACTACTACAAATGCTTTCTTACCCGTAGAGGTTACGAGTATTTTTTGCCTGCCCAAAGTAAATATCAAAAACAAAAATTAAAAAAAAAAATTTAAAAAAATGTTTTTTAATCAAACAAAATAAAACATCAAATCTTTTTTTTTTTAATTCAATAAAAAATCTTTTAACAATACTGTAATGTATTCCATAATATAAATATCATAATATGTATAATGTACTTTTGTTTATGTAACTATGACAATGTTGGTTTACATGTCATAAAATGTGCTAATAAACATTATGTTAATTTGTGTATAGTAAATAATTATATATTAATTTATTATGAAAACACAAATATATACAAAAGTGTCTTTATATATTATTGATTGCGGTTTAATACGTACTCCATTGTTTAATGGCAATTCATTTAGCATCAAGTATTTTAACTCACGTTTCCATTTAACACGCGTTGAGAGGATGTTGTATAACTACTATAGATGCGGTAATCTATTTTATAGTATTTGAGCCGTAAAGACGCTGTTTACATTGACAAAATTCAATTTATATTATTTTCTAATTTAATATGTGTAATTTGTTTAACTCATACAATCAATTCACGCAAATGCTAACTAAATAAGTGTTGTAATACAACTGATACAATTGAATAGAACTAAGATTTTATCTACAAATAAAAAGTTTAGCACGTGAGTCATCTATGAGAGTTATTTATTTTCAAAAGTATATTAAATCTCCAAAACTTGATATTGTGATACCCTACAAATATTCTGATTATAACTGCGTTTAAATATTTAATATGCCACAACAACATAAAAATACCTTTAAATTTCAACGAGCAAAAGAAACCACACTCGCTGAAACTTGTCGCGTATATTCTCGGATTCCTGCGCATGACTTAAGACCGCTGTCTTGATTGTATTATTTTACAAAAACGGCAACTTTGGCGTCATTGGTATTTCTACATATAATTTGATAATACATTTATTTTTTTGCCAGTACATTCAGAAAGGATCAAACTGTGATATGTCGGAATGTTTTAGTTAAATAATAATTAGGAAATAGCCGAAAAACCTTATCAAATATAGACATATCATAGTTTAATACTTTTTGAATATATTGGTAAAAAAAATAAAGATACTTGTTATCATTGATACATGATCACTATTATAAATGAGACGATACTTATACAAATATATGGATGTAAGAAATATAAGGAAGCATTTGATTTTATTTAACTTTGCACTCTAGAGCCCAAAACCTACCAATAACCGAATCTGAATAGAGTTTAGAAATGATGGTGTAGTTTCCGATGCTCCTCCCTATACTTGGAAACAATATTCAATACAAACACGAATATAAGTTTTAAAAGTTAAACAGAAGTAAAAAACTTTTTACATTTAATAAAAAATCCTAGTTTTTTAGATACTTTTAAAGCTATTTTAAGAACATGGTCATTCCAGAAAAGATTATGCAAGATTGTAACACCTAGAAGAGAAATTGAAAAAAAATTAGAGATAGATTCGTTGCTCAGTTAAATATTTTGTACTGATGATACCTCAGTATTTTTTTCGACTTAAAATTTACTATTTTCTATTGGCAAAAAAACTATTGACATGATTTACAGTTTTTTTTTGCCCATTCTGTATCCTCAAAGATAGTTTTCCAATTGATAACATAGTTGGTTGTATCTAGCCACTCAAGTTGTGGCGTAAGAACGTCATAGCTTAAGCTCACGGCTTTCTTAACCAGAGTCAAAGCTTGCTTTTGACAAAAAACTTGTGTTGCAAGATTCTGATTTTGATTCCTAGCTAAAAAGCTGCCAAATCTTTAAATTCTAATAAAAAAATTAATTGGCTTAAGCTCAAATGATCTTGTAATAAGCAAAAAAACTCAAGTCGTGTTTTCGTTAGCTGGACACGTATTTGTGTCTCCGTTGTAGTGCTAAATAAATGTGTGCATCTGCCAGCAAATCTAAAACTCTGGATTTATTTAAAGCACTGCCCACACTTTCTATTGGTGACAACAGCCCCTAGAATAGATTTTATTTTGTTGCTACTCCTATGATCATTAGCGTAGCTTTTCCAAAATTTTCTATAAAATTGGTATTCATAGTTTATCTATTCCCAATACACTTTAACAAAGCTCTTACACATCTGAGCCTAGTTAAAACAAACTCTTGACGTTGTTGTTTAGACAATCACTCACGCCAACATGTGGTTTGAAAAAGAAAAGTAAAAACTCAAAGCTAGCCAGCCCGTAAATATACAATAAAAAATTCAAAACCATTCCGACCGCTACTTTGATTTGTAGTATTTTAACAAAAACAGCAATTTTGGCTTTGTTCCTATTTTTATGTAAATTGATTTTCAAATTAGATATAAAAAAGTAATGAACCAAGCTTCCTGCAATTTTATAAAGATACCAAGGCTTGTTTTGCAAAAACATAAAATTTATTGGCTAAAATGTACGTAAAAACATTTTTCTACAAAGTTAAATACCGTCAACTGACTTGCAAAGCATTTAGAATTTAATGCTTTATTTTGGCAATTGACATTACATTAGAACAAGCTCTGTATGGTTTAAAAACTGTATTGTATCAAAAATTTTGCAAAATTTTCTTTAGGCCCAAAAAGTTTGCAAAAAACTAAAAAACCTATTTACCGTTAAACATCTGTACAATATTATTATTCTTAGCATTTCTAAACTGGCTCTTTAAACAAAACAGGTTGACAACTTCTAAATAAGAAAACCGTATGCAAAAGTAAAAAAATTATTCATTTCAAACTAAAAAATAAAAATTTTCCAGTAAGCGTAACTACCGTAGATATGCAAATAGCTTGGTGAATTTTTCCAACAACATTTTAACAGCTAAAGTCAATCAAAGAATTAAGAATATTCTAATACAAAAATAAATTTTTATGCGCATAATTACATTGCATATTGAACAAATAGATAAGTATTACAATTATAAAAACATGACTTACGTTTACAACTAAAAAAACAGGACACAATAAAAAAAAAGTAAAGGGATGTTCCTACCCAATATATTTAACTCAACTGAAAATGACTAATACAATAATGCAAAAGCTCCTATAATAATAGAGCAAAAAAAATAGAAAAAAAGAATTATGTAACAAGTATAGAGAATTACTCGTATATACGGTAACAAATACACATAAGTTAATATTTCAACCAATATCCAATTACACAGTTAGAATACCGGCTAAATACGTGATCAGTTTTAAAAATTTATAAACAGATTTTGCAATAATATCATACAATTGTATTTACATATTATAAAAAGAAGCAAAACAAGGTATGCACAGTGCAATTTTGCAATTTTACATTTGACCTCTTTAGTGTTTTGGTACTGTATTGACTACATCACAGAATTTTTCTCACAAACATTTTTTTAGTTTGTTTTGTCTAACTGTTAGCCAAGATATAGTTTTCTTATACTCTACTATTAGCTGGTTGGTTAAAACGCTTCTAATCTAAATACACAGTCAAAATTAAGTAAAAATGATAAAACAACTTAACCACTACATTTGCAATTTCTAAGTTAAAGTGTAGTATGCTCATCAAACAAATCGGCAATAAATATTCAACAAAATCTTCAAATTTTATTATTCAAATGCAGTACAGTGCTGGCTACAATTATATATTTTTTTGTCCCGATTCTTCCACTTCCACTAACTGCAATATCTTCATAATTTACAAAACCATATTTACTTTGAGCCAAACTTTTGTCGAGAGCGAGTTTTTATTTAATAAAACTTTTTTTTATTTAAACAAATTGATCCAGTGAAAAAGTTGTCAAAAAAACACAATAATGTTTATCTTGGTTTTGTAAGTTTAAACACAACTTTTTCTCCTAAAAGTTTTTTCTTTGATGTTTCGTTTGCTTTCGTATACTAAAAACTTCAATAAGTATCCTGTTTCAGTACAAGAAGTTGCCGGCCCATATTTTAAATCCTCTCTTGATTGCTTTGAGAAGCAAATATTGCTTTAGGCTTGTTCTGCCCTTAAATGCTATCATGCTTTCATCAACGGCAAGATTTCTTCCATGACTAAAAGCATTCAAAAATATTGTACTCAACTTTGATATCATTTGAGCTACATAATTTATCGTAGCCTGGCTCTCCTTTTTTCAATTCACAATTACATACACTGTATTTAAAAATTCAATTCGTTAATCCCCACATTTGAGTCATTACACACGTGAAAAAAATGATCTAATGTCTACCTACGCTTAGTTGCAGCAGTTTATTGGCCAAAAACCAAACGAGTTGTTAAATAACTTTATAATTGCTCCTGCTGCTTTATTATTGAATAAAATTATTTCTAAACGGTGTCGACTATGACTTCTTGTATAATATGCATTTTGTGGTTTGGTAAATTTATTTAAGTAGTATTTGATACATAATCTAAACTTAAAAAAGTCCACAAACGCAACATTACTCATGTTAGTATCTATATTTTTTTAACTTTTTGTGTTTTGACTTGTATGTCTGTAAAATATTGCAATGCCAGTGGCCCCATACAGATTTTACTAGTGCGGTAAATATGGTTCTCAATACGGATGCTGAAAGAAAAAGGCAAAGATGGTAGAATCTTTTTGCAAAGTGTTTCAGTTTAGCGTTAATATCCATTATTTGAAGTTTTTATAAAAAGTGGTAATCAATTATAATACTTAAATATCTAATTTGAGTTACCCATTCAATTTTTTCTGTGCATTTGCAGGTAATTTTTGTAGTTTTAAGACATTTGTGTGAGTGGAATTGAAGATTGGTGAAGCATTTTTTTTTCTGCGGTGATTTAATGCATAATCTTAATTTTGTCAAAGTTAATAACTAATTTTTATTTTTACAACTAAATTGAAATTAATACTAGATTAACAGTACATATAATATGGCTAATTTGGAAAATGTTCGCAATTATTACCGCGTATTGATATACACAAATTACATGGTTTTCGTGTTAACTTTTCAACAAATATAACATTTTGCAACTACCAGACTACTCCTAAAAGCATTGCAAGTTAGATTTCTAATGATTGCAGCAGCGGGATCTAATATTCGACGTCCTAGAACCATTTCAACAGAGGTTTTGTATGCATCAATGACAAAAACAACGGATTTGTTCTTCTTAGGGAGCATAAAGTTGCTTCTTTACTAAACGCAAAATATTTTGTCTTATTTTTTGAACCAATAATACCTATTGGAGAATCATACCAGTTAATCCATCTTTACCAACTAAAGTTGCACATTGTGGAAGCGTTTCATCGGAAATTTCTATTTCAATAAATGGCTTATTTTTTACATTAGATTGTTTTGATTCACTATTTTCTAATTCTAAAACATATTCTATTTAATTAGAAGTAACAAAAGACATTTTCATAACGTGTTTTTGTTACAGAGTACCCGGGTACCCATGCCGTCATTAGATTTCTAGTCACATAAAGGTTAAGGCTATACTTGAGTCGTTATATGTGAATATAATGATAGTATCGTCTGCATACAGCAGATATTTGCAGTTTGTAACGCAATTTTTGATGTTACATATAATATATAAAGAAGTAGACCCAGTACGCTGCATTGTGGTACCCCAATACTTATTTTCATTAGACTACTAAAACAGTTTTTAACATTATAGCAGCAAAATAGTATATTAAGTATCAAAGACAGAAAAACACTGTTGTGTCATGCTGCAACGTGTTGCAAACGCTTTCTTGGCCGTTGCGCTTACCGCTATGTCTGCCTACCCCGTAAGGTAACAACAAAATAATACAATTTTATTACTAATATTTAAACAATCCAATATATTTGCTGCTTTATTAACAAAACATAGCTGTTCAAGAAATAGTATACAATACTGCAAATACTTTTTAAATTGGTCCCACAAATGTTTTGAAAGCAAAATAAAAAGTGAATTTAAATCATATTATAACCAAAACTTCTAGAACTAAATTAAATTAAATATTACATTAAAGTGCATAAGTAAAAATACTCGGCAAACTAAGTAATAAAGTTATTTAATTAGAATTAAATTTTACGAATGAATGAAAATTTTCGTTTGTTTCCAATTCTGAAAAATTGCAAAACCCATGTATTGCGTTATTAAAAATATGCAATTGCTAAATCCGCGCGCGTGTTATAATTAACGCGTTTTATTGTCTGGCGTAGACAATGATGAGCCCCTATCCACCCAACTCCCACTTACACCCTTACCAACCATTTAATTCGATGCGCGGTTTCGGCTAAGTTTCGGTTTAATTGTACTCTTGCTTGTTCTCGCTATAAATACCATCATTTACTTGTTAATGAATTATTTGCCACTTATTCCCGACCAGAATTTCACATTTGCTTCGAGAAGTTTCAGTCAACAACTTCGAGTGTCTTTGTCGAAGATCTATTAAAGCTATAAATTCTAATCTCGTTAAGAAATTTGTCACCATTTAGAATGGGAAATTATTTTCGTTAATGCCCTGCTTCGTCCCCATTTTCCAACTGCGTTGTTGTGGAACTTTAACATTTATTAGAATTATCCTTTATTGTAAGGGATGTTGTGAGAGACTAGACACGTTCATCCCTTACGGGTTCTACACTCTAGTCCTAAGCAAACTACGTGGAAATTCAATTTGATGTAAGATTGTATAATCTTTGATTAAGAAATTTGTATAGGGCAAAAATAATTATTTATTTTAGGCCATTATTTTAAAGTTTTCAAACAAATCATAAATTTATTTCAAACGTGGTAATTTATGAGTGTATTTTTATGCGTTTTGTTTGTTAGTATTGTGTAAGCCGTTGTAGAACATTTGAGATGCAGACAGACGGTGGTGGCTTCCGCGTTTATTCGTGGACTTGATAATTGAGTAATTGTCTTATTATGTGGCGTTGTTTCGCTACAGCAACCAAGTTAAACCAACTTTGAAATAGTGAGAATGATTTTAAAGATGTGTGAAAATGAGAATGGATGGAAATAGTTTAAATTGTTAAAAACTGAATAAAAACAAAAATGCATTTCAACGCATCATGGCCGGATTTAACTAATTATTATTATGTGAGGAGTTATTAAGAACCAAAATTTTTGTGCTTTTATATACTATACGTTTGTTTTAACTTTTTCCATTAGTTTCATAATTCCATCTCATTGATAGTTGAGCAGAAATCAAAGTTTATGAATCCGGTATTATATCTAAAAATTATTATATCAATTGAGTGTTTAAAGATATATTTATACTATTATTGTATCTAGTATAGCGCATATATAGAATAGCTGAATTTGTATTATTATTACATTCATTAGAAAGCAAAGCTAATGTAATTGAATACGCTCTCAATATAATGTATAAGTCATTATGAATACAAAATAAGTTTGGATTTTTTGATTCAATAAATTCCTTGAATATAATAATTATATATACTGCGGATTTCATTAAAGTAATTACAGATGCCGACGGTGCCTAATATCTGATCCACCAAGTCACTTATATTAATATAGTTAGAGTAACATTAACACTAATCTCATATTAGACTAATATACAGTAAATGCCATAATTCGTAGACATATTATTGTCACATAGAGATCGGTTCTTACATGTTTTACAGGGGTATTTAGTTTCGTGTTTCAAACAATTTCCGCCTTTCTTTGTGTTACATATTACTAACTTCAACATTACGTGCATTATGTAGAGTATGGTTTTTGAAACAAAATTAAACAAAAACATATAAAACTTAAAAAAAAATATACACACATAATTCTTTGATTTAAAAGTATTAAAATTGCCTAAGAGATAATTTTTAGAAGTCTATTTCTAAAGAAATTATTCACAACAAAAATAAATAAATATGTTTAAAAGGCAGATTTATACTGTTTTACTTTATTTAGTAGCATTGAAGTACCTTTACCAATAAATTTGTGTCAAATAATGTAATGTGAAGAGCAATCTGTAATCGTAAATTTAGATGAATTGAGAAATTGCTGCTGTAACTAAGTATTGCTAATATGTCAATTAAAAAAATAAATGGAAAATAATAATATCTCTTTCCAGCCTGTAGTATTTAACATAAAAACCTTTGTTTCCTCTCTGTATTTGTAAGAGATCGTTATAGATAGCAGATCACCCGCTTTTAGACCAATCAAATCAGTTATCTTATCAGGTCAAGTTGATTAATGGCAGATAATGTCCGAGTATATTGGGACAAACCTCGATACTAAAAAATCATACAAACTAATTTGTAAATGGCGCCAACATCTCCACATTCAACCATTCCTTGTTAATCATATACTCCAGATATACAAATACATTCCTGCAAAAGACACACTTTTTCTGATTTAAAGTTAACCCTGCCTCTGTAAACTTTTTAAACCTATTTCAGGATACAAAGTTAGGACAAAAAATCTGCAGTGATAGGCTTTAACTTAGGTCCAAACAACTAGTCTATAAAGACTTGGAATGTGCACAACTCACTTTTCCTTCCATAGGGATCTGCCAATATGCCAATTTAATATTGAGACTGCTAAGGAATTGTAAATTACCAAGTTTAGTCAGGATAGAGTTGATATAAGATAAGTGGTGCGCACAAAATTGCAAGACAGCATTTAATTTGCGGTACTCTACACAAAACATAAGTCCCATCGCTCTTTAGAACCATTAAAACTTGGGAACTCCACCCACTAAAGCTCTATCACCCCCAATTCTATCATCTCTTTAACCTCCTTATCAATGAGACGCTGCATGTGTGGACTCACCGGATAATACCTTGTTTTTATCGGTAGACACAACCTTTAACAGCTCCAAATAATTTAGCTGATTTAACCCACTCAAACCTTGCAGTTTCAATTTTTCCTCACTCTGAATGACGTCAACATTTTTCCAAAAAAAAACATACTCTAGACTATAAATTAGAAATAAACCCTATTCCAACCCAAAATTCTATCCCCAGCACTGACAAAACTCTAAGATCACATACACATCAACTTATAACTTACTTTACACTTCAATTGGAACCTACAGCTTTCCCGAACATTTAACAATGCCATCGTTTGCTACCAAACACTCAACATCACATACATTTAATTTAAGATCCATTTTTTTTACTTTTTCACACCCAGCTTTTCCCAAAAATATCCCAGTTGCTTTAGAATCTAACAATCCCATTTTGGACATACCATATAGACTTAGCAATAAGTAAAGACACTCTCTCTTCACTGATTAGTCTAGAATAAAATTGAGGTACAATTTATCTATTTCTTTCCCTTTACTCTGAATTTGGGTTTGCTCGTTGATCAGTTAACAAACTCGACAATTGTTTCTCGGACATTGCAACTACATGTGACCAAATTTCCAACACGCAAAACATTTCCTTGCGGCTTAGCAGATCTGAAATCGTTCCGGTAGTGCGCACTATCGTAAACTGCCTCGGTTTGGTTTCTTCCCATCGCCTTCAAGCATTGTCCACCTCATTAATAACTACATTCTTACTCACGTATAGCAATCTGCAAATATGCCTTAACACTCGCGCTTTCTACTAGTAGAGA
Source organism: Tachinus rufipes (assembly GCA_963932245.1). Lineage (NCBI taxonomy): Eukaryota > Metazoa > Arthropoda > Insecta > Coleoptera > Staphylinidae > Tachinus > Tachinus rufipes. Next base: position 37,479,108 of record OZ010744.1, read on the forward strand.
ACAGTCCTTAATAAACCCCTGTTTTTTCTCGATATGTTTTTCTGAATCAAGAAAGTCATCCTCCGTCTTTACCTTATTTTACTAATTTTAGAAACCCACGCTTTTATTCGTCTTACCACAAAACTTGAGATACCATTATTTTTTTACAATACATAAATGTTTTTATATTTTTTAGACAGCAAAGCAGTTGTTCTAGCTATAAACAAGCTTATGATTACATCAAAGCCAATATTAGAATATTCTTTTGTCTTTAAATTAGCAGTACGCAAACATCAAGAACTGCTGGGTGAAGAGACACTTCAAAATAGTAGACATCACCAAACCACATTGGCAAAAAGTCAACTACCATAATGTGTAGACTTTAACTTTAAACCGCGCTACTACTCAAAAGCCTAACACTCCACTAAAAGCAAAAAAAACAAATACGTACTAGAACTATTATTTACAAACAAATGATAAAAGTGTTAAGCAAACCGGGCAGGTAGCCCAACTCTCCGTATTTGCATAACAGCAAAACATGTATTTAATCTAATTTCATTATGAGACCAGTGTTTTAAAGATTTAGTGACATCCTAGGTGGAGTAATAAAAGTATTAACATAAATGGACAAAGATTAAGTCATCTCAGATTCGCAGACGATATTGCAATATTTGCTGAAACAAGAGAAGACTTGAAGTTATAGATCGAAGAAATAGATGATCGGCTGAAGTAGGACTGAAAAAGAACACAGGAAAGACCAAAGTGATGACAAACCAAACAGAAGAACTGCAAATTAAGGTAGCAAATTCGGTCTTGGAACAGGTGGAGGAATATATATACATAGGTCAAAACATCAGACCAAATAGGGACCAGCAGGAGATCAAAATTCAGAGAAGAATAAAACAAGGATGGAATGCGTTCGGGCGCCTAAGCTTTGTACTGAGGAGTAAAAACATACCGCAACATTTAAAAACCAAAGTGTTTGATCAATGCGTATTACCAGTAATTACTTACGGGGCCCAAACCTGGTCCTTTACTAAAAGCAGCTTACGTAAATTATCAGTAGCACAGAGAGCAATGGAACAAAGAATGCTACACATTACCTTGCGAAACCACAAAAGAAATACGTGGATAAGACAGAGAACAAAGGTGGCTGATCTAGCCAAAACAGTCCTTGGACTGAAGTGGAATTTCGTGGGGCATAATGCACGATACAAAGACCGTCGATAGAATAACATCATCCAGCAATGGAGACCCTGGATTGGCAAAAGACCACGGGGAAGACCGCAAACTAGGTGGGGTGACGATGTGAAAAGGATAGCTGGATTTGCCTGGATAAGAGTAGCACAGAATCGAAAAAGATGGACAGATATGAGGGAGGCCTACATCCGACAATGGATCGAAATGGGCTAATAGATAGATAGATAGGCGGAGTAATAGGAAAAAAAAAACCAACGAGAAAGAGAGTGATAGTTCTATAATCCAAATACGTCCCTTGCGTTCAACAGGGACCTCTACCATATCTGCAGAAATATTGCAGCTGACAAGCAGCAAGGATAATGCATTGCTGATGCTCGCCCACCACGTAGTCTGGAAGAGCAACAACATAAACCTAAAAATTGAAAAATTCCTAAAATCATAAAACAAATCAAATAAAAAAAATATACGTAACGGGCAAGCCCTTATAGTCTGATTATGCATACATCCGGTTCAAAACTAAAGAAACGCTCTTTTTAGAATAAAGAAAAACAAGAAAAACTGTTTAAGATCTATACAATAAAATACTAATAATCTTCCTCAAAGACAGCAAAAACTTTACATTAACTGGAGATAATGACAGATATGTTTGTTAGTACTATTAAAACTTTTAAAGAAATCTGCCTAAACGCTGTAAAATACATCTCTAACAATATCGCTTTAAAGAACAAAAAACTTGTCAAGAAAAAGACAATCACTGGAATAAATAAAACCAAAAAAAAATTGAAGAGAAAATAATGTGAGAAAGTTAATAGTCTGAATACACTGGCTCTAACTTAATAAATGATATTGACTCAGAGGATCCAAAACTCCTCAACAAAAAGCAATCAATGCAACCTGAAATAAGAAATCAACATATTTGAACCATTCAAATTGCAAAAATCCATTAAAATCAATTTCATCATGCTACAGAAAAAGGTTTGCAGAGCAAGCTTAGCAATTTTACACATACCGAGCAGATGGAAAGTAGTAGGACGCATAATACTATGCTAAACTTACACCCACACACACACACACACATTCTAACATATACACCTGGATAATATAACCATAAAAACCATTCAGATGTTTAATGCATCCAAACTAATGATTTGACGCACATGAGGACATGATATTACCAGATGGGTATACACATAGTAGTAATATGATACCAAATGAAAAGCAATTTCATTGGCAATCGGTCTAACTAATTACCATCAAGCATAAGGAAAAACTCATGGAACTTGTGGTTAACAGTGAACAGTATTGCAACATGTTAAGAAACTTTTTAGTTCCAGAACTGCAGGTGATTAAAGGTTTTGATGTGGAAACATGGTTTCAACAAGATGGGACCACTTGACACACCTCAAACCAAGCACTTGAAGTTATCAATCAACTTTTTCCTTAAAAAATGATCTCTCGTCAAGGCACCATCAACTGGCTTCCGAAAAACCTCAATCTAACATCATTTATTAGTTCTTATAAAGGTATCTTAAAAAAATTATAAAAACAAACCACAAACTCGACTGCAATTGAAACACAACATCCGCGAATTTTTTTGACTAAATTTACAAATACACCTTTCTAGACACCCCGTATATAAAGAAAGTTAAGATCTACAGTCTGCTAATAATGAGAGCAATAAAAACAACTTTCACAGCAGTTATGGAAATACTAATATTGTTACTGCTACTTCACTTGATAGTAATGGCAAAAACAAGAAAAACAAAGTACAGAATGCAGATAAATAAATACATTGTAAATAACAAAACCCCCAGACCTAGCATAACAAATGTGTTGCATGAGAAAAAAAACTAATAACAAAGTCAGACATTAGCCACGTGCACTGTAAACCTGATTTGAATACCAAAAAAACAGAAAATATAAGAAAATCTCATGACAAACCAGATGAGACAATTATTCTATAAAATCAGGTTTAGATTTTAAAATTGTCATCACATACAAAATGCTTAATTTTGATAAGAACCCTATGTTATAAAAAACTCAACCATACCCAAACTAACAAAATAACCAAAAACATCAATTTGTAACTTATTTAAGCTCCGTTGAATGCAAAAACGTTGTTAAAACAAATCAACCATTAAGTTATAAAATTATTTATTTATTTTCTAAACTAATATAAAATTTAATTAAATTAAGAAATTATAAAATTCAAACTGATCATAGTCGGCTAAGCAAGTAATAAATCTATACATATTTAACGCTTTATAGTAATTGTAAATAAAATAATATATTGTTCTTATTTGTAATAACAAAAGTAGAAAACTAAAAATATTAAATGATGTTGAAATTATGTGCAATTAATAGAATTAATATTAAACATACAAAATGTAGTGCATTTCAGTCTAAGAAAATGCAGTTACAAATAAAATACAAAGTTGGAGAAGGCAAAGTAGAGAGAGTAAAATTTAAAATACCTAAAAGTAAAAGAAAATTGGTGCTACCTCAACAGTGAACAGAATTCATTATACAAAACTACATATTTCATTCAAAGTTTTTCTATTTACATCAATACGATCCTATTTCATGTTGGTTCTGGCAATATTATTTTTTCCTTTGACTCGTTTCTATGCCATTTTCATACTTTGTGTAGCTTTATAAATTAATTAAAGTAATATACAGTTATGATTGAAAAATTGAGCCTGAAATGTATTTTAATTAAAAACAAAATTAAAATTCCATTAAGCCAAATCGAAGCCATGGGATAAACTTTATAACATTTACATTTGCCCCTTTGTTCCATTAAAGAATAAACCACTAAATAAATAAAATCAACAGATTTACAACAACAACCGAAAAAAGCTGCTCTAATGGTCACGCATCGGTTCCGTTATAACATAAAGAGCCTTTAATAAAACGTGTTCCAGTTCCTCGCAAATATATATGAAGCGAAATGCCATTATTTTCTGTACAGTTTATTTTTTTGTGTGTGCACTGCCGCTCTCGGCTCGTTTGCTTGCTAGGGTTGGTTAAATTTTCCAGGGGGTGGTCGGTATGCTTACTCACATTGGAATTAATTTTAAGCACCATAAAAATGGATGAAATTATTCCGCAGCTGTGCATGGCGTTTAAAAAAGGCTTTAAAACGCTTTAAAATCTTGGCAATAGATCTTGACAACATAATCTTTTAATTCACTTACGGGAATGCAAATGTCTTGTGGTCTACTTGGGATAATTTACGGTCGCTGCTGGCAGACTGACAAACACTCATCATTGAAAAATATCACCCCGAGGCGCATAATGAGCTTTTAAATTCGCTGCTATTATTATCCGTGTAAATATAAGTGTGCGCGGGCAGATTTTCTCTTTATATATTTTTTTCATCGCCTCTTCTTGTCTTGGTTTATGGAAGAAATTTAAGATCTGCTATAAAGATTCCCGCAGCTAGCAATTTGAATTCCTTATATGATTATAACGCTGTTTTCAAATCTTTTTTAATAACAATTAATTTAATTATTTTATTTTATAATTAATAAATTATACCAATTCAATCCACTTCAATACTTATAATATAGATAGAAGCAAAAGCAATTTGTTTTATTATTAATATTAATATAACATTCCAAAATTAATTACTCCGCTTATTAATTTATATCTAAAAGCTAACCTATCAGAACAGTATTGATTTTACTGGAAATCCTCTAAATGCGTCTGAAAAATGCGTGTTGTAAAAACATGCTAATTGCTTTCGGTTTGTTTTAATGCATCCACAAATCACAGATGGCTCATCCGCTCCACCCTACCTCACGACGAGAATAAATCAAAGAAACTGAATGGCAAATCACTCTACGGATTTACAAAAGATAAACATCGGAATTGGGTTTCATTTAAGCATTAACACATGTCGCACACGTTTGAAAAAAATACAACTCAAAACTGTTTGTGTAATTAATTGAGTAATTAAGAAGAGGGATAATTTATTAAAGGCGCCGGCTGGTGACTAAAAAAAATATTTCTCCTCCGTTTTTAGTTTAATAATAAAAAGCTCGCACCATCGAGACAGGTGCTTCTGATATAATTCACCCCCCTGACAATCACCTGCTACCAATTAAGTTCCCTTTCACATTATCGCGTCGTTTTGACTTAATAATACAATGAGGACGAAAACAAGGTGGCATAATTATTGGTCGTTTATTACGTTTTTATATTCCCTGACACACAAATAAAGTCAGAATTGTTACTATGCACGGTATATATTACTTTCTTGTTTTATTTTTTTTAGAAGCAGTTGCACATTAAGCGCGTGTTACTAGCTAATGGGAGGTATTCATGTCACGTAACTGATCGAAGGACAGATTTAATGATAAGGGCTTGTAGCCTATAATTTTCTGATATTTCTAACCCCCTTGATTTACACCAGAACAGCAGTTTATTTATAGGAATTGCTTTATTAAAAAATGCAAACTCGGTGTTGCTTACCCCATAAAATTAAGGATACACGTATTGTTCTAAAACTGGGTTAAATTCAAATTACGTACCTTTTATAAAACACTACGTGTGGTTTATAATAATAAAGGTAAGTGATTTAACAAATATTAAGATATATTGTGTCAATTAGCAATTGATTAAGCTTTTCTCTTTATGTGGGTTTAACATAAAAAAGTACTATTACCACCTATTAATTACAAATTCTTACCTTTTTAATGACAAGTATAAACATTTTTGAACACATTTGACACACACTTAATTAATATCAAAAATTTATTGATTGCTAACGACATCCTTCCATCTAATAAACGAATGCTTATTACCTAACTCACATGCTTAATTTTTTAGTCAGTTTCACAATTTCATTACTTTAACATCTACATATTGTCGTCATCGTCGAGCAGAAGATGTACCGTCTATCCAACAGAAACAGTGTTAGCCTACAAAAGACAATCCTAAAAACCAATAAAATGCTGCAATTTCAACCAGGCTGCATCTCTACTTGTCCTGAAACCAAACAATTTGTTTAAAACAATTGTTTACCTTCAAACCTAATGTCTGCGACAGCAAATCCATACACTCCAGTAACTATAGCAAATTAAGCAAACTTTCCAATTAAAAAAAAAACTTAAACTTAAATTCACAACTAAGTATTCTTCTTAGCTTTCTACGCCATTAAAAAAAAAACAAGAAAAGCGTTTCTTTGCAATAACTCGGTTCCCCGACGTAATACAAAAAATGTTCACATCTCATTGATTGTTAGCAAGATATTGAACAAGATAGAAAGCGCGATATGTGGTGATCGGATACAGCACAAATTGTTCGTCATCAACCCCATTCTTCCGGATTCTTATCAAGTTTAAGCCAAGATTGTACCTAGTGTTACGTACAAAAGATATGCTCTCATTTTGCGTTTTTTGCTGGTAGTAAAATGTGAGGTTGAACTGTTTGCGACTGTTTCTTCAAAGTTTTTAAATTGTAAGCCATTGATTATTCCTGCTTGTAACCGCTATATCAGGCAATAAAATATTGTTCTCCTATAGACGTTAACACCTCCAGATTAATCTTTTTTGTTTTTTGAATAATTCCACCATTGATAGTAGTTCCGTATTCTTTTTTTGAAAGTGTTAATAAATTTTGATGAGTTTCAAAACTGCTACACGCATAAACAAAATTAATGTTCTCAAGAACGGATTTACCAATGAAGAGAGTAGTCGGCAGGTATGTTTGTTGCTTGAAAACGTAGACATGTAGTTTTATTGACATTTAAAAATAAATTATTACTACCAAAATATTTTTGAAAGATCGACATTTTTTCATTTGCATTCTTAATTAAAATAGTTAAACTTTCTGACTCAACCAATGTTGCCACATTTAGATCGTTAACATAAACTATGAAAAAAAGAGGCCCCAACACAGATCCTTGGGGTACCCCCTTTTAAATTTGAATAATAATGAAGATTTTGAGTTTTGCAACTTAACAAAGTGCCGCTTTCCTTTCAAATAGCTTTCAAACATTTATCTATGCAACTGATTCAAAAGAACTTGATGGTCAACAAGAATATTCCAAGGCATTCTTTGTTCTTATCAAGATGTTTTAAAATATATTCCATGTATTCTTCTACAGCATCACGTGTAGAGCGCCCCTTTCTAAAACCATATTGTAAATTATTAAAAAGGTTATGTTTGCAGAAAAATGATCTTAACCTATCTGCAACAGCACTTTCAATAATTTTAAAAAATATGCTTAAAATTGATATAAGTTTATAATTTTATACTTCAGTTTCATCACCACTTTTAAATATTGGAACAATTTTTGCTACTTTAAATGCATTTTGAAATACTTCTTGATTTAAAGACTCATTGATTATATAGGTAAGAGGTGCTACAAATAGATGCATACATCTTTTTAACAAGTTTGCGGTAATTCCATCTTCAGATGACGAATTTGTAATTTTCAAAGAAAAAGACTAGATGAGTTATTTAATATTTTTATTAATTAAACAATCTGCTACGCTGGTAAAATATGAATTAAAATAGTTTGTTAAAAGGTGTTTAAACTGTCATTAATTCTAATAGTAGAAATAGTTTTAGTGCAATTTTTCTTTCCAGTTCTATTTTTTATTATTTTCCACGCCATTTTGTTTTTGTTATTAGAGTTAATAATTTGTTGGTTATAATATAGTCTTTTGGTTTGATTGATAACTTTTTTATAAATCGTTTTGTAATTTTTTTAATAATCATTGCAGTGATTATTACCAAGTAATGTTAAAGGATGCAGGTTTTTTTAATTTTTGAGCTGATACCCTTATCCCGTTTGTTTTCCATTTATTTTTACAATCGCTTGACTTTTGAATTTTTATAGGAAAAGCCGATTCAAATCCATATTTTACAAAGTCTAAGAAGGTGTTAACTTTAATATTAACATCATCTGTTTCTACTATCTCCTTCCAGTTATTTGTTCCAACTATATTTAAAAAGGTTAGAAAGCATTTTTGTTGTTGATTTGTCTATATTTAATCTTAGTAGGACTATTATGTTTACTTTTAATTTCTATTTCAATACGTTGCAAATTATGATCAGACATCTTCACAATTTTCAACAACTTCAGACTTATAATTTTTAAATAAGTTACATACGCAGATAATGTCAATATAATTGTGGGTGTTATACAATACGAACTTAATAAATCTAATAGTTCTCTCTGTGAGCTATTATTTACATTAAAAATAATATTAAAATCAGCACAAATAATTATATTGTTATATAAAGTAAGTGTAACAATTTAAGAGTTTTGTCTAATTTATTTATTAACACGGTTGGATGGCTGCTTGGACTTCTGTAAATACAAATTACAACAATGTTGCAATCGCCATAATTAATTGCTATAGCTGAGCATTCAAAGTATTTTTTCTCACATAATTTATACACATCGCTTAATTCTGTATATTTAATATTATTTTTAACTAAAATTAGTGTACCTCCGTGAATATATTTTTCACGCTTAAACGCAGCACCCATGCAGTTGTTTTTTGTAATATGGTGTTCAGATATACAGCACATGACACTTAAATTCATCTAAAAAAACTTCTAATTCCTCCCATTTATTATTTATACTTTGTAGATTTTGATGACAAATTATTATTTTTTCTCTTTTCTTTTCTATGGTGTTATCTTCAGCGTCATTCCATCTGCTAAAAAAGGCACTTATAGTCCGTCACTTGGCGTATTTTGATAACTGCAATTTAATTTTATTTGATCCATTGTCGCGTTAGATGTTGATCGTTCACTTAATTCTTGAAGTAATTAAGTAATATAACATTTGTATCAATATAAGTGTTATTATATAAGTGTTATCCGGCAAAAATAATAATAAAGTCTTTTTTGTTAAAGTTTTTTGCAAGATTGGCACAGCTTCCGGTTACGTCATTGTATAAGGTATAAGGTTTAACAATGTTTAGAATGTTATATTTATTTACTGGTAAATATGTTTTTAATAAATGTGTGCTTTCTTTTGCTTGTTCGTCATTTTCAATTGTTTTATTTTCTTTACCTTCCATAATATTGCTTATATTTTTTAAAGTTGAATCTTTTGATTAACTTTTGTTTCTAATTCAAATATTTTATCTAATATGTACTGCATATCTTTATTTCTCTTGACGGGAGGTTCATTTACTTCAATAACACAGTTTTTAATTTGGTTGATAATTTCTTTTCATTTCTTCGACAAGATTGATTATATCTGCTAGTTTTAAATCACTTATCCTTTTGCTTGACATTGTTTATTTATCCGTTTATAATCTGAGATTTGCTATTCCAGGTTAAATTTTTTTTTCACGTAGATGTATATTTTAATACAAAAACTATAAAATTGCATCAATTTATCAAATTAATTGATGGATTTTTTTACAAACACTATCACATATGTAATATTTTTTTCTCTATCAGATGTTGTAATTTTTATCAACTAAAATGACTTTAAAACTTAAGTTTTGCACTAAATTGTAAGACTTTTACGTAGTATTCGATTTGGTTTGATATAAGAAAAGTATGAAGAGTGCTATCATCTGCAAAACTATGAATAAAACTTTTAGTTATTCGAAAAAGTTCATTAATGTAAATCAAACATAAAGTTGGCAAAAGAGCAGAACCTTGAAAAACACAGCAATTATGATTTTGGGGTCAGAGATAAAACCATTAATTCTAACTTTAATTTTTTATTGTTAAGAAAACTATTGCTAAAATTTACGGTTTTTTTACATAATTTTGTCTAAAAGCAAGACTGCAAACTTTCAATAACATTACTGTAATTTTCTGCAGTTAGTGGACCAGTTCTTTAGTACGTTTTTTTAATGTAACTGCCAACAGCAAAAATTAAAATTTGTCCTCCTATACAATACTTTAAAACCGCAATTGTTTAAGTCCATACCAATCATACAAACTACTAAATCTCCGTTATTATATTTTGATAACATTTGCCGTTTACTGTAACTGCATTGCCATTACAAAAAACATATAACCAACTACTCCACAATCCCAAAATCCGCACCTAAAATATTGACCTTTGAAAGAAAAATAAGGTACGGTACCTTAGTCAAACGCCGTGTTGCATTACCTATTCTTAAAGCAATTAAACTTTATAAAAATGCAAATATTTTTTTAATTTTTTTTTATAAAACTGTAACAATAATAACATGCTGCAAACGTCGAAAAATAAATTAGCATGTATTCTCAACATTTGCAGTCACTAAAGCAAGATTTTCAATAGACCAGCCTGACCAAAGACAACTCGATCATTTCTCTTTCTCAAATTTTTCAATCAGAATCCAAACTGTAAAAAAAAATTGGTTTTTTAGTTGTGTAGCTTTCTATGGCTGATAATCGTCCAATTTTTAGTATAGCACTCTTGATTAAACTAAATTCCCTTAAAATTTAAATATTATCGTCATTTTATTGGTATTATGGTATATATCAATTGGTAGCTAATCAACATAGTACGTTTGATCCCAAAAGTTAAAAAAAACTAGATTCCAAAATAATAATTTTTTTTTTAAATATATTCTAATAAAAAATAACTAAATCAGTTACATATAAAAAGATTTTATCGCAAAATTAACAAAGTTAAAAACTTACTACTTGAAGATTTTGTATTTGTATTTTGGACATATTGTTTTTACCTGTAACAAAAAAAAGAACATAATTAAAACAATAACCAATCAAGTTAATAAATAAACATTTTGTGTTTAAGAGCATACCAACCACTACCATAATTTTCAGTATGTTAGACAAATAATAATTGAAAATAGTCGACATATGTACCCAAATATAGAAATAATTGCGTTTTTAGGTACTTTTAAATGCATTTTAATGCTATTTGCATATATATATATATATATTGACTAAAATACTCTGGCAAAATATAGTTTAATTCTTTTGTACTGGTAAAAAAATAATTTTATAATCAAATTATATGTGAAAATAGAAATGACGCCAAAGTAGGTGTTTTCACAACAATACTAAAAATCAAGGTAGCAAGCAGTCGGTATACTATAAATTATCAATATAAAGTCCTGCTAGAGTTTATAATGGTATAACAGTCCCCAATCTCAGTTATGAGCATGTTGCGAAAATGTGCGTTTGTTTCGATATTTTGATTGATAAGTTTATTGCGCTTTTCTATACTTTAACAATCCAGTAACTCTAAAATATATAATGATTTTCATTAGCATACATTTAAAGTATATATTTTTGTCAAAAATAAATAACATAACTTTAACATGTGAATGCTCTTAGAATCCTGAAATCTATTCTGTCCTATTTCAATTAAATGTAGAGCAAATTTAATTAAGCAAATTTTAAATATTAAAATTAGTCCAAATAATACAATTAGTTAAAAAATAAAGTAGTTAGAATAAGTAGTATTTTCAGACTATACAGTTTTATATAATACTAAATATCTTTCATAACTGCTCAGAGTTTTTTTAAACTCTCATATCTTTTAAAAACCAGTAAAAATTTATCCTTTAAAAGTTGTCCCAGTTTATAATTAAAAACAAGAACAGCAAAATTTTTTAATAGTTCTTAAACCAGTTCAAGTCTTAGACTAAAACATCATCAATTATCTCTAAAACTGAGCGTCCAACCAGCTTGCAAAATAATTTCTAAACTCAGCTATGCAGCAACGTCCAAAGTTTTGTTTATATACCCAACTACATAGAAACTTAGAAAATACATCAAAGACAGTACAGCCATTGTCCTTAACTAATTGAAGTTTTTAAACAAGATAACCACCTAGAAGAAACTCAATGAACAAACTGTACATTAATTTTACACCAAAGAGTTCTGTATCATTATTCAATTAACAACAAAACAAACAAAGAAATTACTAAAAACTAGTTGTACCACTCTATATGCGGTCAGACTTTATTAAAAAAAATCACAACAATCTGATAGCTGGTCACGATGCAGCTGATATTATTAACCTAGTATTCAATCAAAAATCATCAAATATCTTAAAAAAATGTAAATCATCTCAAAAATATAAACGTCAAATAAATAAACAATTGATTTGTTTGGCACACTTCCTGCAGAACTGTTAAATAAAAAATAATTTTTTATTATAAAAGAAGGTCATAAGGTTTGGTTAGGTTAAACTATTTACCTTAACCAATGCAACTGCTAAAGCTAGTGGGATTACTATAATACAAAAAATATGTCTGCGCTATAGCATACCCCGTTGTATAAAAGGTGCTGCAAAATTAGGTTAGGTTAGTTTAGGTTAGGTAAGGTTGTAATCTTTTCACACACATGCTATTTGGTTTGCAACGCACACATCAATTTGTATTTTATCTAATTTTACCAGAATGATTTCCGTAACATAACACACACTGCCACGTTGATTCCAAAAATTACCCCACAACTCAAACCACTTGTTCAAATTCTACAACAAGTTCAAGAACAACACGAGAAACAAGAAAACAGGAAAAAAAGACATGCAGATCAACATTGACATCTTTCTATCTAGTATCAACAAATAAAGTTTGGATTACAAAACATACGTCATTTAAGCTATATATAAAAAATAAACCCATTTAAGCAAAGTAGTTTAAACAAAGCTAAGAGTTTATTCTCAGCAACACATTAAAATTATTTAGATGTACCAAAGCAAAATAAATCACAAAAGTTTGATGTTGATTGTCGTAAAAATAAAACTCACAAACAAGTGTTTATAAGATTCTACATAAAAAAAATATGCAAAAGGTCCTCATGGTAAATTCCTAGGACTCTAGATCTCAAACAAATATGTAAACGCATCAAACTTACAAAAAGAATGGGTTGTTCAAATGGAGTCTATGTAACGGATATCTATCACTCATGAAAGCAAAAAAAATTTCCAAGAAAAAATAATGGCCACTCTTTCTAGAACTCAGTAAGACGAACAATTAAAAACAATTAAGAATACTACTAAAATGACCTCATAATCAAGCTCACAAAACGATGCTTCTACACAGTTTTGATCATTTACAATATTCAACTTACAGTTCCAATCTTGCAGTTTTTGACAATTATTTCTTTCCTAAACTAAAAAAATCATTTTTGTTGAATGGAAATTTTGAAAAGATAACATTAACTTGATTATAATGACAATTTCATAATCTAATATCATCTATTTCCTGAAAAACAGATTTTTCTATAGCTCAATATATAAAAAATGTATACATATAATAATAGCTACACTTTGTTATCAAAAGATTTGTATACCACAAAAACAATATTTTTAAAAAAATGCCCTAAATATTAATTGATTGTATTACGTAAAAACTTTCAGAAATTTGTTATGTTAAATAAATAAACCGCCAATCCTTATACAAACTGAATTTCAGCCAAATTTAAAATAAACACATTAAAGTCGTCCACTTTATGAGTCCATTACTCTTCACGGCATGGCTTATATTATTTATTTAATATTTTTTGTTGTGTCTTTCATCCATTATTCTATCCCTTTTTTCTGCATTAAGGGAAGTTCTCTCGAATCGCGAGCCGACTTTAATGAGACCTCTGATTGATATCGCTGGGGCCCACAGAAAAAATCCCTCTCCCGCTCTCTAATTAATTATGGCCATTATAAAAAAAGTATACCCTCGTTTCTGGCCCTCCATTCAGAATGTACTGTACAGTCCAATGTTTACTAACAGACCTCACGGAAATATGGGTATTATTTTAATTAAGACAGATACTTATTGCTGCGATTTGCATTTTTACGCCGCTGTTTTTATCAGTTATGTTATATAGCGGCACTTAACATAATTTATTTAATTTTTCAATAAGGAAAGTGTTTTAGTCGTTAAAGAATATAATTCTCCGTAAAGTATATGCTTGTTTAATAACAAGATATGTTTCTGGGCGTGGTATAGCGTTTTATAAATATTGATGCACATTTATCAATTTCCTCATACAAAGTGTAGCATTAGAAGTAATAATAAAATCATGCTTAATCGGTCTAATATGTTTTAGTTTACTACAATAAAAATAGTTCTACATTAACATTATTGTAGTAACAACCTTCTACTGTATAAAAATACCCACGTTTATGCGGTTAGTTGGTTTTATTTAGAAAGTTTGAAGGTGAATGAAATTAACCTTTATTAGTGAAACATTGATTAGACCAAACAAAAACAATCGTTAATGAACTTAATAATTAATCAGCAGTCAGCGAAACGCGACCAAGAGGGGATTATGATTCCAAGTTTTGCTTTTTAGTATCTACAAACTTGTTCAATTATCGATTGTGTGTAAATGCTTGTTGATTTTAGTTGGGAAACATTTTGTCTCTTGTCTAAAATAATCTTGAAAACTTTTATGCGGATTAGTATTAAGTAAATATTTGATATCTGGTTTAAAATATTAAGAGTAAAAATAATAGATTGTACAAACAGCTCTTAAAAGCTACGTTTAAAATACATAACAAAATCTTAAATTTATAATAGGATTTAGTATATTTAATTTCTCCAGCATCGGCATTAATCTTTGTTTAGTTAAAATTGTTAAATATTACTAATATTTTAAATTGTTAATAAATATTCTAAAGTCGTTTTCATGACCGAGATAATTTATGCAATTAACCTACCTTAACTCTAGAAGTTTTGGCAAGCTTAAAACCTTGTGAATGAATTAAAATTTAATTAGAATATCTTGTGATTATTTATTTTAGATGTTTGTTTGTACATATTAAAAAATTTATTTTCAAGCATGTCAAATCTTTTAATATTTTAAATGAGATTTAATAGAGTACCTTCATTTACATTTTATTAGTTTTTAAACGCCCCTATAAATATTTCATTCTCTAATAAAATAGTTAATTATTCTTTTATATCATTTTATGATAAATAAATTCATAAATATGCATACAATTCTGGATTTCTCAGTTGATATATCATCTAGTAGACAAATAATGGCCGACCGACATTAATCTCGACAACGATATAAAAATGGAAATTACATATTGTATCTCTGAAGATGAGATGGTGGTTTTCTTAACACGTTAATCTTAAAACTCGTTTCGGGGCGGCTTGATTTATTCAAAAGACGGGAGAGAGCTCGAATGGTCTCATTAGATTATGATAATATTTCAAAAGGGACGCGCGTATTTCTATACATATTTTTTTTTTCAGATCGTATTTTTCAAAGCAACTCGTTGACCTGTTAATTTCAGATCTTATTAAGTAAAGATATGAATTCATTTCCTTAAAATAGAATTGCAATGTAATAAATCTAAAGTTTTAAATTATAATAAAAATTTATTAAAATCAAAAGGTGAAACTATAGATTGTAAATGTGATTAGAAATATGTTTATAATGTTGTGTGCAATAAGTTAATACGTCTTAATTGGCAAAAATAATCACTGGTATTCTTAAATTTAAGCGGGCTGATGACAAATCAAATGTTATGTATAAATAATGAAAAACAAAAGTTTAAAATCGATTACTCAAACCCAATCCAACTTCAAAGCGGCCAACCAAATACAGATAATTGTTTCAGTTTTTGCAAATACTCATCAGTGCATCTTAGTGGTACGGCATCGCTTGATAGTGAAGAATGAATTCAAATAATTGATTTACGTGCTCTTAACACAAGTTAGATAATAACTGGTGGTGCAAAGTAATTGTAGCTCCATCATGTTGCTTCAACCAAAGAAAGCAAATATCATCGATAAAGCTTCTGTATCACAACAGGCAACCAAATTGCAATGTCAAAGAGATAGTCAATCAAAGTTTGTAGAACTTCACTTCAATTGGACGATAAGAAACAGCAGCTACCATAAACAAATCATGACAATATAAAACACTGTAGATGTTAGTAACCGTAAAAAGAAGAACATAAAAGCAAATACTCAAAACCTTGTACAATATTTTTTAAAAAGACTAAATAAACAACATTTATCCACTACAAACTAGACTAATAGTCAAACCCAGCAATTGACCTAAAACCAATAATACAAAAAACAAAAAAAAGCTACTAATTTGGCCAAAATACTAAGCACAGCATACGTAAACACCAGTAAAGAGTATTAAAGTAATGAAAAAAAATAAAATATCAGCAAAATTCTTTTTACCCGGCTTTTTTTTCAAGAACCGGTTCCAAAGACATCTTACAACTGCTTTTAAATATGTACCTGTAAATAATTTTCACAATATGTACTATTAAACCCGTTAATTGATAGAATATAAGTACCAACTTGTACTGAAACCAGACCGCATCCCTGTTAATTGAAGATAAACAAGTATAAAACATCAAAATAGCAAGAGGAGTAAGACGTGCATACTTTTGCCGATTCTGTTCAATATATACTCCAAACAAATTTTTAAAGAAGCTCTAAAAGACACAGAAGAAAGCATCTAACTAAACGGAGCTAGGCAGAAGAACATCAAATATGCCGACGATACAATGATATTTGCTGACTCTCTTGAAGGACTTCAAACAAAATTAAACAAAATTGTCGCGGTAGTAAAACTTAATATCAACAGAAACAAAACAAAGATTATGAAAATAAGCAAAGAAAAGGTATCCAATGTAAATCTATACGCTCAAAATTAACAAATAGAAAGAGTGAGGCAAACAACATACTTAAGCACAATTGTAAACAAAAACTAAGAAAATAGTCAAGAAATAAAAAATAGAATAAAAATTGGAAAAGATCAAGCCGTTTTCAGTACAATAAATAACCTCTTCAAAAACCACAAACTCCATCTTAATACCAAATTACGCATGTTAAAGTGCTACATATTCTCAATACTACTATACGGAGTCGAGTGCTGGACACAATGAAGCAACACAAAAAAATCTGAAAACCTTTAAAATGTGGTTATATTGACGCATTCTGCAGATATTTTTGAAAAACAGAGTAACAAACATAAAAGTTTTCCGCAGGATAAAGAAAGAAACAAAAATCATAGACACCAGCAAAACCCGCAAACGTCAACATCTAGGCCACATTATAAAAAACTAGAACAGGTACGCCCTACGGCTTGTACATCACTCACGGCAAGCAAAGTCCAGAATTAAAAATACACCATGATTACAAAATGTTAAGGAGTAGTACGGGAAGACGTCAAATGAGTTTTTCAGAAAAGCCAATAAAGTGAAAATAGTCATGCTCATCGCAAACATCCAAAATCGGATATGCACCTAAAAAAGAAGAAAACGAGTGACGAGCCCTAATGCAAGTGCGTCCCCGAGTGATGTTTAAAGGAATGAAAGTTTGCAAGTAGGCTTACCCCGTCATCCTGCTACTACAAAATACCCAATAACAATCAAGCAACAAACATATACAACAAGATGAACAAAAAAAAGGCAACAGAAGTAGATGTAAAAAAATAAGATACAGAGCAACAGCAAAACTATAACTGATACAGAAGAAATGGCTTTTAGGAAAAAAACAAATGAAAAAGTTAGATTAAGCAGGAAAAGCCAAAAACCTAATAAAGCCTCTAGAAAATATTCTAGATAGCAACCCATAAAAAAACGGTTCAAATGTTCAGTATAAGTATTGCAAAAACTGGACAAATAAATAAAAAAGACTTACAACCCCAAACATTGTTAAAAGATCCAGTAGCAATAATTTGCTTATATGTCGAGAAACTATTGGTTTTGACATAGAACGTATAAAGAACCTATACAAGATAGTGTCCAAAGCTGATGCAAAAATACCGACAAAAAAAATAAGAAACAAAAAAGATGCCAAGCAGAAAAGAATAATAAAAACTAAAAAAATAAAAACGCAAACAAAAAATTACAATAAAAGCAAAGAACTGAAAACGAAAATAAAAAACAAACAAAAATGCAATTGAACCGGGCAAAGTGGTATACATAACCAGTAGCAGCAAGATAGTGAACAAAACAAAAGAGAAACAAAAACAGACACAGAAAACATAAAATCCATAGAAGGAACAACAAACTACTCCTCACCTGCATTGATCAGGAAATAGAGCAGTACCTAAAACAAATTGCAAAACTGGTGTTTAGAAAAGAAAACCACAACATAGAAATACACATGAGAAAAGTTGTATAAGACCCAATCAGAAAAGAATAAACTGGTGTTTAGAGAAGAAGACCACAACATGGAGATACACATGAGAAAAGTTGTATAAAACCCAATCAGAAAAAATAAACACACAAAAATAGCAAACGCAGAAAAAAGTACAAAAAAGCCTATTACAAAAAAACCAAGAACAGAAAAAACATCATACTCTGACATAGACAAATAAATAATAAAAAAAAACATTGAACATTGACAAAGTAGGAGTTACAGTTAATAGCAAAATATAAATAACACTCCATAATAAATATTTAAACAAACGTAAATAAACCAAAACAAATTTAGAAAGCAAACTAAACAACCTAGTATCTAGTCAAAGTCACATAAAAAAAGAAGATGTGAAGGACACAATTGCAGCAGAAATGCGGAAAGCTAAGAAAAGCGGCATAACTTTAAAGATGTCAAACAAAACATAGCAGAAAAAAATACAAATATGCAAATGTAACAATCTACAAAGCTAACAGACTTGGAAAAATGTAAAATAAAAATTGAATGGATAAAGTGCCGAGTAGTTAAAGAACTAGCACCAGAGCAATGTTTTAAGTGCTACAGGTTCAAGCATTATGCAGACACTTGCGGGTTAATCAAATATATACCAAAAAAATTTCTCAAATGTAGGCAAGATGCATTGCAACAGACTGCACTAATAAAAAGTCTTGATCTGCTTTTTTATTCATTCTATCGACTTTCTACTTTTTGGTGTAAGGCGTACATTATTAATTTGTGTAATAATATTTGCGCCATTTTTTCCTATCCTTGGATATTTTTTTTATCTCATCCCAAGTTTTTCCTTTTCTTGCAACCTCTTCCTTCATTGCGCTGTTCCATTCTTTTCTAAGTCTTCTTTTTTTTTTGTTTTCTTGTTACCATGTCTCATATATTTTCTTGCTAATTCTTTGTTCACTCATGTTTCTGATATATACTATCTGATTTAGTTTTCTGTAATTTTTGGTTGTATTGGTTTTATTTGTAAATTCATTCTGTATGTCTTGTTCCTTATTTTATCTATTTTTGTTTTGTTTTCAATCTTCCTAAGGAATCTCATCTCCATTGCATTTATTTTTTCTATTTGTTTTTTGTTGTTTTTGATATTTCCATTCTGTTGAAGAATGTTATATAATTTTGCTGTTTTTTCTATTTTGTCATCTATCTCTTTGTTTAATTTTCCGTTACTTTGTACTATTGTTCCCAAGTATTTGTATTGTTCAACCTGTTCTATTATTCTTATATCGTAATTCAGTTTTTCTTTTGCAACAATCACAGTCTTTGTTTTTTCATAGTTTATTTACATGTGTATTTTTTTTATAGTTTCCGTTCTATTGTTTTTATATTGTGTTGAAGTTCTTATTCTGTCTCTGCAATCAATGCCTTAACGTCTGCAAATAGCAGTTTTGCTATTTTTGTTATTTCCATCTTTCAATATCTCATTATTATTTTATTGTCATATCTAGCACAATTGAGAAAAGCAATGCTAAGCGCATCTTTACTTTCATTGTTTAGAATTTTTTTAATTTCTTGTTGTTTATTCCTACTATGTTTCTGTTTTCTATGTACATGTTTTTAACTACGTTTATTATTTCTTTCTCAAATTTTCTCTCTTCTTTCGATATATCATCCTCTTAATCCTATCAAATGCTTTTTCGAGGTCAACAAAGCATAGGTGCATTACTCATTTCTTTATATCATCTTCTTTCTTAGATATCTTATTATAAATATTAGATCCTGTGTGTTTCTTCCTCTTCTAAATTTACATTGGCTGCCCTCTATTTGTCTCTTATTATTTTTTCTAAAAATCTTGTAAATATCTTGCATGATACGCTTGTTAGCGTGATTTCTCTGTAGTTTTCATAATTCCTTTTATCTCCCTTTTAGAATTTTAGAAAATCAAACATAAAAAAACATGTCAAAACAAAATACTACCTGACACAGTTTCTGCAAAAGCATGGCTCAACAGGTTTGAACTAAATTCAACAAATAATAGCTGATATTGCAATATTGATGACTCGCCGAAATGAGACAAATGATCAAAACATTAAAAAATTCTTGGTTATTTATATATTTTATTACATCGCTCACTTGTATAATACAAAAATAAGTCGAGTCACGCGAAATTATTGAACTACTGAACAGTCCACCCGCACACCCATAAGTTTGTTGTCCAAGAATTGGCTAATCAACCACCAATGATGCTCTAACAGTTATAAACTACAACAGTAGAGGTCACAGTTAACAAAAATATGCGTAAGGTGGGAGAAAATAAAGTTACACTCAAACGGGTAACGCTCAATGACAACTACTGTAGCCCAACCACCCACCCGACTGTTTGTTGTCCAGAAATTGGCTAATCAATCACTGATGTTTCTGCTGTCATAAAGTACAAAAGTAGAAATGACCAAAATATGAGAAAATATAACTCCATTGACCATAAACACTTGGGTGAGTGGGTTTACAAAAATAAATCAAGTCACGCTCAGTTATTAGACTACTGTGGCCCGACCAACCCACCCAAGTGTTTGTTGTCCAGGAGTTGGCTAATTAATCACTGCTAATGTTTCAGCTGTCATAAAGTACAACAGTAAAGGTGACATATCACCATAAAAATAAATCAAATCATCATTGCTATTTTCAATAATATGGTTTATTCTTTCATTAAATGTCTTCTTCATATTTAATGTTCTGTTAAACTTGTTGGTAAACTAAATATGATATAGACCACGCAAGCAGAAGACGCATGTAAACAGTCAATTTTAAATATTCGTTTGTTCAATTTCACTCAGCTCGTCAATAAAATTGGGTTGTGACCATTTCAGTCATTTAGAACGCGTTGTGGCCGTTTGTTATTAGCACACAAAGCGTCGTAGCTTAATAAGCACGACCACACACCAAAAAAGTTTATATGATTTTGATGTTTGGTCATTTGACACCATCCACAATGTGTTGTGGTTGTTTTTTTGTTCACTATGAGCGTTTTTCAAGCTTCCATCTTACTTTTTCAAAAAACCAAAAAATCTAGGTAGTGAAAAAATTATTTTCCTTTATATGTTAGTACGTTTGACAATGCCTGCCTGAGCTTAGTTTTATTTGTAGTGTTTAGTTTAGATCATATATCATAATATTTAAAAAGTTTATGTAGTTCTTAATATTATTGGTTTTTTATCACATAAACTTTTTCATTTATTTACACAGTTGCATTCTTTTTATATCATTTAAATTTAACGCTAATTATAGTAAAATATTGCAACTAATTTATGTTTTAATTAATAACGTATTTAATTCCAACTTTAAGAGCATACCGACCGGTACCTCGTACTCCAATATTGCAATACACTCAGGGGAAGTTCCCCACCCCAGACCATACGCATTGTATTTGCTTATTGGTTGACTTCAATAGTGATTCGTACAGTTCCGTATTCTATCGCGCTTGGTGAGAACCAAATATTCTCTACGCATACTTTTGCCGTTTGGTTTCTGTGTATCTGTCGGTAATAAAAGAATATGCGGAGTAGATCAAAAGACAAAATAATAATAATATTAATTTATTCATAGCATTTTATCTAATTAAAAATTCATAAGTATGTAATTTAATTACTTATAAAAAGCATATTTTATTATAGTTTGGATCGAGGTTTGGATATTATATTTTGATACTGGCGTAAATCAATCAATTTCATATATGTATATTGTATCTTGGTATTTGTCTAATAATATAATAAACTTTTATAATTAGTTCTATACTTTATACAACAACTAATTTAAGTCCCAAAAGTAGCTCAAAGTCAAATTTAAAAAAAGTCCCAAAAGTAAAAGTATATGTTATAGTATGCCCATAGATATAGAGTCTTTACGACATGAGTTTAATTTATCTCAACGGATTATTTTATTAACAACCAATTATGATTGTATTATATACCTAGAACCCGAGGTAATTTTCAATGGCAAAAATATTGTATATTTATATAATATTTTTACCCTTGAACATCGAGGTGTTACAAGCTCTTTATGGTATATATTACAAACATAATTGTCTCTTCAAAGCAATTAGTAATGAAGTAATCCGCTGAGATAATTTAAGGCCATACTATACCTTATGCATATTGTAAACTTTTTAGTGGGTGAAAATTAATTATTTCAAAAAGGTTGCATTTTTTTAGTGTTTTACAAAATTTTATTCTTTAAATTATATATATATATATATATATATATATATATATATATATATATATATATGTATATTTATATAACAAATATAAATTAAAAAAAAAACAAACAAAAAAATAAAACACTTTACTCGCTTAAATTATTTTTTTTTGGTTAGTGGCTTTATACAGCGTTCAATTTCTTTTTTTTTTTTGCATCTAAAATATATAAAGGTTCTCGAATTGGAAGTTTTCTGGTGTGCCGAGGATCTACAAGTTCTGGCAACAAACAATTTTTGTAGAAGTTTATTAACTTAGGTTCCATTTTATTTTTCCAAAAGTCGTCTCTTTTTTTTATATATTCAACTTTTAGAGAATACTCTTTTCCCGTCCAAACAGCAAAAATGCATCCTTTTCTGTTTGTAATATGAAGCTGACCTTGAATTTGATAAAACCAAGCGTGCTTCTCATTAATATGACAGTAATTGGTCTTGTTGTCAAATATCCAAAAACGCATTTTATTCTGTTGAATTGCATGGTTAATTTCCATGCCATAAGCAGAGTATGGGCATTTAACTTCTACAATTAAATCAGATCCTACAAGACCATCAGGAGTTGCGCCTAAAATTTAAAAATAAACGTTTTAATTTAAAATACCAAAAACATTAATAATTTTTACCTAAAAATGGATGTACGTTATCAATAAAAAGCCCATTTGGTTCAACAATAATCCCTTCTTGTTCTTCTAACTGCTGGACTGCAGTTTTTTCAAAATTTTTTCCATGACTTATTGACGCCACGTTTAAACTAGCCGCTTTATACAAAAGCTTTATAACTAATTTAGAACAACCTGTAGAAGGCCTTCTTGTGCAAACTGAATGAAAATTTGACGCTGTAAGAAGCTTTCTTCTTTCTTCTAACCAGAACCCACTTTCTGATTGAAGAATAGTGCTTCTTTCTAAAATATTTTTTTCATTTGCAGTTCGGTCTAAATTTTTTAAAATTTTTTCTTTTTCTAGTTCTAAAATGTCCTCTGCCAAATCTGCTTTTAAGCATGTGGCTCCATAATGTTCATCTGGTCCTGAATTATAGCGTTTTGTTTTTGATTTAATCTTATTATTACATTTAGATTTTAGAACTTCTTGGCGTTGTTTTATATAAGCAGTTTTTTCACACCTTTTAATTTCTAAACGTTTCACTAATTGTTTCGGGCTTTTTCCATGTAAAGTTTTGTAAAGTTCGTAATGAGGTCGTTTAGAATTAAAAGATGCAACTGCTCCATGACATCTTGCTTGGTAAGATCCTCGTTGCGTAAAATTAATTCTTTTTCCTCCAACAAACTTATTTATTATTGAATTAAACTGTTCAACTTTATTGCTGTCAACGTTTTTAATCAAACTCCTACTATTATTTGAAATATATGAAAGTATTTCATTTAATCTGCAAAAGAGCTCAGGGCACTTTTTAAATTCAAGTATATGATTAATGTCTGTACTGTTTTTTTTGCAAAAATATTGGTCACAGTTTTTATGTTCTCCAAAAACATGATACAAACTATTGTCAATATCTTTTTTTAATAATAAATGTGCAGTTAAAACATCTTTATTTTTGGATCTGTACGCGATAGCACTTGTTATTGCTGTTCTTAGCCTTAAAATATTTTTTGAAACAATTTTTCTACAACTTATTGGAAATCTTGTGTCGGTTGAAATAGTTTTTAATTTATTGCAGTAATTGCGTAGAAGGTGGTTTCGGCATTCAATTTTTTCAACTGTAAGTGATTTGTATGGTCTTGTTTCTATAATTTTTCGATATGTACTGCTGTCACCGTCAGCAATCATTGTTGCGTATCGTAAACCATACATAGTTTCACTCTGTTTAAAACCTTCAGCAAGACTTTCCGCTTCCATCCCGGTAGAGCTACCGTTGTAATTTTTAAAGCAAAAATGAGGCGGTGCTTCAGAATTGTGACTGCATATAGAACAATATTTGTTCTTCACTGCCAAAAATAATACTTTTCCAAATTTATACCCTATTATAGCAGCCGCTCCAGATAAAGCACTATAATTTGTCCTGTAAGATCTTTTAGACCAGCATCCATCAGCAACTACCGTAATTAATGGAACGCCATCTTGATCTACATTGCCATTAGATATTGCATACGCAGCTTCTTCTTCAGCAGCTTCTTTCATCAATCTTTCTGCTGTTATTTCCCATCCTTCGCTTATTTTATCGTGGCACTTGGCGTATAATTTTGAGGACATATACGGGATATTTAAGACAGAAAATAATTCTTCGCTATTGTAGAACCCACTTCCCGTGCTTGTTATTCCCGCCACAGCATTCATATTTATATCTTCTCTTGAGGTTTTCAAAGAAAAATTAGAATTACACATATTGCAGTGAATCAAAAACTTTGAATTTAGACCTTCTTTCAGTTCATTATAAATAATTAAATTATTAATGGAGCATCCAAACTGCGGTGCATGTTTGTTTAACTCTTGCAGTTGTTCTATAAAAAATACAACATCCACAATTCGGTTGTTTTGAATATTTAGAGGAGTGTAGTTTGGCTTGGCACGTTTTCCTTTGATAGATTGATTAGTAGCCTAAAATGTTTATTTCTATAATTTTATATGATTTTTGGTATACAAATTATAATATTTATATTTTTAATTAATATGTTTCAAAAATAAAATTATATATGCTTGCTTGCACATTGATACAGCATGCAGCACTCAAGGGTTAGTAAAGAAAGTTTGGATTTAATATGTTATTTGCAATGCTATAGGGGCAAAGTTTTAGTCGATTATCTACATTATAATAATAAGTGACTTATTGTCATTACACATAAAAAACTGTCAATAAGATACATGATCATATATATATATATATATATATTAAAAAAACGCTCTCAGTAAAATGCAAACCTTTCGGATAAAATTGAAAATAGTTTTGTAATTACTTTATTATAACACTTTATTTGTTTTTGTACTTGTTGCAGGCATTATATAGTATATAGTGTATCATGGGGCAAAAATCGGCTTTAGCAGCCCGCGGCATTTAGTTGAGCTGCTAAAGCATTTTGGCACAAGTTACACTCAATATTGTTACGCCTGACCCAAATAAAAACATTGTTTAAGGGCCGGTATTATAAAGACAAAATAAATCACTGAATAACAAATCTCAAATTAGATATATTCGACGAATAAGCGTATTCCGGTATTATAAAACTAAATTAACTATTCCTAAAATAAGAAATTGCAACGCCGCATTTATATGTTATTTTAATATTGTAGTTATTGATGTGTTGTATTGTCGTCGTTTTGGCCCCCATTTTAGGGCCAAAACATACGGTTTCGGTAGAGGCAGGCGAAATTAATATTAAATATAGTTTTTTTTATGTAAGTACGTTTGCATTTGCGTTTATTTTATACCGGTATGGTTTGAGCATTCCGAGCAACGTCATACAGAAATAAGGTCCGGTGTACAAATTGTCATGCCAATCATCTTCACTTTGAATGACCATTTATTATTATTAATATTATTAGTAAATTGATTAAATTTATTATTTAATTTGTCAAATTTAAAGATTTGTTTAGAATATATCAATGTATATATGTATTTGAAATCTTTGAAAAAGTGCAAGACTTACGTTGAATTAATTTGTGTGTTTAAAAATGTCTATCTGTTTTATTTATTATAGTAAATAGTACAGACTAACAAAATCTACAAATCACCTAACTTTCAAATAATTGGCAATCTTTTAATAGTCTATTAACTATAATAACAATTTTTATTTATGTTTGAATTAAAGTTAATTATAATGAATAATATATCATAACGCTTTGCCGATAACATAGTATAAATTTAATCTAATAAACACAAAATTTAAATAAATCATAAAAACGACTTAATTAAATATAAATATATGGTTTTACAAAATAAACAACATTAAATATAAGACAGAAAGGTTCTTAATCCAAGAATAAAATCAATAATCTAATCTTTAGATAGTTCTCCAAATTTCGACTATCAATGGCTATTTTGAAACCTGTATATGTAAATTATAACAAATAATATTGAAGTTAGTTAACATTTAATAGAGTTAATATAATTGATAGTTGTGACCTCTACTATGTGATAATTCATGTTTATGAAAAAATAAAACAATTTACTATGTTTTTTATCACAAATTTATTCTTACGAATACATTACTAGTTCTACTAGAGCCTTCTACAGATAAAATAAGTCATCTGTAGAATCCTCTGGTAGAGCCGAAACTAGTAATGTATTCGTAAGAATAAAATTGTAATAAAAATCATAGTATATTGTCTTATTTTTTATTTAATAGAGTTGTTTATAAAATAACAACTAACACTAAATTCATAAATAACAAGGAAACCACAAAATGGTTTATATTTATCTAATGCAAAATAAACAACTTTAAATGAAAACTTTAAGATAACCGTTGATGGCCAAATAGCCTTGTAATAAATGATGAAAATTGTTAATTTTATTCAAGTCTTAAAAATGTTCAGGAGAGGAATCAACAAATATGAATCCATGTACTGTAAAGACAAAACATTAATTATATAGTTAAATATTAATTATTACCTCTAAATTCTCATGTAAAATTATATTTGATATGGATTGCTCGGGGTAATTCGATTCATCGCTATCTGAAGTCTATAAAATTAAACAAGTTTAACATTTGTAACAAAGAAGGTCTTTTTAAGTTGATATATAAAAATAATTACTAACCTCTACATTTTTTGCAACAATTAAACTTGTTGTACTTGGTTCAGGCCAATATAAGCCAGTACTTGTACTTGGGAAATTAATTACATTGTCATCTAATGCCTATAAAATATTTTTTTCAATATTTTTCAGTAGTCAACATGACTGTTATACACGCAGTCATTGTTTTATAATACTATATCATACAACTAATTCAATAATTATAATTAACTTACGTTTTCATCATATGGTTTATTATCAATTGTGACTCTTTCTGGAGCATAATCAATACCAACTCGATCTATATGCAGAAACTTATTTTATTAAAAAAAAAAACTAAATTTAGGTATATCTAATAACTTACCGAGACATTCTTCTAATACTGACTTTACAAATTTCTTTGTTTTTGCCAAATTCAAATATTTAATTTGCCTTCCTAACTTTTTTGTCCTAAACACTTTTTGCCTACACTTATTAATTTTTCCCATTATAAAAAATAATATGTCAATTATAATAAATTTACAAAAGAGCTATACTAAATACAAGTAAAAATAGTAAATATTATTACACTGTATTTTACAGAATGAAAAATTAAATTAAATTTAAAATAATTCTGGAAAATATGTTACAATTGTTTTTACTAACTAAAAATATATATTAATCTACCGAAGGCCTTTGCGCAAAAATCCTGCCTTCAATTCAATCGCTGTAAAGAATAATAAAATGTACATACATATCCGATATCTCGCCTATGAATTGCTAGACATACGCACGCATTGTATGAAACGTACGCTTCGAGCAGAATATGGCAAATGCAATGACTATACTCTGCCTTCTCTGTCGAATGAAGGAGTGTCCCACAACAAGGGGAACACGCTTTGCGATGTGATGGGAATCGACGGCTGAAATATTTGTATTATTTTTACACAAAAGATCAATTCTTAGCTTCATTATATCTCTAAATATAATTTTTTAATAAATTTGTAGTTTTCACTAGTATGTTCAGAAAGAACCAAACTAGCTAATGTCGAAGTCATTTGGTCAAATAATAGTTAGAATTAGCCTTAAAAACATTGTTGAAAAGAACTTAAATTTACAATATTTTCTATGTTTGCGAATTTTTTTTGTGGCATTTGTAATATATTATTTACAAATATAACTTCGAGTTTCAATTGTTTCACCTTTTTAGCACATAATAAAAAAATAATTATGAAAATATATTGAGAATTAAGGGCGCTAGAGTAAATCGCAATTGTCGTGTAATTGCTTCATTTTCTATACCATACGGAGCGGTTGGTATGCTCTTAATAACAATGTTGCTTTACACATTAAAACAAAATAAAATATTACATTTTAATAAAATTATTATAATTAAAAATTATATTTATTAATTAATAAATTGTTGTACCTGCATACTTTATAAATTTAAATATAAAACCACATATTCTTATATCTGAAGTTGTAGTGTGTAGCTTCATCAGCATTCACTTAATCAAAGCATATTAATAGCTTCCCTAATTTTATAAAGGAATGCTTCGAATTAATTTGCAATATTACGTGAGCACATTCAGTTAATGAAGATAATGTTAATTATCATTTTATTACATAAAAAGTTGATTACCAAAAAACAAATTGCTAAAAAAATTTATTGTTATTGCAATGATAGTAATTCTTTCTTTATTATCTGCTGCACTCGTTTATTAAGTTGATAGTTATTTTTTTATTGTAACCTAGACGCAATTGTATTTTTACATATTTTAAGAAAATCGGAATGAAGCGCTATTAACATAGGTATGTATGCGTAGTTTGCAAAAACCCATAACACTTGTTAGAATATAAACTTTATTGCTCATTAATGATACATAGAACTGTTACAAAAATATATTTGTACAAAAAAACTTCTTTAGATTTGAATTACAATTTGCCGTATTTTTTACAAATAATAAAAAACAAAAAAAAGTTCTTAACAAACACGAATTAAAAAAAATATTGTAAAAACAGATAAACGCATCTATTCAAAAAAACTTTTTAACAACAACTTAGTTACTTAAAAACTTAAAACTTATCAACAACACTTTTTGTTAATCTATCGAAAGCAACTACTTTTGAAAACTTACTTTCCAGGCTATACCGTTCGAACACAAGGCTAGTCCGATGTTACAACTACATCACATCAAACAATTAGAACTTTACATGGCATTGTAACTATACCCTGGCAAAATTTTAAAACCCAATAATTCTCTTGTTTTTTGAAAACATTGGTCCAATAGCAAAAAACCAAACAAATGACATGCGTATATCATGGAATGTTGCTACAACATCAAAAGCTAAATGCTAAATACATCTAGATATTAGTAAACTGCAAAAATGTCCGGCAAACACATAATTGTATTTAAAGCACAAACATACATTAAATTTCAATAATAATAATAGAGTGTACTTATATGCAGAACGTCTACACACTACTAAAAATTCTAAAAAAAATCTACTCGCCAGTCCTAGCTTAATATTATGTCCATTTGTCATTTATCAAGCTAATTGTGCAAAATAACCACTTCTTGCATGTTGCACACTATTATTTTTTACGACTCCTTGAGTAATAAATATGTTTTGCATATATGCTAAGGGTTTAACACTTGACAATAAATGACATGTAAATTAAATGTAAATATAAATATTATTTATAAAAGGTTTCTTGTCTCACATGAAAGTGTTGTTTAAATATTTAGACCATCAAAAAAGTTTTATAATCCATAAATTATATTTCCTGCATATTTATATATATATATATATATATATATAGTAAAGTGCATTTTTATGGCGTTTTTAATACACATTACTAAAATCCCTTATCGGTTTTACGACTATCCAAACATATTGGGAGTTTCGCATAGAAAAATAAAACAAATGCATTTACACAATGCATCAAAAGACATATTAGTTTTATTATTTATATTATCAAAATTTCAAAAATTAAAGTTTATAAGTTTTTTATTTCTGTTATATATCAAAAATTAATATTCAAAACTGCAGGGCCCTTTCCCAAGGCATCGTTTATTAGACGTTGTAGGGATAAATGTATTTGGAAATGTAGTGGTAAAAAACGCCTAAACTAATGTTAGATAAAAAAAACTAAAAAAAACTTTTTCTAAATGTATTTGCCATGTTAGTACATAGACTAGAGAGTATCCGCCATCTCCAAATAAATTTCGGGACCAACCAATTTAAATCGTTCCATAGATCTTCCTAATATTTCCTCAAACAACGCTAATGTTATTAAATACTAATCTTTTAATAATTGTTTTTCACGTAATTATTAGATTAAATTTTTTATATACTAACGTTGAACAAACCAAATACAAACACTAATCTCTAAGCTTTCCCAAACCAAAATATATACATATCCACATCATACCACGTTGAGCTCGTAAAAACATAACGGACCATTACAGTCTTCAAAACAGGAATATTTAGTAATAACCTAAAAATATGCAATATAAATAAACTGCAACAGACAGAGCAAATCATAACAATAAGCATTGCATTCATTAACGAAGACCTAATACTAATACAAAAAAAATTAACTTGCAATAGTAAGTGCAAATAAAGATAACGGTACATTTAGTATCCAAAACGTAAAATAGAAAAACCGGCATTTCTGGTTAAAAATTAAAAATAATATAGACGCAATTTTTATTTGTCAAAACGCTATGACGTATCAAAATGCGTTTACGCACAAACATACAGAGTTTATGTAAAATTATTATTAGAAAGATTCAATTGACCAGCAAATTACTTAAATCATGCTTTTGTAAGTCACTAAACACAATAAAATTACTACCACTACACACTACAACTAAACGCATTGGTTTGAAGTGACAGAAAATAAACAAATAACAAACAAAATAGAACAGAATTGGATTTACCGGAACTGAAATTACAAAAATTAACCAGTTTAATCTGAAGACGTTTCAAAGATCCAAATCGACCATTTTTGAGTTTTTAAATAGTTTTTTTGTATAAAGTTTTTTTTCGCAATTTTTGGATTTTACATATTTTTATTCTTTTTTCAACTTTTAGCTTGATTTTTTTATTCATATACTTTTTCACACTTATGTGAAATCAAAGGTAACTAAAACAAAAAGGCAACCGCATTCACTGAATAAATAATGGCCAAAGTGGGAATAGGCTGTGTCAATCGTGTGAACGCTCCCCCAATATAAATTAAAGCATTAAATTTAAAAAAAAATTAAAAACGCCGAACAATCTGCAAAATAATCAGAGTCAGTAAAGCATATAAAACAATCCCAACAATAAACGCAATTCCTAGCTGTTAACTGTAGCAAGAAATAGCACAAAAAAGGAAAAAAGCAGAAAAAAGTGCAATCTAGAAACAAGACATTAGTCCAGAAGAAACAGATGCGGATAAAAAATGTAAAATGACAGTAGACCCACATTCTAATACCCAACATAAAAAAGTGGATAGGCAAAAACTATGAAAAAATATATTATTACTTCACAAGATGACTTTCAGGTAAGCTTAAAAAGCTAGTTATATAAATGTGTATACTGTATCAGATGAAAAAAAAAGTAATAGAGAAAAAGCCCTTCAAATAAAGCTGACACAAAAAATAGTACTAAGTTAACGCTCGCAAACAAAAAGAACTGGGAAATACATAAACAGAACCTCACTGAAACAAGAATGCAAAAGTGATACCATCCTGGCGGAAAAGCAAAAAAAGATAGGTTTAATAAGTAGGATCCCTTTAAAAAAATAGAAAAATCCCACAAATCTTAGGTAGACTAGACGTGCGTAAATGCAAAACCTAGTTTCTTTCTACGTATTTATAACCCAGATTTTTAAGTAAAAATTTATAATATGATGATTTTGCTTTTTTGCAATTTTCTTAAAATTATTTTATGCATAATTTATAAAGATACAGAAACTTAATTTTTGGTAAAATTTTCTGTCTTGTTAAAGGAAAGCAACAACTTTGCTTAGCAAATCATGTTATGCAAACCCATTTCCAAAATTACAGCATTTGAAATCATTTTTTGTGCTGTTGATTTAAAAATAATCTAAAATAGATTAAGCAAAAAAGCTACATTGTTTTTAAAATAAATTTTTAGCGATTACAAATGCTTACATTAAACTTTTAACAGTAAGTTACTCTTACAAATTATACATTAAAGAGGGCATGTAAGACCATTTAGACAAAACTCAAACAATTTATCTGAATTTAAAAAAAGTAAAATTTAAATTTAAAAAAGCCAATAAAAAATTATAGTTTATAGAGTTTCTAATCAAACAAGTACGTCTAACTTAACAAAATTATATATTAAGATTTCATATTTTTATATATTTCGTGTTTTACAGCTATTTTACATTGCCCCAGAAGTCTTACAACTTGTTTGAAGGTGGTTCATGGTACCAACGGTTTATTAGGTAACTTCCGACTCACCCCGGTGAATAAGAAGAAGGTTATTATTTAGTCATATTTCAGCGATCAAACCCAGGATTGTTAACATGCTACGCTTTTAATTCATTATTTATCAAAAATTATTGCAGCAGAAAATGTCACAAAAACCATTTAGAAAAACAACAACGTTGTTCCATTCAGAAAATTTTTGAACCAAAACAAAAGTATATTTATATAATGGTTTCGTTGTATACTTGTAGTATGTTAATAAACTTTTTTGTTTAAAATAATCATCGCTTTAATTGATTATAACTTAAGCATTTAGATTTAAGCTACGTAAATAAATTAATGTATGATCTGCAAAACTTTATTTGACCATTGTTTCTTTTTTTTTATGTGCCGTCTCTTTTAAGAAAATTTGCTATTATCATGGCAATTTTTATTTTTGATGATACGGCTCCGAGTAATTCTATTGAGTTTCTGTTAAACCACTGCCTTAGGTTATTCAATGTATTTTCTTTTATATAATAGTTTTTGTTATACTTTATGTGTGATATTTTTCTCCCCTTGTCACATGGACAAGGTTTTATTATTTTAATTGTGTTTATGACTTCCTTCTCTTTTTCAAATCTCAGCAATACTTCCTTGAGTGTTGTTGTTTTTGTTCTGCATTTTGAACGCTTCCAGCCAATCCATGCCATTTTTCTTAAGTTTCCAAGCTTCCATTTCATTCAATAACATTAGAAACACAATTAAGCATTCTGAGTTTGAGATGTAAACTAAAGTTGTTAGTGCATAGTACGTTCTTCATTTTAGAGTACAGTTTTGGCTTTCCAATTCTTGATCTTATCTCCTCCGCATACTCATTATTTACGTTAAATATTCTTAAGTACTTGTTATCCATAGTTTTTCTCATTAGTGTTTAGACTATGTGATTTTCATAAATGTAGTTTTCTTAGTGTTTAGCCTCTTATTTACTGATTTTAACTATTTGATCTATTATTTTCTGCACTTTTACTAAAGATTCTGTATTAAGTACAGTATCATCAGCATATCTGATGTTGTTGATTACTTTCCCATTAACTTGCATTTCAATTATTGTTTGTTCTGCCAGTATTATTGATTAATATTTGATCTATTATTGTATGCGCTTCTACTAAAGATTCTGCTATAAGTACAGTATAATCAGCATATATATTCTGCGTAATCTTTGCCTTACTTTTTGTTTAATATTATCTAAAATCCTATCTATACTAGCAGTCTGGTTAAAATAGATGTATGTTAATAAACTTTGCCAAAAGCTTTGATATAATCAAGGAAGCAAACATATAATTTCTTGACGTCCATTCATCTTTGCATTAACACGTTAAAGTTAACAACTTCTCTCTTGGTTTCATTGCATTGCACCAAATTTTGTTTTGTTAAAATATCCATGTTTCTCATTAGGCTGATCGTTTGATGGTCATTGTAATTCTTTGCTTATTGTTATTTTTGAATGTTTGTTTTTTGAGTTGGATTTCTAGTTTAATTGTTATTAATACATAGTCTATTTAGGTTCTCTTAATATAATGATTGTGTCGGTCCTTTCATTCCTTACTTCCAGTCGAAAATCCCCAATAATGTCTTCTACTTTTCATTTCCCTATTCTAGCATTGACATTTTTTAATAATTGTAATATCTTCATTTTTTATGATATTTAGATGTCTTCACAAAGTTGTTTAGATAATTTCAAACATCATTTACATAGATGTCATAGATTATAAATAATAAAAAGTATTTAACTTCTAACTTGCTTAAGGTTTGATAGTAATTTGATATTTGTTAGTCAGATAGTTTATGTAATAAATTGTGCTTACTTATAGTTGCAAATGCCCGCCGAAAATCAATAAAAACAAAAATAATATAATAGCCTATATCTAATCCTGCTAATCAATCATTAACTACAAGTTAAATGGCAAATTTACAACTGCAAATTCGTCGATAACTTGATTGATTAAAAAAAAAAAACAAAATATTGTTATATGTCTTTAATTTATTGAATTATTTGGTTGAATTAAAAAAAAAACTTATGTTTGTTTTTATAAAGGTCTATACTGTTTTTGCAATATAACATCTTTTCAGTTCTTAACATTCTTATTGCAAACTCTATTTTTATTTTATATTCATGCTAATCATCAATATAATTAGAGTTTTTAAACTGTTCATACGCTCTGTTTCTGTCAAATTGTGCAGTTTTGACTTTATTGTTAATCCAGGGGATATAATTATTATTTAAACTTTTGTTAAACAAATATCAATTTTTATCTCAAAAATATTGGTGTTAACTAAACCCCAAATTTTGATTAACTCAAGATCTATAAATTTATATATACATGCGCTGCTATGTAATATGTGAAATAACTACTATATAATATTCTAAAAGGTCGATAACATCTCTTTGATCAACTGATCAATTAGAACGCCGATTTTAAAGAATAAGTTCTTACATAATTGAGTAATGCGCGATTTAATAAACTTTACATATGAAAATAAATATTCTTACTAAAAAAAATTAAATCAAATTATAATCGTCTTATATAGCTTCTTTTGATAACCGATCGATCAGGCCCCATATGGTTCACAAAATGAAATCAGTGCCTATACAGCAAAATTTAGCTAAGGGAAGTGTGTCATTTTTATAAGGACAAGGAGAGTTTAAAATCACAAAAAAAACAATTGAATTTGAAAAAAAAAATCCAAATTTAGAAAAGAAAAACAAGAATAAAATGTTTAAAATATACATTGTGTCCGCAATTATATCTAATTACAAATTAAATGTAGTTATATTAATTAAACATAGTTTAAAATTTAATTAAATGTAATAGATAAATAAACTAGATTCTATGTACTGAAAGCTATACACAACAAGAGGAATAAATTAAACCAATAATGTATAATTAATTAATTTTAGTTTAAATTGAACACACAATAGAATTCGTGTTTAACGGAAACTGTATTTTTACAATAATGATATTCAGAATAATTACTTTTAATTTTGAAACTTATTTCATTTTGTTTTAATGAAACATCTTAACTATGCAAACAAGAATTTGTAGACAAATTAAAAAGATATTTAAAATCAAATTGCCGTCGTCTCTTAATATTGCAGAAATGTTTCTGTTTTATCCAAATCGAACGTGTTTAAGTGGCACTTAATCGTCATTCGAGTGAATAGAAAAAAAATGAATAAAAACAAAATAGTCTGTCCTCCATTATCCTTAATCCAGATTTAATTTAAAACGTGATTATTGAGATCTGCGCGACTAAAATAAAATGTTGCTGGAAAACTGGTTAATGGAATGTTCAAGCGATTTCATTCCTATGTTAATTTATTTGATAGAATTAAAAATAAATGTTCCTAATTATCAAGCAAACAGAAATTGTTAAATATTTAAATTCTGTATTATTATCATGAAGCAAATACACTATAGTTCTAGAAGACAAAAATACATTTTATAGGTGCAGACATTCTATTCATATTAACTCTAATAAAACACAAAGACAAAGAGCATGTATGCATGCAATGAAAACTTTAAAATAATTCACATTATCTGTTAAATTGTTCTCCCACATTGTTTGTATTTCATCATTTATAAAATTACTTAAATAAAATATGCTTTTTAAATTAAATAATTTTTTTAACACACTAATCGCATAGAAACAATTTAAATCAAAATAAAACAATTTAATGGTGATTTAACATGTATTTTTGTTTGAAAGTACCAATGCCAATTCATATAAAATAGAAAAAAAACTGCTTCCAACTAAATAAATCAAAACTTGTTGAATAACAGCGTTTTTGCTTTATCAGTATAAAAGCTGCTTAACTTAATTACATATATTTTGGTTCTGCAAATACAGCAATGATTTTTTTGAAAACAGTCGAGTTTTACTGGTTGTACCCATTGATAAAATAAAATTATTCTACAAACAAATCTCTATGCATTTTTTCACAAATTTCATTTCTTTATTAATTATTAATCAAATTGGTAATAATTTTTCTTTAGTATATTTGTTAACGTTCAGATTAAATATCTAAATTAATTTGTTCGCCACGCCAAAACTTTTACAGTTTTTTACGGTCTTTGTGTGTCTATCATTGTTCTCTACAAGTCGTTAATGATTATTAAAATTAACTTTTTAAGTAAGTAAAATTTTTAATCCACACAATATCCTACAAGACTTTCTAGAGTTTTTCCAAAGTTGTTTTGATGTTTGACAGTAATTGTTAAAGCATGTTTTAATCAAATCAAATTGCATTTATACAAAACCATTTAAATATTTGAAAAACCTTTTCAAATTTTCAGTTGTCTATAAACTGTTCTGAAATCTAAAATTGTTAGGTAGAGAAAGACAATCACTATCACACGTTCTTAATCTATAGTAACTAAATATAAATAAACTATGTCTTATTGTTAACAAAACTTTAATTTTGCGTACTCAATCATATTTGTTTTATCTAAAGTTCAGGTCAAACAATTAACGTTTGTACTTTGAACGTCTAACTGCACTTTCTAACATTACAGGCCTTTTATGCTAAATGTTATCAACATAAACAACAAACCTTTAAATTATTGTTCTTTTCTTATTCAAAGACTTATTATTTTTAGATTTGTTTTGATTCTAAACTTTGGTATTCATATCATTGATGTATGTAACCCATTATGCTAATAACCTACAAGTAAAAACACTGTTCTTTCTGGTTTTTATTGAATAAAAGTCAATTTATATTTGTTAACTGATGTCTATAGATAATCACTTCTTACTTTTTCTAAATTCATTACTTATTGACTCTTAACGGTATTCTTGATCCGTATAAATATATGTTTCTTCTACTGATATGCAACCCAACTTTGTTATTAGCCTTGACACTATACAACACGTTTTATCCCACTTAAATACTTTACAAAAAAACTATGGGAAATTTTTAATCACAAAGATTTTAGAAGACCTTTGAAATAAAGATAAAATAGGATTTTATTACGAGTCTTGCATCCCTAAAGCATCTCGATAGCTAAAGTATTTTTTATTCTTGCACTAGTCACTTCCGTTTAGCTTAAAATACGGCTGCTATTTTCTATTTAAAAAAAAAAAATAAAATCAGTTCAAAATAAGAGAAAAAATTCTCAAAGCACATTACTATATCCGTAACATTGAGAGTTATCGTAAACCTTGTCCCCATTCAATCACATGTTGATCTTAGCAAAACAATTTCTTTAATAAACTTGCAATTTATTCGGATCTTAAATTATCTCGTCTAAACAAAACTATAAAATTCTTCTATACAAGCTTCTAATCAACATGCTTGCTGTATAAGATTAACGTAGTTTTTCAATCGCCACTACACTATTATTACACTTACAAAACTAACGCAAGATTAGCACTTCTTAATGATCATTTAAAAATGTAAATTAAAAAGTTGTAATAGAAAATGTTTGAAGTTTTTTTAGTGTTTACGCCAGAGGCAGTTAGTCGCTATATTTTTGATAATTCATTAAGTTTTTAAAAAATCCCCTCTTCAGTTACAAAATAATAACGTTTTTACAGCAAGATCAATCCAAGAAGCATTAAAAATAAAAATTCATAAGAAAAGTATTGTGCATAGTAACAACACTCCTACTCAGTTAAGATGTTACAAATTATAGTGCAATTGCTATTAAATCTGCAATTCCAAAAATTTTGAACAAATTAATTACCGACCAATTAATCTGGAGCAGTAAAAATGTTATCATTAATGAACAACATGGTTTTTGCAAAGACAAGGCTACAGTATCCAATCTACTTGTATATCAAACATTTCTTATGGATTCTTTGGAAAATGGATTTCAAATTGACGCGGTATATACAGATTTTGCTAAAGTCTTCGACCGGGTTCAACATACCATTCTACTTCCTAAACTTAAATATATGGGCTTTGGTGTTAAAGTGGTTGAGTAGCTAAAAAACTTTCTTTCAGATAGAAAACAATATGTTAAAATTTGTGTCTGGTGCAATAATTTGGTAAATGTAGGATTGTAACAATATTTTTTGCAATCTTGGAGTTGCTTTTGATAGGGCTCTTACACTTGCTAGACATATTGAAACTATTTGCACTAAAGCCTTAAGAATTTTTGGTTTTATTAATCGGTTCAGTACGCCTTATTATTCTACTAAAACATCACAAGTTGAAAAAGTGCAGAATAAATTTTTACAAATAATAGAATTCCGATTAGGTTTCAAAAATGAAGAGTACAGCAGGAGCGCTACTCTTGACATACTTAATATCCAATCGCTACATAGTAGAAGAATAATTGCTGATTTATGCCTTTTGCACAAATTGGTAAAAGGTAATATCTGTTCTTCTAAACTAATTGCTAGGCTTGAATTTTTTATACCTAATCGGATTACTCGTCAGCATAAAACATTTAAGCAACAAGTTCATCAAAACAACTACAGTATACACGCACCGCTATGTAGAATTATGCGTTGTTATAATATTATTATTTGTAAGTCGTACATAAATATAATCAATGTCAATTATTCAAAAATTGTGTACGTAACATAGATTTGTCTGTCTGTGTATAAACTTTTTTTTCTATTTTAATTTACATAATTAAAATAGTTATTTATGCCAATTTGTTTCTTATTTCTGTTTGTTACTATTTTTTGTTAGTTTTTAAGTATTATTGTAATAAGTTAATGTTCATTTTATGTAAAAGGAGTTTTACGTTAATAAACATATTATATTAACCGCTGTCCCAAAAGACCTCCAAAAATCAACCACAAAACTAGCTTAAAAAAAAAACGAGTTGCCTTTGCTAAATGCACCGGCAACATTTCAATTGTGCCACATATACGACAGTCTTTGAGCGCCGTTTATCACCCTACAGTTAAATCCTCTTCAAGTCAACACTAAAATCGGGTCTTATCATACCGCACAGGTGTCCTGAATTGAAAAAATAATTGATAAAAATTACGACGCTGGAACTCATCGTTTCTGATCAGGGGAACTTCCGGAGATTACAAAATTTAAAATATTAAAATCGTATCTGCTCCTTCTTAAATACATTACCGCTCAAAAGTTTAGAAATATTAAAATTGATCGAAAAATTAGTCCTAAATCAAAATTATGCAAAAATTAAAATGACAACACTAAACCTCTTTGCTTATGATTAGAGTAACATGCAAAAATAAAAAATATTAAATACAAATATTGTATTTGTTCCTTCTTGAAAACAGTAGTCTTTGTTATAAAACGTTGAATGGTGCGTAGAGACTACCAAACCAATAGTCCAAATAAAATGTTGCCGTTGCAAACAAATAGAAACTCCTGTTTCATTTTGTCTCCAGTGACGTCAAAATTATAGTCGTTCTAGAGGTTGCAATAGATCGAGTAAATTCAAGTCAGTCTACAAGCACGCCTGTCGGATTTGCAACCCGCACTTTAAACCACTAGAATTTTTGCGTCACAAAAAACGCAAAAAATCAAGAATTGGCCCTGTTTAACTGCACCAGCAATACTTCAACGTTCTATAAGAAAAACCTTTTTAGTTCACTACCAAAGATCTTTTTAAACTAAAACAGGCTAAACAAAGTATAGGACGCAAAATGTTAAAGATCATAGTAAATCTTTTTTACTTTTTATTCTTACAAATAATTGACAACTTTCACCCACGCACCATCTATTTCGGCTCTAAAATGCGGGCCAAAACAATTATTTAGAGAGAATTTATTGGAATCTTATATTGTATTCATAGCTGTTTCCTAATGCTCCCTTACGCTATTTAATATAGTTTGTAGTCAATACCTAACAAAACACCAGTTGACTAAAAACTAGCAAACGTTTATTTCAACACCAAGACATCAGTCAGGACCTACTAAAGTTTTTCATTTTCTCCAAAAAAAATTATACTCATTACAACACATTCTTTCTTAACCTTGACTGACCGTACAAATAAAATACTCTTAAAACTTAAACCCTTGGCATTGCAATCAAGTACGCTAACCAACACACCACCTAAGCTGCTAAAAGTTAACGATTATACATCACATTAATTAAAATATATTAAATATAATAAACCATAGCAACCTGTACCTGAATTAGTTCAAACTTTCAAAAAAGATTACTAAAAAATAACAACCAAACTACCGGGATAAGTACTCTTTTGTCAATTTTGTACACTCAAAGATGGATAAACTGCAATGATGGTTAACGGCATAAGAATGCAGAAGGCAAAATAGAACAAATGCATTACAATTTCTAAAAATTTCCATTCATCATCATAACTACTTTCAAAATAAAATATTCCGGAGCTAAACATCCCCCAATCAAATTGAGATAATTATAAAAAAATGTCATACACATTGAAACATATGCAGCAAACGTAAAAAAATAAAAAATATAGTACAAAAAATGTAAAAAATAATCTTAGACAAAAGCGACACAATATTGCCAAAAAAACTCCAAACAATGGCCAATACAACACATCTAACAGAACCATTTTTTACTCAGGAATCGACAACTCTCACTATAGATATCGAATGAAAGTAATAGTATAAAAAATAATTATATAATTTTTTTTCCAATATCAGATCGGGTAATGTTATTGCAACTGCAGATAAAACACTGTAAACTCAATATAATCCTAGTATACGCAACCACAGACAAGCCAAACAAAAAGTAAAGATTTTCTAGAAACACGATTCGAAGATCTTAATATCAATTAACCACACAACATCGCAATACTTTTAGGTGATTTAAGGGTTCACAGAATCAAACTCGGCAAGAAAACGTCTAAATATAATTGAATAAAATTCTCACACATTGTAGAAAAAATCAATCTGTGCCCTCAAATTAAAAAAAAAAATTGATGCGATAAATCGTTTCTTTGCAATTAACTTTTAAAAAGTGGCAATTTTAATTATATCTTTATTATTTTTTTACTCGGCAAATAATATAGTCATTTAACTAGACATGGTAAGCTACTTACTATACCTCTTCATAATACAAAAAAATATGAGCAAAATCCTAAATATCAAGGAATAAAGTTTTATAATAAACTACCACAAAACGTTAAAGAACCATATAAAAGGTTTCAAATGCCAAATTAAGGAATTGCTCATAGAAAAAGCATATTATTCTATTCAGGAATTTGTTGATGACAACATTTTGTTTTGTTTTAATTGTAGGTCAAATGTATTACGTATTTTAAATTTATTTTATTATTTTAATTTACTTATGTTTATCTATGTTTTTTTTATTGTGAAAGACTTACCCTATATCCGCACATTGGATAAACTGGGTTAAAAAAATTATTATTATCAATGGTAGAGCACTTGCATATCATGCGAGCAGTCCGGGGTTCGATCCCCGAAATATGACTGAAATGATAACTTGCTCTTTATCCACCAGCGT
Organism: Tachinus rufipes; assembly: GCA_963932245.1. Lineage (NCBI taxonomy): Eukaryota > Metazoa > Arthropoda > Insecta > Coleoptera > Staphylinidae > Tachinus > Tachinus rufipes. Next base: position 37,521,097 of record OZ010744.1, read on the forward strand.
GGTTCGGAAGTCACGTTTTAAGCTGTTGGTCCCATCAAACCACTTTAAACAAGTCGTAGACTTACTGTGGCGATGTAAAATAGCCGTAAAAAGCATAAAAAAATAAAAAAAATTATAACTCCAAATTTTAAACCCAAAAAATGAAGACAGAGAATATTGTATGTAGTTCAACATATAAAAACAGTGATGACTGAAATCTTTTTATTTGGATATTGAGTTGGTTAGCATTTTGTTCTATAAAAACCAATTTTAATTTAAAAACGGTGGGTCAATATGTTTCTAGAAAAAAAGTTCACCAATATTCTTCTAAGATTCAATATTTTTCCATAACAATATTACTAGTGGCACCCCAACAAGATGCGGCGACTAAACCCTGCAATTCTTTAATACCCCGGATCCACATCAAACTAAAAAAAAACAACCAAACAAAAAACTTACAGCACAAACATCTCTGAAATAAAAGAACAAAATACAAGACAGAAAGTACTAAATAAAATAAACAATGCAACAACAAATATTAACTACAGCTGGAAATCTCAAAATCAACGCTAATAGAACCAAGCAGAACATTACTCACAAAACAACTTAAAAAAAAACACTAATGAATGACTTTTGAGATAATGCAACTAATAAACGAACGCTGAGGCTTCAAACAGAATAAAAAAAATTACAGAAACACAAAAACAAAACAAAAAACAATTATTCTGACAAATAAAAATTAATTAGTCAACAATATTTACTGAATACGTAACTACAATATTACATACAATTTTAAGATATTTTTTTTGTAGTTATAATAAATAAAAGATAATTATTTGAAAGAACATTATGCGTGCTATGGCAGTGCACAGTATCCGTATCAAAATTATTATTTTATTATTTTATCATATTATTGCAATTTTGAGTAGAAGACATCAATAAAATATTTTATATAAATATAAAATTAATTAAAAAGCACTAGCAAACAGTTTATACAATCAATATAATTGGAATGGCCATGCCACTATTCACATATTTACTTTAATAAAATCAATCACAGTTTATTAATTTTAATAATTTATCAATGGATTGCATGGGATGAATATGACGGAGTGAATTACTTGGCATTAGGTAAACAATGGCTGCTAATTGAAAATCATAATTGCTCGTTTTAAAGTAAATTGTTTTGATCAATTTTAAATGATAGATAGGTACGTACTTACTGTACTGTATACATTACAAAATTCAATATGTTTTTGGTATTGTTATATGTAATATATTTAACTTGAATATTTGATTTTAAACTCAATATAAATAAATATTGTTGCAGATATTTTAATAATGTCAGGATATATGTTTACATATTTTTCACACAATTAAAATGAAGTTTTTTATAATAAAAACAATATTAACTCCGTTTGTAAAAGAACGATCCTTAACGTTGACTTAATATCTTCGGATCCATTTGAAAGCTTATATCTTTGTCGCCCTTGCACAGACCTTTTGTAAGAAGAACTTATTAAGATTATATGCTTTGTAATAATCCACTTTATTGTGTATAGTGTTTCTTTATTACATTTAAAGTAAATTAAGTTTCCGTTCATTACAAAAGAAAATTAATATCATTTAAAATTTCCCCTTTACGTTTCTCTGCTTTAATATTGTTTAGTGCCGTCGCTGAGAGCTGAAGAGGAATTTATGAACATTTTGTGTTATGTTCTTGAATGTGAATGATGGTAATTTACAGAAAACGTATCAAGAATATGAGTTAGGGTTTATTTTACGCAGTTATCTAGAGACAATGTTCTAATCTTATATGTAGATGTACGGGTAAATGGCAATATATTATTTTAAATTGATATACTTAAATTGAGTTTCTGCTAATGAATAACAATAAATCAAAAATAAAATGATAAAACTTTTATAGTTAACATGTTTGCAAGCCGATACTGAAAAAAAAAATCTTTTTAAAACAAAATTATTATTATTTTTTGTTTAAATAAGATAAATTAATTTATTTTTTTATTTATATGCTTTGAGTCGTTGTTAAGTTAATCAATAGTAAACTATAACGCATTAATAGTTAAAAACATGCTGCATGCGTATGACTTGCAAAACTATTAACCCATAACACTTTTAAGCTAACTCAAAAATTGTTTACAAGAATAATAACATCAAGATTAGAAAAAAAAAAATGAATTTTTACCAACCAAATGAACAAGCCGAATTTCGGTCGCTACTTGGAGTCAATTGACCATCTACAAAGCATCAAAGTTCTAGTAGGAAACTTAGTGAACTACAACAGACTACTAAGTCCTGAATTGGTAGAGTTTAATAATGCTTTCAACACAGTTAAGTTAAATACCACCATAGAAGCTATAAGAAAATGCCGCATAAACTACAAATATTCGAAAATAATTTATAACCCACCAATACGATACAATTTCAGAAAAATTATATAAAAAGACTAATCTCATTAAATGTAGAAATAGAATAAGACAAGGTAACACCATATCTGTTTATAACCGTTTTGAAATAAAAATAATGACAATTTTGGTACCAACTGAACAATTCAATATTGGAAACGCTAATATGAATCTAATCTACAAACACATACACATTGGTCATACAATCAAAATAACCAGAGGTAACCTACTATAAAATAACCCAACGTAAAATGGAAAGATCAATGCTCAGAGTATCACTACAACACATCATTACCAATAAAGACCTACGGAAAAAAAACCAAAGTAGTAGTCGTAGTTGAACGTATATCAATACTCAAATAAAAATGGGCTAACCACAAAGGTCAAATGAACAACGGAAAATAGACCAAAAAACGATTAGAGCAAAGACCAGGAGGAAATCCACCAGATAATGAACGTGCTAACAAAGCTAACAGCAACAATTCTACAAAACAAAAATCTATCAAATTAAGAAAATACATGCATCTACAGAAATCACAATCATCCCAATATGTAGTAAATGTACAAAAGATGACAAGATAACTTAATATGTAACTATGTCCTACACAAGAGAACACATGTTTGCTGACTTATCATGGTCAGCATAAATAAAACTTCTTTAAGCAATATCCTAGTACAAATAAACCATATAAGTTAAAACAGCAATAAAGTTAACCAAAAAAAAAGTACATAACAAAATAAAAGCAAAGTGCAGTAAAAATAATTTTAGATTCCCACACAAAACTAGAAACTTTAAAAGGTATTATAAAAAATATAGAAGAGCTGACTTTATTAACGGATCTCACATTAATTGTTAAACAATATTATAACTATATATAACTATACGTTAGTTGTATCAAACAAAACCGACGACAAGATTCTTGATTAAATCAGTTAAAAAAAATCACAATTTAGCTATTTTATAAAACAGTTAAATAGTAATATGAACTAATCAATTAATCAAAAGTAAATAAAAATATAAAAATAATCTTTAGTAAAAGCTTAAATTGTTTTATTATTTAAAAATAATATTACTGGTTCCAGCAGGCCGAAGGTCCTTCCGAGTATGAGTGATGAAATACAGCAAGATGATTATTTTTCGTCGCTGAAACCATGAATGCCGAAACGGTTAATGCGGTAAACAAATTCACAAATAATATACTAGGTAGGATTTGAACTCAGAACCCCCAGCATGAAAAGCAAGCACCTAAGCAACTAACCCACGCTGCCGCCCAAAATAATATTAATATATTATGTTAAGCAATTAGTAGATTGTTATATTAACAAAAATTCAGTGATAAGGGTAGTAGGACCTTAATATATTGAACCTTTATATCAAGGGATTAACAAATTTTACCCAAGCATGTACATGATGCTTAATTCTTGATTGAGGTTAATGCCCAGGTATTTAAAAGATGTTCTAAGATTTATTAAGTAATAATACTAGAATTATATTATAATAAGACGTAGTCGTGCACATAAATGTATAAACTAAAGTGATTTTAATGGTTTTGGTTTATACTAAACTCGACCTGAGGTATTTATTTGTAATTGTTTAAACTATTTTTATAAGAATTTAATAGATGTTTTACTTTAATTTCTTAAAATAACTTAATCAAATTATGTTGATTTGCTTGTACTAAATGTAGCATTAATTTTATTGAAATAATTAATAAATTGCAATATTTGTAAGTATATTTTCAAATTATAATATTGAAATAAACAATAATCTGTGTAAATGCAGATTTAAGATAAAATTGTATTTTAGAAAGAGTTATTATATAAAAATAATGCATAGAACAATTCCATGTAGCGCATTTTATAAAAAGATTGTATAATAATAATAAACATTATGCGGAGTAATTTAAATATGATGTTTGACTAAATTGAGATTATATTATAAAATTACTTATTAATTATTACTGCTACATCAGAAAGAAGTTTTAATGTTAAGTTTTTTTTTATTTTAAAGTGTCAGTTTTTTTAGTTATTAAAAAGGTTGGAATGAGTACGCTTTTATTCAAATAAAAATAACTTAAGACTTTAAAGATTTATAATTTGCGGAAACATATTCAGTAGTTCTAACATCTTGCGTCGGTAAAACAAAATGTAAAGAAAACTATTTTTACAATAAAAGCTATTGCTAATATACTAAATAAAGTTTAAAGTTGATACCACACCAATTAATTACTTTCTTGTTATGTAAGTGTTGTTTACAAAATGAGTTAGTTGTTCAACGTCTAATCAAAAGCAAGTGAATAAATCAATATATCCTGAACTCAATTTGGAGTTGGTAAAAAGCCCGAAGAAGACAGAAACCAGCACCAATTCACGGTAGCCTTGCTTCGAAAATAAAAACAATATAGCCATTTCTTTTCTCTATAAACTGTTGACCTCCTTGGTCAAGCGCTTTGATCTTACCAAACAAGAGGTCGACCACGGTTTCTAACAAAAACTAAAAAACCAAAAAAAAAATCATCTTACTTAACTGCAGGGCAACCTTACATAATAAAACATGTAAAAAACAAAGTAAACATAGTGCCGTTATGGGACCTTTGTTTTAGAGACCAAGTGACATCCAAGATAGCTTTAGTAAAAAATCTAGAAAAAGATTATTCTCAGATTAGGATCACCATAAAGAGTTCAAAGGTTAATTAGTAGCCGATCTAAAACACCGCTAATCTTTGGGCGCAATGAAAATGTACACCACATCGCATAGAGGAGCACCAACATCAATCGAAAGGGTAAAAAACTTTTAAAATATATATATTTTGAAAACAAATATTAATATTATAAACAAATGTGACTTGCCTAACTTTAAAAACGCAATGCGGATTAAAATTATCAACATAGCATTAAAAAACAACCAAACAAGTGAAGTGATTAAAAAAGTAGCAAGTAGCAGATGAGCCCTTGCTGTCAGACCAAGCATACATTTGATTTATCATTGAATCAGAAAAAACGCCTCTACAGGAATATAGAATAGACTGAGACTGTCACGTTCATAAATGACTGCCATAGACAGTCGCTTTGAAACTGCTACCAATTTGAATTTAAGTGTTAAACTTATTATTAAAATATGTGTTGGTTGTCAGACAAATATTGAGAAAAGTCTGTTTAAGACCATACCGACCGCTACCTTGATTTGTAGTAATTTAACAAAAACGGCAACTTTGGCTTCATCGCTGCTTCTACAAATAATTTGAAAATCGATTTATTTTTTTAACAATACATTTAAAAAAGATTAAACTATGATATGTCAAAGTCTTTTTTGTGAAATTATATTTGCAAATAGCATTTTGTTGCATTCAAAAATACAGAAAAACGCACTTATTTCTATATTTGATTTATTTTTTCGGCTATTTCCTAACTATTATTTGATTAAAAGACTTCGACATATCATAGTTTAATCCTTTCTAAATGTACTGGTAAAAAAATAAATTGATTATCAAATTATTTGTAGAAGCAGCAATGAAGCCAAAGTTGCCGTTTTTGTTAAAATACTACCAATTAAGGTAGCGGTCGGTATGCTCTTAAGTGTAGTATGTGTGATTTGAATTTTTATTTGGATTGTGCAAAGACGGAGAATAAGTTTGGTATTCCATCGTGCGGTACCTGCGAGAAGAAATGAGTACAAAAAGCTACTTTTTAAGTGCTTGTTTTACTCAAATGTGAAATAAATAGATTAAAAGAACAGGCAAGTTGCAATACACAATATATGTTACAACAAGAATTATAAACTCAATTCAAAACTTAATCAAAGATTTACAATGTTTAAATAACATTGTAAACAAAAAGACAAGTTCCACACTTCCTATAAATAGTAATCTTCAAGTACGCTTAGACAAAGCATGTGGTTTAACTATTTCTCAAAAAGATGGCGCTGCAACTATCAATCCTGAAAATCAAAATCAATTCAAAGATGTCGTTTCAAGAAAAATAACAAAAACTATCAACTAATGATTTAAATATAAATAATTCAATAAAACAATTAAAGAAAGTTCCAGAAACTGTACATCAACAAAGCAATAATAAAAATACACAAAAGTAACAACACCCAATCGAAAGAAGAATAAAATGTTGTACAAAAAAAAAAAACAAAATAAAAACAATAGTTTTACAGGTACTGGTAATCATAATGATTTGCCAATAGCTAATACGATACGAAAAAAGTGAATATTTGTATCAAGATAACTTAAGGATATGGAATCAGATAAAGTCTTGTCATACCTTATTAACAAAGCTAGTGAAGCTAATTACATAGTAAAAAAATAAAACCAAAATTTAAAAATGACAAATATTTATTATTCAAGATAAGGGTGCCATCTGAAGTTAAAAAAATGGTGATAAATCTAATATTCTGGTCCAAACTTACGTTTGGGTAAAAGTACCGACAACTGCGTAGCTGCAACAGACGTTCAAGATGAGTTTTCTAATACTTACTTATCAAATGATACAATTAAAATATTATTGCTGAATACACAATCAGTAAATACTGATAAAATTGTATGCCAAAACAAAAAATAACACCACCAGAAAATGATTCATGCTGTAATTAAATTGTTTCTTAAAGTAGATAAAATAATGAAAAAATATCTTGTAATTTAAGCACAGAAAACTGGATAATCATGTTGCGATAGCAAGCTACGTTTGCGCCAAATTATAGTACGTTATAGATGCTTTTTTTTTAACAATACAATCACTTGTAAAGTTTTGGAACCACAAATGCGACCATTTTGACAATTAACAAAGCCATCAAGATAAAAATGAGCCTTTTTGTTAAAAATAATTTTATTCAACAAGTCAGCATTCTCTTTCTTTGCTGTGCGTGGTCAGTAAGCTTTAGTTCTTCTATCAATTAAACTTGTAAGTATAAAAATATGCACTTCATTTGTAAGAATTTGCGGTAGAAAGCTTCTTGAAATGTCCAACTCTTGATCACAATGCCAAATTAATATTCTTAGATTTTCAACAACACGCTCACAAACTGCTTAAATGTTTTGTATTAAACGACTTGTTAAAGAACGGAGAGTGTCAAAAATCATTAATTGATCCAGCCTTCCTAAATTTTTTGATTAATCTTTTTATAGTTAATGAAGTGAAATCACTATTGCGACCATATTTTGTACATAAACTGCAAACTGTAGCTGACAAATTTTTATTATTTTTAAAACAATGAAAAAGGAAAAGGCAATGTTCTTTTGTGTAGCGCAAGATTTTTAATAACCATAAACTGTCAGCTGTCACACTTTTTTTTATTTGTTTAGCATTACTTTATTATGTTTTTGACGGCAAAAGCATTTTTGTCAGAGATAAATTAGAAATTATCAATAATTTTCAATTGAATTAGAAATACATGTTATTTATAAAGCAACATTTTACAAAGTTTTCAGCAATTATTATCTTCTAAAAAATCTTGCTCATTTGGTGTCCGTAGTTATGTAAAGTACAGAATATTTAGTTGTAACGCCCATTATTATTTATATATAATTATCTGAAAATACAGTAACACTGTTTGTTTTGCAGAAAAATTAAGATTGTCTTAGCAAACAAAATGCAGAAAACTTTATTCATTGCACAAGTCTTTAAGTTGTTACCAAACAAATAAAAGTGTACTCTATCACAACATTCGTACTAAAAACAACGTAATGATAATTAATCTATATGATAAATATACAAAAATGATATAACAAGTTTTGCTTTTAATATTATTACTCCTTAAATATTATCTTAAAGAAACTGTGTTGTTATTTTTTTACAAATTAAATTTAAACAGTAATGTTTATTATTATTCAAGTCAGTGAATATAAATTAAAAAATTAAAACCAAATAATCGCATACACACAAATGTAACAATTCGTATCTAGAATATGATAAATAATATATGCAAATGGAAAACAGACCACATCTGTTGAGGGCTCATTGGTATATTATTTGGAAACAACTTTAGTACAAAGTAAGTTTACTTTTTGTTATTTTATTGTAAACTATCAATTTGAAGAATATATATTTCTGGGGCGCGTTTTGTATACAATTATTTAAATAAAAAAAGTCTGCAATCATGCCGTGCGGTGAGAAAAAATATAACATGTTATAAATCAAGGGTGGCCAACCTGCGGCCCGGCCCGCCTTGATTATTTTTCTGGCCCGCAAGGTTTATCAAACTTTTACAAAATATACACACAGATGCAATAAAAAAACGGGTAATTGGGTAATTTTTGCAAAAAAACCGGGTATTTTTTTTTAATAAATATTTTAGTGTTTCACAATCAAAGAACATTAATAAGCGAAAACAATAATGTACGTAAAGAAAATGCATTTCTGCAAAATAAATTTAACAGAGATTAATAATGAAAATTTCAGTAGAATAATTTGTATTGCCTCCTCGAGCCCTAACTATTGCCTGCATACGGCGGTCCATGCTACTAATAAGCCCACACATATCATTTCGTAGGAAATTCTGCCATTCTTCCTGAAATGCCCCACAAAGCTCATTTATTGTGGTTGGTGCAACTGCACGTCCTCTAACACGCCTGCCCAGCATGTCCCAAACACGTTTTATAAAATTTTCATCTGCAGTACATGCAGGCCAGTTTTCTTATTCCAATTGCAACCAAGTATTCTGTGACGCACCTTGCAGAATGCGGTCTTGCGTTATCCTGCATCAGAATAAAGCCATCGCTAATAAATGGAGCAAATGAAACTACGTAGTTTTCCAAAACCTCTTCAATATACCGCTGTGCAGTCATTGATGGAAGATCGCTCCATCAATAACAACTAATTTGGTGCAGGAATCCATTGATATTCTTGCCCATACCATCAAAAAATTTCAACCATGGCTAAGCCGGTGCTTATAAGTGCACTCCGCAAATCGTTTTCCCGTTTGTCTCTACATTCGTTTTCTTTCATCTGGCAAATGTAAGCAATAAACAGTACAGTCCTTCATTGTGCCAATGTCCAATTCAAATATTTGCAAGAAAATTAGAGTCTGGCTACTCGGTGACGTAGGAGTAATTTTGGTCCAGCTGCTGGTCTACAAGATTTTAAGCTTCTTACAACATTCGACAAACTGTCCACACACTCACAGTTGTACCACATACCTCACAAAGTTGGTTTCTGATCTATACTAAAATCACATGACTATTCTGTAGAGTAGTACAAACGATAAATCGGTCATCGATAGCAGTCTTTTGTTTCCTGCCAGATCCCGCCATCCGAGTCTGTTAAAAAGAAGTGGTCCAAAATGAGATCCCTGAGAGACACCAGATGATACGTAATATATTTAAAGAAACTGTCTATGTGAACTTGTTGAGTGCGATTTGTTAAATAAGATGTTATCCATTTTAAAAGTAACCCGCAAATACCATAACATTCGAGTTTAGATATCAATAGTTTAATATTAACCTTATTAAAAACCTTACTAAAGTCCATATCCACCAAGTAATCATCAGCGCCCGCATCAAAAGATTTCATAATATAGTTTGTGTATAAGAAAAGATTCGTATCAGTCGATCGTCCACTCATCAATCGATGCTGTTGGGGTATAATAACATGTTTAAATAAGTTTCTCATAAAACTTGCAATAAGTGATTCAAAAACTTTAAGAATCAAAGATAGAATACAAATTGATCTATAGATTTTAACGTCGTTTTTGTTTCCTGATTTAAAAATTAATTGTACATAAGACAATTTCCATAATGATGGAAATTTACCTTAAGATAAATAAAATAAAATATGCAATGGAATATATAAAGTAGAGTTACACAAATTAAGTACTAGAGGTGGTATTCCGTCAAGCCCTGCTCCACGTTTTACGTCTATGTTTAGCAGTGCTGTCTGGACCTCTGTAATTAATTGAGATAAACAAAAAAATTAACTTTTAGATTGCAAAAAAAATCCGTTGGCTATTGTAAACTGAAGAAAAGTATGATGCAAATGCATTAGCAATTACGCTACCGCCATTAAATTAAATATTATCAAAAAACATAGACAATGGTAGTTTATTTGATCCAGATTTTGACTTTACAAATTTTCAAATATTACTAAGGTTTTCAAGTATCAATTGTTCAGTTTGTGTTATATAAATATCATAACAAAACTTGGTTAAAGTCCGACAAAGATTCCTAAAGTCAGCAAATATTAAGTAATCAAATATTTTTTATGAGCATGCCGCTTTTGGGTAACCAGTGTTCAAAGCTCTGTATTAAACCAGACAGGAAACTTGGGTTTGTGTATTATTTTTGTTAGTACAAATTTTTGAAAACAGTCATACAATATATTATAAAAAATTGAAGTTGCAGTATCAATATCAGTAGTACTAAAACATAACTTTAACCAATTTATTGACATTAAGTAAATATTTATTAAAACAAAAGGCGCAGATACTACAGATAAGTCGGATTTAAGGTGCTCATCATCTGTGCATAAACATTCAACTTCTAAAGATGCGTGATACGCATCACAAGGTATTGAGAAGTCGCATTTTGAAACATTTGTTACCATAAACGACGCAAAAAACCAGTCCAGTACAACACCATAATTATTAACAATACTATTAAACTGTGAGAAACCATAAGATGCATAACAGTCACAAACTAAACTTTCATTTGCATTTTTTATAATAGAACTATTTTTAACGTTAACTGAGTAGAGAGTAGAGCCATAAACCCAAAAAAGATCCGGCATGTTAAAGTCACACATCACTATAATTTTGGACTCACTATGTTGAGCAGAAATTAAAGAGATTGATTCTACATAAGATTCATATATCACTATTGAAGATTTTGACGGTATATAAACACACCCAAAAACATAGGATTCATTATTAATAAATAGTTTTACCCACGTTTCCTTTGTACTGTTGTTAGTAGGAATGGCATATGATTTCAACGTAATAATGACAGCTATGAGGGCACTGCCGCCCTGAAGTTTTAAGCTATTTGCAGCAGAACAATCGGTGCGATACACTGTATATCTATAATCAAATAATTTAGCGTCTACAATTTCAGGCTTAAGCCATGTCTTGGTAAGAAATATAATGGGACATTCTTCAGAGATCACAAAACAATAAAAATCTTTTAATTTTTTTTTATAGTAAACAGCTAAACTGTTAAGTTTTTTTGAATTAGTAAGTTCGGTTTGAAAAAAATTTCAGTTACAGTTGGTTTAAGCCAACGACAAGGAAAAAATTCTTTAACAGCAAATCCAACAAGTCAAAATTAGAGTCTAAAAGACTTTTGACCAAGAATTCTTTAACTCCTAATTTATAGGAACAAATAACTTCGTTCCTGATAAGTTCAAAACATTTTACATCGTTAATATTTAGAACATTTTGAACATAGTCCATAACTGATTCAGCTAACGAATCAGAACTACATCTTCCAATGTAAATCAACTGACGCCTTTAAGCAGAAATATTTTTTTTGTAACTGCTCCTGAATCAACAAAGCGATTTCCTATGATAAATTTGTTCTGTTGTTAAATAACAATTATATTAATAATTTCTATAACCGGACCAAAATTTGATAAAATTTTACTAGTTACTCTAGAACTAAAATTTGATAACAATTTATTGTTCATATTATAAATGATGATAAATATAAAAAACAAATATTGCAATAAAAGTTATTAACAAAGTAAACAACATAGCAAAAAAAACAGAGTCTTTAAAATGAAGCAAAACACGTAGCAAAAAGCAATATAAACCAATGAAGCCAAAAATTTATCATATAAAGACCATATGAACACAATTAAAGAAGAAGACCACCAAATAGATAGTATGACGACTTAAAACAACTAAATAGAAAAAAACGTTTAAAATGGACATAATAAACTAAAGAAGAAGAAGAAGAAGACAAAAAAGAAGAAAAAAAAAGAAGAAGAAGAATAAGAAAAAGTAAACTATCAGTATCATGCATATGCTGATAGTGCACAACAAATGATTAATCAAAACTTACAAAGATTAATTCAATGTCATTAATTCTTGGACATAAAATCAATCTATCAAACTCTCCTGTGATAGTATTTAGAAACAAATAAAGTAAACAGTTTGTAGAAATTAATATGATGTTGATCATTGGTAAATAACTTATAACATCTTCAAAAAGTTAAAAAAACCTGAGATTACATATACTCTTTAATTTAAAACACACAAGTTTCAAAAATGATTGAAAAAGCTTAAACTTCAATTGTAATCTAGTATATGGCAAAAACACCAAAAAATGTATAAAGAAACCAATTGGTTAAACATGAGCAATAGTCGTAAGTTACATTCTATTTGTTATACCATAAATTTATTACAATTAAAACACCTTGCCAATAAACTGTCATTTGACAATGATATTCACAATATTAATATTCGGAATAGAGGGTTACTAACTACTTCACGTTTTGGACCAAACATTTTTAGTCATCTTTTTCCTATAAAATTGTAAAAGCTACAAATTATTTTTATTTTAGATTATTAGGATTTAACTTCTGCGCAATTAAAAATACATTGTGATATTATCATTATGAGCTCATAAAAACTACTACTATATTTGTTCTGTATGTAGAAGAGTTTGTATGTATCGTACCTTGTACTTTTTGTTGGTTTAATTTTTAATTTTTAGTTTAGTTATTAGTATAGTACTAGTGGAAAACCAAGAAGTCACCTAAATATCACTACATTTTCTTTTATCGTTTATTGTATTGTATTTTTCTTTTTAAATATGTATACTAAAGTCAATAAAAAATTATTATTATTATGTGTTATTGTGTTAATTAAATACCCTTATAAGATTATTATATATATGGCACACCACAAATGTATATACATTTAGGTGTCATTAAAAGGCTATTCTTTAGTATGTAAATTTGTATAAAAGTAAATAAATAAATAAAAAAATTAATACAATATATCTTTTATTTTAAAATTGTACATTTTATTTGCTTCAATTTTGAAATAGTATTTGTATCAATTGTAATTAATTGATAGATTTCCATAATCATATTTTTAAAATTAAAAACAAATATTAGTTTGAGCTTATATTATTATTTAATATACTATTTACATACATTATTATATTTAGTAGGTACTATTATTAAAGTATTCATTAACATTATTAGGTTTCTCTCTAATATCTACTTTACTTATTGATGTTAATCGGGGAGTTTATATTTGAAAACTTCTCGTTAGTTTTAGTCTAACCTAAGTTTAAATTTGTTTCCTTTTGTTATTTAGATAGTGACCAAGATAAATGAAAATATATGTTTAGTAACATGACAGAAGTTCTTGCTATTTATTCAAGCACATTGCTTATATATTCCAAAAAAAGTATTTAATTTTGTCGTATTTTTAGTGGGTACTTATCATAATGGAACCTAATACAAGAGTAACTGTAAATGTTAAATATAAATCTCTAAAAATTGTCTAATAAATTTAGGCCTGTCACACACAACGTCTTCAGAGTTGGAGTCACTATTATTTGTGTTATTGATTACATTCAAATATTGCATAAGACTATATTATCCAAAGCTAAATTTTGTATAAATCATAAGTTTTGTTTTTGTTTTGTTATTTATAATGCTTTTTAATTATAATAATTTATAATAAATATTTGCAAATTTGAATAATTATTAAGTGTGATTACTACTAATTAAATTATAATAATATTACAATAGAATATTTTGATATTGCTGAAATAATGTTTAGTTTAACTACTTCTATTTAATTGTAAGTTATACCTCACTGCTTTATAGATAAGTTGACGTTCTCTCTATAAATCATTTGTAATGTAACACTTAAATAATTCAGCTATTTAAAGTGTTTTGGTTTTACAGCTAAAGCCATAGTTTGTTTTATAGACGTAGCAAATTTAAATACATGAATACTATAAAATTTCATTTTCCTCAGCTCTTACATCGTAGTATATACATCGTTTATGTGAATGAATTAATACTTAATAGAACATTTTAAAGTTAACTAGTTGGCATCCAGTAATTAATTCATAATTTTTATAGAATTCTTTTGTTATTAAATGTATTAACATTTTAATAAAATACCATTGATTAGTAAGTAAAATAAATAATCTATTATTAATATATTTTTTAGTGTATTTACAAACAGTTTACTCACTGTAACGTTATTATAAAATTAGCAAATTGTCATTGTGTTTTGCCTATGGAAGCGCAAAATGTAAATGAAATTGCAGCAAAAATACGCTTGAGATAGCATTAAATGTACGACAACACAGATTATTGTAAACATCAAAATTTCCACCATTTAGCTCTACCGAAATCCGCATGAAGAAATTAAATTCATCCTTTGATAAGCCTCGGACCCTATTTTCTAGGACAATTAAGCGACTTGGAAGTAACACGGTAATAGATTAATGTGTCATTAAGTAATATAATAAAGGGATTTAGTAGCCAACAATGGGCCTCTAAGAATGTTATTATTATGACCAACAAAAGATATATTTAGAAGTAGCTAATATTTATTACTATTCATGTAAAGTATTCAAAGATATTTCTCAGCGCGTGACACTCAAGACTAATGACTCTTTGTGCATGTGAGTGCCGGAGAAAATAAAACAATCACGAGAATAAATCAAGTTGCTTACCTCCTGTTTGTGATTTTTAATGCTGTTATCCGCAATTATTTTTAATGTTCACATAGTCACTGATCGATTTAGTGTAAAGTTAAATAAAACACTTTAATTTATTTAAAATTCAACCCGGAAAAATATTACGAGCTTTCCCGGGTGGATGAAAAAGTACATAAAAAAAAGAAGAACCGGCACGATATTATTTTAAATGAAAATAGAGCGCGTTTTAATTTTATTTGGTTTTGATTGGGCGTAAATAATGGAATTCTTGAGCAGCACACGACGGGGTGTATAAAAATGTTGTAAGCAGCGCCGAGAGAATTTTGTATTTGACAGTGAATGTTGTAGTAGTGTTTGAGGTCCCGGGGACTGAAAATGAACTGAAGCTCAAGCACCGAACGACTGACGCAGAGTGCAGACGATTGCTATACATACGTTCAAAAAACGAAAAGGCCAAAGGACGTACGTGTATTTATAGTGCGCACGCTTTCGTTTCATCCCTTATGCGCTCTACTACTGCCTCATTTCGTCTCTTTTCATCCCCCATATTCCATTTTATATATCTTTGCGTGGCGCGCAGCCCTTCATTGTCCGCGAGGGGTTGGTTCAGGTATACTGTGATCGCGCTGTAGCTGTTGTACCATTGTTAGATGCGACTTCGCGCCGTGTAAATACTGCCCCAATTATTTACAATAGAGGGTACATCGTTTTGAGGTTTTTTCTATTTTAATAAATAGGGTCAATATTTGTTAACAATATTTTATAAAGCAAGTTTTTAATAATGTAGTAAATTTTAACTAAAATTTGCATTCAATTAATTAAATTGTTAATTATTATTAGTCACAAACATAACAAAATAATGACAATTAAGAGGCCAGGAGTGCAAGATGCCAAAAATTTTATTTCTTCATAAAAAATATGCATCATGATCTGTTTTGTCAGCTTAAAACAGTATTAAACAAATAAAAATATTAAACATTTTTTTTGATTAATTAATTAAAATTTTAATTAATAAAAAACAGCTAGCAAAAGTCAGTTTTGTTTTGAGGTTTTAAACATTCCAGCTTTCTAGCTTCAATTGTTAGTGAATACTATAAATCTGTATTCTAAAAGTATAATGAAACAAATCTAAAAAACGAGCTTTGCTTAGCTGAGATTTATTTTAAGCGCAAATAAACAACTAACCAAAATAGACTACACAAAAAAATGATCTGTAGTTGTAAAAAAATTAATTAATATTTTTAAATAGTTTCAACATTTTTAGAAACTCAAGATAATAGACTGATAAAACTGTAATTTGAAAGGTTATTAATGTCATCTTTTTATAAACATGTATTACATCCGACAGTTTTAAAGCTTCGGGAAATGTTTTGACTAATATATAAATTAAAAAGTTTAGTAAGTGAATTTGAAAAAGACGTATTAAGAAATTTTAACTTGATATATCATATTAACAGTATAGTCAAAACACTTATTTTATTTTTAAGTTTGAGTAATTCATCTCAAGAAAAGTTGAACTACAAAAATTGAAAAAAAGCTTAGGGACGCTAACATTGTTACTTTACTACACTTTAAGACCATTCCGACTTTTACTCTGATTTGTAGTATTTTAACAAAAGCAGCTACTTTGGCGTCATTTGCTTTTTTATATATAATTTTATAATCAAAAGGATTAAACTATATTTTGTAAAAGTATATTAATCAAATTATATTTGCAAATAGCATTAAAATGCATAAAAAAACCCGCTTATTTCTATATTTGAACATTTTCGGCTATTTTCAACTATTATTTGACTAAAATACTTTGACAAAATAGAATAATTTGTTTTAAACCTATTGGAAAAAAAAACAATTATAAAATTATATGTAAAACTAGGAATGACGCTAAAGTTGCTTTTTTTCGTAGCAGTCGAGATGCTGTTAATATAATAATATTCACATCAGGTTTATATGTACTACAGGTTGTGTCACAATTTGTATTTTTATTTATTAGATTAATGACTTTATATTTATATTAGCAAGTAACTTTAAACTTTTTATAGCCGAGTTACATTCGGTTTTATAAGTATAAGTATATTATTTTATTTGTTTCAGCAGTGATTCATTTTGTTAAACCATATTAGTTTAATATACTTACTTTTGTCTCCTGACTGTCACAATTATGTATATAATGAACTATAAATTATTCATAAATATTTTTTTAATTTTAAACTTAGTTTCTAACTATTAAGAAATTGCCAATTCATTATAATACAATAATCTGATAATCTTAACAATTTGTCTTACTCATAAAACATCTAACCGTCAACTGCACTAGCAGCGGTAAGGGTAATAGTAAGAGACTGCCAAATATGTAAAAAAAATAATAATTTTATACCGCTCCAAACTTTTTATAGTGATTCCTTATATACTGCAAACAAATGTTAAAGAAAGATTATATGTCAGTCACTAGTCTAAAGTTGTACTTCTTTTAGTCTAATTTTGTCTACTGCTAGACCTCTCATCATCTCTTTTATATTATTGCAGTCATTTTTGTTTTTTGCTGTTTAATACCAGTTTTGACCAGTTATAATTTTTACATTATTCAACCATTGTTTCGGGTTTCCTCACGCTGCAATTAATTGTTTTTGGTTGTCAGTAAACAATTTTGTTTGATTTCAACGTTTATGAGTTTGTTTCTTAAACTTACACCAAGAATTGAGTTTTTCTGCACTTACTTCTGTTAAGGTCGTTGTTTCTAGCCCATATGTGATTACTAGCAAGATATATGAATCGTAATTTTTTGTTTTTTTTTTAATTTATTTTTTTCTAGTTTTCCGAACGTAACTTATCCTAGTCTAATTTTGCTAGATATTTTAGTTGTTTGGTTGTTTTACCTAATTTAATAATTTGCTCGAGATAATTGTACGAGATAACCGTTATAAATTCTTAGCCTATTCAAGAAATCAGTCACTTATGAACAAAATATCTTATTATTTTTAATATAATTTTCCTTAACCTCAACACATTTATTACATTGTTTAATTAGTAATTCTATCCCCTAATAAAAATGTTCTAAAGATTTGTTATCAAAATGCTTCAAACCAGCAGTTTTTACCTCTTCATCGTCAAGTAATTGTCTACTTTAAAGTTTTTTTTTTAAATTTTACGGCAATTTTACATTGCCACAGTAAGTCTACAACTTGTTTAAAAAAGTTTGATGGGACCAACACTTTGTTAGGTGACTTCCAAACCATTTTTGTGGATAAAAAGCAAGTTAATATTTTAGTCGTATTTTGAGAATTAAACCCCAGACTGCTTGCTTGATATGCAAGGGCTTTACCATTAAGCTATCACACTAAAAGATTGTGGTTATAATCGATTTGGTTGACGGGGATACTCTGGCTTGTCTTGGTAATGATTCACTTGCACGCCGCCGTTACATAGATTTTCATTTGGACAGAGGATCATGATACAAGACTATAGTTTTATTCTAAACAACAATAAATTGCAAAACTTGTTTTTGTCCCCACTTACAAAGCTTTAAAAAATATTAAGAACAATTAACTTAATGCTATTTTAAAACAACAGACATACCTAAATGGTAATGGAGTATATAGCAAATTAATGTATCTGACAGCCTTCACATTGCTGATAATTTCCTTACATTTAGTCGTCAATCACTTTGGACCAGTTTGTTAATAAAGACGGTTGACACTTCAGTGATCACTTGAACTGGTCGACCAAAACGTGAGTTATTTTCTAAAAACTTATAGCCCATCTTAAATCTGTTTTTTATACGGTAGATTAAAAAGGTAATTTTTTTTTCGTAGTTTGATGAGGAGTAAAACTTTCCAAGAAAAAGAATTTGATGACCACTTAATTTTTTGCAAATTTAGTTACAACTTAACAATGTCGGTATAAATATCACTACAAGACTAATTAAGTTAAAGGGTTTGACCTTTAAACTTAATTATTCTTGCACATGTACGTTTATAAAGCAAGACACTTTGCTGACAATACTTGACATTTGGTCTACATTTTTTTTTAATTTAGTAAGCCATAAATGTATGGTGGTTATCTTGTGTATATATTGGTCTACTGTTTATGTGATTTTTCTTTATCTGGATGTTGTTTTGAATTATAATCTTAATTTTAACTGATTTTATTTCTAGCCTACCGCGGTTGAAGCTTCTATGCGTTCTTGCAGCAATATTCTTACTTCCTTGATGTCATAGATTATATACTACAAAGTTTGCAAAACGTATAAGTAAACTCTATCTATTTTTTTCCTCTCAAGATAAAGCTTTAAAGATGTTTTCTAAAAAAAGTGGATAACTTATTATATTTGTGTCCCTTTGTTGTACTATTATGTAAAATTCACATAAAAATAGTACAACAAAGGGATTAGTATTTGCATCTAGTTGTGTTTGAAATGTAGAATTCATAAAAATGCTTTTTAGTAAATTTGTATATCTGTATAAGTTAATACTTGCCAAGGTTAATGTTTGAGTGATTGGTTATATTTTCAATAAAATAAAAGTCTATTTGTAGTTTATAAAAGCAAGATATTGTATTTAGCACTCTTTTTTATTGGTTGCGTAGTATTTAAAGGTAGTCAACTGTATTAGTTTTTTATTTTGTTTGTTTTAAAAGGTTGAAAGTAGTCTAGTAAGACTCCCATAGCTTTTACCAGAGTTTTGCTCTCATACCATCTTGTTGAAAATCTGTTCTTTTCCTGATGCTCGTTTGTTTATTATTTGTAGTAGTGCTGCTTTTATTTTTTATTGGTGTATGTTTGGTAAGTCTTCTAATCCAACGTTTATTATCTTTGATTTTTAGTCAATTGTAGCAAAAAAATTAATAACTGTATCAAAGCAAATTAAAGTAATTATAATTAGAGACCGGATAAAAAGCATTAAAAATACGAAAAAAAGCGCTTAAAAAGGCATGAAAATATAACTAAAAAAGCATTAAAAATGCACCAAAAACGTAAAAAAGCATTAAAAAAGCATAAAACAATTGAAAAAAAAAAGAAAACTTAAAAAATCAAAAACTATAAAATATTTTAATAAATGTTTTATAACATTTATATTTACAACAGTTTGAGTGAAGATATTTTTCACACACATTTTAAATAATATAAAAAAAAACTTTTAAATAACTAAATAAAACTATCTACGAAAACAGTTAATAATTAAATGTTGCTCTAAGTGTTCAACTGTAAAATTCTGTCTTCAATCACTTAAAATGTTTTTGAAGGGGAAAGATATCTTTCGACATGCACACTTGCACACTTGCACATTGGTGCATGTTTAAATTTTGCTATAAAGCTGGATTCCTATCAAAATCTGGAACATTCTCTCCACTCAAAATACAGTTTATTTTATTTAATGTAGACATACCTCTATTTTTCAAAAATACATCTTCGGATTTTGATTTCACTGTTTGCCTAATACAGCCTAGTACTGTTAAAATTGCATCTTTGAAATCGTATTTATTTAACGTATTTTCCTGTTTTCCTAGCGATTTTATGGCATGACTCACAAAACCGAAAGCTAAATTATATTGAAGTTTCTTATTTTTTAGAAATGCTTGGAAGTTTTTCACTGATTTACTTGCAGGATCCAAAAATTGTATTACAACGATTTTAAATTTTTTAAAATTGAGAGAATCTCCGACCTACCGGTAAAATATTCGGTTAGGAATTATAAAATACAGTTATTTGACTTGCTTGAAGAGGTGTCATTAAAATACGCTATGAGCTCAGTCGGGATTTACAGAATTATATTAAACTTGTCTAAATAATATTATAAAAAGTATGCAAGACCTCGATACGTAAATTTTGCTCTACGTTTTCTAAATAATAAAATAATATACGCATTTTTTATTTACATTTCAATCCACTTAATTTCATAGAAGAACAGATTAATAAAAAAAAAATGTACCAAAACTGAAAAAAAAATCAGAAAACATTTATCTGCTTTTTTTAAATTTTGTTACACTTTGAAAAATGTTGTCACTCGTATTCTCCTTTCTTGCTTTTGTATATTTCTACCTTTTTTTTGTGCCAGTGTTTTTTATTCTTTGGATAGCATAACCATTTCTATTGTATTAATTTGCCCTAATCTCTCTCCTAGTTTTCCATTTCTTGCTTTAATTTTTTTTATGCCATTTTGTAAGATTTTACAATTGTGTGATTTTATCGTTTTCAAGTTTTTGACCTAACAGATCTACGCAAACAACATCAACATGATGATTTTATTCAAAACATGTATAAAAAATATAAAATGGGTCTTATTACTTTTAATTAATCTTACGTTGGCATTTAACATAATAAATCATATTTTTTTATTAATTAAACTGCACAGTATGCTTAAGAGCATACCGACCGCTACCTTGATTTGTAGTATTTTAACAAAAACGGCAACAAATAATTTAGTAATTGATATATTTTTTTATCAGTACATTAAGAAAGGATTTAACTATGACATGTCAAAGTTTTTTTTGTAAAAATATATTTGCAAATAGCAACAAAATGCATTCAAAAATACAGATAAACGCATTTATTTCTATATTTGATGGTTTTTTTTCGGCTATTTCCTAACTATTATTTGACTATGTTATTGTAGAAGCGCATTCAGTAGAAAAACTAGATAAAAACTTTGAAGAAATTTAATTAATAATCTAATTGAATTTAATATTACACGCAACGGTATACTAGCTTTCAAAGCAAAAGTTGCTAATAGTATTAATAATACTTGCTTGTTTATAATACAGCCAGTTAGCTCGACCTAATAGGATTAAGCAATGGTTGCATTTGTGGTATATTAGCTAAATTGTGCTATCATCGAACAGTATGGGAAGGAAGCATGTATGATTAGGAAAATAATATAGTTACGTACTGCAAAAAATACATGCGCAATAACTTCAGGTGATTAAAGCAATTTTCAAAAAGACAAATCTGTAGACATAACCTTGCCACTAACTAATGTAATCAACTAATCATTGACTTAGTTTGTAATTAAAAATTTTTTTTTTTTAATATTTGTAAACTAAAAAAAAAATAAATTTTGTTCATCAGCATCTTGAACATAGAAAACACCATATACTAATATTTAATTAAAACCAAAGTAAACAATAAAAATCTAGATTGTTATATTCTAGTACAAACATGTTCTATAATAGCATATTTTTAAAACTAAACCTTCCAGAAAAAATTATTATGTATTAAGCATGAACCGTTCTTTAAATAAAACAATTCTTTAAAGTAATCATAAAAACTGAACTAATGTTGTTATAAGATTTTAATGTATATAATACTAAATAGTTAAGTCAATCATTTTCTACAACATCATCCGGAAAACAAACTACTACTATTATTCTAAAATAAATAATGCAAAAATAAAACATTTACTTAAAATTAAGGTTAAGTGAATAAACAGTAATATTTGTGATAAACAAATAATAAAATAAATAAATAAAATAAAATACTAGGTGATTTTTAACTAACTTTAAATTGGCAACACTTTTATCTGTGACAATTGATTTGACAGTTATCAGTTGTTTTGAGGTTAGTTTGGTTTGGCAATTTATCATGAATAAACTCACGCAGGAGCAACGTTTTAAATTAATTTTAAAAAACATGGTTTAGTTTGAAAAACACATCAGTGGCGGTTTCAAGGGGGGGGGG
The DNA here is from genome assembly GCA_963932245.1 of Tachinus rufipes. Lineage (NCBI taxonomy): Eukaryota > Metazoa > Arthropoda > Insecta > Coleoptera > Staphylinidae > Tachinus > Tachinus rufipes. The sequence continues at coordinate 37,543,800 of OZ010744.1, forward strand.
GTAATGGGGTAATTACCCTTCCTAATTTTTTGATTATCAATTTTTATTGTTAAATATTATAGATATTTTATATTCCAAACAAATAACATAACCGTTAAATTTTTCCAACGCTTTAAAACGTTAGAAAAGGCCCTTTTCTATGTTGTTTGTTTGTTGTACTTACGAAATAAAATATTTATTTATGTTTTTTTTTAATTACCCCCCCTAGTCTAGTTGGCTGGAAACGCCCTTGAAACACATTAGGCATTACGTGCATTGTATGATGCTCATAATTGTCCATCCGAGCAATTAATTCAACTTGTACATGAATTGAAGCCACGCAATCATCGTTTGCGCCGTACATTTAGTAAATTGGCCAAAGAAAACATTCCTATTGATCTACAATTTTGTTTGAAAATTTTGTTTAGTGATGAAGCACTCTTTTGGTTAAATGGCTATATCAACAAACAAAATTGTTGCATTTGAAGCAATAATTATTCACAAGCCATTGTCGAAACACCATCCAAAAATCCTTACTGATTGGTGCGCTTTATGAGCCGGTGGAATCATTAGTCTATATGTCATCAAAAATTGTGATAGTTGAAACGTTACAGTCAACGGTGAGCGGTACAAAGACATAATTGTCAACTATTTTGTGCCTCAATTGGACAGCAGACGTGTAGTTTTAGCAGGACGGCTCCACATGGTAGGGGTAACTTATAACGAACCGTTGCTCACGGTGGTTAAATACAGAACTAAAAACAAGGTTGTTATATGTATATAAAGTATATAAAAGCATGCAACATGGGTTGCATGCCATGCAATTCAAGTTGCATACCATACATTTGTGTTAATAATGTTTCGTACTCCAACACTCCTCCTTAATACAAATGTTATAAATGATTAACTTATAATTAACAAAGAATTGAACATTTAGAAATAAAGAACATAGAACATATAAAATCTTCATAAACAAAATTGTCTTTTTGTCAATAGAATGTAATGATTACAATAATTAGCAAGTGTTATAATTCTCCTCCTTAATCTATACATTTCAAATTTATTGCATCTAAATCTACTAGTGAACACTTGTTTTTAAATTTGTCAAACTTTGTTTTTATTAAAGGTTTTGTTAATAGATCTGCAATATTATCTTCTGTTGGACAATTGACACATTTAATAACTTGGTTATCAACATTTTCCTTAATGTGATAGGCTTTTATATCGATGTGTTTTGTTCTTACATTAATCCGTTCTTCTTTTATTATTTGTAAGCAGCTTTGATTATCTACATGTATTATAGTGTGCATGTTTGTAACAATAACAAAATCCTTTAAAATAATTTGAAACCAAATGCACTCTATAGTTGTTTCTGCTAAGGCAATGAGTTCGGCTTCAGTGGAACTAAGAGCAACTACATCCTGTTTTCGACAATTCCAGCTTATTAATCCTCCAAGAAGAAAGACATACCTACTGTTAGATTTTCTCGTAATTTTATCTTCTGCCCAGTTTGCATCTGAATATGCCAGCAGATTATCGTTTAAGGATTTAATTTTATCATTTATAGCATTAATGCATAAGTCTTTGTCGATACTGTTTATAGCTTGGTTATAAGTCTGTGGTTCCGTATCCGTAACTAGATAACCGTGGTAGTCTGACAGTTTTGGTGGTAGTACACCTTTATTATTTTTAGCCGATATTCTTGCAGGCTCAATAATATTGTGCTCGTCAGGCATGTTCTCCTTTATCGTAATTATTTAATTTAAATTTTGAATACTCACTACGGTCACTGCCCTCTTCTTCCTCTTGATTTTGCTCCTCCTGAATCCCGTCCTCTTTCTTATCATCTTCTAGAGTTTTGTCCTCTTGAGTGAGTGGGTAGTGGACGTCTGTTGTTTCTGTACTTTTGTTGTTGTTTTGTTCCTTTTTAACGCTATGTTTACAAAATATTACGTCTCTGGAAATTATCACCTTTTTTCTATGTGCGACGTAGCATCGATAGGCCTTGGACTCGAAATCAAAACCAAGTAAAATTCCGTCTTTTGCTTTTGGGTCGAATTTTCTTTTACTTGCATCAGGTAATTTTGTAAAGCATTTCATTCCAAAAGAGCGAATGTTTTTATAGATTGGCTTCTTGTTGAACCATAGTTCGTGTAGTGTTTTCTTTATATTCCGTGACAGTAAACGATTTTGAATAAAATTTGCAGTCATCACTGCTTCCCCCCAAAATAATTTCTCCAATCCGGAATCAAATAGCATACATCTAGCTGTTTCAATCAGGTAACGATTGCGATGATCTACTACTTATGTTGTTGCGGTGTGTATAGAGCTGTCTTGTGACGCCGTGTTTATCAAGAAATTTCTGAAATTTGGCATTTAAGTATTTATCCGAGCAAATTACTTTAACCGTTTTATCAAACTTATTTCTTGTTGCTTCAAAGTAGATTTTAAATTTTTCAAGTGCTTTAAATTTTTCGTTTAGTAGATCTATAGTTAAATAATGACTGAAGTTGTCGATCAATGTGAGAATATATTTGAATCCAGACTTGGTAGGGTTTTCCATTGGACCGCAGATATCACTATGAATGAGCTTTAGAATGTCCGTTGCCCAATATGTCGATTGTTGTGGGAAGGGTCACCTTGCCATTTTTCCTTTGATGCATGCTTCACATACTTGATTGCATTCAGGTTTGTTGCATTTTGAAATTTCAAGTTCGTTACACTCACCTAGCTTCTTTATTACACTTAAATTGCGATGACCTAAACGTTGATGCCAATCGTGGACACATGAGTTTTGTTTTTTTATAAAATTTATTCTTTCTTAGTCATTTATTGTTCTTAACTTGAATTGACTGTAGTGCAGGTCTGCAACTGCTACGCGTTTGTTGCTAAAGTATATTTTAGATGTAGTATTGTTGAATTTAATTTCGCACCCTTGTTTGGTAAGAGATCCAACTGATATCAAGTTTTTCGCAATGCTTAGAATATAGAACACATTATTCAATGTGATTGTTGTAATTTCAGTGAAATTATTCATTACCTGCAAACGAACAGTCCCGCTTCCAGAACTTGAAAGGCTTTTTCCGTCTGCAACACACACAGTTTTTACATAATTTTTTTTATCAAAACTTATGAAGTGTTTCCTTTTACCAGATATATGACATGTCGCTCTTGTGTCAAGCACCCATTTATTGTATCTTAGATTTATACAGAATAAATACTCTTTTTCATCTTCTTTTACAAAGTTGGCCTAGTTTTGTTTATTTTGTTGCCATCGCAACCGCCTGCAATCTTTTTTTACATGTCCCGGTTTCTTGCAGAAGTAGCCTGTAGAGTTTCTGTATGTGTGATGTGGCATTGTTGTGAACTATTTTCAATATTGCACCGTTAATACACGTGATATCTCTATCTTTGCAACGCCTAAACTCTTCAATGATTTTTAATCTGACCAGCGTGCTTTTCCTCCTTTCGAACTTCCAAGGCAGTAATAAGACTGTCATAACTGCTCGGCAAGGAGCTAAGCAATGTTGCATTCATCAAAAATTCCATGTTGATTTCTATCCCCAGGACTTTTAACTTCTGAAATTGTTTGTTGATTTTGTTGACATGCTCCTCAATATTAGACATCTCGTCCGCTTTGCACCTCATAATGCTTCTAAGTATACTAACTCGAGTACTCGGGGTGTCGTTTTTATAAAATTGCTTAAGCGCATTCCATGCGTCTTGTGCTGTTTTGCAACACCAAACTAACTGCAATTGTTTATTCTCAATACTTAAAACAATTGTTGCCATTGCCTTTTCATCAGACTTGTACCATTTTTTAGTTATTGGATCCGAGGAATCTTTAATGATGGCATCCCATATTTCTCGCTCCTTTAGGATCATTTCTATGCGGAATTTCCAGTTAAAATAGTTGATTCCGTTGAGCTTTGTTATACTGTGTCGATCTATTATCTTAAATACTTTGCTGCTGTATACTAACTAACCGAACGAGCACGTGTTTCTAATTAACCGAACAAGCACGTGTTTTTGTTATAATCACTTAATGTTCTACCGTAAATACTTTGTTGCTGTACACTTAATTAACCAAACAAATACGTGTTTCTAATTAATCGAACAAGAACGTGTTTTTGTTATAATAACCTGTTGAATTGTGTAGATATTAAATGTATTGGGTAGATGGATTAAGCGAAGTTTCTGGATTTAATTATAACGTTTATTCAGGTAACTTATAACAAACCGTTACGCACGGTGGTTAAATACAGAACTAAAAACAAGGTTGTTATATGTATATAAACTATATATATAAGCATGCAACTTGGGTTGCATGCCATGTAACTCAAGTTGCATACCATACATTTGTGTTATTAATGTTTTATACTCCAACAGAAATATGTAAAGTCCCATGTCTACACCGATAAACCAGAAACAATTGAGCACTTAAAAGCTAACATTTAATGCATTATTGCCAAAATACAGCTACAGTTACTGCAAATAGTGTGTAAAAATCAGACTTCTACATTACGCCATATATTCTTCAGCCGCGGAGGTCACATGCCCAAAATCATATTCAAACAATAATGTTATAAAATTATCTGTCAAATAAAGCCAATTTCATGGATATTAAAAACATTTTTCAGTGTTTTATTTCAATTTAAAGTCATTAAAATCATTGTTTATATTCTAATGCACATATTGCAGCAGAAAAACACACAAAAACTATTCAAAATGTCAGCAAAATTTTGTTCATTACTTGTAATCAATTTAGACAAAACAGACAATTAATAAAAAGCAAAAAAAAAATGAACAAATACGTTAGTAATTGTTCTGATCAGACTTATTATGATTACAAAAAAACTTGTAAACATTGTAACAATACAATATAAAATTTAAACAAACACAAAGCTAATCAAATTTCTTAGCTTTCCATAACCAACAAAAACTTCTATAAACAACAAATTTATTGCAAGGTTGTTCAAAACCTTTAATACCTTTTTTTTTGGAATGATTTAGTTACTAATCTAAAATAAGCAAGCCAATACTTGTGCATCTAATTCTACTTGGGACAAAACTATTTTAGGCAACGGATTGTTGCAAGATATCTTCTTAAAGTAAATACTAAAAAGGCAAAAGGTATAAATAAAATTCCATCTATTAAATAATTAATTATCTTAAAACATTTGCAAATAAATTAACTCCCATTATGACTAAAATCTACCTTTTAAAAAAAAAAAAAAAATTCAATTTGTTACAAGATTGCAAAATTTAGACCAATTGCACTACTTTTCAATTTGTCAAAAATGATTGAAACATAGATTAATTTTCACATTGTCAAGATCTTAGAACATAATAACTTTATCTCAAATATTTGATATAGATATTGTTCAAAACGTTCCACAACAGATTCGCTGACATTTAGAATTCTACTTTAGACAAACTTAAAATTTGTTTTGCAATAATTCTAAACATTTCCTATTATTTGATAATATATGTCTTGCCCTTGTTGATTGCAAAACTCAGTATACCATAGTTTGTCTAGATTTTAACTTTAAAATTGGTTTTAATCAAATGGATCCAAAACATGTATAAATAAAAAAATGCCTGTAATAAAATAATGCTAGACTTTTTTGACAAAACATTTTGTGTTAAATAAATAGATTTTTTTATAAAATCAAACAAACAAAAGATGGACTTAAGAAAGCTCAAATGGTAAAATTTGTAATAAAATTAATTTTATAATCTTAAATAATAAGCAGATAGTCAAAACATACCAGTACTCAACAACTCCAAAGGAAGCTCACAAAGACAACAACAAACCGAGCATGGTTAACCTTAGTCTAGTACATCAGTACATTTGAAAAAGATGTTAACAATACATTAGAAAATAAAAATTATTCAAACACAAACATGAAAGGTTTTAACAACGCAATAACTGAAACTATACAAAAAAGTTAAAATACCCACTGCCCCGAACACAGAAAAACTTAGACAGAAAAATTTAAAAAAATAAGCAGGGACATATAGCAAGTAATAGAACAAAACAAGAGCATAAATGTATATACGGAATCTTTAATAAAGAAAAATTAAAAATACAAAAAAAAACTACGCGGTGTGGAAGAATTTTGTCAAAAACTGTACAAAAGTTGCCATGTAGATTCGGGATCTATATACACCTACTTATAGACCCATATACACCAACATAAGAAAAATCTTTTGTCAACAAAAAGTCCAAAAACACAATTTTAGACAAACGGGAAAAGGGATAAGATTGACTTGCAACTATTGACCCAAAAAACTTTTGAGTCAACTCTACAATCTATTCACAAAAATAATAACATCAAGACTAAAGAAGAAACTGGATTTTTACTAACCAAACAAATCAAATTTGGCTCAAAGTTTGGATTAAACAACCAACTACAAAACATTAGAATTTTACTAAAAAAATACTAGAGTACAACATATCACTAGCTTTTGCGTTTGTAGACTTCTATAAAGCTGTTGACACATTTGAGTTAAATGCAATTATAAAAGTTATACATTTTTTTTGCATAGATTACAGATATTTAAAACTAATTTATAAAATCTACCAATGCCCAACATAAAAATACTAATCTTATTAAATTTGGACAAAAGGTAAGACACCATATCTTCAAAACTGCTTAAAACCTTTTTGAAATATGCCTTTAAAAAACTCAATTAGAACATAATAAACAACAGGTAGTCAAAAACTTAATCATTTTGTTTTGAGGACAACTTTTGTAATCATAGCTGTCAAACTAAAAAAGTAACAATTGATAAAATAAATTTATAATATACCTTAAAGGTTGATTTGGAGATCAATGTTTTGAAAGCAAAATTAATGACAAATTTGATACCTAGTAAACAAAAATTGACTAAAAAACTATTAGAACGGAAACCAAGAGCCGACAAACGCAAGAGAGGAAGACCTACAAACTGGATCAACTACCTAAAAAGAACTGAAAAAAACTGAATTTAAGGAATCCAAGACAAAAGACGACAAAGAGCTCTGTAGCAGCCTTATGCTACAGTAAAAAAAAACAGGCTGGGTAAACTAACACAATATTGCTAAGTATCACTATATTGCTAAAACAAAGTTTTGCAGACACATTACATAAAAAATAATGTAAAAAAAAGAAACACATGAATATATAGTTTTACAGGATAATTAAGTTTAAATACATAAAAGGTTTAAATATATTACAAATAAGATCTTTATAAGTCTTACTTGTACTAGATTAAGGTAAAAAGCAAACTTAAACTACATTATTAGCTCTAATCTAAAAGTTTAGAAGATTATAATACATATTTAAATAAAATATATATATAAAAAAATATTTTCAACTTGCGTAAATACAATAGAGAGCATTATCTTTACATTTTATCAATTTCTGAATTACATAAGCTGTAAAAACTTATTTATTTATTAAAAAAATATACTTAAACATTTTATTTTGTTTTTTTTTTTTAATTTTTATGAAGTTTTAATCAAAATGTAAATATTTTATTAGTTAAATTAGTTATTGCCATTACTTGATGATGTTATTCGAGAACCCTGCGAGTTGTGATCGAATTATGCTTACGTTTGCACACCAAAATCATAAATAATAAATGTTGAAACGGAAAACAAAATTACCCTGGTATATTATATACCTGTATATAGAATTAAAAAAAAATTAACGAAATAGCTGTATATTTTGTTGTCCACATTTATTAATCACTAATCCCCTTTGCTTAATCTTGTATATTATAAAAAAATTCAGTTCAGTTAATAGACAAAAATACAAAATATTCACGCGCTATTTCAAGTATCTTTACAAATTGATTAATTTTTATATCTTAAAATAAATAATAAATATAGAACAAAATAATTAAAAGTTCAATACTACAGTACAAATGTGTATACTATCTTTGAGAGAAAGAGTTTTAAGAAAAGCGCATTGTGTTCAATAATATTAAATATGGGAAATGGCAAAATCCCTAGCTTGTTTGTGATCCTATTTAGAAGGAGTTGAGTACCAAAAAATAATTATCGGTGCGCCTCTTAATATTTCCTTACTCAACGACGCATTCGCTGTAATTAAAACTATCATTAACATATTATTTTGAAATATATATTCAAAAAGTAACTTCTTAGCTATTATTTACAATTCAAACAAATAAAACCTCTTGCAGCAAATTAAAAACATAAATAACAAGACCTAAAATAAAACAAACTACTGAAGTAATGGTGAGCAGCTAAAAATAAAATAAAAATAAAGCTAGAACTGCTATTAATATTCAATAGAAAATAATTTATACAAATTACTTTCGATTATATGTCTATGCATAATAGATATACAATTGAAACATCAACTTGAAACGTAAGGTGGATTGAGAGGACAACTAGTATGGAATGCATTGTAGCCTAGTATGCCTGGAATTTATTGGATTATTGCAAAAACATCGATCATTTAGTATTTTTAATTGTGAATTAGAAACGGTATGTTGCAATTAGTATTATTTAATATTATGTACGTAAGAATTTTATTTTTTGATGACATAAATTTATTACATTACTAATAAAGTAATAATAAAAGTTTTATTCTGTAATAAATCAACTCCGTCGAGTTTTTGTTGAATATTTAATTTACGGAACAGTATATACAATTTTAAAAATAACATATTATTATCTATTCAATGTCTAGTCTAACACATTTCTATTAATCAAATCGACTACCTAATAGCTACATAAAATCACCCATTTAGAATAAAAGCAAATGTCATTAAATGTAACAACTGACAATTATTTAAAATTTGAAGACCCATTAGGCTTACCAATTAACAACTCCCTAAACTAACTAGATTAGTCCCACTAAAATTAATCCTTAAAAAACATGTACCCACAAAGAACTGCAGTGTCCCCATTCATTATCCATCTATTTCGAGACACCATCTCATCTTAATTTCCCCTTAGCCATTTCCACGCACTACTGGCTCCGACTATTTCATTTCTAAAGAAAATTTACTCTTACAGATACATATATTTTTGTTCCATCCAAGTACTGGATGATAGATAACAAACACTAATTTCCCTAAGCTCGAGATTCGTGTGTGAATTATTAGGGCCACTCTCGGAATAGACCCGATTCCCAGTCGGCGATAAAGACGTGGCAAATTGAAAAAATTAAAATTCCTCTTTGCTTTCTCCGCTGTTGGAATTCTATAAATAAACATGTCCGAGATGTGTTTGTCGTATATATATTTTTCTGTTCTTTTCTTGGAATTCCGGAAGATAGTGCGACGGATGCACTAGAAGATAAGATATACGCATTAATATTTATACTCGCTTGCATTTTATTCTGGGTGGGGCTATTTAATAATTCATCGTTTGGTACATTAATGGGGAATTATAATTATTAATTTATGGCTTTTCGAATCTATTGATTGCGTGCGTGTAATTTATCCCAGGGATTGTTTTTAATGAGTCGTTTAAATGTATTGTTAACGAATCAATGTTATTGATTGGTCCAATTAACTATGATCCCATTTTTTGCAATTTTATGAACTATTTAGCATTTATATCCTTCAATACAGTAATTTTAAACAAAAATAGTACTAAAAGTTATTGATTACCCAATTAATAATATTTTATTTATATAACTATAGTTAAATGATTTTATAAGCAATGTAACAATAAGCAGAGGTAAACTAATATTCCCTTATATGCATTGGAAGGGCTTGCGGCGTAAACAAAGTTTCGGAACTCCAACCAAAGTTTCAAAATATTAATTAAAATAAAATAATACAAAAACAAAGCGATTGAACTACTTATGTTTAATAAATAACTAACTGTAAAAAAAAATTAAAATAACTATTAAATGAAAATCAATATTATTAAGCTGTATTGCTTCTGTTTATTAATATACAATAAAAGATAATTTGTTTTGAATCTTTTATAAATTGATTAAATTAGTGAAGGTTATTTGTGGCATTAAAAAACAAAATTATTATTTAATACATTTATTCTTTAATACTACATTAATGGCAAACGTTTCGGAGATCATCTATCTCCTTCATCAGGACGGAAAATATTTTTATATAAAAATTATATGTTATTTACATATATTACATTTATGTGTAATATGTAAATTTAAAAAAAAGCTGCATATATTTTATTTAACTTTTTTTTAATATTTTATTTTGTTAACATAATTTGATAAGATTATCAAACTGTCAAATTTCTGTTTTTTTTTTGTAATAAGGTATTATATTGACTACAACCAAGAACACTACTACAGAGGACTGCCAATTTGTATGATTTATCTTTTGATACATAGTGACTAATGATTACAAAAATGTAAACTCAAACTTGCAAATTAGATTGACTGTATGTATGTATGTGTAACTAAGCAAAAATGGAAAAAATAGTGAGACATAGAGCCCTTATGAAGATCAACTTCAATAAAACCAAGTAAAAAACTAAACATACCCAAGTCAAACTATAACAATTAAGAAAAAAATAAAAAAATAAAGATTGATAAAAAAGTAAAAGCAGCTGAGCTGCATATAGAAAACTAAAATAAATATTTAAAATGGACATACCACAAAGTCTAAAATCAAAGATAAACAACTAATGCATATTACCAGTACAAATTTATGAAGTATAGTAAACAAAATGCTAATACATCAGAGGGCAATAGAAATAAAAATACTACAAGCATTTCTGACAAACTACAAGACAAACGCATGAAGAAAACAAAAAAATATATAGATATAGTAAATAAGATAACAAGTTTAAAATAGGAATAAGCTGGACATGTTGCCAAAAGATTTAATAATTGAAGTGCAAAGTAATATAAGAGAAGCAGTGAAAAAAAAATCTAGAACAACTATTTTTGAGATAGACCAATCACCTAATAAAAATGCTGGAATAAAATCTCTCGCGCAAAATAAAAAAAAATTGAAAAAATTTAAAGAAAACCTATATCCAAAGAATAGAAAACTCTTAGAAAAGACAAAGAAAATAAAGAAGTATGTATGTTTTTGTTTTGTAACTATAAACTTCTTTCAGATAGACTCAGTGTTCTTAACAACTACTGAGTTTATATAAGCACCAACTTTTGTTTTGCATTTGTGTAAGCAACATAATCGGTTTTACTTTCTGTATTATTTTCTATATTACTACGGCACTTTTAGAGTTTTTAATGCTGCTTATAACAGAGTTTTAAAGTTTTTAGCGTTCTCTGTGAGATTATAAGGTCTTTTAGAAGTCTACTAGGTTGATCTTGTTTATTTACATTTTTAGCCTCTTTCTACAGCCACAAATTGTTTTTCTTTTTCAAATAATGCAAATATTTGAAAAAGGACGACAATTTGAGAGTCACTTAATAATAATAATACTTTATTTACGGTATAATCTTACCATTTACATCTACATCAAATATACATAAACAATGATGTTTTACAATTCAAAAATAAAGAATACAAAAAATAACATACATGAAAGCGCACATATTAAACATTAGTCAGCATGACTCAGCTGACTTCTAAACGTAGATTTAGAGACACAAAATACATTAATATCAGTTAATAAATTATTTGCAAATCTACCGAGTGGATTGTTGAAACCATAATTAGTAGAATGGGTAGACTCACGGAATAAAGATGAATGCCTGCTATGTCTATTATTAGGTGCTACATGGAATGAAAAAGTACCAAGTAGCTCCGGACAATCAATCTCAGACATAATTAAATTACGCAAGAACGACAAATCAGCCCTTTTGCGGCGAATCATTAATGGCGGTAGGTTGTTTACAGATAATATGCCCGATTTATAAGACAATAAACGACAATTTTTTTTTTGAATTTGTTCAATACTACGGTTATGAGTTTCATAAACTGGACTTCAAACTGACGTAGCATATTCTAAATCCAAACGCACTAAAGCACAATATAAAAGTTTTAGTGTACTGGCTGATCCGCAGACATTCTATATACAAATCCTAACATTTTTATGGCACGGTTGCACATGACGTGAATATGTTCAACAAATGTAAGTTTATGATTAAAAATAACGCCTAAATCTTTTATTTGTGTGACTTTGTTCAACACTTTTGTGTCAATTAAATAGTTAAAAAAAAATTACTTAAAGTTCTATGGAAACTTATTGAAAAACATTTTTTATCAGCATTAAAGAATAATTTATTAATAAAACACCAAGTATTTATAGAATCTAAGTCCAGTTGTAAAAGATGGCAGTCATTAAGAAATGATATTCTTCTATACATTTTTAAATCATCCGCAAATAAAAGAAATGACGATGAATTGATATACTGCGGGATATCATTAATAAAAAGCAAAAATAAAATTGGTCTACAATGAGATCCTTGAGGAACACCTAATGAAACAAGAGTGGGCTGTGACAAAAAATTATTAATTTTTACACACTGCGTGCGATTTTTCAAAAAGCTAAATAACTGAGCTTTGCAATCAAAATATTATGACTCACACAATCAAACGCCTTTGAAAAATTGGTGTAGATTGAGTCAACTTGTACTTTAGATTCAAATGCATTTAAAATATCATTTTTAAAACAGAGTAATTAGTAAGTGTGGAACGCCCTTCACGAAATCCATGCTGTTCTTCTATTAAGATGCTTTTGCACATCCATTGCAACTAACCAGTTACAATTTTATTGAACAATTTAGGTATTGCAGATTGAATGCAAATGCCTTTATAGTTAGTAATATCCTCTTTGGCTCCAGATTTAAACAAAAGCGTAATATAGCTTTGTTTCCATATTTGAGAAAATTTAGTTTCATTCAATGAAGCATTGAAAAGTAAGTGCAATGGCTTTGCAATAGTATAAATGCACTTTTTTAACAGTAAAGAAGGAATGCCGTCGGGATCAACGCTTAAATTACATTTTTCAATTTCCTTAAAAACATCATACAAACTAATAGAAAATTTTGAATGTATTACGTTATTATTAAAATTAAACAATGGAGTTGGATGGGTTTTGTTATCATAGACTGAAGAAAAAAATCTGCAAAACTACAAAAAAAGTTGTAAAATAAGCATATTAGAAGCATACAAAATAGACAATATTAAAAACAACAAAAATTACAGCTGCTTCAACAAACAATTAAACAATACATTTCAACACATATACACATTTCTTAAATCACATAAAAATACACAAGCCAATAACCCCTAACACATACAATTGTAACTTTAACCACCAACTATGCAACCAGACACACATAATAGTTACTTCAACCACCAACTATGCAACCTTGACTAACACCTCCCATTACTCATATCATATTTATAACATCATAATATATGTAATCTCAATTGTCTTTCTATCTTTTTATGTTTATATAATAAATAATTTTCTTTTTGTAGTACACCGAAGATGACCTAACAGCCGAAACCGGTCTGTACAAATTAATAAACAAATTACACATATATATATAAAAGTATATTAATACACACCACATAACCTATATAATATAATATATGCACAAGATCAACTCAACTACTTAATAGATTGATATAATAATAGTGCGTGCGTTATAAAACTTAGGTATTATACATTAAATTACGACCAACATTTTTTTCAATGCTTATGTGAATAAAAATTAACTAATTAGAAATAGATTTATCTTATTTTGCATGATTTGAAGTAATGTATTTATTTTTATTAAAAATGAAAAATATAAAATATTATATTTTATTATTATTTTAAATATTTTTTTTTTATATATGCACGCTGATGTCATCTTCTAGGCAATTACTTTAATTTTTCTCATCTTTGTCTTACTTAGCACTACACTGTCGTGACAAACATTTTTCTTGTTTGAAAAAGTGCAATCTAACACTATGGAAATTGTCAAACGTTTCTTCAACAAACTCTGTAATACCTTATTTTGAAGAGTAAGTTTGCAATTTTGGTGACATTGAAGTTAGACATTTATTTATTTTTTTAGATTATTTTGTTAAAACTTAAGCTGCTTTACATTACTAAACTTTGAATATATTGTATCCTACTTTTCTATCTTGATAAGAATTGCATTTTTTGTGCTTGAACAAAACTTTATTTGCAGGCAAAAAATTATGACCCCGGACAAAGAAGGTTAATTAAATTTCTTCAACTCCAGTTGGAGATTTTCATTCAAATACACAAAACAAATTTATATTTTTTAACTAATTTACTTTAAAATACGTCAATTTTGGCTGTTGAAAAAAATTACAAAAATGCTTCTTTCTGCCCAGACCAGTACGATCAAAAAAATCGGTTTTCTGAGTTTTGCGGCGTATACCTTAGAAATTCATAACAAGAAATTTCATGCAAAAGCAAAATAACAAAAGCCAAAGACACAATAATAATTATAATAACGCGCAATTTAATAATCAAAACTTTAATAATAATAATGTATAGTAGTACAACCTATACATTCAGACCTAATATGCAGCAAAACAGTAAGTTTTATCCAGGAACATTACAGAATATTGAAGAACAAGTTCTTGAGGAACTTGATCATTTTTTAGGAGTAACCGCCTCAACAAATCAACAACAGAATTAGTACATAATTTAGGAATTGTAAATTACGCAAGTTAACTAAAAGAATATAAAATATGATTTTTTTTAAATCGTCACAGCAATGGCAATTCCGTGTAACAATATAGCACAAAAATGAATTTAAATAAACTATTTAAGACAAATAATGACTATTTTAAAATAAAATTTTTGATGTATTTGGTCTTGATCACTTAAGAACTCTGAAAGCAAATAATAACTTTGCATCAAATATGTTAATTTTTCCCAATTGCATTTTTTTGCTCTATTATAATAATAATCACCTTAAGAAAAACTCCGATTGTATGAAGAATATAACATTACCCGCTACGGTTTAACAAGTTGTTTAAATTGATATTGCAAACATAGATAATGGTGATGTACTTATCCGATATATTAAGAAAAAGGATTGTAAAGTTCCACAATGCGCAACATGCGTAAATAATGATAAACCGTTAATCAAAATAATAAACACTTTGAACAAAGAAAGAGTTATTACATTTAAGCAATCATTAGCTGTGGTATCGCTCGACAACTATGGGCAACAATGTGAACCTAATTTAAATAATATTAATTACCAAAAACTTCAAAAGTTTAATATTAATCGCATATAAGTTTGCAAAAAACATATAAATGATAAAGAAAAACATGCTATAAAAAAACTAATAAACTAATATCGTGATATATTTTACTTAAAATAATGGATTAACGTTTACTAATAGAGAGTAAAATGACAATTACCAGTAATAAAATATTAGTATATACAGGGTCATTATAAAAGTTTGGGACTATGTAACCATCTAATGGACGTTTGTACCACTCTAGTAAAATAATAAATTTTGGTGTGCGTAAATACAGTTGAAGTTGAATTGTCAAAACAAAAAGAATAATTTAAAAAAAAGCGGCATATTTAAAGTGATTACATAATCCCAGACATTTATAAAGACCTTGTACAAGAACGTACGGGTATCCAGAAGTACACAAAGTTTGAACTTAGCTTCAGGATTTCATCAAATCAAAATATAACAAAAAAATATCCCTAAATTGCGCTTAACACGCAAAACGGTCACTATGAATTTTTGAACGTTTCAGTGCGCAATAGACAATATTTTAAAAGACATACAAAACAAAAAGTGCTTTGTTATAATATTTAGTACGAGCCTTTAAGAACATATAGTGCAATTAATGTATAATAGATCACGTAAATTGAATTTCAAGATTACAAACCGTAATAAAAAAAAAAAAAAAACCAAACACTAAGTGATTCTTAATGTAATTACTCAACAACAAAGAAAGAACTTTTTGCAATAGTATGGGCAGTAAGTACTTTATACCATATCTATTAGGTAGGCATTTTGAAATTTTGTTGGACTATCATCCATTAAAATGGTTAATAAGTATAAAAAAACTAAATACAAGAATAGTCAGATGGCAATTAAAATTAATAAAATACTATTATGTAATAAATTATAAAAAAAAGATACGCAAAACCAAAATGCAGACGCACTTTCACGACTAAAACTAAATGTAAATGAAAAACTCAATGATTTTGATTTTGATTTGTAATGTTTTAACAAAAACATATTTGTTAAAAATTATACTGATAATAAATTAAAAATAGTAGATAAGAATCTATGTTAAATATTTAGATAATAACATAGATGATGCAAACCATACATTCCAATGCAGAGTACCCTATTTTTAATATTTTTATTATAGAAAAGCTTGTAAATACTGAGGACAATCAAATTATTATTACAGGTCAATTATGACACAGATAAACCAAAAAGAGTTACTTTGTATAATAATAATAAAAAAATGAGTTACAACGTACAATTATAAAAAAAAAAAATCACCAAAACGTCATAAGTTTTATGAAAGAATATTTAGTTTTTAGAATCAAATACTATATATATTTTGAGAGTTCTTTTATTGGAAAATTACAAAAATATTTTAAAAACTTAGAGATAGATTTTCTAAAGTGTGCTACTAAATTAGTTAAAATAGAGACTAAAAAAAAACATAGACATATAAACTCAAATTGTCTTCTAGATTTAGATATTAAAAAACAATTAATAAAAATTATGTATTAAGTCACAAAGACAAAGTTAAAATACTCTATCTGCAAATTAATAAAAAAACTACAAAGTAATAAGAAAAAAAAAAACAACAGTTAACAGATGATAAAAATAGTGATATAATACCAATCATTTCTGAAAGAATTTTTATAAAAAATAAACAAATACAATCTAAGTCAATAAATAATTTAAACCAGAAATTGTGACAACATTAAACTCATAACTAAAAAATAGTAGTAAAAAAAATTGCTAACAAACATAATATTAATTATTCTATTGCTGGTTATTCTTTGTCACAATGACGCAAGCTTATAAAATGAAAAACGTAATTAATAACTTTAAGATTTTATATATTAATTTGGGTCTCGCAAAACTACAAAGAATAGAACACATTTTTGTTCACTATTATAACTTGATTCCTAATTTTGGTAAAATTTCTAAAATAAATTTACAACATACATTTTTAAAAAATCCTTAAAGAATATATTAAGCTATAAGCAAGAATTTGATAATTATAACAAAATTCTAATATTTACTATTAATTCAATTAATAATAAAATTAATAAAATAAAATCTTATGTATCTGTTACTAATAGAAATAAAGAACAACTAAATTTAGATTCTAACAATGACAAAATGATAGACAAAATCCTAAATCATTTGCAAACTAATCAATATTTAATAATAAAAAACTAATTAGAACTTAAATATAGTTTAAATACTCAACTTATTATACACAATCAACAATATCAAACATAATAAATTAAATTTAAAATCTAAAATTATGCAACTATCTATAATTCTAGTAAAATATACAGATCATCAAAATATACTAAACAGTTGCAAACGCAAAAGATTTATTTAACCAACTAATTATGTTTTATAATTCAATTTTAGATGTTTAATATATATATATATATATATTATTAAAACTTAAAAATACATTTTAAATATCAGAAATATGCAAAACAACATAGACAAAATAAAACTAATAAAAGCAGATCAAAAATATGACATAATTGCAGTAACGGATATATAGATATACAAAATGTCCCAAATTAACTAGTCATAAAATGAATGCCAGAAACTACAAGCAAATTGAGTAATATTGACCTAATAATGTAGTACAATATTATTTTTAATAAATTTGGAGTTATAGCTTTTTAAAGTTTACAGAAACTTGATTTTTTTTTAATTAACTGTTTTCATTTTTAATATTTTGTTACATTTTTTTGTATACATTAGTTAATTTCTTATTTACACAAACTGTTAAAGTTTGAATTAAAAAAATCTTCAAGAAAATAGTTTTTTAAGATTCATTAGATGTTTAACCTTTTGGAGTTTTTTTTATTTTTAGGTAACTTTTTTGATATTTTTTTTATGAAAAATTTAATTTAAAAACTTGTCTGTCTTTTGACAAATTTTGATCAGATACATGGTTTTTAAGAAAATCGAGTAAAACCAGAAGTCATTATTTTTTAAAAATAATAAAAAATGTAAAAAAATCATTAGCCGTGCACGTCAAATTGAATTTCATAAAGGTTAATATTACTCAATTTGCTTGTAGTTTCTGGCATATATTTTATGACTAGTTGATTCGGGACATCCTGTATATAAACAAAGTATGATTTTTTTTATTACACAACTATAATTTTATAAAATCAACAAAAATGTGAACTGTTCTTAAAATACTGCGTTGTTAAACAATTAATATTACGATCAATATATTAGAAGAGGTGGTCCAGAGTGTTGGCATTTAAGGTCCCTGAACTATCACCTTTTGACTATGGTCTTTGCAGGCATATAAAGATGCAAAAAGATCTTGCAATAGAGATGAACTTGTGAACCAAATTGTGAATGCTGCAAAGCAAATAAAAAGTTCTCAAGACATTGTAGGGTATTAATATAAATTTATAAAAACATACAAACCTTATTCATAAAGCAGACTACACACTTATAAACAAAGAAAAACAGATATATGACAACCACAGAAGTAAATAATCAAACAAACAACTGTAGCACCAGCTAGATTTAAAATTATTTAAAACTAGACAACCAAAATAGCAAAAAAGTCAGTCTCTGCTATAAATTAATGTTTTTTTTTTAATTCAATGACTATTAGTTTAAATGTAATTAATTTTTAAAAACTAGAATTTTTGCACTTTTTAACATTTTGGAAAAACAGGTCCACTATCAACGGAATATTCACTATTTACCAAATTACCGAGAAAGGTATAGAATTCAACAAAACAGTTTTCACGTGCTTTGCCAAACTAACCTAAGCTTAAGCTGCTACCTGACGTAGTGCTGCTTCTGCAAAAAAAAATATACATCCTACACTACACTTTTATAAAAGTAGGAAACAAACTATCCAGCCACGTGCCCATATTAACCATAATAAGACATCTACAAATAATTTGATAATTGATTTATTTTTTACCAGAAACCGCTTCAAAATTTAACATGCAAATATCCACGATTAAAAAAGTTATGAAATAGCCAAAAAACTTATCTAATATAGAAATAAATGCATTTTTCTGTATTTTTGAATGCATTTTGTTGTTATTTGCAAATATAATTTCACAAAAAAGACTTTGAGATATTATAGTTAAATCCTTTTTAAATATACTGGTAAAAAAATTAATCGGTTATCAAATTATTTGTAGAAGCAGCGATAAAGCTAAAGTTGCCGTTTTTGTTAAAATACTACAAACTAAGGTAGTCGTTGGTATGGTCTTAAGGTAGAAAAATGGTCCCATAAAACTATCGTGTAGCTTTTTACGGAAGTTAATTAAGATAATTTATTTCTGTTTTCGGCATTATTATAAGTATAATAACAACATTTGAATAAGCTATTTTGGTAAAAATATATTAATAAATAAAAAAGTTTAGTGGTAAAAATTGTTTAATTTTTTTCAAACTTAGTTCATATTAATAATATTTATATAAAAAAATTATGCCGCAAAAATTATCACAAAATGGTTATTTGTTTGTTTTAAAAGTAGCACCGAAGATGAGGATACTTTTGGGTGTAAACAATAAGCCCACCGATGGCTTTGCCAATTACTAACTAACTAGATTTCTTACTCAAAATGTGATGCGCGTTTGAATGTGACGGATAATAAAAAATAGATCGATTTGTTGTTACGTTTAAAACAAGACTGTTTTTATTACACAATTGGTATTTGGTATTTTATTGGGTGATCGGCGCCATGGGCGGTATTTTACTCCAGTGCAAGTGAAGCGCTCTCGGTGGTTTACCTCAGAACCATTCCTGACAATTCAGTCCTTAAGTCCAGCCCTATTCAATACTATATTGGACAAAGTGATTACTTAAGTCAAAAAGGCTGGAAACAGGTACCGGATAGGCATTAAAAAGACAAAAATTGTATGCTATGCGGATGATGCGGTACTGATCTCAAAAAAGAAGATAGCTTGCAAAGGATGCTCTTCAAGTTTGAAGAAACCGCTTCAAAATTTAACATGCAGATATTCACGACCAAAACACAGTTCTTCACAATATCTAAGGTACCGCGTAGATGTAAGCTTGTCACTTACAACAAAAACGTCAAACAAGTCATGCACTTAAAAAAAGGAGTGAAAGCCAAAACAACAATTGCAGACCTAATATCGGGGTACCTGAGCAATATAATATGGCAAAACAAGCACATGCCTGTAGAAAGCAAAATAAAAATCTATAAAACATGTGGAAGGCCTATTATGACATACGCAATCAAAACCAGATCAGAATACGCTACAACAAAACGACTCATAAGATCAACGGTAGGATGCAGTCTCCGAGACCACATAAGAAACAAAGAAGTTAGAGCAAAGTGCAACATTGACGTTTAGAAGGCGGGAGTAGAGAAACCATGTAGACAGAATGAACAAACTGCCAACAATTGCCAGAACGGAGCTACCGAGATTAAAAAGGCCCCCGGGAAGATCACCAACAAAGTGGTATAAAAACTAGAGCTTAGCGTTTTAACTGCAATTATAAATGTTGACAAAAAAACAAAATTTAATCTTAACTAAAAAGAAAAAAAAACATTTTTTGACCGGATGTTGGTCTTTTCTAACATAATTTTAATATTTAAATGCCGGTTTTTAGAATTTTTTATTTTTTTATTTTACAACTACTAAATTTGCTAATTTTTACTTTTTAAATGATGCAGTTCTTACCAATGTACAAAAAGTTTGTATTTTTAATAATATTTTTATACTTTATGTCTGGATTTTGCTATTTTTGACGTTTCATGTACAGAATTTTGCACTTGTCGACAATTTATGACAGGATTTTAAATCATTCTGATAGTATTTTATGATCGCACTTTGTTATTTTTGACTTTTTATAAGAATAATTTTGCACTTTTTACTGGATAAAAAATTTAACAAAATTGTGTATAATTTTTGTAAACGATCTTTATAACTGCGTATAGCTGAAATAGGCAGCGGTAATCCTAATTGATATTAAAAAGTGCTCAAAAATCAGAAAGTTAATTAAAACAAACTTGCTCTGCCGGGACGTTTAACTTTTTTATATTTCAACAAACTAATCTTGCAAGAACAGGCAAAAAACACTAAATAAACCCTGAATACTGTCTTAACAAATTTTTATTTTTGAAGATCTTATTTAATTTTTTAAAAGTTGAATTAACAAATTTAAAGATTAGATTTATAATTTTAAGGTCACATTAACATTTTACTGGTAAATTTAACATTTTGAAGACCGGATTTTTAGTTTATTAGATTTATACTTTTTACAACATGCATTAAAAATTAGATTTTTAATTAAATTTAGAGTTTTACAGACCAAAATAACAAATTAACAGTAAAATTTGATACTTTAAAGACTTATTAAATTTCTAAAAGGCGCATTTAAATTTTTTAAACCGGATTGACAATTTTAAAAGCAGGATTTATAATAAAAGTTAAATTTATTACTTTGAAAACTATATTAACGCTTTAAAAATTTGGCAATTTTAAATTTTGCAGTAGAATTTAATAAGTTGGTGGCCAGATTATCTGAAGGCCGGGTTTACAATTTGTAAGACAAATTAATAGTTTAACAGACAAAATGAAACACGTTGTTAATTGGATTTATAATTTTAAAGGCCGGAATTACAATTTTAAAGACCGGATTTATAATTTTAATGCTAAATTAACAGTTTGGTAGCAAAACTTAACACAATGGTAACTTAATTTTTAATTTAAAATTTAAATTGTACACATTGCTATCTAAAAAAAAAACTTTAGTAGTGAAAACTAACAATGCAATAAAAAAAAATAAACGTAATAAATAGAACTATTAAATGTAATTAATAAATTTAAAAATGCTTATTTCATTTTAATGTTTGATAAACATTTATCAGAAAAATGTATTATTTTTTGTTAATTTTAATTAAAACGATCTTGAGCGTGCGCATTGTAGATAAATATTGTTGAATGTCCAACCAACGAAGCATCTTACTTGTCTCTGTTATCTCATTTAAGTGTTTTTTTTTATATTATAATATGTTTTGTTCTAATACTTTTGGCGTTATCTAAGCATCTTGCCAATTGGATAAATGCTTAATATTACCGATTGATGCAGACGTTTAGTATTAAATTGCAATAGATGGAGTTATTGTCGTTCGATTGATTATTAACATCAACAATTGCACAGAAATATTTATTCAAATTTTTCTTTTGTTATCATACAATGCCGCAGTCATACAAAGCACACTAACGAGGTTTGTAAAACCAAAACAATTGTTTGTGCTTGACTTTTGGCCGCTGTGATCGTTAGATTAAGTTTGAATAAATTATTAATTAATTTTTAATCATAGAATTATTATAGAACACTAAAAAAAAATATAGTGTCAAAAAAGTTTCTATTTGTAATCAACAACATTAGAAAGCAACTTACAAACAAAACTTGAAATAAAATAAATAAAATTAATGAAAAAAAAAACTAATTCTATAATGAATAAACAAAATAAAACAATAACTAGCAACAAAAAAGTAACTCATGCTATAAATTATTACTATACCAATATTGGACTACAACAAATATCCTGCAGTTGAAACAAAAATAACTATGACAAAAAAATAGATGAAGAAATAAAGATAAAAATTAAATATTGGTGACCTTTACTATGTGATAGTAATTATAAAATAAATAAAACATATATATTTAAAAATCAAGTATTAACCTTTACAAGGTCATCATCTGACAATGATACAAATAAGTATGAATTCATATTTGTTTGTAAAACAGTTATAAAGTTAGTCGTTGCGCACATAAGTTTTACTTAACAGTTAGTTAGCTCAATAACTATACCTTAAAATTGTTGCTCTACTTGTTAAAATGTTTTTTAATCACTTATTACTTATTATTGTTACCTAGTTAAGCTTTGAAAACACTGATAATTATTAATATTTTTAAAATCAATTGGGTGGTTGAGAAACTATTTTTTTTTTTCAATTTTGAATTAGGTGCATTAATGAATACAAGATATATAAATTTACTTAAGTACAAAGAATATAAAATAATTTCTAATGAAAAGATTATATTTTTTGAGCACCTTCTGTTATACAGTATTAACAAAAAATATAAATAGATATTAGTTTCAAAAATGTCGGGAATGTATAGATAACTACTGAAATACAAATTTGATTGACATTTCAAACGTCTAGACTTTTTTTTTAATATCTCTATATTTATATATTTATACTTGGAACTGGTCCAACCCATAGTCCAACCGTTCAATTATAATAATAATTTTATTAAACAAAAGATAAGCGTTGTTGCGATTAGAAATATATAACTTGTGAATATCTGACCAACTATAACATTTCGTTTAAGTAGATACAAGATCTTATTTATTATTAATATCGTCAATTCCTGGCGGCACCTGCGCCATTCAATTTAAAATCGCAATCCCTTTGCATTAGCTCTGGAGCTCCTGGTGGGTGGAAATTTCAATTTTGATTTCCAGCAGCACTGACTCAAATCGAATTCCATCTAATCTCGGCCCAGTAAACATGAACACGGATCCCGGAGACAACTTTTGTATAAGTTGAGTGTTAATTTCTCTGAAACGCCACGTTAATATAAAATCAAAGCCGAGAGGCGAGCCAGCAAGGGAAACGGGAAAATACCACGCAGAGAATTTCCACCACGCCCGGAAAACACTTGCCCCCTCTTTGTTCGTCGCAGGGGAGCAAATTGCACATGTCATTGATGCGAAATGCGGCCGATTCGATTTGACGTGTTGGCTTAAAATAAGGGTAGATGCGAAAGAATAGTACAGAGAAAGAAGGGAGATAAATTCGGAGAAGATGTTAAGCTTATTTGTGGCATCTCTCCTCTACATTTTTTTTTTCTCTTTGATATATAGGGTGAATTTGTAATTTTTCTGTAAATCTAACGATCGCCGCGTTATTTGTTCTTGCATTTCCGGAAAAGTCTCGTGGGACTCATGAAATTCTGCATAACATTTGAATCAGCGCAATAATTTTATCACAAACATTTTATATTATAAAGAACAACAAGAACAACATCACTGTTTGAAGCGGGAATAGGTACTTTCAAGCAATTATAATCAAATCAAATAATTATAATCAAGTTGTAAAATAAGTATCTTAATTAACTTTATTTTTCAATTAGAGTTAATATAATTTAATGTAACTTGGTATAATTATTTAATATGATAATTGTATTAATTTTCCTTATTGCTTAATTTTACTATGAACACATCTGAATAATTTTTAACACAACAATTTCTCATGAATATTTTATATGACCGCATATTTGAAAGTAGTTTCTTTTTTTTTTTAATGGATTTAAGCATATAGAATAATTGAGACTTACAAGTCTTTCTGCATCACGCACCCTTCCAGGAACTGTAAAATTTAAATTCTGCTAACGTATTTTTATGTACCTTGCACAAGAGAGTTGATTTGCCGTTTATCATATTTTTGTAGTATTTTAAGTTCCCCCATAGCCAAGTAAATATTCATGGTGTATAACTCACAATTATTCAATATCCTTATCGAGTCATAAAAATAGCAAAGTGCATTGACATCTTTTTTATATTTTATTATTTATACATATCACATAAAAGTCATTAAATAGTATATTATGTTCTAAATAATATAAGTATGACCATGATTGGTAATAATACAAAACCACAAATCCACTAAGACTCCGTATTGAGTACACTAACTATATTTTGTAATATTCAAATTTTTATTTGTACAGTATCTGCGAGTACGATACAATGTTATTTAAACTAAAGAAAGTTAATTTTTTTTAAATCTTTATGTACATATTTATATTGCTTTGTGTATCTATGAGAGAAGTGATTAGAATTGCATAAGTAGCTCCTTTAAAAGCACAACACAGAAAAAATTGTGTTAAGGATATCTAATCATTTGTATGCTTTAATACATAACAACCTCTTTGATTTATATCGTCACAGAGCAACTTTCACATGACGTATGGCTAATCGTCGTACCTAACACACAAAAAAACATTAGGCATGTATCAACAACAGATTTTGTAACCTTGGTGGTATTGTTTCCACCGTTTGCAAACTTAAAATGTTACTTTAATAACTACTTAATTACTTACTGACCTTTCATATTCTTTGCATGTGATTTTGTCTTCACTACTTATTGCTTCTTATAAGTATTTATTCAATCGACAGCACACACTTTCTCGTAGGTTTTTGTGATATAGATAAACTTTTCATGTTACATCAACAAGATATGAATTGTTTTATAAGACTACTACCACTAAACTTTAATAAAAGTTTTTTGCTTTTACCATCATTCACAATTACGTTACTTTAAACAACTACAAGTTACTGCTGCTTTGACCTACAACATTAGCTATAACTGAGTCACTTACGCCTCAAAAATTATATAAGTCTTGTTTGTTGCTGAATTTAACAAATTTAGGCCTCATTTGACTCTGTTTACATACATGTACTATCGTTCCGTATTGCCCACACATAAAGGTATCTGAAAAAAATGGTTTAAATATATCTTTTAACCTGACCACGTACGTAGGGTAACTGTTGCATTTAGTACCAATTTCACATTTAAACTCTTGCAATAGTCTCTGTCTGCCATGCAGTCCATAATAACTTTTAATTTTATTTTAAGGAATTATATGCTTCATAGAACAAATAAACCAAGATTTCTAGCTTATAAAAATTAAAACGTTGTTCTTCTTCTGTTGTTTGCCTAGAAAGCTGTTGTTTGTTGTCGTCCTATTTGCATAATAAGAAACGTGTTTACCACAATAAATCACATTTGAAATTTGGTAGTTTAACAACAAGTATACCACAAGGTCCAGTGCTTTTATTATCTATATTAATGATTTCCTCAACTTTTTAAAAATAAACGGGTTGTTATTTTTGCAGATAATATTATCATCTTATTTAAGCATAAAAACATTGCTATGGCATAGAGATAGTTTTGCAGTTATTTTTTAACTTCAGAAATCTATCACTCTTACATTTTTGTTACAAAAGCATCAGAAAAGTAGAAACAATAAAGTTTTTAGGTCTGTATATTGATTCAGATCTGAAATGGTCAATGCATGAAGATGCATTAGCAAAAAGTTATGCAGAAATAGTTTTTTATTAAGAAATTTGTGCGTTACTTTATATCCGTCTTAAAAACGGCACATTTAACATACGGTTTATTGATTTAGGGACATTCTGCTATTTACAACAAGATGTTTTTTCAACAAGTTGGTAATTCCAAAACTTAGTTATAAAGATGATTGTTTAAATTATGTTAATATTATTATTATTATATGTCTTTATTTACCCAAAAAAAAAAAATATAAATTCAATATATCAATATAATCAGGCGAAGTTCAGTTTTACCGCAGAAACGGTAAACCTGCTCTTCCATTTAACCTGAAAAATTAAAAATAACAATACATATTTAAATTTAAAAATATTCATTATATAAACATAAAAACACACTTAAACATTAACAAAACTAACACATTTTTAAAACATATATATTTATTGGTTTTCTTGAAAATATTTTTTAAAAACTTTTTTTGTTTTAATACTGGTAGAGCTTTAATCCATTGAGATATTGCAATATACAACTTTAGGACATTTTAAGAAAACAATCTTTTAGTTCTAAATCGAGTTTTGCGGTTATAAGAATTATAATTTTATGATAAAGTGTACAACAATAAAGTGAACGTTGATTGGCCATATTTAACCAGCCCAATTTGCATGTTCCTTCAAAAGTTCTGCATGATCTACGTAAGCCAAACATAAATCTAATACACAAGTTTTGTATTCGATAAATTCTTTTCTTAGTTTTTCCTTTAATGCACGTACTGTAGACAACGTCTGCAATGTTAAAATTACTTAACACAAGAGCCCCACAAAGTAGTTTCTTAGTATTTATACTCAAAATATGTTTATTAAAAATATCAATTTCAAAGCACCAAAAGCCTTGCTAGTGCACCTCTAAATATGATCTTTAAAACAAAGATCAATATCCATAGTTACTCCCAAACTCCTAGTGCTAATGTCAATTGGTAATATATTATTATCAATCATTATCATTAATTTATTTTTAACAATTTTTTTTTGCCAAATAGAATAATTTTAACATTAAAAACTTAAATTTATGAAAAAATATTCTAAACTAAAAAACATCCATAGACGCGTTTCGAGGACATTGCGTCTCTTCTTTATATATTTTAGAATAATTTTAGTTTTTATAAGATTAATTTTTAATGAGTGTTTGTTTGATATTACATATAGGTTTCTTAAGTTTTTACTGACTTTGTTGTTTGTTTTATTTAATTTAAAGGAGTAAAGTAACTGTGTGTCATCGGCATATAAAATTGATAAACAAAATTTTAATAAATTTGTCAAAAATTAAGAATAAATACTAAATAAGGTAAGACCTAATATAGATCCCTAAGGCACCTCTGCTACAACAGCCCTTAAATCACTGATGCAGTAATCTATCACTACTCTTTGTTGCCTGTTTTCAATATAATTTTTTTATTAACCTAAGAGAATTTTGACCAAAACCAATGTGATAAAAAATTGCAAGCAATGTTTTGTGGCTAATAGTGTCAAAAGCTTTGCTGAAGTCAACTAACACTAGTAAGCTTAAGAGGTCTCAATCTGTGGTTTCAAATATACTGTCTGTAACATTCAGCAAAACAGTTGAACAACTATGATTAGCTCTAAAACCAAATTGCGTTGCAAGTAAAATTTCAAAATTATTTAGGTTTGATCTCAAAGTCAAATTTTTTTCAAAAATCTTAGAAACTGAAAAATAATTGGTCTAAGCTGTTTAAAACTTTCTGGATTTTTTATCTTTGGCAAAGAATAACATTTGCAATTTTCTATAAATCAAGAAATACTGACTGTTCTAAACATGCATTAATTATATAACACAAACATTGAATTATATAAGAGCAGCATAGTTTCAACATATAAGCTGTTATTCCATCAGATCCAACTGAATTGGAATTTAAACTAAATAATATTTTTAAAATTTCTTCATTTGTAGTAAATTTAAAATTAAAATTTTTATTAATATTAAATTTAATTAAATTTGTATAGTGATTGATAAGTGCATCATTGTCGTGACTTTGTATAGAATTTATAAAGAAATGGTTGATCTTGTCAGCATCAGTTAAATTATCAGGCAACTTATTATATTGTTTTGGCGTGATAATGTTGTATTTTCTAAGATTATACCACATATTTTTAAGATTATTTTTTGCAATTTTATCCATAAATGCACAATTCTTTCTTTTGACAGCAAAATTTACTATATTACGCATGCATTATGCAAGTTCCAGTCAGCAAGTAATTTTGAACATTTATATGCATTGTACATGTTATCTCTAGTACGCATTATTTTAAAATACAGTTGTTAAGATATGATAACTTAGCAGGTATGTTAAGTTCATATACAATATTTATAAAAAGTGTATTAACAAGGTCCTGAAGGAAGTGAGTAGAAAAAAAATAGGAAAACTTTAATATGTTTTATATATACAACTAGTCTTTTTAAAATTACATTTAATCTCACAAAAAACTAAGTTAAAAATCATCGTGTATTCTTAGTTCACTATGAAAAATAACATTGATATTGTTTGAAGTAATTAAAACGTCAATTAGAGTAAAAAACTTTAAAGTTATTCTAGTAGATTCACTAATGCATTGTTTAAGTTGGTAGCACTCAAAAATATCTACAAGCTGAGCTGAGCTGCAATGGCTCAGATTTAGTAAATTTATATTTAAATTGTCATATTAGCCGGCAATTTATCATAATTCTTATTTAAAATGCATAGTTAATTTTCAAAATAGTCTAAAAATGCTATGTAATTAGAAATAGGAGGTCTATATAATACTCCAAACAAGTAACAATTATCATCAAAAGAAAATTTAATAAATAAACATTCATGTTCGTGTATAAAATTTCAGAAGTGTACAAAATTTTTAGGTATACAAATAGATGACAAGCTAAAGTGGACCGAGCATGTAAAGTATATGTCAACCAAACTTTGCAAAATATGTTACCAATTAAGAGTATTAAAACAAAATTTGACATTTGAAGTACTGAGAATGGCGTACACTGCAAATTTTGTCTCCATTTTTCGATATGGCATTGTATTCTGGGGAAACATGCCAAACTTACAAAAAATATTCATTCTACAAAAGCAAGCACTTAGAATCATTCTTGGTTTCAAACCAAATGAATCATGCAAATCTCATTTTAGAAAAAATAATTTACTTACTGCTCCTGCAATATATATTTTAGACTGCGTCCTTTTTCTGCTCAAAAATAAACATAAGTATACGGAAAATCAAATTTCTCATTCCTATAACACAAGGCACAAAACCGATCTAATGTTTGAGATTCATAGGCTAACCAGTACTGAAAAAAGCGTTTACTATACCAGCATTCGGTTTTTTAATCATCTACCACCTGAATTAAAATCTGAAGGTAACATTATGGCGTGTAAAAAAAAACTGTCACTCATATTAATTAATTTAGAACCTTATTGTATAGAAGATTTTCTCAATAACAAATTTTAAAGTCTATTTTTGTTTATTAATGCTTTTCTGACACTATTTTATACACTAGGTACCCATTGTAATCTGTTTGTTGTTGTGATGTTGTACATATGTATAAAATAAAGAGTCTTATTATTATTATTATTATTATTAAAATTAATTAGCTGCAGCGTGGATTAGTTTCTTAGATGCTTGCCTCTCATGATGGGGGTCCTGAGTTCAAATCCTACTCTGCTAATATTATTTGTGAGTTTGTTTACCGCTTTAACCGCTTTGGTATTTATGATTTTAGCAACAAGCAAATTTACAAGCAATAATCATCTTGCTTCATTTTATCACTCAAACTCGGAAGGACCTCCGGCCTGCTAATACCAGGTTGGTGAGGTCGATAAAGTAGAAAAACGCTAATTTCATTTTATTTAAAGTTAATTACATTTCCTTGTATGTATAAATATTAGTGTATAAATTCAGATCAATAAATTTTAATTTCATGAAAATAATCATTCACATAATACTTGGAATAAAGTAAATATTTACCCAAACCAGCAAAGATTGTCAAAATCACATATGAATTAAATTTTACAATTTGATTTCAAAGCATGTTAGAAATTCACCTGAGAAAACTTTCTTAAATTATATGTAAGACTATTTAATAGAAAAAGTTTTTTATTTCACTGAGGATTTTGATTCTAAGTTTATTGCATTTTTTTTTATCTCTATTTTTATTATGTTTTAATTTTTGTCTTTCTTACTTGAATGATTTAATGTATATTTTATTTGTTAATTCAAAACCAAATTATTTTACTTGAGTAATACTGTTTGTACTTGGCACTAATAAATTATTATTATTATTATTATTATTATTATTATTATTATTATAGTGCACACCAGGATGTAGAAAGTTGTCTTGTGGTTTCTGTAACTAAATTTTAGCTACGCCCCAGTTAGAAGCATATGTTTTAATTCGGTTTCTGCTAAATGGCCAAATAATGCTAAATCCCGTCTATAGACCAACATTTTCTTTAATGTCAAAAAAGCATTTTTTTGTGCTTTGATTTAGGTAAATTTTGCACTTTTTTATAAACTTTGTCAAATGTTTTGAGAACATTACAAATTTTTTGATCTACTAATAAAAAAATTTGTTAGGCCTAAAAACTGTTGTATTTTGGGAACATCCATTAGACGTGAAAAAACTTTATTGCCTCAATTTTTGTGTTTAGATGGCTTATTTTTATTTAAACTAATTTTATTACCCAAATTATCAATTTGCTAACAAAAGAAATAACAATTACACAAATTTAATATAAAACTTGTCGGTTTGAGCCGTGTGAACACCAAGATTAATTAAACCATTTTTAAAGTTTGCTGATGATGATAAAACTTAATGCATTGTTGATAACATTCTAGAATATTGCAAGTAATTACAATGCCTTTCTGGAGTAATAAACGCCGTTTTAGAAACCAAACTTTTGCTTCTAGGAATCTAATTGCCAAATTTAATGTTGTAAATAGACCAAATTTTCTCAATTTTTTAAGTTTTAATCCACTTTTAGTACAAGAAATTCACACACGTTTTATAATAATAATAATTAGTAATAATTCTTTATTTACGGTATAAGTAAAACCATTTACATCTACATAAAAATACAATAAATATAAACAATATATTACATATATAAAATAATCAATATAAAAAACAAAAGCAAAAGATCGACATAAAAAACATAATATAATATAAAATACCTAACATTTAATCAATATGACTTAATTGAATTTTAATCATAAATTTAGAACAAAAAGAATTGTAATTGTTTGTTAAACAAAATCTACAAATTTTACCAATGGTGTTGTGAAATCCATAATTAGTAGAATGTGAAAAAATTCTCTAAATAATAAAGTCTGGTACGTCGTTCACTAATAGGAATGTAGAATGGAAGAGATACAAGTAACTCAGGACAGTCTACTTTAGACATCACTAGACGCAAAAATGAGAGATATAATCTTTTGCGCCAAAGTTTTAGTGATGGTAAATTGTATAGTAAAGCAATGTAATTGCGATTAAAATTAACCGACAATATACCAGATCTATAGGACAACAGACAAAAAAAATTGTTTTGGACACGTTCAATATTCTGACTATGAATTTCATAGAAAAGGTACCAGACTGACGGAACGTACTCTAATTGAGAGCGCACCAAGGCACAGTATAGTAATTTAAGAGTACTACACGTAGCTGATATGCTCAACAAACGTAAGTTTAAAATCAAAAACTACACCCAAGTCTAAGTAATTTGTGTCACTTGTTATCATGAATATAATCGTACAAAATTTTGATTAGCGTTCTATTAAAACTGATTGCAAAACATTTATTAACATTAAACAAAAGGTTATTAATAAGACACCAAGCATTAACAGGGTCTAAATCTTGTTGTAAATGATTACAATCATTGATAGATAAAATAGTTCTATACATTTTTAAATCATCTGCAAATAATAGAAATGATAATGAACTAATACAGTCAGGGAGATCATTGATAAAAAGTAAAAATAAAATAGGTCCGCAGTGAAATTTCTGAGAAACACTTGATGAAACTACAATAGGTTGTGAAAGAAAATTATTGATTTTTACACACTGCGTTCGGTTTTTCAAAAAGCAAAATTACCAAGAAACCACTGCATTATGAAAACCCAAAGCACGAAACTTAGCAATCGAAATATTGTAGCTCACACAAGTGTAGATTGACTCTCACAAAACCCATGCTGTTCTTCTACTAAAATACTTTTGCACATCCAATGTATTTGACCAGTTATAATTTGATCAAATAACTTTGGGATAGCAGATTGAATGCAAATGCTTCTATAGTTTGTAATATTTTCTTTAGCACCAGATTTATGCAATAGCATAATATAAGTTTTTTTCCATCCATCAGGAAATTTAGTTTTATTTAATAAAGCGTTGAAAAGTAAATGTAATGGTTTTGAAATTAAATAAATACAATTCTTTAAGAGCATAGAAGGAATGCCGACAATGCCGTCAGGTCCAATGCTAAGATAAGATTTAAGGCTTAGAATGCCATTAAAAATATTTAGTAAACTGACTGAAAAATTTGTATGAATTACTCTTTTATCAAATTCAAACAATGGAGTTGGATGAATTTGAGAATTATAAACTAAAGAATAAAAATTAGCAAATTTGTTAACAAGATTATCACTATTAGTACAGGTTTGATCACTATAGTTTATTGTAGTTGTAAAGCATTAGTTTTTCTAGTTTCATTTACAAATCTCCAAAAATGTTTTGGATTAGACCAAATGTTATTCTCGGTGCGTAAAATGTACTGCTTGTAAAGACGTGCGTTAGGATTTGAACATGAAGTCCAAAGAGAATCAAATTCATTCATAAGAAAGAAGTTTTGAAGATTTAAATCGTTTATGTGCAAGTTTTTTTAGTTTAGTAAGTGAAATTAATTCCTAAAACCAAATAGAAAAATTGTTGTCATGCCACACTTTTTTAGGTACATAACAATTAATTGCATAATTCAAAACAGAATAAAATAAATCAACAGATACATTAATATCACAGTTGTTAAAAAGAACAGACCAATCAATGTTCAACAAAAAATCATTGATTGCGCTGTAGTCGGCACATTTAAAATAATTAAAAACGTAGTTACAATTTAAAATATGACAAAAAGTATCACATTTGACATCTATCACATTATTATGTTGACTTATCTAATAAAACATCTACAGCGTTTATCACAGTAATATTATTACAATCATTTGTAAAACACAAATTTAAAAATACTTCCATACTATTTGGTATAGTTAAACATTGAACACAGTTTAAAAATCCAAACAAGTTAGCAACTAAATGTCCAGGGTAGTTTTCGTTACAAGTTACTCCAGTTTCAAATTCAGCATTAAGCCACGTTGCTTCTGGTAAATTGTAATCTCCTAGTAGAATTAACTTACTATTAAGAAAGACATCAACAAACGATTCGACGGAGTAGCAGTAATCAGCATATTTATCAATAACCAATCGAAGGGATAAATAAACTGCACCAATTATGTACGATACAAATTTAAAGTTGACAATTACAAACACATGTTCAACACTTAAATATGGCGGATGTAGTAATGTACACTTTACATGACTTTTAATTACTTTTGCTTAATTTAGGGCTAGTTTAACTAGACAGATCACATCTAAATAGGTTATAACCAGTTAGTCATAGTTCTGAGTCAGTAATGTCTTCAAATAGCCAAGTTTCGGTTAAAATAATAATGTCATAACTTGACAAAACTACAGCTAACAAAAGTTTGGTTTTTATACTTCCAACGTTTTGGTAGTAAATTAAGAAGCCGTTGGTATTTCTGGAGACGGGTCCAAACTGTTAAGTAAATTTAAGGTCCAAAAATCCCCCGCAGAAGTTGCTGGTAAATTTTAAATAGTTAATAAATTTCGTGACGGCAATGTTTGCCGGCTAAAAGTTTTTAGAAAGAACTAAACCAGCTTAATCGGTTGGAATAGATACTTTAAAGCTGCTGTAGTTTCTAGATCTTACTACCAACTAAACAACATCAATTAAAACAGATAGTAGTTTACCTTTGATATAGTTTGCAATTTTAGTTTTATTTGCTCCATGCTTAAGTTTTGACACATGGACATATGAAGGAGGAACGTAAACTTGTAGCTGGTCATTGTCTGGATCACATTCAAAAATTGTTGGAATTTTGTGCTGTACTCTAGGTTTAACTGATTGTGAACTACTAATAGTGGTAGAAGTACTGGATAAAATTGTTTTTGCCTGTGGCAATTGAATTAAATCAGTATTAATAACAGACCTAATAGAAGCAGGCTCAAGTAGACGGCAAGATTTTAAGTCTAAAATTTCCATATCTTTCTGAGCTATGTTCTCCTTCAAATAAGAAGAATTTTGTAAATTAAAAGTTTATTATTAGAGCGAACTTCATCTAACAATACTTGATACAACATGATGTTTTCTTTGTATAGTTTGCATAGATCAGATTCCGATTTAAAATTAAAAAAAAAAACACCACAAAGACATTTTTTGTAGCAAATAGCACAGCTATTATGAAATATAACTCCACAACCACTACAAGAAATTTTAGATTGTGCTATACTGTTACACTTGCAAAGCCCAGTCATAGTAAAAAATGTAAATGTAAATATAAATGTAAATAAAATAAAATATGTAGGAAAAGGTTAAAACAAGGAGACAAATTTCACACCAGTACGGTCTATCACCTGGTGACTCACTTTGAAACAAACACGGATAGACCACGGAAAGGTTACAGTAGAGACAACGGAATAATTAAAAACAAACTTTAAAATAAAATTATAATATAAAATCACAAATTAAAACTCTATGTTACGCCACTGGTACGAATAGTAAGTAAATATGCCGCAAACGGCGTGGATGTTGCAACAATAATTGAAGGTTAATTTATTAACAACAATGCATATCAAAAAAAATACAGCAAAAAAATCAATAATTTTATCAACTCCGACAAATTAAAAATACTTAAAAAAGTCCCTACAAGTACTTTTCAACAAAAACTAAAACAATTTTTATAGAAAGCAGAAATTTTTTTTTAAACTTATTATAAAAAGCTCAAATTAATTTAAAATATACGGTTAACCACATAAGGAGGTTTTATCCATTAGATCGGTAGTATCGTATATTAATTGTTCAATTAAAAAACTCACTATTTTGTAATTTTACTTGGTTGCAAACTATTGGTTAATGGTTCAATATTATGAAAGATATACTGGACAAATTTGCTATAGATGTCACTACACAGATGAAGTTAGAAAATCCTTTTAAAATTAATTATTTTTAATTTAACGGAGTAATCTACAAACAAAACGCTAGACTGCTAATGGGATCACCGCTTAGCTCCTTTCTAGTTGACATTTGTATGACTCATTTGGAAAGAAAGTACTATCATCTCGGCTAGCTAAACCATACATTCATTTTTAGTTTAGATATGTAGGTAATATCTTAACTTGCTTCAAATGCCCACAAAAGCAACTCTCCAGTTTTTTACAATTTGTAAATTAAATTGTAGGTAAATTTGCAACAAAACATGAGCAATTAATAAACATTGTTAGAAATGGGTATGTTAATGTTTAACCTTTTAAAGTTTATTAGGTCAGATTGGGAACATTCCAATTTTATCTATCAGTGACCAATGTTTTACATTAGGATCATATAGTTTATGCAATTTAAAACTTGTGTTGTCACCTGTAAAGTTTAAAGAAATGAAGACCAACAAAACCAATTCCTTAGTTTGATGTGCGCTGTCACAAACTTGGTTAAACAAAGTTTTTTTTTTGTTAAAATTAATTAATTAATTAAAAATGATTGGTCTTTAAGAAATTAAACTTAGAAATAGTACTATCTACATTGAAGGTGTATGGCATACATTTAAAATACGTCAAGAGATGTCCAGGGTCGTATTGAAAATAGATTGCAAAAACAAGTAATAACATTAGAGTCAATACAATAATTATATAACTAAAAGTATTGAAGATAGATAACAGAGTGTTAAAAATAATTCTACAAATGATGAAAAAACTCAAATTTACAAAATGACAAAGTTTTTAGAAAAATTAAAAAAAAAACAAGTTGTTAAAAAATTGTTACACGGATTAACAGATACCTAATGTAAAATTATAAAGTTTCTAAAAATAGAACTCGGGGACAATGTACAATTTAGCTTAATTAAATTACATGCACAAATAACAAAAAAAATTAATTAAAAAAAATTGGTACTGGTTGAATCAGAGCAAAGCAGACAAAAAAACCGTGTGCTATAAGTGTGGCAAAAAAATCACACAAAAAAAAGTGTGTAAATGCTCATGTTTTTTGTGTGCAAATAGCAAAATCTTTAAAAAATACTATCTAAAACCCCTATTCTTTTTTCTTTTTTGAAAAAATTTGCTTGAAAAATACACTGCAAACTTGCTGATTTTATTATGCATTTCTGACGTCTTAGTTTTTAGTAGTTTTGTTTTTTTTTTGTTGATAAGATCCAGAATTTTTGCATTCACTTAACAAGTGTACTAAAGTTTCTTGTTTCTTTATACCTTTACGAAGTCGTAATAGTCTATCTTTATTCTTATTTAACACATGTCTATTTAAAACAACATGCCTGTTTATCAGTTCTACAAACTATTGCAGCCTGATTTGACTCATTTGTGTTACCAAAGTTTTAGTATAATGTGATGAAATAGTCTTGAGTTTGTTATTCTCTTACAAATTTTTTTCATGCTGCTCTGTTTCAAATAATGTTTGCTGCGGATTATTTTCTTTTTGGTCTTGTATGAGAATCCAAAAGCAGGTCGGATCTAGTCAATGTTCCCTTTGCTTCCGATCAAGCAAGCTAATTTAGCATGAAGTTTCTTTTTTTAAGTTTTTTTAAATCTAGACCAGGTTAATTTTATAAATTGTAGACAATGTTTTTAGACTGTTTATGCAAGCCATAACCAGTTTGGATTTATTATTAACGCCTGCAATACCGCTTGACTATTTGACATAATAGATCTTGGTGGCATCCAAAATTCAAAACATGTTTGCCCAGCTTACTATTATAATTGCAAGGTAAATGAGTATAAAGCATATGGCAAAAGCTGTGTTAATAAAAAAAAGTAGGCAATTATATGAGGAAAACAAAAGTGGTCCAGAAAAGTAGAATTAAAAATATTTCAAAATAACGTACGCAAAAGTAAGTCTGTAACAAATTTATTTTATAAAAATGCAAACAATAAAAATGTAGATATAAATGATAAAATATTTCAAAATGTGGTTTGTTTATAACTTAGAAATTAAAAAAAAACACATCAGAAAGACTAATGCAAAAGCTGAAAATTTCGTTAAGAAAGCTTATGCTTAGCAAATTTTACAATTGTTTAAAGTTTTGTTGTTGTTTTTTAACTTAATCGCATTTTTTTGTTTAAAAATCGCAAATTTAACTCAAAAAAAAAACTTACTAGTGAAATCTAATCAGAGATTTTCCATACAATCCAAATCAAGCCATTTCAAGTTTATACCTTGTCTATAAGCCGCAAAAACCATAAAACCATGTTTTTGTTCTCAGTGAGCTCGGCAAAAAAAGTGTATTTGGGCTTTATAGGTCTAAAACTCAAAAAATCTCCAAAGTAGGCCTATTCTTCAACATAAACTCTTACAAATACACGTTTAGCCACGCTCAGAAAAACAATACACCAAATATTATTAAAAATTTGAATTCTGGGGACAATTTTACATGAAAAATAGTCAGTGTTATACTTATCGGCCGTAAAAAAGTCCATCTAGAAAGAAATGTTCAGGTAAAAGATGCGTTAAAAATTAATTACTTTTTTATATTCACAAAAAAATATTTTAAACACATTAGTGTGTAGTTTAAATTTTTTTTTAATCACATTTTGATAAGCGCCGCGCGAATTTATGTTTAAATGACAACGTCGGTAGATTGAGTCTAAATTTGTGCCGCAAGCCAAAAACTATCAAACAAAAAGTAAAATGGTCCAAAATTAGTGAAGATGTCTTTGTTAAACTTCTGAATTAAGCTTAAAAAAATATTACCCAAATAATCTTAAAAAAGAAATTGTTTTAAGTAAAGAAAAAATGTTGCACAAATATTTTTTTTTCTAGCTGGGTTTTTCTACGCTACATAAGTACAACACTGAGTGTTTTCCATGTAGAATTGTTTGCAAAACTCAAATTTTTATTGTTGAAAAATAGGCTTATTTTTTCAGTTTTTTTTGAGTTTCAGACCCTTAAAACTTAAATACACTCAACAAATTTATATTTTCCAATTAAATTACATCCAAATACGTCAACTTTTTAGTTAAAAAAAAAATAAATAATGCTCTTTTTTGCCCAGCCTACTGAGAACAAAATATGGTTTTATGGTTTTTGCGGCTTATAAACAAAGTATAGACTTGAAATAGCGCCAGATTTAGATTCTATAAAAAATTTCTGATTGATTTTACTAGTAATTTTTTTTTTTTTTAGTTAAATTTGCGATTTTTAAACAAAAAATGCAATTAAGTTGAAAAACAACAAGTTTTTTTAAGGTTTTATACTCCTATGAACCGTTAGTTATAAAAACTGAAAAACAAATTCTTGCTCTGGTTCGTTTAAAATAGAATTTCTCATATAGAAAATATAAAAATATGTTAAGAGTTGCAACAAAAAAAAAAAAACTGTAAAAAACTTTGAGCAATTATAAAAATATCTCAACAAAAGAAATTTTATTTTTTTTGGCAATAATGCCAATAGATCTTATGCTGGTATACATATAGCTTTCCCAAAATATTTATTTAAAACCAAAAATTGTTTTATAAATAAATAATAACATGGTTGCAATGTGGGAGTGATAGAAATTGAATAAAGTTCTTCCAAGAAATTGAAATTACAATACAATCCATAAATACATTAAACAAACTATCCAGTAAATTGAGACTAAAAAAAAAAAAACACTAAAGGATAAAAATTCGGTATAAAAACTTGTACAGACAACTTGAAAGACCTAGGTGGCACAGTGCGTGTTTGTGCATACCTTTACTTATAAAAAAACTTTGGCTAATTCTAAAAACACTTAAATGTAAAATAAAAGAAAGGTTTTAGTAGGTTAGAACCCAACACACATTCTGGTAGAGCTTTTCTGCAAACACATAAAGTCATTAATTTGTTTGTGTACACGGTGTATATAAAAACATCTATAGCTGTTAACTGATCAGATTAAACTGATAAACAAAATTAAGTTTAATTTCTATACTTTTGATAAGATTTTTAGTTGGGTTTTTATTTGCATAGTAAGGTAAATATCAACCATCACCACCTTATAAAAATAATGTGAAATCTCCAAAGATAAGTAGTTGACACTGTCATCTTGTCGGTCATATGATAAATTGATTGTTGTGACTTAGTCTCAACTTAACTTCCGTATTTTTTACCAGTTTTTACAGATACGCTATTCATAATAATATTTTTTTAATTAAGATACTTTAAAACAAATAAAAACAAAAACGTAAATTATAAACAAACTGCTACTTTGTTTAACTAAAATTGTTTATAGATTGTTAGTTGTGATTAAATTAACAAACAAAAAATCTGCATAAAAAAAAGTTTGAAAAAAACAAATAGTATTGTTATTATATAAAACTGAGACGTTTACTCTATGAAAGTTCTAAGTACGATCTCCAAGAATAGTCAATTTTTCTAAAGATGATGGTCTTTGTGCTGGGTTGACCTCAATACCTTGTATATTCATGTATAGCGACGCACAATACTGAGCCATCTTTTTAAATCCATGTTGCTAATTAAAAGTCAATTTAAAATAATATCAAGGATATAACTGCATCAATGTTTTACATATTAAAATTATGATGATTGTTTATATAAATTGTAGTACTTTTATTTTAGTAATAATAATTTAAATAACGTTAACAATATCGTTTATTTATTTTAGTTATGATTGTGACATTTATATAAACAAATCTCCAATGCAACAAAAGCTTTATAAGTGAGCGTTATAAATTATAATGCCTCTAATCAAAGAAATAAAAACATGTTTTATAAAATAACAAAAATATTTGCGTATAAAACACTACTAAAGATGTAATAAAACTATATTATTTTTTAATTAATAACGCAATATATAATTTAATATAACACTATTTTATTAATTATGATTACATACTTGTTGTAAACTGGTAATAAATAAATTAAAAGCGTTATATATCTAAACTTAATTACTTATTAAAAAATTAAATATGTAGGTATAGTTACTAATATTTAATCTGACTAAAAGTCAAGATTTATTTTTTTAGTATAAGTTATAAAGACTAGACTTGATATTTATTGAATCTTGTTTATAACATTATGTTTATAAAGTATAAATCATTGCAGTGTATTTTCTGTTGCAGTATCTAACTTTTTTATTATTTTTTTATTGTCTCCTCAAAAGTTGCAAAGAATAAGGAAAAAACCGCACACACTGCGTGTATTTATTTATTTGTTTCTCTTCCACATCTTCGAAACCTACAAAAAAGTTGACTAATTAACAAGACCGAGAAAATAACAAAAAAGTAATTTAATTTCGAAACATATGTGACTGGGCCTGCGCATTGAGTTGCTTTGTGGAAGGCAAGGCAAAGCTACATGGAATGAAATATCATCCCTCTCGAGCTTTATAGGGTTCTCCTGCTCTAGCAGTCGATAAACTATAGCTCTGTCAGACGGCTCACATAGAGAAAAAGCCTCGTAGGGGTGGCGGCAGCAAGGGTGGTTTCGCGCATGGCAGAATGCTACGCCACCGGTAAAGTTTTCATTTACGAGAAATCCTCGCACCATACCAGACCGCGGAAAAATTGTAATGAATAAAAAATAACGATAACAAAAAGGCGAGAGGAGTTATCGTATTAATTTTTAATACGTAAATCTTGAATTTTGTTAATAAAATATGAAAACATACAAGTTTTATTAATTAAGTTTCAATCAATTAATACTATGTTAAATTTATTTTTATTGTGTGAGCTAATAATTGTTATTACGTAACTATAATTACTAATTAATTTTATCGGCATAAGCAAAAACTGTCAAAACTATAAACAAAATTTAGAGAATAATACAAACGTTAATTATTTCACTTTTAAAATTAATACTAAAATTTTGAATTAAATTTTGATAATTAATTCAACAGCGTTTATTTTAAATAATATTTAAAAAAGTTTTTTTTTTAAATCAAAACAAGATAATTAAAAAATTTAATAAAATCAAAATTCAAATAATTAACAAAAAAAAACCAATCTAATTACAATCTGATTGATCTCCCCCCTTAATTATAATTTTAATAAAATTATCATTCGTCATTCGCACTGCGCGTTCTCTTCCGCTTTCCCTTTTTGGTTTCTGACACGTATTTTCAAGCTCCATCTATCTCTCCGTGTGTTTTTTTTTTTTCTGCGCTTTTGCAGCGAGCGTTAGTGGTGGGGGTTAGTCTATACGTGACGTCACAAAGCTCCTCACATTAATAATGAATTATGGGAAGAAATGCCAAAGTCCCGCCGCGCTATCTTATAACCGTGCCCTTATTTATAGATCCTTATAAAGATATGAAAAAGTTTTAGATTATTCTAAAATTTATTTCTTATTAAGGGTCGAAGCAGATAAATTGCGACCTCTATTGTAAGCAGCAGAAATCAATTTTCTGATAGCTTTTAGAAAGTATTAAAATATTTTTATATATTTAAAAATTTAATTCAAAATAAATTGATCAAAATAAAGTCAAATTTTTTATATTAATATTCAAACAAAAATTTATGATATTATTTACTTCTACAAACGTGTATTTATTATTTTTATATTTACACTCTTATATACCACAACAAAAAAATTTATCTGTACAAACATAACTTTACTGCTGTAGGAAATGTCAACACCCAGTGTAAATATAAAGTAAAAACACCCAAATAAAAAGTAATTAATGGTTAAAAAAAAACGTTACAATAATTAAGATTTTTTTAAAGTTTTTATACCAATAATTAGAGATTTAGAGCCTATAAAAAGCTAAAACAAATATGCTATGTTGTCATTTAAAATAAAATACAATAGTTTTAACTTTTAAAAAAACTTGATGTGTTTTTGGTTGATGCAGTGGAACTGGCTAGGCCACGCTTATAGCAAACCCCAGTTTGTTAACAATCTACCCCACTTTTGTGATTTTGCTTCTGCTTCCATTTTCAAGGATTTATAAGTTGTGCGCCCTATTGGTACGCACTAATATCTTTGCACTTTTACTCCGGAAAATAAATAAATATAATAATGAAAGCTTAAAACTTCTTTAGAAATTTACGGTAAGATCACGTGTTAGTAAGCATAGTTTTTTCACAGACATTAATGTTTTGTCAAAAAGTCACTATTGGAAAAATTATATTTGAAGTGGCACACTGATTACTTGACACTGGTCTTAGAGGCTTGCGGGCGTCAGGCTTGCGTAGTGCATCTAAGTTCAGTTTTTGAGTGCGGAGGTGTCGCGTCGGTGCTTAGCTTGAGTTGTCATTGGCAACCTTTTTTTGGTTTAGAGCAAAAACGATGGCATTTGAGCTTAAAAAAAACTAAGGTCATCTTGGTGAAACTTTAGAGTTTCACTCGATAAAGTTGCAAATCAGAGTCTAGTGTTTGGTTTGTGCTGGGTGCGGGTTTGTTTCTCGGCGCTCAGTTAAATGAATCATATGCAATAAGATTGTGCATTAATAGATCCGGTGTCAAAACGGAAGCTTTGTCGGTTTTGTTTGGAGAGGTGCGGTCAGTATCAACTTGATAGAGTGCGTAGACGTCTGTTGAGTTATTTTTGTTAGTTATTGTTGCTAAAACTTGGTGGTTGGCGTGTTTAGTCAATCAAATTTGTCAAATGTTAAAATGTAGGATTCCTAGACTTTGCAGGCCGGAGTCCTCTTCAAGGAATTTTTGGGGTTTTGTTTCAGTTTACTGGGCTTAGGAGACTTACAGACAAAATAATCTTCCAAGGTTATCTGCTCATGGTCAAAACTTTGTCCTGGTCTGAGTTTTAGAATGTTAAATGAGGGACATATTTAAATTTTGTTATATTCTACCTAATTAGCAGTACAATGTATAGGATATTGTTATGTAGTTTTCTTTTACTGCAAAGATTTAATTTTTTTTTTAGTGTAAAAAAACGGGTTAATGTGCGGTTGCAAACTTAGTCGGGACTTTAATTGACGTCTCCTATACGGTAAAAGGATCTAGA
Source organism: Tachinus rufipes (assembly GCA_963932245.1). Taxonomy (NCBI): domain Eukaryota; kingdom Metazoa; phylum Arthropoda; class Insecta; order Coleoptera; family Staphylinidae; genus Tachinus; species Tachinus rufipes. The sequence continues at coordinate 37,587,314 of OZ010744.1, forward strand.
AGCTGTTGTAATGATGAACAACTAGATGGTAAAGTTTCTTTGATAAAATTCTTTTAATTTATTGGAGAAGTTTTACCAGTTTGAAGTTTTTTGCTCACGTGTCTGTGAGATTTAAAGCACCTTTACTCTAGGATGCTCCAGGTTAAGCGCCATTTGTTGCCGGTCTAGTTTTGTCGGAAGCAAAAAGAAACGGCGGCAGTTGTCAATTCTATAATGGCTCATGTTATGCATAAAAAATAGGTATTAATAATATGAGGTTGTGCAGTTGTCACGTTTTTTCCCACTGTAAATTATTAACTGGCTGGTAAGAATTTGCGCGGTGGAGTTTTGTTTTGTAGCTACGCTTAAAGCGGACCCCAGTCCTGTAACAAAAAGTTAAAAAAGTAAACGTTAGAGTTTAAAAAATATTAGCAAGATTATGTTGGTTTGGTAATCCGTTTGCAGACGCTTCAAAAGAGGCAACAATTTCTTAGAATTATGGTGATAGATCTAAAAGGTAAATTAAATATGTGTTAAAATTGTTTTATTAATTGAAATTACGTTAGTTAATAACTACAGTGTTTCTAATTTAAAAAACGCAAACACTACAAGGCAGTTTGAAAAATGTTGGCAATTCTATATTGCTTTGGTCATTTAACTGAAAATAATTTGTAGATGGCAACAATTTTTTAGTGATTCTTGATTTCTGTATCTGGATTTTGGGTAAAAAGTAAAACAAATTTCACTGCACTTTTACTTCAAAATGTCATTTGTACCAACTTTAGTGGTAACCTTACTCCGTTGTCTTAGAAGTACAACATACTTATAAGGTTGATGTTTGTCAAGATACTGTTTGGCGAAGTTTTTTTATGCTGGTCAAGTCAAGCCAGCTCTTCCTTAATATAAACTTCTTTGCGTAGGAGAAACAATCAAAAATTAATAATATTGCATAATACATGTTCCATTGTTTTGTCATCAAGATTGCATGATTTTTTAAGTCAACAATACATTTTAATTTTTTTTTTACTATAGCTTTAACGTAGATAACAAGAGGTGGCAAGCACATCATTGCCTATTTGGCATGTTGTTTGCTTGTTGCCTGTAATACTTAAGCATGCAATTTTTTGCAACTAATTAAGTTAGTTTGCAGATGTTTTCTGAATAGTAATTAACCACCACAGTAATGTTTTGTAAGTGAACATAGGTCTATAATAGAGTATAGCCATACTAATATTTTTAGAGACAAGCTCTTTATGTTTTCCGAAACTTTGTCTATATTGCAAGAACAACATTATCTCATATTTAGATGTAATTCCCATATAAACTAAATGTTGAAAACAACATCTTTTTGTTTTACTACAGTTGACAGTATGAGATGAGATGAGATGAGATGTTTGGGAGTTTTAGTAGGTTTAGTTGACTAATGTTTTTGTTTTTTTGTTTTTTTGTTTTAAATTTATAATTTAGTTTATTGAAGATTGACTATAAAAACCTAGTCTTTGCACCAACTTTCAATTATAATAAAATTTCTTGCATCAAATTACAGAATATTTTTTCAAATTTTCTACTTAGCAAAATTGTTATATTATCTGCGTAATTATTTGTGTAGAAGCTATGATTATTGAATTCTCTAATAAAACTTAATAATAGTGATAATAGTACACCTTTTTAAGAGCAGTTTTTGGCAACAACCCTCCGGATTACCGTTTTTTCTACATTAATTGTCACAGCTTTTTTCTTTAGCGTAAGTTTTATCTATCTACTGATTGTGTCTACAAATACCCTTGCAGATATTCTACAAAATGTAAAGCTAGTTCAAAAGATTTTGCCTGAATGTATGCATCTTGGTTTGGGTAGTTTGACGTAGTTATTACTGCTATTTTCTAAATTATTTTTTTGCATAGTTTTTGTTTTTGTCATGAAGAAAGAGATAAGGCTGAATAGGCAATAAGGTTATGTTTAGGTGTAGTGTTTTGATATAAATACGACTAAAAATAGAAATGTAGCAAAAACAATAAATGCTTTATAAATTATTGCCAAGTAAATCAAAATAATATCTCTGCTTTATTGTAAATGTGCTGGAAAGATCCTATCCAATCCGGGTAACTTGTATGGCAAGACATATTTGAATACTCAAGCTATAAGCGCCTCTTCTTCAAATTGGTAATCAACGTCTCAGTTATACCCTGATAGGTTAGAATTAAACCACTTTTCCGTAATAAAACCTGGATAGTGGGTTTTAATAACTATTTCAGTTGCTTCCGATAGATTGGCTGTGTATGTGCCATCTATACGCTTTAAGCAACCAAGTTGTTGTTTGAGATCTTTTCAAGTCTTGCGGCAGTTTTCAAAATTTTTGCAAAAACATTTTTCTTTTTATTGTTTTTTGTAGTTTTTCTGAACGTAGAGCCGACTTAAGTGAACAAAAAACCATATATGATTGTGTTAGAAAATGATTCAATTTACTGTCGTTTTTATTTTATCCATACTTAAGTTAACTTAAAAAAATATAGATACTTGAGCTATGCAATAAGTTGTCTCAAAAAGCAGCTTTGTCAGCTAGTCTAGGGTTTTAGTAAGAACTACATTTTATATTGTGTTTATGTTTTAATTTAAATTTTATGCATTTATTATCAGACACCGAGGCTGACTTAAACACATACCAGTCTTGAATTTTCTTGGAAATGCTTATTATAGTTGCAAGTGTAATGTCTATTACAGTCTGGTTGTGTGTGTGGGTCCTGAGAACAAATTAAAAATATTTTTGATTTGTATTATTAAAGTAACATTACATCGAAGCTAATAACTATAGTAGTTTTATAAAAAAAATTAATAATGTCTGTCTTAAAAGCTGTCTAAAAAAAATTAAACATGTGGTCTTTTTGCAAATAAACAATCTTTGCAACTATTGCACTTATTACAAACAGGATGTGGTGACAATTTTTAAAATTTGTTTACAATTAAATTGTGTGCCATTGGTCTACTTTTTAACTTCAAGTTTTGGGTGGCGCGCAGTTTTTACTTCAAAAGATAAGTCAAGGATAATTGGTAAATATTTAACCCAGGAGCAAAATATAAAACACCTAATGTCAATATTTTCGTTTTTAGTTTTATTCTTACTCTAACAGTAAATCTAAATAATATCAAATACAGAATGAAAGTAGGACGGTAGTATTACATAGTTAAGTTAAAAATACAAATATTGCAGTAATTAAGCATTACAATATATCCTTGTGTTGCAAAACATTTTTGGTTTGGGTTTTGGTGGCAATAGTTTTGATCCTATTTTTTCTGAAAAACTTCTTTGTTTAACAGGGGTGCATGTCCTTATCAAACATATCTTGATATAGAGAACGTTAAAAGCCTTTATAAGTTTATTTATAAGTAATGCGGTTATATATTATCAAACAATTGATTACAGTCGCGAGCTTTTGAGTTGTTGTCTAAACTGTAGAAAATTATTCTAAACAAGCACTTTTGACTTAATCAACTATGTAGTTAAAAGCAAAGATCATGTTGCAGTTGCGTCATTATTAGTGTATAGTCTTGCCAATAAATCTGCAAAAAGTGTAACTATAGTATTAGAACTCAAAAGTTGTATTATTGGTCGACAACACTTTTTGGTTTTATAACTTCTGCTCTTTCCAGTTGTTACTATATAATATTATAATTCTTTACAAAACTTAAGTTAGGATACTCTTCTGTTATATAGTTAGATATATATTTTTTAAGACAATAGTTTGAAAGATTGACAAAAATTTACTTTTTTACATTTTGAAAAGTATTTATAATTTTTCTTTTTTAGGTACTTGAGTGTAAAAAAAAAGTTTAATCATATTTTTTTGACAACGTTTTTGCAAAGAGCAGAAAAGAACTAAAAATGCTAGTTAAAAACTTGAGAAAAATAGAACCAGTCTAAAGACGGAGTTTAAACAAAAACCAAACTATGATTATAAAAAATAGAAAAACGAAAGAAATAGACGTGAATGAAATAAAGTGGAAAGGTATATGTATTTTGGTATTAAAATTACAAAAAGATAACGGAGTGGGACAGACATAAGAAAATGCATAATAATAGCTAAAAAAACTTTTAGAAAAAAGAACAAGATTTTGAGTAGCAAGTTAAATATAAACTTGCAAAAAAGGCTTGTAACAGTTATAATAAAGTAGTCAAACAAGATTTGAAACATTAGTTTTAAAAAGAGCAACGTTAAAATAAACGTTAGAAGCTAAAAAAAAGAAGAAAAGATGCAAGATTACTGACATTTAAAAAAATAATACAAATAAATTAAAAAAAATACAGTAAACCAAAAAAAAAACTCTAACAGAGGCACGTAAGACGTAGACAATAAAAACACCAATAATGATAAGCAACGTTTTATCTGGCAATTTTCTATAATCCTGTAGTTAAATGACTCAAAAATAAGTTTATTTTTTTCATTAAACTAGCGTTGTTTTTGTTGCAGATTTGCTGTTTTGGAAATAGGTTTCTGTGATCAACTTTTTATTGACAAACTAATGAATTTAGATATTAAAATTACCAAATTAACTACCAAACCCGTCAATTAAGAAAAATAGAAACGTTTTAGATACAGACAAAGTCTAGTATCTAGAGAACTCACACAGTTAGTATTCAATCTTACTAGTTTTAAAAAATTTGTACTCAGATTGTTATTTGGAAGAAAATTTGTAATAATTTTACTTAAAATATTTTTTTTGGTAAAATTGGCCAGTAAATCTTTTTTTTGTAATAAAATTAGATTTTTGTTTGTTTTGATTTGACACATTTATCACAGAAGTTGCAGTTACTTTCGGTTTTTATTATTTTATTTATTATTTATTTTATTATCATGTGTTAAACAGCTTTCGAACATCTTTCTATACTTGTACTCAGCCAGCTCAATAGTTCCTGTGTACAATTCTCCGTTCTTCTTAACCAATACTTGCCTATCGTTGAAATAGCTGGCCCACAGCCCGATTTTTAGGCACTCTATTTGTTGCAACCGTTTTATGACAACTGGCCATTCCAAGTTATCAAACGCACCTTTAAAGTCAACAAATACACCAAGCACATACTTGCTCTCAAATACTTTTGCACTACCCTTTTATCTCTGACCCACGCGTTTTCTACCAACCGGTCTTTAGTAAACCCATACTGATTGGGATTAGCTAGTTACTCAAAGCCGTAAGTACGGATTTAACCATTCTTGCTGGTTTACACCATCCTTTCTTCACTTTTAGTAAGAAGACCGCAGTACACACCTCTTCACTGAAGAATTCTACTGGGGTAACTTTGCTGACACGGTATGGTTTGGCGCTGCTGCTTAAGAAACCTACCCTACTCCGTTAGCTTAGTTACATTAATTGACTCTTTCCAGGATTTGGTCTATCCATCCTCTGTTCTAATGTTTCCAAGCGGAACGCGCGGTTTTTTCTCTCTACAGTATCTATAAATCTCACCCCACGGGTCACTTTTGCCTACAGGTCAAGTTTTGTTTTGCGCAGGACATACTTGTGTTGCCGCGCATCTGCTCTGTATTGGCCACTCAGTTAAATCCGGGCATTTTAAAAATTTTGCCGTTTCTGCTGTATGGCACCTGTAGGAACAGGTTGTCAAACTTTTAATCAGCCGCGGTTTTGTTTAAGTCAAGCATAACCGCTTGGGCCCGCTGGTAGTTGAGCTGCACTATTTTGATGTTATGGTTGTGTTTACCCATTTCTGACTTTGTAGGCTTCCAGTTCTGTCTGGTAAATTGGGCATCTATCACTTGCCCCTGAGTGGTTCAAATCCAATCTTTTAACCTTACATACCGGACAAAAAAGCTCATCCCTATATTTTTCAACCTGGTGTCCTTTCTCACCACATTTTCTGCACAGTCTTCCAGTCTTACAGTCTTTCACCCGCATTTTGTATCTTTTTGACAGCTTGAACTGGAAGTTCTATAACCACATTGCTAGAGCCACCTGCCTTGCCTCTACGGTTAATGATTTTTGAATTTTTATTATATTATAGCAGAATTAAACATATGTTCAAAAAAAAATAACAGAAAAAGAAGACCAGAGCAACATTAGAGATATAAATATTTACACAAATGGTAAAAAATGTCTTAGATCATCTGAGCAAAACAAACCAAAAAAAGTAAAACAAAGTAATAATAAATTCAACGCAAAAAACACCCCAAACAAAACAAAACACACATTTTTAGTAAAAGAATTAAATTAAGGTAAGTGTTTCTATAAACAAAGTTATTAGAATAAAAAATGCAAAACAAAAAATGATATTGGTTGAAATAGAGACATGAATAATGAAGCTGAACAACATGAAAGCATAGAGCATGCTAAAGCAGACAGTCATAGATCGGTAATAATTTAACAGTAACAGAACGAAAAATTAAAAGTATTACAGTGAATAACAAAGTTAAGGTTGTTTGCCAAATATTAATTGTTTTTTATTTTTAAGTAAAGATAAAAATGTAAAAGCAAATTGTACTTGCAAAGAACAAATTAAAGGTGTTAACAAATTAAGACAAAGTGATAAATATTAAAATAAACGGGAAAAACTTGGAGCAGGTGATTGAGTTTAAGTACCTTAAATCAATGTTTAATTACTGATATGCCAGCAAAATAAATAGAGTTAGACAAGTAAATAAAAATTGAAAAGCGATATCTGACAGTAAAAGAAGAAAAGAAAAGCCACAGCAGAAAAAGACACTAAAAAGTAACAAATAATAAATACATTAAAAAAAAAGTAATTGAAGAAGTTAAAACATTAAAAAAACAAAAAACAAGAAAAGAAACAAATTTATACTAAAGGAACTAAAAGCACAGACAAGAAAAAAGACTATAAATAAAATATTAAAAACAGAAACTAAAATAATTACTGCATACTTAGTGAAAAAAGAAGAAAAACAGACTATAATAGCAAAAACAAAGTGAATCATAAAACACAAAAACATACTAAAAAGCACAAATATGTACATTAAAAATAATCTGATTTAAAAAAAAAAAATAGTTCTAAAAGAATTAATAGATATTGCAAGAGACAAACATTTAAAGAGCACAAAAGTATAGTTACAATTTAAGAAATAAATTAGAAATAAATAAAAAAGTATACAAGCAGAGTGATCAAAATCAAAAATTATAAAATAAACAAACTAAAAAAAATAAAAAAAAATAGGCAACGTCTGCAAGAACCAAAAACAAGTTTAGATAGCAAGATAATTAAAACAGTAAAAAAACAAACAAAATTTTGTTTTGAATCAAACAAAAAAAAAGTTTTTGTGAAAAGAAAGAGTAAGACTACTACAATTAAGAATACATTTATTTGATGTACATGGTGATGTTAAAAACGTGAAAAAAACAAAAAAGACTTATGATAAAAATGATGCTGCAACAATTTTAGTGTTAGAATCAGGTAACAATAATCACTATTTTTTTTTGAAAACAAGAGCAAATTACTTGAAAAGTATATCTAAAAATAATTTGTAAGATTCAGCTGGTGTTTGGAGTAACACAAATTAAAGAGTGATTTAACCAATTCCAAAATAGCCGGACATTAGTGGAGAGTGATCAACGTTCTGTAAAGCCCCAATCTACTTAAAATGCAACTGTTAATAAAAGAGTAGAAATGAGAGATTGCTGTTTTACCGTACAAAAAAGGCTGCCAAAGAAGATGAGATTCTGCACATTATTTTTTTTTGTAAAAATAAGAACATGCGCAGAGTGGTTGTACCCAAACTTTTGTTGCACAGGACTTGCAAAATACTACCAACACTAAACCTAAGTTTCTGGACACCATCGTAACTGGAGATAAGTCATAGTTATACGGCTACAACTTAGAAACAATAGCACAGTCATTGCAATGGAAGCTTCTTTTTTTTACCATAACCAAAAAAGCGCAACAGGTGAGAAACAAAATCAAAATAATGTTAACAGTGTTTTTTGATGTCCGTAGAATTGTGCATTACAAATACGCACCGGATGGACATACAGTAATAAAAATGTACTATCAAAAAGTTCTTTGCCAACTTTGTGATACAGTTTGGCCCAAGAGACCAGACTTTTCGACGGCAAAAAAGTGGCAGTTTCATCACGACAATGCTCCTTCTCATTTATCGCACCTGATACAGACTTTTTTGGCTAGACAAAAAATTTCAGTCATTTGCCAACCTCCTTACTCTCCAGACATGGCTTTTTGCAATTTTTTGTTGATTCTAAAATTGAAGATGTCATTAAAAGAATCTCATTTTTAAAGTAGAGAGTAGATAATGCAAAACGCAACGGCAAATTTTAACATCATTTAAAAAAAATTATTTTGAATTGTTTCCTGCAGTGAAAAAAAAGGTGAGATAAGTTTGTGAAGACCTAAAAGGTTTGCTTAAAAAAAAATCAATTTCTATAACACTTAAGAAATTGGCATTCTGAAAGCACATTGTAAACCACTAATATTTTCTACACAAAAAAGGTACTCCAAGTCAAAACTCTAACGTAAACGTTTTAGAGAAATACGGCATTTTATGATGGAAAACATGAATAAAAGTAGCAACTTGTTTTGTTGTTGATAAAAACATTTGATTTTGATCTTGTCGTCAGCGATCATGAATTTGTCTTATGCATTTGAGTTATTGATAATTAATTGTCGTTTAATTGTTAAATAACCTTTTTTTTTAAAGAGACAATATCGCGGAAACTTATTATTTTTATTACCCAATTAATTTGCCCGTTTTTAGTATTTTGCTTGCAAGGTGATAGCAAAATGAATAATTACAGTGATAGCAAGATGTGCAATATGCATTTTGTTTATGGCGTTAACAATGGAAATGCAGCAAAAACTCGTCAAATTTTTAGAAAAGGTTTCCAAACCGACAAGTACCAAATAAAAAAAAAACATTCATTTGTATTTACAAACGTCTACATCAAACTGGAAGTGTATATAAAAGAGCTGCAGGAAATAGGAGACCACGCCTGGTACCTCCACAAATTGAAGAAGATTTTCTTCAAGAAATCGTCAATCCATCAACTAGCACTAGAAGAATAGCTTTAAACCTAAACCTTAGTCACGTTACAGTGTGGAGGATAATAAAAAACCAGATGTTATATTCTTATTACATACAGCAAGTACAAACCCTTTTACCAGCGGATTTTCTGCAAAGATTGGCTATGTGTGAATGGTTTTAAGAAAGAATTGCGCAAAATCCTCGATTCTTCGAACAAGTTTTATTTACGGACGCAGCAAATCTTTCTCGCAATGGGATTATGAACTTCCAAAATAATTATGTATGGGCCAACAAAAATCTACATGCCATAATAGAAGGCCATTATTAGCAAACATTTTTTGTTAATGTTTGAGCAGTTGTTGTAATAGACTATTTTATATGTCTATATTTTTTGCCGTTTAGGCTAAATGGTCAATCATATCGTAATTTTCTTGAAGAAGAGCTGCCAGAACTTTTAGAGGACGCTCCGGTTCAATTAAGAAACAAAATCTGGTTTATGCACAATAGTGCACCTGCACATTTTAGTTTAGTTGCGCGTCAATTCTTAAATGAACAGTATAGGAACCGTTGGATAGGTCGAAGAGGCCCACAGGCTTGGTCTCTTCGGTCTTTAGATCTAAATGTTTTGAATTTTCTTTTGTGGAGTCACTTAAAAAGTTTAGCTTACACTACATCAGTTAATATTGATACAGAACTAAGAAATCGCATTATTGCATCCTGCAATACGATACAAAACACTCCAGGCATTTTCAAACGGGTACGTCAGTCACTAAAAAGTAAGTTGAAAGCCTGTGTTACGTAGGTAGAAGTCATTTTCAACAATTTTGTAATTTTTCTTTTTTTTATGTTATTGCTTAGTTTTGTAAAATAAAGGTTTTGTGAGTTTTTTTCCATTCCTGAGATATCGTAAAAATTAAAAAAAAAAAATTTACACCCTGTATCTCAAAAACGGTGCTCTTGCGGAACCATGTTAATAAGAACTTTTTTTTATAATTAGCCAAGAAATCCAACTTTTTATTTATCGACACATGTTTTGAAACACCCTGTATAGAAATTAAAATTATAGAGTGAGTGGTTAATTATAAATTAATATTTACTTGATAATCTTTAAATTAAATGCCAATATTTTGGAAAAATTATATCTCTTTTTTTAAGGCGCTACAATAAATAATTCTGGTACAATTATACATATATAACTAATATAAATACTACTTCGGATTCTAGTTTTAGGTATATAATACAATTATAATTGTTTGATAATGAAATTATCCGCTGAGATAATTTAAATAAAAACATACTAATCTGAGAAAGTGTATGTCTGGTCAGTTCTGATCAAACATATTATAAAACAAAGTTTTTGTAAAAAAACTTTGATGGTGTAAGCTAAGTTTTGTTGTGATTACATTTTGTTACAAGTTGCATTTGTACCGCCTCCGTAGTAGAGATAATTTAAATGTTAATTTGTTGACTATTGTCTTACTTTTTCTTTATAAAATTATTTAATTTAACATATTTTTAAATAACGTTTTATATATTTATATAAAAAAACTTATTCAAACAACTATAACTCTTTGTTCAAGTTAGTTTCCTTTGGTAGTAGCAAATGTATTTAATTTTCCCCATCCCGACTCATTTGCTTTCATTCTAATTGAAAACGTGTTTTCGGTTCTTGTATTCAAATTCTCTCCCATTCATTGGAGTTTAATGCATTCCGCTCATTATATTCGGGTAGTTATTACATATACGGCTGTTTCATTTGGAAATATACTCTCTGCAAAATGCAATAACTTGGCGGGGAGTTGTTTGTATCTTGCGCGAACTAGTAAGCGAGAAAATAGTACTTGCCCTGCTACATACAGCATATGGAAATATCAAACTATTTCCCACTATCTCTCTTCAATCCTTATAGTGCATTACAAAATAACCGTCGGGGAAATTTTACCTTCCCCCAGAATTAACATGATGATTATTTCAAATTGAAATACTGCAGAGTGATTGGTGCTTGAAATTTACAACATAATGATGGCTAATATGAAATAAGCATATAAGAAACTATAAAATTGAACCTTAATATATTTGTTAATGAATACTTGAAACAAGTCCTTCTTCGTTAAAACTTTTTAAAGTGGATACAATTTTATTATATTATACAATCTAGTAATATTTTCATATTTGTGATTTTTAGGTTATATATAGAATTTATTCATGTTTTTAATTAGAATCAAGTTACTTTTAATTGTTGAATATAGACAAGAATGGTTTTCCTGAAATTTAACTAATGTTGTTTTTAATTAAAACTTTAAAACAATCTAAGCGGTTAAGTTTCCATAATATTTACTTTGGTTTAATATTCGAGCAGGTTTTCGGGATTCTGTTATGAAAATTGTGATGAAGTGCAATTAAGTTATAATTTGCAAAATTAACAAAATTATTTAAAATATTAGTATTATAATTTGTTACTCATCAGCAATAACTTAATTAAGCTAATTAAATCTATAATAAAAGCATAGTAAAGTAGTTTGGGAGTGATAAAAATCAATACAAAATATATACGTTCCTTGTGCATCGATCTGTACCAATATTATATATTTCCTCGCTTTGGGGCAAAGGAAAAAATAAATCGCAAAAACGCTTAACTAAAAACAGGAAATATATGTCGTTGATGGATTTTGTATTTAACGCAATCGCGGGGGTAACTAGAAATCAGAACGAAATAATGGAAGCTATCAACGGCTCGATGTATCGCACAAACGTAATACCAACATCTTAAAAAAAGAAGAAGAAAAAGCAAAGCAAAAGGAAATGTTGCGATGCTGATAAATCACCGGGGGAGAAAGAGAAAAAACCCACCTACCCACCCCCCGATACTTATCTCTCACGTACCATTCCTACAAAAGGGAACGGTAATATTTATTAAGCGACAACAAGTCAAAATCAGTTTAAGCTGATTGACCAGCGTTAATTGTGTAATTCAGTTAAGGGCCGAATGCGATACTGTCCTGATTAAACCCAAACACGGCTATTACTAACGATAAATACGGGACCAGTGGAAAATCACTATGCATGTCCCGGCGTTTAACGTCGGGCACATACACATATATAGCTGCACAATGGATGCCATTGCGTAATCTCGACACGAAATCAGTTTGCAGAATCGTGTGCGGGAGGGGGCTAATACGGCGAAAATGAAATTTTACCGCCGATAACCAGCCGCATCCTTCCAAGAATCCTAGTTGAGCGTAAACCCAATCTATAACTGTAAATCAAGCTAAATTGGTGCATAACAACAAATTGAGTGTGCGTCTATTGCTAACCCAACCCCTCAAATTGGAATTTGTAATATCTATATTACAGAAATAGACCCCATTGGACCACCTATAAATGTTTGTGATCGGTATCAGCTTTACTTTAAGTAAGATATTATTATTATATATGTTTCCCTATAACTTAATAAATATTTCAAAGTAATCTACAATTATGATTAAATAAAAAAATTAACCATGATAACTATAAGCAAACCAAAAATAGTGTTGATTTTATTATATTTAATTTAAAAAAAAGTTTAACTTTTATTTATCGACAAATCTTTAATAGTTTGCTATAAAGTTTAAATTACTTAGTTTAGGAAACATTGTATATACAGGGTGATTTATACTAAAAAACAAAAAAAAAAGAAAATTTGTGCTTGAGATTAGATTTTAAACAAAAAATACAAAATAACTTCTGTCTCAATCGGCATTTCTTTTAGAGATTTTAAGAGATTTCAAACTTTTGAAAGATATAATATTATAAATAAAACAAAAATCTTATACTAGCGTTTATTATTCTGTCTTGTAATTGTTTTTTACTGTGGGTTTTCTCTGCAGAAACTAGTTGTTTTACGTAGCATCAGAAGTAAAAATCTAGCGGATTTAGATCTAGCAATCTAGTAGACCACAAAACTGAACCGCGCTTACACATCTAACTTTCATTAAAAATGATTGTATAGTCATTCTACAACAATTCTTGCAGCATGCGGTGGCGCATCATTGTGTTGATACCACATCACGTTGCTAAATGTTAATATCTTGTGCAAGTTATAATCCAACAATTTTAAGTAGGACGCAATGCGGTTAAACTTGTATTGGCAGTAAACAACCGTTAAAAATTCCACATAATGTTTTAATAAAAAATCTGTGTTGAAAACTTGATTTTGAACTGACAATACATGTTACAGTTATTGATATCGTCTCTGAAAGTTGCTTTGTCAGACTATAAAATGGAATGAATAAAGAAATGCCATTGCAAAAATATTAATTTTTGTACTTGATCTTTTGGTTGTAAGTGATGAACACGCTGATAATAAGTAAGAATACAATACAGACGAGTTGCAATTCATCTAGTATTAATACTTGGTTTGCAAACACGGCATCGATTACTTCTTCTTTACTTGTTGTTTTGTAGATTTATATCACTAGTATGACGATTACCAATTCTACATTGTCACAGTTTTCAAAATGTATCAGAAAATACTGGACAAGATGGTTGATGTCTATACAAAATCTTTTTGATATTCTTCATATTTTTTTAAAGCTTTGCTGTTGCAAAAGCCGTAAATAAAAATATTGTCGGCATATTGGCAAACTGTGTTCTTATTAAAATTTGTATTTTTTACTCAAACAATTAATAGCAATATTTGTATAATATGTAACAACTGTAAAAAAAACTAGTAAATAAATATTTTGTTTTAAATAAATTTTATAGACAAAAAATAAATAACAAAAGTCGGCCGGGAATTTTTTTAAATTTATTTCCTTTTGGTATTCATCACTTTGTATACCTACAAGTTGTTAAAAACAGTTTGTAAAAGATTTAAAGAAGTAGTAGTATAAACGAAAATTAATAAACATAAGTCTTTTTTTAGCTAAACCAAAAAACAAAGTTACATAAGATGTTTCAAGTGCCTTCCTTTCATTTCTAAGAAGGCAAAACATCTCAGTCTGAAGAATATTAAATTAATCATTTTTGATTAATTTTTAGCTCCAGTTCCTTAATGCTGTTTACAGGACTACGATAGACCAATGTTTTCAAATATTCCTTAAAAAAAAAAATCTAAATACTTTAAATCAGGCATTCTTGTAATCCATAAAACAGGTCTACCCCTTCCTACCAATCTATGTAAAAAAAGTGTGATGTAAATGCTTTCTAACACTAATAAAAATATTAACTAAAGCTATCATGCTAGAATCAAATTAATTGCGTTTTATAAATAGTAATTTTGTCAGAAAAGCCATGTGTTCTGCAGAAAGTGTACATGTTGTCTACAATACCCATCAAAATTTTTAATGAAAAACGTATATGATGTCTAGATTACATTAGAGGATGAGAATGTTTATTGGCCCAAATAGGCGTATTGTATAAATTATCAATTCTATCTCAAGTAAACCCGGTTTCATTTGTAAAGAGTATGTTTGCAACATAAAACTATACGTGCTTGATAATCAAGTGAATTTAAGACCTGCACTTGTTGTACATGGTACGGATTAAACAGTTGCTAGTAGAAAATTCTCTAAACAAGAAAAACACTAATTCTTATTTTATCTAATATTTTCCACTTGTCTCCGGGCTGTGCTCTTTACGTGCGGATTATGTTCTAAACGTGCTAGAATTTTTTATTTGTTCTGAGAGTAGATACAGACCTTGGTCTTTTGGGATAAATAGCACTGAATGAATAAGGCTGCAGTCACACTGCACCACCGCCACCAACTATCACCGTTTGCCCCAAACCACCAAAATGTACTACGGTCTCACTGCAGCTACTGGTGACCACCAAATATTTAAATTTCCTACTCATTTCTGTGTCAGTAGAAGAGTGCTATATTTATATATTTATATATTTATATTTCATTTACTAATGTAATTAGTTTATCAATCTTGGGTGGTGTCCATGTTTCTTCCATGTTACCGTTTTTAAAATTCTCAAATTTCAAAGCAAAAATGACAGATTATGTTTTGATTTGTGAAATATCAAGCTATTATGTTTCAAATGACGATCAACTGTTACCGCGCTACCACCAATCGATTTGAAATTATGAAACGGTGGTTACCAATTGACAGATGTGAATCAGTTGCCATATGATTTAACGTGTTCGAATTTTAGTTGGTGGCGGTGTGTAAAGCAGTGAGACTGCAGCCTAAACTAGTATTACGCAATCTTTAATGAATAAATGAGTTTGGCAATTTAAGACGTCGCGTTTTGGTTGCAATCCAATGAACACAACCATTCATAAAACACATGTCAGTTAGTTCTGCGTTAGAGTAAATAAAGATATTACACAAAAATTTGTGCACTGACAACAACAGTCAAATACTTAATGTTTTTCACAAACTATGCTAACTATGATGAAAAAACTTTCTGTTTTTGAAAAATAAAAAAAAAGTAAAAAATAATAACATTCTATATCTCCAAAACCGGATGTTTATTGAGACTTTATGCTAATTTTGGTTTATACTACTACCTTTTTAAATATTTTACAATATTATTTTAACACCCTTTATAACATTTGACTAGCACATAATGAACGTTTTTGTACAGGATTTTGTGTAAAATAAATTAAATTTACGTCAACAAACCATTACAAGCAAGTAAAAAACTATTTATTACTATTTTATATTATTAAACAAGGTTTTAACTAAATACGTAGACAAATTTAAAGAGTTGATTATTTAATCAAGACACATAAGATTCCAACAATTTGGTTTTCAATAACAAACAATCTCTCTCACAATTGATACAAACCCAAACGGTTACAATTGTGGTCGGTTGTAAGATTGTTTGTTATTAAATAATATTTTTTTAAACTTTTTAAATGTAAATAAAAACTGACTTTTTAAACATAAGGATTTTTAGATAGATTTTATAATAGAAATATATAATTTTATTGTTGTTGTTGTCATTTATTTTGTTAAACTCAAAACAGAAAAAAACTTTTTTGCACATTTTTCTGGTAGTAAATAGAGTTGTGCTAGATCTTCTTTTGCTTCAATTTTTTTAGCACATATATAGAGTATTCAGGTCGCAGAAGGACGTCCTGGTTGAAAAACCTACGACAGTGGTTTGGGGTCAGCACTACAACTTTTTTTCGTAGAGCTGTCAACAAGACCCAAATAAAGTTGATGATCGCCAACGTTCGTGGACTACAAGGCACGTAAAGAAGAAGAAAGAGAGTATTCATATATAATAACTTATGCTATATTTCAAGTAGGTATTATTAAATATTTTAAATATTTTAAGATAATCTAACATTTTTTTCAAATTTTTCTTTGATTTTTAACAGTTTATTTTAAACTAGCTTATAGTTTGTGTAATTTTTTTTAGACTCTAATGATTTAATGTTTTTATCAACTTTCTTGCTATTTATAAGAAACTTAAAAAGTTTAAGGCTCAATTTCATAATAAAACCAACCGCATTACATTAAAATTTAATTGAATCATTAACAAACAAATTAATGTAATAATAAAAATAATATAACATCAGCAACTAATTAAGTGTAAACATAACATAGTTTTTTTGTTTTAATTAGTATTTTTATTAAAAAAAAACGTAAAATTTTGCTAGAAATGCTTGAATACGAATTTGTAATTTATGATCTATAATAATATTATTATTTTTTTTCTAATGTAGTTATTATTGAAGTATTATAAGAATTAATTAATACTACAATAAATTTTGAATTTAAAATGTCAATAATACATTAATTAGTATTATGAAATCGGATACATTAAGAAGACTTTTAAATTTCTCAATAAATTAATTGTTACATTAATTAATAAAACATTAACATAAAACTTATATCAAAGAAAGCAATATAATCTTTTACTAATTATTGTGTTATGCAGATTTGTAACGTTTAATAATATGGCAAAGCCTGATTTGTCTTACAAATTTAATCGATTTATTAATTATAATGTTTTGGCAATAACATTTGTCATTTTAAAAGTAAATACAAACATAATATTTTGTTTATACCAAACCTATTTTACTTTAAATTGCAATCAAACTTAAGGTTTAATGCTTTAGTTTCAATGTGTGTTACAGATAATAGACTTTGTTGCTACTTTTGCTAGATGTTTTTATTTGTTAAGCCCATGTTTTTAAATGAAAATAAGATTTTTGTTAGGAATATTTAAAGTTTCTATTATCTAAATGTGCTGTATTCTTAGTTGAAATTGTCAATTAATTTAGCCTAATCTAATTTGCTAGACTGAGGTTCTTAATAACTCTATTGTTGCAAGATTTTTAGTCAATTTTTTTTTCTTTCTAATACTGTTTTTTTTTTTAAATTTTGTCCTGCATATTAAACTGGAAAATTTTGTATCGTTTGCTGTTGCGCATGATATTACTTTTTTTTGCTTTATTGTTTTAAGTAGTTTTTTGTTTTGCATATATGTATAGTTTTATTAGTTACTCGGTATATCCTTTCTAATTTATATAGGAATTTTAACAAGACGTAACATGTTTCAAAACCGAGATTTATGTTGCACAATATACTTTTCATTTCATTGAAAGGTGATTGTGTTTTTACAATCCGTATTTTTTTTTTAACTATGCAATTTAATTTGTCATTTAGGATTGTTCCTAATTTTGTTATAGATAGTACTGTTTATATACAATTGTGCGTTGTACTCGTAGATTTTGCTAATAATTATGTTTTCTTGAATTTCATCATTTAACAACGCGTTATGGGAGTTGTTGATGATAAATTATTATTGATAGTTAGTCTTCAATTATTATCAGTATAAAAATATTGTATGTATTTTTCTCATCTTAATATTTTGTTATTTTTATTAGACAATGCTTTGCCATGTTTATCAGCAATAATGTTGTTTTATTGAGACTTATTTTTTTGTACATATTTAATACATCATTTATTTTTTCACACTTTGCGGTGCAAGTAAATTGTCATTTGCTACTGTGTCATGATGTTATTAATTGATTCTGTTTGTTGTTCTAAGCTGTGATTTTCAAGATTATCCAAATTTGAAATGTTGAAAAAAATATCTACTCTGCTTTCCGTTTTCTGTTTTCTTTAAACGCAAAATTTGAATGTTGAGAGTAATAAGTTGTGGTCGTTGCATTGAAGTCTCTTAGTAATACTGCAATTTTTTTTTACGTTTATTTTTACGCTATTCTTTTCATTTGATATTGGTAGAAATCCCAAGATTGTAGCCAAGAATGTCGATTTTATTTGTCGAATTTCTTTTGTCATATTTGATACTTTTTCTACCTCAAACATGTTTCTGACTTTCTATGTTTATTTACTGGGTTTTTATTTTATGTTGTTGCTTTAGTTGGGTTTAGTAATGTTATTTTTGTTTCTGTAGCATCCCCCGGGGATTTGTATAGAGGATATTTATCTCCGGTATTGTAATTTACTCTAAAACCAGCAATATTGGTTGAATTTACTATAGACATACTCTATAATGAAGTAGTATCCCGTTGACCTGTTCAATTTATCTTATGTCGTTTATGTATTTGATTATTTGCGTTTAGAGATTTTTTTTAATCTCCAGAACAAGTACCCATTTTCTTTCTTACGGAAGATGTGTGATGCATGTCTCAATTTTAAAGTAGAATTTCAGGTTAAAATATAGTTTAAATAAAACACAAGTAAGATTAGAGTAATTTGTAAACGTAAAAACATCAATTTGTAAGATTTATAACTTTTGGCACATCAGTTGCATGTCTAGATAGATAGATAGATAGATTTATTAAAACATTTGAAAAAATTTACAAAAATAAATTTACACAAAAATTCATGTCAAATATTAATTCAATAATATATAAACTTAAAAACAAAACAAACATAATGACACAAAACTGTATACATTATTCATATATAGATACTTAAAATGACAGAGTACACAGTTAAAAATTAAAATTTAGATTATACAATATCTCTCCTGCAGAAAGTATAGTATTCTTCAATTGAATAACAATTGCATTCAATAAGAAATTTTTTAACAATTATTTTGAATTGCTTTATATTATTTATCTGTTTTACTTCTTTCGGTAGAGCATTGTATAATTTACATCCGGTATAGTAATAGCCTTTCTCATAAAGAGTTAAGTTATGTTTTGGTAATAAAATATCATTTTTATTACGTGTTTGATAATCATGATCGACATTATGCATCATAAACGTGGACATATTATTAAACACATAACATAAAGTTGTAAAAATATAAACACCACAAAACGTTAAAATATTTTGTGTCTTAAAGACATCTCTGCAAGACACATTCCACTTTAAACCATATATAATCCTAATAGCTTTTTTTTGAATAATAAAAATTCTATCTGCACCACTCGCTCTTTCCCAAAACATTATTCCATATTGCATAACTGAATAAAAGTTACCATAATACATTGTTTTTAATATATCTTTGCTACAGTGATTAGATAAAATTTGGAGACCATAGCAAATACTAGAAAGTTTAGAAAAGAGAGTGCTAAGATGTGATTGCCATTTAAGATTATGATCAATTTCTATTACTAAAACTTTTGTAGAATTAACAACATTCAGTAAGTCATTATTTATTGCAACTAAGTCACCAATTTGACCATTTGACTGAGCAGTTCCAAACAGTACAATAGCAGTTTTGTTTTTATTGATAGCTAAACAGTTTCTATCAATCCATTGTAATATGTTTTTATACACCACATTTACGTTTACAAGTATAGTGTTTAAATCACCCTTCAGTAATATGTTAGATTTATCAGCATATGACACCATCATAGACTGAGTGATAATACTAGTAACACATTTATCAAAATTATTTGCAAATATTAAAAACATGGTAGGTCCTAGTACTGATCCTTGTGGTACACCACAAGTAAGCATTTGCGTTTCTGAACAAATTTCCTCTCCATTCACTTGAGTTACTACTGCTTGGTAACGGTTTTTTAAGTACATATTAAACCAGTTGCTTGCTATACCTCTAATTCCATATCGTTCTTACTTTGCTATCAGTAAATTAAAATTGACACAGTCAAAAGCTTTGGACAAGTCAATAAAAACACCAAGTGCTAATAATTTCTTATCCAAAACTCCTAAAACATTTTTAGTGAACGTTGCCAAAGCAGTTTCTATTGACTTTCCTTGTGTGAGTCCGTGTTGACTGGAAGCAAATTATCTTTTAGAATTACAAAAATGTACAATTTTATTGTTCATTAGATGTTCTAATATCTTAGATAAGCTAGATAATATATTTATAGGACGATAATTAGCAAGTTTATTTGTATCGCCTTTTTTATGAAGAGGTATAACAGTAGCTAATTTAAACCTGTCAAGAAATATACCTGTATTAAAAGATACATTGCAAATATGTTTTATTGGAATAACTAAAAAAATTAAAATTAATAATCTTCTTTAGTAAAAAATTTTGAAATATTGTCAAAAACTACTAGAGTTATTTTTTTTTTTATTTTTATACTATTTGAATTATGTCGTACTCATCAATATCTCCTAAAAGTATTGTAGAATTACACATATCAATATCTTCATTTACAACGTCCAGGTTACAGTTAGTTTGATTTGTAAGATTGGAAGTAATTGTTGAAAAAAAATTATTAAATGCATTGCAGACATTTTTTGCATCATTTACGGTATTTCCAGACAATTCAGGAAATGCTCTAGTACAATCAGACTTTCCTTGAAATTTGTTTATAATTTGCCATATAGATTTATTTTTATTTGCAGCATTAAAAACAATATTATCATGATATTTCTTTTTTGCTTCAGATATTGTTTGTTGATATAAATTATTTGCAAAAATATAATCACCTTTAAAGACTGAATTTGTTTGTGATAGATCATACAAAAAAGATACAGTTCTTTTCAATTCTATTATATCTGCAGTTATCTATTTATAATTTTTACTTGCAGCGTTAGTTTGAAATTCATTAAGTGGAAAGTGTTGTTCATATAAAATATTAAATATATTATAAAAAGAATCTAAAGCTTGATTAGGACAATTCTTATTAAATACTTGATCCCAGCAAATGTTCTCTAAGCTGATACAAAAAGAAGCAATACAATCTTCATTAATAGTACGTTTTTTAAAACTGGATGTTTTTGAAACAATACATTCTAACAACAAATTAAATTTTAAAAACTGACCATAATGATCAGATAGATTGCATTTGATTACATTTGCTTTTATTTGATTCACATCACTATTTATAAATATATTGTCTATACATGTGCTTGAGTTTTTTGTTACTCTAGTTGGTTCTTCGATGGTAAAATGAAAATTATAGCTTAACAATCAATTTAAAAAATTAATTGTGAGTTTATTGTTTGTTTTAAATGTGTCAATATTAAAATCACCAGTTAAAAAAATAGTTATATCTTTAGTGTGTACTTTATCTAATAACTTATGCATTTTTTCAATAAAAATAGTTGTATCGCCTTCAGGAATTCTATATACACCAATTATTAAATATTTATTTTCAATCCAGAACACCTCAGCTGCACAGCACTCAAAATGATTTTGAACCGAAAAAACATTTATATCACTACGCATTTTAACACCTCCTTTAAAATCTAATAAAGAAAATAATGCAACACCTCCACGTTGATTGGGAGGACGACAGTAGCTGCTACGCAGAATATATCCTTTCAAATGAAAAAATTTCAAATAATCTTCAGATAGCCAATGTTCACTTAATATTACAAAGGATGGGATTAATTCTTTTGTTAAAATTTCCAACTTTAATATTTTATTTGTAACACTTTGAACATTTAGATGAAAAATAGATAATGTTTTAAAATCTTTTAATTTCCCTTTTCTGCTGGTCTCCTTGGGGTTAGAAAAAACCTATTTACATTTACACCTACAGGCCATATCTCTGGATTTTTTAAAAAACTCTAACTTAGAAGTAGGAAAGCTTAATTTAAAAGAAGAGTAGTATTCTGGTTGCTTAGACTGTAGTCTTTCACATTTGGCATATTTAATTTCTTTTGTTTCTAAATATTCTACAATATCATTTTCTTCTAAATTAGGAGTTAATCCACATATATGAAGATAGCCTTGTCTTTCAATACCTTTTATTTTTATAGAACCGGTGGCAGATCCAAATACTGTTGGGTTTTTTTTAATATTGTTGAAAGTTTTTTTAGGTATTATAAATTCATTTTCAATTTCAATGGTGCAATTTTTTTCTTTGTTTTCTTTGTTAATTTTAGAAAAAAAAAATTTTAAATTTTATTTTCATGTTTTTTGTTGGTGCTATTTTTTCTCTTTTTTAAGTTTACATTGGCAATTATTTCTGAAGTATTTTCTTTTGGTTTATTAATATTGCTATCAATAGTAATTTTGGCAATATCAGATGCCACGATGCCATATGGTTGTTTAATTAAATTAACGTCAACTGGAATAGTATTTCTATTGGCTTCTAAGTAATTGATTTTGTCATACAACAAAACAACCTTTTCTCTTAGCAGCTCACTAATAATAGAATTTTTATCTTCTATTATTAATTTGAGAAGCTCGATTGTATAATTATTTTCTTCTCCATCGCAACAGATAACACGGGATTCATCAATACTTTTTGGCTTTGTTTTATATTTATTTTGTATGCAACTTTTGTGGTATACATTTCCACAGTTAATACATACTAATGTTTTACTGACTTTATCTTTCCAGCATTTAAAAAGTTCATCCTCAAATAATGGATCGCCTATTTTAGTAATTATATTTATAATTTATAATTATTTGCCAATCCAATGTTACGCCACTGGTTGGCTCAGTAACTATGAGCGCAAGCTGCGACGCAACAAAACGTTAGATTCAATACAACTAACCTCAATCATTAATCATAAGAAATAATGTTAATTCTACTCACAGTTTCATTATGAATTAATAACATACATAAACTGCATTGCTTATTCACTTCATTCTATAAGAGTTATTCCATAAATAATATATTGTTATATTAATATTGATGGTGTTTACACTGACACTTTACTAACTTGCCCACTTGCCACGCGTTTTTCATTTTAAATTATATTTAATGGAACATTTTCTATGTTAAAGATACTAGGCAAACTTTTGAAAAATTGTACTTAACACACTTAACTGTATAATTATAAACATATATCAATATCTGTGAAAATTGAGATATTTTTACCAAAAATAAACCGCAAATGTTTGACTGAAAAAAATGTGGCCATAGTAATAACAATATATCATTCTATTGAAAAAAGTTAATAGTAGTAATGAAAAATGATTTATAGCTGAAATAGTATATAGTGTATCAAAGGCTAAAAATAGGCTATAATTTTTTTTAACAGGAATTTATAAAAGATACAAATGGAAACTTAATACTAGACATACCAACAAACCTAAAGCGTTAGGAAGAGTACATCAAAAAACTGTTCACGTCAAAAGAAAAGAAACGTGCAACAAAAAACCAACATAATCATCGTAGAAATAAAATTGCAAGAACAGCGCCGGCTAACATTTATTGTGTTTAAAAAAAAAACTACATGCTAACAAGTGTTAAGAACACCAAACACTTAGTCTAATGAGTCACACTCTAATAGTATTCTTTAAAGTAAATCATATTAAAGTTTACAAATAACTATGGCACAGAAACCCGTGAGGCGCTCTTTGTCTCTAACGTGCTGATAGTGCTGATACAAAGTTGTCAAGATCTAAACATTGTAATGCATATGTGTTTCATTGATTACTAAAAATTGTTTGACAAACTACTTCACCAAAACTTCTATATTAAAAAGTAAAGAAATATATGGTTAAATTTTAAAGATAATACAAACGCCATACTGAAATTAGAAAACTACAATAAGAATTGAAAAACCAACTTTAGAAAAAACAGCTAAAGTAATAATAAAAAGAAAATCATGAATAAGATCAGATATGCAGACAAAACTGTAATTATCACAAAAAATTATACCTACAAAAAAACCTACATAAAACTTATAAATAATTTCAGTAAAATTCTTAAGAAAACTAAAAACATGGTAATAATCAAATAGGCCAACAACAATCAAAACAATAACTATCAACAGCCAAATCAATAAACAAGTGGCAACATACCAATATCCACAAAAATTGATAAAGAAAAATTGCAGAAATAAACAGACAAATAGAAATTTTAAAAACAGTTTTTATGAAAATTAGACTAAAACTCTTACGCCCGGTTTCTACAACGTCACTTGAGACGTTACTTGACCAAGCTCAGCTCAGAATCAAGCCCAGCTTATGTCGAGTTTGTGTTGCACCATGCATTTAGAAACAACGTCTTTGCTAAGATCCGAATAGATTTGGCAATGTCGCCAATATTTACAATACTGTTTTGTAATTGGTCAAAAAATGAACGTTCTTGTCTGAATAATTTTTTTACTAACATTAATTTATTATAAAATATTAATGTCAGAAATTGTTACATTATGGTTATCTATATGTCAAATAATTATAATATTTAAAGAACACATTAATCAGAATATTTTGAAGCCAATTATACTGTAACTTATAAAATATTAAAATCAAAACTAATATGCTTTACAGTATATAAAGGCAGTAGTAGTAAATAATTGTTTAGAGACTACAAAATAATATTTTTGACAGTTGCAGAGCTTGAGCTCTCAATAACGGCATCTATTATTTGAGCTCTGCTTGACGCAAATAAGGTGAGATTTTGTTTTGGTGCAACGGAATAAGCTTGGCTTTTAGCCTAGTTTTAAGTCTACTTAGGGCTTGAGACATGCTGGAGAAACAGGGCGTTAAAAAAAAATCTACAAATCGTTAGACGTTAAAAAAACATAATATAAAATATTGAAACGTTTAAGCTCTAGGTATACTAAAAAATGATGAAGGTGCAGTAGATCAACAAGGTAACAAATAGAAAAGTACTAAACCGAGAAGAGAAAAAAAAACAGACTTATTATTTTCAATAAAAGAAATTTAAATAACTAGGGCAAATTATGGAAAATCAAAAATATTAAATAATGGGGCTGATAATGCAGGAAATAAGTCGGAAAAGGACAGTAAAAAGAAGACAAATGTTTTGGCTAATAAACCTACGACAGTTGTTTAAATGAAGCTCAATCGTATTATTTAGCCCAGAGAGAAGACGTTATAAAAAGAAGAGTTATGAATAATATCAACCTTGTTTTCTTTTTTGATGCTTATATGATGTTTTCTAAAAATCGAGTTAAAATCTATAGTACTACCAGACGTAGTTGAGTTAGTTTAGAAGCTGACTCAGTAAGCCAGATTATTGTGAATAAAACTTGACATTCTTGCATTAGACAAAAAGTATTAAACTACGTTGGACAAATATCTTTGATTTTTTTAAATTTTAATATTTAATTGTTTCACTAATGTATAATTTCAATTGCTATTGTTTTTTACGTTTGCCAATTAAAAGTTGAGTTAGTTAAACTATTCTTTAAATTTGATCTATTAATTTAAATTAGTATAGTCTATCAGAAGATAGAAAATTGTGTTAGGTCATATTTACATATAATTTAAAAAACAAAGAAGCTAATGAACGGTTTATCTATCGTAAATAGTTTAGAGATTATGTGAGATAGTCGTGCGTAAAGATCATAGAGCTTTTAACAATTCTTAATTGCAAATCACAAAAAGTGTAAATAAATTTCAATGAACTAGATGTAGTGATACAACAAAAGTAAGTCAGCCAACTTAATGCATTGTATGTAGATTGTGTGTTGAGAAATTAAATAAACCTGCATCCAGTTTTTATGCATATGTTAATTTTTTTTTGTAAGAAATTTGCTGTTTGGTGATGGACTGCTGAGATTGACCAGCAACTTGACTTATCCAACTCTCCACCCGGCAAAGTTACTATGTAGGAGTAAATTTATAGTTTTTTTTTTATTAATTATTATTAGTAGTAGTTAATATATTTATTTTATATTATATACAGAGAGATGATTTTATATACATTGTGAAAATGGTTGGTTTGATATCAAACGGCTATCGACCGAGTTTTTTCTGCCCATGTGCATGGTTATGATAATAAAAACGATATAAAGAGTAGAATATATGTGGGTAATAATAATAATTATTATTATAACATAGCATATTTTTTGTTTGTTTTATAGTTTTGATACTGTAAATACTAAAAATATTTTATTAAACTACAGCTTCTTCTACTGAAACTTCATGATGCAAGATTATAAATTATGTAATAATAATAATAAATCAAAAGATGATCAAGTAAATCAAAACATGTTATACAATTGTATGTAAAATATACGCTACAAATGTTATATTATCAATTAGATAACGTTTTTACAATATGTTATAAATTCGAAATCTAACTAAACAAGTTTAATATATACACGCTTTTTATTTGATTATAAAACACCTTTTCTAATTTTTCATGGAACTTTCAAGCCCCTACCATTAACCTGATCATATAATTAAGAAAATGATATCACGTAGCACTCATAAGTTCTGACTTTTTCCATACGGTTTTATCTCGTATGATTCACGATTGCGCTCAGCTAGCAGCACAGATTAAAGCACGGGAATTAAAATATTAATAGAGATTAATGGTGAACTAGCTCATTTAAGAGGTTTTATATCGCCACTAATGGGGGAAAATAGGGGGTTGAGTTTTTTTGATTAATGGTGCTGCACGCCACCCTGAAAATCAACTCTTAATTGAAACAGATATATTTATTAGTATTGATGAGTTGACTCTTTTTTCTGCGTGTTTTGTATTTTTTTATTCTCTGCGAGGCTTTGTTATTCCTGCATGAGTTTGTGAATTATCACGGATGTGAGTTTTAAAAGGCTGAAAAAACAACATTACCAATTAAATTGCACGCGGATTTGAATCCTGACGAGTGAGGAAATGCGTGAAACATTTTTAACGTTTAGGGGATCATATTTCTTGTTGTGAGTCGAGTTTGTGTTTGTGGAAATAATACAAATTAAATTCATTATAATGACGTAATCAAGGTTTTAAATTTTTAATAAATTTATTATACAACAGTATTAAAATACTTTTTAGTTAAATTAGTTTAATAAAATTGCAAAAACATATTTAACTAATAAAATATAGAGGAATAGAATTCAAATTTCTTCTTTCTTATCAGTGGTAAATATATGCTGGTTATGCCTAATTGTTATGGCTACACCTAAATTTTTTTGATTTAAAATGCAACATAACGTTAAATGTAGTTACAAAATTAGTAGTTTAGCAACCGTGTACTTTCTTTTTATCATGACCTACAAGATTGTTAGTTTTTGCGCACTTTTATATCTTTAAATATTACTTTAAATGAGTGCCGTGCCGTGTATTAAAAAAAAAAACTACAAAAAACTAAAACGAGAAATATAGTAAAAAAGATCTGATCTAATGTTACTTATCATTTTATATGTGTTGTATAAGCTTTTTTAAATCTACATTAATATTTGTATTTGCAATTTTGTGGTAAGAACAACGTTTGTTTTTTTCTATGATATAAAATGCTCAATTATATCTCCGAACTGTGCAACTACTAAACGTTGGCACAAGTTTTTGCAGTTGATCAAGCTATGTTAACAGATAATGTTATAAAATCACCCCTAATTAAAAAAAAATATATAAATTTAAAAAAAAATTGTACTTTGGATAGTTTAGTAAACCAGATGTTATTAAGGTTTTTGTATGTCTAGCAAAAGTTAAAAAAGATAAAAAACATAAATAACATTTTCTATGTATTGGTCCCAACAGCAATCATTAGACTCACAATAGCTAGCAATCATAAGCTTAACCATTCTGTTGGCCTTTTATACTAGAGTTGCGGTATATAAAGTAGAATAACTGTTTTTGTAATCTCAGATTATTTCAGTGTTGATTATGTTGCTGATAAACTATATTACATTGTCATTAATCATGTTTATTAGTGTACCATATTAACAATATTTAATTTTTAGAAACTTTTTTTGTAGTTTTTTTTACATACTAACTTGGTTAATCAAGATAGGTAAATATACACAACCTCGATAAGTTAATTATTTGGGCATGGCTAGAATTACGGCCCCATGTTTATCTAAATAGTCAGCCATCAACAATCTTAAAGTTTTAGAGGTTTTTGTAATTGTTTACTAATATTTTTTACTGGCTACACTAATTTGGGATGTCTGAAATCATCAAAATATTGTCATCTGACATTGGTTTATACGGCTTCGTAGATAAAATTTGTTAATTAGTTAATTGTTTTGCTGCAAGTTTATTATTCAACGTGGAGCTTTTCCAGCCGGGCCATTTAAAGAGTATATCCATTTCAACTCTGATTCCATCCTTAAATAATACTCTTCTAGGTATTGTCTCATCTTCCTTGACGTTTATAGGTAAAGAAATATGAAAAACAACTTAGATTTTCTTGGCTTATGTTTTGATGCTTTTTTAAGTGACAATATGGCTCAAATAACGTTGTTAGTTTTTTTTAGCAAATTACAATAAATTTTATATAGCGCATATAGCGTATATTTTCCCGCTCTAAGCCCTAGAACATCACTTTCCAATCTAAAATACAAGCAGAAGAATTGTTTTTTGGAGTGAGCAAATCATATTTTTTTGTATGTTTTTACCAAAATTTGTTTTGGATTTAAAATGCTGACCAAAACAGCGTTTTAAAGACTCAAATGCCTAAAAACATTTGTACTATTTGATTGGCTGTAAATCACTATTTTACATGACGTCTTACCGTAAAATCTGACAGTAGTGACAGATTTTAATAATTTTTAAAATTTCCTGATACAATGTTTTTATTTGAGAAAGGCAAACAAGTATTGAATGTAACTTGTGCCAAAATGCTTTAACAAGTTTTTGCTTCATTATGATCTTAAAAGCGCTGCTAAAGCGTATTTTTGGCCCTTAATATACTATACAGTAAAATATAACTAACTTAAACATTTCTATGGTCGCGTCTTAGGACAAATTAAATTTGTAAACCCTAAAATGTCCGTCATAAAAGTTAAACAAGTTTACAAAATTGGGAATTAGTACTTTGGAAATAAGATGTAATGCTTTGTTTGCATTGTTACTCATTACATTAAAAAATTACATTCAAAATTTGTACTGCGGCAAAACATCTGCTACAAAGTTTTTTGGGAACGTACCGTACAATAAACTGATATTCTTAAAGAAATAATACTCGTGAAGTAATTTGTAATTAAAACAAAACCGGCAGCAGTACATTAACGCTCAATAATTAAAAGTGCTCTCAAACTTAAAATTAGTTTTCTTTTTGAATTGATTAATTTTGTGTAAAATCTCTGACAAAGTTAGAAAACCCGAAAGATCAAATTCTTGTTGACACTTTAATTTGAAACAAAAATGATGGATTGTTTAAAATTATTAAAAATGTTAAGCTTGATTTTTGCAGCACTGTGGAAACTAAACTCTAATGGTTCTTCTTTTTGAAGTGCTTCTCCTTTAAAAGGTTTGTTACTATCACAGTTATCCAAACCTTATTAGCTGCTGCTTGGAATAATTGGATGTTGCTGCAGTCAAGCTAGTCTCTTAAGTTTTTAAACTAGAACATTCGGCGTCTTTCGATGTTATTTTTCTTTTAGAGGCGGAAAACTTTAAATTGAAATAAAACACAGAAACATGTTTTTAATATCTAGGAAATTGTTGAAAATGTTTGAATTAGGTTTTAATTGTATGACCGCCGCGGCTGGCGCGTACATGCGTAAACTGTTTGCAGTGAATCAGGCTATATGTTGGCCGTAATGCGTCGCTTTAAAGTGCTTAATTGTTTTTGGTATTTTCATGTAGACATAGGACTTTACATATTCTCAGAGAAAATAATCTATTGGCGTCAAATTGTTTAAACGAGGTGTTTAGTTAACAGGTTTATTTTGTATTAATAGTTTGAAAAATGTTTCCTTCAGTAAATTGCGCGTTGTGTGGCATGTAGCGCCGTGCTCAAACCACAATTTTGCAACATTAGTGCCGTCCAACTATAACATGCTTTATCATATTTTCAATTAAAATTGTGAATTAGGTTTTACCTTGGCCCATTCATCAAATGTTTGCGAACAATGATCGGGTGGCTTTAATTCCTTCACAAGTTGAATCTTGTCAGCTCGTAAACCAAGATCTTTTTGCAATATTTTCTATAAAGTGGATGGACACAAGTTTAACTGTTGAACACTAGGCTGCACACTATCAATCGCTTCTAGTGTGCGCACTGAACGACGTCGTACTAAATAATTATTATCGTTTAGATTATAATAATAATAATAATAATAATACTTTATTACGGATAACTCCAGTTTACAATGTAGATAACAATACAAAAGACTATAATATAATAATTTGTTAAAACTAAATTGACACACACACACTCCTTCGCACACACACACTCACACTCACACGCACACATACATAATACTATAAAAGTATACATAACTACTTAACAATAATGTTATGAGTAAATTTAAATTTGCTTTACACAATGTTTAAATTGATTAAATGTACAATTTAAAATATCAACATTGCAAGTATTATAATTGCGTAATATTCTAGAGACGGGACTGTAAAAACCATAGTTAGTAGAATGAAACTTCATTTTAAATAGATAACTATTTCTGGTAATACGCATGTGTTAAAGTCTATAAGGTTTAAAAGTGATGGATAATTTATATCAAAACTTAATAACTTGTACAAAAATGACATATCTGCAAGAAAACGTCTCTTTTCTAATGTATCCATATTAAGAATGGCAAGAGTACTAACTGCATCAAAACTTTCTAAGTTATTATTATGTTTAAAATGAGTTTGTTTTAAAAATTTTATTTGAATTTTTTCAATATTTTGAATGTTTATGTTATAATTAGGCGACCATACTACTGAAAAGTATTCAAGACCAGATCGTACTAATGAACAAAACAGAGTTTTTAGTATTCTTACACTAAAATTGCTTCCATATCTATTGATGAAACCGAGCATTTTATATCCGTGGCAAAATGTACTGTTAATATGATTTATAAAAGTTAATTCAGAGTCAAATATAACTCCCAGATCTCGAATTTTTTTGACACATTTTAAAGAAAGGTTGTCAATATGATAATTGTAATTTAAAATATTTCTAGATCTGGTAAATGATATAGTGCAGCATTTATTGATATTTAGATTAAGTTGATTATTGATAGACCATTTAAAAAGTCTGCACAGGTCTTCTTATAGCAATATCTGATCTTGAACACTTTTAACAACTCTATATATTTTTAGATCATCAGCAAACAGCTTGCAATTACTATTTTTAATGCAATCAGTAATGTTGTTTATATAAAGTAGAAAAAGCAAAGGACCCGCATGAGATCCTTCGGGTACCCCAGACTCTACAGAGATTGGACAGAAAATAAAGTTGTTTATTCGTACAAATTGTGTTCTACCACTTAAAAAGCTGTATATCCATGCACATAAATGTTCACCAAAACCAATTGAAATGAGGCGTTGAATAAGTAGAAGATGATTAACGCGGTCAAATGCTTTGGAAAAATCAGTATAAATACTATTAATTTGAGTATTATTTTCTAAGGCATTAATAATATCATTTTGATAGCAAATTAAGTTTGTTACTGTAGACTTATCACGGCAAAAACCATGTTGCTCATCAATAATAATATTACGGCATTCTCATTTCTCATAGCGGATTGAATACTTATTCCAAAATAATTTTTAATATCTTCTCTTTTGCCGGATTTATGAATCGGAGTTATATAACTAGTTTTCCAATAGTCTGGAAACACACTTAAGTTTAAAGACAAATTTAAAAGGTAATGTAAAGGTTTACACAATGTAAATGTACAAGCTTTTAATATAAAGTTAGGAATCCCATCTGGGCCACAAAAGAAAGAATTCTTAAGATGACTAATACCATCAAAAACGTCCGTGCAGCTTATTGAACAACATGCCATATCAGTAAGATTTTGTTTAGGAAAATTGCTGACAACCGGATTTTGGTTTGTGTAAATATCTGAAAAGTATTCCGCAAACAAGTTAACTGTATCTGAGCCTTTATTACTGATTTTGTCATCTAGAAACATAGTAATTGAATACCCATTTGTTTTCCTAACTGTTTTTACATGACTCCAAAAACATGAACTATCGGTAGAAATGTTATTTTCCATATCAAATATACAGGGTGTCCGGAAAATACGTGTACAACGTTTGACGACAGACTCCTGACGTCAAAATAGGTCGATCTAAGCCGACTTAGTTATATCCAAAATTGTCTCGTTTAGCCGGTAGAGGGCGTCAAAAAAAACAAAAGTATAACAAAAAATACGTGTACAACGTTTGACGACAGACTCCTGACGTCAAAATAGGTCGATCTAAGCCGACTTAGTTATATCCAAAATTGTCTCGTTTAGCCGGTAGAGGGCGTCAAAAAAAAAACAAAAGTATAACAAAAAAAAAAAAAAAAAACCCGTATACCAGGAGCATGTCAACTTTCTGAGAGTTTGTATAATTTTCCATTTTTAATGGTAAAATAAACTTGTAATTCAAGAATGTTGATCGTATACTTGAGTAAATTTCATAGACTGGTGACAATTTGTCAATAATTGTCAAATTATTAAACGTCATAGCAACAAGGTCACTTAAAAAATTATTGTTACAGGTAATTTCTTTTTAATATTTCCAAATTTTTGACGCCCTCTACCGGCTAAACGAGACAATTTTGGATATAACTAAGTCGGCTTAGATCGACCTATTTTGACGTCAGGAGTCTGTCGTCAAACGTTGTACACGTATTTTCCGGACACCCTGTATAATCATTATAGCATTTTTGATTTACTAATTTGCATCTTGACCTAAGATTAGAAAAAAATTGGTAATCAGTATCAAGACCAGATTTTTTGTACTTTTTATGGACTTTTTCATATAAATTAATCTTTTTAAATCTGTTGAAAACTACTTTGGAAAATTAGAAGGATTGGTATATCTAATTGGCACAAACTTATTTAGCGCTGATTACAAAACATTATAAAAAATAGCAATACAAATATCTATATTATATTTATAATTACATAGAACTAAGTTCCAGGCTGTGGAAGCAAAATATTCATTCATTCCAACAATGTCCGCATTTTTAAAATCATAATATATGTTTTTAGAATAAAGTTTATCACTATTAGTCATAAGGGGAACATCAAAATTATACGCGTTGTGATGAAAATTATTTTTTAGTAAAAGGTCGCAAGCTGCAGTAACTTCAATTGCTTAAAGTTATTTGGAAAATTAATAAGTTGAACTGGCTAAAGGTTTTGCAAACATATTGAGCCGGAGAATTTAGTCGACAGTTAGGCCAAACTTATCATTGGGCCATTTTGCTTTGGGAAGATTGTAGTCACCACATAGAACAAGTTCATGTAATGAAAATAAACTCATAACTTCTTCTACTGCAGCACAATAATTGACGTATGAATCTAGACTTGATCGTGGCGGTAAATAAACAGCTCCAAAAATATAACACTTTGTTTTTCCTCGTACTTCAATAAATACATGTTCAACGCTATTAACTGTAGTTTCTATCATTTTTGTATTTAGGTTTTTACGTGCAGCAATCATTACACCACCGCCTTCCTTTTTTCACCAGTGTCATTATTTCTGTCTGTTCTATAAATATTAAAATCGTAAAAACTGAGTTTATTATTTGTAATATTTGTATTTAACTTAGTTTCTATAAATATTATAATATCGTATGATAAAATGTTCAATGTATGTTTTAAAGTTGAAATTTTAGTTTTGATACCACCTACGTTTTGGAAATAGCAGCTAATAGACTTTACATTTTGTTTTTTGAAGATTGTCCTATAACTTTGGGAACACCTTTAATATACTTTATTACAAGATCTTTTTCTCCTTTGGATTTTCTATCATATAATTCTTTAAGAACCTTATTTCTTTCCGCCCGTTGCATATCGGTAAGATCAAGACTGATCTTGTAGTTTCCATTTAGATTTAATTTGTTTTTAAGGCATTCACGGACAATATCTTTATTATTCATAATTAATTTTATAGGTCTTGGTTTATCATTCGTTTGTAAGTTGGTGGAGAACAGTAGTAGCTTCTTACCTATCGTATTGAATGCGTCATTTTGAGTCAGTAGCTTTAGATTCAGGAACATTATACATTATCAAATTTTTTGACAAACGATTACGTTTTGATATTTCATAAATAATTTCTTCCAATACTACAGTTTTATCACAAACACAAGTTTTGTTTGTTAAATCTGAATTGGATATAGAAGATTGCAATGCGTCCAGTTGTAGAGTTAATTTAACAACAATTTGTTTCAATTCATCAATATCTCCTTCGAATTTCATACAGCCATCACAATTCTATTTAATATTAGCTTTGGATCTTAGAACTCTTGTGTCCGCAGATGAAAGATTAATGCAAGTGTTGTTAAAAAGGTTTCCACAAATAGCACACGGCATTTATTTGCATTTACAAGTTTATTGCAGTTAGATGAACATTTTCAGTGAGACATTGTAAATTACTATGATAAAAATAATAATATAAATAACAAATGGGAAAAAAAAAACTGAGACACACTTCTTCACACTAACGCGGCCCGTCGGAGTGACCAACAAATAACAAGTACAGGAAGGCCTCGGATGGGTAACAAATAATAATGATTGGGTAGTTAATTGTAATATGTCTGTACCGAATAAATGTCAGCAAAAGAACAGTAAATAAACAAACAAAAATACAAAATTTCCAGAAATATTTTGTATGTTTTTACTAAATAAAAGTTTTTAATATCGATAGATAATAATAAAATTTAATAAAATAAAATATATTCTATATATTTTGAATATATTCAATCTTTATACATACAAAAAGTGATCAAACTAATGATTTTAAATAATCTGTTTTAATTTACCAATAAAACTATATACAAGCAACAATCTTGTAATACTGCGTACACACTTGCAACAATCTGCCGTACCGCAACACCGTCGCGTAACATCCTCGCGCAACATTTCCTCGCAACATGGGACTTTTCTAGCGTCCCATCGCTTGTCGGTTTTATGCCGTCGGATCAAAGGAACGTTGCGCGACGATGTTGCAGCTCTCTTTACAAGTTAGTACGGCAGGGCGCAACAATACGGCAATGGATCGGCATTGTGTTGCGGGAGTATGTTACGCGTCAATGTTGCGGTTTGCAGTTGTGTTGCGGAGTGATGATACGCGACGATGATACGCGACGGTGTTGCGATACGGCAGATTGTTGCAAGTGTGTACGCAGTATAAAATTTCAAGATTATAGCTTCACAGGATCACACTTAAATTTCACATAAACACCGAGCACACATGCACACAACTTTAAAATTTTTCTGTTTTTTTTTAATTAAACGATTAAACATATTGCAAATACAATATATAAATTTTTGGAATTAAATGATTTGATAGATAATTATGAGCAACATACAATGCGTAATGCCCAATGAGTTTCTCCAATTAAACCATGTTTTTCAAAATAAATTTGAACCATTTGCAAACGTTGCTCCGACGTGAGTCTATTTATGATAAATTGCCAAACCAAACCAAAAATGTTATTTAAGATTTTGTTAGTTACATTATCTGTCTATGGAATACTCCACATTTTGCGGTAACACTACATTTTAAAGGGATTCAGTTTGTCTAAGTGATTATTCTTAAAAGTCTATGTTTAAACTTTATACAGTAATGTACAAAAAACATAACAAAGCAGCCATCTTATTCTAAGTTCTACAATTATATTTTTACTATTGAAAAGCTTTGTTTTACTTTTTTTGTTTGGTCACTTGATTGCTCTATGCAGGTTTTAAATGTATCTCTACGACTGCACAATTTCTATAGCGGTGTTTGCTACTCTCTGGTTTATTTGATTTTTATTTAGCAAAAGTTTTGTAATTAACATTAACTTAATTTTACTAAAATTTATTTTTAGTTTTTCTAGCAATTATTGTACGTCTCTAAGGCTACTTGCTAACAAAACCTTGCCATCTGCATATGTGTTGTTAATTACAACTTTTCTATTAATAACCACTTCTATTTGTTTTTTTTTTCAACGTTTCATTGAATAGAAATAGCAAAAGAGTACGGCCTTGACTCCAGTATAACTTGCAGATTATCCTCACGTTATCCAAATCAATGTTTTTGCTCAAGATGTAGTTGATGTAATTTATTATGTTTTACTCTATCAAAAGCATTTTCAACACGCAAACAAGTCTTGATTTATATTTAGACATTGTTGGAAAAGAATATTAATTTTATAGAGCGCCTCTTTTGTTGCAAGTCTCTCACAAAAGCCAAACTGAGAATTTTTAATATATTCCTTGAGTTTTTTGTATATTCTTTTATGGATAATTTTTAGAAACATTTTTAGGGCATAATTTATGAGTGCATTAGTTTGATACTCTGAGCATTCTCTTAGGTTGAGTTTTTTGAGAATGAGCACGAACCTATAAAGTAATCATTGTTTAGAAAGATTTTTTTTTTGTAGAATAAGTCTATTATTAATTACAATGTCATCAAACATTCAAACATCTTAATAAGGTTTTATCCCCAAATATGAGTAAAATAATAACTTGATCTTTATTTAGCGGGGTAATTCGGAAGTCACCTAATAAGTACCAAGACTTCTGCGGCAATGTCAAAACGCGCAATAAAAAGAATAAGCTCTATAGGTATTTAATTTGGACCAACGGCTTTACCAGGTTTCATAGCTTTCAGGGCATATTTTATTTTTGTTCTTAATATTTTTAATTTTACGTTGTTTTTTTCTAAGCTTGGTTTTGATTTTTATGCTCAAAGAGTTTTCGGAGGTATGTTTTCCACTTTTTTAGTTTGTCACGTCAGTTATTATATTTCTATCTTTGTCCTTGATTATATTACTAATACTTCTGCAAATATAATTTGACTAAATTATTCTGAAAAAATACAGTTCAATCCTTTCTGAATGTACTAGTAAAAAAATAAAATATGAATTTATTAAATTATATGACGTCAAAGTAGTTATTTTTACTACTATACTGGAATTTAAAGCGGTCGGTATTCTCTTAATGCAAATGAAGTCCTGTTGGCTGGAGACTTCCAAGTGCATAATCTACTGTCAAAGAAGTTTAAAGCAGGTATTTTTTATTAAAGATTTTTGTTTTGGCAAAACTTAATTAGTCGGTCGCTTTTATCATTTTTTTTCTTCTAGAGTCTAGACCATAACCATAAGGTAAGGGATAACGGCAAGAATCACCAAAATAAGTCCGGCCCAAATGTCAATCTCTCCTGCACGCAATGCCCGCTGCTAGATAACTAACGAGGTTTTGGCGACCGAGTCATGGCGGTATAACCATTAAAATTGAGAATCGAGGAAATGTATTTCTACACTCGGGGATTAACACTTTGAAGTAGGGAGAGGGCTTAGTAATTTCTATGATCTGGAGAGCAATGCTAGCGGGTGTTTTATATTCTTGGTAGGCCTTACCATGCCGGGAAGGTCAAAAGTGAGAAACAAAGACAAGAATAATCCGCAACAGTAGCGTTTGATCCAGAATGAGCGGCTACAAACGACAAGGCACTTTATTGCCATTGGTGTAAAATTGATCAACGGCATAGGATGTTGAACGCAACGAGAAACTACAACATTAAAAATCTGCATGGATATCCCTACAAAATTCAAATTGGCAAAACAGTTCTGTACAAAATTTTTGGAGTTATAATTCCTCCAATCAAATCTTCGAAGGAGAAGGCACTGAAAGTTTCAACTAAATATAAATTAACAACTAAAAACAAAACCGTAAATGGAAGATCAATGGCCTAAGCTGGAAAAATACATAACACCATAAAAGAAATGCAAAGAACAGACATTAAGATCATGGGGATTAGCAAGATGAAATGACCGGGTGCAAGCACATGCACTATTAATAAGCACAGAGTATATTACTTAAAAACATCTACCGGAGAGCATCAAAATAGAGTAGGAATCATTGTAGACAAGACAATTGCAAGTCATGTAACAAACTTTGTGTCTAAATCGGAACAAGTAATGCAAATACAAATATCAACCAGCCTTGTTTTACTGAACTTAATCCAAATATATGCTCCAACAGCAGCAACAAAAAAATCAAACAATTATACTCAAAGATAGCATAAATTCTGAAAAAATTCCCTAAACAAAACCTTGCCATAATAATGGGTAATTTTAACGCAAAAATAAGAAAAAAAACACAGGAGAATGTATTGGACCATATGGATTAGGAAAAAAGAACGAAAGTGGAGACCTACTAAGCGTCTTTGCATCCAAACACAAACTAACTATTGTAAATACATTTTTTGAACTACCACTGAGAAGATTGTATACATAGACATCATTGGCGCACACCTCCAAGGTAATAGTGAGAAACCAAATAGACAATCTGACCACAACCCAGTAGTAGGAAGACTAAGAATCCAAATAAAAAGAGTAAAAAAGAAAAGACAGGCCAACACAATATGCAATATCCGCAAACTGAAAAACAATGCAGTAAAAACACAAGAAGACGAGGAAATGGCAGAAAGTCTTAGAACAAGTACTATCACAAGCACAGAAAAAGAAATAAAGAGACTAAACAAGACAGAAGAAAAAATTAAGAAAAGGTTCCTGAAACCAAAAAAAGTCAAGAAAAGAAAATCATGGATGAACAAAGAGATTCTATACCTAATGAAAAACAAAAAAATTTTAAAAACATAGATGCCATACAATATAACAGAACTCACAAAATAAACCGACAAAAGATAAGAAAAGCAAAAAAAAATGCAACACAGCAAATGTGCTCAGAGGTAGAAGTTTTTCAAGCCAAACAAGACAATTTTAACGTACACAAAAAAGTGAAGCAGATTAAAAAAAACATACAAATCGAAACAAACAAGCAAACTCATAGACAGCTTGGGTAACATACTAATAGATAAAACCAAAATAAAAAACAGGTGGCAAACATACATCAAAAAACTATTTTAAGATCAAAGACCAAAACCACCGCAAATCAAAGCAAAAACAGGCCCAAGTATTTTAACAGCCAAAGTAAAAAAACGACATAAAACAGATACAAAAAGGGTAAAGCTCTAGGACATTATGGATTCTAAGCCAAATTTTTAAAACAAATGAACAAAAAAGGAATCAAATGGCTTACCAATATATTCAATTAAATTTACAATACTAGTATTATCCCGCAACAATGGCTGGAGTCAGAATTCATTACCATACCAAAAAAGACAACCGCAAAAAAATGCAACAAATTTAGAAAAATACGTCTTATGAGTAATGTGATGAAAGTGTTTTAAAAGATCATACACAAACGGATATTCCAGATAGTAAAAGCTAAACTGCTAGTACCTACACAATTTGGATTTAGGAATGCAGTAAGGACAAGAGAAGCCTTATTATGAACTGCAACGTATATGCCTGTTTTGTCAATTACAAAAAGACCTTTGACAAAGTACAACACCATAAAATGATCAAAATTTTGGAAAAAATTGCCATAAATGATAAAAATCTAAGAAGTATAACAACCAAATCTCTATTGAAACCAGAGAGCAAGCGTCAGAGTCAGCCATACAGATATAGTAAAGATTCTACACGGAGTGTGGCAGAAAAGAATACTATCCTCTTTAATATTTAACATTTACTTTGAATATATATTCAGGGAAGCCCTAGAAAACGCACAAAAAGCAATTCTCCAATACAAAAAACGCTTAAATAACATTATACACGCGGACGATACGATGATCTTTGCTGACATTGTTTTAGACCTGAAACACCTTATGAATAGATTAACAAACAACAACCACAAATACGGACTACAAATCAACACAGACAAAACAAAATTTATGATCATTAGCAAAGATAATACACTAAACCAGCAGCAACAACTAAGACTTATACATGGTACCATCAAAAAGTTTTTGGCACCATTATTAACAATAGATGCAAGAAATAAAATGCAGAATTGAGAAGAGTTAAAACATATTCATTAAAATGGCAGACGTTTTTAAAAGTAGAGATATACAGGGTGTCCGGAAAATACGTGTACAACGTTTGACGACAGACTCCTGACGTCAAAATAGGTCGATCTAAGCCGACTTAGTTATATCCAAAATTGTCTTGTTTAGCCGGTAGAGGGCGTCAAAAATTTGTAAATATTAAAAAGAAATTACCTGTAACAATAATTTTTTAAGTGACCTTGTTGCTATGGCGTTTAATAATTTGACAATTATTGCCAAATTGTCACCAGTCTATGAAATTTACTCAAGTATACGATCAACATTCTTGAATTACAATAGAAAATTATACAAACTCTCAGAAAGTTGACATGCTCCTGGTATATGGGTTTTGTCAAGGAAATGGGCGTCAGAGTGTTAGGGTTTCCATGGAGAGGTTTCCTAACCGTCGAATACCAAACCACCAAACATTTGCCAATATTGAGCGTCATCTTCGGGAAACGGGCAGTTTTGAGAAAAAGTTTGAAGGCAGGGGTCGTATGCGAACAACTCGAACTGTGGAAACAGAAGAGATAATTCTGGAAAGAGTTGAAGAAGAACCAAGTACCAGTACCCGTCTCTTAGAACGTGAGTTAAATGTTCCTAAAACGATTGTCAATGAGGTTTTAAGAGAACAGTTGTTACATCCTTACCACATACAAAAAGTCCAGGAACTTTTACCGACTGATCCCCCCATGCGGCTTAAATTTTGTCAATTTATTAGAAACAAAAGAATCCTTGTTCCAAATTTTTGTAGAAAAATTATGTTTACTGACGAGGCATGCTTTACAAGATCTGGGGTAACCAATCTGCACAACGAACATATTTATTCCGATGAAAATCCACATGCCATTAAAGTTGCACATCATCAGCATCAATTTAAAATTATTATTTGGGCAGGTATTATTGATCACTACCTTATTGGTCTCATTGTTATTCCAGACAGGTTAGATGGAAATATTTATTTAAATTTTTTGCAAGACACATTACCAATTCTTCTGGAGAATTTGCCCCTTTTACTTCGGAGGGAAATGTGGTATATGCATGATGGTACCCCGCCCATTTTTCCGTTGCCGTTCGGCAATACTTACATCATCAATATCCCAACCGATGGATTGGAAGAGGCAATGATGCACCAGTAAAATGGCCACCACGTTCTCCTGAGTTAAATATGTGTGACTTCTTTTTGTGGGGCGCTATTAAAACAGAAGTTTACAAGACTCCGGTAAACACACGCGATGATTTATTGCAGCGGATTTTATATGCAGGCAACCATTTTAATAATCCCGAGACATTAGATAGGGTCCAATATCATTTTTTAAAGAGTGTTAATAAGTGTATTCAGCAAGATAGCGGTCATTTTACACATTTGCTTAAGTAATGTTTTTGTATTACTTAGTTTCTTACAATAGATACTTTCAACTTTGTTATACTTTTGTTTTTTTTGACGCCCTCTACCGGCTAAACGAGACAATTTTGGATATAGCTAAGTCGGCTTAGATCGACCTATTTTGACGTCAGGAGTCTGTCGTCAAACGTTGTACACGTATTTTCCGGACACCCTGTATGTATAAACACAAAAATGAAAGTGGTACAATGCTACGTGTTCTCAGTGCTGCTGTACGGAATGGAAGCATGAACACTGACTAAGGCAACCACGAAAAAACCTTTGAGATGTGGATATGCAGACAAATACTACGAGTGTCATGGAAAGACCATATTACTAACGCTGTTATCCTAACTAAAATGGCTAAAAAGAAATTAAGGTATCTACAATATCTTGTCCACATTATGCGTAACTCAAGCAGACATGGGCTGCTACAGTGCAGTGTGCAAGGAAAATTGAAGGGAAAGAGAAGCGCCGAGAGAAGAAGAATTTCATGGTTAAAAAATTTAAGTACCTATTTTCCACATCAACAACAGAACTCTTCTGGGCAACTGTGGATAAACTTAAATTTGATTATATAATTGCCAATATCTGGAGCGGATAGGCATCTAAACAAGAAAGCTATAACCGCCAGTGTGTTCTCCTACATTGTTTTTGCTTATTTAAGTATTTAAGTCTTCCATTACTAACGTGACTTCAATATTTAGTTTTTTCTTTTTCTGCTGTTGTTGCATATGTTTGTATGATGTTTATAATTTCTGTCTTTGTTTTCAATTAAAGCGTCATGTATTTGTCCAAGTATCTTGTAAAGCTAAGGACTGGCTCTGTAATTTTTCTATCCAAGATCACAACTCCATATAAGTGTTTTGGGTCAGTATTACCAGACTAATAAACTGTACCATTACTGCTTTGCAGCTATTCCTTCTTGGCCATCTAACAACACACTTATTTCTAATATATTTATGTTTAGTTTTGTCATTTTTATAACAATGTTGTCTGTATCTTGCTGCAAATAGACTTTTTGCATTATATGTTTCCAACTTCTAATTGTTTGTTGTTGCTTTTATACATTTACTTTTCTCGAAGATCCGATTAAGAAACATTTTACTCCAAAATCATTTGTTTTAAACATTGTTATGATGTTTTATTTTTTGCGATGGTTATACTAAGGATACCATTGTTGGTCTTAAACAAAGTGGTTTTTCTTTGCTTTTTGCATCATTTGCCGTATATCACTTTATGGCTCATTTGCTTTTATGAATGATTTTTTTATCTCAAGAACAAATAAGTTCCCGTCTGTATTAAGTTCATCCACCCAAAACTGTTAACTAACTTGAGATATTTACTTATTTTAGCAGATGCTTGGTCATTTGGGTTTGGCATTTTTTGGCATCACCCATTACACCCTATAGTTCAAACGCTTCAAAGATTAAAAAAAAAATACGCAAAAATGCTATGCATACACCTAGTAATTTTTGCAACGCAACAGAAGTTTTAAGGTCAATTGAAAACATTG
Organism: Tachinus rufipes; assembly: GCA_963932245.1. Taxonomy (NCBI): domain Eukaryota; kingdom Metazoa; phylum Arthropoda; class Insecta; order Coleoptera; family Staphylinidae; genus Tachinus; species Tachinus rufipes. The sequence goes on from OZ010744.1 coordinate 37,630,238, forward strand.
TTGTTTTACTTTTAACTCTGTTTAACAACAATGTTGGCTTTTAATTAGTATTTGGCAATATTAAATAAGTAGCAAACGCCCGCTGTACAACGTAATACATATATCATAATCAAGACGGATAGCTTGTTTTCCGGTTT